>CM058239.1:64315042-65565042 GCA_030180135.1 Orychophragmus violaceus
GATTCGATTACAAGAACCTAGATCTGTTTAAGATTATGTGCTAGGTTGCAATCTGAGAATTGAACCATGGAAAAACGCATAATCCTTCAGTGGTATCAGAGCCAGGTTATTAGTTTCTTGTAATTTGGATCATAAGAAACGATTTGTTTGATTATTAATGTTAAGAATCGTTTTGTCTTCAAGCGATGCATCTCATAATCGTTATCAAAAATCGCTTGTTTAATTCAATTATTGAATTATGATAGTATGAATCAAATCGATTGATTAAATGAATTACGATGTGGAAAAGTCAAAAACGGTTTTTGTCTTTAGTTTATGAATCGTGATGATAAGTGAAAGTTGACTTTGCTTTTAACTTTGAATTGATTATCAATCGATAGTTGCTGTTGACTTTATCAAGTGATTGTTTAATTGAATTGGAATGAGCTTAAAGAATCCCTTTTGTATAATTAACTTCTATTTGATCGCATGTGGTTCATGTGTGTTGACTTTGTGCATGTTAATAAGTATCAATCGATTTGATTGTTTGTCTTTTAGTGATTGGTATAATTAACCTCGCTTGATGACTTTGCTTTGTATCAATCGATTTGTTTGTCTTATTTGAATGTCTTAATCGATACAAAGCAATCGGTTTTGTCAATGTGATTATAATCGAATGTTGAATTAAGATTTATAAAGATCACGATTTGTTATAGTTGGTTAGCGTGATTTATATATGAATCATTAATTATTTAATTAATGTATGGTTTAAGCCGTTAACCCAAATCGCGGTTTGCTGGAAATTATTTAATACAATTGGTATTATTTAAATTCTGGTTAAACCGGATTGAAATTCATAAAATTGAATTTTAACCTAAACCGAAGGCTGGTCTAAGTTTGATTTGGTTGGACCAAATAATTTAGAGCTGGTCTGGTTTAGTAAATAACCGATGGTTTTGATAGTTAATTTGGTCTTGGACCAGAATTAATAAACCAACTCGGTTATGTCAAATTATTGGGCCAATTGGAATTCTATGGTCTTGGGCCAAGAATTGGGCCTATAATTTGTGACCCAACCCAAAATATTAATAAAATATTAAATTAGAAATTTCTACTTTTAGAATGTTTCTAAATTTAGAAAGTTTCTAAAACAAGTAAGTTTCCCAAAATAGTAATCTTCTATTTTTGGAAATAAAACTTAAAATCCTCAAAACCAATATCAAGCTTGGATGTCTTTCCAATCTTGTCAGCTACTTAACGCTTATTCGATTACAGATATGGCTTACAGTGTGAGGTGTCTGTTTTCGCGTAAGTAAAGTAGTATATAGTCACTAATTTCATTGGGAGTCCCAGACTTTAGTGATTATTTGGCTGTAAGAGATTGGTTTCCTTGACTGGGCCATCGGGAGTCACGGGCCTTGAGACATCTGGTGAATTGGGCCTTGGGCCCAATCCACAACCGAGAGTTATATGGCTATAACTAGCTGTGTGTATGCTTACCAAGTAAAGCTAATTCCGGGTGACGGCCAGTGGCCCACTTTGGTTTTAGTTGAACATGGGTCTCGGAATCATTGCATTCTTATGAGGTTAAACAAAGAAATTTTGAATGCAATGCGAGTTTTCTTATAAGTTATTAAGATTACTCTTTTATGAACTAAATAACTAAAACTCTATTTATCTCTAAATTTCAGTTATGACTAGCACAAACAATCAAAACACTTTCTCGATCCGGTCTGTCCTTGAGATGGACAAACTGAACGGATCAAATTTCTTGACTTGGTCGCGGAACCTAAGGCTAGTCCTTAGGCAGGAGAGAAAGGACTATGTCCTTGAGATAACTCTCCCCGAGAGGATCGGGTCCAATGCCTCTCATGCAGTATATGATGCTTGGAATAAGCATTATAATGATGCGGTAGATGTGCGTGGTCTGATATTGGCTACCATGGACTCAGATTTGCTGAAGCAATATGAGAACATGGAGTCGCCAATAGAGATGATCAGCAGCCTGAAATTGAGATTTCAGGAGCAGGTAAGAGTGGAGAGATACCAGTTGGTTAAATCTCTCACTAGCTGCAAGCTACCAAATGATCATCCAGTAAGTCCTCATGTCAGTAAAATGATGGGTTACATTGATAACCTGAGGAAACTGGATTATCAAGTTAGCCAAGAATTGGCAACTGAGATCATTCTGCAGTCACTGCCGTCAAGCTATGATAAGTTCAGAAGGAACTATATCAAGAAAGGCTAAACGAAGACGCTGACTGAACTGCATGATATGCTCAAGACAGTTGAGCCAAACGTGAAGAGTACCCTGTACAATCTCATGAAGGAGAAGGGTAGGTTTACTAAACCTAATGCTGACAAGGGTGAAGACAAAGTTGTCCAGATTTTGAATCATGGCAAGCGTGTGTCTTCTGAGCCCGAGTCAGATACCTCTTACGTTGGTAAAGTGCTGCTACTGTAATGAGACTGGGCATTGGAAGAGAAATTGCATTAAATTCATGGAAGATTATGAGGAGTTGAAGTTGATATATGAGACTACTTCCTCAGGTATTCATGTTATTACTTCAAGTTATACCTTATAGGTATTGGATACTGGTTGTGGCACTGATTTGTTAAAATATGCAGAGCCTGAGCAACAGTAGAACGTTGAAGGAAGGGCAAGTGGAACTGCGTGTCTGGAAGGAGCTATGGATGCTGCCTCAGCCGTAGGGTTTTCACTTGTAGATGCCTTTGAGGCTTGGTTTTGTATTAATAATTGCTACAATGTACCTGCTTTAAGCAGTGTTGTCTTTCATTTTCTTGTAAAGAATTTGAATGTTTTTCATTTTGATAAAGACAAGTTTTGTTCTTTTGATCTTAATGAAATGTTAATTGTAGCACCCTATTCAAGGAATAGGTTTTATATCTTAAACCAAAGAGTGCCTAAATGTAACATAAATACCGCAATTGGTTTAAATCTGATGAATTAAACCTGATTTTTCTTGGCATAAATGTTTTGGTCACATAGAGTAAGTCAGATTCAGAAACCCCATAGTTATGGACTTTTGGGCTCATTTGAATGGATATCTTATGAGACTTGAATTCTGCTTACTAGACCAAAAGACAAAGGGCCCATCTTAGCCGAGCTAGAGAAAGGCCCAAAGGCTTATTGGAGATTGAACATACTCATGTATGTGGTCCGATGAGCAGTAATGCCAGAGAAAATTTCCTGTACTTCATTGTCTCTACTGATTACTTCAGTGAGTAAGACTGTGTTCATTTGATGAGACACAAGTCGGAATTCTTTGACATGGTCGAAAGAGTTCCGGAATGAGGTATAGAATCTGAGTGACAGAAGTATTAAAACTCTGGATTAGATCACGAGTGAGAATACTTGAGTCATTGATGGTGTGATCATCTGAATGAGTGTGAAATCGTTTCACAGCTCAATTCTCCTGAAAACCTTGAGGTATTTCTGTGAGAAAGAATCAGATCTTATTAGAAATGATTAAAGATGAGTCACACGAATCTTCCATGATATTCTTTAAGAATAACGCTCTAGAAATATCTAAGTTTACGCTGAAAAAGTTCCACCAATATCAGTTGAAAGACACCACGTAAATGTGGATTGGAATCGATCCAAATTCGTCTTTACTGAGTATTTGTAGTTGTGCTACTTCACTGGTTTTCCTAGGGAAACCAAGGCTTGTTACTTTTACGTCCATTCTGTTTTCTAAGAAGGGAAGTTACTTTTCAAGAAGAACAGTGGGAGTAAAAGTATAACTCGAAGAAATTCGAGAAATACAGGAGGCTGCTCAACCTGTTGAGGGAGAGCAACGAATGGATTTACAGATTTCTGTAGAATCTACACCTGTAGAGCCTGAAGTTCGCAGATATGAATGAATCAGTCACTAATCCGAGAGTGATTTCTCGTCATTAGTTGAACATGATGATCATTGAAATCCGAGAGTGATTTCTCGTCATTAGTTGAACCTGATGATCATTGAAAGTTCGCATGATCTGATGATCATTGAAAGCGACGAATCTGCGAAATTCAAAGAAGCGAAAGTGAGCCCGGACTCCGAAAAATTACATTTTGTGTAAGTTAGCTTCGTTCTGTTGAAGTAGTCAAGGTTTTGACTTGAACAGGAACGAAATGGAACTGTGCGTTTACTAAAAGATAAGTGGGAGCAATATTGCATTTCTCATAGTGTATGTCGATGACATACTGATTCTCGGATATAACGTCCCAATGCTGCAGTCGGTAAAGGACTGGCTTGGGAGTTGGTTTTATGATTGACATGGGTAAAGCCACGTATGTTCTTGGATTTTGGATCTAAAGATAGAGATTCAAAAGAGCTGGTAGGACAAAGTCAGGATTCTTAAATTGACAAAGTCCTACACGTTTTCAGCACTCCAAGAAGGGTTTTATGCCAATGTCACATGGCAATATGTTAAGCAAGAAACAGTATCCTACGATATCTGCTGAGCTTAAATGCATGGATGAGATTCCATATGCGTCGGCAATTGGATCTATCATGTATGCCATGAAACGTACTTGTTTGATGTTGTTTTAATGTTAAGCAAGACAAGTAAAGACCAGTCAAATCCAGCAAAGAATCACTGGATTGCCGTAAAGAATATCCTAAAGTATTTGAGGAATACTAAGGATGAATTCTTGATTTACGGAGAAAGTGAGGTGCTACAAGTCGATAGAGTCTGAAAGGCAAGTTTCCATTAGACAAAGATAATTCCCGGTCACAGTCCGGCTATATCTTGTGTCTGACTGGCGGTGCAAGGCACTGTTGCTGACTCCATGACTTAAGCTGAACATTTCGCAGCTTGAGAAGCGGCGAAAGAGGTTGTTTGGATAGAAGAGTTCATCACTGAACTTGATGTGATTCACAGCATAGATGAGACTAGCTGCACATCAGAGATCCAAACACCTTGAGGATAGGTATAACCTATTCCGTGAGATAAATGACAGAGATGTTAAGTAGATAAGCAAGTTTCATCGAATGAGAACGTTGCTAATCTATTAACGAAGCCACTCCTTAGGCCTAAGCACGAGTCGCGGACTGTAGCTGTAGGATAAGTGAAATTAAGATAGTCTTAATTTCAGTGGGAGTTTGTAAAGGGCTTTACTTAGTTGTTTTGAAAGGTTCATGTAAACATAATATTTTATGTTTGTGAAATCTATGATTTCTGGATTATTTTAACTGTGATATAAATAATCGTTCCAAAATGATTCATGTCATTATATATGGGCCATCGAAGTACATGAGTAGACTTGATCCTGAAACCCCATATTTAACGAAATGACATAAATCATAGTGTCCATAGTCGAAGGTTGTTGAAATTGGAACACCAACAACCACTTGAGACTAGATTGTGTTGAGACTTATGACCAAGTTTCGAGGGGTCATAGATGCGCGGCATCAAGGTCGACACATAGGTATATGTAGGGGAGCATATGACCGGACATGGCCCGCTGATGAGAACTCTACAAGATATTAATATCTGTGTCATGAGAGGTTCTCATATACGACTATAGAGTTTAGTCCTTAGACCTGAGTTCGCATGCATGTGGCTGCACATGGATTGATGCACTTTGATCATTGTCTAACGCTGTTTCGTAACTGGGAGCTATAAGGACCTTGGTTGGGTGTATTATGAAGCGTGTAGTTCATAGTGATGGAACAAGATGGGATTTGTCCCTGCCGTTTAACGGAGGTAATATCTCTAGGCCAATCGGAGACTTGATAGCTGGTAAGAGAGTGGCCACTCCCAAACGGACTTGCCCAAGTCGTTTGCATTGTCAGTATCAAATCTGGTCCGATGAACATGGTCTGGCTATATAAGGATGACACGCATCTTGCCTTATGCCAGATCGAGATATTGAGACAAAAGGATTAGGGAATGTAGGATTCCAGTACAAGTGGGAGATTGTTGGGAATGTCCTGAAATCTACTGTACTATCTCTAGAAAGTATGATAAATGTCGAGATCAGACATAAGTCATAAATATTGGGTGATCATGATGACTTGCTAGAGCCCGCTCATGATCTATAAGTTTAGGACTTATTACCAGTATTGTATGATCCCGAAGGGTCACACACCATAGCTAACGGGAAAGTTAAGATGGAATTAATACGTAAGATGCTGAGGCATTTACTGTATTTGTACAGAGAGTTGGGCAGACAACAAATGGGCTTTTGTCTGATTTGTGTCTTGGGCCCAAAAGTCTAATGGACCATTAGTTTAATTAATTAAACTTGGGCCCATTAGTGAGTTAATAAATTGCAACATGGGTTATGAAACCCTAATGCTGGTTGGCGATTTTGAGAAGAGTAGCCGCAGGCTCTCTCTCCTCCCTCTCTCTCTCTCTGGTTGAATTCCATCCGGTCTAGCAGCCATCCGTGCTTGTAAGCGTGTGGATACCAAGGAGGAACAGGTATTCATCTGTTCGTTGATCTCGTCATTACCACCAAATTCCGCTGCAAAAGGTAATGTCCAGGTTTGTTTATTTGATTCGATTACAAGAACCTAGATCTGTTTAAGATTATGTGCTAGGTTGCAATCTGAGAATTGAACCATGGAAAAACGCATAATCCTTCAGAACAATCACTGGTCACAGGATGTGCATAGACTACAGGAAGTTGAATGCAGCTACCAGAAAAGACCACTTCCACTACCTTTCATTGAACAGATGTTGGAGAGGTTGGAAAATCATCCATACTACTGTTTTTTGGTGTTAGAATTAGGAGTTTAGGAGAGATTGAGTGAGTATAAGAGAGTTTAGAGATGAGAGAAGAGGAGAGAAGTCGCTAGGGTTTCATAGAGCGAGAGAGTATCCGAGAGAGTAAAGAGATTGTGTAACTTGGGAAATGAGTTCCCTAAAGTGTGTATTGATTCTCTTGAGTTACAATACATATATAGAGAGTCTACTAGGGTTTACAACATAAGAAACAATAAAATAAGGAGAAGAAGACAAGAGAGAGCCAACGGCTCCCAAGAGTGATAGTGACCGGTCATGGAGGAGAGAGAAGCGCCTGTTCAGAGCCTTGGGATTAGTCTTCTGATCCTCTGCTCTTGTAAGACAAGTTGGTACTATGTTTCAGACATAAACAACTCTTTTGTGACCAAGGTAACATATTTGAATTGATTCCAAAGTCCCCAACTTTGCACAAGACTAAATCGGCTCCATTCCTTGTGTAACACTCTTCTTCTTTCTTCTTCAACTCAATACTCCCCCTCAAGCTTGATCATGGAGATGAAGTGATCAAGCTTGGAACCGTAGACACTTACCTCATTAAAAACCTTGATATAGAAAAACCACTTGGGATAAAAACTATATCAAGGGAAAAAGAGTATAAGCTCTACGGCCTAGGATTCTTCAAGCTTGTGAGAGATTCATGAGTCCAAGCTTAGGAAGAATGAACTCACAAACCTTCAGGCTAGCAGCCTTGGTGAAGATGTCTGCTAGTTGATCAGAGCTTCTTGTGTAACAAGGTAAGATCACACCTTCTTGAACCTTCTGCCTCACCTTGTGACAATCCACCTCTATGTGCTTTGTTCTCTCATGAAACACTGAGTTGGAAGCTATGTGTATTGCAGCCTGATTATCACAATGCATTGTGATTGGAGTTGGTTGATAAATGCCCAAATCTTCAAGTAAAGCCTTCAGCCATGTCAACTCATTGGTTAGCTTCCTCATTGCCCTATATTCTGCCTCAGCACTTGAGCAAGATACCACCTTCTGCTTCTTTGTTTTCCAAGTCACAAGATTTCCTCCAATGAATGTACAATAGCCTGAAGTGGACCTCCTATCCTCTCTATCTCCTGCCCAATCTGCATCACAATATCCCACAATCTCTGTGCTTTGATTGCACCCCATCCATATCCCTTGGCCATGAGCTCCATTGAGGTACCTTAGGATCCAGTCCACCATGTTCCAATGATGCATCATTGGTGCTTGCATATGCTGGCTCACTTGGTTCACTGCAAAACACAAATCAGGCAGTGTGATAGTAAGATAAATCAGCTTACCAACCATTCTCCTATAGAGAGTAATGTCTCCAAAAGGCTCCTTTGCAATCTCCCCCTCTCTTGTGACTTTGTAGCCTTCTTCAAGAGGTGTCTTGGCTGTCTTTCCATTGAGCTTACCTGCTTCACTCAACAAATCAAGAGTGTACTTCCTTTGTGATAAGAAGAGGCCTTCTTTAGACCGGCACACTTCTATCCCTAGGAAGTACTTTAGTTCTGAAGGATGTTTTGGTTAATCCTGATTCAATTCTCAGATTCAGATTATCCTAAACATGCTGATCTAGGTTCTTCTTGAATAGAAACAACAATGGATCTCACCTTATACCTGTTTATGCAGCGGAAAGAGAAGGTATATCAGAGATCAGAGAGCCACCGAGTGATAACTCCTCCAGAGGTTCACACACGCACACCAAGCAAGAAAAGAGGCTGCTAGACCAAGGAAGAGGAGGTGCAGACAGTGAGAGAGTTGGCGCAGGGAGGCTAGGGTTAGGGAGAAAGAGATTTGGGTTTTAGTTTATAAAACCCTTCTCTTTCCCTTTTGGGCTTTTGGGCCCAAATACCAATCTGATTAAATCCCTTGGATTTAATCAGACCCATTAATCTCTCTCTAAGTACGACAAATGCCTGGCACTTTTACCGTACTTCTGCTAAGCCGTTCCTACACATTTTCCTGTTAGCTTAGGCGTGTGACCCATATGGGATCATATAATAAAGGCAATAAGTCCAAGAGTTATAGATCATGAGCGGACTCTAGCAAGCCATCATGACCCCCAGTATTATATGACTTATGTCTGATCATTGACATACTCTTACTTTCTAGAGACAGTACCGAGATTACTGGACACAATTCCAACAATCTCCCACTTGTACTGGAATCTCTGTATTCATAATCCTTTTGTCACAATATCTCGATTAGTCATAAGGCAAGATTGGTGTCATCCTTATAAAGCCTAATCTTGTTCATCGGACTCTGATTCGATACTGACAATCCAAACGACTCGGGACAGTCCGTTTGAGCATGGCCATGCATTTTCCAGTATTCAAATCTCCGATTGGCCTAGAGATATTCACTCCATTTATATTGGAGGGACAAATCCCGTCTTGTTCCATCACTGTAAACTACTCATTTCATAATGTACCCAAACAAGGTCCTTATAACTATCGCAGAACGATAGCGTTAGACAATGATCAAAGTGCATCAGTCCATGTGCAATCACATGCATGCGAACTCAGGTCTAAGGACTATACTCTATAGTCGTAGTAAGAATCTCTTATGACACAGATATAAATATCCTGAAGAGTTCTTATAAGCGTGTCTTGTCCGGTCGTATGTACCCCACATACACCTATGTACTGACTTCGATGCCGCGCATCTATGACACACTGAGACTTTGTCATAAGTCACATACCAATCCAGTCTCACACGGTTGTTTGGTGTTCCAATTTCAACAACCTTCGACTAGGGACAGGATGATATAATCCATCTATCAAATATAGGGTCTCATGATCAAGCTAAATGACTTTGATGACTCAAGATCAAGTCACTTACTTCGATGACCTATAAAATGGTTTATATCACTTTGGAACGATTATTTCATCACAGTTAAAATAATCTTGAAATAATAATTTCATTAAACATAAGAATGTTTTACAAGAACATATCAAATAACTAAATAAAAGCCCTCAAACTCCCACTCAAATTTAGATTACATTTCAATGTCTCTAATGCCTACAGCTTCAGTCAGAAACTCGAGCTTAGGCCTTGGGAGTGGCTTTGTCAACGGATCAGCGACGTTATCATCTGTCTGAACTCGGCTGATCTTGACTTCCTTTCTATTAATGATGTCACGTATCAAGTGAAATCTTCTTAGAACATGCTTGGATTTCTGGTGTGATCTTGGTTCCTTTGCCTGAGCAATAGCACCATTGTTGTCACAAAACAGTGCCAGAGGCTCAGCCGCATCTGGTATCACACCTAGTTCAATAATGAACTTTCGTATCCAAACAGCTTCCTTCGCTGCTTCTGAGGCGGCGATATATTCAGCTTCTGTAGTGGAATCAGCAACGGTGTCTTGCTTGGAGCTTCTCCAACTGATTGCACCGCCATTCAGACAAAAGATATAACCGGACTGTGACCGGAAATCATCTTGGTCTGTCTGGAAACTTGCGTCCGTGAATCCACTGACTTTAAGCACATCACTTCCACCGTACACCAAGAACTTATCCTTAGTATGTCTTAGATACTTCAAGATATTCTTTACGGCAATCCAATGGTTTTCACCTGGATTTGACTGGTATCTACTCGTCATGCTCAATGCATAAGCAATATCAGGACGAGTACAGATCATGGCATACATGACAGATCCTATTGCAGATGCATAAGGAATATTCTTCATGCGCTCAAGCTCAACAGCCGTCGTAGGGCTCTGCTTCTTGCTTAGCGTTGTGCCATGTACCATTGGCGTGAAGCCCTTCTTGGAATCTTTCATGCTGAATCTTTGTAGGACTTTGTCAATGTATGAATCTTGACACAAGCCTATCAGCCTTCTAGATCTATCCCGGTAGATCCTGATTCCAAGAACGTATGCGGCTTCACCCATGTCTTTCATGGAAAAACAATTTCCAAGCCAGTCCTTTACAGACTTCAGCATTGGAATGTCGTTTCCGAGAAGCAGTATGTCATCGACATACAGAATAAGAAATACTATCTTGCTCCCACTAGTTTTCTTATACACGCATTGTTCTTCTTCGTTTCTGATGAAGTCAAATTGCTTGATCGCTTCATCAAAACGAAGATTCCAGCTCCTCGATGCTTGCTTCAATCCATAAATTGATTTATGAAGCTTGCATACTTTCCCAGCATTCTTTGGATCTATGTAACCGTCAGGTTGCGTCATATACACATCCTCTTCCAGAATACCATTCAGGAAGGCGGTTTTCACGTCCATCTGCCAAATTTCATAATCATGAAAAGCTGCAGTTGCTAGTAGAATCCGAATTGATTTCATCATTGCCACTGGGGAATAGGTTTCATCGTAATCCACACCGTGAACTTGTCTGAAACCTTTTGCCACCAACCTGGCTTTATAAATCTGGACATTTCCATCCACGTCAATCTTCTTCTTGAAGATCCATTTGCACTCGATGGCTTTTACACCAGCGGGTAAGTCAACCAACGAAAACACTTGGTTGACCGACATGGAGTCCATTTCGGAATCAGTGGCCTTGCGCCACTTAGAGGAATCTGGGCCCATCATGGCTTGATTGAAGTTCGATGGTTCATCACCATCAATGATCAGAAGATCATGACAGTCAGTCACGAGGAATCCTTGATATCTCTCGGGTTCGTGACGGATCCTCCCGGATCTTCGAACTTCAGGTACTACAGGTTCAGGCTCTACAATTTCTTGTAGGTCCTCCTTGAAGGATTGTTTAGTTGATCCTGATTCAATTCTTAGATTCATATCAACCTAAACATGCAGATCTAGGTTCTCTTGAATAGAAAATATCAGATCTCACCTTATACCTGTTTATGCAGCGGAAAGAGAAGGTATGGCTTGAGATCAGCAGAACCACCGAGAGATGGATCCTCCAAAGGCTCACACACGCTTCACAGGAAATGGCTGCTAGACCGAGCAGGAGAGGAGGCGCAGAGAGGGAGAGAGGCTCGCGGCTGGGTTAGGGTTAGAGGAGAAAGAGAGTTGGCTTTTAATTCATTAAAACCCTTCTCTTTCCCTTTTGGGCTTTTGGGCCCAAATGCCAATCTGATTAAATCCCTTGGATTTAATCAGACCCATTAATCTCTCTCCAAGTACGACAAATGCCTAGCACTTTTACCGTACTTCTGCTAAACCGTTCCTACACATTTTCCTGTTAGCTTAAGCGTGTGACCCATATGGGATCATATAATAAAGGCAATAAGTCCGAGACTTATAGATCATGAGCGGACTCTAGCAAGCCATCATGACCCCCAATATTATATGACTTATGTCTGATCATTGACATACTCTTACTTTCTAGAGACAGTACCGAGATTACTGGACACAATTCCAACAATCTCCCACTTGTACTGGAATCTCTGTATTCATAATCCTTTTGTCACAATATCTCGATTAGTCATAAGGCAAGATTAGTGTCATCCTTATAAAGCCTAATCTTGTTCATCGGACTCTGATTCGATACTGACAATCCAAACGACTCGGGACAGTCCGTTTGAGCATGGCCATGCATTTTCCAGTATTCAAATCTCCGATTGGCCTAGAGATATTCACTCCATTTATATTGGAGGGACAAATTCCGTCTTGTTCCATCACTGTAAACTACTCATTTCATAATGTACCCAAACAAGGTCCTTATAACTATCGCAGAACGACAGCGTTAGACAATGATCAAAGTGCATCAGTCCATGTGCAGTCACATGCATGCGAACTCAGGTCTAAGGACTATACTCTATAGTCGTAGTAAGAATCTCTTATGACACAGATATAAATATCCTGAAGAGTTCTTATAAGCGGGTCTTGTCCGGTCGTATGTACCCCACATACACCTATGTACTGACTTTGATGCCGCGCATCTATGACACACGGAGACTTTGTCATAAGTCACATACCAATCCAGTCTCACACGGTTGTTGGTGTTCCAATTTCAACAACCTTCGACTAGGGACAGGATGATATAATCCATCTATCAAATATAGGGTCTCATGATCAAGCTAAATGACTTTGATGACTCAAGATCAAGTCACTTACTTCGATGACCTATAAAATGGTTTATATCACTTTGGAACGATTATTTCATCACAGTTAAAATAATCTTGAAATAATAATTTCATTAAACATAAGAATGTTTTACAAGAACATATCAAATAACTAAATAAAAGCCCTCAAACTCCCACTCAAATTTAGATTACATTTCAATGTCTCTAATGCCTACAGCTTCAGTCAGAAACTCGAGCTTAGGCCTTGGGAGTGGCTTTGTCAACGGATCAGCGACGTTATCATCTGTCTGAACTCGGCTGATCTTGACTTCCTTTCTATTAATGATGTCACGTATCAAGTGAAATCTTCTTAGAACATGCTTGGATTTCTGGTGTGATCTTGGTTCCTTTGCCTGAGCAATAGCACCATTGTTATCACAAAACAGTGCTAGAGGCTCAGCCGCATCTGGTATCACACCTAGTTCAATAATGAACTTTCGTATCCAAACAGCTTCCTTCGCAGCTTCTGAGGCGGCGATATATTCAGCTTCTGTAGTGGAATCAGCAACGGTGTCTTGCTTGGAGCTTCTCCAACTGATTGCACCGCCATTCAGACAAAAGATATAACCGGACTGTGACCGGAAATCATCTTGGTCTGTCTGGAAACTTGCGTCCGTGAATCCACTGACTTTAAGCACATCACTTCCACCGTACACTAAGAACTTATCCTTAGTATGTCTTAGATACTTCAAGATATTCTTTACGGCAATCCAATGGTTTTCACCTGGATTTGACTGGTATCTACTCGTCATGCTCAATGCATAAGCAACATCAGGACGAGTACAGATCATGGCATACATGACAGATCCTATTGCAGATGCATAAGGAATATTCTTCATGCGCTCAAGCTCAGCAGCCGTCGTAGGGCTCTGCTTCTTGCTTAGCGTTGTGCCATGTACCATTGGCGTGAAGCCCTTCTTGGAATCTTTCATGCTGAATCTTTGTAGGACTTTGTCAATGTATGAGTCTTGACACAAGCCTATCAGCCTTCTAGATCTATCCCGGTAGATCCTGATTCCAAGAACGTATGCGGCTTCACCCATGTCTTTCATGGAAAAACAACTTCCAAGCCAGTCCTTTACGGACTTCAGCATTGGAATGTCGTTTCCGAGAAGCAGTATGTCATCAACATACAGAATAAGAAATACTATCTTGCTCCCACTAGTTTTCTTATACACGCATTGTTCTTCTTCGTTTCTGATGAAGTCAAATTGTTTGATCGCTTCATCAAAACGAAGATTCCAGCTCCTCGATGCTTGCTTTAATCCATAAATGGATTTATGAAGCTTGCATACTTTCCCAGCATTCTTTGGATCTATGTAACCGTCAGGTTGCGTCATATACACATCCTCTTCCAGAATTCCATTCAGGAAGGCGGTTTTCACGTCCATCTGCCAAATTTCATAATCATGAAAAGCTGCAGTTGCTAGTAGAATCCGAATAGATTTCATCATAGCCACTGGTGAATAGGTTTCATCGTAATCCACACCGTGAACTTGTCTGAAACCTTTTGCCACCAACCTGGCTTTATAAATCTGGACATTTCCATCCACGTCAATCTTCTTCTTGAAGATCCATTTGCACTCGATGGCTTTTACACCAGCGGGTAAGTCAACCAACGAAAACACTTGGTTGACCGACATGGAGTCCATTTCGGAATCAGTGGCCTTGTGCCACTTAGAGGAATCTGGGCCCATCATGGCTTGATTGAAGTTCGATGGTTCATCACCATCAATGATCAAAAGATCATGACAGTCAGTCACGAGGAATCCTTGATATCTCTCGGGTTCGTGACGGATCCTCCCGGATCTTCGAACTTCAGGTACTACAGGTTCAGGCTCTACAATTTCTTGTAGGTCCTCCTGCTGCTCTTCCTCATTAGGTTGAGCAGTATCCTGTTCATCTTGAATTTCTTCAAGCAGTACCTTACTCCCACTGTCTTTCTTAGAGAGAAACTCCCTCTCAAGAAAGTTACAATCCCGGGCAACAAAGATCTTGTTCTCGGAACGTAGATAGAAGTAATAAGCCTTGGTTTCCTTCGGATAACCAATGAAGTAGCATTTATCAGACTTTGGTGTAAGCTTATCTGAGATTAATCTCTTGACATAGGCTTCACAACCCCAAATTCTAAGATAAGACAACACTGGAGCCAATCCAGTCCATAATTCATATGGTGTCTTTGCTACCGCTTTCGATGGCGCTCTATTTAGAGTGAACACTGCTGTTAGCAGAGCATATCCCCAAAGGGATATCGGAAGGTCTGTGTGACTCATCATAGATCGAACCATATCCAATAAGGTCCGATTTCTCCTCTCAGACACACCATTCCATTGAGGTGTTCCGGGAGGAGTGAGTTGGGATACGATCCCACACTCTCTTAGATGATCACTGAATTCTTGGCTTAAGTATTCTCCTCCTCGGTCGGACCGAAGAGCCTTAATGCTTTTGCCAAGTTGGTTCTGTACTTCATTTTGGAATTCTCTGAACTTCTCGAAAGATTCAGACTTATGTTTCATTAAATAAACATATCCATACCTACTGAAATCATCAGTGAAGGTAATGAAGTACTGATAGTTTCCTCTTGCATTTGTGGACATTGGGCCACACACATCAGTGTGTATCAGGCCCAACAAGTCACTGGCCCTCTCGTTAGGTTTATTAAAGGGGGCCCGTGTCATTTTGCCCATCATGCAGGATTCGCATTTCTCACATGACTCAAAGTCAAATGAGCCAAGAAGTCCATTCGAATGGAGCCTCTTGATGCGTTTCTCGCTGATGTGCCCTAAACGACAATGCCATAGAAACGTTCGGTTCTCCTCATTAGGTTTGAACCGTTTGGTATTAATGTTATATATTGGCGCGGATTGATCGAGTATGTAAAGCCCATTCGTAAGAGGGGCAGAACCATAGAACAAATTGTTGCGATTGAAGGAACATAATTTATTCTTAACTGAAAAATCATAACCTTCCAAATCCAACAAAGAAATTGAAATAATATTTCTGCTTATAGCAGGTACAAAATAACAATTATTGAGTTCTAAAATCAATCCCGAAGGTAAAGACAACAAGTATGTGCCTACAGCTAGTGCTGGAACTTTCGCTCCATTCCCAACTCGTAGCTCCACTTGTCCTTGCTTCAGCCTTCTACTGTTGCTGAGTGCCTGCATATTAGTACAAATATGAGCCCCACAACCAGTATCCATAACCCATGAGGTATTATCAGAAGTAGTCGTATTAACTTCTATAACAAAAATACCTGTCGAAGAAGTCTCGAGAGTCTTCTTCTTCAATTCCTTTAGACCTTCTTGGAATTTCTTACATTCTCTCCTCCAATGCCCTGGTTCTTTACAGAACCTGCATATGTCAGTTGGCCCAGCCTTGGACTTGGGCTTGGGCTTTGGCGTGTCCTTGTCCGCGACTTGGACAGCCTTGGCCTTTCCCTTATCCTTAGCAGAGGATTTCTTAAACCCCTTGCCCTTCTGCACCATAAGCACATTGGGGTCCTTGGCGGTTTTCCTCAAGTTGGGCTCTGCAGTCTTGAGCATTCCGTGAAGCTCAGGCAATGTCTTACTCAAGCCATGCATGTTAAAGTTCAGAATGAACTGATCATAGCTTGCAGGTAATGACTGCAGAATGATGTCGCAGGCAAGTTCCTGGCTGATAGGGCAGTCGAGTTTCTGAAGATGATCGAGATAACCCATCATCTTCAAGACATGAGGACTCACTGCCGCATTTGCAGCCAACTTACAGTCTAAGAGGTTCTTAACTGTCTGAAACCTCTCAGTCCTTGCTTGCTCCTGAAAAAGCGATTTCAGGCTTGCCATTATCTCAATTGGTGACAATACACTCTCGAACTGCATTTGCAGCTCACCAGTCATTGTCGCCAACATAAGGCAATACACATCATTTTCATCTGACGAATGCTTTTCCCAAGCATTATGCAGAGTCCTGGCGGCATTGTTAGCAGGCCTCTCGGGGAGAGGATCACGAAGGACATAATCCTTCTTCTCCTGCTTGAGGACCAGCCTCAAGTTCCTTGACCACGTCAGGAAGTTCGTTCCAGTCAGCTTCTCCTTCTCGAGAACAGACCGGATTGAGAATGTGTTTTGTGTGCTTGTAGTAGTCATAGCTGAAATATATAAGATAAAAGGTTATTAGTTAATATGTTCAATATGATTAATCTTATATTATACTTAATATGATCAATCATGCATTATATTCAATAACCTAAGTTACCCTCAATAGAATATAATGATTCCAAGATCCACATATAACTAAGATCAAAGTGGGCCACTGGCCGTCACCCAACCTTAGCTTATATCGGTAAGCCCTATGTCGGCTAATTATATCCGTGATATAACTCTTGGTTGTGAATCTGGGCCCGAGGCCCAATTCACTCTGATGTCTCAAGGCCCGGGACTCCCGATGGCCTAGTCAAGAAAACCAGACTATACAATCATGTAATCATTAATGTCTGGGACTCCCAATGACATTTATGAATCACAAACCGTCTTATCCACGCAAAAATAGACACCCTCACACTGTAAGGCCATGAATACAATTGAATGGGCTTCGACAGCTGACATAGAATGGACAAGACATCCAACGCTTGATATTATTTGAGGTTCGTAGGTTTATTAAAATTTCATTCCCAAAATAGAAGATTACTATTTCGGGAAACTTTCTATTTTTGGAAACCTACTATTTTTGGAAACTTTCTAAAATTGGAAACTTTCTAAAACCGGAAACTTTCTAACTTTAGAAATTTCTTTAAAATCCAAAACCCGCAAATCTAGAAACTTCTATTTTAAGAAACTTTCTAATTTCAAAATTTTGGAAACTTTAATTTAAAATCGACTTTATAATTTTATAAAATAAATTTCAAATTAATCTGAAGAAAGACTCAAATAATTGGCCCAATTGTTTTAACTTCTTGGCCCGAGGCCCAAGAATTGGTCCATGTCCAAGACATGACCCAATTGTCCAATTAAATGACATAACCGGTCTAGTTCATTAAAATTGGTTTAACCAAATTTTAATTACTACGATGACCACAATTGTCAACCGGTTATTTACTAAACCGGATTTTCTCAATTTATTTGGTCCAACCAAATCAAATTAGAAAATCCTGGTTTAGGCACAAAATCCAATAATTCTTTCGACATTGGATTTCTTATCCCGGTTTAACCAGACTTAATAAATTTATTAAATCTGTTTATTAAACCGAGACGTTTAAGTTTTAAAATCTTAAACCGAACCTTAAACCGAACCATCTCGAACCGACCATCTAGGTCACGGCCGCAAGCATCACCGCGAGTGGATGATCGAGACAGCCGCGATCCTCACGGTCGGGACGGGACGCGGACGGTATAGCCGGGAGAGCCGCGATCGTCCCACGCCAAGCTTCAACGATCGGGCGTGATCGTGCAAGCTGCAGGAATGATCGGGATTGCTCGGGTCGATTGCTTCCACGATCGCCGAGTGATCGGGACGCAACGCACGCGAGCGGGACGGGCAGGACGCGATCAGCCTTGCGCCTTGCTCCTCACGGTCGAGCGATCCAACCGGACGACGCAGTCCATGCGATCCTTGCGGATCCATGCGACGCTCGCTTTGCGGTCGATCGAACCGGCCGATCGCTTACCAAGTCATATAGCTTGGTTTGCGATTTCAAATGTTTGTTTAGGGTTCAATTCTTGTTTCTTAAGTGATTTATCTTATCAGTAGTTGATTCAAAAACACTTCTAAACAATTTAAACAACCTAAACATGAATCTAAACAAGAAATCCTAAGAACCTGGCTCTGATACCACTGAAGGATTGTTTAGTTGATCCTGATTCAATTCTTAGATTCATATCAACCTAAACATGCAGATCTAGGTTCTCTTGAATAGAAACATATCAGATCTCACCTTATACCTGTTTATGCAGCGGAAAGAGAAGGTATGGCTTGAGATCAGCAGAACCACCGAGAGATGGATCCTCCAAAGGCTCACACACGCTTCACAGGAAATGGCTGCTAGACCGAGCAGGAGAGGAGGCGCAGAGAGGGAGAGAGGCTCGCGGCTGGGTTAGGGTTAGAGGAGAAAGAGAGTTGGCTTTTAATTCATTAAAACCCTTCTCTTTCCCTTTTGGGCTTTTGGGCCCAAATGCCAATCTGATTAAATCCCTTGGATTTAATCAGACCCATTAATCTCTCTCCAAGTACGACAAATGCCTAGCACTTTTACCGTACTTCTGCTAAACCGTTCCTACACATTTTCCTGTTAGCTTAAGCGTGTGACCCATATGGGATCATATAATAAAGGCAATAAGTCCGAGACTTATAGATCATGAGCGGACTCTAGCAAGCCATCATGACCCCCAGTATTATATGACTTATGTCTGATCATTGACATACTCTTACTTTCTAGAGACAGTACCGAGATTACTGGACACAATTCCAACACTCCTGCTGCTCTTCCTCATTAGGTTGAGCAGTATCCTGTTCATCTTGAATTTCTTCAAGCAGTACCTTACTCCCACTGTCTTTCTTAGAGAGAAACTCTCTCTCAAGAAAGTTACAATCCCGGGCAACAAAGATCTTGTTCTCGGAACGTAGATAGAAGTAATAAGCCTTGGTTTCCTTCGGATAACCAATGAAGTAGCATTTATCAGACTTTGGTGTAAGCTTGTCTGAGATCAATCTCTTGACATAGGCTTCACAACCCCAAATTCTAAGATAAGACAGCACTGGAGCCACTCCAGTCCATAATTCATATGGTGTCTTTGCTACTGCTTTCGATGGCGCTCTATTTAGAGTGAACACTGCTGTTAGCAGAGCATATCCCCAAAGGGATATTGGAAGGTCTGTGTGACTCATCATAGACCGAACCATATCCAATAAGGTCCGATTTCTCCTCTCAGACACACCATTCCATTGAGGTGTTCCGGGAGGAGTGAGTTGGGATACGATCCCACACTCTCTTAGATGATCACTGAATTCTTGGCTTAAGTATTCTCCTCCTCGGTCGGACCGAAGAGCCTTAATGCTTTTGCCAAGTTGGTTCTGTACTTCATTTTGGAATTCTCTGAACTTCTCAAAAGATTCAGACTTATGTTTCATTAAATAAACATATCCATACCTACTGAAATCATCAGTGAAGGTAATGAAGTACTGATAGTTTCCTCTTGCATTTGTGGACATTGGGCCACACACATCAGTGTGTATCAGGCCCAATAAGTCACTGGCCCTCTCGTTAGGTTTATTAAAGGGGGCCCGTGTCATTTTGCCCATCATGCAGGATTCGCATTTCTCACATGACTCAAAGTCAAATGAGCCAAGAAGTCCATTCGAATGGAGCCTCTTGATGCGTTTCTCGCTGATGTGCCCTAAACGACAATGCCATAGAAACGTTCGGTTCTCCTCATTAGGTTTGAACCGTTTGGTATTAATGTTATAAATTGGCGCGGATTGATCGAGTATGTAAAGCCCATTCGTAAGAGGGGCAGAACCATAGAACAAATTGTTGCGATTGAAGGAACATAATTTATTCTTAACTGAAAAATCATAACCTTCCAAATCCAACAAAGAAATTGAAATAATATTTCTGCTTATAGCAGGTACAAAATAACAATTATTGAGTTCTAAAATCAATCCCGAAGGTAAAGACAACAAGTATGTGCCTACAGCTAGTGCTGGAACTTTCGCTCCATTCCCAACTCGTAGCTCCACTTGTCCTTGCTTCAGCCTTCTACTGTTGCTGAGTGCCTGCATATTAGTACAAATATGAGCCCCACAACCAGTATCCATAACCCATGAGGTATTATCAGAAGTAGTTGTATTAACTTCTATAACAAAAATACCTGTCGAAGAAGTCTCGAGAGTCTTCTTCTTCAATTCCTTTAGACCTTCTTGGAATTTCTTACATTCTCTCCTCCAATGCCCTGGTTCTTTACAGAACCTGCATATGTCAGTTGGCCCAGCCTTGGACTTGGGCTTGGGCTTTGGCGTGTCCTTGTCCACGACTTGGACAGCCTTGGCCTTTCCCTTATCCTTAGCAGAGGATTTCTTAAACCCCTTGCCCTTTTGCACCATAAGCACATTGGGGTCCTTGGCGGTTTTCCTCAAGTTGGGCTCTGCAGTCTTGAGCATTCCGTGAAGCTCATGGAATGTCTTACTCAAGCCATGCATGTTAAAGTTCAGAATGAACTGATCATAGCTTGCAGGTAATGACTGCAGAATGATGTCGCAGGCAAGTTCCTGGCTGATAGGGCAGTCGAGTTTCTGAAGATGATCGAGATAACCCATCATCTTCAAGACATGAGGACTCACTGCCGCATTTGCAGCCAACTTACAGTCTAAGAGGTTCTTAACAGTTTGAAACCTCTCAGTCCTTGCTTGCTCCTGAAAAAGCGATTTCAGGCTTGCCATTATCTCAATTGGTGACAACACACTCTCGAACTGCATTTGCAGCTCAGCAGTCATTGTCGCCAACATAAGGCAATACACATCATTTTCATCTGACGAATGCTTTTCCCAAGCATTATGCAGAGTCCTGGCGGCATTGTTAGCAGGCCTCTCGGGGAGAGGATCACGAAGGACATAATCCTTCTTCTCCTGCTTGAGGACCAGCCTCAAGTTCCTTGACCACGTCAGGAAGTTCGTTCCAGTCAGCTTCTCCTTCTCGAGAACAGACCGGATTGAGAATGTGTTTTGTGTGCTTGTAGTAGTCATAGCTGAAATATATAAATAAAAGGTTATTAGTTAATATGTTCTATATGATTAATCTTATATTATACTTAATATGATCAATCATGCATTATATTCAATAACCTAAGTTACCCTCAATAGAATATAATGATTCCAAGATCCACATATAACTAAGATCAAAGTGGGCCACTGGCCGTCACCCAACCTTAGCTTATATCGGTAAGCCCTATGTCGGCTAATTATATCCGTGATATAACTCTTGGTTGTGAATCTGGGCCCGAGGCCCAATTCACTCTGATGTCTCAAGGCCCGGGACTCCCGATGGCCTAGTCAAGAAAACCAGACTATACAGTCATGTAATCATTAATGTCTGGGACTCCCAATGACATTTATGAATCACAAACCGTCTTATCCACGCAAAAATAGACACCCTCACACTGTAAGGCCATGAATACAATTGAATGGGCTTCGACAGCTGACATAGAATGGACAAGACATCCAACGCTTGATATTATTTGAGGTTCGTAGGTTTATTAAAATTTCATTCCCAAAATAGAAGATTACTATTTCGGGAAACTTTCTATTTTTGGAAACCTACTATTTTTGGAAACTTTCTAAAATTGGAAACTTTCTAAAACCGGAAACTTTCTAACTTTAGAAATTTCTTAAAATCCAAAACCCGCAAATCTAGAAACTTCTATTTTAATAAACTTTCTAATTTCAAAATTTCGGAAACTTTAATTTAAAATCGACTTTATAATTTTATAAAATAAATTTTAAATTAATCTGAAGAAAAGACTCAAATAATTGGCCCAATTGTTTTAACTTCTTGGCCCGAGGCCCAAGAATTGGTCCATGTCCAAGACATGACCCAATTGTCCAATTAAATGACATAACCGGTCTGGTTCATTAAAATTGGTCTTAACCAAAATTAATTACTACGATGACCACAATTGTCAACCGGTTATTTACTAAACCGGATTTTCTCAATTTATTTGGTCCAACCAAATCAAATTAGAAAATCCTGGTTTAGGCACAAAATCCAATTTTCGACTTTGGATTTCTTATCCTGGTTTAACCAGAATTTAATAAAATTATTAAATCTGTTTATTAAACCGAGACGATTAATTTTAATCAAGTTTTAAACCGAACCGAACCGAATTGGTCACGAACCGAACCGAATTGGTCACGGCCGTGACCTAGCTCCTCGATCATGATCGACCAGCCGCAAAACGTGCGATCCAAGATCCACGATTGGGATGGCCGATCCTCACGCGATCGTCACGCGAGCTGGACGGGACGGTGCTGGCCGAGACGCACAAACGCGATCCAAGCGAAGCTCGCGCCTCTCGGTCGATCGGTCGACCAATCCATGCTATCGATCGATCGATACATGCGATTTGTTTGCTCGATCGGATCAACTTTCGGCCAATCGCTTACCAAGTCATATAGCTTGGTTCGCGATTTCAAATATGTTTAGGTTTTAATCCTTGTTTCTTAAGTGAATTATCTTATCAGTAGTTGATTCAAAACACATCTTAAACAAGAAAAACAATCCTAAACGAGATTCTAAACAAGAAAAACCAGAACCAATAGCTCTGATACCACTGAAGGATGTTTTGGTTAATCCTGATTCAATTCTCAGATTCAGATTATCCTAAACATGCTGATCTAGGTTCTTCTTGAATAGAAACAACAATGGATCTCACCTTATACCTGTTTATGCAGCGGAAAGAGAAGGTATATCAGAGATCAGAGAGCCACCGAGTGATAACTCCTCCAGAGGTTCACACACGCACACCAAGCAAGAAAAGAGGCTGCTAGACCAAGGAAGAGGAGGCGCAGACAGTGAGAGAGTTGGCGCAGGGAGGCTAGGGTTAGGGAGAAAGAGATTTGGGTTTTAGTTTATAAAACCCTTCTCTTTCCCTTTTGGGCTTTTGGGCCCAAATACCAATCTGATTAAATCCCTTGGATTTAATCAGACCCATTAATCTCTCTCTAAGTACGACAAATGCCTGGCACTTTTACCGTACTTCTGCTAAGCCGTTCCTACACATTTTCCTGTTAGCTTAGGCGTGTGACCCATATGGGATCATATAATAAAGGCAATAAGTCCAAGACTTATAGATCATGAGCGGACTCTAGCAAGCCATCATGACCCCCAGTATTATATGACTTATGTCTGATCATTGACATACTCTTACTTTCTAGAGACAGTACCGAGATTACTGGACACAATTCCAACAAGTTCTCCAAGATCCTTGATATCAAACACAGATTTCAAATGATCTTTGCAAGCTTGAATTCCTACCCTGTCACTCCCTGATATGATGATATCATCTACATAAATGATAATGACAACAATACCTTCTTGGCTTGATTGAGTGAAGAGAGTATGATCAGCTTCTGATCTCCTAAAGCCTCTTTCCATGAGTGTGGTGCTTAACTTGTGATACCAAGCTCTAGGAGATTGTTTGAGACCATAGATTGCCTTCTTCAACCGCAACACCTTCCCTTGTGTAACCATGCCTTCAAGACCAGGAGGAGGAGTCATGTACACCTCATCCTCTAGCTCTCCTTGGAGGAATGCATTCTTGACATCCATTTGCCACAAATCCCACTCCAAGTTTGTTGCTAAGGATAGGATCACTCTCACTGTATGAAGCTTAGCTACTGGTGCAAAGGTGTCTCTATAATCCTCTCCATAGGTTTGTGTAAACCCTCTTGCAACCAATCTAGCTTTGTATCTTTCTATCTCTCCATTGCTCTTGTATTTTATAGTGAAAACCCATTTGGAACTTACTGCCCTCTTCTTCCTTGGTAAATCTGTTTCATACCAAGTGTTGTTGTTTTCCATTGCCTTGATCTCATCTCCAACTGCATCAGTCCACTTCTTGTGCTCCTTAGCTTCTTCATAGGTTTTAGGAACCCATTCAGCATCAAGAGCACCCATAAAGACCTTGTGCTCAGTAGGGAAGTGAGCAATTGTGCAAACAGCTTGTGTTGGATAAGCTACTGCCTTGCAATTGTAGTAAACCCTAGTCTTCTTCCATTCAGATGGATCCTTTCTCTCTCTAGTACTTCTCCTAAGCACTTGAACCGGCTGTTGTTGTTTTACAACTTCAGGTTCCTCTTGCACAACTTCATGTTCCTCTTGTACAACTTCAGGTTCCATTTGTTGGTCAACTAGCTCTTCTCTAACATCTTGATCATGCGTGGCAGAACCATCAGCTTGTGGTTCTTCTTGTGATTCTCCATTGCCCTCCTCATGATCAAGGTGAGTAGATTCATCCACAATGTGAGTCTCCTCAGCCGGTTTGTTCACTTGAGTCTCCTCACTCCTCTTAGGTTGAGTAATCCCAAGGCTCTCTAGGATCATCCTCAAGTTGTTGGCACGGTCAGAAGGGTTATTAGGAAGGTCCTTAAGGTTCTCCCAACTCTTCTCTTCATAGAAACCCTTTGAATCCACAAACTTGACATCTCTAGAGACCAATACCCTTCTAGTTTCAGGTACATAGCACTTGTATCCTTTTTGGCTTGTAGAATACCCAATGAACATTGCCTTAACACTCTTATGATCAAAGCTTATCTCTCTGCTCTCCTTGTTTTAAAACAAAACACAAACATCCAAACACACGTAAGTGATGAATTGAAGGTTTAGTTTTGTTCAATACCTGATATGGTGAAGCATCTTGTAGAACTTTGGTGGGTGTCCTATTGATTAGATAGCAAGGAGACATCACAGCATCACTCCAAAACCTCTTAGGAACATTTGTATGGAACATGATTGATCTGGCCACCTCCATCAAGTGTCTATTCTTTCTCTCAGCCACACCATTCTGTTGTGGAGTGTATGGACAGCTTGTTTGATGAATGATCCCATGTTTTGCAAGATGATGTTTGAATGCATTGCTTGTGTATTCCCCACCATTATCTGACCTAAATATCTTAATCTTGGCATTGAAATTGTTAGATACATAGGTTTGAAAGTTTGTGAATGCTTCTAACACCCTATCTTTAGATTGAATCAAAGTTAACCAAGTATATTTGGATTTCTCATCAATGAATGTCACAAAATACTTATGATTCTCTCTAGAAACACATGGAGCAGTCCAAACATCAGAGTGAACAAGATCAAAGCAGTTTGCATAAACAGTTTTAGAACTAGGGAAGACTGATTTGCAATGTTTTCCAAGGATACAAGCTTCACAATCATCATTATTAAAAGAAACAAAGGGCAACATTAAACCTAAGGCACGAGAGTGAGGGTGACCAAGTCTAGCATGCCAAACAGAATCATTAACTAGAGTAGAACTAAAAACAGAAGCAGATAATTCAGATGCAAGGTTGGTGTCTTCAAGCATGTATAACTCATCCTTTGTCACACCCTTTCCAAGCAACTTACTTGTCTTAATATCCTGAAAAATCACATCATTAGGACTGAAGATAACATTGCATTTAAGATCAGTAGATACTCTCTTAACACTTAACAAGTTTGATGTAAAACTAGGCATATAAAAGGCTTTTGATTCTCTGTCAAACAACCTAACATTTCCTATGCTTTTAATTGGAATCCTTTCACCATTAGCAATCACAACATTACCTAGAGCAGGCTTAACATCTTTAATCAAGTTTAAATCACTAATCATATGGTGTGAAGCCCCTGAATCTACTTTCAATGGCTTATGATCAGATACTAAAGCTTTGTGATTGATTAAAGCATGAAAGGAGCTACCAAAAACATTACCAGCACCTTCCTTGAAGGCTTTGATTAGTGCATCAAGATCAGACTTCCTCACCAACTCATTCTGAGGCGCCATATTAGGATCAGGAGCAAAGGCTGGTACCATCTCTCTACATTCATTTCCAAACCGGTTTGATGAAGTAGAAGCCCCAGGAGCACCAGCAGCACCAGCTAGGGTTGATTCACTTGAGTAATGAGCTCTCTGGTCCTTGAACTTGTTGTTGTTGAAGGCCGGTTTGAGTTGAGGATGAAGCAGCCAGCATTTGTCCTTGAAATGCCCCTTTCTCTTGCAATGATCACACACACCAGGGATCCTCCTCTCCTCTGGTTTGTAAGCACCTTTGTGAGCAGTAGCAAGCTCACCTTTCCTTCCAAACAACCCAAAAGATCCCTGCTCCTTTTGGATTTGTGCACACACTTCATCAAGATTGGGAAGAGTTTCTGCCCTTAACATGTGTGTAATCAGACCATTGTAAGCTGGGTTTAGGGTTAGCAAGAGAGCAAACACCTTGTCTTGCTCCCTTCTTTCATTTAGAACCTGTGGAGTAACTGTTGGTGGCCTCAGCATTTCCAACTCTGCCCACAATGATCTAAACTTCCCAAAGTGTTGCTTGAACTCCATATCTTCTTGGCTCAGATTGTTGATGGCCATCTTTACTTCAAACACCCTACTGAGGTTGGACATGTTGCCATAGACCTTGTACAGGGTGTCCCATAAGTCCTTAGAGCTCTCACAGTAAGAGTAAGCTTCCAACAGAGAAGGTTCAAGAGAGCTTTGAAGAATGGACAGCACATGTTGGTCTCCTTGAATCCATGCTTCTTCATCTTCAAGGGCTGCTTCTTCAAAAGCTTCTTCATCAGCTTTAGCCTCAGCTTCAGCTTCACCTTTAGCAGCTTCACCTTTGGGCTCAGCCTTCTTTATCTTCAATGGAGCCGTGTCACTTAAGACATGCTTCCATAAGCCCCTCCCACCGAGAGCACTTTTGGCCATTCTAGCCCACACCAAGTAGTTGGCTCCTTTAAGAGTCACTGGAATAATCACCCTTGAGTTCTCCATGACTGAGCAAAGAGGGAGTTTCAAGAAAGAAAGGTCTTCAAAAGAGTTTGGAACAAGATGGTAAGAACCGGCAGTGAAGTAAGTAAAGAACAAGAGAGAAATGTTGAGTATTGAGTATAGGTGAGTAATGCGGAAGAGAGAATAGGTTCAGGAGCTTGTAGGCTCTGATACCATGTTAGAATTAGTAGTTTAGGAGAGATTGAGTGAGTGTAAGAGAGTTTAGAGATGAGAGAAGAGGAGAGAAGTCGCTAGGGTTTCATAGAGCGAGAGAGTATCCGAGAGAGTAAAGAGATTGTGTAACTTGGGAAATGAGTTCCCTAAAGTGTGTATTGATTCTCTTGAGTTACAATACATATATAGAGAGTCTACTAGGGTTTACAACATAAGAAACAATAAAATAAGGAGAAGAAGACAAGAGAGACCCAACGGCTCCCAAGAGTGATAGTGACCGGTCATGGAGGAGAGAGAAGCGCCTGTTCAGAGCCTTGGGATTAGTCTTCTGATCCTCTGCTCTTGTAAGACAAGTTGGTACTATGTTTCAGACATAAACAACTCTTTTGTGACCAAGGTAACATATTTGAATTGATTCCAAAGTCCCCAACTTTGCACAAGACTAAACCGGCTCCATTCCTTGTGTAACACTCTTCTTCTTTCTTCTTCAACTCAATATTTGGATGGTTATTCTGGTTTCTTTCAGATACATATTCACCCAGAGGATCAAGAGAAGACCACCTTTACTTGTCCTTATGGTACTTATGCATACCGCAGAATGCCATTTGGACTGTGTAACGCTCCTGCGACATTTCACAGATGCATGATGTCTATCTTCACCGACATGATAGAGAATTTTATGGAGGTCTTCATGGATGATTTATTTGTCTACGGACCATTACCATGCTTGTCTTGATAATCTGTGTAAGGTGATGGCTAGATGTGAAGAGAAACACCTGGTTTTGAACTGGGAGAAGTGTCATTTCATGGTCAGGAATGGCATTGTACTTGGACATAGAGTTTCTGAAGCAGGGATTGAGGTTGATCGAGCTAAGATTGAGGTGATGACAGGACTGCAGGCGCCAGACTCAGTTAAAGGAGTGAGGAGTTTTCTTGGTCATGCTGGATTTTACAGGAGATTCATTAAGGATTTCAGCAAGATAGCTAGGCCACTCACTGCACTTCTCTACAAGGATGTGAAGTTTGAGTTCACATATGAGTGTCATTCTGCATTCAAGGAGCTGAAGAAAGCTTTGATTTATGCTCCAATTGTGCAACCTCCTAACTAGGATCTGCCTTTTGAGGTGATGTGTGATGCTAATGACTATGCAGTAGGAGCTGTACTTGGTCAGAAGAAGGACAAGAAGCTTCACGCTATCTACTATGCCAGTAGGACTCTTGATGATGCACAAAGAAACTATGCAACAACTGAGAAGGAGCTGCTAGCAATTGTCTTTGCCTTTGAGAAGTTTCGTCAGTACCTGATTGGATCCAAGGTTACACACTGACCATTCTGCACTCAAGTACTTGATGCAGAAGAAGGATGCTAAGCCAAGGTTGCTTAGATGGATCTTGCTACTTCAGGAATTTGACATAGAGGTGAGAGACAAGAAGGGAGTGGAAAATGGTGTTGTTGATCATCTGTCCCGGATTAAGATCGATGAGGACGTTCCTATAGATGATTCTTTACGAGAAGAGAACATCTATAAGGTTGAGACAGGTTTTCAGACGGATTATGCGAGTTCTCTGCGTTCTGCACGAGTCACAGATCAGGTGTCGGTCGACACTCACTTAATGTCGGTCGACACTCTACTCGAAGAAACGGACGATAATCGATCAAACCCGACATCGATTGCCCGATTGGGATCAATGTCGATCGACACCAGTATTAGTTTCGGTCGACACCAGTCGTGGATGCAGGAAGCTATTTCGGGTGATCAAGCTGACATGTTCATAGCTGCAATTACCCAAGGGTCTCTCTCTACTCAACCTTGGTACGCCGATATAGCCAACTACCTTGCTGCAGAGGATGAGCCTGAAGTGTTTAAAGGGTATGCTATGAAGAAATTCCTTAGGGAAATCAGGCGTTATTATTGGGATGAGCCTTACTTGTACAAGCATTGTTCTGATGGTATCTACAGACATTGCATCGCATAGTCTGAAGTTGATAACGTGTTGTACCATTGCCATGGTTCTGAGTATGCAGGGCACTTTGCTACGTTAGTGTCTAAGATTCTTCAAGCAGGCTTCTGGTGGCCCACGATGTTCAAGGATGCTCAGTTGTTTGTCTCGCAGTGTGATGTGTGTCAGAGGAGGGGGAAGATAAGCAAGAGACATGAGATGCCACAAAAATTTATCCTTGAGGTTGAAGTGTTTGACTGCTGGGGCATCGAATTCATGGGATCGTTTCCATCTTCTTATGGGAACAAGTATATCTTGGTTGCTGTAGACTATGTATCTAAGTGGGTTGAAGCGCTTGCTAATCTAACCAATGAATCTTCGGTGGTTCTTAAGCTGTTTAAGACTATCATCTTCCCCAGATTTGGAGTGCCTAGGATTGTGATAAGTGATGGCGGTTTTCACTTCATCAACAAGGTCTTCGAGAAGTTGCTTAAGAAGCATGGTGTTAACAATCGTGTGGCTACTCCATATCACCCTCAGACTAGTGGGCAGGTTGAGGTTTCAAACCGACAGATCAAGGAGATTCTGGAGAAGACAGTGGGAAAGACTAGGAAGGACTGGTCTGCTAAGCTGGATGATGCGTTGTGGGACTATAGGACTGCGTTCAAGACGCCACTTAGGAATACACCATTTCACCTGCTCTATGGGAAAGCTTGTTTCCTTCCAGTTGAGCTCGAGCACAAGGCTAGATGGGCTGTCAAACAGATGAACTTCGATCTCAAGCCTGCAGCTGAGAGGAGTTTGATACAGCTTAATGAGTTAGATGAAATTCGCCACCATACCTATGAGACCTCAAAGCTGTACAAGGAGCGTACAAAGGCGTATCATGATAAGAAGATCATCTCACGCAACTTCGAACCCAAATACCAGGTACTCCTCTATAACTCTCGTTTGCAACTGTTTCTTCGCAAGTTGCGTTCTCGTTGGTCATGTCCATTCACCGTCAAGGAAGCTAGACCACACAGAGCTGTTATCTTGCTGAACTCCAAAGGAGAAGAGTTCACAGTCAATGGGCAAAGGGTGAAACACTATTGGGCGAAAGCCAAGATCCCAGAAGGCGACATTGTCCATCTTGATGATCCACCCACTGCCTAGTCGCAGTACAGTCAAGCTATTGACGGTAAACGAGCGCTGAGTGGGAGGCAACCCACTGTAGGGTCAGTTTTCTTTTCTTTTTGGTCTTTAGTCTTGAGTCTTTTGATTTTTCTGGTTTTTGTGTGTTAGAATCGTGAAGAACAGGTTGCAGACATCAGTGTCGATCAATGTTTCTTAGTGTCGGTCGACACCAAACTCGAAAACGCGAACAAAAATCTAGCATATTCGATTCGAAGCAGATAAGTGTCGACCAAAGCCATATGTCGCTCAACATTGGCTGGGTGTCGGTTGACACTCACCACGCATGCAGGTAAAGTTTCTGATTTTCCAAGTTTTTGGTTGACTTATACCTTGTTCTGCCGAACCCAAGCTGCGATTGCACTGGGGACAGTGCAGTTTAAGTGTGGGGGAGGTGGTTACTGACAATGTGTTCTATTTTCTTAGTGTCAGTCCTTGTTTTCTTTGGTTTTCAAATTGTTTTATTGTGTCAAAATTTGGTATGAAACTATGATTTTTCGAGAAAATTTTTCGCTGGAACTGGAACTAAGTAACCATTGGACAGACCGACAATAGCACTATGACTGTTAGAAAACCCCACACGGATCAACCTACCATGGACACCCATATCTTCTCAGGTATTCAGAGGATCCATCACTAACTTCACCTCTAATCCTGACTGAATTTTCTCACTTAGGGGCTTGGTATCTTTGGATCGGATTCCTCTGATGTGCCTGACACAACCTATGATCATTTCTAAGTATGGTTTCTGATTTTTCCCTCCCTTGAAAGTAAAAAAAAAGAGACTAAAACTGCGGATAAGCTAGTAGCTTCGAAGTGGTCACGGCAGTGGTAGAGACCCCTATTACCTCCTGTGCATCCATGGAAACATGTCCAAAGTTACACCCCGAATAAAAAGGGAAGAGCACTGATAGAACAAATAAAATGATACCCAGTGGGGAAAAATCAGTGCTAAGGGAAAAAAGGAAAAGAAAGGAACCAGAAACCGACAGTTTGGTGGTCAGGTACTGACTGAGTTGAGTCCATGTGTCCTCTGATCGATACTCCCTCTATGAGACCGCACCTAATTGTATAAAGAGGTTAGTGTGGTGAATTTGGATGCTCTGTCTTGATTGTGGAGTTTACTCGGGACAGTTGCTAAGTATGGAGGAAGTATATTGTGGTCTTGATCTCTATAGGAATGTTTTCAGTGGTTTACTAAGTGAATGTGAATGCGAATGTTCCTAGGACGAAATGAGTTTCTGAGTTTTCAAACCTCTTTCTTATACTTTGGTTCTTTATTTTCTTGAGGGCAAGCAAGAGCTAAGTGTGGGGGAGTTGATATATCATAATTTTTCTAGGTTTTCAACCATGATATAATTGTATATATTGAGTCTTTAACCTGGTTTTTCGAGTCTATCGAGTCCTTTACAGGTAAGCTTGCGTTTGGGGCGAAGAGCGGAGTTTTGGGACGTTTCAGGTGATTTGTGCAACTAGCTGAAGTGAGAGTCTTGACCACGAGGTGATGTCGAACGACACTCACCTTGGTGTCGGTCGACACTGAGGGCGACAGAGACTTATGTGCCGGTTTAAGACATCTTTTGAAGAATTGCAAAGTTGTCTAGAAGTTTTCCCTAATTCTAATTTAGCCCAGAACGTGTTTAGCAGCCTTTAATTAGGTTTTTGAGAGTTTTATCTAAATATCTTGTTCTTTGTTTTTGCTTTGTTCTGGAGATTGAGAGATTTTGGTTTGGGGCTGTTCTTGCTACTTGTAACCTTTGAGAGAAGTATTTCGAACCCCTGTTATTTATCTATTCAGTCTTGTTTTGTATTCAAACATGTGTTATTCATTTGATATCATGTCTGAGTAGTAACGTTAGTTAGATTTAGGGATTCTCATAGGGATTTCATACCTTGTTAGATCACTGAATGATTAGGATTCTAAATCTATATGTTCATCACCTAAGTTGAGATTAATACTGAATTATGGATTGATCACCTAGGGTTTAGATCTTAGATTGTTAATTTGGCACGAGAGTTTGAGTTATAATCTGAAAGAACTTAGTGTGAGTAATTTGACTAGATACAAAGAGATTTGGTTTAGGAAAATTGTGAACTTAAGAACTTGCTATTAACGCTTGTCTAGAACTCTAAGATTGCAAAGAGATTTAAATCATTAGGTTGCTAGACATAGATAGTAATCGCAGCGAGAGTTGGATTATTATACATTGTGATTCTAGTTCTTGAACCTGTGTTTAACCTGAATCCTGATTAGCTAAGTGTCTACATTGCATGATTTCCTGAGAACACCCTGAGTCTAGCGCTTTTCTCCCATTGAAACAAACCTTTAATTTTCTTGCATTGTCTTCTGTTTTCTCTTGATTGATTTAGCTAAGTTTGAAAGCATATAATCTATTGCGTGAAACTTGATTCCTTGTGGAAACGATACTCTTTATACTACAATCACATAACTATGCACTTGCAGTAGAATAGGGATATTTCTTGACCTATCAGCCCACACACTCAAAATTCAAAGCATACAAGTGTTCTCTGATTCTCAGTTAGTCGCAAGCCAGTACAGCGGAGAATACGAAACGAGAGACGAAAGAATAGAGGCGCATCTGAAGATTGTTTGGAGTCTAGTAAAACCGCTCAAAATTTTCAAACTGACCAGAATTCCTCTAGGAAAAAACACCCCTGCCAAAGCATTGGCAGCCCTTGCCTCAACATCCGAATATGTCCTGAAGCGGATCATTCCATAGGAATTCATTGAGCATCCGAGCATCGAAAACTTCGGGACCGTTAACCTAGTTTACCCACCCGAAGAAGATGGGAATAATGAAGAAAATCCTCCACCAGAAGAGGTCGATGCAAAAGCAAACATGCAGCCCGAAGGAGAATATAACTGCAACAAAGAATGGATGGGAGAAATTCATGTATACATCATGGATGGAGAACTTCTGGAAGACAAATGGGCAAGCTGCTCGTTACGTCTCAATGGACAAAAATATTTACAAATGGAGACTGTCTGGGCCTTAATGTCTTGCGTCGAAGGAAAATAATCAAGGCGTATCATGGAAGAAGTTCATAGCGGTTCATGGGGGAAACCATTTAGGGGGCAAAGCCTTGGCAATCAAAATCAAGCATCACAACTACTTTTTGCCAACAATGATCAATGGCTGGAAAAAGTTTTCTCGCAAATGCAAAAAATGCCAAAGGCACGCTCCGGCTATTCATCAACTGGCCGAGCTGCATTAGTCAATTTCCGCACCATATCCTTTCATGCGCTATTCAATAGATATAGTAGGTCCGCTTCACCGATCCAAGCAAAAGTGATTCATGCTCCTCCTGACAGACTACTTCTCGAAATGGATCAAAGTCGAATCTTACGCTAACATCAAAGAAGGTCAAGTTGAACATTTTGTATGGAAATATCGTATGCAGGCATGAGTGCCTTGCGATATCGTCACAGACAACGGCTCACAGTTCATCTCCACACATGTCGAAGCTTTTGCGAAAATTGGAAAATACGATTAAAAAAATCCATTACACGTTACCCCCAAGGTAACGGACAAGCCGAAGCCGCTAACAAGATAAACCTTGACCGATTGAAGAAACCTCAACGAAAAGAAAGGATGATGGGAAGACGAGCTAGAAAGAGACCTTTGGTCCCTTCGGACAACACCCATGCAAGCAACTGGCAAAACACCATTCGCGCTCGTTTATGGAGCGGAATGTGTAATTCCAGCCTAGGTCGAATTCCCGGGGGTACTCCGCTGACTGCTCCTTGGGGAAGAAGGACCGAGTCACCTGATGTTTCTCGATGAACTAGACCTAATCAATGAACGACGCGATCATGCACTAGTCCACATCCAAAAATACAAAATCAACTGCCAAATATTACAACTTAAACGTTCCAGAGCACCGCAGTTCCGCGAAGGTGATCTAGTCCTACAAAAAGTGTTTCAGAGCACCGCGGAACAAAACGCGGGCAATCAGAGAGCGAATTGGGACGGACCATACATAGTTACGAAAGTGGTTCACCCTGGAGCATACGAGTTAACCAACCTGGATAACGTCAAGATTCCAAGGAGTCGGAACGCAATGCAGCTGAAGAAGTACTATCACTGAGTTAAGACATCCGGACGTCACAAAAGAAGAAGAAGAGAAAACAGCTTAAACTACGGGACGGCTTGATGCCCGAAAGGGGTATGTAGGAAGCTGATTTTTTTATCGGTTCAGCTTCCCCCCCTCTCAAAAAGGGGGGGGGGGGGATTGGGTCCGTATATACTTATACTTCCGCATCGGAAATTCCAAAATTTTTGAAACAAAATCCCGACTCAATTGCAACCTTCTCGGAGTTTCCCATTTGACATCTCACAACGTGAATTGATCCCATCCTGCTCTGCAAGTCCATACTCGGACACATTCGGACCAGTGCTCGGATCATTTATCTTACACGCTCAGCTGTATCTATGCTCGGCGATATCGCTCGGAAAACTCGAGTCCAAACGTGGCGCTCTCTGCTCGGACAAAGATCTTAGATGTACTACCAAGTATCGGACGATCGATCCCTGATCGATGACAAAGCTACTCGGCCTTCCATGCCAAACGCTGCTCGGCCTTTCGCAACGAAGGCTGCTCGGCTTACTGGTCTCTCTGTGAAGAAAACCCGCTTAAATCGATTTATGGCCTACTTGGCATCGGACCAGGCTCCACGGCTAGCGACGAAACTTGCCCGCCTACTTGTTTGACTGGCTTCAAGACATGCTCGGGCGATCCACCCCATGCACTCAACCCATGAAATTTTTCATTTGGCGTTCCCTCAAAGAATTTCAGTACGCCAGATCTTGATCATATAGCTCGATTCCTACGAGAACATTCAACTCAACGGTCATACGATTGGAATTTTCTGGTAAACAACAAACATTTTTTTTCATTATATTCACTTAAAGAAAACTCAGAATTCGAATTCCGCAACGGAACAGACCAACTCAATCAATCAATCGTTCCGCTATCATATCATCCCGAGTCAAGTATAGTTCATTTTCATTTTTCTCAGCCTTCTTTTTCTCGTCTGTTGCTAGCCATAACATACGAAATATCACGTTTGTTACGGAAGATAACCAATATATCCTATATGGATAACATTTCTTATACATCTTACGAAATTTCAAAGTGCGCTATACAAATTCCGACCGAGTTTACCCTTGTCTAACATCCCCTAGGTATATTCAAGCTGGTATTCATTTATAGTTTACTACCGAAATGGATCCGTAAGTCGAGTATACCTCGCTAGCCTGCAAACTCGGACTATAAATTGAAACCCAGTTAAACGCTTCTAAGCACACTGTTCTTAATCATCATGGTCCGTAAGTCGAGTATAACTCACCAACCTTGAAACTGTAAAGTTAACTCGAAATCAAGTTAAACACTTTTAAGAACACTGGTCTTAGTCATCATGGGTCTGTAAGTCGAGTATGCCTCGCCAATCTTCAAACTGAAAACTTAACTCGAAACCCAGTTAAACGCTTCTAAGCACACGGGTCTTAATCATCATAGGTCCATAAGTCGAGTATATCTCACCAACCTTTGGACTTAGAACTTTACTTCAAACAAGACAAAACGCTTCTAAGAATGCCGATTTTAAACATCATCTCATCCTCAAAATAGGTTTGTAAGTAGAGTATATCTCGCTAACCTTCAAGATTAGGATATGACTTGAAACGCTCACAAACACAATTGTCCCGAACAATATAGTCTAAGCACTAAGGTTGGACTTAGGAAAAAAAATCATACGTTTCTCGAAAACAACATTTCCTATAAAATATACGAGACTGCTCAGAATATTTTCGTACGGGACATAACCTACTCGAACAGTCTATACGAAACTACTTAAAACGCTTTCCACATAACGAATGCTGCTCGGCGAACAACCTTCCCCTAAGCCCATGGTCTGGTCATCAGCTTGATCTGCTCGGACTACCCATCAGTCTATAATCGGATCTGCTCAGCATTTTGCGATCAAATCTACTCGGTGACGCAGTCAGGTCCGCTCGGTAATCCCGATCAGACTCGCTCGGCTTCGCGATCGAAAAACCACAACTAGTTGGAAACAGGACGATGTGGTCGGACATAATTATGTTTCGTACTAATAAAGTTTCGTATACAAACCACAACTAATTCGCGGTCGAAAAACCACAACTAATTCGGATAAATAACTTGGACATGCATACCATTCTGCAAAGTCCAATACCCACGATCCGAATATGATAAGACGCTCAAACGATCCAAACATGACCAACTACTCGAACAACCCGAGCATGCGAACTGCTTGGATAATCCGAGCAGGATAACCTGCTCAGAAAATCCTAGTAGTGCATCCGGCTCGGACGATCCGAGCATGACAATTTGTTCAGACATATCGCAAACAAGTCCGCTCGATAATTCCCTATCAGATTTGCTCGGCTTCGCGATCAGACCTGTACTGCCCAAGATGCCTTCCAGCCGTTCGCATTATCCAAACTTGGAGCTATAACACGCGACCAATGACATAATTTGAGACTTGGAAAATGGGTCTTAAGAGAAAAAAAGAAACACCCCATTCATAAAACAAACCGAATTAAAGTATTCTGCGACATTCGAAATACAAAGAAACGATACCAAGATTAGAGGCACAGAAAAACTCGACACTCAGAGATTATAGCCGTAAGTGTAGGTTACACCAGTTGACTCCGCTTCGTCCTACATTGACATATCCCATTGCGACGGCCCAGCCGAGTCTCCAAAAAATGGGGGAAAGATCGATATAGCCTCCGTCTTCGGCCATCAGCCTATCCTACTCAAGGACGTCGCTTGCCTCGAGACTGGCCTTTGTCATCTTTAACTCGTCCTCCTCATCTTCAAACGCCGGAGGGTTCTACGCCTTCAGCCCGGCGATTATCTCAAGATTTCTCCTTGTTTCTAGGTGGTGGCTGAGTTTTTTTCATCGCCTTAGGCAACCTAGAGAAAACCCTGTGAAGCTTGAAGAGACGGAATGTAATTTTATCAAACACCCCGTTTGTCCCTTTACTAGTCGCTTCTTTCAAATCCGCTTCGCGGAAGGACTTTTCTTCTGCAAGTTGGACCTTCAAAGCTTCGGCCTCGAAAAGGGCTTGCGCCATTTCATTATCAACCAAGCGCCACGCCGCCTCCAACACGGCCATTTTTCCCTCAAACATGGTTCTCAGCTCGGAAAGGGAACTTTTCAACCTCTGGTTATCCACAAAAATTATTTAAAGCAATTTCTTGCTCCCAGATCTCTTTTTCGGACTCAACAGCTTATATGTTGACCGACGCCCATGCCTGCAATAATAAAAAAATTTGACAGTCAGACCAGTTAGGTCGTAAAGGAAGATTCCTACCGCTTGAGATAAAAATGCATTAACCTTCAAGAAATCTTGGCTTGCACAGGTAAGCAAACTTCCGCAGACCATGTCCTCGTATCAGACAGGAGCATCGCCCGGATGCCGGACTAGCGAGCAGAACCTCACTACCTCAGAGGCATTAACGTATATGGGGCCGTCCTCGCTCGGGCCGCACCGAATCGGTTCTGAGTCAAAACGGGAAACCTCAGTATCCCTGTCACGCGCTTTCTTGGCCCGCTTCTGCTTCGTTTGGGTGCACGATTTTGAGCCGCCAGCTTATGATCGGCACTAGAGGTATTTGAGGGGCGGTCGCACTTTGGCCGATTTCCATTCCGACAGCGATAAAAAATGCTTTCGCCAAGTGCCGGATCCCGCACACTCCCTTGGTTGTCTCTGACCACGCCGGCCGCTCGCTCTTCATCTCTCTGTCTCCGTTCTTCTGCTGCTCTTAACTCAGCTTTCGCTATTTCGCGTTCAGACGTTGGAAGAGACATTCTCTTTGATTTTTAGAGTTTTCTAAAAGAAGAACACCGTAAAACAGTAGCACAAACCTGTGGAAGATCAAAAACTATAAGTTTCACCAAAATAAATTCAAGAATGCTCAAGAACGCTCAGGAACACCCAAGAACGAAACTAGAGAGAAACTAGAGAGAGAAGTTACCTTATAATTCTTGAGAGAAGTGAAGGTGTAAAGAAATGAATGAAGAAGGGGGAGTACTTATAGATTTTTTCAAAGGCATGGAACCTTATCATGATTACACATGATTATCCTATCATAAGCATGCTTAGGCTGATCATGCTTAAACAGATCATTATTAGGCATGACTTTAAAATCGGTAATATCTTACTCGGATGGATGGGAAACCAATATTTTATAGCCATACATCCCAAAAGGACTCCCGCACACGTACTGATCAGTTTGACTCGTCCCGCTCGGAGAGCATAATGTATCCCGCTTGGAGCATTTCATCTCCTGTCATTGTATCGTGCTCGTCATTTTCACAAACCGATCTTGCTCGACGTGCTGATCCTCATTGAGCAATGATGAAAATATTCAGACAATCTTCAGTTACGACCAAACGATCACCGAGAAGAAGAATGGCCAGACCAAAAAATTTGAGAAATTGTTTTCGCCTCGAATACTTAAATCTCACCATCATCACATTCGATTCTGACGAGCCGGGGGGCTAATTGTTGGGGTCAAAATCTCCCTCGACGAAATCAGTAGTCGAATATGGACCAAGAAATTGGACATAGCTATGTTCCGTACAAACAATGATTGTATGAATGACATTTCATATGAACGACATTTCATATAAATAGCATTTCATGTGAAACATATGAAACCGCATAGCCAACATTCCGAGCAGTCAAACTGCTCGATCGGATCACTCATACAAGCATATCGATCGACAAAATATATGAGCAAGCTCAGACGCTCAGACAACCTACTCGGACAATCCAAGCGAAATAATCTACTCGGATGTTCCGAGTAGGACAGCCTGCTCGGAAAATCCGAGTAGGACACATTCATCGAAATTCTGAGCAGAACACATTCCTCAGAAGTTCCAAACAGAACACATTCCTCGGAAGTTCCGATCAAAACACATTCCTCTGAAGTTCCGAGCAGAACACATTCCTCGGAAGTTCCGAGCAGAACATATTCCTCGCAAGTTCCGAGCAGAACACATTCCTTAGAAGTTCCAAGCAGAACACATTCCTCAGAGGTTCCGAGCAGAACACATTCCTCGGAAGTTCCCAGAAGGACACATTGCTTGGACTAACTGCTAGGACACTTTTCCATATCTTCCTCCAAATGTGCGACTAGCCGCAACCTATCTTCATAATAACAACTTACAAATACTCAAAACGACTAGCCGTTGACAGAATTTCCGGATAAGTTATATGAAATACAGACCTGGGCCAAACTCACAAGGTCCGTATCCTATAGACTTTGGGCCGGACTAAGAAAACATATGCTCAACGGACCCGGATCATCCTTTTTCGGCCCATCCGGAAAATAAAGTTAAGTCATAGAAAGATAAATACAAAAACGAGAAGATAAATCAAACAAGAAAAGAGGAAGATAATCCTAAAGCCTCGATTTCGATTCGAAAATGATAAAAAAAAAAATATTTCTTTCATTTTATATTTTGGAAGACCCTCTAGAAATTGTGTAATTGCTTCCTGAATTAAGAAAAAATTTAAAGATAAATAATTTGTAATCCTTAAAGACCTAGTTTATATTCCAATAAAATGATTTTTTTTCTTTTTTCGACTTTGGAAGACCTTTCAATTTTCGTTTTCTCTTTTTTTTTCCTGGAAGTACTTCTATAATATGTAAATGTTTCTTGAATTACGAAAATAGTAAACTGTTTTAATTGTTTACAAAAACAAAACAATCAACGTGTAAGTTCACATTAAAGTCAACATAGGATCAAATATTTACAATTTGAAAATATAAAAACAACAAAATTCTTACAAGTTTTAAAATTTGAAAATCTTATACAAACTACTTCATCGTCACTTGTCCATTGCATCACCAATAAAGTTTTCAAATATCTCGTAAGCTAACTTGCTTCTTATGTCGTGTGCATTTTCATTAGCAATCTTGGAGATATCCTTCATTCCCAATTAATGGCACCCTAACATCCTAACAACAAAGAGACCACAATTAAAATGCACTTTAGTTTTGGGAATACTTTTTGCCTTCTCTACTTTAAATGGTGTGAGATCCATTTCATTAGCCTTTTTTCAAAAGCTTCATACATCAAGGCATGAATAATCTATGTATCAAATACAAAATTATAATCAGTAAAACATTAATATAATCCAAGTAAGATTCAATATATAAGATGTATCTAGAAATCCTATTTGCAAAGGAAACAACTCAAACGCTAAAATCAGATTCTAATAAAGCAAGAAATAACTAAGAAAATAACTAATCAAGATTCAAGAAAAAAAAAAAAAAGCGAACCCTTAGAGTGAGGGTATAGACTTTGGGAGATCCTAGAGCTAACAACTAATGTTCATGTTATCACATAAGTGCTAATACATTAGTCTAGATCATTAATTATGATTAATCATATTCCTAGGCACTAATCATTTTTCTAATCACATAATCAAAATCAAATTTCCATTTGTGAATAAGCAATCAACAAGACTTAAAATCATGATCCAATAACCAAAATGATTCTTAACCAATCATTCTCATGAATTAAGCAAACAAATCACTAAATGAGTTCTTTGGATAATTTCATCAAACACTTTCAGTGCATGAATTTCCCTAAGTTCTAAACAAATTACACTTTCAATGCATGAATTTCCCTAAATTTCATCATACACTTTCAGTGCATGAACATCCCTAAGTTCTAGACAAATATGATCAAAGCCAATGTAGTATTAAATAGTTTCAATAAGGATAAATTAAGAAGAATATAGCTCTAAACACAAATGATCAACCCTAAAATCTCCCTAATCAACCTCACCGTGAGTTTTAAGATTTTATACTCACTAATCTTGTCTAACCACCAAACCCCATAAGGATTATAATAAGTTTCATGATTAGAGAAAGAAAAAAAAAAAGAAATATTAAAAAAAGATGATTAGATTGATAAAATATTCAAAACTAGTCTTATAAATCCTTCAAAACCCTTTTTAGGGAAAGTTTTAGGAGAGAAAACAAGGATTAATTGCACTGAGTGTTACTTTTTATCATTTTAATAGCAACTTTGTATCTTTTTTAAATCTGTTTGCAATCTTGTATCTTTTTTGTAGGTCCCAGCGTCAAAAGACCACATTTACCCTCACGGGTTAGAATAGCTTACGATGGACACAGATAGCACACGATTTCCCTTCTATCCGTTCCTTTTTTTCTTTTCTTTTCCCTCCACTCTCTCTCTCTTACTTTACCTTTTTCTTCACCCCTCATTTTTTTGACGGGGGATACGATGGCGGAGTTGAGGTTTCCGGCCATATAGACCATCAGAATGAAGATATAATCGACCGATGTACCGGAATTCAAAAAACAAAATTGGGCTTAATACAAATTTTTTGAATGGACAGTTTAGACTATGTGTCAACAATATCAGCTATTCGTGGATACTACCACGATCATATCACATGCAAGACGCTTACTATGTATCGACTATTCGTGGACACTACCATGATTATATCACATGTTAGACGTTTCTGATGAACATAAGGTGGTCAAGAATTCTACTATGTATCGACTATTCGTGGACACTACCACGATTATATCACATGCTAGACACTTCTGATGAATAGAAGGTGGTCAAGAGTTCTACCATGTATCGACTATTCGTGGACACTACCATGATTATATCACATGCTAGACGCTTCTGATAAACATAAGATGGTCAAGAGTTCTACCATGTATCGACTATTCTTGGACACTACCACGACTATATCAAATGCTAGGCGTTTCTGATGAACAGAAGGTGGTCAAGAGTTCACATGATTGTGAATATGTGGACACAAAGTACGATCAAAAATATTAAAAACTGTGTTTTACTATGTATCGATTATTCGTGGACACTACCACGGTTATATCACATGCTAGACGCTTCTAATGAACAGAAGCTGGTCAAGAGTTCTACCATGTATCGACTATTCGTGGACACTACCACGATTATATCACATGCTAGATGCTTCTAATGAACTGATGTAGCCCCAAGGCGGAAGCTTGAGCGATGGATTGATGGAGGACAAGCACTGGCTTAAAAGCTCTCTTACTTGACCAAGATGGATGGAATGAATGGATGAGGTGAACAACTCACTTGTTCGATGGGCTGATTGACTCTCTCAATCTATGGTTGAATCAGTTCTGCTTGAATCACACAAGCAATCCTAATCCTAGGTTTTCTAGAGAATAGGTGAATCACACACTTATTCAAGAGAAGGAATAAACTCTTAACAAAGAAACTCTTTGAAAGAAACCGAATAATACTTTGATTGATTGATTGAAAGGTAAATAATACAATGGACTATGCTAAGCTTATATAAGCTATACACAACGTTCATATGACCAAAAATAAATAAGGAAATCGAAACTTAATGAAAACTAGCCGTTGGGCTGAATATGGTGAGGATCCTTGATCTTGTTGCTTTCTTTGTATCTGGATGGCTTCAAGGGATAAGAAAGGATCCTTGGGATAGCTTGATTGACAAACAATTCGTGGCCTTCATTCTAGGAAAGAAGCCGTTGGTGTTTGATCTCTTTCTTCTCCAAAAATGGTAAGTGTGACTTGTTGAAGTTATGGAGAATCTTGTGTGGTCTTGTGCAGCTGAGGACGTCTGGACTTGATGGAAAGGAGCTCAATACACTGTAGTTTTGATAGGTAAACGTTTGGTGCTGAATTGACCTTCCAAATGTGAATGCTTCCATATATGGCAAGTCTGCTGAGCTAGTGCCGATGCTACTTCCTGAGCTAGTTGTGATGCTACATATGGTTAGCTCCTTTTCGGTATCTTCTTCTTGTGTCATCTTTTGGGGATGATTCTTCTTAGTGGTGTGCTGATGATGAGCTGAGCTAGTTATCTTGACCTTGGTCTCCACTTGAGCTAAGATAAGCTCATATGCCTTGTTAGATCTTCTCGGCTCCATAATCTCTTCTCCATGTGTTATGATTCCTCCTGGGTCATATGTCTTCTTAGGATTGATTGTTGGATGTATAATCAGTCCTATGCCTGGTTTTGGATCAGAAATCTTTGTGGCCTTGACTTCTCTTGGTTTCTTTGCGCTGCTTGACGTAGTGGTTGAGTTAGTGATTGAGTCAGTCAGCGCCTGGCCTGGTCTAGTTCTGATGACCGCATCATACCCTCCCTCTTCAAGAAGTTTTGACCTCAAAACTTGATACCCTTGGGAATCATTTTGATTCCAGTGGAATTTTTGAGCATCCGGTGGTTCTTCTTTGAGTAGATAGGACAGCAATGCTCCTCTTCTTTGAGCTGGTGTGACGCCTCCTTTGCTTATCTTGCTTCTGCCCTCTTTAAGACCTGAAATATTCTCAACACTCTTGCAAAGAAACAAGTGCATTATGGGCTTCTTATCACATAAATAACGGTTTGAATCATTTTCCTTAGAGTCATCTTCATGTGCTACTGATATCTCATCTTCTTGCAAGCTTAACAAGTTCTTTAACACAGCTGTTGAGTCACTGGAAATGAAATGGATCAAAGAAAGACTTACCATGTTAATAGATGTAGTGTGCTTGCTTTGGTCTGGTGGATTTTCCTTGATCTCCCATTTGGCTTTATCTTTAGATCTAATCCCTGTCTCAACACTTGACTCAAGAAACAAGTGCATTATACAAGTGGCTTGACAATCAGTGTTAGGCACTTTAAGTTCAGAGATAACCTCATGTTTGGTTGAAGCATAATATACTTCAAGCCTTTGATTTGCTTGCGGCTCATGTGTGGAAACATGGCTCGGTTTTGGTCTCTCTTTCAAGACTCCTTATGCCCTTGGCCTTTTTATCTTTATCAGACCTGTACCTAAGTCAACTCTTAAGGGAAAGAGCAAGTGGATTATATCTGAGTTTGAGACTTTAAAAACAGGTTGCACAAGGTTGAAGCTTACCATTATGGATGTGACAAGCTGGTTCAGAGTCGCATCTCTCCTGGTGCATGTACTACTAGAGGTTTTATGCTCTAGTTCATCATTGGTTGAAGCTCCCTGATCTTTCTCATCTTGATTCCTTTGTGTTGATGGTTCTGCCCGAAACTTGACTTCAATACCTATATCTTTCTCAAGTTCTTTTGGACAAGACAAATGCATTATCATATCCTTGGAATCAGTATGAACATTTTGAGTAAGATATTGACTTACCTTGTCTCGCTCATGTCTTGGTACAACAGTCATGATGGTACCTTGAATGTACTCTTGTCCTTTACTTGCTTGTGTATCATGACATTGGTGTTGCTCAACTTCTTCTTTGGCACCTAAACTTTCATGAACCTTTTGGTCCAGAGACAAGTTCATCATAAAAGTGGTTTGACAAACAAGTTTATTCACTTTAAGTTCAGAATTCACCTTGTTTGCTTGCACTCTTCTGTTGTTGTCTTGTTTGGTTTCCTCTTTCTCGGCCTCCTTTGAACAAGTAAGGTGTAAGAATTGATTTTCTTCACCTTTGCTTATATGCCATTCTCCTTGTCTTATTCCTGCATCAAAACTCTTTGGCAAAGACAAGTGCATGAGTCTTGAATTGGAAATTAAAATATCAGATTGCACAAAATTATCATTTGTGTTAGTTACTTCCAATTTCAACTCTGATGTTATATTTTTGAACAACTTCTTAGATGGACAATTTGCAGCAAAATGCCCTCTTTTATGGCACCTATAACAGGTTGGCTCTTTGGAATTCACAAGGTTAGAACACTTACCTTGTGTTGGCATGTCTAGGAGCTTGAGTGAGGCATCAAAGCTGGATCCGGTTGCATTGGGTGAAGCTTTGTGGCTCTGCTTCTGCTCTTGCTTCTCCTTCAGGATTTCGTGAGTGTGTTCTACTGGTGCAAATCTGAAGGTGGGAAACTCATTAAATGGTTTAGAGGCTGCTGGTTGCTTTTCTCCTCCTTTGGCCTCTTGTGGTACTAGCTTTTCACCATTTGATGTTGTGGTCCTCTTTCTTGGACAGCCCTTAGCAACATGATCCCTGCTCTTACACTTGCAACACATTAGTTCTAATGTATTCTTAGAGACAGAGAACTTACCTTTATACTTTGTTTGAGAGTTATTGGCATCTTGCACAAGTTTAGGAGTTGATGATCTCTTTGGTGGATAAGTAGTTTTGTTCTGTGAACAATACTTCTCCCACATGCTCAACTTTAAGTCATCCCATGTTCTGATATTTGGCTCCTTGTAGTACCATCTCTCATACTCTTCCTTGTTCCACCATCTTAGAGCCTCTTTGGTGAGTTGTCCAAGTGCTATATGGAGTCGCTCTTCATCAGGAACACAATAGTAGCTAAAGTACTCTTCCATGTTGCTTTCCCAATCTATATAGCTTGCTTTACCTCCTGGATATACAAAGAATTCAGGTCCATAATAATAATATCCATCATCCCAAATTAACCTGACTTTTGACTTGTAGGTGGCTTTGAATGTTGCACGGCTTGAGTCACTCCCTGATTTTCGTTGGGAAGCCCTTGGTGGATGTGACTTTGTCGTTCTTGTTCTCCACGGTTGGTTTGGTGGTTTAGGCTCCACATAAGTAGTTCCTGGTGCATTCCCAAGTCCATTCTCTTCTTGTTGTTGTGTAGGATGGGACTTCTCTAGCTGGGTCAGATGCTCACTCATGGCTCTCAAGACTTCAAGAAGCTGATTCATGGTGATCTAATCAGCAGCTGCTCCTTCTCCCATGTCTGAGCTAGTTCCTGAAACAATTCAAATTAAAAGAGTATCAATGGGTTCGAAGTGATTTGAATGAAAATTGAAAACCTTCCTTTTTTTATAAATGCAATAAACAAGAAATGAAAACAAGATTTTGGTGACACAAAACTTAAATGTAAACTTTTTTTTTTTTTAAATTTCGAAATGAAACAAAACTAATATGGAAAGAACACTTTTTTGGCTTTTGGGTTTAAGAAAATCGAATCAAAGGAATGGAAACTTTTTTTTTTTGTGAACTTTTTGAAACAAACTAAGAACAAAGAAATAGAAATCAAAAGAAACACAAAACAAACTTTTTTATTTATTTATTTAAGATGCAAACAACAAAACAGAATTGAACTATGAATAAAATGCAATTAAAACCGAAAGGTAAGGATATATAACACCTGATTAGGAACCTTTCGGCTCTGATACCAGATGATGTAGCCCCAAGGCGGAAGCTTGAGTGATGGATTGATGGAGGACAAGCACTGGCTTAAAAGCTCTCTTACTTGACCAAGATGGATGGAATGAATGGATGAGGTGAACAACTCACTTGTTCGATGGGCTGATTGACTATCTCAATCTATGGTTGAATCAGTTCTGCTTGAATCACACAAGCAATCCTAATCCAAGGTTTTCTAGAGAATAGGTGAATCACACACTTATTCAAGAGAAGGAATAAACTCTTAACAAAGAAACTCTTTGAAAGAAACCGAATAATACTTTGATTGATTGATTGAAAGGTAAATAATACAATGGACTATGCTAAGCTTATATAAGCTATACACAACGGTCATATGACCAAAAATAAAAAAGGATATTGAAACTTAATGAAAACTAGCCGTTGGGCTGAATATGGTGAGGATCCTTGATCTTGTTGCTTTCTTTGTATCTGGATGGCTTCAAGGGATAAGAGAGGATCCTTGGGACAGCTTGATTGCAAACAATTCGTGGCCTTCATTCTTGGAAAGAAGCCGTTGGTGTTTGATCTCTTTCTTCTCCAAAAATGGTAAGTGTGACTTGTTGAAGTTATGGAGAATCTTGTGTGGTCTTGTGCAGCTGAGAACGTCTGGACTTGATGGAAAGGAGCTCAATACACTATAGTTTTGATAGGTAAACGTTTGGTGCTGAATTGACCTTCCAAATGTGAATGCTTCCATATATGGCAAGTCTGCTGAGCTAGTGCCGATGCTACTTCCTAAGCTAGCTGTGATGCTACATATGGTTAGCTCCTTTTCGGTATCTTCTTCTTGTGCCATCTTTTGGGGATGATTCTTCTTAGTGGTGTGCTGATGATGAGCTGAGCTAGATATCTTGACCTTGGTCTCCACTTGAGCTAAGATAAGCTCATATGCCTTGTTAGATCTTCTCGGCTCCATAATCTCTTCTCCATGTGTTATGATTCCTCCTGGGTCATATGTCTTCTTAGGATTGATTGTTGGATGTATAATCAGTCATATGCCTGGTTTTGGATCAGAAATCTTTGTGGCCTTGACTTCTCTTGGTTTCTTTGCGCTGCTTGACGTAGTGGTTGAGTTAGTGATTGAGTCAGTCAGCGCCTGGCCTGGTCTAGTTCTGATGACCGCATCATGAACGTAAGGTGGTCAAGAGTTCACATGATTGTGAATCTGTGGACACAAAGTATGATCGAAAACATTAAAAACTGTGTTTACTATGTATCAATTATTCGTGGACACTACAATGATTATATCACATGCTAGTCCCTTCTGATGAACAGAAGGTGGTCAAGAGACACTCCCACGATTATATTACATGCTAGACGCTTCTGATGAACAGAAGGTGGTCAAGATTTCTACCATGTATCGACTATTCGTGGACACTACCACGATTATATCACATGTTAAACGTTTTATATGAACATAAGGTGGTCAAGAGTTCACATGATTGTGACTCTGTGGACACAAAGTCCGATCGAAAATATTAAAAAATGTGTTTACTATGTATCGACTATTCATGGACACTACCATAATTATAACACATGTTAGACGTTTCTGATTAACAGAAGGTGGTCAAGAGTTCACATGATTGTGAATAAGTGGACCTAAAGTACGATAAAAATATTAAAAACTGTGTTTTACTATATCGACTATTCGTGGACACTACTACGACTATATCACATGATATGATCATGGTAATGTCCATAGTAAACGACTTATATGTGATATGATCGTGGTAGTGTCCACAATATTATCACACACAGACGCTCCCAATGGATAACAAGGGACACGTGAAATGTTGTTTTTATGTGGATAATGGGGCTCGTTGTAATATGTATCCACGGATTCATGAATAGGCGATATGATCGTGGTAGTGTTGATGTAAGCTTCGCGGGAAGCCCACAATGAATCGATCTGACCGAGACTCCAAAGCTGGACTGAGGTCGCTCTCCTTGGTGCCACAAACGGATAGAGAGATGGAACACGAGCAGCTGGACTGAAGTAGCTCTCTGCTGATGCTAGAAGATGGATTTGATGATGGATTGAAGATCACCACTCAAAGGTGTGAAAGCCTTTGTGATAAGATCACAAATCTAGACCTTAGTGAATCCACACAAAGGACATAGATCCAAAACAAAGCCTAAGCTTTAGAGAAATCTCTTTTATTTTCCAAAATTCTATATTATTTACAATAGAACAATTGTGTTTTTTATAGCTCTTACAAGGTGATCTTTACATTAAAATGCATTAAAAATAAATGATTTACATTTAAACAAAAAGAAAAAAATTAGCTAAATCAAATATTAGTCTTCTTGCCACCAATTTAGCCATTGCCAATGAATGAGAATCCTTGATTTTTTATGAACTTATGAAGCTGAGATTCTCATAATAAACCCATGTATTGAAGACCTTGATTCACTCTAGTTTTTTTTGATATTGCATCATTCTCTCCTTCTTCAAAAGGTTTTGTTCTCAAAACTTTTTTTTAAGAAATAAAACGAAAATAGTTTTTCTTCAAAAAACAAAATAAAAATGATTTTTGAAAGTTTTTATGGATGAAATTTTATTTAGGATAAGGAATAATTTTTTTTAAAAGTTTTTTTTGTTAAACTGAAAAATCAAAAATAAAAGGAACTATTTTTTTTCTTTTAATGAAAAAATAAAACTTTAGGAAAAATAAAGAAAAAAACATTTTTATGGTTTTTAAATTTTATAAAAAAGAACATAAACAGAAAATGGTTTTTGTTGGTTTTTGATATTAAGATGGAATGGGAAAGAAAACAAAAAAAAAATTAAAATAAAATAAAAATAGATAGATAGGACATTCGACTCTGATACCAAATGATGTAAGCTTCGAGGGAAGCCCACAATGAATCGATCTGACCGAGACTCCAAGGCTGGACTGAGTTCGCTCTCCTTGGTGCCACGAACGGATATAGAGATGGAACACGAGCAGCTGGACTGAAGTCGCTCTCTGCTGATGCTAGAAGATGGATTTGATGATGGATTGAAGATCGCCACTCAAAGGTGTGAAAGCCTTTGTGATAAAATCACAAATCTAGACCTTAGTGAATCCACACAAATGACATATATCCAAAACAAAGCCTAAGCTTTAGAGAAATCTCTTTTATTTTCCAAAATTCTATATTATTTACAATAGAACAATTGTGTTTTTTATAGCTCTTACAAGGTGATCTTTACAATAAAATGCATTAAAAATAAATGATTTACATTTAAAAAAAAGGAGAAAAATTAGCTAAATCAAATATTAGTCTTCTTGCCACCAATTTAGCCATTGCCAATGAATGAGAATCCTTGATTTTTTATGAACTTATGAAGCTGAGATTCTCATAATAAACCCATGTATTGAAGACCTTGATTCACTCTAGTTTTTTTTGATATTGCATCAAGTGTCCATAGTAAACGACTTGCATGTGATATGATCATGGTAGTGTCCACGAATTTCCGATATTGTGGACACTTAGTCGAAACTCTCGACTCGAAATTTCCGTATTAAACCCAATTTTTTTTTTGAATTTCGGTACATCGATTGATAATATTCCCATCCCGACGGTCGATATGGCCGGAAACCTCACCAACGACATCCTATCCACTGTAAAAAAAAATGAGGAGTGAAAATAAATGTAAAGTAAGAAAGAAAAAAAAGAGAAAAGAAGGGGAAAAATAATAAAAACTATGGATAAAAGGAAAATCGTGTGACTTCTATCCATCATTTGAGCTTGGTCTTCTTATCTGTCCACGAGGGGTAAACTAGTCCAACCATTACATAATAATCTGGGAAAAGATACAAGATTGAGATTAATTGCACATATTTTTGTACTTAAAAAGTCTGTATTACCCCTAACTAACTAACCAATTAAAATATTATTTAGTTAACTCATTTGTTTTTCTATTCGATTTCAGTTCCATTTTTTAACTTTCTGAAATGTTTAGTTAGTGTTTAATTTATTGAAAACTGTGTTTAGGTATTTTTGGGACTGATTTTACACCAAAATTTCTAGAGAAAGAGATAATCTGGCTAAGCTACCAGTGAGCTTGAACATGGACACTATCGACTCCAACATAACAAAAATGGACTGTATTGTTGTATCTGGTTAATGGCTGCTGACAGATGATGGACGGTGGCGGTTTATAGTTGACATAGAGAGAGTCTCACAGGTTGTCCCTATACAAATAGGAATAAAGTTTCAAGAGCTTGTTATGGTCGTAATGGTTTAGTTTGGTAAAGAAGTGGCTTCCAATCCTAGCTTCAGCTACGCGCCGATTGCTTCATCCTCCTTCATCGACGGCTGTTCACCACCGACTATGGTAACCACTGATTTCGGCCTAACTTGTTTCTTAGAATTATTCTCTACATATCAGTCAATGACGCTCTTCCTCTCATTCAGGAAGACAGTAACAAGAGAAGGCGACTCCAGCAAAAAGAGGGCTGGTAAGATAGCTCATAGGGGACGGTTCGTAACCCCGGTTAGGCTTTTTGGCGGTAAAACTTCTTCTAGGAGTAGAGAATCTCCTCTCACGATGAACAGTGACACAGTTGAGACGCTGGAGACGATGCTACGTTCACACCAGCCGCCGGCCAAGTCGGTTGATTCAGGGTTAATATCATCCTTTATCACACCATTCGTCAAACAAGAATGTGTGGATAGTGTTATCTTGCAGCGCTCCCCGCCTTTCTCGTACGCTGGTTCCCGTGATAAACACCATCCGATGGAAGACGTCACGGCATGGAGGTCTCCTTTCACCTTCAATTTACTAGATAGTAATAGCCCAAAAACGTGTTAAAGAAAATACAACAACACCAACCGTTTCAGACTATCCATCCGACGAAGACCTAACGGTTAGAACGCAGGATGGCAAACAAGATTCCATCCAGCTTCGATTCTCCAGAAAAAATTGCCCAAGGTGATATTTCCAATAGTGAAGCCATCGTAGGGAATTCGACTACCGCCAATACATCTTCAGATGCTTTGGTGGATAGGTGTGAAAATCACGGTCCACAAAACAGAGTTCCAGTTAGCTTCTGTTTACTAGATAACAATAGCCAAGAGGATGCGTACGCAAATGATGACACGGGCGGGCATACGTCTCAAGCCAATCCACATGACAATGCTAATATGAAAAGAATGGAGGAAGAGGGAAAATCCACACCAGAAGATGAGATTGATGGTACGTAAGATGAGGTACCTGTGGATGTAGGTAATGTGGATCGTGATTTCTGGGCAAACCTTATTGACGATGAATATAGAGGTTCAAATGCACTGGATGTGATGACAGAAAGTCCCCCCCCCTCGTATTGGATCAGGGAATAAGACCAAACGAAAGGAATGTGGACCTGGTCTTGGACAGCAAGAATATGTGTACATGTGGAAAGGTTCTGAAAAAGGTCATGGCTTTTCCTCGTTCAGCGACGAGCCCATGGATATTCCGCCAATGGTGGATGAGTACGAGTATCAACGCGATCCTATCCCCGATTTAGATCTAGAATCAATGTGTGGTGAACTGTACAAGGGAAAACTTTTCAAGAACATAGAAGATTTCCTCGTCTGGTTAGCAATCTATGATATTAAGGGCAAGTTCCACTATGTTAAACCTGTGTCAACTCTACATAAAATTGTTATCCAGTGTCCAGAGGAAACTTGCAACTTGCGTGTTATGGTGCATGAGATGAAAGACACAAGATATTGGCAGGTGCGCAAGGCAGAGTGCACACATGCAGCACAGATACTCGCAACAAATATAGGAAACTAGGGACAACAAAGGTCATCGCTTCTGCTTTCAAAGATAAGTATACCAACCCGGCATCGGGTCCAAAACCAGCAGGACTCCAAGCAATTCTGCTGAAGGAACTGTGTATCCACTCGACATATAATAAGTGTTGGCGTGCAAGGGACAAGGCACTTACAATGCTAAGAGGGGCAGACGATGGATCCTATAGGAAGCTGTCTGAGTTCATATATATGCTTAAACTTGCTAACCCTGAAACGATTGTTGATATCGAGTCTGAGGTAGATGCAGCTGGTTGCGATCGGTTTCTTTATTTGTTCATGGCATTTGGTGCATCCATTAAAGGGTTTGCGAAGTTGCGAAGAATGATTATTGTGGATGACACACATTTAAGTGGAAGACACGGTGGAGTTTTGTTAACCGCCAGCGGTCAGGATGCCAATTTTCAAGTGTTTCCATTAGCATTCTGCATCGTGGACAAAGAGAACGAGGAGTCGTGGACATATTTCTCCCACAAACTAGAGAGGATTATTGCTGACAGTCCTACCTTAACATTCATTTACGACATGTTTCAATCTATATACAAAGCTAAGGGCAGGATCTTCTCTCGAGTTCACCATGGTGTTTGTCTTGAGCACGTTCAGAGAAATGTAAAAGCTAGGACTCAAGCAAATGGTTAAAGCAGCGGGATCTGCTTACAAGATTGGGGATTACCGTGAAATATACAACAGGATCCGTAACAATAACTTAGGATGTGCTAAGTACCTAGATAATATTGGTGTTGGACACTGGACACGAGCATATTTCAGAGGAGAGAGGTACAATCTCATGACTAGCAATATTGCGGAGACACTGATTAAGGCGTTACTGGAAGGCAGAAGTCAACCTATCTTCGAACTTATATAGTGTATACGCTCTATATTGACCAGGTAGTTTAGTTCTCGACGTGCCAAATCGGCCGCTCACATTGCTGCAGTGTCTCTTGAGGTTGACAAGCTCATGGATAAGCATATTCAGGAAGTTCACATCTGCAGATAGCCAATGTGGCAAACTGGAATTTCAAGATAGTTGGGCAATTTGGAGGTGAACCATTCCATGTTCTTCTGCACGACAAGAGATGCACATGCAAGCTATTTGACAAACTGAAAATCCCATGTGGACACGCTTTACTAGCTGCGAACAACCTTGATCTAAGCTACGCCAGTTTGTGCTACTCAAGTTACAAAACATCTACGTGGAGAGCAACTTTTGAAGGCGTGGTCAGCCCAGTGGGGAATTCGGAAGACTGTGATATCTCGGATGATGTTCGCAACCGTGTCTTGTATCCACCAGATGTTAGCAGACCATCGGGTAGACCTAAGGAAGGGAGATATCCGTCGATCGGTGAATTTCAAGAAATATATCGAACCTTTATTTATATGTATTTAGTATCTGTATCAGTACCTAATATATTCTTTAATACCCACTGCGGAAGGAGAAGACTCCTCGATCAACACCAAACAGTGTTCCAAATGCAAAGGCCCCAAACATAACCGTGCAACTTGCAAAGCATGATTACCAAACTAGATACCATGGACACCTTATTTTGGGTTATAACTGCATCTCACCCAAATAGCAGTTATTTTCCACATTTCCATGTCTAGACTTTTTGATTTTGTTATGCTTTTTTCTAAAACATTATCTGCATTTGTATAACGGCATTGTAAAACTCCTCCGGCGTCAATTTCTAGTGTTATTTCTCGTTTGGATAATTATATGCCTTGCTACGTCAAGTATCCACTCACCCAATAATCAATCGTATGGATGCGTCGACAAAGTATGTTCCGTCCAAGTATATTACAAAGTATATTTATAAAACCTAGTTTGCCAGTTCTTCCAACGGGAAACAAATCGTCTGACATTACCCTTTAACATCATTTTTGTCATCAAATAGTACACAAATTCATAAATGCGTACCCACGATAGGAATCCATTTGCTGTTAAACATTATGGATACAAGGGTCTCACTATTTCTCAGACATTTCGATGTTAAAGACTATTAACCGAGATTTTTAAGTATTCGAGGCTGTGATGTGACATAATTTCACCGAAAATTAAAAAAAACAAGATGTGATCGGTCATAAAAAACTGTCACTGGCTCGTTTTACGAGTTTCAGTCCCATCTTGTCACGGCGTGCTAAGTTATTTAAAAAAAAAAACGTCTATACTACTGTAACCGATAATACCCAAATTTCAAATTCAAACATAAGGGATATGTTTGCCTAAGCAGAAACAAATGGACACAAAGAAAACAACTTGTCCATCTATCTCTTTTTTATTATATCCCGATGTTAATATACCATTCACGGTTTATAAGTACCAGGTTACACACTCAGGCTTGAACAACCTTTATAGTCATGACCTCCACATCTACCTCAACATGTCTGAATGCTCATACATTACCCGCTAGGTCCATAGGCGCCGCAGTCCCAACCATGTGTTGGTGTGGCGAATCCATTGAAATAGGATATGGTACAACTCGTTCGAACCTTCACCGTAGGTGGTTAAGATGCCCAGAAGCCATCTGGGTTAGCATCAAATACGGATTCATATGTTTTCAATACAGTCTTTTTACATTGTTTAGCTTCATAAAAGTCTTTTTCCTGGAACCAGTACCCGACTGAAGGCCACTTACGCGAGTGGGTGGACGACGCAATTATGAAAGAAGCTCATAAGCTTGCCAATGATCTCAAGAAAATACAAGACGGCGTAAAAGTATTAGAAAGGTGTTCCGCTTCAGTAGGAGACGAACTAGCTATCAAGATGGCAAGAAAGATCTCCGTTGAGGTTGCGAGAAATAATAATGTCCCTTGTAACAAGCGGCATGGACAGGCTAAGCTAACCATGATGTAGTTGTCATGGGTCGTTGCCGTGTCTATTTGTGCATCCGCGTGGACGTTTGCTCAATTGAAGACTCACTTTTATATTTGAAGTTCAAACTTTTATGTTACCTAAGATCAAAGCACGCACTTTGTCTGTTTATTCAACAGGTCTTTCATATTCTGTTCATGATTAATATTTGACAAGTTCTCTGAATCATCATGTAGTTTCATTATCTGGTCTGGATACCCAAAGCATCCATATATCATGATGTACTGTGTATCTAAACATGTCTTCAAATTCTACCCAAAATGTGCACTACAGTTTTAAACAATTATTTCAAGTTTTGAAGAGTCTCTAGTATCCATTGTACCCCGAACTTACAACATTAAGTCTACATATAACATTTCCGGGTAATGCAATAAATTAACGCATGGATAGCACGTTATGATTTAAAATTCATATCCTAAGCCATTTTATGTATCTTTATGGATAGGAAATAGAAGTAACATCCATCACACGTATCACCACTATCTTCACCAAGCATCGTGTGCACCCACTAACAGTCACCCAAATCGCTGCAGCTCCAAGAATCACGCCAACTGTCCACCATTTTTGGCCTGACCCCCAGAACATGGTATGGTAACATTTCCCCGATGGCCATTGCCTCATCATACGATCGCTGTGACCGGAATAATTTATATCTGTCGTTACATTCTCTCCCCGCGCACCAGGTTAGAATTATATACAAGAGCTCGGCATGTGGATACACGCCTTTTACTTCGCGCAATATATAGATGGCTGTTTCGAGTTCTCCGCCATTGAATGCAGTTCGAAGGCTGTCTGTGTACATGACATACGGGTTTCGGTGCTCTACGCACTTTCTGTTGAACTTGTAATACCATGAGTATTCTTTGTCAGAAAACCAAGTAAAGTCATGGCGCTTATCCAATCGGACTCGGGAATAGACCTCATGTGAACAAACCGCAGCAGTCCCTTCCCGCCTGGCCTTAAGTAAATTACCACACGCATCTACGCCGTTTTCTGCGAGTCGGCCAGCGATTTCGGAGAGGATCGGACTTGGTAGCCACATTTTGTGTGATTTTGTATTTTTGTTTTTTATCGACTCGTCCCATTTTGTATTTCGTTAATGAACTGGGCATTTGTTATCCCAACGCAGGTGGAGAGGGTGGCTAATAAAATGGAGGCAACAATTCTCTTTCCAGCTTCTGTATTCAACAATTATTTCTGACAGATGTCTAATACACATCCTATAGACTATCGGCTATAAATTATAGCGTATAACTAAATGTATATCACTTAGTAGTAGCCTTCAAAAGGTTAAAAGGCACAAAAGGTCCATATATCATTTTTTACTCAGTCGTCGACATTGAGCTATCCACATACTTTACACACTCATATTTAACCTATCCACAATCAAACTGCCTTATATATCCTTTCCTCTCATTAACACATCCGTTAGGCAGCTGTTGTTCACTTTTTCCTTTATCTTTCAATACTCCAAATTAACCTCTTAGTTTATTCGCCAACAATGAGTCAATGGAATGAAAAAGTATGCTACAAATGGGGTCTTCCTGTATCTGGCTCGAGAACAGTTGTGCAATCTACTCGGGTGTCTGGTATTCCTAAGACTTGCCATTGCGGCTCATCGCCGTTCATATCGGTTTCTTACTCAAATGAAAATACAGGATGGCGCTTCTACTCATGCCCTTATGATATCTCTGATGTAAGCTCCCAATCATCATCGTCCATACTGTCTTTGTTACATTAAATATATAAAACATTTTTTCCCTTTGTTTTTTAGGGCCCCCAGGAGGGGTGTGGTTTTAAGAAGTGGTGGGACGAAGTGCTCGAGAAAAAAATAGAGACCCTGAAGCTAGAGACTCGGGTAAAAGAAGCAACACACAAGTCACAAATGGCTGAATTAATGAATTCGGTCGACTCGTTGATCTCGAAAGTTAGTAACCTGGAAACAAAGGTGCATGACATGCACCACCTTCTGTACTGATGGATAGGCACCTCACTCCATAGCAGTTGTAATGGCAAGTATGAATAATAGATTATCATTTCCTTAGTTTGTAATGAGATCAATGATTTACTTAATTCCAATCAACTATGATTATCCATCAGATTCAGAAATATATTTGTCAGTCTACTTCCATAATCATTGTTCTTCTTTTTGCCCTTAGAGCATCCATTTTAAAAATGCTTACCATCTACTTGTTCACACATACTTCATAATAGCTTGATAATGTATACATCTTTCCTGTTCAACTCGTTGTCAATAATGGATGGAAACGGTCGACTCGTTTATCTAAAAATGGATACGAACTTTCCCAGATGGACCATATGTAAATTATATATAAATAAACATTCAATGGATTATTAAAAACTATCCACCCCAAATGTATTTGTTAGGTCCATAAGAATAATATCACCTCACTTAAATAATCAATAATGTGGATACATATGTTGGGAATGTCCTGAAATCTATTGTACTTACTCTAAGTGAAAGTCGTATTGTTGAGATGAGACAATCATATGACACTGGGCAGTCATAATGCTTTGCTAGAAGCCACTTATGATCAATGAGTTTAGAACTCATTGCTAGTGTTATATGATCCTACAGGGTCACACACCTAAGCAAACTGGACGTAGAATAAGAGGTTGATCATTAATGTAATGATCTGGTGAATGCATATTTGATATGCATTCAATACCGAGTTTCTGAGGCAGTGTCGATCGACACAGTAAGTGTGTCGGTCGACACAGATCGCGAATGACCAGATTAACTTCGGTTTAATCGTTGGTTAATTCGGTCGTGGTATAAGTCGACATATATAAGATATATGGTCGACTTTTACACATATCTAACCTAGTACACAGCCACCAGAAAAGAAATAGAAACCTCTTGTGAGATCTGATCTCTAAAGGCACTAGCATCCCTCCTGTTCAGTTTGTGTGTGTGTGGATACCAGTAGAGGCACAGCGTTTGAAGTGCTTCAAGATCTCGATTACTTGCAAACCTTCCGCTGCTAATCAACAAGTAATCTCGAGATCCCATTGATTCGATTATATGAACCCTAGATCCTAGGCTTGGAATTCAGACTAGGGCTGCCTAATTGGATTAGGAACAGCTAGAAATTCCTTCAGTGGTATCAGAGCCTTAGGGTTCTATTGAATCAATAGCATGTTGATTAGATTAGTTGAATCTGAATCTCTGTATAGTAGATACAAGCATGCTAAAACTCGTTTTCATCAAAGTGATCTAGCTTTAGGTTTTTGCTTGAAAACGATTAGGGTTTATCGCACTGTGTCGATCGACACCAATCCGGTGTCGGTCGACACATAAGGATAACCCAAATAAGATACAAGTTTGACCTAACTGTGACGATCGACACAAGAGTTGTGTCGGTCGACACAGATCTCGCGATCAGGATAGTCGGTTCAATTGGATTGGACCGATCATCGAGCTTGGTTAAAATTGGTTAAACTGCTAAACGGTTTAAAGCGATTAATTTGATAAGGTTAGCATCGACCGACACTAATGTAGTGTCGATCGACACTGACCGGTTATCATAAAACCGGATCAATTGGATTGATCGGTTATCGCAGATTGGTTTTGGTTAACCTTCATCGATCGATACTAAAGTAGTGTCGGTCGACACAAGGTCCGATGGTTTAGGTTATTGAACCTGAAATCACAGAACCAAACCAAGATAAAACATTTTAATTAGAAGAATTTGTTAGAATATGAGATTTAGATTGAGAGAATAAGGTAGAATGGAGTAGAATTGTGAAGAACACACCAAGAACCAAATTAGGGTTCATGTGCACTAGAGAGAGAGAGAGAGTAAGAGAAGCGGCTGTAAGAGAAGAATAATTCTCTATATTGATTAAACAGGTTACAACACATATATATATATATATATATATACTAGCTACTCTAGGGTATTCAAAGAATTAAAACGAGTGAGTTTCAATGGTCATAAAAGTGTGACTGTTTTTGTCTTGTTATGAACATAGTTCACTATGTGATCTCCAGATCAATATAGTGCACTATATGATCGTCAGCTTAATATAGTGCACTACACGCAACTACTTGCACATTGTTGAATCGTGCAATCTATGATCTTCATTTCAATACTCCCCCTCAAGCTTGAATTCAAGGATTGAATCAAGCTTGGAGTGACAATGAAGATCTACCTCATTAAAAACCTTCATGAAGAAAACCACTTGGGATAAAACTTCATGAAGGGAAAAAGAGTGTAGATTTCATAGCCTTAGGGGATTCCGGAAGCTCCATGAGTCCAAGCTTGTTGTTGTTGGAATCTCAGATACATCCATGGGGATGCTCTGAGAAACAAGTCTGGCTCAAGAGAATGAGGTAGAGTAGAAGAAACAAGCCTTAGACCCAATTAGGGTTCTTAAGGCGCTTAGAGAGAGAAACTAGGGTTGCGGTTAAAGAAGGAAACAAAAGCTATTCTACCTCAAACAAATGAACACTTAAGCTATATGAAAATGTTATCCAAGAGCTTAACATCACATAGGATTGTTTACTCATGATAATGGATGACAAATCAGTAATTAGCTAAGAGGTGTTCTAAGAAGAAAGAAAAGGAAAACATGTAAGAGCTTAACATAACCGAGAGCTTCTCACACTTGGATTAGTTATGGAAGAACTATCCAAGTGTGGTTTAGGACTGCCTTAGCAGCCCAACCATGCTCTTACATGAGTCTACATTGTGTCTTGTTGAAGATCACAATGAGATTAAAAGAGAAAGAAACCGCAAGAACAAAACTAAAGGAAAGAGAGAAAGACTTAAGAGAGAATATCAAGTATCTTGTTGATTACTTGTGAGTGAATTAGCAACTGGATACAATGGCGTGTAAGGCCTTTAAATAGGCTTACAACTAGGTCAAGACAACAATAAACAAAGACAACAATTCATAAGATCTCAACCGTTGATTCATTGGAGGGAAAGTAGATTTGAACTCAACGGTTGGATCTTCTTCTTCCATTTGAAGTCTTGTGTCTTCTTGTGCTGATAGTGACATCTCTCTTCCCTTCCTTGGCGTGATGTAGGTCTGGAGAGAGAGAGTCCACGCTTCCAAGAGTGATAGTGACTTGTCTTCACTCTTGTTCAGCCCTTAACTCAACATGTGACCTTCTTGTTTAACTCTTGTTTAACATCCGAGATATGCATCTGATTATGCCCCACTTTTGCACATTGAATCCATCATCTTATTATCATATGGCCCTGACTTTGCACAGACCATTTTGTGCCCCAACTTTGCACAATCTTCTTCAAGGAGTGTTGCTTGGATAACACTCTTCTTTTGCTTGTGGAACCACCTCTTTTACTTGTGGAACCTTCTTCTCTTGCTTTGTTTAGGACTGAGGCTCGGCTTCTTCAGCCTCTCCTCATCCCATTTACTTCTCCTCTCTAATACTCCCCCGCAAGCTTGGTCGCCGGGACTCCATAAGACCAAAGGGAGAAGAGGACCAAAGGCCAAGCTTGGAGCGGTTGAACTACCTCATTAAAAACCTCCTTAAGTAAAACCTCTTGGGATAAAACCTTAAGGAGGACAAAAGAGTATAGTCACCTACTCAAGATGTAACTTGACCTTGGTTTCATCATCTAGAACTCACGGCTCACTTCTTTCTCCAACTCTTCCTTTCCTTAGCATTCCTTGGTTTGATCTCTTCTTGATATGAACTTCTTTGATCTTTGTTGTGTCTTTTGAAACTTGGACTCTATAGTGCTCCGGCCTTTAACCCCAACATTGATAATCCTTCTCTTCCTGAGTTGAACTTCAAGTTGGTCTCATCTTCCTCTTGGAAAGACTTCAAGACTTGCGGATGCTCCTCATAGCTCCTTCACTTTCTAATGCTCCTCAAGCATGTCTTTATCTTTTCCTTCAACACAAAGGTTTAAAGGAAACATGTTAAGTGTGTGCAAGACATTTAGAACATTAGCTAAGCATTAAACCTTAATGTTTAGAAACGTTTTGAGTATTAGTTTTAAAACGTTTTTGAATTGAAACACATGATCACAACAAGATACTTAAGAGAAAAACAAGTCTAAAACGTTTTGAGAATTAAGTTTAAAACATTTTGACTTTGAAAACATTCACATAATCAAGAGAACTCATAAGATGGAAGCTTAATGAAATAGAAAAGGAGGATTTAGAAGTAGCCTGATTTCTTGTTGCGGTTGGGAGTGATTGAATGTTTGCCTTGTTGGAACATAACCATGACTGATCCAACAAGCTCCCCCGCACCCTTGAATGGCTCTTCACCATGTATACACAGCTTGTACAACTCCTTGTACAGCTTCTTTGAACAAGGCCTCTTCCTTCTTTGAATGGACAGCTTGTAAACCGCCTTCTTCTTTGGGAAGATCCTTGAACCTTGAGCTCATCCACCAGCTGACTCCCAACTCGGTTATGGCTCCAACAGAATGAGGATTTCAGCTTATCCACAACTCCATGAGTTCACTGGTTTTGTTGGAGACTTCTTCAGCTCCTCAACCACACAACTCTAATAACATCAGCTTGAACCGCCACTTAGAGTGTGCACCCTCCTTTTGTGACTGATCCTCACTGCCAACACTTCTCCATTCCTCCTAAGAACACCAAGAACAAACACATAACATTCTCAAGCAACACAAGTCTGGCCAGAACCATGAGCTTGATTAAGTTTCTGTGAAAGAAAAGAATGGGCTCTTTAGGAGTGAATTTTGAGAGAGAGAATAAGAAAAGAAAAGAAAAATGAAGAATGGGAGAATGGATGACACAACTCAGATTTAAGAGTTTGTGCATCAGAGTATAAAAGAGTTTGAGAGTGAGAGAGAATGAGAATGTGATTTTGGAAGACAAAGCTCAGATTTAAGAGTATGTGAGCCAAAATCAGAGTATAAGAGAGTATGGGAGTTTGAAAAGAAAAAAAGAATGAAATGAAAAGAAAAATGTTTCAGGTTCAGGGACTAAGTTGTGCTTAGTTTAACTCAGAAATTTATGTGTTTAAGGTTCAGGGACTGAGTGTTTTTCTCAGTTTAACTCATAAACAACCACATGAAAAAGAACCAGAGAAGTTAAGAGTGAAAGAAGTAATGATGTGCTCTTACACTTCTCTGATTTTTCTCAACAAGAACTTGTTGTCTCCCAAAGACAAATGGAGCAACAAGCAGAACGTCTATGGTTCAGGGACTGAGGCTTTTCTCAGTTTGACTCATGACATAGAGAATGGAACCAAGTGAACTGAGCTTGGTCCATCTTAAAACATTGCGGAAGCAAGACCGAGAGATAAGAGTGAAAGAAGCAAAGATGTGCTCTTACTCTCTCTGGTTTTTCATCAACAACTTGTTAACTCTCAAGGAAGGTAGAGCAACAAGTTTTGATGGTTAGGATCCAAGAAAAACAGAAGCTTGGTCCTCTTAAAACATTGCGGAAGCAAAACACTTAACAAGACAGATTTTGCTCTCTATCTTGAAACAACTTTGAGCCAACAACTTGTGTGGCTCTGATACCATGTTGGAATCTCAGATACATCCATGGGGATGCTCTGAGAAACAAGTCTGGCTCAAGAGAATGAGGTAGAGTAGAAGAAACAAGCCTTAGACCCAATTAGGGTTCTTAAGGCGCTTAGAGAGAGAAACTAGGGTTGCGGTTAAAGAAGGAAACAAAAGCTATTCTACCTCAAACAAATGAACACTTAAGCTATATGAAAATGTTATCCAAGAGCTTAACATCACATAGGATTGTTTACTCATGATAATGGATGACAAATCAGTAATTAGCTAAGAGGTGTTCTAAGAAGAAAGAAAAGGAAAACATGTAAGAGCTTAACATAACCGAGAGCTTCTCACACTTGGATTAGTTATGGAAGAACTATCCAAGTGTGGTTTAGGACTGCCTTAGCAGCCCAACCATGCTCTTACATGAGTCTACATTGTGTCTTGTTGAAGATCACAATGAGATTAAAAGAGAAAGAAACCGCAAGAACAAAACTAAAGGAAAGAGAGAAAGACTTAAGAGAGAATATCAAGTATCTTGTTGATTACTTGTGAGTGAATTAGCAACTGGATACAATGGCGTGTAAGGCCTTTAAATAGGCTTACAACTAGGTCAAGACAACAATAAACAAAGACAACAATTCATAAGATCTCAACCGTTGATTCATTGGAGGGAAAGTAGATTTGAACTCAACGGTTGGATCTTCTTCTTCCATTTGAAGTCTTGTGTCTTCTTGTGCTGATAGTGACATCTCTCTTCCCTTCCTTGGCGTGATGTAGGTCTGGAGAGAGAGAGTCCACGCTTCCAAGAGTGATAGTGACTTGTCTTCACTCTTGTTCAGCCCTTAACTCAACATGTGACCTTCTTGTTTAACTCTTGTTTAACATCCGAGATATGCATCTGATTATGCCCCACTTTTGCACATTGAATCCATCATCTTATTATCATATGGCCCTGACTTTGCACAGACCATTTTGTGCCCCAACTTTGCACAATCTTCTTCAAGGAGTGTTGCTTGGATAACACTCTTCTTTTGCTTGTGGAACCACCTCTTTTACTTGTGGAACCTTCTTCTCTTGCTTTGTTTAGGACTGAGGCTCGGCTTCTTCAGCCTCTCCTCATCCCATTTACTTCTCCTCTCTAATAGTTGTGAATCGAGTCACACACTTTCCAACTAGCTGCCTTGGTGAACACATCAGCTAGTTGTTCTTCACTCCTTGTGAAGCAAGGTAACACAACTCCTTGTTCAATCATCTACCTCACTTTGTGACAATCCACCTCTATATGTTTGGTCCTCTCATGGAAGACTGAGTTTGAAGCAATGTGAATGGCTGCTTGGTTATCACAATGCATTGTGATTGGCTTTGAAGTCTCAATCCCTAAATCCTCAAGAAGAGCTTTGATCCACGCCAATTCTGTTGCTAGCTTCCTCATTGCTCTATACTCAGCTTCAGCACTTGAACATGACACTATCTTCTGCTTCTTGCTCTTCCAAGTAACAAGGTTGCCTCCAATGAATGTACAATATCCAGTAGTAGACTATTGAGAAGAAGATCCAAAGTGTGCAATATGATCAGTGTATTGAGTATTGAGATGAACACCTTAAGTGTTCATATCAATTTGAAGTCCTTTGATCCGATCAGAAGAAGAAGAGGTAAATAAGTAAAAGGGAGAGAGTTTAATCTTATGGTTAAGTGGTAAAAGGATAAGTTACCATTAACCAAGTCAAAGATCTTCTAGAAGCTTGACTCCACGGATGAACAGTACCAGGAGACAAGATTCAAATTCAAATGGAGATTCCCTTCCCTACTTGCTTCACCCTTTTGTCCAAAGGTGTCTTTAGAATTATTTTGTCATTAGAGTTTGAATTTGAAAGTAGTAGCCACGAAATTGAGTTAGTTTTTGTCTATATATTCATTGTAAAATCAATAAGAAAAATACAGACTTGGGAAAACTTTTCCCTCATACTCCTCTTGTGCAATTCTTCTTCTTTCTTTCTCTCTTGCTAAATCTCTCATATAACTCTCTAATTCTCATATTCTTACATGGTATCAGAGCTATAAGCTCCTGTACCTATTCATTTCCGCAATCTTGTTCTAAAACTCTGATTTTCTTGTTCTAAAATCTGTTCTTGAAAGTTTGTTCATGTTCTTGAAATTTTTAAGCTCTTAAGTCATTTCTTTGGGCTAGTTTACTCTTGTGTGTTTTCTCTGTGAATTGAGAACTCTCTTGTTTAGAATCTTGCCTTGAAAACTCCCTCCTTGCTACAAATCAGTCTCAGCAATGGAGAACTCAAGGGTAATCATTCCTGTGATTCTTAAGGGTGCCAACTACATTGTTTGGGCCAGAATGGTTAAGTCTGCACTTGGAGGCAGAGGTCTTTGGAAGTATATCATGAGGAGTACAGCTCCACAGAAGATGATGAAGGCTGAAGCTAAGGTAGGAACCGAGGCAGAGGCTAAAGATGGTGTTGAGTCTCATGAAGAGGCGTCTGAAGCTTATGAAGAAGCTTGGATACAAGGGGACCAGAATGTGCTCTCTATACTCCAAAGCTCACTGGACCAGCACCTATTGGAAGCCTACTCTTATTGTGTGACTTCCAAGCAGCTGTGGGATACTATTGAGAAGGTTTATGGGAATAAATCAAACCTAACCAGAGTCTTTGAAGTTAAGCTGGCCATCAACAATCTCCAGCAAGAAGATATGGAGTTTAAAGCTCACTTTGGAAAGTTTAGCTCACTGTGGTCAGAGTTGGAGATGTTGAGGCCACCAAGCAGTGATCCTTTGGTGTTGCAAGAAAGGAGAGAGCAAGATAAAGTCTTTGCTCTTCTGCTCACCTTGAACTCATCTTACAATGGGTTGATTAAGCACATTCTAAGGGCAGACAATCTACCTGATATTGATGATGTGTGTGGACAAATTCAGAAAGAGCAAGGCTCATTTGGGCTGTTCAAAGGGAAAGGAGAGCTGGTGACCGCCAACAAAGGGGTGTTTAAGGCGGATGAGAGGCAGAACTATGGAGGTGACAAGAGAGGAGTCTTGATGTGTGATTTTTGCAAGAAGAGTGGGCACTTGAAAGACAGATGCTGGCGCCTTCATCCTAACCTCAGACCCTCATCTCACAACAACCGGTTCAAAGATCAAAGGGCAAACTACTCTTATGGTGCAGCTGGACCAGGTTCTTCTTCAATGCAGCAATGTGATGAAGGGAGAGCAATGGTGGTCCATCAAGCTCCAGCCATGACTGATCAGAGTGATGTGGTAAGAAGGTCAGACCTTGAGGCACTCATCAAAGCCCTCAAGGAAAACTCTGGTATGGTTCTTGGTACTTCACTCTTTGCTTCAAATAAAATCAGACCCTTGATCATTGATTCTGGAGCTTCTCATCACATGATCAGTGACCCTAAGTTGATAGAAAATGTTGAACCAGCTTTAGGATGTGTAGTGATTGCAAATGGTGATAAAATTCCAATTCAAGGCATAGGAAATCTGAAATTGTTTGATAAAGAATCCAAAGCTTTCTTTATGCCTAGCTTCACATCTAACTTAGTATCTGTTAAAAGAATAGCTACTGATCTAAATTGCAATGTTGTTTTCAGTCCTAATGATGTTGTGTTTCAGGATATTAAGACAAGTAAGTTGATTGGGAAAGGTGTGACAAAAGATGAGCTCTACATGATTGAAGACACCAATCCCTCTTCTGAATTATCTCCTGCTTTATCTACTGCTTTATCTACTTGTGTTGGTGTGGATGACTCTATTTGGCATGCTAGACTAGGACATCCACACTCTAGGGCATTAGGACTCTTATTACCTTCTGTTTCTTTTAAGAATGATGATTGTGAGGCTTGTATTCTTGGGAAACATTGCAAATCTGTTTTTCCAAGTTCTAAAACTACTTATGAAAGTTGCTTTGATCTTGTTCATTCTGATGTGTGGACTGCTCCTTGTTTGTCTAGAGAGAATCATAAGTACTTTGTCACTTTCATTGATGAAAAATCTAAATACACTTGGATAACATTGATGCAAACTAAAGATAGAGTGTTAGAAGCTTTTATGAACTTTCAAAGTCATGTTACTAACCATTTCAATGCTAAGATCAAAATTTTTAGATCAGACAATGGTGGTGAGTATACAAGCAATGCCTTCAAACAACACTTGTCCAAACATGGGATTCTTCATCAAACAAGCTGCCCGTACACTCCACAACAAAATGGAGTGGCTGAGAGAAAGAACAGACACTTAATGGAGGTGGCAAGGTCCATGATGTTCTATAAGAATGTTCCTAAGAGGTTTTGGGGAGATGCAGTCATGACTGCATGCTACTTGATCAATAGAACTCCCACGAGAGTTCTTAAGGATCAATCTCCATTTCAGGTACTAAACAAAACAAATCCATTGGTTGATCACTTACGTGTGTTTGGGTGTATTTGCTTTGTGTTAATACCAGGAGAACAGAGGGATAAGTTGGATGCTAAGAGCACCAAAGCCATGTTCATTGGATATTCCACAACGCAAAGAGGATACAAGTGTTATGTGCCTGAAACAAGGAAGGTTTTGATCTCAAGAGATGTGAAATTTATGGAGACAAGAAGTTTCTATGATGAGAAGAATTGGGATAGCTTGAAGGATCTTCCCACATCTCAATCAGACCGAGCTGCTAACCTAAGGATGATCATGGAAAACCTTGGTATTAGTATGCCTCCACAACCGGCCAAGACAAGTCCTACTTCTTCAGTCCCTGCTCCAACTTCAGAAGCTCCTCAACATCCCCATCCTGATCATGAGGGGGACACTCATGAATCAGCACCAGAACCGCAAGAACCTGATTCTACTACACATGATCAAGCCGGTATTGAGGAACATGAAGAACATGAGATAGAAGCTGAGGAGTTGGACCATCAAAATGAAGAGATGGAACAACCGGTTCTACATGAGCAGCCAGTTCAAGTATTAAGGAGGAGCACAAGGGAGAAAAAGGATCCATCAGAATGGAAGAAGACTAGGGTTTACTTCAACAGCAATGCAGTAGCTCATCCCATTCAAGCTACTTGCACTTTAGCTTATGTACCTTTGGAACATCAAGTGTTCATTGGGAAGTTGGATCAAGAACATGTACCAACAACCTATGAAGAGGCCAAAGGAGATAAGAGATGGATGCAAGCTGTAGATGAAGAGACCAAAGCAATGGAAAACAATGAGACTTGGTATGAGGCAGAACTTCCTAAAGGAAAGAAGGCAGTGACCTCTAAATGGGTTTTCACCATCAAGTATAGGAGTAATGGAGAAGTTGAGAGATACAAAGCAAGGTTGGTTGCAAGAGGCTTCACTCAAACCTATGGAAAGGATTACTTGGATACCTTTGCACCAGTAGCTAAGCTTCACACAGTTAGGATCATCTTGTCTTTAGCAACAAATCTTGATTGGGAACTTTGGCAAATGGATGTCAAGAATGCATTCCTTCAAGGGGAGCTTGAAGATGAGGTATACATGACACCACCTTCTGGTCTTGAAAGCATTGTGAAACCAGGGAAGGTGTTAAGACTCAAGAAGGCTATCTATGGATTAAAGCAGTCACCTAGAGCTTGGTATCATAAACTGAGCTCAACACTTATGCAAAGAGGATTCAAGAGGTCTGAAGGAGATCACACCTTGTTCACTCTTCAGGATCAGGAAGGTATCATTGTCATCCTTGTTTATGTTGATGACATTATCATATCAGGGAGTAACAAGTCAGGTATACAAGACACTAAGGCTTATCTCAAATCTGTTTTTGATATTAAAGACCTTGGTACTCTAAAGTACTTCCTTGGGATAGAAGTTTGTCGATCTAATGATGGACTCTTCTTATCTCAAAGGAAGTACACACTTGATTTGTTATCTGAAGCAGGAAAGATAGGAGAAAAACCGGCTAAGACACCTCTTGAGGAAGGCTACAAAGTCATAAGAGAGGGGGAGCTTGAGGATAAACCATTTGAGGACATTACTCAGTATAGAAGGATGGTTGGTAAGCTCATTTACTTAACCATAACCAGACCTGATTTGTGTTATGCAGTGAACCAAGTAAGCCAGCATATGCAAGCACCCAAGATGCATCATTGGAACATGGTTGAAAGGATACTTAGATACCTAAGTGGTGCTCCTGGTCAAGGCATTTGGATGGGTTGCAATCAAAGCACAGAGATAGTTGGGTATTGTGATGCTGATTGGGCAGGAGATAGAGTAGACAGGAGGTCTACTACTGGATATTGCACATTCATTGGAGGCAACCTTGTTACTTGGAAGAGCAAGAAGCAGAAGATAGTGTCATGTTCAAGTGCTGAAGCTGAATATAGAGCAATGAGGAAGCTAGCAACCGAATTGGCATGGATCAAAGCTCTGCTTGTGGATTTAGGGATTGAGACTTCAAAACCAATCACCATGCATTGTGATAACCAAGCAGCCATTCACATTGCTTCAAATTCAGTCTTCCATGAAAGGACCAAGCACATAGAAGTGGATTGTCACAAAGTGAGGCAGATGATTGAGCAAGGAGTGGTGTTGCCTTGCTTTACAAGGAGTGAAGAACAACTAGCTGATGTGTTCACCAAGGCAGCTAGTTTGAAGGTGTGTGAGTCCATTCACACTAAGCTTGGACTCATGGAGCTTCCCGAATCCTCTAAGGCTGTGGAGTCTGCACTCTTTTTCCCTTCATGAAGTTTTATCCCAAGTGGTTTTCTTCATGAAGGTTTTTAATGAGGTGGATCTCCATTGTCATTCCAAGCTTGATTCAACTCTTGAATTCAAGCTTGAGGGGGAGTATTGAGAAGAAGATCCAAAGTGTGCAATATGATCAGTGTATTGAGTATTGAGATGAACACCTTAAGTGTTCATATCAATTTGAAGTCCTTTGATCCGATCAGAAGAAGAAGAGGTAAATAAGTAAAAGGGAGAGAGTTTAATCTTATGGTTAAGTGGTAAAAGGATAAGTTACCATTAACCAAGTCAAAGATCTTCTAGAAGCTTGACTCCACGGATGAACAGTACCAGGAGACAAGATTCAAATTCAAATGGAGATTCCCTTCCCTACTTGCTTCACCCTTTTGTCCAAAGGTGTCTTTAGAATTATTTTGTCATTAGAGTTTGAATTTGAAAGTAGTAGCCACGAAATTGAGTTAGTTTTTGTCTATATATTCATTGTAAAATCAATAAGAAAAATACAGACTTGGGAAAACTTTTCCCTCATACTCCTCTTGTGCAATTCTTCTTCTTTCTTTCTCTCTTGCTAAATCTACTGGCTTTGAAGTCTCAATCCCTAAATCCTCAAGAAGAGCTTTGATCCACGCCAATTCTGTTGCTAGCTTCCTCATTGCTCTATACTCAGCTTCAGCACTTGAACATGACACTATCTTCTGCTTCTTGCTCTTCCAAGTAACAAGGTTGCCTCCAATGAATGTACAATATCTAGTAGTAGACCTCCTGTCTACTCTATCTCCTGCCCAATCAGCATCACAATACCCAACTATCTCTGTACTTTGATTGCAACCCATCCAAATGCCTTGCCCGGAAGTACCACTTAGGTATCTGAGTATCCTCTCAACCATATCCCAATGATGCATCTTTGGTGCTTGCATATGTTGGCTTATCTGGTTCACAGCAAAGCACAAGTCAGGTCTGGTTATGGTTAAGTAGATTAGCTTACCAACCATCCTTCTATAGTGAGTGATGTCCTCAAATGGTCGGTCTTCAAGCTCCCCCTCTCTTATGACTTTGTAGCCTTCCTCCAATGGTGTCTTAGCTGGTTTTGATCCAATCTTTCCTGCTTCAGACAATAAATCAAGTGTGTACTTCCTTTGAGATAAAAAAGAGTCCATCATTAGACCGACAAACTTCTATCCCAAGGAAGTACTTTAGAGTACCAAGATCCTTAATATCAAACACAGATTTAAGATAAGCTTTAGTTTCTTGAATACCTGACTGTTGGGAATGTCCTGAAATCTACTGTACTATCTCTAGAAAGTATGATAAGTGTCGAGATCAGACATAAGTCATAAATACTGGGTGATCATGATGACTTGCTAGAGCCCGCTCTTGATCTATAAGTTTATGACTTATTACCAGTATTGTATGATCCCAAAGGGTCACACACCATAGCTAACGGGAAAGTTAAAAGGAATTAGTACAGTAAGATGCAAGGCATTTACTGTATTTGTACAGAGAATTGGGCCAGACAAAATACAGTCTTTTGTCTGATTTGGGTCTTGGGCCCAAAAGCCTAATAGGCCATTAGTTTAATTACTTGGGCCCATATAATGGAAGAGGAGGCGCCAGTGAGCCTAATGGTCTGCGATTTTTAGGTCTAGCCGTCCTCCTCTCTCTCTGTTGTTCCAGCTTGGTCTAGCAGCCTGATCCAGTAGCTTGTAAGCGTGTGGATACCTAGGAGGAGCCGGTAATCATCAGCTCTCAGTGATCTCTTCATTACCACCAATCCGCTGCGCTAATAACAAGGTAATGATTCTGATATGGTTTATGATTCAACTGCAAATCACCTAGATCCTAGATGATTATGTGATAGGTTGTAATCTGATAATTAAACCTATGAATCAACATAATCCAACAGTGGTATCAGAGCCAGGTTGTTAGGTTTTTGCTTTTTGGATCATACTAGGTTGTTTATTAGTTTGATGAATCGATTTTAATGAGTAAAATTTGATTAGAACTTGAAAAAAACCTAATATGTAAATCGCATGAACCGATTGAAACCCATCGGTATGCGATGTGGTCGCCCGTATCGATCGACGAGGGAGCGTGATATCGATCGATATCAATCGGATCGATTGCTTCTCGCTGTCCCGATGACCCGATCGCAACGAGCTGATGCACGCGAGTATCGATCGACGTGTAAGCGTCATATCGATCGATATGCTGGCGAGGCATACGTTCCGCGAGTAGCAAATCGGTTCAGCCGAGCTTCGCGGTTCGTTCTTCCCTAACCCGCGACAATGAACCGATCAATCCGATTGTGTTTCATTGTTAGCTTAAGCTTAACCCGCAAGTTAGGTCAAAATCAGCTAAAATTGATTGGTTAGACCAATCTATTTCTTCCTGATTTTGGACTTAACCGAACCGATCCAATTTAATTGGTGGTTCAAGCGGTTAACCAAATCGCGGTTTGCTGGAAATTATTTAATACAATTGGTATTATTTAATTTCTGGTTAAACCGGATTTAAATTCAAAATTGAATTTTAACCTAAACCGAAGGCTGGTCTAAGTTTGATTTGGTTGGACCAAATAATTTAGAGCTGGTCTGGTTTAGTAAATAACCAGTTGGATTTAGCAGTTAATTTGGTCTTGGACCAGAATTAATGAACCGACTCGGTTATGTCAAATTATTGGGCCAATTGGAATTTTGTGGTCTTGGGCCAAGAATTGGGCCTATAATTTGTGACCCAACCGAAAACTTTAATAAAACATTAAATTAGAAAGTTTCTTTGATTAGAAGTTTCTAATTTTGGCATGTTAGGAAATTTCTAAATATAGTAAGTTTCTAAATTTAGAAAATTTCTAAAATAAGCATGTTTCCCGATTTAGAAAGTTTATAAAATAAGTAGGTTTCCTAAAATAGAAAGTTTCCATATTTAGTAAGTTACCTGAAATGGAAAGTTTCCCAAAATAGTAATCTTCTAGTTTTAGGAGGAAATCTATTGAAACCTAAAATCCTCAAAAACAATATCAAGCTTGGATGTCTTGCCCAATCTTGTCAGCTACTTAACGCTTATTCAATTACAGATATGGCTTACAGTGTGAGGTGTCTGTTTTTGCGTAAGTAAAGTAGTATATAGTCACTAATTTCATTGGGAGTCCTAGACTTTAGTGATTATTTGGCTGTAAGAGATTGGTTTCCTTGACTGGGCCATCGGGAGTCACGGGCCTTGAGACATCTGGTGAATTGGGCCTTGGGCCCAATCCACAACCGAGAGTTATATGGATATAACTAGCTGTGTGTATGCTTACCAAGTAAAGCTAATTCCGGGTGACGGCCAGTGGCCCACTTTGGTTTTAGTTGAACATGGGTCTCAGAATCATTACATTCTTATGAGGTTAAACAAAGAAATTTTGAATGCAATGCGAGTTTTCTTATAAGTTATTAAGATTACTCTTTTATGAACTAAATAACTAAAACTCTATTTATCTCTAAATTTCAGTTATGACTAGCACAAACAATCAAAACACTTTCTCGATCCGGTCTGTCCTTGAAATGGACAAACTGAACGGATCAAATTTCTTGACTTGGTCGCGGAACCTGAGGCTAGTCCTCAGGCAGGAGAGAAAGGACTATGTCCTTGAGAGAGCTCTCCCCGAGAGGATCGGGTCCAATGCCTCTCATGCAGTATATGATGCTTGGAATAAGCATTATAATGATGCCGTAGATGTGCGTGGTCTGATATTGGCTACCATGGACTCATATTTGCTGAAGCAATATGAGAACATGGAGTCGCCAATAGAGATGATCAGCAGCCTGAAATTGAAATTTCAGGAGCAGGTAAGAGTGGAGAGATACCAGTTGGTTAAGTCTCTCACTAGCTGCAAGCTACCAAATGATCATCCAGTGAGTCCTCATGTCAGTAAAATGATGGGTTACATTGATAGCCTGAGGAAACTGGATTATCCAGTTAGCCAAGAATTGGCAACTGAAATCATTCTGCAGTCACTGCCGTCAAGCTATGATAAGTTCAAAAGGAACTATATCAAGAAAGGCTTAACGAAGACGCTGACTGAACTGCATGATATGCTCAAGACAGTTGAGCCAAACGTGAAGAGTACCCTGTATAATCTCATAATGGAGAAGGGTAGGTTTACTAAACCTAGTGCTGACAAGGGTGAAGACAAAGTTGTCCAGATTTTGAATCATGGCAAGCCTGTGTCTTCTGAGCCCGAATCAGATACATCTTACGTTGGTAAGTGCTGCTACTGTAAAGAGACTGGGCATTGGAAGAGAGATTGCATTAAGTTCATGGAAGATTATGAGGAGTTGAAGGTGATGTATGAGACTACTTCCTCAGGTATTCATGTTATTACTTCAAGTTCTATCTTATAGGTATTGGATACTGGTTGTGGCACTGATATTTGTTATAATATGCAGAGCCTAAGCAACAGTAGAACGTTGAAGGAAGGACAAGTGGAACTGCGTGTCTGGAAGGAGCTATGGATGCTGCCTCAACCGTAGGGTTTTCACTTGTAGATGCCTTTGAGGCTTGGTTTTGTATTAAATAATTGCTACAATGTACCTGCTTTAAGCAGAGTTGTCTTTCATTTTCTTGTAAGAATTTGAATGTTTTTCATTTTGATAAAAGACAAGTTTTGTTCTTTTGATCTTAATGAAATATTAATTGTAGCACCCTATTCAAGGAATGGGTTTTATATCTTAAACCAAAAAGTGCCTAAATGTAACATAAATACCGAATTGGTTTAAATCTGATGAATTAAACCTGATTTTTCTTGGCGAAAATGTTTTGGTCACATAGAGTGAGTCGGATTCAGAAATCCCATAGTTATGGACTTTTGGGCTCATTTGATCGGATATCTTATGAGACTTGAATTCTGCTTACTGAACCAAAAGACAAAGGGCCCATCTTAGCCGAGCTAGAGAAAGGCCCAAAGGCTTATTGGACATTGAACATACTCATGTATGTGGCCCGATGAGCAGTAATGCCGGAGAAAAATTTCCTGTACTTCATTATCTTTACTGATTACTTCAGTGAGTATGACTGTGTTCATTTGATGAGACACGAGTCGGAATTCCTTGAAATGGTCGAAAGAGTTCCAGAATGAGGTATAGAATCTAAGTGACAGAAGTATTGAGACTCTGGATTAGATCACGAGTGAGAATACTTAAGTCATTGATGGTGTGATCATCTGAATGAGTGTGAAGTCGTTTCACAGCTCATTTCTCCTGAAAACCTGGAGGTGTTTCTGTGAGAAAGAATCAGATCTTATTAGAAATGATTAAAGATGAGTCACACGAATCTTCCATGATATTCTTTAAGAATAACGCTCTAGAAATATCTAAGTTTACGCAGAAATAGTTCCACCAATATCAGTTGAAAGACACCACATAAATGTGGACTGGAAATGATCCAAATTCGTCTTTACTGAGTATTTGTAGTTGTGCTACTTCGCTGGTTGTCCTAGGGAAACCAAGGCTTGTTACTTTTACGTCCATTCCGAAAACGAAGTTAGGTTTTTCGGAATTCTGTTTTCTAAAAGGAAAGTTTCTTTCCAAGAAGAACAGTGGGAGTAAAAGTATAACTCGAAGAAATTCGAGAAATACAGGAGGCTGCTCAACCTGTTGAGGGAGAGCAGCGGATGGATTTACAGATTTCTGTAGAATCTACACCTGTAGAGCCTGAAGTTCGCAGATCTGAATGAATCCGTCACTAATCCGAGAGTGATTTCTCGTGATTAATTGCCATGATCTGATGATCATTGAAAGTGACGAACCTGCGAAATTCACAGAAGCGAAAGTGAGCCCGGACTCCGAAAAATTATACTGTATGAAAGTTAGCTTCATCGATCCATTCATGGATAGAAGCAAGCATATCGGAGTTGGAATCTTCGTTATGTTGAAGTAGTCAAGGTTTTGACTTGAACAGGAACGAAGTGGAACTGTGCGTTTACTAATAGATAAGTGGGAGCGATGTTGCATTTCTCATAGTGTATGTCGATGACATACTGATTCTCGGAAATAACGTTCCAATGCTGCCGTCGGTAAAAGACTGGCTTGGGAGTTGTTTTTATGATTGACATGGGTAAAGCCACATATGTTCTTGGATTTTGGATCTAAAGATGAAGATCCAAAAGAGCTAATAGGACAAAGTCAGGATTCTTATATTGACAATGTCCTACACGCTTTCAGCATTCCAAGAAGGGTTTTATGCCAATGTCACATGGCATTACGTTAAGAAAGAAACAGTGTCCTACGATATCTGCTGAGCTTGAATGCATGGATGAGATTCCATATGCGTCGGCAATTGGATCTATCATGTATGCCATGACACGTACTTGTTTTGATGTTGCTTTAATATTAAGCAAGACAAGTAAAGGCCAGTCAAATCCAGCAAAGAATCACTGGATAGACGTAATGAATATCCTCAAGTATTTGGAAAATACTTAGGATAAGTTCTTGATTTACGGAGAAAGTGAGGTGCCACAAGTCGATAGAGTCTGAAAGGCAAGTTTCCAACGGACAAAGATGATTTCCGGTCACAGTCCGGTTATATCTTGTGTCTGTCTGGCGGTGCAAGGCACTGTTGCTGACTCCATGACTTAAGCTGAACATTTCGCAGCTTGGGTAGCGGCGAAAGAGGTTGTTTGGAAAGAAGAGTTCATCACTGAACTTGATGTGATTCCTAGCATAGTTGAGGCTAGCTGCACATCAGAGGTCCAAACACCTTGATGGTAGGTATAACCTATTCCGTGAGATAAATGACAAAGGTGTTAAGTAGATCAGCAAGTTTCAACGAATGAGAACGTTGCTAATCTATTAACGAAGCCACTCCTTAGGCCTAAGCACGAGTCGCGGACTGTAGCTGTAGGATAAGTGAAATTAAGATGTAGTCTTAATTTCAGTGGGAGTTTGTAAAGGGCTTTATTTAGTTGTTTTGAAAGGTTCATGTAAACATAATATTTTATGTTTATGAAATTTATGATTTCTGGATTATTTTAACTGTGATATAAATAATCGTTCCAAAATGATTCATGTCATTATATATAGGCCATCGAAGTACATGAGAAAGACTTGATCATGAAACCCTATATTTAACAAAATGACATAAATCAGAGTGTCCATAGTCGAAGGTTGTTGAAATTGGAACACCAACAACCACTTGAGACTAGAGTGTGTTGAGACTTATGACCAAGTTTCATGGGTCATAGATGCGCGGCATCAAAGTCAAAACATAGGTATATGTAGGGGAGCATATGACCGGACATGACCCGCTGATGAGAACTCTACAAGATATGAATATCTGTGTCATAAGAGGTTCTCATCTACGACTATAGAGTATAGTCCTTAGACCTGAGTTCGCATGCATGTGGCTGCACATGGATTGATGCACTTTGATCATTGTCTAACGCTGTTTCGTAACTGGGAGCAATAAGGACCTTGGTTGGGTGTATTATAAAGTGAGTAGTTCATAGTGATGGAACAAGATGGGATTTGTCCCTCCTGTTAATGGAGGTAATATCTCTAGGCCAATCGGAGACTTGATAGCTGGTAAGAGTGTGGCCACACCCAAACGGACTTGCCCAAGTCGTTTGCATTGTCAGTATCAATTCTGGTCCGATGAACATGATCTTGGCTATATAAGGATGACACGCATCTTGCCTTATGCCAGATCGAGATATTGAGACAAAAGGATTAGGGAATGTAGAATTCCAGTACAAGTGGGAGATTGTTGGGAATGTCCTGAAATCTACTGTACGATCTCTAGAAAGTATGATAAGTGTCGAGATCAGACATAAGTCATAAATACTGGGTGATCATGATGACTTGCTAGAGCCCGCTCTTGATCTATAAGTTTAGGACTTATTACCAGTATTGTATGATCCCAAAGGGTCACACACCATAGCTAACGGGAAAGTTAAAAGGAATTAGTACAGTAAGATGCAAGGCATTTACTGTATTTGTACAGAGAATTGGGCCAGACAAAATACAGTCTTTTGTCTGATTTGGGTCTTGGGCCCAAAAGCCTAATAGGCCATTAGTTTAATTACTTGGGCCCATATAATGGAAGAGGAGGCGCCAGTGAGCCTAATGGTCTGTGATTTTTAGGTATAGCCGTCCTCCTCTCTCTCTGTTGTTCCAGCTTGGTCTAGCAGCCTGATCCAGTAGCTTGTAAGCGTGTGGATACCTAGGAGGAGCCGGTAATCATCAGCTCTCAGTGATCTCTTCATTACCACCAATCCGTTGCGCTAATAACAAGGTAATGATTCTGATCTGGTTTATGATTCAACTGCAAATCACCTAGATCCTAGATGATTATGTGATAGGTTGTAATCTGATAATTAAACCTATGAATCAACATAATCCAACACTGACTTGTTACTCCCTGAAATGATAATGTCATCGACATAAACAAGGATGACAATGATACCTTCCTGATCTTGAAGAGTGAATAATGTATGATCTCCTTCAGACCTCTTGAAGCCTCTTTGCATAAGTGTTGAGCTCAGCTTATGATACCAAGCTCTAGGTGATTGCTTTAATCCATAGATGGCCTTCTTAAATCTCAACACCTTCCCTGGTTTCACAATGCTTTCCAGACCAGAAGGTGGTGTCATGTATACCTCATCTTCAAGCTCCCCTTGAAGGAATGCATTATTGACATCCATTTGCCAAAGTTCCCAATCAAGATTTGTTGCCAAAGACAAATAATCCTAACTGTGTGAAGCTTAGCTACTGGTGCAAAGGTATCCAAGTAATCCTTTCCATAGGTTTGGGTGAAGCCTCTTGCAACCAACCTTGCTTTGTATCTCTCCACTTCTCCATCACTTCTATACTTGATGGTGAAGACCCATTTAGAAGCCACTGCCTTCTTTCCTCTAGGAAGTTCAGCTTCATACCAAGTCTCATTGTTCTCCATTGCTTTGGTCTCTTCATCCACAGCTTGCATCCACCTCTTATCTCCCTTTGCTTCTTCATAGGTTGTTGGTACATGTTCTTGATCCAACTTCCCAATGAACACTTGATGCTCCAAAGGTACATGAGCTAAACTACAAACAGCTTGAATGGGATGAGCTACTGCATTGCTGTTGAAGTAAACCCTAGTCTTCTTCCATTCTGATGGATCCTTTTTCTCCCTTGTGCTTCTCCTTAGAGTCTGAACTTTCTGCTGAACTGGTTGTTGCTCATCCATAACCTCATTCATAACCGTCTCATCTTCATTTTGATGATCCAATTCCTCAGGTTCTTCCTCGTGTTCCATATGCTCCTCAACTCCAGCTTGATCATGTGTAGAAGAATCAGATTCTTGTGGTTCCTGTTCTGATTCTTGAGTTTCTGATTCTTGAGTGTCCCCCTCATGATCAAGATGGGCAGGTTGTGGAGCTTCTGAAGGCAAGACATGTACTGAAGGAGCATGACTTATTGCAGCCGGTTGTTGGGGTATACTAATCCCCAGGCTTTCCATAATCCTCCTTAGGTTAGCAGCCCGGTCTGATTGAGATGTTGGAAGATCCTTCAAACTATCCCAATTCTTTTCATCATAGAGACTTCTTGTCTCCATAAATTTCACATCTCTTGAAATCAAAACCTTCTTTGTTTTAGGTACATAGCACTTGTATCCCCTTTGTGTTGTAGAGTATCCAATGAACATGGCTTTGGTGCTTTTAGCATCCAATTTATCCCTTTGTTCTCCTGGTATTAACACAAAGCAAAGACACCCAAACACACGTAAGTGATCAATTAATGGATTGGTTTTGTTTAATACCTGAAATGGAGATTTATCCTTGAGAACTTTTGTAGGAGTTCTATTGATCAAGTAACAAGCAGTCATGACTGCATCTCCCCAAAACCTCTTAGGCACATTCTTGTAGAACATCATGGACCTTGCTACTTCCATTAGGTGCTTGTTCTTCCTCTCAGCCACTCCATTTTGTTGTGGAGTGTAGGGAAAGCTTGTTTGATGAAGAATCCCATGTTTGGATAAGTGTTGTTTGAAGGCATTGCTCGTATATTCACCACCATTATCTGATCTAAAAATTTTGATCTTAGCATTGAAGTGGTTAGTAACATGGCTTTGAAAGTTCATAAAAGCTTCTAACACTCTATCCTTAGTTTGCATCAATGTTATCCAAGTATACTTAGATTTTTCATCAATGAAAGTGACAAAATATTTATGATTTTCTCTAGACAAACAAGGAGCAGTCCAGACATCTGAGTGAACAAGATCAAAGCAACTTTCATAAGTAGTTTTGGAGTTTGGAAAAACAGATTTGCAATGATTACCAAAGATACAAGCCTCACAATCATCATTCTTAAACGAAACAGAAGGTAATAAAAGTCCTAAAGCCCTAGAGTGTGGATGTCCTAATCTAGCATGCCAAATAGAATCATCCACACCAACACTCGTAGATAAAGCAATAGATAGAGTAGTAGATAAATCAGAAGAAGGGTTGGTGTCTTCAATCATGTAGAGCTCATCCCTTGTCACACCTTTCCCAATAAACTTACTTGTCTTAATATCCTGAAACACTACATCATTAGGACTAAAAACAACATTGCAATTTAAATCAGTAGCTATTCTTTTGACAGAGACTAAGTTGGATGTAAAGCTAGGCATAAAGAAGGCTTTGGATTCTTTATCAAACAATTTCAGATTTCCTATGCCTTGAATTGGGATTTTATCACCATTTGCAATAGCTACATATCCTAAGGTTGGTTTAACATTCTCAATCAATTTAGGATCACTAATCATGTGATGAGAGGCTCCAGAATCAATGATCAAGGGTCTGATTTTATTTGAAGCAAAGAGTGAAGTACCAAGAGCCATACCAGAGTTCTCCTTGAGAGCTTTGATGAGAGCCTCAAGGTCTGACCTCCTTACCACATCATTCTGAGCAATCACAGCTGGTGTTTGATGAACCATCATTGCTCTCCCTTCATCACATTGCTGCATTGAGGAAGAACCTGGTCCAACTGCACCATTTGAGTAGTTTGCCCTTTGATCTTTGAACCGGCTGTTGTTAAATGAAGGTCTGAGGTTGGGGTGGAGGCGCCAGCATCTATCCTTCAAGTGCCCACTCTTCTTGCAAAAATCACATATCAAGACTCCTCTCTTGTCACCTCCATAGTTCTGCCTCTCCTCAGCCTTAAACACTCCTTTGTTGGCAGTTATCAACTCTCCTTTCCCTTTGAACAGCCCAAATGAGCCTTGCTCCTTCTGAATTTGTCCACACACATCATCAATGTCTGGGAGAGTGTCTGCCCTTAGGATATGCTTTATCAGCCCATTGTAGGATGAGTTTAATGTGAGCAGAAGAGCAAAGACTTTATCTTGTTCTCTCCTTTCTTGCAACACCAAAGGATCATTGCTTGGTGGCCTTAACATCTCCATCTTTGACCACAGTGAGCTAAACTTGCCAAAGTGAGCTTTAAACTCCATATCTTCTTGTTGGAGATTGTTAATGGCCAGCTTAACTTCAAAGACTCGGGTGAGATTTGTTTTGTTTCCATAAACCTTCTCAATGGTATCCCATAGCTGCTTGGAAGTCACACAGTAGGAATAAGCCTCCAATAGGTGCTGGTCCAGTGAGCTTTGAAGTATGGAGAGGACATTTTGATCCCCTTGAACCCACGCTTCTTCATCAGCTTCAGATGTGTCTTCATGCTCAACATCTTCTTTAGCTTCAGTTTCTGGTCGACCCTTATCTTTAGCCTTCACCACCTTCTCTGGAGCTGTGCTCCTCATGATGTACTTCCATAAACCTCTGCCTCCAAGAGCAGATTTCACCATCCTGGCCCAAACAATGTAGTTGGCACCTTTAAGAATCACAGGAATAATTACTCTTGAGTTCTCCATTGCTAAGACTGAGTTGTTGCAAGGAGGGATTATTCAAGGTAAGCTTCTGAATAAACAAGTTCTCAACTCACAGAGAACACAAACCAGAGAGAATAAACCAAGAAGGATGCTTGAGAATCTTAGAACTTTCAAGAATAAGAAGAACGAGAGCTAGAAAACCAGAATTTATGAATCAGAGTATGCGGAATGAAATAGGTAAAGGAGCTTATGGCTCTGATACCATGTTAGAATATGAGATTTAGATTGAGAGAATAAGGTAGAATGGAGTAGAATTGTGAAGAACACACCTATTAGAGTGTATGATGGAATGAAGGAGGAGAGGCTGAAGTCATAAAGACAAAGCCGAGACTCTTTCCTTGTTAAAACTTTGGTGTTGTACAACAAGAGCCCAAGATGGATCAATCACTTAGCGAAAACTATGATGAAGGCATTAAGGAGGCTGAAGTGTGTTAGAATTAAGAGTTTAAGAGAGATTGAGTGAGTATAAGAGAGTTTAGAGTGAAGGAAAGAAGAGAGATGTCGCTAGGGTTTGTAGAGAGAGAGTATGCGGCCAAGAGAGAGTTTTGAGTATAAACTTGGGAAATGAATCCCTAAAGTGTGTATTGATACTTCAAGTGTTACAAGACATATATAGGAGACTAACTAGGGTTCTGGATACAAGAAACAATAAAATAAGAGTGAGAAGAGGACAAAGGAGTGCAACGGCTCCAAGGTGATAGTGACAGCTCTTCAACCGGTTCTGAGGAGAGAGAAAGATGCTCTGCCCTAGGGATCAGTCCTGCTGAGCTTCAGACCTGTTGTACTATGATGTTGGGGATATAAACAATCATTTATATCAAGATCACATGTTTGTATTATACCCCAAAGTCTTCAACAACCGCAAACCCTCAAACCGGCTCATTCCTTGTTCCACACTTCTTATGCCTTGTTTCACACTCTTGTTTACTTCTTCAATCCTTATTTCAATACTCCCCCTCAAGCTTGATCATGGAGATGGAGTGATCAAGCTTGGAACCGTAGATACTTACCTCATTAAAAACCTTGATATAGAAAAACCACTTGGGATAAAAACTATATCAAGGGAAAAAGAGTATAAGCTCTACGGTCTAGGGTTCTTCAAGCTTGAGAGAGGTCAATGAGTCCAAGCTTAGGAAGAATGAACTCACAAACCCTCAAGCTAGCAGCCTTGGTAAAGATGTCTGCTAGTTGATCCGAGCTTCTTGTGTAACAAGGTAAGATCACACCTTCTTGAACCTTCTGCCTCACCTTGTGACAATCCACCTCTATGTGCTTTGTTCTCTCATGAAACACTGAGTTAGAGGCTATGTGGATTGCAGCTTGATTATCACAATGCATTGTGATTGGAGTTGGTTGATCAATGCCCAAATCTTCAAGTAAAGCCTTCAGCCATGTCAACTCATTGGTAAGCTTCCTCATTGCTCTATACTCTGCCTCTGCACTTGAGCAAGACACTACCTTCTGCTTCTTTGTTTTCCAAGTCACAAGATTGCCTCCAATGAATGTACAATAGCCTGAAGTGGACCTCCTATCCTGTCTATCTCCTGCCCAATCTGCATCACAATATCCTACAATCTCTGTGCTTTGGTTGCACCCCATCCATATCCCTTGGCCAGGAGATCCATTGAGGTACCTTAGGATCCGGTCCACCATGTTCCAATGATGCATCAATGGAGCTTGCATATGCTGGCTCACCTGGTTCACAGCAAAACACAAATCAGGCCGTGTAATGGTAAGATAAATCAGCTTACCAACCATCCTCCTATAGAGTGTAATGTCTCCAAATGGCTCCTTTGCAATCTCCCCCTCTCTTGTGACTTTGTAGCCTTCTTCAAGAGGTGTCTTGGCTGTCTTTCCATTTAGCTTACCTGCTTCACTCAACAAATCAAGAGTGTACTTCCTTTGTGATAAGAAGAGGCCTTCTTTAGACCGGCACACTTCTATCCCTAGGAAGTACTTTAGTTCACCAAGATCCTTGATATCAAACACAGATTTCAAATGATCTTTGCAAGCTTGAATTCCTACCTTGTCACTCCCTGAGATGATGATATCATCTACATAAATGAGAATGACAACAATACCTTCTTGGCTTGATTGAGTGAAGAGAGTATGATCAGCTTCTGATCTACTAAAACCCTTTTCCATGAGCGTTGTGCTTAGCTTGTGGTACCAAGCTCTAGGAGATTGTTTGAGACCATAGATTGCCTTCTTCAACCTCAGAACCTTTCCTTGTGTTACCATGCCTTCAAGACCAGGTGGTGGAGTCATGTAAACCTCATCCTCTAGCTCTCCTTGGAGGAATGCATTCTTGACATCCATTTGATGCAAATCCCACTCCAAGTTTGTTGCTAAGGACAGAATCACTCTCACTGTATGAAGCTTGGCTACTGGTGCAAAAGTGTCTCTATAATCCTCTCCATAGGTTTGTGTAAACCCTCTTGCAACTAATCTGGCCTTGTACCTCTCTATCTCTCCATTGCTCTTGTATTTGATAGTGAAAACCCATTTGGAACTCACTGCCCTCTTCTTCCTTGGTAAATCTGTTTCATACCAAGTGTTGTTGTTTTCCATTGCCTTGATCTCTTCTCCAACTGCATCAGTCCACTTCTTGTGCTCCTTAGCTTCTTCATAGGTTTTAGGAACCCATTCAGCATCAATAGCACCCATAAACACCTTGTGCTCAGTTGGGAAGTGAGCAAGTGTGCAAACAGCTTGTGTTGGATGAGCTACTGCCTTGCAATTGTAGTAAACCCTAGTCTTCATCCATTCAGACGGGTCCTTTCTCTCTCTAGTACTTCTTCTAAGCACTTGAACCGGCTGTTGATGTTGTACTACTTCATGTTCCTCTTGCATAGCTTCAGGTTCCATTTGTTGGCCAACAATCTCTTCTCTATCATCTTGATCATGTGTGGCAGAACCATCAGCTTGTGGTTCCTCTTGTGATTCTCCATTGCCCTCCTCATGATCAAGATGAGTAGGCTCATCCATAATGTTAGTTTCCTCAGCCGGTTTATCCACTTGAGTCGCCTCACTCTTCTTTGGCTGAGCAATTCCCAGGCTCTCTAAGATCCTCCTTAGGTTATTGGCACGGTCAGAAGGGTTATTAGGAAGGTCCTTAAGGCTCTCCCAACTCTTCTCTTCATAGAAACCCTTTGACTCCACAAACTTAACATCTCTAGAGACTAATACCCTTCTAGTCTCAGGTACATAGCACTTGTACCCTCTCTGGTTTGTAGAATACCCAATGAACATTGCTTTGACACTCTTATGATCAAGCTTATCTCTCTGCTCTCCTGGTTTTAAAACAAAACACAAACATCCAAACACACGTAAGTGATGAATTGAAGGTTTAGTTTTGTTCAATACCTGATATGGTGAAGCATCTTGTAGAACTCTTGTGGGTGTCCTATTGATTAGATAGCAAGCAGACATCACAGCATCACTCCAAAACCTTTTGGGAACATTTGTATGAAACATAATTGATCTGGCCACCTCCATCAAGTGTCTATTCTTCCTCTCAGCCACACCATTCTGTTGTGGAGTGTATGGACAGCTTGTTTGGTGAATGATCCCATGTTTTGCAAGATGATGCTTGAATGCATTGCTTGTGTATTCCCCACCATTATCTGACCTAAATATCTTAATCTTGGCATTGAAATTGTTAGATACATAGGTTTGAAAGTTCATGAATGCTTCTAATACCCTATCTTTAGATTGAATCAAAGTTAACCAAGTATACTTGGATTTCTCATCAATGAATGTCACAAAGTACTTATGATTCTCTCTAGAAACACATGGAGCAGTCCAAACATCAGAGTGAACAAGATCAAAGCAGTTTGCATACACGGTTTTAGAACTAGGGAAGACTGATTTGCAATGTTTTCCAAGGATACATGCTTCACAATCATCATTTTTAAAAGAAACAAAGGGCAATATTAAACCTAAGGCACGAGAGTGAGGGTGACCAAGTCTAGCATGCCATACAGAATCATTAACTAGAGTAGAACTAAAAACAGAAGCAGATAATTCAGATGCAAGGTTGGTGTCTTCAAGCATGTATAACTCATCCTTTGTCACACCCTTTCCAAGCAACTTACTTGTCTTAATATCCTGAAAAATCACATCATTAGGACTGAAGATAACATTGCATTTAAGATCAGTAGCTACTCTCTTAACACTTAACAAGTTTGATGTAAAACTAGGCATGTAAAAAGCTTTTGATTCTCTGTCAAACAACCTAACATTTCCTATGCCTTTAATTGGAATCCTTTCACCATTAGCAATCACAACATTACCAAGAGCAGGTTCAACATTCTTTATCAAGTTTAAATCACTAATCATGTGATGTGAAGCACCTGAATCTACTATCAATGGCTTATGATCAGATATTGAATGTTTGTGATTGATTAAAGCATGAAAGGAGCTACCAAGAACATTACCAGAACCTTCCTTGAAGGCTTTGATGAGAGCATCAAGATCAGACCTCCTCACCAAGTCATTTTGAGGCGCCACATTAGGAGCAGGAGCAAAGTCTGGTACCATCTCTCTACAATCATTCCCACCACGGTTTGATGAAGTAGAAGCACCAGGCGCAGCAGGACCAGCTAGGGTTGATTCACTTGAGTAATGAGCTCTCTGGTCCTTGAACTTGTTGTTGTTGAAGGCCGGTTTGAGGTGGGGATGAAGCAGCCAGCATTTGTCCTTGAAATGCCCCTTTCTCTTGCAATGGTCACATACACCCGGGACTCTTCTTTCCTCAGGTTTGTAGGCACCTTTGTGAGCAGTAGCAAGCTCACCTTTCCTTCCAAACAGCCCAAAAGATCCCTGCTCCTTTTGGATTTGAGCACACACTTCATCAAGATTTGGGAGAGTTTCTGCCCTTAACATGTGTGTGATCAAGCCATTGTAAGCTGGGTTTAGGGTTAGCAGGAGAGCAAACACCTTGTCTTGCTCCCTCCTCTCATTTAGAACCTGTGGATCAACTGTTGGTGGCCTCAGCATTTCCAACTCTGCCCACAATGATCTAAACTTCCCAAAGTGTTGCTTGAACTCCATATCTTCTTGGCTCAGATTGTTGATGGCCATCTTCACTTCAAACACCCTACTGAGGTTAGACATGTTGCCATATACCTTGTACAAGGTGTCCCATAAGTCTTTGGAGCTCTCACAGTAGGAGTAAGCTTCCAACAGAGACGGTTCAAGGGAGCTTTGAAGAATGGACAGTACATGTTGATCTCCTTGAGTCCATGCTTCTTCATCTTCAAGGGCTGCTTCTTCAACAGCTTCCTCATCAGCCTTAGCCTCAGCTTCAGCTTCTCCTTTAGCCGCTTCACCTTTGGGCTCAGCTTTCTTCATCTTCATTGGAGCAGTGTCACATAAGACATGCTTCCACAAGCCTCTTCCACCAAGAGCACTTTTGGCCATTCTGGCCCACACCAAGTAGTTGGCTCCTTTAAGAGTCACTGGAATAATCACCCTTGAGTTCTCCATAGCTGAGCAAAGAGGGAATATCAAGAGAAGAAGTCTTCAAAAGAGTTTGGGACAGAAATGGTAAGAACCGGCAGTGAAGTAAGTAAAGAACAAGAGAGAAATGTTGAGTAATGGTGAGTATTGCGGAAGAGAGAATAGGTTCAGGAGCTTGTAGGCTCTGATACCATGTTAGAATTAAGAGTTTAAGAGAGATTGAGTGAGTATAAGAGAGTTTAGAGTGAAGGAAAGAAGAGAGATGTCGCTAGGGTTTGTAGAGAGAGAGTATGCGGCCAAGAGAGAGTTTTGAGTATAAACTTGGGAAATGAATCCCTAAAGTGTGTATTGATACTTCAAGTGTTACAAGACATATATAGGAGACTAACTAGGGTTCTGGATACAAGAAACAATAAAATAAGAGTGAGAAGAGGACAAAGGAGTGCAACGGCTCCAAGGTGATAGTGACAGCTCTTCAACCGGTTCTGAGGAGAGAGAAAGATGCTCTGCCCTAGGGATCAGTCCTGCTGAGCTTCAGACCTGTTGTACTATGATGTTGGGGATATAAACAATCATTTATATCAAGATCACATGTTTGTATTATACCCCAAAGTCTTCAACAACCGCAAACCCTCAAACCGGCTCATTCCTTGTTCCACACTTCTTATGCCTTGTTTCACACTCTTGTTTACTTCTTCAATCCTTATTTCAATAAAGTGAAGTCAACATCAGAAGCATAAGAGTTAAGCCTTGGGATGAATGAAGAGAAGACCAAGGCGCTTAATGAATGACATGAAGGCTGTGTTCTTTTGGATATAGTCAGCTATGTGAAGACTCGCTGATATAGTCAGCTATATGAAATAGAAGAGGAGAAAGACTCGCTGATATAGTCAGCTATATGGACGCAGAGAAGCTGTCACTTTTGTCTTCTTGTGAATTCAAATTCAAATTGTTTCCTCTTCCCCCCAAAAGCTCATTTCGAATTCTATGCTCAATTAGGGCTTATTAGGTGATGCTCTCTCTATATAAAGAGATGCAAACCCCTTGTAAAGACATATAGAATATATAGAACTCATTTGATACAAAGAAATCTGTTTTAAGGTTTTCTCTCTTTATTGATTCTGTATTTTTGTCTTCATTGTGTTCTTGAGTTCAACACAATGTAGCTTCAGTAAGAGCCACGAGTTGGCTGCTTAAGGCAGCCTAACATCATGCTTGGATAACTCTTCCATAGTTAATCTAAGTATGATGGACAATCGGTTCATGTAAAGCTCTTACTCTTCTTCTTTAGGATAACTTCTTGCTAATTACTGATTCTGTCCAGATTTATGAATAAACTCTCTTGATGAGTATTTAAGCTCCTGGACCAGTTTTCATATAGCTAAGGAGCTCCTCTTAAACACTAGATTACTGGCTTAAGATCTTCTCTAGAGTATAAAGCTCCAATAGGGTTGAATCTAAGACCAAAATAGTTGTTCTCTTTGTTAAACAGAATCAATTTCATCTTAATGTTGATTTGTTTCTGTTCTTAATGTTGTTTCTGGTTCAAAGCTTCTTATGGATGTCTCATGAACCAAAGTTGATAATCAGAGCTTCCTCATGGATGCCTCTGAAATTCTAACATGGTATCAGAGCGGCTTGATTCTTGGCTGCAAATTGTTTCAAGATAGAGAGCAAAATCTGTCTTGTTTAGTCTTTTACTTCCGCAATATTTTTCATGGACCAGGCTTCTGTTTTACTTGGTTACATGTTCTTAATACTTGTAGCTCTCTGTTTTGAAGAGATGACAAGTTGGTTAAGAAATCAGAGAAGAACAAGAGCATATAGTTATGTCTTTACTTGTTGCTTCTCTGGTTTGTTTTTTGCTTGTTTCAAACTGAGCAAACTCAGTCCCTGATTTTTTGAAATGTTTATGAGTTAAACTGAGCAAGAAACTCAGTCCCTGAACCTTAAACATGTGTTTGTTTCTAAGTTAAACTAAGCTATCTTAGTCCCTGAACTAGAAACTTATTCTCTAACCTTTTATTTTTTGTGTTTCAGGTTCATTCTCCCATTATACTATTCTCTGAGTTTGGTTTACATGCTCTTAATCTGAGTTTATGCATTCCAAACTCACATACTCTCTATACTCTCATTCTCTGATGCACACTCTCTTAATCTGAGTTGTGTGACATCCCATACTCTTTATACTCTGGTTACATCTATTCTTACTCTAAAGTTTACTCCTAAAGAACTATCTTATTCTTGCACAGAAACTTAATTCAAGCTCATTAGTCCTGGTCAAACTTGTGTTGCTTGAGTGTTGTTTTGTGTTTAGGTGCTCTTAGGAGAAATGGCAAGTTGTTGGCAGTAAGGATCAGTCTTAATGGCGGTTCATACTGATGTTAAAGGGGCTGTGTGGTTGAGGAGCTGAAGAAGTCTCCAACAAAATCAGTGAGCTCATGTTGGGTTGTGGATAAGCCAAAAATCCTCATGGATAGTTGTGGGTTAGCTGAAATCCTCATGGAGCATTCATCAAGATGGTGGATGTGCTTATTGTTGAAGGATCTTCCCAAGGGAGAATGGCGGTTTATACTATGTCCATTCAAGAAAGGAGAGGCCTTGTTTGTTGATATTAAAATTGGTGTTAGAACCGTGGTTCAACCAAGTGGAGTAAGACCACAAGACAAGCCCAACATAGTTCAACCCAAAAGATGGCTATGGTGGAAGATCTAGTGGATATGCAAGCTGGTGAAACGATGAATCAGCCCAACTTGTTTTTGTGATCTTTCTTCTTGAATACTCCCTCCATAACAATGGAGAACTCAAGAGTGATAGATCCGTTTTATGAAGTCATGGTGAAAAGCCATGGACAATTCAAGAGTGCGGGGGAGTTTAAGCTCAAATCCAAACCGCAACTCACATTACTATGATCAGGCTACTTCTAAACTCTCTCTTTTCATTACCATTTAGATTGCCTAAAGACTTGATAGTGTTTGATAGATTTGAAGTGTTGAAAACGTTTCCCAATTCTCAAAACGTTTTCAATCTTTTCTTAAAACGTTTTGAAACCTATTGGAGTTCAAACTCTTGTGATTCTCTTGATTATGATGTTGTTATGTTTCATTTCAAAGTCGAAAACGTTTCTTATTCTCAAAATGTTTTCAGACTCGATTTTTCATTTGTATCTTGTTGTGATCATGTGTCTCAAAGTGAAAACGTTTTACAATCTATTCTCTAAAACGTTTCAAACATAAAGGTCTCATTTATAGCTAATGCCTTAGATGCCATTGCATATACTTTAACCTTTTTCCTTTGAACCTTTGTGTTGAAGGTTTATAAGGAAAAGAGAAAGGCATGGACATTCTTCAAGAGCATTAGGAAGTGAAGGAGCCATAAGGAGCATCCGCAAGCCTTGAAGTCTTTCCAAGAGGAAGATGAGACCGACTTGAAGTTCTTCCAAGATGAGGAGGATGATGGAAGTTGGGGTTAAAGGCCGGAGCCCTATGGATTCCAAGTTTAAAAAGACACAGCAAGAAGTTCATATCAAGAGAAGTCAAGTCAAAGGAATGCTAAGGAATGAAAGAATTGTGGAAAGGAGTAGCCATGGTTCAAGATGTTCATACCAAGGTCAAGTTACATCTTGAGTATGTGGACTATACTCTTTTTGTCCTCCTTAAGGTTTTATCCCAAAGAGGTTTTCCTTAAGGAGGTTTTTAATGAGGTAGTCCCACAGCTCCAAGCTTGGCCTTTGGTCCTCTTCTCCCTTTGCGTCCCGACGACCAAGCTTGCGGGGGAGTATTAGAGAGGTAGCAGGAAATGAGGAGGAGAGGCTGAAGTCATGAAGACAAAGCCGAGACTCTCTCCTTGATGAATTTGGGGTGCTCTCAAGCTCCCGTATCTCCAAGCTTGTCATTTGGTCCTTTTGGTGTCCCGACGCTCAAGCTTGCGGGGGAGTATTAGAGTGTATGATGGAATGAAGGAGGAGAGGCTGAAGTCATAAAGACAAAGCCGAGACTCTTTCCTTGTTAAACCTTTGGTGTTGTACAACAAGAGCCCAAGATGGATCAATCACTTAGCGAAAGCTATGATGAAGGCATTAAGGAGGCTGAAGTGAAGTCAACATCAGAAGCATAAGAGTTAAGCCTTGGGATGAATGAAGAGAAGACCAAGGCGCTTAATGAATGACATGGAGGCTGTGTTCTTTTGGATATAGTCAGCTATGTGAAGACTCGCTGATATAGTCAGCTATATGAAATGGAAGAGGAGAAAGACTCGCTGATATAGTCAGCTATATGGACGCAGAGAAGCTGTCACTTTTGTCTTCTTGTGAATTCAAATTCAAATTGTTTCCTCTTCCCCCCAAAAGCTCATTTCGAATTCTATGCTCAATTAGGGCTTATTAGGTGATGCTCTCTCTATATAAAGAGATGCAAACCCCTTGTAAAGACATATAGAATATATAGAACTCATTTGATACAAAGAAATCTGTTTTAAGGTTTTCTCTCTTTATTGATTCTGTATTTTTGTCTTCATTGTGTTCTTGAGTTCAACACAATGTAGCTTCAGTAAGAGCCACAAGTTGGCTGCTTAAGGCAGCCTAACATCATGCTTGGATAACTCTTCCATAGTTAATCTAAGTATGATGGACAATCGGTTCATGTAAAGCTCTTACTCTTCTTCTTTAGGATAACTTCTTGCTAATTACTGATTCTGTCCAGATTTATGAGTAAACTCTCTTGATGAGTAGTTAAGCTCTTGGACCAGTTTTCATATAGCTAAGGAGCTCCTCTTAAACACTAGATTACTGGCTTAAGATCTTCTCTAGAGTATAAAGCTCCAATAGGGTTGAATCTAAGACCAAACTAGTTGTTCTCTTTGTTAAACAGAATCAATTTCATCTTAATGTTGATTTGTTTCTATTCTTAATGTTGTTTCTGGTTCAGAGCTTCTTATGGATGTCTCATGAACCAAAGTTGTTAATCAGAGCTTCCTCATGGATGCCTCTGAAATTCTAACAACACCAAGAACCAAATTAGGGTTCCTGTGCACTAGAGAGAGAGAGAGAGTAAGAGAAGCGGCTGTAAGAGAAGAATAATTCTCTATATTGAAACAGGTTACAACACACATATATATATATATACTAGCTACTCTAGGGTATTCAAAGAATTAAAACGAGTGAGTTTCAACGGTCATAAAAGTGTTACTGTTTTTGTCTTGTTATGAACATAGTTCACTATGTGATCTCTGTAAGAATAGGAGATTTAGTGTGAGAGAATCAGTTAGAATGAAGTAGAATTGTGAAGAACACACCAAGAACCAAATTAGGATTCTTGTGCGCTTAGAGAGAGAGAGAGTAAGGAGGCGGCTGTAGAGAAGAATAATTCTCTGTATTTCATTAAGGAGTGTTACAAGATACATATATAGGCATGTACAACTAGGTTAGGTAATAAACATAACTATACAAAAATGGAATGAGAGTAATATCCCTTTAGGAAAGAGAGAATCCCTCCGAGGATGGTAAGATTGTGTGCGCCTCATTCCAACGGTCATATCCTCTTCTTAGCATTCAAATATGAACATGATCAAGTCTTCATCTCAATAGTAATCTGATGCAAGTGATGATCTCCACTTCAATACTCCCCCTCAAGCTTGAATTCAAGAGTTGAATCAAGCTTGGAATGACATTGGAGATCTACCTCATTAAAAACCTCCATGAAGAAAACCACATGGGATAAAACTTCATGAAGGGAAAAAGAGTATAGACTCCATAGCCTTAGGGGATTCTGGAAGGTACATGAGTCCCAGCTTTGGATGAATGGACTCACACACCTTCAAGCTTGCTGCCTTGCTAAACACATCAGCTAGTTGTTCTTCACTCCTTGTAAAGCATGGTAACACCACTCCTTGTTCAATCATCTGCCTCACCTTCTGACAATCCACTTCTATATGCTTGGTCCTCTCATGGAAAACTGAGTTTGATGCAATGTGAATAGCAGCTTGGTTGTCACAATGCATAGTGATTGGCTTTGAAGTCTCAATCCCCAAATCCACAAGAAGGCCTTTGATCCACGCAAGTTATGTTGCTAGCTTCCTCATTGCTCTATACTCTGCTTCAGCACTAGAACATGACACTATCTTCTGATTCTTGCTCTTCCAAGTAACAAGATTTCCTCCAATGAAGGTACAATATCCAGTAGTAGACCTCCTGTCCACTCTATCTCCTGCCCAGTCAGCATCAAAATACCCAACTATCTCTGTACTTTGATTGCAACCCATCCAAATGTAAGAATAGGAGATTTAGTGTGAGAGAATCAGTTAGAATGAAGTAGAATTGTGAAGAACACACAAAGAACCAAATTAGGGTTCTTGTGCGCTTAGAGAGAGAGAGAGTAAGGAGGCGGCTGTAGAGAAGAATAATTCTCTGTATTTCATTAAGGAGTGTTACAAGATACATATATAGGCATGTACAACTAGGTTAGGTAATAAACATAACTATACAAAAATGGAATGAGAGTAATATCCCCTTTAGGAAAGAGAGAATCCCTCCGAGGATGGTAAGATTGTGTGCGCCTCATTCCAACGGTCATATCCTCTTCTTAGCATTCGAATATGAACCTGATCAAGTATTCATCTCAATAGTAATCTGATCCAAGTGATGATCTCCACTTCAATACTCCCCCTCAAGCTTGAATTCAAGAGTTGAATCAAGCTTGGAATGACATTGGAGATCTACCTCATTAAAAACCTCCATGAAGAAAACCACATGGGATAAAACTTCATGAAGGGAAAAAGAGTATAGACTCCATAGCCTTAGGGGATTCTGGAAGGTCCATGAGTCCCAGCTTTGGATGAATGGACTCACACACCTTCAAGCTTTCTGCCTTGGTAAACACATCAGCTAGTTGTTCTTCACTCCTTGTAAAGCATGGTAACACCACTCCTTGTTCAATCATCTGCCTCACCTTGTGACAATCCACTTCTATATGCTTGGACCTCTCATGGAAAACTGAGTTTGAGGCAATGTGAATAGCAGCTTGGTTGTCACAATGCATAGTGATTGGCTTTGAAGTCTCAATCCCCAAATCCACAAGAAAGCCTTTGATCCACGCCAATTCTGTTGTTAGCTTCCTCATTGCTCTATACTCTGCTTCAGCACTAGAACATGACACTATCTTCTGCTTCTTGCTCTTCCAAGTAACAAGATTTCCTCCAATGAAGGTACAATATCCAGTAGTAGACCTCCTGTCCACTCTATCTCCTGCCCAGTCAGCATCACAAAACCCAACTATCTCTGTACTTTAATTGCAACCCATCCAAATGCCTTGCCCGGAAGTACCACTTAGGTATCTGAGAATCCTCTCAACCATGTCCCAATGATGCACCTTTGGTGCTTGCATGTGTTGGCTTATCTGGTTCACAGCAAAGCACAAGTCAGGTCTGGTTATAGTTAAGTAGATTAGCTTACCAACAAGTCTTCTGTATTGAGTGATGTCCTCAAATGGTCTGTGTTCAAGCTCCCCCTCTCTTATGACTTTGTAGCCTTCCTCCAATGGTGTCTTAGCTGGTCTTGATCCAATCTTTCCTGCTTCAGACAATAAATCAAGTGTGTACTTCCTTTGAGATAAGAAGAGTCCTTCATCAGACCGACAAACTTCTATCCCAAGGAAGTACTTTAGAATACCAAGATCCTTAATATCAAACACAGATTTAAGATAAGCTTTAGTTTCTTGAATACCTGACTTGTTACTCCCTGAAATGATAATGTCATCAACATAAACAAGGATGACAATGATACCTTCCTGATCTTGAAGGGTAAACAAGGCATGGTCTCCCTCCGATCTCTTGAATCCTTTTTGCATAAGGGTTGATCTCAACTTATGGTACCAAGCTCTAGGTGATTGCTTGAGTCCATAGATAGTCTTCTTGAGTCTTAGCACCTTCCCTTGTTTCACAATGCTCTCAAGACCAGAAGGTGGTCTCATGTATACCTCATCTTCAAGCTCTCCTTGAAGGAATGCATTCTTGACATCCATTTGCCAAAGTTCCCACCCAAGGTTTGTTGCTAGTGACAAGATGATCCTAACTGTGTGAAGCTTAGCTACTAGTGCAAAGGTATCCAAGTAGTCCTTTCCATAGGTTTGAGTGAAGCCTCTTGCAACTAGCCTTGCTTTGTACCTTTCAATCTCTCCATTGCTTTGATACTTTATAGTGAACACCCTTTTAGAAGTCACTGCCTTCTTGCCCTTAGGAAGGTCATCTTCATACCAAGTCTCATTGTTCTCCATAGCTTTGGTCTCTTCATCAACAGCCTGCATCCATCTCTTATCTCCTTTGGCCTCTTCATAAGTTGTTGGTACATGCTCTTGATCCAACTTCCCAATAAACACCTGATGTTCCAGAGGTATATGAGCTAAACTGCAAACCGCTTGAGTGGGATGGGCTACTGCATTGCTGTTGAAGTACACTCTAGTCTTCTTCCATTCTGATGGATCCTTTTTCTCCCTTGTACTCCTTCTTAACACCTGAACTTGTTGCTCATTTACCTGAACCGGCAGTTCCTGTTCAACCTCTTCATTGTGATGTTCCAATTCTTCATTGTGATGATCTAACTCCTCAGGTTCTACCTCATGTTCCTCATGCTCCTCAGTCTCAGCTTCTACCTCATGTTCCTCATGCTCCTCAGTCTCAGCTTGATCATGTGTAGATGAATCAGATTCTTGCGGTTCTGGAGCTGATTCTTGAGTGTCCCCCTCAGGATCAAGATGGGCTGATTCTTGTGGAGCTTCTGAAGGTACTACTGGCACTGTAGGAGCAGGGCTTGTTGCAACCGGTTGTGAAGGCATACCAATTCCAAGGCTTTCCATAATTCTCCTTAAGTTCTCAGCCCGGTCTGATTGAGATGTTGGAAGGTCCTTCAAACTATCCCAATTCCTTTCATCATAGAAACCTCTTATCTCCATAAACTTCACATCTCTTGAAATCAAAACCTTCCTTGTTTCAGGCACATAACACTTGTATCCTTTTTGTGTTGTAGAGTATCCAATGAACATGGCTTTGGTGCTCTTAGCATCCAATTTATCCCTTTGTTCTCCTGGTATTAACACAAAGCAAAGACATCCAAACACATGTAAGTGATCAACTAATGGATTGGTTTTGTTTAATACCTGAAATGGAGATTGATCCTTGAGAACTTTTGTGGGAGTTCTGTTGATCAAGTAACAAGCAGTCATGACTGCATCTCCCCAAAACCTCTTAGGGACATTCTTGTAGAACATCATTGACCTTGCCACTTCCATCAGATGTCTGTTCTTCCTCTCAGCCACTCCATTTTGTTGTGGAGTGTAAGGACAGCTTGTTTGATGAAGAATCCCATGCTTGGACAAGTGTTGCTTGAAGGCATTGCTTGTGTATTCACCACCATTGTCTGATCTAAAAATTTTGATCTTAGCATTGAAATGGTTAGTAACATGACTTTGAAAAGTTCATAAAAGCCTCTAACACTCTATCCTTAGTTTGCATCAATGTTATCCAAGTATATTTAGATTTTTCATCAATGAAGGTGACAAAGTACTTATGATTTTCCCTAGACATACAAGGAGCAGTCCACACATCAGAATGAACAAGATCAAAGCAACTTTCATAAGTGGTTTAGAAACTGAAAAAACAGATTTGCAATATTTTCCAAGAATACAAGCCTCACACTCATCATTCTTAAAAGAAACAGTAGGTAATAATAGTCCTAAGGCCCTATAGTGTGGATGTCCTAGTCTAGCATGCCAAATAGAATCATCCACACCAACACAAGTAGATAAAGCAGTAGATAAAACAGTAGATAATTCAGAAGGAGGGTTGGTGTCTTCAACCATATAGAGCTCATCCTTTGTCACACCTTTCCCAATCAACTTACTTGTCTTAATATCCTGAAACACAACATCATTAGGACTAAAAACAACATTGCAATTTAGATCAGTGGCTACTCTTTTTACAGACACTAAGTTGGAGGTGAAACTAGGCATATAAAAAGCTTTAGATTCTTTGTCAAATAGTTTTAGATTTCCTATGCCTTGTATTGGAATCTTATCACCATTTGCAATTACTACACTTCCTAAGGCAGGTTCAACACTATTTATCAACCTAGAATCACTTATCATATGATGAGAGGCTCCTGAATCAATGATCAAAGGTTTCAGTTTGTTTGAAGCAAAGAGTGAAGTGCCAAGGATCATACCAGAGTTCTCCTTGAGAGCTTTAATGAGAGCCTAAGGTCTGACCTCCTTACCACATCATTCTGAGCAGTCACAGCTGGTGCTTGATGGACCACCATTGCTCTCCCTTCATCACATTGCTGCATTGAAGAAGAACCTGGTCCAGCTGCACCATATGAGTAGTTTGTCCTTTGATCTTTGAACCGGTTGTTGTGAGATGATGGCCTGAGGTTAGGATGAAGGCGCCAGCATCTATCCTTCAAGTGCCCACTCTTCTTGCAAAAATCACACATCAAGACTCCTCTCTTGTCACCTCCATGGTTCTGCCTTTCCTCAGCATGAAACACACCCTTATTGGCGGTTACCAACTCTCCTTTCCCTTTGAACAGCCCAAATGAACCTTGCTCTTTTTGAATCTGTCCACACACATCATCAATATCAGGTAGAGTGTCTGCCCTCAAGATGTGCTTAATTATCCCATTGTAGGATGAGTTCAAGGTGAGTAGAAGAGCAAAGACTTTATCTTTCTCTCTCCTTTCTTGCAACACCAAAGGGTCACTGCTTGGTGGCCTTAACATCTCCAGCTCTGACCACAGTGAGCTAAACTTGCCAAAGTGAGCCTTAAACTCCATATCTTCTTGCTGGAGATTGTTGATGGCTAGCTTAACTTCAAAGACTCGGGTGAGATTTGTTTTGTTTCCATAAACCTTCTCAATGGTGTCCCATAGCTGCTTGGAAGTCACACAGTAGGAGTAAGATTCCAAGAGATGTTGATCCAATGAGCTTTGAAGTATGGAGAGGACATGTTGATCCCCTTGAACCCACGCTTCTTCATCAGCTTCAGATGTGTCCTCATGCTCAACATCTTCTTTACCTTCTTTTGCCTTCACCACCTTTTCTGGAGCTGTGCTCCTCATGATGTACTTCCATAAGCCTCTGCCTTCAAGAGCAGACTTCACCATCCTGGCCCAAACAATGTAGTTGGCACCTTTGAGAGTCACATGAATGATTACTCCTGAGTTCTCCATTGCTAAAACAGATTTGATGCAAGGAGGAAGTTTTCAAGGAGTACTTCTTAATAAACAGGTTCTCAACTCACAGAGAACACACCCCAAAAGAAAAAAACAAGAAGGAATGCTTGAGGGTTTTAGTACTTCTCAAGAACAGCCGGATTTCTTTAAGAACAAGTTTTAGAGTAAGATGAACAAGAACTAGAAAAAATCAGAGTTTATGCGGAAATAAATAGGTATAGGAGCTTATGGCTCTGATACCATGTAAGAATAGGAGATTTAGTGTGAGAGAATCAGTTAGAATGACGTAGAATTGTGAAGAACACACCAAGAACCAAATTAGGGTTCTTGTGCGCTTAGAGAGAGAGAGAGTAAGGAGGCGGCTGTAGAGAAGAATAATTCTCTGTATTTCATTAAGGAGTGTTACAAGATACATATATAGGCATGTACAACTAGGTTAGGTAATAAACATAACTATACAAAAATGGAATGAGAGTAATATCCCCTTTAGGAAAGAGAGAATCCCTCCGAGGATGGTAAGATTGTGTGCGCCTCATTCCAACGGTCATATCCTCTTCTTAGCATTCAAATATGAACCTGATCAAGTCTTCATCTCAATAGTAATCTGATGCAAGTGATGATCTCCACTTCAATACCAAATGCCTTGCCCGGGAGTACCACTTAGGTATCTGAGAATCCTGTCAACCATGTCCCAATGATGCACCTTTGGTGCTTGCATGTGTTGGCTTATCTGGTTCACAGCAAAGCACAAGTCAGGTCTGGTTATAGTTAAGTAGATTAGCTTACCAACAAGTCTTCTGTATTGATTGATGTCCTCAAATGGTCTGTCTTCAAGCTCCCCCTCTCTTATGACTTTGTAGCCTTCCTCCAATGGTGTCTTAGCTGATCTTGATCCAATCTTTCCTGCTTCAGACAATAAATCAAGTGTGTACTTCCTTTGAGATAAGAAGAGTCCTTCATCAGACCGACAAACTTCTATCCCAAGGAAGTACTTTAGAGTACCAAGATCCTTAATATCAAACACAGATTTAAGATAAGCTTTAGTTTCTTGAATACCTGACTTGTTACTCCCTGAAATGATAATGTCATCAACATAAACAAGGATGACAATGATACCTTCCTGATCTTGAAGGGTAAACAAGGTATGGTCTCCCTCCGATCTCTTGAATCCTTTTTGCATAAGGGTTGAGCTCAACTTATGGTACCAAGCTCTAGGTGATTGCTTGAGTCCATAGATAGCCTTCTTGAGTCTTAGCACCTTCCCTGGTTTCACAATGCTCTCAAGACCAGAAGGTGGTCTCATGTATACCTCATCTTCAAGATCTCCTTGAAGGAATGCATTCTTGACATCCATTTGCCAAAGTTCCCAACCAAGGTTTGTTGCTAGTGACAAGATGATCCTAACTGTGTGAAGCTTAGCTACTGTTGCAAAGGTATCCAAGTAGTCCTTTCCATAGGTTTGAGTGAAGCCTCTTGCAACTAGCCTTGCTTTGTACCTTTCAATCTCTCCATTGCTTAGATACTTTATAGTGAAAACCCATTTAGAAGTCACTGCCTTCTTGCCCTTAGGAAGGTCAGCTTCATACCAAGTCTCATTGTTCTCCATAGCTTTGGTCTCTTCATCAACAGCCTGCATCCATCTCTTATCTCCTTTGGCCTCTTCATAAGTTGTTGGTACATGCTCTTGATCCAACTTCCCAATAAACACCTGATGTTCCAAAGGTATATGAGCTAAACTGCAAACCGCTTAAGTGGGATGGGCTACTGCATTGCTGTTGAAGTACACTCTAGTCTTCTTCCATTCTGATGGATCCTTTTTCTCCCTTGTACTCCTTCTTAACACCTGAACTTGTTGCTCATTTACCTGAACCGGCAGTTCCTGTTCAACCTCTTCATTGTGATGTTCCAATTCTTCATTGTGATGATCTTACTCCTCAGGTTCTACCTCATGTTCCTCATGCTCCTCAGTCTCAGCTTCTACCTCATGTTCCTCATGCTCCTCAGTCTCAGCTTGATCATGTGTAGATGAATCAGATTCTTGCGGTTGTGGAGCTGATTCTTGAGTGTCCCCCTCAGGATCAAGATGGGATGATTCTTGTGGAGCTTCTGAAGGTACTACTGGCACCGTAGGAGCAGGGCTTGTTGCAACCGGTTGTGAAGGCATACCAATTCCAAGGCTTTCCATAATTCTCCTTAAGTTCTCAGCCCAGTCTGATTGAGATGTTGGAAGGTCCTTCAAACTATCCCAATTCCTTTCATCATAGAAACCTCTTGTCTCCATAAACTTCACATCTCTTGAAATCAAAACCTTCCTTGTTTCAGGCACATAACACTTGTATCCTTTTTGTGTTGTAGAGTATCCGATGAACATGGCTTTGGTGCTCTTAGCATCCAATTTATCCCTTTGTTCTCCTGGTATTAACACAAAGCAAAGACATCCAAACACACGTAAGTGATCAACTAATGGATTGGTTTTGTTTAATACCTGAAATGGATATTGATCCTTGAGAACTTTTGTGGGAGTTCTGTTGATCAAGTAACAAGCAGTCATGACTGCATCTCCCCAAAACCTCTTAGGGACATTCTTGTAGAACATCATTGACCTTGCCACTTCCATCAGATGTCTGTTCTTCCTCTCAGCCACTCCATTTTGTTGTGGAGTGTAAGGACAGCTTGTTTGATGAAGAATCCCATGCTTGGACAAGTGTTGCTTGAAGGCATTGCTTGTGTATTCACCACCATTGTCTGATCTAAAAATTTTGATCTTAGCATTGAAATGGTTAGTAACATGACTTTGAAAGTTCATAAAAGCCCCTAACACTCTATCCTTAGTTTGCATCAATGTTATCCAAGTATATTTAGATTTTTCATCAATGAAGGTGACAAAGTACTTATGATTTTCCCTAGACATACAAGGAGCAGTCCACACATCAGAATGAACAAGATCAAAGCAATTTTCATAAGTGGTTTTAGAAACTGTAAAAACAGATTTGCAATGTTTTCCAAGAATACAAGCCTCACACTCATCATTCTTAAAAGAAACAGTAGGTAATAATAGTCCTAAGGCCCTAGAGTGTGGATGTCCTAGTCTAGCATGCCAAATAGAATCATCCACACCAACACAAGTAGATAAAGCGGTAGATAAAACAGTAGATAATTCAGAAGGAGGGTTGGTGTCTTCAACCATATAGAGCTCATCCTTTGTCACACCTTTCCCAATCAACTTACTTGTCTTAATATCCTGAAACACAACATCATTAGGACTAAAAACAACATTGCAATTTAGATCAGTGGCTATTCTTTTTACAGACACTAAGTTGGAGGTGAAACTAGGCATATAAAAAGCTTTAGATTCTTTGTCAAATAGTTTTAGATTTCCTATGCCTTGTATTGGAATCTTATCACCATTTGCAATTACTACACTTCCTAAGGCAGGTTCAACACTATTTATCAACCTAGAATCACTTATCATATGATGAGAGGCTCCTGAATCAATGATCAAAGGTTTCAGTTTGTTTGAAGCAAAGAGTGAAGTGCCAAGGATCATACCAGAGTTCTCCTTGAGAGCTTTAATGAGAGCCTCAAGGTCTGACCTCCTTACCACATCATTCTGAGCAATCACAGCTGGTGCTTGATGGACCACCATTTCTCTCCCTTCATCACATTGCTGCATTGAAGAAGAACCTGGTCCAGCTGCACCATATGAGTAGTTTGCCCTTTGATCTTTGAACCGGTTGTTGTGAGATGATGGCCTGAGGTTAGGATGAAGGCGCCAGCATCTATCCTTCAAGTGCCCACTCTTCTTGCAAAAATCACACATCAAGACTCCTCTCTTGTCACCTCCATGGTTCTGCCTTTCCTCAGCATGAAACACACCCTTATTGGCGGTTACCAACTCTCCTTTCCCTTTGAACAGCCCAAATGAACCTTGCTCTTTTTGAATCTGTCCACACACATCATCAATATCAGGTAGAGTGTCTGCCCTCAAGATGTGCTTAATTATCCCATTGTAGGATGAGTTCAAGGTGAGTAGAAGAGCAAAGACTTTATCTTTCTCTCTCCTTTCTTGCAACACCAAAGGGTCACTGCTTGGTGGCCTTAACATCTCCAGCTCTGACCACAGTGAGCTAAACTTGCCAAAGTGAGCCTTAAACTCCATATCTTCTTGCTGGAGATTGTTGATGGCTAGCTTAACTTCAAAGACTCGGGTGAGATTTGTTTTGTTTCCATAAACCTTCTCAATGGTGTCCCATAGCTGCTTGGAAGTAACACAGTAGGAGTAAGCTTCCAAGAGATGTTGATCCAGTGAGCTTTGAAGTATGGAGAGGACATGTTGATCCCCTTGAACCCACGCTTCTTCATCAGCTTCAGATGTGTCCTCATGCTCAACATCTTCTTTACCTTCTTTTGCCTTCACCACCTTTTCTGGAGCTGTGCTCCTCATGATGTACTTCCATAAGCCTCTGCCTCCAAGAGCAGACTTCACCATCCTGGCCCAAACAATGTAGTTGGCACCTTTGAGAGTCACATGAATGATTACTCTTGAGTTCTCCATTGCTAAAACAGATTTGATGCAAGGAGGAAGTTTTCAAGGAGTACTTCTTAATAAACAGGTTCTCAACTCACAGAGAACACACCCCAAAAGAAAAAAACAAGAAGGAATGCTTGAGGGTTTTAGTACTTCTCAAGAACAGCCGGATTTCTTTAAGAACAAGTTTTAGAGTAAGATGAACAAGAACTAGAAAAAATCAGAGTTTATGCGGAAATAAATAGGTATAGGAGCTTATGGCTCTGATACCATGTAAGAATAGGAGATTTAGTGTGAGAGAATCAGTTAGAATGACGTAGAATTGTGAAGAACACACCAAGAACCAAATTAGGGTTCTTGTGCGCTTAGAGAGAGAGAGTAAGGAGGCGGCTGTAGAGAAGAATAATTCTCTGTATTTCATTAAGGAGTGTTACAAGATACATATATAGGCATGTACAACTAGGTTAGGTAATAAACATAACTATACAAAAATGGAATGAGAGTAATATCCCCTTTAGGAAAGAGAGAATCCCTCCGAGGATGGTAAGATTGTGTGCGCCTCATTCCAACGGTCATATCCTCTTCTTAGCATTCAAATATGAACCTGATCAAGTCTTCATCTCAATAGTAATCTGATGCAAGTGATGATCTCCACTTCAATACCAAATGCCTTGCCCGGGAGTACCACTTAGGTATCTGAGAATCCTGTCAACCATGTCCCAATGATGCACCTTTGGTGCTTGCATGTGTTGGCTTATCTGGTTCACAGCAAAGAACAAGTCAGGTCTGGTTATAGTTAAGTAGATTAGCTTACCAACAAGTCTTCTGTATTGATTGATGTCCTCAAATGGTCTGTCTTCAAGCTCCCCCTCTCTTATGACTTTGTAGCCTTCCTCCAATGGTGTCTTAGCTGATCTTGATCCAATCTTTCCTGCTTCAGACAATAAATCAAGTGTGTACTTCCTTTGAGATAAGAAGAGTCCTTCATCAGACCGACAAACTTCTATCCCAAGGAAGTACTTTAGAGTACCAAGATCCTTAATATCAAACACAGATTTAAGATAAGCTTTAGTTTCTTGAATACCTGACTTGTTACTCCCTGAAATGATAATGTCATCAACATAAACAAGGATGACAATGATACCTTCCTGATCTTGAAGGGTAAACAAGGTATGGTCTCCCTCCGATCTCTTGAATCCTTTTTGCATAAGAGTTGAGCTCAACTTATGGTACCAAGCTCTAGGTGATTGCTTGAGTCCATAGATAGCCTTCTTGAGTCTTAGCACCTTCCCTGGTTTCACAATGCTCTCAAGACCAGAAGGTGGTCTCATGTATACCTCATCTTCAAGCTCTCCTTGAAGGAATGCATTCTTGACATCCATTTGCCAAAGTTCCCAACCAAGGTTTGTTGCTAGTGACAAGATGATCCTAACTGTGTGAAGCTTAGCTACTGGTGCAAAGGTATCCAAGTAGTCCTTTCCATAGGTTTGAGTGAAGCCTCTTGCAACTAGCCTTGCTTTGTACCTTTCAATCTCTCCATTGCTTTGATACTTTATAGTGAAAACCCATTTAGAAGTCACTGCCTTCTTGCCCTTAGGAAGGTCAGCTTCATACCAAGTCTCATTGTTCTCCATAGCTTTGGTCTCTTCATCAACAGCCTGCATCCATCTCTTATCTCCTTTGGCCTCTTCATAAGTTGTTGGTACATGCTCTTGATCCAACTTCCCAATAAACACCTGATGTTCCAAAGGTATATGAGCTAAACTGCAAACCGCTTAAGTGGGATGGGCTACTGCATTGCTGTTGAAGTACACTCTAGTCTTCTTCCATTCTGATGGATCCTTTTTCTCCCTTGTACTCCTTCTTAACACCTGAACTTGTTGCTCATTTACCTGAACCGGCAGTTCCTGTTCAACCTCTTCATTGTGATGTTCCAATTCTTCATTGTGATGATCTTACTCCTCAGGTTCTACCTCATGTTCCTCATGCTCCTCAGTCTCAGCTTCTACCTCATGTTCCTCATGCTCCTCAGTCTCAGCTTGATCATGTGTAGATGAATCAGATTCTTGCGGTTGTGGAGCTGATTCTTGAGTGTCCCCCTCAGGATCAAGATGGGATGATTCTTGTGGAGCTTCTGAAGGTACTACTGGCACCGTAGGAGCAGGGCTTGTTGCAACCGGTTGTGAAGGCATACCAATTTCAAGGCTTTCCATAATTCTCCTTAAGTTCTCAGCCCGGTCTGATTGAGATGTTGGAAGGTCCTTCAAACTATCCCAATTCCTTTCATCATAGAAACCTCTTGTCTCCATAAACTTCACATCTCTTGAAATCAAAACCTTCCTTGTTTCAGGCACATAACACTTGTATCCTTTTTGTGTTGTAGAGTATCCGATGAACATGGCTTTGGTGCTCTTAGCATCCAATTTATCCCTTTGTTCTCCTGGTATTAACACAAAGCAAAGACATCCAAACACACGTAAGTGATCAACTAATGGATTGGTTTTGTTTAATACCTGAAATGGAGATTGATCCTTGAGAACTTTTGTGGGAGTTCTGTTGATCAAGTAACAAGCAGTCATGACTGCATCTCCCCAAAACCTCTTAGGGACATTCTTGTAGAACATCATTGACCTTGCCACTTCCATCAGATGTCTGTTCTTCCTCTCAGCCACTCCATTTTGTTGTGGAGTGTAAGGACAGCTTGTTTGATGAAGAATCCCATGCTTGGACAAGTGTTGCTTGAAGGCATTGCTTGTGTATTCACCACCAATGTCTGATCTAAAAATTTTGATCTTAGCATTGAAATGGTTAGTAACATGACTTTGAAAGTTCATAAAAGCCCCTAACACTCTATCCTTAGTTTGCATCAATGTTATCCAAGTATATTTAGATTTTTCATCAATGAAGGTGACAAAGTACTTATGATTTTCCCTAGACATACAAGGAGCAGTCCACACATCAGAATGAACAAGATCAAAGCAATTTTCATAAGTGGTTTTAGAAACTGAAAAAACAGATTTGCAATGTTTTCCAAGAATACAAGCCTCGCACTCATCATTCTTAAAAGAAATAGTAGGTAATAATAGTCCTAAGGCCCTAGAGTGTGGATGTCCTAGTCTAGCATGCCAAATAGAATCATCCACACCAACACAAGTAGATAAAGCAGTAGATAAAACAGTAGATAATCCAGAAGGAGGGTTGGTGTCTTCAACCATATAGAGCTCATCCTTTGTCACACCTTTCCCAATCAACTTACTTATCTTAATATCCTGAAACACAACATCATTAGGACTAAAAACAACATTGCAATTTAGATCAGTGGCTATTCTTTTTACAGACACTAAGTTGGAGGTGAAACTAGGCATATAAAAAGCTTTAGATTTTTTGTCAAATAGTTTTAGATTTCCTATGCTTTGTATTGGAATCTTATCACCATTTGCAATTACTACACTTCCTAAGGCAGGTTCAACACTATTTATCAACCTAGAATCACTTATCATATGATGAGAGGCTCCTGAATCAATGATCCAAGGTTTCAGTTTGTTTGAAGCAAAGAGTGAAGTGCCAAGGATCATACCAGAGTTCTACTTGAGAGCTTTAATGAGAGCCTCAAGGTCTGACCTCCTTACCACATCATTCTGAGCAATCACAGCTGGTGCTTGATGGACCACCATTTCTCTCCCTTCATCACATTGCTGCATTGAAGAAGAACCTGGTCCAGCTGCACCATATGAGTAGTTTGCCCTTTGATCTTTGAACCGGTTGTTGTGAGATGATGGCCTGAGGTTAGGATGAAGGCGCCAGCATCTATCCTTCAAGTGCCCACTCTTCTTGCAAAAATCACACATCAAGACTCCTCTCTTGTCACCTCCATGGTTCTGCCTTTCCTCAGCATGAAACACACCCTTATTGGCGGTTACCAACTCTCCTTTCCCTTTGAACAGCCCAAATGAACCTTGCTCTTTTTGAATCTGTCCACACACATCATCAATATCAGGTAGAGTGTCTGCCCTCAAGATGTGCTTAATTATCCCATTGTAGGATGAGTTCAAGGTGAGTAGAAGAGCAAAGACTTTATCTTGCTCTCTCCTTTCTTGCAACACCAAAGGGTCACTGCTTGGTGGCCTTAACATCTCCAGCTCTGACCACAGTGAGCTAAACTTGCCAAAGTGAGCCTTAAACTCCATATCTTCTTGCTGGAGATTGTTGATGGCTAGCTTAACTTCAAAGACTCGGGTGAGATTTGTTTTGTTTCCATAAACCTTCTCAATGGTGTCCCATAGCTGCTTGGAAGTAACACAGTAGGAGTAAGCTTCCAAGAGATGTTGATCCAGTGAGCTTTGAAGTATGGAGAGGACATGTTGATCCCCTTGAACCCACGCTTCTTCATCAGCTTCAGATGTGTCCTCATGCTCAACATCTTCTTTACCTTCTTTTGCCTTCACCACCTTTTCTGGAGCTGTGTTCCTCATGATGTACTTCCATAAGCCTCTGCCTCCAAGAGCAGACTTTACCATCCTGGCCCAAACAATGTAGTTGGCACCTTTGATAGTCACATGAATGATTACTCTTGAGTTCTCCATTGCTAAAACAGATTTGATGCAAGGAGGGTGTTTTCAAGGAGTACTTCTTAATAAACAGGTTCTCCACTCACAGAGAACACACCCCAAAAGAAAAAAACAAGAAGGAATGCTTGAGGGTTTTAGTACTTCTCAAGAACAGCCGGATTTCTTTAAGAACAAGTTTTAGAGTAAGATGAACAAGAACTAGAAAAAATCAGAGTTTATGCGGAAATAAATAGGTATAGGAGCTTATGGCTCTGATACCATGTAAGAATAGGAGATTTAGTGTGAGAGAATCAGTTAGAATGAAGTAGAATTGTGAAGAACACACCAAGAACCAAATTAGGGTTCTTGTGCGCTTAGAGAGAGAGAGAGAGTAAGGAGGCGGCTGTAGAGAAGAATAATTCTCTGTATTTCATTAAGGAGTGTTACAAGATACATATATAGGCATGTACAACTAGGTTAGGTAATAAACATAACTATACAAAAATGGAATGCGAGTAATATCCCCTTTAGGAAAGAGAGAATCCCTCCGAGGATGGTAAGATTGTGTGCGCCTCATTCCAACGGTCATATCCTCTTCTTAGCATTCAAATATAACCTGATCAAGTCTTCATCTCAATAGTAATCTGATGCAAGTGATGATCTCCACTTCAATAATCTCCAGATCAATATAGTGCACTATATGATCGTCAGCTCAATATAGTGCACTACACGCAACTACTTGCACATTGTTGAATCGTGCAATCTATGATCTTCATTTCAATAGAATTAAAACATAATAAAACTGAACGTTTTAAAGATTCCATTCCTCAACCAAATATCAAGAGATGATTGATGTCTTTCCAATCTTGTCAACTGTCAAGACTCATTTCATTGTGCGATAGACTTGCAGTGCGAGATGTCCACAATTACATGAGTAAGACAGGAGGTAATCGTGTTGATGTTCTTGCAGTGCTAGGCATCAACAATTACATGACTTAAGAGATTGGTTTACTTGACTGGGCCATCAAAATCGTTTTGGGCTCAGAGACATCAGGTGGATTGGACATGAGATGTCAATCCACAACCAAGAGTTATATTGGATATAACTAGCAAAGTTGTTGCTTACCTAGATAGCTGAAATTTGGGTGATAGCCAGTGGCTCACTCAAGTTTAGTGAAGTATGGGTCTTGGATCATTATATTCATTTGAGGAAACATTGTTTGAATATAATGCGAGTTTTCTTAATAGTTAAGACTTCTCATTTCTTGAACATCGTAACTAAACCTTTTTCCTTTCTTTGATCTCAGCTATGACTAACACTCATAATAACACTTTCTCCCTGCGATCCGTCCTTGAGAAGAACAAGTTAAATGGATCGAATTTTCTCGAATGGTATCGGAACTTGAGAATTGTTCTCAAGCAGGAGAAAAGGGACTATGTCCTGGAAAATGTTCTCCCTGAAAAACCGAGAGCCAATGCTCCACATGCAGAAAGGAGTGCTTGGGATAAGCATTCTAATGATGTGGTCGATGTGAATTGCCTCATGTTGGCTACCATGAACTCGGATTTGCAGAAGCAATACGAGAACGTGGAGTCGCCAGTGGAGATGATCACTAGCCTGAAAAGTATGTTTCAGGAGCAGGCACAAACTGAGAGATACCAGACGGTTTAGTCTCTCATTGAATGCAAGCTACCAAAGGACGGTCCAATTAGTCCTCATGTCATTAAGATGATGGGTTATATTGATAACCTGGGGAAGCTGGATTGTCCCATTAGCCAAGAGTTGGCTACTGACATCATTTTGCAGTCACTGCCGTCAAGTTATGATCAGTTTGTTATGAACTATAACATGAACAACTTGACGAAGACGTTGACTGAACTGCATGGCATGCTCAAGACAGCTGAGCCTAATATCAAGAAGGTCACTCCAAATGTACTTATGGTACAAGGGGGTAAGAAGTTTAAGAAACTTGGCAAGGGTAAGGGAAAAGGCAAGGCCGTCCAGGTTGAGAACCAGGACACGCCTGCGCCGGCCTCTAAACCCAAGCCTGGCCCATCTGAGACTGATAAGTGCCATTACTGTAAAGAGCTTGGGCATTGGAAGAGAAATTGCAACAAATTCTTGGAAGAGAAAAAGAAGAAGAAGAAGACTTTTGAGACTTCATCTTCAGGTATTTATGTTATAGAAGTAAATGTTACTACTTCTGGTTCTACTTCTTGGGTATTGGATACCGGCTGTGGTGCTCATATTTGTACAAATATGCAGGGCCTAAGCAACAGTAGGACGTTGGAAAAGGGACAAGTGGACCTGCGCGTGGGGAATGGAGCAAGAGTTGCTGCATTAGCCGTAGGAACATTTAACTTGTCTTTACCTTCTGGTTTGGTTTTAGAACTTAATAATTGCTACTATGTACCTGCTATAAGCAGAAATATTATTTCTATTCCTGTTTTGGATATGGAAGGATATCAGTTTTCAATTAAGAATAAATGTTGTTCTTTTGATTACAATGATATATTTTATGGTAGCAGCCCATTAGAGAATGGGCTTTATGTTCTAAACCAAAGCATACCAATCTATAACATTAACACCAAGAGATTCAAATCAAATGACACGAATCAGACTTTTCTATGACATTGTCGTTTGGGCCACATAAACGAGAAACAGATTCAAAAGCTCCATAGTGATGGGCTTCTGGGATCATTTGATTATGAATCATGTGAGAAATGTGAACCCTGTTTACTGGGCAAAATGACCAAGGCCCCTTTCAACAAACAAAATGAAAGGGCCAGTGACCTATTGGGCCTTATACATACTGATGTGTACGGCCCAATGAGCACAAGTGCCAGAGGAAATTTTCGATACTTTATTACCTTCACTGATGATTTCAGCAGGTATGGCTATGTCTATTTCATGAGACACAAGTCGGAATCTTTTGAAAGGTTCAAAGAGTTCCAAAATGAAGTACAAAATCAACTTGGCAAAAGTATTAAGGCTCTTCGATCATATCGTGGAGGGGAATACTTAAGCCAAGAATTCAGTGATCATTTGAGAGATTGTGGAATTGTTTCACAACTCTCTCCTCCTGGAACACCACAATGGAATGGAGTGTCCGAGAGGAGGAATCAGACTTTATTAGATATGGTTCGATCAATGATGAGTCTCTCATCTCTTCCATCATCCTTTTGGGGATACGCTCTAGAAACGTCTGCGTTTACACTTAATAGGGTTCCGTCAAAATCAGTTGCAAAGACACCACATGAGATGTGGACTGGAAATGTTCCGAGTTTGTCTTTCCTGAAGATTTGGGGTTGTGAAGCTTTTGTTAAGCGGTTAATTACAGATAAGCTCGAACCCAAATCTGATAAATGCTACTTCGTTGGTTATCCTAAGGAAACCAAGGCATACTACTTTTACAACCAATCCGAGAACAAAGTGTTTGTTGCTCGGAACTGCGTCTTTCTTGAGAGAGAGTTTCTTTCCAAGAGAAACAATGGGAGTAAAGTACAACTCGAAGAAGTTTGAGAACCACAGGAAAATGCTCAACCCGTTGAGGAAGAGCAACAGTTGGATCTACAAAGAGTTGTAGAAACCACGCCTGTGGAGCCTGAAATTCGCAAATCCGAAAGGATCCGTCACGAACCCGAGAGATATGGATTTCTCGTAACTAATTGTCATGATTTATTGATCATTGACAGTGACGAGCCCGCGAATTTTGAAGAAGCGATGATGAGCCCTGACTCCGAAAAGTGGCTGAAATCCGCTGAATTCGAAATGGGATCCATGTCACAGAACCAAGTGTGGACTTTGGTTGATTTACCCGATGGTGCAAGACCCATTGAATGTAAATGGATTTTCAAGAAGAAAATTGATGTGGATGGAAATATTCAGATATATAAAGCAAGGCTGGTGGCAAAAGGTTTCAAACAAATTCATGGTATTGACTATGAAGAAACCTATTCCCCTGTCGCTATGCTTAAATCCATTCGGATTCTCCTAGCAACAGCCGCTCATTATGATTATGAGATCTGGCAGATGGACGTGAAAACAGCTTTCCTTAATGGAATTCGGGAAGAGGATGTGTACATGACACAGCCCGAAGGATTCATCGATCCTAATGCTGCTAGGAAGGTATGCAAGCTTCATCGATCCATTTATGGATTGAAGCAAGCATCTCGGAGTTGGAATCTTCGTTTTGATGAAGCAGTCAAAAAGTTCGACTTCATCAGGAACGAAGAGGAACCGTGTGTTTACAAGAAGACTAGTGGGAGCGCAGTTGCATTTCTCGTATTGTATGTAGATGACATACTTCTTCTCGGAAATGACGTTCCGTTGTTACAGTCTGTTAAGAATTGGCTCGGAAGTTGTTTTTCAATGAAAGACATGGGAGAAGCCGCATACATTCTTGGAATAAGAATCTATAGAGATAGATTAAAAAGTTAATTGGACTGTGTCAAGATACTTATATCGATAAAGTCTTACACAGGTTCAAAATGCATGATTCCAAGAAGGGCTTCATACCAATGTCTTATGGCATTAGTCTCAGCAAGAAGCAGTGTCCTGCAACACCTGCTGAGCGAGAACGCATGAGTCGGATTCCTTATGCTTCGGCATTAGGATCCATCATGTATCCATGCTCTGTACTCGTCCAGATGTTGCTTGTGCTTTAAGCATGACGAGTAGATACCAATCTGATCCAGGTGAAAGTCACTGGACAGCCGTCAAGAATATTCTGAAGTATTTGAAAAATACTAAGGATAAATTCTTGGTGTACGGAGGAAGTGATGAGCTGGTAGTAAGTGGTTACACAGACGCAAGTTTTCAGACGGACAAAGACAATTTCCGATCGCAATCTGGTTACGTCTTTTGTCTGAATGGCGGTGCAGTCAGCTGGAAGAGTTCCAAGTAGGACACTGTAGCAGATTCCACGACTGAAGCTGAGTACCTCGCTGCTTCTGAAGCGGCAAAGGAGGCTGTTTGGATCAAGAAGTTCATCACTGAACTTGGTGTGGTTCCTAGTATTTCTGAGCCAGTGGCTTTGTATTGTGACAACAATGGAGCCATTGCGCAAGCAAAGGAACCTAGATCACACCAGAAGTCCAAACACATAGAAAGGAGATATCACCTTATCCGTGATATTATTAATAGAGGAGATGTGAAGATCAGCAGAGTCCCGACGGATGAGAATGTTGTTGATCCACTGACCAAGCCTCTCCCAAGGCCTAAGCATGAGATTCATACTGCTGCTATAGGTATTAGATTTCTTAAGATATGATCTTGATTTCAGTGGGAGTTATATTTGGTTTTTAGTTATGTCACGATGTTCATAAAACATAATGGTTATGTTATTTTAATGAAATTTGTTTCAACATTATTTAATTGTGTTATTAAATAATAGTCCCAAAGTAATTCATGACAATATTATAGGTCATCAAGTACGTGACTTGATCATGAAACCCCATAAGCAATAAATGTCATAAATTATGTTGGTCCCTGGTCGAGGTTGTTAAATTGGGACATTAACAACCGCGTGAGACTAGTATGTGAGGTGACTGATGACTAAGTTTCATGGAGTCATTAATAAAAGTATTAAAGTTAATCACATAGATATGTGTTGGAGAACACATGATCGGACTTGACCCATTAATGAGAACTCTACAAGATGTTATATGAGTGTCATAAGAGTTTCTCATTACGACTATAGAGTATAGTCCTTAGACCTGAGTTCATCATGATTTCTTGCATATGGATTGGTCCGTCTTGCCTTTGTCAAACGTCAGCCGTAACTGGTGATTATAAAGACACTGATTAGGCGTATCATGAAATATGAAAGGAGCATGGATGGAACAAGATGGGATTTGTACCTCCTATATAACAGGAGTTAAATATCTCTGGGCCTATCGAAGATTCGATACTGGAAATGCGTGGCCGCGCTCAAACGAGGTGATTGTCAGTCGTTTGTTTTATCAGTATAAATCAAAGTTCGATAAACATGATCTAGCTTAATAAGGATGACACAGTTCTTGCCTTATACCAGATCGAGATATAGCTACAAAGGGATTAAAGGAATAAATGATTCCAGTACAAGTGGGAGATTGTTGGGAATGTCTTGAAATCTATTGTACTTACTCTAAGTGAAAGTCGTATTGTCAAGATGAGACAATCATATGACATTGGGCAGTCATAATGCTTTGCTAGAAGCCACTTATGATCAATGAGTTTAGAACTCATTGCTAGTGTTATATGATCCTACAGGGTCACACACCTAAGCAAACTGGACGTAGAATAAGAGGTTGATCATTAATGTAATGATCTGGTGAATGCATATTTGATATGCATTCAATACCGAGTTTCTGAGGCAGTGTCGATCGACACAGTAAGTGTGTCGGTCGACATAGATCGCGAATAACCAGATTAACTTCGGTTTAATCGTTGGTTAATTCGGTCGTGGTATAAGTCGACATATATAAGATATATGGTCGACTTTTACACATATCTAACCTAGTACACAGCCACCAGAGTTACCAGTAGCATCCCTCCTGTTCAGTTTGTGTGCGTGTGGATACCAGTAGAGGCACAGCGTTTGAAGTGCTTCGAGATCTAGATTACTTGCAAACCTTCCGCTACTAATCAACAGGTAATCTCGAGATCCCATTGATTCGATTATATGAACCCTAGATCCTAGGCTTGGAATTCAGACTAGGGCTGCCTAATTGGATTAGGAACAGCTAGAAATTCCTTCAACATATCCATCTCATATTAAATTATTGCATGGACTACGAGTATTACTATCCATTCGTTGCTTAATTCTAAGATAAAGCATACCTCTATCAATCTTACACATGTCACTGTTCATATCACATTTCTCCCCATCTATTACTTTAAATTATAACTCATGGATGGAAGCATCGGGTGTCGCAATTGCATGGTATTTTTCTTATGCATTGTATTAAGTTATGCGGTATATATAATATTCCACCCATTCATAAGTTATGTCGACCAAAGGCTTTGTCCACACACATTGAAAACACATCACCAAAGATGAACAACCCAACACTCAACTTTCTCGATTTGCCAGCCGAAATAAGAAGATCAGTTCTCACCAAAAATCCAAGTGAAAACATTAGAGAGCACTTCAAGATTAGAGCGGTCCGCAGGACCCTACTTGATGACGTGGATCACATGGATACTCTGTCCCATATTGATCTTATTGAAACTCACCATGAGTACCAAGGGATAGTCCGCCTGCAACATGCTTTCCTAGACGCCAACAATCCAACTGCGGTTTTTTTGAAGGCAATCTCTGATTTCAGGTACTCAGTTGCAAGAGTCGACGCCTTTGCACTCATCAAACAATGCGCCATCCTTGGAATAAAATCTGCTGTCTACTGCTATCAAGTGATCCGCCTATCCATCTTGCATGAACTGGATGCTGGTTCAACCATTCCCCCTCTTTCTCGCAGTGCTATTTGTGCTCTCCGGAGGCATGTCAGGAAGTTCCAACGATTAGACTGGCCTACCGGGATCACTGTGGATCTCGCAATCATAAGGGAGACTGTTGACCAACGCAGACTCGCGATATGAACTTGCTCCGTTCTTCGGTATTGGCTGGACTTCCCCGATCAAATGTAAAAGGATATGGAATGTGCCATATATGCTTCTGGACTATCAAAATTTTAGCGTTCTTTCGGATAATCCCTCAGACTTTCCTTAAGTGGACCGAGGTTGCTGAATTGGACGATAATATGGAACACGACAATGGTTGGAGAGATGGTGATGCCCAAGACGCTGCCGATTGGTTCGGTGATGCCCAAGACGGCGCCGGTTGGTTCGGATTGGGCAGTGATAACGTACATGACAACTTTCCGGTGGGGTGGGGAGCTTAGAGGCGAACTTAAATGCTTTGTTTAATTAATCTTAATTATCTCATATAACTTAGGGTTTTGTTTTGTTGTATCCACGACAAAATGTTTATAAAGTATTGTAAAATCACAAGACTTCTCCCTATCCACGTTTATGAATCATTTTTGTTTTACTAAAACCAACATATAATACTCTATCATCACAAGAATCGAAGTCTCTAACAAACAATAAATCTTATAGGTTATAGCCGTCAAATCCTAGTTCAGAGTTTCAAGGACCTATTTTTTATTAATTACTATTTTTTCTTAAATAATTCTTCTTAGCGCGCTTTTTTTAATCATCCTATTTGGACCATCGACGTTTTTTTAGGATTTCCTGCTACTGTATTAATGTATCCATCAATGATCATACTCATAATAAGAAATCCATATCCACTCTACATAGACAGACAGACTTTTTTCATGTCGTACCTATCCTCAGAGGATATGTAGGTATACCAGTATACACAAACAATTTTTCATTGTCCCTATCCACTATATGTATTATTCATTCACGGAACACATTGAATTGTCCATAGAACTATTTACTGTTACTGACTAATGGTTTATCAAAGTAAACTAATAAAAAAACAAAAATCGTTCCCGCTTACCCCCACTAAATTACGCATGGCTCTATGTGTCAGTCATCGTCGTCTTGTCCCCTCAAAAATCTGGATGATCTTTAGTAGTCAAATCATCATATAACCCTTCACAATAAAATTGAACCCCAAACAATAGTGGTCATACAATCCACTTAGTTATAATCCGAACAGACCTTGTATCCACATCATTTCATATTATTCATATACAAAGATACATGGATCATGAATCATGAAATATGCATCAACCTCAGCAAGTAACCCCTATGTCTCTAACACTAGCTATCGTTTTGTATAGATACTCATATCATATCCAGTCCATGTACAATAATTGTTATGGATATAACACTAGCAATCGTCTTGTATAGTACTTCTCCAAACCGAAGTCAACATAGCTACACATTTAAGTTCTTTTCTTCAAAAGATGTTTACGCAAGTTTGCGATGTACTGGAATAATTATGACATCACACCTTCTGATGTGTCAAACTCTAAAGAGATCATGTGACGTGAAATAGTAAACATATCTTTACACCAGACTAGTGGCTATCTAATAGGGTCTCCTAGGGCATCATTACCTATTTTAACTATGTCTTTTAGTTTGCTAAATATATTCCGAGTAAAGTCGAATTATTTTGCCAAACAGATACACCCCTATTGTTATCGTGATAGACAGATACTACAATACACACTAGCCTGACACGACCGTACTGTTATCCCTTTTTATAACTCCACATGTTCTTATGTGCAGACACATATATGTCTACGTAGTGATATACAGACAGTGATGTGTTCTAAACATGGAGATATACTTCACATTTAACCTTTCATTTAACTTTTTACATTACATTCACGGGTATCCATGCCTTTGCTGTCACAATAGTCTCCTATGTTACCCTATTGGTATCCATGTTTCTAAAGAGCCATTTAGCCACATAATACTTCGGGGTAATAGTGTTTTATGTATCTATAACACAGATGCTACACAAACATGTGTATCCATACACCCCAAACATATACTACAAATACATGTTTATAGAGTTATATATATCCATCAAACAAACAGATGTTAGCATATTCAGACTTTCCTTATCTAATTTATATCTTGTTTACTTCCACTCAGATACTACCTATCCACGTAACTGTTGGGAATGTCCTGAAATCTACTGTACTATCTCTAGAAAGTATGATAAGTGTCGAGATCAGACATAAGTCATAAATACTGGGAGGTCATGATGACTTGCTAGAGCCCGCTCTTGATCTATAAGTTAAGTACTTATTACCAGTATTGTATGATCCCAAAGGGTCACACACCATAGCTAACGGGAAAGTTAAAAAGGAACTAATACAGTAAGATGCAAGACATTTACTGTATTTGTACAGAGAATTGGGCCAGACAAAATACAGTCTTTTGTCTGATTTGGGTCTTGGGCCCAAAAGCCTAATAGGCCATTAGTTTAATTACTTGGGCCCATATAAGGAAGAGGAGGCGCCAGTTAGACCACAATCTGCGATTTCTAGGTCTGGCCGTCCTCCTCTCTCTCTGTTGTTCCAGCTTGGTCTAGCAGCCTGATCCAGTAGCTTGTAAGCGTGTGGATACCTAGGAGGAGCCGGTAATCATCAGCTCTCAGTGATCTCTTCATTCCCTTGATCAATCCGCTGCAATCATAAGGTAATGATCCTGATCTGTTTATGATTCAACTGCAAATCACCTAGATCCTAGTTGATTATGTTAGGTTGTAATCTGATAATTAAACCTATGAACAAACATAATCCTACAGTGGTATCAGAGCCTAGGTCGTTAGGTTTTTGCTTTTTGGATCATACTAGGTTGTTTATTAGTTTGATGAATCGATTTTAATGAGTAAAATTTGATTAGAAAACTTGAAAAACCTAATATGTAAATCGCATGAACCGATTGAAACCCATCGGTATGCGAAGTGGACGCCCGTATCGATCGACGAGGGAGCGTGATATCGATCGATATCAATCGGATCGATTGCTTCTCGCTGTCCCGATGACCCGATCGCAACGAGCTGATGCACGCGAGTATCGATCGACGTGGGTGCGTCATATCGATCGATATGCTGGCGAGGCATACGTTCCGCGAGTAGCCAATCGGTTCAGCCGAGCTTCGCGGTTCGTTCTTCCCAAACCCGCGACAATGAACCGATCAAACCGATTGTGGTTCATTGTCAGCTTTAGCTTAAACCGCAAGTTAGGTCAAAATTGGCTAAAACACAAGGTGTTTCTTCCCGGTTTTGGACTTAACTGAACCGATCCAATTTAATTGGTGGTTCAAGCGGTTAACCAAATCGCGGTTTGCTGGAAATTATTTAATACAATTGGTATTATTTAATTTCTGGTTAAACCGGATTTAAATTCAAAATTGAATTTTAACCTAAACCGAAGGCTGGTCTAAGTTTGATTTGGTTGGACCAAATAATTTAGAGCTGGTCTGGTTTAGTAAATAACCAGTTGGATTTAGTAGTTAATTTGGTCTTGGACCAGAATTAATGAACCGACTCGGTTATGTCAAATTATTGGGCCAATTGGAATTCTGTGGTCTTGGGCCAAGAATTGGGCCTATAATTTGTGACCCAACCGAAAACTTTAATAAAAATATTAAATTAGAAATTTCTATTTTTAGCATGTTTCTAGATTTAGAAAGTTTCTAAAATAAGTAAGTTTCCCAAAATAGTAATCTTCTATTTTTGGAAACAAAACCTAAAATCCTCAAAACTAATATCAAGCTTGGATGTCTTGCCCAATCTTGTCAGCTACTTAACGCTTATTCAATTACAGATATGGCTTACAGTGTGAGGTGTCTGTTTTTGCGTAAGTAAAGTAGTATATAGTCACTAATTTTATTGGGAGTCCCAGACTTTAGTGATTGTTTGGCTGTAAGAGATTGGTTTCCTTGACTGGGCCATCGGGAGTCCCGAGCCTTGAGACATCTGGTGAATTGGGCCTTGGGCCCAATCCACAACCGAGAGTTATATAGATATAACTAGCTGTGTGCATGCTTACCAAGTAAAGCTAATTCCGGGTGACGGCCAGTGGCCCACTTTGGTTTTAGTTGAACATGGGTCTCGGAATCATTGCATTCTTATGACGTTAAACAAAGAAATTTTGAATGCAATGCGAGTTTTCTTATAAGTTATTAAGATTACTCTTTTATGAACTAAATAACTAAAACTCTATTGTCTCATAATTTCAGCTATGTCAAGCACAACAACACAAAACACTTTCTCGATCCGGTCTGCCCTTGAGAAGGACAAACTGAACGGATCAAACTTCCTGAACTGGTCCAGGAACCTGAGACTTGTGCTCAGGCAGGAGAAGAAGGCTTATGTCCTTGAAAGAGTTCTCCCCCCTAGACCTGCGAATAATGCCGCACAAGCTGTGAAGAATGCTTGGGATACGCATTCTTCAGATGCTAATGACGTGGTTTGCCTAATGTTGGCGACAATGGCTCCCGAACTGCAGATTCAGTGGGAAGGCCTGACTTGTCCATGGAACTGATGGCAAACCTGAAAGCGTTGTTTCAGGAGCAGGCTCGTACAGAGAGATTCCAAACTGTAAAGAATCTCTTGGACTGTAAAATGGCTAAGGATGCAGCAGTGAGTCCACATGTTCTGAAAATGATGGGTTATCTCGATCATTTGACTAGACTCGACTGTCCTATAAGCCAAGAGCTTGCTTGTGATATCGTTCTGCAGTCTCTTACTCCTGCATATGACCAGTTCACCTTGAACTATAATATGCATGGGTTGACAAAGACTTTGCCTGAGCTACATGGTATGCTCAAGACTGCAGAACCTAATCTGAAGAAGGCCAAGGACCCGTTTGTACTCATGGTGCAGAAGGGCAAGGGTTTCAAGAAATCCGCTGCAGACAAAGGAAAGGGCAAGGCAGTCAACAAAGAAAAGGCCAAGCCCAAGCCCGTGTCTAAAGCTGGGCCTTCTGATATCTGCCACTTTTGCAAAGAGGCAGGGCATTATCGCAGGGACTGTAAGAAATACCAGGAAAGTCTGAAGGAGAAGAAGAAGTCCTTCGCGACTACTTCTTCAGGTATTTTTGTTATTGAAGTAAATACTACTACTTCTGATAATACCACTTGGGTATTAGATACTGGATGTGGGGCTCATATTTGTACTAATGTGCAGGCGCTCAGCAACAGTAGAAGGTTGAAGCAAGGGCAAGTAGAGTTGCGGGTTGGCAATGGAGCGAAGGTTCCAGCACTGGCCGTTGGCACTTACTTGTTATCTTTACCTTCTGGATTGATTTTAGAACTTGAGAATTGTTATTTTGTACCTGCTATAAGCAGAAATATCATTTCAGTTTCATTATTGGATTTACAAGGATTTGATTTTTCTATTAAGAATAAATTGTGTTCCTTTAATCTCAATGATATGTTATATGGATGTGCCCCTCTTATTAATGGGCTGTACATGCTGGATCAATCTACTCCAGTATATAACATTAATACAAAACGGTTCAAATCTAACGAAGAAAATGAAACGTTTCTCTGGCATTGTCGTTTAGGGCACATTAGTGAGAAACGCGTCAAGAGGCTCCATTCAAATGGACTCTTGGGCTCATTTGACTTTGAGTCTTGTGAGCAATGCGAATCTTGCCTAATGGGCAAAATGACACGGGCCCCTTTTAATAAACCCACAGAAAGGGCCAGTGAACTATTGGGCCTGATACATACTGACGTGTGTGGCCCAATGTCCACAAATGCTAGAGGAAACTATCAGTACTTCATTACATTCACTGATGATTTCAGTAGATATGGATATGTCTACTTGATGAAACATAAGTCGGAAACCTTTGAGAAGTTCAAAGAATTCCAGAATGAAGTACAGAACCAGCTTGGTAAGAGTATTAAGGCTCTTCGGTCGGACCGAGGAGGAGAATACTTGGGCCAGGAATTCCGTGATCATCTGAGTGAGTGTGGGATCATCTCCCAACTCACACCTCCTGGAACACCTCAGTGGAATGGTGTGTCTGAGAGAAGGAATCATACATTGTTAGATATGGTCCGATCCATGATGAGTCACACAGACCTTCCTATATCCCTTTGGGGATATGCTTTGCTGACCGCAACGTTCACACTGAACAGAGTGCCATCAAAAGCAGTAGCAAAGACACCATATGAGTTATGGCCTGGAAAAACTCCAGCAATGTCTTTTCTCAGAATTTGGGGTTGTGAAGCCTATGTCAAAAGATTAATCTCAGACAAGCTTACACCAAAATCTGACAAATGCTACTTCATTGGTTATCCTAGGGATACCAAGGCTTATTACTTCTATCTGCGATCCGAGAACAAGATCTTTGTTGCTCGGGATTGTACTTTTCTTGAGAGGGAATTTCTCTCTAAGAAAGATAGTGGGAGTAAGGTACAACTTTATGAAATTCAAGAAGGACAGGAACCTGTTCAACCTAATGAGGAAGAACAGCAGGATGAATTACATGAAGTTGTAATAGAACCTGAACCTGAAGTACCTGAAGTTTGAAGATCCGGAAGGATCCGTCACGAACCCGATAGATATCAGGGATTCCTCGTGACTAATTGCCATGATCTTTTGATCATTGACGGTGATGAACCCTCGAACTTTGAAGAAGCCATGATAGGCCCTGACTCCTCAAAGTGGCGTGAAGCCACTGAATCCGAGATGGACTCCATGCCTGTCAACCGAGTGTTCTCACTGGTTGACTTACCCGCTGGTGCTAAAGCCATCGAGTGTAAATGGATCTTCAAGAAGAAGATTGACATGGATGGAAATGTCCAGATTTACAAGGCCAGGTTGGTGGCAAAAGGTTTCAAGCAAATTCATGGTATAAACTATGATGAAACCTATTCACCAGTGGCCATGATGAAATCAATTCGGATTCTCCTAGCAACTGCCGCTTATTATGATTATGAGATTTGGCAGATGGATGTGAAAACCGCCTTCCTGAATGGAATCTTGGAGGAGGATGTGTATATGACACAGCCTGACGGTTACATTGATCCTAAGAATGCTGGGAAAGTATGCAAACTTCACAAATCCATTTATGGATTGAAGCAAGCATCGAGGAGTTGGAATCTTCGTTTTGATGAGGCAATAAAGAATTTTGACTTCATCAGAAACAAGGAAGAACGATGTGTGTATAAGAAAACTAGTGGGAGCAAAGTGGCGTTTCTTATCCTATATGTCGATGACATATTGCTTCTTGGAAATGATATTCCAATGCTGAAGTCTGTTAAAGACTGGCTGGGAAGTTGTTTTTCCATGAAGGACATGGGTGAAGCCGCGTATGTTCTTGGAATTCGAATCTTTAGAGACAGATCTAAAAGGATGATTGGACTTTGTCAAGATTCTTATATAGACAAAATCCTGCATCGATTCGGAATGGATAAATCCAAGAAGGGATTCACGCCAATGATACATGGTGCTACACTAAGCAAGACTCAGTGTCCTAAAACACCTGATGAGCTTAAGCGCATGAGTAGGATACCTTATGCTTCGGCTATAGGATCTATCATGTATGCCATGATCTGTACTCGTCCTGATGTTGCTTATGCACTAAGCATGACGAGTAGGTACCAGTCTAATCCAGGTGAGAATCACTGGATTGTCGTAAAGAATATCCTGAAGTATTTGAGGAATACTAAGGATAAGTTCTTGGTTTACGGAGGAAGTGAAGTGCTTGAAATCAGTGGATTCACGGATGCAAGTTTTCAGACAGATAAAGATGATTTCCGGTCACAGTCTGGTTACATCTTCTGTCTGAATGGCGGTGCAGTAAGTTGGAAGAGTTCCAAGCAGAGCACCGTGGCAGATTCCACAACTGAAGCTGAATACATCGCTGCTTCAGAAGCTGCGAAGGAAGGAGTTTAGATAAGGAACTTCATGATTGAACTCGGTGTATTCCCAAATGCCACTGAGCCTCTAACACTATATTGTGACAACAATGGTGCAATTGCTCAAGCTAAGGAACCGAGACATCATCAGAAATCAAAACATATTATGAGAAGGTATCACCTGATTCGTGATATAGTGAATAGAGGTGAAGTGATGGTCAGCAGAGTTCCCACTGATGAGAACGTGGCTGACCCGTTGACAAAGCCACTCCCGAGACCTAAGCACGAGTTGCATACTGCTGCTGTAGGAATTAGAGATTTTCAAATGTAATCTCTTTTTGAGTGGGAGTTGTGAGGACTTTATTTTAGTTATTTTGATTGGTTCATGTAAACATTTTAATGTTAATGAAATTTTATTTCTGGATTATTTTTAACTGTGATATAAAATAATCGTTCCAAAATGATTCATGTCATCATATATGGGCCATCGAAGTACATGAGAAAGACTTGATTATGAAACCCCATATTTAACGAAATGACATAAATCATAGTGTCCATAGTCGAAGGTTGTTGAAATTGGAACACCAACAACCACTTGAGACTAGAGTGTGTTGAGACTTATGACCAAGTTTCATGGGTCATGGATGCGCGGCATCAAAGTCAACACATAGGTATATGTAGGGAGCATATGACCGGACATGGCCCGCTGATGAGAACTCTACAAGATATTGATATCTGTGTCATAAAAGGTTCTCATTTACGACTATAGAGTATAGTCCTTAGACCTGAGTTCGCATGCATGTGGCTGCACATGGATTGATGCGCTTTGATCATTGTCTAACGCTGTTTCGTAACTGGGAGCTATAAGGACCTTGGTTGGGTGTATTATAAAGTGTGTAGTTCATAGTGATGGAACAAGATGGGATTTGTCCCTGCCGTTTAACGGAGGAAATATCTCTAGGCCAATCGGAGACTTGATAGCTGGTAAGAGAGTGGCCACTCCCAAACGGACTTGCCCAAGTCGTTTGAATTGTCAGTATCAAATCTGGTCCGATGAACATGGTCTGGCTATATAAGGATGACACGCATCTTGCCTTATGCCAGATCGAGATATTGAGACAAAAGGATTAGGGAATGTAGAATTCCAGTAAAAGTGGGAGATTGTTGGGAATATCCTGAAATCTACTGTACTATCTCTAGAAAGTATGATAAGTGTCGAGATCAGACATAAGTCATAAATACTGGGAGGTCATGATGACTTGCTAGAGCCCGCTCTTGATCTATAAGTTAAGTACTTATTACCAGTATTGTATGATCCCAAAGGGTCACACACCATAGCTAACGGGAAAGTTAAAAAGGAACTAATACAGTAAGATGCAAGACATTTACTGTATTTGTACAGAGAATTGGGCCAGACAAAATACAGTCTTTTGTCTGATTTGGGTCTTGGGCCCAAAAGCCTAATAGGCCATTAGTTTAATTACTTGGGCCCATATAAGGAAGAGGAGGCGCCAGTTAGACCACAATCTGCGATTTCTAGGTCTGGCCGTCCTCCTCTCTCTCTGTTGTTCCAGCTTGGTCTAGCAGCCTGATCCAGTAGCTTGTAAGCGTGTGGATACCTAGGAGGAGCCGGTAATCATCAGCTCTCAGTGATCTCTTCATTCCCTTGATCAATCCGCTGCAATCATAAGGTAATGATCCTGATCTGTTTATGATTCAACTGCAAATCACCTAGATCCTAGTTGATTATGTTAGGTTGTAATCTGATAATTAAACCTATGAACAAACATAATCCTACAGTAACTATCCCAGTCAGTCTGGGAATTACCAAAAGGGGTTCCATGCAACACTCCCGCCATCATAGTCAAACATATAAGTTCCGTAAGACATCATAACAATATCCCATAAAATAAACATAAATCCATAAGTCCAAGGAATTTAATATGTATATATACATAACTTTACAAGTCTAAGAAACTTCATTATTAAAGTACTGAATAATATTTAAAAGTTTAGGGGGTAAGAATATGCGGGATGACCCAATACTTATAAATCTCCATCGCGTTCTGTTGTCGGGCCTGTGAGATTTTGAGATTAGGAAGAGTTCTTGGTGAGTTCTTGAAGAGAGAAGCTCATGTACCCGATTAGGGTTTATGAGCGAGAAAGTGTGTAACCGAGAGAGTGAAGAGAGATTGAGAGTTTAGGAAATGATTCCCTTAACTTATCTTAATGTTTATGTGTTACAATGCTTATATAGAGATGAAACTAGGGTTCTGGATAGATAAAACAATAAACAAAGAAGAAGAAGACAAGAGAGTAGTAACGGCTCCAAATGTAGATAGCGACAGCTCACTGAGGAGAGAGAGTGGTGTGTTCAGCCTTGAGATCAGTCTTCCTGCGCTTCTGATTCATTCCAGACATGTTGGTACTATGTTGGGGACTTAACCAAACTATAAACAAACAAAGTCACATGTTTGTTTAGTCCCCAAATCCCAACACTTCCATAAGACATCATCCGGCTCTTCATCTCCTCATAAACCCTAACCGGCTACCATTACTTGTCACACACTCTTGTTACTTCTTTCTCCTTCATTCCAACACTCCCCCTCAAGCTTGATCATGGAGATGAAATGATCAAGCTTGGAACCGTAGATACTTACCTCATTAAAAACCTTGATATAGAAAAACCACTTGGGATAAAAACTATATCAAGGGAAAAAGAGTATAAGTTCTACGGCCTAGGGATCTTCAAGCTTGGGAAAGGTCAATGAGTCCAAGCTTAGGAAGAATGAACTCACAAACCTTCAAGCTAGCAGCCTTGGTGAAAATGTCTGCTAGTTGATCCGAGCTTCTTGTGTAACAAGGTAAGATCACACCTTCTTGAACCTTCTGCCTCACCTTGTGACAATCCACCTCAATGTGCTTTGTTCTCTCATGAAACACTGAGTTGGAAGCTATGTGGATTGCAGCTTGATTATCACAATGCATTGTGATTGGAGTTGGTTGATCAATGCCCAAATCTTCAAGTAAAGCCTTCAGCCATGTCAACTCATTGGTAAGCTTCCTCATTGCTCTATACTCTGCCTCTGCACTTGAGCAAGACACTACCTTCTGCTTCTTTGTTTTCCAAGTCACAAGATTGCCTCCAATGAATGTACAATAGCCTGAAGTGGACCTCCTATCCTGTCTATCTCCTGCCCAATCTGCATCACAATATCCTACAATCTCTGTGCTTTGGTTGCACCCCATCCATATCCCTTGGCCAGGAGATCCATTGAGGTACCTTAGGATCCGGTCCACCATGTTCCAATGATGCATCAATGGAGCTTGCATATGCTGGCTCACCTGGTTCACAGCAAAACACAAATCAGGCCGTGTAATGGTAAGATAAATCAACTTACCAACCATCCTTCTATAGAGTGTAATGTCTCCAAATGGCTCCTTTGCAATCTCCCCCTCTCTTGTGACTTTGTAGCCTTCTTCAAGAGGTGTCTTGGCTGTCTTTCCATTTAGCTTACCTGCTTCACTCAACAAATCAAGAGTGTACTTCCTTTGTGATAAGAAGAGGCCTTCTTTAGACCGGCACACTTCTATCCCTAGGAAGTACTTTAGTTCACCAAGATCCTTGATATCAAACACAGATTTCAAATGATCTTTGCAAGCTTGAATTCCTACCTTGTCACTCCCTGAGATGATGATATCATCTACATAAATGAGAATGACAACAATACCTTCTTGGCTTGATTGAGTGAAGAGAGTATGATCAGCTTCTGATCTACTAAAGCCCTTTTCCATGAGCGTTGTGCTTAGCTTGTGGTACCAAGCTCTAGGAGATTGTTTGAGACCATAGATTGCCTTCTTCAACCTCAGAACCTTTCCTTGTGTTACCATGCCTTCAAGACCAGGTGGTGGAGTCATGTAAACCTCATCCTCTAGCTCTCCTTGGAGGAATGCATTCTTGACATCCATTTGATGCAAATCCCACTCCAAGTTTGTTGCTAAGGACAGAATCACTCTCACTGTATGAAGCTTGGCTACTGGTGCAAAAGTGTCTCTATAATCCTCTCCATAGGTTTGTGTAAACCCTCTTGCAACTAATCTGGCCTTGTACCTCTCTATCTCTCCATTGCTCTTGTATTTGATAGTGAAAACCCATTTGGAACTCACTGCCCTCTTCTTCCTTGGTAAATCTGTTTCATACCAAGTGTTGTTGTTTTCCATTGCCTTGATCTCTTCTCCAACTGCATCAGTCCACTTCTTGTGCTCCTTAGCTTCTTCATAGGTTTTAGGAACCCATTCAGCATCAATAGCACCCATAAACACCTTGTGCTCAGTTGGGAAGTGAGCAAGTGTGCAAACAGCTTGTGTTGGATGAGCTACTGCCTTGCAATTGTAGTAAACCCTAGTCTTCATCCATTCAGACGGGTCCTTTCTCTCTCTAGTACTTCTTCTAAGCACTTGAACCGGCTGTTGATGTTGTACTACTTCAGGTTCCTCTTGCATAGCTTCAGGTTCCATTTGTTGGCCAACAATCTCTTCTCTATCATCTTGATCATGTGTGGCAGAACCATCAGCTTGTGGTTCCTCTTGTGATTCTCCATTGCCCTCCTCATGATCAAGATGAGTAGGCTCATCCATAATGTTAGTTTCCTCAGCCGGTTTATCCACTTGAGTCGCCTCACTCTTCTTTGGCTGAGCAATTCCCAGGCTCTCTAAGATCCTCCTTAGGTTATTGGCACGGTCAGAAGGGTTATTAGGAAGGTCCTTAAGGCTCTCCCAACTCTTCTCTTCATAGAAACCCTTTGACTCCACAAACTTAACATCTCTAGAGACTAATACCCTTCTAGTCTCAGGTACATAGCACTTGTACCCTCTCTGGTTTGTAGAATACCCAATGAACATTGCTTTGACACTCTTATGATCAAGCTTATCTCTCTGCTCTCCTGGTTTTAAAACAAAACACAAACATCCAAACACACGTAAGTGATGAATTGAAGGTTTAGTTTTGTTCAATACCTGATATGGTGAAGCATCTTGTAGAACTCTTGTGGGTGTCCTATTGATTAGATAGCAAGCAGACATCACAGCATCACTCCAAAACCTTTTGGGAACATTTGTATGAAACATAATTGATCTGGCCACCTCCATCAAGTGTCTATTCTTCCTCTCAGCCACACCATTCTGTTGTGGAGTGTATGGACAGCTTGTTTGGTGAATGATCCCATGTTTTGCAAGATGATGCTTGAATGCATTGCTTGTGTATTCCCCACCATTATCTGACCTAAATATCTTAATCTTGGCATTGAAATTGTTAGATACATAGGTTTGAAAGTTCATGAATGCTTCTAACACCCTATCTTTAGATTGAATCAAAGTTAACCAAGTATACTTGGATTTCTCATCAATGAATGTCACAAAGTACTTATGATTCTCTCTAGAAACACATGGAGCAGTCCAAACATCAGAGTGAACAAGATCAAAGCAGTTTGCATACACGGTTTTAGAACTAGGAAAGACTGATTTGCAATGTTTTCCAAGGATACATGCTTCACAATCATCATTTTTAAAAGAAACAAAGGGCAACATTAAACCTAAGGCACGAGAGTGAGGGTGACCAAGTCTAGCATGCCATACAGAATCATTAACTAGAGTAGAACTAAAAACAGAAGCAGATAATTCAGATGCAAGGTTGGTGTCTTCAAGCATGTATAACTCATCCTTTGTCACACCCTTTCCAAGCAACTTACTTGTCTTAATATCCTGAAAAATCACATCATTAGGACTGAAGATAACATTGCATTTAAGATCAGTAGCTACTCTCTTAACACTTAACAAGTTTGATGTAAAACTAGGCATGTAAAAAGCTTTTGATTCTCTGTCAAACAACCTAACATTTCCTATGCCTTTAATTGGAATCCTTTCACCATTAGCAATCACAACATTACCAAGAGCAGGTTCAACATTCTTTATCAAGTTTAAATCACTAATCATGTGATGTGAAGCACCTGAATCTACTATCAATGGCTTATGATCAGATATTGAATGTTTGTGATTGATTAAAGCATGAAAGGAGCTACCCAGAACATTACCAGAACCTTCCTTGAAGGCTTTGATGAGAGCATCAAGATCAGACCTCCTCACCAAGTCATTTTGAGGCGCCACATTAGGAGCAGGAGCAAAGACTGGTACCATCTCTCTACAATCATTCCCACCACGGTTTGATGAAGTAGAAGCACCAGGCGCAGCAGGACCAGCTAGGGTTGATTCACTTGAGTAATGAGCTCTCTGGTCCTTGAACTTGTTGTTGTTGAAGGCCGGTTTGAGGTGGGGATGAAGCAGCCAGCATTTGTCCTTGAAATGCCCCTTTCTCTTGCAATGGTCACATACACCCGGGACTCTTCTTTCCTCAGGTTTGTAGGCTCCTTTGTGAGCAGTAGCAAGCTCACCTTTCCTTCCAAACAGTCCAAAAGATCCCTGCTCCTTTTGGATTTGAGCACACACTTCATCAAGATTTGGGAGAGTTTCTGCCCTTAACATGTGTGTGATCAAGCCATTGTAAGCTGGGTTTAGGGTTAGCAGGAGAGCAAACACCTTGTCTTGCTCCCTCCTCTCATTTAGAACCTGTGGATCAACTGTTGGTGGCCTCAGCATTTCCAACTCTGCCCACAATGATCTAAACTTCCCAAAGTGTTGCTTGAACTCCATATCTTCTTGGCTCAAATTGTTGATGGCCATCTTCACTTCAAACACCCTACTGAGGTTAGACATGTTGCCATATACCTTGTACAAGGTGTCCCATAAGCCTTTGGAGCTCTCACAGTAGGAGTAAGCTTCCAACAGAGACGGTTCAAGGGAGCTTTGAAGAATGGACAGTACATGTTGATCTCCTTGGATCCATGCTTCTTCATCTTCAAGGGCTGCTTCTTCAACAGCCTCTTCATCAACCTTAGCCTCAGCCTCGGTTCCTCCTTTAGCAGCTTCACCTTTGGGCTCAGCTTTCATCATCTTGACTGGAGCAGAGTCGTTTAAAACATGCTTCCACAAGCCTCTTCCACCAAGAGCGCTTTTGGCCATTCTAGCCCACACCAAGTAGTTGGCTCCCTTAAGAGTCACTGGGATAATCACCCTTGAGTTTTCCATGACTGAGTAATGATAGAGATTCAAGAGAACAGGTTTCAAAAGAGAAGTTGAACAAGAAAGAAGTAACCGGGTAGTATAGGATGAAGTTAACCGAGAGTACAAGAGATTCAAATGAGTATTGAGAACAAAAGAGAGAGATTCAGAGTATTTGCGGAAGAGAGATTAGGTACAGAAGCTTTAAGGCTCTGATACCATGTGAGATTTTGAGATTAGGAAGAGTTCTTGGTGAGTTCTTGAAGAGAGAAGCTCATGTACCCGATTAGGGTTTATGAGCGAGAAAGTGTGTAACCGAGAGAGTGAAGAGAGATTGAGAGTTTAGGAAATGATTCCCTTAACTTATCTTAATGTTTATGTGTTACAATGCTTATATAGAGATGAAACTAGGGTTCTGGATAGATAAAACAATAAACAAAGAAGAAGAAGACAAGAGAGTAGTAACGGCTCCAAATGTAGATAGCGACAGCTCACTGAGGAGAGAGAGTGGTGTGTTCAGCCTTGAGATCAGTCTTCCTGCGCTTCTGATTCATTCCAGACATGTTGGTACTATGTTGGGGACTTAACCAAACTATAAACAAACAAAGTCACATGTTTGTTTAGTCCCCAAATCCCAACACTTCCATAAGACATCATCCGGCTCTTCATCTCCTCATAAACCCTAACCGGCTACCATTACTTGTCACACACTCTTGTTACTTCTTTCTCCTTCATTCCAACAGGGCCTGGTCAACGAATCCATCTGTCATGGATGCCAACTCTTCCGTTTGTAGTAAAGCATGCATCTCAAGAAACTTCATGGATACATGACCACAATCACCAGTGTTGGGATTTCACAATCATGACCATGGTTATCATGTTGAGAAACCTTAGATTGCTCTAAACCCTAGTTTAGAGAGAGAGAGCATAAGTGAACCGTAAATGCCATGGACAGTTTCTACTTTGCTCTTATCAAGAACACCTATCTATTTGAGACTTATCCAAGATCCTAACATCACTTATAGAGTGTGTTTACTCATGAGGATTAATAGAATCAGTAAGTAGAAGGTTTGTTCTTGTAATGTTCATGAACAGCCGGTTTATGTTGTCTCTTGAATTAGCTATGGAAGAGCTCATCAAGAGCACAACCAGGAGCATTAAAGCAACCCTAGACCGAGTCTGTTCATTTTTCTTATTGTGTTTGAGTGAGAGACACAATAAGGAAGAAGGAGAACCGAGAGAGAGAAATAATTGTTTCTGGTTTTCTTATTATCTCTTCTTAATGAATGTGTTACAAGAGATGTCTTTATATAGACACTTTATAATTTGCAACACAAACTAAACTAGGTCTAAACCTAATAAGAAACTCGGTTACAACAAGAGAGAGAGAGTCCCAACGGTCTGAATTCAAACATGTGAGGAGAGAGGTCTTTATTGCTTGTTCACACTATGATAGTGACATGTCTGAACCGCAGGACCACTTCTTTTTGTTTGATTCCTTTATGAGCTGCTGGAGATAGAGACAGGTTTATTTTGTGTCTAAAGGAGAGAGAGAGAGTGATAGTGACTTGACCTAAAGCGGTCCACAGCCCACTTCTCACCTCACTTCTCTCTCATGGTTCATTTGATAGCTTATCACTTCCTTAGAGTTGTGATAAGCTGAACCACATCCTCTCCTTTGTCCCACACTCTCTTGGCGTGATAAGGACACTCCCAAGCATAGCCATCTCCTCTTATCCGCAGCTTAGACACATTTGGCTCCTTGAACATATTCAAACATTTGCTTGAATGTTTGCTCCTCTTCTTGCTTCTTTACCAAGTCTCATTTATACACTTGCACAAGTCATTGCTTTGTGCTTCTTCTCACTTCTAGTGTGGACTTCATAGCTCCTTGATGCCTTCATCCTTAGCTTTGCTAAGTGTTGATCCCATCTTTGGTCTTCTTTGTCACACACCAAAGCTCATCCAAGAATAGACTTCTAGGCCTTGTCATTGTGACTTCGGCCTTTCCTCCTCCTTGAATGCATCCTCTCTAATACTCCCCCGCAAGCTTGGGCGCCGAGACACTAAAGGACCAGAGGCCAAGCTTGGAGATGCGGGAGCTACCTCATTAAAAACCTCCTTAAGTAAAACCTCATGGGATAAAACCTTAAGGAGGGAAAAAGAGTATAGCTACAACATCCCCTTGATGTAAGCTTTGACCTTGTTCCTTTGTGTATTTGAATGAGCCGGTTCATTAGGTTAACTTCTCCTTTAGATTGCCTTCTCCATCTTGGATCAAGCTTCTCCATTGGACTAAGCTTCTCCATTGGACCTCCCATGACCTTGCCTCAAGACTTAGCCTTCCTTCATGCCATTCCTTGAGTCCTTTCCTTGTCACTCAATCTGCCCATTATCTTACTCCTCCTTTAGGCCTCCTAATGAACCTTCACATCAAAGATTCAAAGAAGACTTGTTAAAGTAAAATGCCATGAGTTTAAGTATATGATTAAGCAATGGATAAGTAACACAAGTGATTTTTATTGACTTAATGAAGACTTAATAAAAACAGTGAGAGTTTAGGAGTTTAGCCTTTTAGGAGTTGAGGTTTAGCCTTCCTTTGGACATGATTGGGACTTTGAAACCTTGTGCATATCTCACTGGATTTTTGCACATCCAATCTAAGCCCTTCTTCTTCACACCAACACTCTTGATTTGAGCTGATTCAACGCCTACCACTAGCTTGCATTACCTTCTTGGTCTGCTCCACTTAGTGATTCCCGGTTCTAACATCAATCAAGGTGTTGTTGCTTCTGGTTTTAGGAGTTCCTCTAGGGTTTACTCCATTTCTTTGAGGTTTAACACCTCCCCCGGACTGTTAAGCTTTCCACAAGCTTGTTGGCTTTAGACCTAGCCTTTTAGCCACGCCTTTAACCTTTCCTTAAGCCCTCATGAAGTCGGAAGAACCATTGAGATGTGAGTTGATTCATTAGTTGCATAACCGGTTCTAGCTCCTTGATGACTTCTCTTGAAGCCTTAACAGCCTTGATGGGTTGTTCAACTTGTAGCCTCCCTTAAATATGGACACCTTTTGGTCTGCTCCTTTGTTAGCTTCAGATTAACCATACCATGCTAAGAGCCAATCCTCCATCATTACTGTTAGAATATGAGTTTAGGTTGAGGATGAAGGTTAGATTGAAGAGAGAATGAAGAGACAATGAAGAGAGAAGCTAGGATACCCGATTAGGGTTCTTGGCGGTTTAGAGAGAGAGAGAGAGAGTTTGCGGCTACTTAGAGAAGAATAATTCTCTTGTATATTCATCAAGGGATTTACAGAACATATATATACTAGAATACAACTAGGGTAAGCAATAAACATAGCTATACAAACATAGAATGAGAGAATATCCCCTTTAGGAAAGAGAGTATCCATCCGGGTAAGGTAAGAGTGTGGCGCCTAAGTTTCCTCCAACGGTCATATTCTCCTTAGCATTCAAATATGAACCGGATCAAGTCTTCATCTCAATACTCCCCCTCAAGCTTGAATCTCATGGGAGTTGAGATCAAGCTTGGAACCATGAAGACTCACCTCATTAAAAACCTAAGTATAGAAAACCTCTTGGGACAAAACTATACTTAGGGAAAAAGAGTATGAGTTTCAAGGTCTAGGAGAATGCGTGTGAGGAGTGTTCATGAGTCCTAGATTTGAGTGAATGGACTCACAAACCCTTTGACTTGCTGCCTTAGTGAACACATCAGCAAGTTGATCCTCACTCCTTGTAAAACATGGCAGCACAATTCCTTGCTCTATCATTTGTCTCACTTTGTGGCAGTCCACTTCTATATGCTTGGTTCTCTCATGGAAGACTGAATTTGAAGCAATGTGAATGGCTGCTTGGTTATCACAGTGTATTGTGATTGGTGTTGGAGTCTCAATCCCCAAATCTACAAGAAGACCCTTGATCCATGCCAATTCTGTTGCTAGCTTCCTCATTGCTCTATACTCAGCTTCAGCACTTGAACATGACACTATCTTCTGCTTCTTGCTTTTCCAAGTAACCAGATTTCCTCTAATGAAAGTACAATACCCAGTAGTAGACCTCATGTCTACTCTATCTCCTGCCCAATCAGCATCACAATACCCAACTATCTCTGTGCTTTGATTGCAGCCCATCCAAATGCCTTGCCCGGAAGTACCACTTAGGTATCTGAGTATCCTCTGAACCATGTCCCAATGATGCACCTTTGGTGCTTGCATGTGTTGGCTTATCTGGTTCACAGCAAAGCACAAGTCAGGTCTGGTTATAGTTAAGTAGATTAGCTTACCAACAAGTCTTCTGTATTGAGTGATGTCCTCAAATTGTCTGTCTTCAAGCTCCCCCTCTCTTATGACTTTGTAGCCTTCCTCCAATGGTGTCTTAGCTGGTCTTGATCCAATCTTTCCTGCTTCAGACAATAAATCAAGTGTGTACTTCCTTTGAGATAAGAAGAGTCCTTCATTAGACCGACAAACTTCTATCCTATTGATCATGACATTATCAATATGTTAAGTTTGTGGAATGCACAAGTCTTGCACAATATCAAAGTGCAAAGTTGGGGACAACACAAGTGATAAGGCGCCAACATAATTCAGAAACAAGAAGGAGAGAGAGCCGTTGGGATAGAGAGATAGCCGTTAGGGTTTAAGGAGGGTTTTGTCTGGTGGGGACCACAAGTGGTCCACACCCTTTCTCTCACCTCCTGGCGCATCCTCAGACCTGCTCTGACCTTGTCTCCTCCTATTTTGTCTTGTTTCTCCTTTAGGTTAAACCATTCATGTGTTGTAAGAACTATATATGTGTTGTAACCACAAATGAAAGAAGTTAAGGGTTTTGAATCCCATTTTCTCTCTAGCTGCGCCACCACTCTTATTCTCTCAAGAACACTCATGTTCATACTCTCAAAATTTAACATGGTATCAGAGCAATGCTCCTCATTCTCTTGATTCTCTCTTTTTAATTCTTTACTCTCTCTCGGCTGCAGCTACTCTCGGTCCAAAACCCTAATTCTCTCTCTCTTTATTCCCTCGGTTCCTAAGCTACTATTCTCTAAGTTCTTCATCCTCTCTGCTCTAAAACTCTTATTCTTGTCCTAAGCTCTCATTCACTCAGTTTACTCATACTCTCGGTCCACATAAAACCCTAGGTTTCTCGGTCCAAAGATTGTTCACTCTCGGTCCTTCAAAGTTCCAACCGCTCTCCATCAGCTGTTCACCATGGAAGACTCTTCTCATCTCAGCTCAAGCTTGAGGCCTACTGCTGTCCCTGTTGTGCTCAAAGGTATCAACTATAGGACATGGCAAAGGACCATCAAGACTGCCATTTGTGGAAGAGGATTGTGGGATCACATCTTGGAGGATAAAACACCAACTGAAGAAGATGAAGCCAAGAAGAAGGATGAGGAAACCAAAAAGGCAGAAGCTAAATGGTTTCAAGAAGATCAGCTTGTGCTTGGCTTCCTCCAAAACTCTCTTGACCCATCCATCCTTGAAGCTTATTCTCATTGTGAGACAGCAAAATCACTGTGGGATACTCTCAAGAAGATTTATGGAGATGTGTCTAATCTCAGCAGGGTGTATGAAGTTAAGAAGGCCATAAGTGAGCTGAAACAAGAAGACCATGACTTTACCAAGTATCTTGGGAAGTTCTCTTCAACATGGTCTGAACTTGAGATGCTAAGGCCAAGCACTTTAAACCCTAAGGTTCTCATTGAGAGAAAGGAGCAAGACAAGATCTTTGGCCTTCTACTCAACTTGAATCCGGTTTATAATGATGCCATCATGAAGATCCTAAGGGAGACTACACTTCCTGATTTTGAAGAGGTGTGCTCAAGGCTTCAAAAGGAAGAAGGAAACATTGGTTTGTTTGGAGGAAAGGGGGAGTTGGTGACTGCCAACAAAGCCGGCTTCAAAACTGAGGAGAAGAAGGCGCCATTTTGTGATCATTGCAAGAGGAAAGGCCACTCCAAGGATAAGTGTTGGGTCCTTCATCCCCACCTCAAACCAGACAAGTTCAAGAACTCAAGGGCAAATGCAAACATCTCACAAGAAGCTGTGAATGAACCAGCCTCTACTTCAGCTCAAGGAGGGGAGCTTGCACTCTACACAGCCACTGAGTATGTCAAGAAGAGTGACCTTGAGGACCTCATCAAGGCTTATGCCTCTAAACTCTCTGGTATCTCTTTATTTTCACATAAATTGCTTAGTAAAACTGATCATAAGTTGGTAGTAGATTCAGGAGCTTCTCACCATATAATTAGTAATGCTAAGTTGTTGGAAAACATTAAACCTGCCCTAGGAAGAGTAACTATAGCTGATGGTCAAGGGATTCCAATAATAGGTACAGGAAAGTTGAGATTATTTAACAAGGAAAGTGATGCATTCTATGTTCCTAAGTTTAAATCTAACTTGCTGTCGGTTAAGAGGATCACTAAGGACTTGAATTGCAATGTTATCTTTGGGCCTAATGATGTTTGTTTTCAGGATATTAAGAATGGAAAGGTTATTGGAAGAGGTGGTACACAAGATGAGCTTTACCTCCTTGAAGACACTTCTCCAAGCAACTCGGATTCATTAGCCTTTAAATCCTGTTTTTCTTTCAATCAAAATGTCCTATGGCATGCTAGACTAGGACATCCTCATGCTCGTGCTTTGAACTTAATGTTGCCTAATGTTAGCTTTGATCATTCAACTTGTGAAGCTTGTATTCTTGGCAAACATTGTAGAACTGTCTTTCCTAAATCAACTACTATCTATGAACATTGTTTTGATCTTGTGCACTCTGATGTTTGGACTTCACCTTGTCTGTCTAGAGATAGAAACAAGTATTTTGTGACCTTCATAGATGAAAAATCAAAATATACTTGGGTAACTTTGCTTCCATCTAAAGATAGGGTGTTTGATGCATTTTTAAATTTCCAAAACTATGTTACTAACCAGTTTAATGCCAAGATCAAAGTGTTTAGGTCAGATAATGGAGGAGAGTATACAAGCCAAAGATTCAAAGCTCACTTGAACAAATGTGGGATCCTTCATCAAACAAGCTGTCCCCATACTCCCCAACAAAATGGTGTGGCTGAAAGGAAGAACAGACACCTCATGGAAGCTGCTAGGTCCATGATGTTCCACACCAATGTTCCTAAGAGATTTTGGGGAGATGCTGTGTTGGCAGCATGCTATCTCATCAACAGGATCCCAACTAGAGTTCTTCAAGACATTTCACCATATGAGGTATTGAACAAAGCCAAACCATTTATTGAACACTTACGTGTGTTTGGTTGTGTTTGTTTTGTATATATCTCAGGAGATCAAAGGAACAAGCTAGATGCTAAGAGCACAAGGTGTATGTTTCTTGGATACTCCACAACTCAGAAGGGCTACAAGTGTTTTGATCCAAGCAACAACAGGACCTATGTTTCAAGGGATGTTAAGTTCATTGAGGGACAGAGTTACTATGAGAAGAAGGATTGGGAAGGTTTGAAAGATCTCTCAAGATCACCTTCTGATTTGGCTACAAGTTTGAAGTACTTGTTGGATCACTTGGGCAATGACACCCCACGGCCAGAAAAGGCTGAGACACCTACCCAGGAAGCTCAACAAGAGGATACTGAACCAGCAACACACACTCAGGAACCGGCTCAAGCTCAAGAAGACACTCTACCTCAAGATCAGAACCAAGTGGACTTGGATATGGATGAGGATGAGATGGTTTATCAAGAGGCAGTGGGTAATGAGGAAGTGGTTGATCAACAGGTTCAGCAACTCAGGAGAAGCACAAGGGAAAAGAAAGATCCATCAGAATGGATGAAGACAAGAGTCTACTACAACAACCAAGCAGTAGCTCATCCTAGTCAATCTACTTGTTCTATTGACTTGCTCCCATCTAGTCACAAGGCTTTTCTTGGGAAGATTGAGTTAAATCATGTTCCTAAGACTTATGAAGAGGCTGAGGGGATCAAGGTTTGGATGGATGCAGTAGAGGATGAGAAAGAGGCTATGGAGAGGAACCACACTTGGATTGTGGAAAAGCTGCCAAAGAGGAAGAAAACAGTCAGCTCTAAATGGGTCTTCACAATCAAGTATAAAAGCAATGGAGACATAGAGAGGTACAAGGCAAGGCTAGTGGCAAGGGGTTTCACTCAAACCTATGGAGAAGACTATACAGACACCTTTGCACCAGTGGCTAAACTTCACACTGTAAGAGTCACATTGAGCTTAGCCACAAACCTCTCATGGAATCTGTGGCAAATGGATGTGAAGAATGCTTTTCTACAAGGTGAACTTGAAGAGGAAGTGTATATGACTCCACCACCAGGTTTGAAGCACTTGTGTAAAGATGGTGAAGTGTTGAGGCTGAGAAGGGCAATTTATGGTCTGAAGCAATCACCAAGGGCATGGTACCATAAGCTTAGTCATACTCTCATGGACCATGGCTTCAAGAAGTCTCAATCTGATCACACTTTGTTCACGCTTCAAAGTGCTCAAGGAGTTGTGGTGGTTCTGATTTATGTGGATGACTTGATTATCACAGGAAGTGATAATGATGGAATTCAATCCACAAAGGCATTTCTCAAGAGTTCCTTTGATATTAAAGACCTTGGAGAGTTGAAGTACTTCTTGGGCATTGAAGTTTGCAGATTCAATGATGGATTGTTTCTGTCCCAAAGGAAGTATGTTAAGGACTTGTTGACAGAAACAAGTATGCTTGATTGCAAGATTGCAAAGACTCCTCTTGAAGATGGCTACCAAGTCAATAGAAAGGGGGAGAAATCAGATGAAGTCAAGTTCAAGGATGTCTCATTGTATAGGAGGCTGGTTGGGAAGCTTATCTACCTCACTCTCACAAGACCAGACTTATGCTTTGCTGTGAATCAAGTTAGCCAACATATGCAATCACCCACAGTGTATCATTGGAGTTTGATTGAGAGGATACTCAGATATCTCAAAGGATCAACTGAACAAGGTATTTGGATGGGTAAGAATGAGAGCACAGAGATTGTTGGCTATTGTGATGCAGATTGGGCTGGGGATAAGAGTGATAGAAGATCAACAACCGGCTACTGCACCTTCATTGGAGGCAACTTGGTGACTTGGAAGACAAAGAAGCAGAAGGTGGTATCCTGTTCTAGTGCTGAAGCTGAGTATAGGGCAATGAGGAAGCTTGCAACCGAGCTAACATGGCTGAAGGCTCTGCTTAAGGACTTTGGCATAGAGCAATCAAGTCCAATCACCTTTCATTGTGACAACCAGGCTGCTATTCACATTGCAACCAATTCAGTGTTTCATGAGAGGACAAAACACATTGAGATTGATTGTCACAAGGTGAGGGAGAAGATTGAAGATGGAACCATTCTGCCTTGTTACACAAAGAGTGAAGATCAGCTTGCAGACATCTTCACCAAGGCTGCTAGTCTTAAGGTTTGCACTCATGTCTTTGGCAAACTAGGGCTGGTGGCTATTCATGATTAGAACTTCCCTGATTCATGAGCAGCATACTCTTTTTCCCTTGATGTGGTTTTGTCCCAAGTGGTTTTCCACATCAAGGTTTTTAATGAGGTGTTGCCATGATCATTCCAAGTTCAGTCTTTAGGGTGATTCCAAAGTCTGAACTTGAGGGGGAGTATTGATCATGACATTATCAATATGTTAAGTTTGTGGAATGCACAAGTCTTGCACAATATCAAAGTGCAAAGTTGGGGACAACACAAGTGATAAGGCGCCAACATAATTCAGAAACAAGAAGGAGAGAGAGCCGTTGGGATAGAGAGATAGCCGTTAGGGTTTAAGGAGGGTTTTGTCTGGTGGGGACCACAAGTGGTCCACACCCTTTCTCTCACCTCCTGGCGCATCCTCAGACCTGCTCTGACCTTGTCTCCTCCTATTTTGTCTTGTTTCTCCTTTAGGTTAAACCATTCATGTGTTGTAAGAACTATATATGTGTTGTAACCACAAATGAAAGAAGTTAAGGGTTTTGAATCCCATTTTCTCTCTAGCTGCGCCACCACTCTTATTCTCTCAAGAACACTCATGTTCATACTCTCAAAATTTAACATATCCTAAGGAAGTACTTTAGAGTACCAAGATCCTTAATATCAAACACAGATTTAAGATAAGCTTTGGTTTCTTGAATACCTGACTTGTTACTCCCTGAAATGATAATGTCATCAACATAAACAAGGATGACAATGATACCTTCCTGATCTTGAAGAGTAAACAAGGTATGGTCTCCCTCCGATCTCCTGAATCCTTTTTGCATAAGGGTTGAGCTCAACTTATGGTACCAAGCTCTAGGTGATTGCTTGAGTCCATAGATAGCCTTCTTGAGCCTTAGCACCTTCCCTGGTTTCACAATGCTTTCAAGACCAGAAGGTGGTCTCATGTATACCTCATCTTCAAGCTCTCCTTGAAGGAATGCATTCTTGACATCCATTTGCCAAAGTTCCCAACCAAGGTTTGTTGCTAGTGACAAGATGATCCTAACTGTGTGAGGCTTAGCTTGATCATGTGTAGATGAATCAGATTCTTGCGGTTCTGGAGCTGATTCTTGAGTGTCCCCCTCAGGATCAAGATGGACTAATTCTTGTGGAGCTTCTGAAGTCACTTCTGGTACTGTAGGAGCAGGACTTGTTACAGCCGGTTGTGAAGGTATACCAATTCCAAGGCTTTCCATAATTCTCCTTAAGTTGTCAGCCCGGTCTGATTGAGATGTTGGAAGGTCCTTCAAACTATCCCAATTCCTTTCATCATAGAAGCCTCTTGTCTCCATAAATTTCACATCTCTTGAAATCAAAACCTTCCTTGTTTCAGGCACATAACACTTGTATCCTTTTTGTGTTGTAGAATATCCAATGAACATGGCTTTGGTGCTCTTAGCATCCAATTTATCCCTTTGTTCTCCTGGTATTAACACAAAGCAAAGACACCCAAACACACTAAGTGATCAACTAAAGGATTGGTTTTGTTTAATACCTGAAATGGAGATTGATCCTTGAGAACTTTTGTGGGAGTTCTGTTGATCAAGTAACAAGCAGTCATGACTGCATCTCCCCAAAACCTCTTAGGAACATTCTTGTAGAACATCATGGATCTTGCCACTTCCATCAGATGTCTGTTCTTCCTCTCAGCCACTCCATTTTGTTGTGGAGTGTAGGGACAGCTTGTTTGATGAAGAATCCCATGCTTGGACAAGTGTTGCTTGAAGGCATTGCTTGTGTACTCACCACCATTGTCTGATCTAATAATTTTGATCTTAGCATTGAAATGGTTAGTAACATGACTTTGAAAGTTCATAAAAGCCTCTAACACTCTATCCTTAGTTTGCATCAATGTTATCCAAGTATATTTAGATTTTTCATCAATGAAGGTGACAAAGTACTTATGATTTTCTCTAGACATACAAGGAGCAGTCCACACATCAGAATGAACAAGATCAAAGCAACTTTCATAAGTGGTTTTAGAAACTGAAAAAACAGATTTGCAATGTTTTCCAAGAATACAAGCCTCACACTCATCATTCTTAAAAGAAACAATAGGTAATAATAGTCCTAAGGCCCTAGAGTGTGGATGTCCTAGTCTAGCATGCCAAATAGAATCATCCACACCAACACAAGTAGATAAAGCAGTAGATAAAATAGTAGATAATTCAGAATGAGGGTTGGTGTCTTCAACCATATAGAGCTCATCCTTTGTCACACCTTTCCCAATCAACTTACTTGTCTTAATATCCTGAAACACCACATCATTAGGACTAAAAACAACATTGCAATTTAAATCAGTGGCTATTCTTTTAACAGAGACTAAGTTGGAGGTGAAACTAGGCATATAAAAAGCTTTAGATTCTTTGTCAAATAGTTTCAGATTTCCTATGCCTTGTATTGGAATCTTATCACCATTTGCAATTACTACACTTCCTAAGGCCGGTTCAACACTATTTATCAACCTAGAATCACTTATCATATGATGAGAGGCTCCTGAATCAATGATCAAAGGTTTCAGTTTGTTTGAAGCAAAGAGTAAAGTGCCAAGGATCATACCAGAGTTCTCCTTGAGAGGTTTAATGAGAGCCTCAAGGTCTGACCTCCTTACCACATCATTCTGAGCAGTCACAGCTGGTGCTTGATGGACCACCATTGCTCTCCCTTCATCACATTGCTGCATTGAAGAAGAACCTGGTCCAGCTGCACCATTTGAGTAGTTTGCCCTTTGATCTTTGAACCGGTTGTTGTGAGATGATGGCCTGAGGTTAGGATGAAGGCGCCAGCATCTATCCTTCAAGTGCCCACTCTTCTTGCAAAAATCACACATCAAGACTCCTCTCTTGTCACCTCCATGGTTCTGCCTTTCCTCAGCATGAAACACACCTTTATTGGCGGTTACCAACTCTCCTTTCCCTTTGAACAGCCCAAATGAACTTGCTCTTTTTGAATCTGTCCACACACATCATCAATATCAGGTAGAGTGTCTGCCCTCAGGATGTGCTTAATCATCCCATTGTAGGATGAGTTCAGGGTGAGCAGAAGAGCAAAGACTTTATCTTGCTCTCTCCTTTCTTGCAACACCAAAGGGTCACTGCTTGGTGGCCTTAACATCTCCATCTCTGACCACAGTGAGCTAAACTTGCCAAAGTGAGCCTTAAACTCCATATCTTCTTGCTGGAGGTTGTTGATGGCTAGCTTAACTTCAAAGACTCGAGTGAGATTTGTTTTGTTTCCATAAACCTTCTCAATGGTATCCCATAGCTGCTTTGAAGTCACACAGTAGGAGTAAGCCTCCAAGAGATGTTGGTCCAGTGAGCTTTGAAGTATGGAGAGGACATGTTGATCCCCTTGAACCCACGCTTCTTCATCAGCTTCAGATGTGTCCTCATGCTCAACATCTTCTTTACCTTCTTTTTCCTTCACCACCTTCTCTGGAGCTGTACTCCTCATGATGTACTTCCATAAACCTCTGCCTCCAAGAGCAGACTTCACCATCCTGGCCCAAACAATGTAGTTGGCACCCTTAAGGGTCACAGGAATGATTACCCTTGAGTTCTCCATTGCTAAAACAGATTTGAGGCAAGGAGGGAGTTTTCAAGGTAAGCTTCTGAATAAACAGGTTCTCAACTCACAGAGAACACACACCACAGAGAATAAACCAAGAAGAAATGCTTGAGAGTTTTAGTGCTTTCAAGAACAACAGCCGGATGCTTTAGGAACACGCTTAAGAATAAGATGAACAAGAACTAGAAAAATCAGAGTTTATGCGGAAATAAATAGGTATAGGAGCTTATGGCTCTGATACCATGTTAGAATATGAGTTTAGGTTGAGGATGAAGGTTAGATTGAAGAGAGAATGAAGAGAGAATGAAGAGAGAAGCTAGGAGACCCGATTAGGGTTCTTAGCGGTTTAGAGAGAGAGAGAGAGAGAGAGTTTGCGGCTACTTAGAGAAGAATAATTCTCTTGTATATTCATCAAGGGATTTACAGAACATATATATACTAGAATACAACTAGGGTAAGCAATAAACATAGCTATACAAACATGGAATGAGAGAATATCCCCTTTAGGAAAGAGAGTATCCATCCGGGTAAGGTAAGAGTGTGGCGCCTAAGTTTCCTCCAACGGTCATATTCTCCTTAGCATTCAAATATGAACCGGATCAAGTCTTCATCTCAATAATTACTCCATCTTAGAGCAACTTCAAGACTGATCTTCTTGACCATGATGCACACTGAGCCTTGAACCCAAGCTTCCATCACTGCCTCTTCTTGAAACAGCTTCTAGACTTGATTATCCACGAAATCAGTGTTGCCTTTCTTGACTAACTTGTTGTAGCAGCTTCTGGACGCCTCTTCTTCTTAGGTAAGCTCAAGACCAGTGGGTACAACCACTTAGAAACTGAACTCCAGCCCCTTTTGTAAACTGTCCTCACTAGTTGGTTCATCATTCCACCTAAAAAACACCAAGAAACACACAACAATCCTCAAAATAACACAGCTTTGATCAGGAGCTATGCACTCTGATTTTTAAGTCATTGTGAGCTAAGGAGCTTCAAGGACAGAACTCAGAGAGAATGAGTGAAGTATTAGTAACCAGAGAATGAAAGAAAATGCAGAAAATGAGAGAATGAATGAATGAACACATAAGCTCGGATTAAGAGATTATGTGCAGAGAATGAGAGTATAAATGAATGAGAGAATGAAGGGGAAGTTCAGGGACTGAGTTTTGCTCAGTTTGAGCTTTTGGTTTTGAGAACATTGACTGAGTTTTGCTCAGTTTATTCTCTGAATTTTCCGGAAGCTTAGAGTGAGAAAGGGACAGAGTTTTGCTCTGTTTTTCTCTGGTTTTTGAGCTTTATTCAATCCTAGAATCTTATGCTCTGATACCATGTTAGGATTTCACAATCATGACCATGGTTATCATGTTGAGAAACCTTAGATTGCTCTAAACCCTAGTTTAGAGAGAGAGAGAATAAGTGAACCGTAAATGCCATGGACAGGTTCTACTTAGCTCTTATCAAGAACACCTATCTATTTGAGACTTATCCAAGAGCCTAACATCACTTATAGAGTGTGTTTACTCATGAGGATTAATAGAATCAGTAAGTAGAAGGTTTGTTCTTGTAATGTTCATGAACAGCCGGTTTATGTTGTCTCTTGAATTAGCTATGGAAGAGCTCATCAAGAGCACAACCAGGAGCATTAAAGCAACCCTAGACCGAGTCTGTTCATTTTTCTTATTGTGTTTGAGTGAGAGACACAATAAGGAAGAAGGAGAACCGAGAGAGAGAAATAATTGTTTCTGGTTTTCTTATTATCTCTTCTTAATGAATGTGTTACAAGAGATGTCTTTATATAGACACTTTATAATGTGCAACACAAACTAAACTAGGTCTAAACCTAATAAGAAACTCGGTTACAACAAGAGAGAGAGAGTCCCAACGGTCTGAATTCAAACATGTGAGGAGAGAGGTCTTTATTGCTTGTTCACACTATGATAGTGACATGTCTGAACCGCATGACCACTTCTTTTTGTTTGATTCCTTTATGAGCTGCTGGAGATAGAGACAGGTTTATTTTGTGTCTAAAGGAGAGAGAGAGTGATAGTGACTTGACCTAAAGCGGTCCACAGCCCACTTCTCACCTCACTTCTCTCTCATGGTTCATTTGATAGCTTATCACTTCCTTAGAGTTGTGATAAGCTGAACCACATCCTCTCCTTTGTCCCACACTCTCTTGGCGTGATAAGGACACTCCCAAGCATAGCCATCTCCTCTTATCCGCAGCTTAGACACATTTGGCTCCTTGAACATATTCAAACATTTGCTTGAATGTTTTCTCCTCTTCTTGCTTCTTTACCAAGTCTCATTTATACACTTGCACAAGTCATTGCTTTGTGCTTCTTCTCACTTCTAGTGTGGACTTCATAGCTCCTTGATGCCTTCATACTTAGCTTTGCTAAGTGTTGATCCCATCTTTGGTCTTCTTTGTCACACACCAAAGCTCATCCAAGAATAAACTTCTAGGCCTTGTCATTGTGACTTCGGCCTTTCCTCCTCCTTGAATGCATCCTCTCTAATAACCAGTTCATTCATTCTTGTAGTAAGTTAGTGGACAACTTCATCTATAACTCTGCACATGTCTGTTCGCCTCCTTTGCCACTTTTGGCCTCATACAATAAGCTTTGGGGTCATATCTGAAAAAAGCTTCCACAATATAAAGCATAGTGTGCAAAATCGGAGCGATGTGTTCACTGGCCTGCTGATCGCGATAGTGGATAGGTAATGGGTCAAGCACATCAACTGCCTCCACCTCGAGATTGATTACAACACCAACCCAGTGATCGTCGCCCCAATTCATTGGCACATATACTGTACAGACATCTTCAAACCACTTGGCCATAATACGGCCTCGAGTCCACTCGCCGTAAACAAACTCCTTAACCCGATCGCACCAATGATACGAATTCTTGTCACGACATGTCATAAAGCTCCTATAATTTCCTTGCAAATAGCTCGAGAACCAAGGCGGCAGAAAAACTACCTTATCATCAGCATATCGTTTAGCATGCTTCATGTATATAAGCTCTCCAATTAATTGCATATGCTAAAATACATATATAGATACGTTGTAAGCTGAGAAGACGTGTTAACATAAACAATTATTTTAAAGGTTTTATTGAATACTCACCGATGTGTTCACAAATTTCATAGGCTCTGAGAGGTCCAACAAAAACTGGTTAGTTTTCATCAGCTCTCCGAATATCAGGTCGTTTAGCACGAATTGTCTGCATGATTATAACCCAATTATTCATTAGAAACTTCAACTAGCAATTTACTCATATATCTTCTCTTTACCTAGTAGGACAGAGCCGAAGAACTTGCTGCCATTGGGGGCGTCAGCCAACTATACAACCATCATACTCAACCAATTTCGAAAATGCCTTAGCTAGATTAACCTCTTAATCTGTTGGTATCTGCCTAGTACACTTTGGTGGTGGAGAAGAGTCACTCAGTACAACACTTTCTTCAGCGTTCGATACATGTTCCTTCTAGGAAACTCGCTTCTTTTTACGAGATCTCTTCAATGGTGTTTTCACGCTTTTCTTCGCATCCACTACCCTTCCATTGTCATATGTCTGACTTTCATTATCAGTCTTTTTGCATCTTCGTTACTCTTTTTTATTCCATCAGACAATTCACCTTCTAAAGCCTGGGATCACAAAACCAAGGCAGCCCTTTTAAATGTGTAACCACGTCCATATTACACTTTTTAGTTAACAGTTTTGTATTACCCCTAATTCCTTTATCATCGCCACACACTCCTCTCCATGATCGGTCATCCTTACATCCTCTTCCGCGTGGATAGTGTGTCGATAATACAATCCCGATAATTAGTAACCAATAATAATTAAAATAAAAACTTAGGCCTTTAGTTTCTTTTCCCATTTCCATATTAATTAACAGTACTTGATTACCACTAATTCATTTCTCGTTGTTACATTCTCATGTCCATCATCCATGTTTGCATCCAAATCATTGTCCACTCGGGTTTCCATTGATGCGACATCGGGAAGCTGATCAACATCACCCTCCGTGTGGATAACCTGGCCATAATGCGATCTCGATAATTAGTAATCAATAGTAGTTAACCAATAAACTCAGATATTAGTTGATTTTTTATAATTCGTGGATGCCTCGTCAAATTGCACATCCTTATTGACTTTTGAGATCGTAACATACCACACAATCAGTTACCTTTTTAAAAATGCTGTCCCTTATGGTAAATTTCAACTTACCACAGTTTGTTTTATCCTCGACACAGGATTTTGTCCATGATATGTTCTATCCTCTTCGAAATCCCCGTTTGCAACCTCATTCTCCTGGATAGTCTGTCCAGGATAGGAACCCAATACTTAGTATCATATTTGTTCCAAATAGATAAAAACCAACTTTGGTCTTTTAAAAAATCGTGGATACCTCTTCATCTTTCGTTGTATGCCCACCAACACCGGCCATAGTTTCATCCTCCTTGGACTCATTCAAACCCATGCTATCTTCTGCCTTCTCTTCCCCCAAAGTTTTCAAACACTGAGTTGCACAGATAACGTGCTGATCATCTCGATGCCTCAATTCAGTAGTAATCGCCACATCCTTCTGAAGGATTATAGTGTTTGTTCAAGGTTTAATTCTCGTATTACAACCTAACTCATAATCTTAACAGATCTAGGTTCTTGCAAAACGAATCATAAAACCAAACCTGTAACATTACCTATTGATTGCACAGCGGATTGATGGTAATGACAAGATCAGTCTAGAACAGATGAATCACCTATTCCTCCTTGAGTATCCACACTCTTACAAGCAAGGGATGGCTGCTAGACCAAAGAGATGGATCAGATCAGAGAGAGAGGTTAGAGAGAGAGAGAGACTCGCGGCCACTGGGAGAAAATCGCAAGCCCTTGGCCTTATGCTTAGGGTTTTCGATTTCTTTATCTCTCATTAATGGGCCCAAGTCATTTGACTAATGGCTCATTAATCATTTGGGCCCAAGACACAAATCAGGCAAAAGCCTGCATTTTGTCTGGCCCAATTCTCTGATCCAATACGGTAAATGCCACTGCATCTTACCGTATTAATTCCATTTAACTTTCCCGTTAGCTATGGTGTGTGACCCTTCGGGATCATACAATACTGGTAATAAGTCCTAAACTTATAGATCAAGAGCGGACTCTAGCAAGCCATCATGATCACCCAGTATTTATGACTTATGTCTGATCTCGACACTTATCATACTTTCTAGAGATAGTACGGTAGATTTCAGGACATTCCCAACAATCTCCCACTTGTACTGGAATCCTACACAGGACATTCCCAACAATCTCCCGATTGTACTAGAATCCTACATTCCCTAATCCTTTTGTCTCAATATCTCGATCTGGCATAAGGCAAGATGCGTGTCATCCTTATATAGCCAGACCATGTTTATCGGAACAGATTTGATACTGACAATTCAAACGACTTGGGCAAGTCCGTTTGGGAATGGCCATTCTCTTACCAGCTATCAAATCTCCGATTGGCCTAGAGATATTACCTCCGTTAAACGGCAGGGACAAATCCCATCTTGTTCCATCACTATGAACTACACAATTCATAATACACCCAACCAAGGTCCGTATAGCTCCAAGTTACGAAACAGCGTTAGACAATGATCAAAGCGTATTACTCCATGTACAGCCACATGCATGCGAACTCAGGTCTAAGGACTATACTCTATAGTCGTATATGAGAACCTCTTATGACACAGATATTAATATCTTGTAGAGTTCTCATCAGCGGGCCATGTCCGGTCATATGTCCCCCTACATATACCTATGTGTCGACTTTGATGCCGCGCATCTATGACCCCTCGAAACTTGGTCATAAGTCTCAACATAATATATGTGTCATAAGAGGTTCTCATATACGACTATAGAGTATAGTCCTTAGACCTGAGTTCGCATGCATGTGGCTGTACATGGAGTAATACGCTTTGATCATTGTCTAACGCTGTTTCGTAACTGGGAGCTATACGGACCTTGGTTGGGTGTATTATGAATTGTGTAGTTCATAGTGATGGAACAAGATGGGATTTGTCCCTGCCGTTTAACGGAGGTAATATCTCTAGGCCAATCGGAGATTTGATAGCTGGTAAGAGAATGGCCATTCCCAAACGGACTTGCCCAAGTCGTTTGAATTGTCAGTATCAAATCTGTTCCGATAAACATGGTCTGGCTATATAAGGATGACACGCATCTTGCCTTATGCCAGATCGAGATATTGAGACAAAAGGATTAGGGAATGTAGGATTCTAGTACAATCGGGAGATTGTTGGGTATGTCCTGTGTAGGATTCCAGTACAAGTGGGAGATTGTTGGGAATGTCCTGAAATCTACCGTACTATCTCTAGAAAGTATGATAAGTGTCGAGATCAGACATAAGTCATAAATACTGGGTGATCATGATGGCTTGCTAGAGTCCGCTCTTGATCTATAAGTTTAGGACTTATTACCAGTATTGTATGATCCCCAAGGGTCACACACCATAGCTAACGGGAAAGTTAAATGGAATTAATACGGTAAGATGCAGTGGTATTTACTGTATTGGATCAGAGAATTGGGCCAGACAAAATGCAGGCTTTTGCTTGATTTGTGTCTTGGGCCCAAATGATTAATGAGCCATTAGTCAAATGACTTGGGCCCATTAATGAGAGATAAAGAAATCGAAAACCCTAAGCATAAGGCCAAGGGCTTGCGATTTTCTCCCAGTGGCCGCGAGTCTCTCTCTCTCTCTCTAACCTCTCTCTCTGATCTGATCCATCTCTTTGGTCTAGCAGCCATCCCTTGTTTGTAAGAGTGTGGATACTCAAGGAGGAATAGGTGATTCATCTGTTCTAGACTGATCTTGTCATTACCATCACCTTCTTGCTAACAGGTGACCCTACATCCGTGGATAGATCGCTTTAAGGAACGACTGCAGCAGCTGGCAGAGTACAAAAGATAGGAACATTTAACGGATCCACCTGAAACTCCCCCCCCCCACGATTCTTCTTGTCGAAAGAAGATTCATCATCTTCTGTGTTTAGAAGTTCAGACATAATAGTTTTTATTGTATCCCAGCACTGCTCCTCGGTGTCAAAACTTTCAGTCCTGCCTCCACTACTAACACTCTGAGCAGGAATATCACAAGATTTATTCTTGCGCTGCTTGTTCATTGACGTCAATGTGTTCTTCTTCGGAGGACTGCGAAAATGTTGCTTTTTAGAAAGCCTACAAGACCGATACGCTAACTTCTGTTTGAGTCCCAAAATCTCCTCTCCTTGTTTCCGCAGTAACTCAGTCATTTTTTCTTGATTGTCATGCAATTTCTGCTGTTTTCAGAAATTAACTTAACTGCTTCCATTACCCGACTCTCGAACTTGTCTTTCCGAACCAAGTCAGCCTCACTGCCTGTTCCGTCATCACTTGCTGCAGGTGCTGCATGCGCTCTTCTTTTCTTTTTACTCTCCACAAATGGCTTCAAGTTAGGAGTGTGTTTAATCAGCCTCACAGAAGAGTCACCACCAGGCCAGTCGTTCTTTTTAAACTTGTGTCCTTCCTCCAACAGCTTCTCAAGGTATAGAACCTTCCTATCTTTGATCTCATCACACCATTCCCACCAAGCTTCATCCCCTAGAGGCTCTTTCGGCTTCAAACATGGAACTATACTCACTTGTGTACACAAATTTGTAGATAGCTAAATACATAGTAGTAGTTATAAATGTGGATAGGCGGAGTATACACTAACCTCAGGCCCGAACTCAATGTCAAGTACAGTCTCAGTGCTTATCCAATTGTTTTTCGGGATACTCTGAAAATTATTGTTCATAAAGTTATCAGTTGATCCATATTTAGGCATCCTCTCTACCAATCCAGGAATACAACAAAAAGCTAGTAGGTGATATGCAAGAGGGAATCCATATACAACTTTCGTTTGTTGTTGCAATTGCGTCCTAAATGTCTGGACAGGATCATCCACACCTCTAACAGACCTCGGTCCCGGTTTCATTGAGTTAATTGTCTTCAGAAAAGATTCACGTCCCCATGGATACTGTAAAAAGAAATCCACATCCCTAAGCATCTCTACATAATCGGGTGTTGCTTTGGCATTCTGATGACTACTAATAAGCACTTCATCCACAATGCATATCAGTGCAAGCTTCAACCTTTTCAAACCATCTAACTTAGGATCATCAAGCATCGTAAGTATGTCAATTATCTTCATCCATGTGTCTCCTTTTCTCCCCCCCCTACCCATATCGCCAAATAACTCTTCCCACACTGATTTTGACCCTCTAGGAGTTTTTTGTCTTCTCAGCGATCTCCTCCGGTTCTGGCCCCTCACTACAATTTAACCCAATTATCAGGCCGAATTCAAGTAACGAGAAGCGCATTGGTTGTCTGGTAAACACTGAAGTAAGCTGATATCTTTTTTCGTAATAAGTTGCCTCGACAATAATCCATGGATCATTTTACCAGATATTGGACTGAGTTTCACTGGAAGCTTAAACAACCCTATGAAACTGGATTTTTGGATGATATCCCTCTCTAGAGTTGACTTAATCCTATTCCACACCTTGTTTAAAATATCTGGTTTTGAATATATATTCAATCGGCCTTCTGGGTAACGTTCGTCTGATACAGTCGTATTGGTAATCTTTCGTCTGCCATGTCTGCAGCTTAAACCGAAGAGTTTCTTAAGTTTTGCATCCAAAAAATTAAATCTAGGGCTTAGGAGACTTTACCTTTATTCAAGTTCAACACTAAAACTGCGCCAACCCACTCCAAAGGCTTCTTCAGTGCGCAATCGATAAAAGAAACTGCACAAAACTGTTTCCCTTTGCCAGAGAAACCAAGAAACTGTAGAACATACCTTCCTTGTTTGCGGGTCTGTCTCGTCGAAACTGTATAGAAGAGAGAGAAGGTTATTTTCCTTGTGCAGGTCTAAAATAAATAAAATTCTAATCTTTAACACAAAATGAAATTTAGTCTCGAGCAAAGTGAAACCAATAGCCAATCTAGTTAGCAAAAATAGTTAATAATTGTAGGGGCATTTTGGTCTTACCTTCACATAATAAGTTGCCAAAAGATACAAAAATGATATAGAACATAAAAAGATACAGAAGTGCACTAAAAAGAGTAAAAGATACAATGGATGCAATTCACCCTACAAGATTGACATGAAACATAAAAAGGTACTAAAGTGTACAAAAAAAGATAAAAAGATACAATGGATGCAACTCACCTGAGAAAACAAGAACAAGAAATAAAATTTGGTCTCTAAAAATTTACAGTGAGCAGTGTTCGGCCGGGTCAACCAGAGATAAACCGGTCTTGACCTGGTCAAATTGGGTTAAAAGGATTTTTGGGCTTGTCCCATAGGTCGGTATCACCTGATTCCCCTTGGCTGGTGTCGAGATTTGCTTTGGCCTCGGTCTGATCAGCCCGATGTTGCTTGGTCTAGGATCCTTCTGGTTGACTTACTTCACTCTCCTTCGTGGCTTGTATTGGGTTGGCTTGCCAGATTATTCTTGATCGCTCACGTCTGCGGCTTCTCCGTTGGGTGGGATTGGGCGATGGATGCCACTCGATATTTTCTCTGGTAGCTTGGTTTCATTTTCTTCATGCATTGCAATGGGTCATCCTGGCCGATGCTCCTTGATCACTTTCCATCTGTGGCGCATGTATCGGGCTGGTTTGGCCGATAATTTTTTGCCGATATTTCCTCTGGTCGGCGCGCTTCATTTTTGTGTGGCACGTATCCTTGTGGTTGTTGTGGAGGATATACTTGATCTTGAGGATTGGCAACGTTGTTACTCCTACATGAAGTTAGGATGGTTACTATTGGTTTTGAATATTTTGTTTTATCCTCTTTTTCCAACCACAAAGTTCACCTTCTCTTGATTTGTTTCATCAACAACAAATTCTTGGTACATGTGGCTCTCATCAAAATCCTCAACGAATTGGACTGACTTCTAGTTTGATTGCAAAAGTTTCTCTATTTTGTAGCTAAGGGCTTGGATTTCCTTGGCTTGTTTGTCCTCATTTTCCCCCACTGCCTCTTGTAGATATGTCGTAGTTCTCACCGTAGTTTCCATCACTTGTGCTCAGTTTCTCTATCATCTCTAACCCTTTGTCAACTCCCTTCGGTAGCAAGTTCCCATTACTTTTTGTGTCAAGTAGCATTCGAATTTTAAGTTGCTAAGGATTGTTTCAACTGAGAAACCATGGTGTGGACACTGCATAGTGTACCCCTTAAACCGCTTCAAAGTCTCGCTGAAATTCTTCTTTTTCCTTTGTGAAAAACCGATATCTCATTTTGAATCTAGCTGTGCGAGAGCTCAAAAAAACTTAATGAGGAATGTATTCTTACAATGATCCTAAGAATTAATCTAACATTGTGGTAGATTCTTCTCCCATTGTGATGAGGACATCAAGTCATCATCAGCCATGGAGCAAGGAATCAAAAGACATGGAGAGGAGAGAGTATGCAGCCAAGGAGAGCTAATGAGATATATGAGCTTTTTCCAGCTCAAATGGAGACCAAGACCGTTCATCATAGCTCAACCAACACTCTTAGTACACACTCTACTCATCAACGGTACACCACAAAGAAGAATATGTCCAAAAGCTTCACAGATTAAGAAGATGTTGGACTTACAACCCAGACCTCCAATGGACCGGATGGAGACCTACGGTTACTAATTGAAGCATTCTTATCAAACCAAGAGGAACAAAGCAACAAGTCTTCTTTTTCTGGATTCTCAACTCACCATGAGCAAACGAAGAATTGGATTCACAATCTATTATGGTATAGAAAAAATTCAACTTCTAAGTCAATGGAGGCCCGACTTATCTTATTTGAAAGATCACTAGTTTATACAATGTCAAACTCAGCATTGGAAAACAGGAAACTTTGTGCTATTTCTAGAAGCACTCTACAACACCTTAAGAATCACAAGCCCACACAAGATAAGGCAGATCCCCTTGCAACATCAGCAACACCAACCGAAGCCATTTAAGGAAAATATAAAGACCGATTTGTTTATTCATTCTCGAACAAAGGATTGGCAACCAGGATACATTTCCCACAGACCAAAGAATATATAAGACATCATTATCTCAGCCAATACACACATGATCACTTGGCGAATCACACTGATCAACTTTCCATATTTAGACACATGTCCATTTAAGACTCCATTAGAAGAAGGGAAGTCCAAACGGCTACAATATCCTTGTTGCTACATTTTGATGCTGAATCCCACAAATCTGGACACTCCAAAGGACGATCATTTCATGTCCAAATTATCAATATTCAAGGCATCAACAAAATCACTTTTATTCAGCATTCTCCTACAATCACTCCAACGACTAGTTTCGTTTAAAGCTGCGATTTTTTCTTGCTTTATTTTCTTAGATCATTGAAAATGAGTTCTATATAAACTCATCCCCATCCTCATTGTAACGCCACGTTTTAGTCTGAAGTTTCTATAAAAGTTTTTTTTTCTTTTCAAAGGAAGTGTCTTTGAATTATGTTCTTGTTCTTTAAAAGCTTAGTGTGCGATTCACTTTGGATTCTATAGAGATTGTGGATAAACCTTGTTTGTGTGATTTAAACAACTCTTCCACTCACTGATTGAGAGGGTCAATCACTTCTATCCACCATTCCTGTCCCTGAAACAATTTAAAACAGAAGAGTATCATTGGGTTCTCTAACCTTTCTTTAGTTAGTTGCACAATGTTAGGAATGATTTGATGTGTGAAATAAAGGTCTTATGGTTCATCAAAACCAACTGAAATCAATTGAACTCCCTGGTTTGATGCAAAACAATATGGGTTCGAAGTTGGTTTGAATAAAAAGTGAAAATCTCTTTTTTTTGTAAACTTTCTACTTTCTTTAAAAACTCCACACGGTTTGTAAATTATGGAAAGCAAGATTTTTATGACAAAAGTAAGGAAAAGGGAGTCTTTGCTTGATTCAAATTCGAATTGTATCAAAACACAAAAGGAAACAACACTTTTTGGTTTAGAAAACAAGGGGAAATCGAATCAAATAGGTTAAACTCTCTTCTTCTTCTTTTGGCTTTTCTGGTTTTCGAAATTAAACAACAAGAACACCTATGAACAAATTGACAGAAACAAAAGAACTTTGACAATTTTTCTTTTTAGTTTTTAGTTTGAAAACAAAATATGAATGCAGGTAATGAACTGAAACAATAGAACACACAAAATAGAGACTCTTTTTATAAGGCTTTTTGATTTAAGATGCAAACAATGAATAGAAAGATATAAACTAGATGAACTAATAAGCAAACGTTTTTTTATGGATTTTTCAATATAGATGACTAACTAGATCAATTAAACAGAAGGATTTTTATGGGTTTTCAGCTTTATGATGCAATGAAACAGACGATGAACAGTAAAAATCAGAAACGGATGCAGATGAATCTAATGAAAAGTAACAAGAGTATTGGATAGAAAACACCTGTTTAGGAGCCTTTCGGCTCTAATACCAGATGATGTAACCCCTGGACAGAGACTTGGTTGATGGATTGATGGAGATGTAACCTTTGGCTTAAGAGCTCTGTTGGTTGGATCGAATTGGATGGATTGTGAATAGAGATGGAATTGTTCCTGCTGGCTTAAGAGCTCTCTCAAAAGCAATCAATGGATGGAATGGATTGAGGTCGCCACAAGATCCTATGAGTCTGAACCTTGATAAGATAAAAGCCATCTCTAAGTTTGAATCACACAAACAAGAGAGAAAACAGATTGCGGTTTCATTGCTTGAAAAAAACACTTGGTGTACTTTATTGATCTAGGGTAAATGATACACGGCTGTGAGAGGGGACTTTATAATAGTCCAAACAGCTATGCCCTTCTAGGGGACTTGAAGCAAATAAAACACAAAAGGAAAGTACAGACATGCTTGGACCTAATGAAATAAAGACTACAACGGCTACTTTTCTTATTGAAACTACTAAGGGAAACAAAGAATTAACCATGTAAATCAAAGGATCAACGGTCATAAAATGTGTAAAAATGAAACTCATACCTTAGCTTATGTTTGGTATGTCCTTGGCCGTTGATCGGAAGCCTTATTCACTCGTAGCATTCTGGTCTTGACATCCTGAGCTAGTTGTGATGCTACTTCGTGAGCTAGTTGCGATGCTACATCCCGAGCTAGTTGTGATGCTACATATGGTTAGCCCCTTTTGAGTTGAGTTGAATAGTGTTGGGCCGTCCATCCTGATGATGACTTGTTCTTGTTCTTGCACTTGGTCAGTAGCTTGATTCATTTGACACTTCACAGCTTCATTGACTTGGTTTGGTGGATTGATTCCTCCTGGATCCTATATTTTCTTAGGGCCTAATTGTGAATAGATTATCAACTGGTCTGGTCTGGTTCTGATGACCTCATCAGATGTGTTCATTGCCCTATTCGGATAATTCCTACAAAGAACAATACGCTTGTTAGACATCGAGTTAAGAGATTAGGTATCCAACTTACTCATCTAGGTAGAGTGTTAAGACATACGGCTGTCTTTTGTTGTAATCATTAAGTGCCTTCACTTGCATCTTGGTGAGAGCAGCACAAGGTTTATATCTCGTTGTAACATGTGCTTGGACAACATGTTTAACTGGAGTCTTCACCTTCTCCTTCTGTTTAACCTGTTTTGCCTTCTCTTGCATATAAGCTTCAGCTTCTGCCTGCTTAGTGTCCTGTTTAAACCTCCGCGTAGCATCAAATTCTATGCCCGTAGCCGACTGTGCAACGATCAAGATACTCGGATCTATGCTCTCGGGTATACTCTGCATATACAATTTGACAACCCGTGTTAAACATAAAGTTCGATCTAAAATTCACACAAGAACCAGACTGCACTAGAAGTCTGGTAACTAAAATACATCACACAAACATCTATAGAAGTCTGACAGCAGACATCTATAGAAGTCTGATATGTTTTTAATGCCGACTAAAAATCACACCAAACCAATGCAATATAAGTCTAATGCCAGTAATCCATGTTCAAAGAAAATACAAGAACAAGGGAAAAAAAAAACAAATACGGTTATGCTCATGTTTTTACAATCAAGAATATTCATATTGCTGACAAGGCTACTTCCCCACAAGGGATTTCTTCAGAAGTCTGCTACTTCTCTTAGGCTCATTTTTCTTTTCCTTATTTGTATTCAGAGTTTGAGGGTTTCGGAGACTAACCCAACATCAGCCACATTCTGATTGGTGGCCTCAGCTGGCATGGCAGGTTTTTCTGCAACGACTGCTTTCTTAGCCTTCGCTTTCCCTGCAGGTGCAGGTTCGGGTACCTTCAGTACCAATTTCTTCGGGTTCCTCTGTGCCCTTTCCTTTTTCTTTCTTTCTCCCTTTTCATCGACCGCAGCAGCAGTTACTTTATCTTGATCCTGAAGATCTTCAGCTTGATCTTCTTCATCCTCACCAACTCCGGCCTTCTTCATCTCAGCAGCCGCAACACTTGCATCTTTCTTCTTCTCACTTCATTTCCCTCCAGTACTAACTTTCTTCTTCTCATTTCCCTTCTGTCCAGAAGAATCTTTCTTCTTCTCTTTTTTCCTTCTGTTCAACTACAACACTTTCTTCCTTCAAAGCCTTGACATCCTTGCCAAGATCATCCATTCTGATACCCATCAGACGAAAACCTTCGTTGAAAACATCTTCCAATACATTTATCTGAATTTCAAATGAATTTTTCAAACCCTCAATCATTTGAACAACATCTCCATTCATGGGACCAGCCCTCCCTTCTCTAGGTCTCTTACTGACTACCTCCACCTCTTCTTCCTCATCATCATCATCAGCAACAGCCTGTACTATCTTCCTCTTGACTCCCAGCCCCTTTCGCTTTTTCTCACCAACCTCACCCGCAACTTCCTCAGACTTAACCTCAAGCTTAACAGGATCGCCAACTTTGATCCTGAACACACATTCACTTTTCTAGTGTTTAGAATCCCACCTCCAAGGCGCAGTCCCAAGCTGTCCATGCGTTGCTTTCACAATGTTCTCAACTTTGTCGTCCTCCTCATCATCGTTGTCCCACTCGGGGAACATGTCATCATAATCTTTGACTACGAGGTTGTTGAGGTGGGACTGCAAATTACAAGTCACATAGCAAAATGAATATAAGCATTTATAACATCACAACGTCAGACATCATACGAGACTGGGAACAATATGTCAGACTTCATATGAAGTCTGACACATAATATCAGACTTCATATGAAGTCTGTCACATAATGCCAGACTTCATATGAAGTCTGACACAAAATGCCAGACTTCTAATTCAGTATGGGAAAAAATATTTTAGACTTCAGAACAGTCTAAGAAATACATGTATGCGTAAGGTTTCGTCGACTTTCTTCTAACTCTGTGATCCCTGGTATGCCAGCAGTGGTGGGGTTGGGGCATTCGGAAAGGGATCTCCAGAATTCGTCGCCATAGCGGGACATGCCCAATATACCCAGATGTCCAGGACCTCAGCAAAACCTCCGATCTGATAATTTTTTCCCTCCGCGAGTTTCCGTTTGCCTCCTTAATAGATTCTATCAGAAGCTTGAAGGCGAATCTTCCCCATGGATAGGATTTTAACGGTCCTGGAACCAGCAGAAGCTTAGTCATGTCAGCCCTTGTGGAAGTTATCCAATGTTGACCCTCAATGAAGGTTGCATAGATGGCTAGATAGCCCAACCATATCCTTTGTTGCGGTTCCCAACCAGCACATCTTTTACAAGCTTCAAATAATTGCGAATAACTTGGGCCTAACTCGAAATCCTCCCCAAGAAGCTCCCACATTGCTCTCATCTGATCGATATATTCAACTTCAGGGTACTCCATATTCTCAATATAGTCGCAGTTGAGTCCGGTTAAGGCATGAAACTCATTCAAGGAAAACCTAATTGGCTGAACGCCAAGAAGAGACCATATCTCATACTTCTTCTTGCAGTCTAACTGCAAACAGAGCATGTAGTGCACCATCCTTGAACACCATTTGAAGTGTAGGTCATGGAATCTCAAAAAAATCCTAAGTTCTGAATCGAGGAGTTGTTGCCATTCTCCCGGTAACAACGATATTCTAACATCATTAATCAGATCTCTCCTTCCACTTAAGTGGTGTATGCTTTTATTAGGAACTGGTTCATAACCGGGTGTGAACATCCTTTGTGGGAATTCAACGTCAGCCATAACGAAAACCTGAAACAACAAAGACCAAAAAATTAAGCCATGTACAGTCTGAATACTACTAGCCAGACGCCATTTGCAATCAGCCTTACACAGTCAGACATCTTATGATATCTGGCTACTAATAGTTATGTAAATATATAGATGAAGAGAAGAGTCGATAAATCTTACCGTCGAAGTTCACCGGCGGAGGAGAGAGAAACCATATCCGGAATTTAAGAAAACAAAAGCTTAGCGCAACAACATTCCAAATAAATAAGAGTCCATAACGAATATCCAGACGCCATTATCAGTCTGAGTAACTTAATCAGACACCATATGCCGTCTGGCTACTAATAGCTATTTTAAGATTACTGACGAAAAGAGGAGTGATGAATCTTATCGTTGAAGGAAAACGACGGAGGAGAAGAGGGAAAAGATCTGTAATTTAGAAAAAGTCAGACTCCATTTGCAGTCTGAGGACTATAATCATACTCCATTTGCAGTCTGAGGACTAAAATCATACCCCTTTAGCCGTCTGGCTACTAGTAGTTATGCTAAGTTTATTCATGAAAGGAGGATTCGATGAATCTTACCGTCGAAGGTCAGCGGCGGAGCAGAGAGAAACCAAATCTGGAAACGATACCCAGAAAAAGTTGAAGATGTCGGTTCAGTGGCTTTGAGAGAGAATATGTTTTTTTATCCTTCCTTCGAAACTGTAAAAAAAGGATAAAAATCCTATTTATATGTGGGTCATAAGGGGCAGTTAAAACGAGACGGTTTTACCACTATCCGACGGTTTTACCACAGACGTAACTGCCGCGCATTTTTCGTCTCCCTTTTACATAACTGCCGCGCATTTTTCGCGTAATTTACAAAATAATTTAACTCCCGGGCATTTTAACATTGTCAGACATCATATGTAGTCTGACAACATAGTTTTAGTATAGATATCATATGTAGTCTGATAGTTTTAATATTTATTATTCAGACATCATTTGAAGTCTAAAAACATATTATTTATTATTCAGACTTCATATGAAGTCTGAAAACATAGTATTTATTATTCAGACATCATATGAAGTCTGGCGACAGAGTTCTTTAATAGCTTCAAAAGAGGACAATTCGCATAATGAAATTCGTCTTATATTACATAAAATTGTAGTTGGATACATATGACTAACATATTACAAGAAACCAAATGCCCTCAAGATGATCGGGACGATAATAATAGCACCAGTAAACATCATATACTCATACTTGGCGCCACACTCTGTCTGGTTAGATGGTTTCTCAATCAACAGCTCCTTTAATTAAGATATCTCTGCCTGCGCTATCTCGAGGTCATCGTGCAAGGTGGTAACACACTCCATTTCAGCATAACAAAGGAAGATGTAATCAATTTGTTCACCATGTTGGTCCACTCTCAGCTTTAACTCGTGAAACTCCTCCATCATAGCCTCATCCCACCACTTCATTATATGGTAGCCACCATCCTATACAGCCACATTTTAAATATACAATCATATTCGGATTCCAAATATAAGCTCGAATAAGTAAAAATAAAATAAACTGACTACATAACAGAGAAAGGCAATTACATCCCAGTTACGACATCCAAAGAATCTTCTTCCCGGATTATCGGCAGTAGTGGATATTCGCATGACAAGGTCCAGACCACAGAAACATTTCTTGGGGAATCCATTGCATGATCCGGATCGTTGTCGAACTGTGGAACTTGAGTATGAACTACTACTCGACGTTGGAAGCTGACAGAATCGCCCCATCCTGTGTACCATAAAACAATTGTAAACAGAGTCCAATTTCAGACTTCTAATATAGTCTAATTCAAAAACAAATCCAATTTCAGACTTATAATAGAGCCTAATTCAAAAACAAATCCAATTTCAGACTTTTAATACAGTCTATCTAGACAAAGTACATATGAAAAAGGGGATGAGTCGGACTCAAAACCATATGGATCTAAAACGAGAAATATATATATTTTTGTTCAGATCTAGACAAAGTACATATGAAAAGGGGATGACTCGGACTCAAAACAGTATGGATCCAAAACGAGAAATATATAAAACCTATATTTTTGTTCATATCTAGACAAAGTACATATGAAAAAGGGGATGACTCGGACTCAAAACCGTATGGATCTAAGACGAGAAATATATAAAACCTATATTTTTGTTCAGATCTAGACAAAGTACATATGAAAAAGGGGATGACTCGGACTTAAAACCGAATGGATCTAAAACGAGAAATATATAAAAACCTATCTTTTTGTTTAGATCTAGACAAAGTACATAGAAAAATGACTTCTTTCGTATAGATCTCAAAAATTTACAGAAAGAAGAGCTTAGAATATGACGACGGCGGTGTAGGGACTGGTCAGGAGAGACGAAAAAAGAGAGATAATTACAAGAATGAAGAAGATGACGACGGCGGTGGCGGTGGCGGTGGCGGTGGAGGGTTTTCAGATATTTTTTAGAGAGTGTTTAGAGAGAGAGTGTATTTCCGTTTTAGAGAGAGAAATTCGATAATGACTTTTACAAACTAATGTTGGTAACTTTCTTTTATATATGGGGTAAATTCCCAAGTAGGGTAACTTATTTGGTCGAGTTTAGGCAGACTTCTTCGGTAAGTCTGACAAATCATGTACTTGAATCAGATTAACATGGAAGTCTGAGATACCCTAAATCTACTAATTACGACTTAAATACCATCATATTATATAGAAAACTTATAAAAAACAACAAACTTGCTAATATAGTCACAACCTAACCAGTATATGCAAATGTAACAATATGGATGAAAATTCACAAACCCTCAGTCTAACCCTACTGATGAAAATATGATATCCAACTTCATATGTCAAGCATAGATCAAGCTACATGGTGTTTTTAACCAAATATACCTTAAATGGTTAAATTTGACTAAATTTTATGTAATTTTAATTTACATAAACTTTAGTCAAATTTAACCATTTAAGGTATATTTGGTTCAAAGTATTTATTTTTTATTTAATTTCGGGGTTAGTTAAATACTTCTCAGACTTCTCTTGGAAGTCTACGAAACCCCAAAATTCAGACTTCTCTGAGAAGTCTGATCAACCCTACATCTAATATTTATCACTTAACAGTGAAAAATATTTAAACAAAACACCTAGGAAATATCAAATTCGTTAATATATACGCATTATAACATACATGTGCAAATATAATTTTTTCAAATGTGAATTTCGTAAACCATGAATCTAACCCTAAAGTTATATGTAAGTTATATGTAAATGTTCTACCATGTTCCATTACAAAGCATGTTCTAAGGTTTAGAAACTACTCTATCACTTTATATATTTTTAATTTGATTCAAATTTACGAAATTTAATTTATATACTTCACAACCGTCTATATTTAATTTCTGTATAGTTGTTTTTAACGAAATATTTTTTTACTATTTTTAAATTTAAATTTACTAAATTAATCTACTTCAGACTTCTTTATTTTTGAGGAAGACATACTTAACTAACATTGCTTAATTTGACTCAATTTTACCAAATTTTAATTTATATACTACTAAATTGTATATATTTAATTTATGTATATAGAAGTTTTGACAAAATATTTTTTTTATAATTTTAAAATTTAAATTTACTAATTTATTTTGTATCAGACTTCTCTGAAAAGTCTGATAAAGTCATTTAAACTTCTATTAGAGTCTAACTTATCAGAAATCTATATAAGTCTGACACATGTGAATGTTATAATGGTAATTATATTTTTCTTTTTTTGATTGGTTGTAAGGGCTTCGCGGTAATTTCCTTAGGCCGAAATGGCAGTTTTGCATTTGATTCAATTTCGAGGGTACACTTTTATTTAAAATCAATTTTGAGGGCATTTTTAGCAATTCTCACAAAGTTTAATGGATAAAAGTTATGATATTATTTTATAGCACAAATAGCCATTTATTGTATTAATATTTTATAACACAAAATAGTTTAATATTATATTAATATTTAATAATACAAAATATCTTGTAATGTGTTAATACTTCATAACATAAAATACCAGTCTATTAAAATGGAGATTTTGTAAATTGGAGATTTTGTAAAGACAGTTCCAAGACTGTATTGGTATGAGAAAAGAATTTGAACTCCTGTTTTTTTTCTTCTAATTATTTTGTTACAATTTTATTCAATTATGTTTACTATCTCAATTTCCATGTGGGAGTAGTTTTCTTATTAGGTTAGGGCTTTCAAAAAAGATTTCATGGATTGTTATGTTTAATGGTTAGTCAAAGATTCATAACTCATTAAGCTCTTCAACATATGAAGTTCTTAAAGCTAATTCTAAATTGATCACCTAAAACTTATAATATTAAGTTATTTGGTAGACATGAAAGTGTTATTTATAATCCGAAAGAACCTTTAAGTGAAGAAAATAGTTATATGCAAAGAAAGTTATCGTAGATATTTTGCCAACAAATAGAACTGATATTATTGTATGTTTATTCATTAGATTTTTCAAAGAAATTTAAAATTCTATAATTTAGACATAGATAATTTTCATATTGTTTTTTTAATTCTGAATGAAACACTGATTAATTTGAATCATGTCTGGTTGATTTACATTTCTGATTTCTTAAAAAAAATCTCTAGCCCTAACTATTTTCCATTTGACCTACAAATTGTTTACTGTTGCTTATTTACTTTTACATCGATTGTGCTTAACTTAATTCCAATCAAAGAATATATTGTATAATCATGAGTATATGTGGATTCAACTCCTTGATACTACTTATACATTTCTATGCAATGTCAGTTTATATCTAGGAATAAACCTAGAACAATCGGATAACCGAGAACAAAAAACAATATATTACATAACGAATTATGTAATGTAGATTGACTAACAGGAACCCTTTTCTTAACAAACAGTCAATTTTTTTATAAGAGAATATATCATATATATAAAAACATATTTGAATGTGTGTTGGTTGTTATGATATTAAACAATATATTAATTTGTAATGAATATATTGGTATCATCAGATATGAAAGGCTTTCGAGATTTAAAACTAGGATTACAGCAACAACGGCCGGTCTTGAAGCCAACATAGTGTTGACAAAACCCTCCTTTGTATCCTTTAAATTTGCAAAGTTCATTGCATGTCATATCGTTTTTACATTCTCCCGGAAGACAAGGTATCACTTGTATTCCTGTTTGGTTCATAAAAAAGACACATTGACAAATCTGATATACAAATTAATCAATTAATCGTTTTATGAATTTGTATTTACTAGGCCATGTAAAAATTATTTATTTCGATGCCATTATTTTTACAATAGTAAATAATTTAAAGTTTTTTCTTTAAATAAAATATTGATCTATAAACAAATACATTTGTTTGAAATTTTATTATATTTTCTAATTTTATATATTCACAACTGAATAAACGTAAAAGTGACCTTTCGTAGTAGTGGAGTTGACAAAACAAAATTCACGAATTATATTTTTTATAACTGTGGGGGATCCCTAAAGTTTTCAACGTCCAAAGACTAATCCCCACGAGGTTCATAGAAATCTGGGTTTTCTTGCTTCTAAAGACATCTACGGATGGCTAAGTGGAGAAATGTTGAGTAGGTGGATTGAACTTTGATTGTGGTGCACCCAAGTCCATCTCCTTACCACTACACCAAAATTCAGGAATATACATATTTTGTTTGATTTTATTCTAAATTAATTGAACATGAACTTACAAGATGGATATCTTTCGCAACCAAAATAACAATTTACAAACTGGAGAAAATAATGTTTATGACTCACAACCAAAAGTCAATTTAGTTTTAGTTTGAAAATGTTATGTTTTTCTTTAAATGTAAACATAATATTTGAATAAACATCAACACCATAATAGAGCTTAGGTCTCTCAAGGTGTTGACACCTCAGCTTCTTTAAGAGCTCTGGTGTTGTCACATCAATTAATGAAAAAACCCATCTAGCCAATCAAATCTAAACGTTTCTCCACATCAGGTTCCAAGTCATCTTGTTTTGGTCTCATTTTTTCATTTTGTCTGTACATTTCTATGAAAAAAATGGTAACCCTAGCGGCGAAGTCTGATTTAGCTTCTCTCTCGATTGCTCTATTTCCGATCTCATTTCTCTCTGACTGGGAAAAGAAAATTGATTTACCGGACTCTGATATGTCTCCGCAAGAACCTTCAAATTCGATCTCTCACTATTTCAGGCGAAGATTCATGTGTGTTTGGTAGACGAGGAATCTGTGTCACTGTAGGTTTTGAGAATTTGGAGTTCATAGAGAGCTATGTGGAGTTCGATTGAGAATTTGAAGGAGAAATTGAACAAGATCGCACTCGATGTGCATGAAGACGACGAAGATGAAGAGGATCTTCAAAGTTACGGTTCACCCAATGGCGTCGGCTATTTATCTGAATCTGATCGGAGGAATTCCAGTGGTTTTAGGTCTTCGAGGTATCCCATCTCCAATGGAATCGAATCACCTGCTCATGATGAGGTAATCTGGTCATAATTAGATCGAATTTCCTTGCTCGATTCATTGATTAGCTGGTTTTGTGATTCAATTTTTGTGTGTTTAGATTGAGCGGTATAAGGCAGAGATTAAGAAGCTTCAGGAATCTGAATCAGATATCAAAGCTTTATTAGTGAATTACACAGCTCTATTAAGAGAAAAAGAGGTAAGATTTGTGATGGTGAATCTTAGTTTTTTGCATCTTCAAGCCATCTCTATCTCACTTATCTCCTTACACCAATTGATTACAGGATCAGATTTCCAGATTGAACCAGGAGAATGGCTCATTGAAACAAAATCTTACATCTACTAGTGCCGCTCTGAAAGAAGCTAGAACCGTAATTTCCAAGGAATCAAACAAACAGTAATGCTGTCAAGGTAGACTCATCATATGTTTATTTGCATCTCTATGTGATGCGTGCAGTTAGGTTGCAAGACATATTATCGATATGAATGCAACTACTCGAGAGCTATTCCATGTGAAATAGAATGCATTATCGATAAGAATGGTTTTATGCTCAGCTTGTTAGTGGGATTTAGTTGGAGTCAAAAGCTTTTTTTTAGGTCGAACATAATATCAAGATTTCAGGAAGATGTTGGCATTTTTGTTTAGAATGTTTTGCCAACATCCTTCTTTTTTTTTTTTGCAAATCATCCTTGTCTTGATAAGTATGTATGTAGATTCTTTATTTTGTGATTTTGTTTAGGTATGTGATCATGGATGAATGTATTAAACTATTAGATTGGTTTGTAATTTTCTCCAGGGAAACAACGATCAGTTACCCAACCGGCTACAAAAATCTGTGTCAAATTTGAAAAGTCGAAGCCATATGTCCAATGGAAAAGGGAAGGATGCCGATTTGCAAATAATGGAAAATGTAACACCATTGTTTATCTACCATTAGTTTAAGATAAAAAGCTTTGTTTGTAGGATACAGGCTTCAATTGGTTTGTAGGATACATATTTCAGAGTTTATTTTGGTAGATCTTGTAATACGTAAGACACCGTTTCTAACATTCGCAAACAGTCGGTTTAATTGTTCTTCAAACGAAAAGGAAAAAATACATTGAAAATCAATATTTATAAAAAAATTCGCTGCATAGCGCGGATATTTACCTAGTTTATTACCAATACAAAAGACCTGGTCTTAAAAAGAATTCTCAGTTTGAAACATTTAATGTTAAATAATATAAAAACAATTATAAATGTCTGGATTTAAGAAAATTTAATTGTAAATAAATAGTATATGAATTACCTGAAATGTTGGGAAGGCAGATGAGAGCAAACGCCATCAGCGAAATAAATAAAAGAGATGAAACTTCCTTTGTTGTCATTAATTATGATGCTGAAAAATGAAACAAATATAATTCAATCTTATGCTAAACAAAAAAATAGTATAAAAATAATATTAAAAATTAACACTAAAAGAAGTTATAAATCTAATAAATACATCGAACCAAACAATATGAGGTTGGTTAGAAATATTTGAGGGGATTGTTTTAAATTTTTAACATTTCTTACGAAATAAAACATTGATAATCCAATATACCTTTCCTCCTTTTTGATATTTTAACGCTTCCTTGAAACTAATTGTGTGTATATATAGATATATATGGGTCAAACCCATACGCATATATTATAATATTTCCCATATGATAGAATGAATAATATTGACTATTTGTTTCACAACAGAATGGAATTTCTATAAGAGATTTGGTTGTAGTCTTATTTGGCTTTTTAGACGTCAGATCTTGGTCAAACACTGGAGTTTAACTAAATTAGGCTGTATCCCCTGCTATTCGTAACACTACAAAAAAAATAGGCTTATAACAATGATCTTATCCATCGCTATGTGGTCGTTAATATGTCTTACTATCGGATATGAGACACAAGTTAAATCATCGTTAATCCTTAGTCGTTAGTTTACATTCATCGTTACATCGTCGAAATTTAACAACTGTTCAAATTCGTCGTTAATCCGTCGTTAAAACTCAGTCTCTCATTCGTCGTTAAATTAACGACATTTTAATGAAGAAATAGAATCAGTCGCATGACGTCGTTAATTCATAACCAATTAGCAACGAATTAACATCAAATCAATGACAGGAAATAATATATATGTAACAAATAATAGTCGTTAACACGTCGTTAAGGTATTCGAGGTTAGATCATCGCAATATATTTTGTCGCTGAACAGTTTTTAAGATATTTGTTGTTATTTTTTCATAAAGATATCCGTTGTTCTTTCGTCTTTAATTTTACATCGAATCAACGACGAATCTTAAATATATATTATTATTTAAAATTATTTATATATATATTTATATATAACAAAACTAGAAAATAAAATAAAATTTAATAATAATATAAAAAACCAAATAAATTAATATAATAAAAATATTTTACAACCCGAACAAAAAAACAAAATTAAAATATCCTAATCATTCAGCTCCAAACTGGTACCGGCCAAAAAGTCTACGGCCTCGGTCGAGTCTCCGGTCTGCCGTATAAATATCCCCGGTGCGGAAAAAAACGTCTAGAACAGTCCCGTCTAGCACGGTCCTCGTCATCTCCTCCAAACCCCATGCAAACCGAGCGTTATCATCGGCTAGAAGATCGAACAAGCTATCCTTAGCTCGCATATGCTCCTCATAAGCAGGTCTTTTATTCCAATGCTGCCGTCTTCACCTTCAACTCTGCGATAACTGTATGGGCGGATTGAAGCTTCGTCCGTCAAACAGCCGTATCCTCGTAGACACCTCTCGGGTGTAACGTAGAAGGGACTGGAGTATCCTTGATGGATCTTATTCCTACAATCCTTCCCTTCTTCCTTGGAGCGATCTACAAATGAAAGCGATAACAAATATGTAAATATCCATAATAATTTGAAAAATATTTAAACTAAGTAAAAGGAAACGATTTTTTACCTTGGTGAAATCTAATCGACCTCCATGGTCGTCAACCTATCGCAGATCAGAGTACCTCCCGTGATAAATGTGTCCCTCGCTGTGTGATTCGAGACCTAACTTTGTTGTAGAATGTCTAGGCCCAGGACTCACAAAAGACAATTCTTCTATTTGTGAGTTGCTACATAGAGGTCGGACAGCGATGGAAGCTTTCCATCCTTAGCCTATATAAAATTAAAATATATGTTATATTTATTTGAATAATTATAAAAATGATAGTAAAAGAAGTAGTAATTTCATTCCATCTCTAAGTATATCCGGCAAAAGGGTTTTGCCCGGCATTATGTGGCGTCGGCGGCTGACCATCTGGCCCAATGGTCAACCGAGACGAGGAGCACTTCGCAGACTTGTTATTTGAGTGTGGATCTTCCCGAATGCGCTTTAAGCCGTCCCAAACGTCTTTCGACAAGTACACCGGCTTAGCTTTGTCACCCTTCACCTTCAATCCCTTGTTTTTCCAGTCAGAGACGGTGTCGTTGAGTCGAAGCATTGCCTTTTATAGAACTGGATCTTGACAAACTCGTGGTGTACATTATCTCAATGCCACTTTTGCTGAAATAAAAAAAGAAATAAGTTATTAGAAAATAAATATAATAAACTAAAAATGATTGAGGATATGAAAATTTTTTTGAGAGATTACCGTGAAACACTTGAACCACGTCTTTCGGATATCGTCCTCTTTCTGACTCTAGTTGGCATGAGGCTCTTTGAAGTAGCCTTTAATAGTATCAGTGATACTTCGACTGATACAATTATCGTTCGGAAACCTGAAATTAAAAAAACTTAAGATATATATTTTTAAAATAAATAATATTTATTTAAAATAAATAATATTTATTTAAAGTAAATAACTGAATAAATTATTATTACCAAAACGTCCCTGATGGACGATCGGGATGTCACTACAAGAAAACATCGTTTTTGCGATTGCAACTTGCGACTATACTTGTAGTCGTAACATTTTGCAACTATTTAGAGACACAATTGCGACTTCTTTGCGACTACAAATATATTGTCGTCTATTAGTCGCTAATATAGGCCCAAAAAGGTTGTCGCTAATTTAGTTGCCGATTTAAGACTTATTAACGACTAATGTCGAGACCGGAAACTTTATTCGCAATGTAGTCGCTAAATTTGCGAATATGTTGTGACTAATATGGAGAATCGTTCAGAAGTCGCCAATTTGTCGTATCTTACCTATTTGTGGTAGGTGACTAGTTTTAAGCGACATGCATTTATGACCATTAATGGTAATGGCCAAGTATGTCAACATAGTCGAAATTCAGCTATATCTCCGTTTTCATTTGTAGAAACACAAACAATTTGGAAATGTAGATACATGGCGAGAAGTTACAATAATTATAGCTACCATCATCATGAGTGGATGTATAGGAGGTTTTATGAAGCCACATACAATTTCTCGACAACTTTCAAAACATGGATGGAAAAATTCAGCCTTTAGCGCAGAGCAATATCTGTAAGTTTCTCTTCCCTTGTAATGTTTGCAAGAACAAAAACCGGTAACCTCAGAAAAACAAAAATTTGGAGTCATTTGTATTGTAGAGGATTATACCTGATTATTATGTTTGGTATAAGCATGGAGAAGAAATCGGTTTGGATATAGCAACAAGATATGTTGATCCGAATGATGTTCGTAATGTAGTAGAAGATAGATATGTTGATATGGTGAATGATGAATTTCGTGATTATGTGAGTAATAGTGAAGAAACTGTACGTAATCATTCAAAAAAATTTATGACCTCTTACAAGGAGCCAAAAATCCATTATATGATGATTGTCGTGAAGGTAACTCCCAATTATCCTTGGCTGCTCGGGTCTTGCAAAAAAGGCAGAACATAATATGAGTGAAAGGTTAGTGCATTCAATATGTGAACTTTTGACAGAGTATTTACCATAAGGAAACCAGACAACATGTTCACATTACGAGACACAAAATCTGATGCGCAATTTAGGCCTTCCCAAAGACACCATCATGTCAAGATTTGATATAGAACGATTCTGTTCTCAGCCACACTTACATATTGATAATGAGGGTAAAGCTCTTTTCCCCGCGTACAAATTGACAGACGATGCCAGAACAAGATTACTCGAATGTGTGAAACATTCAGTCAAATTCTCAGATAGCTATGTGGTTGTCTTAGCTAGTTGTGCTGATGTGAAGAACAATAAGTTTTCATGGATGAAGAGTCATGAATGCCACGTTTTTATGGAGCGGCTAGTTCCATTTATCTTTGCCGAACTCTTAGACCGGAACGTCCACCTTGTGTTATAAGGTGCTAATTAATTTTACTTATAGTAATACTAATATATGATCAGTAAATGTGATTATAGTATTTTATATTTACCAACAGTTTCAAAATATATAGGGGTTAGAAGTTTTTTCCGTAACTTATGCTCGAAAACTTCATAAAAGTCAAGAATTTGCAGAATAAGTGGCCATTTGAGACTCCATCATACTTCATAATAGTCATCAAGTCCTCGAACCACTTAATATGGTCCATAGGATGCTTGTGAGACAATTCATGAAACTGATGCTGACTAACCAAGGTGAAGTTTGCAATTTTCAGCTCAAAAGCATGCCTCTCAAATGCTGGCATCCAAATCGCAAACCTGTTAGTATAGAATTGAGCATACCTGTTGTAATCTGCAAGTGTCCTAGCATGGCCACCAGCTGCTCCAAGTCGCCTATTTCATGCGCTTGGTATGATTTCCACAGGAATGAGTTTTCCTTCCCCATCAAGTCTTTGTTCGATCGAATTACATATCTTACCCTCTTGGTCTCGTATAACACCAGCTTCGTCGCAAGTCAGAATCACATAATTTATCATCTATGTTGGCTTCTTAGCTTTCTTGTTGATGCAATTTAACTCTTCTACCTCTTGATTGCTGACATGCTCTAGTTTTTTTATCATTGTTGATCCTGGTTCTGCGATTAAGCATATATCTGAAACACCAAAGAAGGGAGAAAAATGCGTAAGTAACAAAAGAAAATGCTTAGTCGAAACTCTACTACTAGAATCTATTGGCACTCAAAGTGGCACAAAGCAACATACCAAAAACTTGATAGGTCAAAGTTTAATCCCTAAGATCTACACTGCAAGTGCACAACAATGTGATTGTAATATATAGGGTATTGAACAAAAGGGCTCAAGAATGTGAAATAGATTGTCGATTCAAATCAGAGCGGAGAATAAATAATTAAAAGCAAGGAGACAATAAAATGTGTGTGGGTAAACGATGGAAGAAAATGTTAGGCTCAAGAATTCTTTGAAAATCGTGAATGCTAATAATTAATCAGTCAAAATTATGCTATGTCCTAGAACTAAAAAACACGAACATAAAATCAACCAGTCATCACTGCAAAAACTATCTATGTCTAACAACATATAGATCCAAATTATTTTCGATTAAATTTATTAAACATGCATTGATATCAAGTTCGATTTGTTCACAATTTACCGACTTAGGTTCATTCTAGATAATTAACCAACTTTCATTGCGAGAATTAACCTAACATCAATCTAAGTGGAAATTTAAGATCAAGTATTAATCACAATCAATATGAAGAAATAGAGTTCCATAATATTTAATTAACCAATCAACTTAGAAAACCATGAAATCCCTAATGAGTAACCGTAAACCTAACTAGCAAACTGACAAGTAGATTTTTCAGTTTCAAAGTATCAATTCCTCAAATCTTACTTTTGGCGTTGTAGTAATTGAGGTATCAATCCAAATGGTGAAGAATAGAATACTAAGAATGCATACTTATTAATGTAAGACAGTTCAAGAGATAAGTTTAAACTAAAAATTCTGATTATTAAAAGCAAGCAAAGCAACAATCAAAGAAATCTAAGAGAGCAAGCAAATCAAAATTATGATTAAACAAGATTAAATAAGAGTCCTAGGATTAGTTAAATGACTTTAGATGATCATAAGTGATATATCATGGTTTTTAGTTGTTTTGATCCATGATATATGTACATAATCGAGTCTTTTATAGAGTCTTTCGAGTCCTTTCAGGTATTTTATAGGTTTTAGCACGTATGGAGCATATTTGGACATTATGGCGCATTCTGGAGCTTTATAGAGCATTCATGCGATTGCAGAGGAGTTGATATAATCGTCTGAGGTTGGTGTCGATCGACACTACTTTGGTGTCGGTCGACACAGATCGCGAGCAGAAGATTTTAGCCGATTAATGAAGACTTTGAAGAATTTGTAAATTAGCCTAGAAGTTTCTCATAATTACAAAGATGCCCAAATCGTCTTTTAACTTTATATTAGGGTTCTTAAGCCATTGTTTAGGCTAAGTTTTACTTTATTAGAGATTAGGAGATTTAGGGCTGGTCTTGTACTCGAGAGAGAAGAGATTTCGAACCCCTGTTCTTACTCTTTTGGATTTTATATGATATCTATTTTGATTATGTCTTTTGTGATGATTGCCATGTCTGAGTAGATCTCTTGTTAGGTTATGGATTCTCATTAGGGATTTCAAGGAATGTTAGAGTAATTGATTAATTTGGATTCATCATCTAGTTCTTCATCTAAATTATTCTTAACGCTTAATCTGAACTGGCCATTTAGGTGAGCAATTTATCTATTCGCAAAGAGATTTGGTCTAGAGAAATTGTGAACGAACGAACTTGAATTAATGAATGTTTAGAACTCTAGAACTCGCAACGAGAGTTGGTTTGCTAGGTTGTTAGACATAGATAATTATCGCAGCGAGAGCTGGTTAGTTGTACTTCTGTGATTCTAGTTCAAGAACATTAATAGACCACTTTGACCAGATTCATTTCCCAAAATATGGATCGATCGACACGAACGGCTCGGATCGATCGACACCATGCGTCCCGAGGTAAGTATTTCTTTTCTTTCTCGCGAACTGTTCTTCATTTTCTCCTCAAAACCTCCATTCACGAAAAATCTCTCAATCACTCGATCTCCCTCGTTTCCTAACCAAATCGATCGATTCCAAAGCCTATCCTGAGCGGATTTTCACCCTCTATCCATATCTATCATCCGTTTGTGTGGATTCCAAGGTATGTTCTCTAAAACTAAAATTTTTCAGATTCGGCTCCAAGGTTAAAGGTTCGATTTTGGATCTCATCTCTTGATCCCGTGATGAATTAGCACTGATTTAGTTTGTTTGGTAGTGGAATGAAGGCCCCTAAGTAGTTTTCATGTTCAATTTTGCAAGTTTTTGAAAATTTGAGTTTTGTGATGAAACTTGTAATCTTGTGCGAAAATGACAGAAATAAAAATGTGAATGAACTGCTTCTACCGCTCTGTTTTATGCTGGTGTTGATGCTGATTATGCTGTTGTTGAGGATTTGATGAGTTTGTTTCTGATTTTTCAACTAATATCAGTTTTATGATTTTTCTTGACGGATGCCTCCAAGGAAGAAAACCCGTACAAACGAAGCGAGTACATCTGGGGCAGCACCCCAGAGCCTCCACCGCCTATGACTCCTCAGTCTCCTCCGGGTTCTCCACAGCTACCTGCAGAGTTCCCGACACACCCATGGCTCAGAGGGGAAAAGGAGAAGATACTTACAGAGAATGTATGGGATAAGCCACCCAAGAAGATTGTGACGGATCCTTCTTGTCTTCACGGAGAGGTATTGGACACCTGGGATGAGTATGACACCTTGTTGTACAATGGGTGGTGCGATGTTACGATGAAGCCTACACAATTGGTGAGCCCTGATTTTCTGCGGATGACTGGTATGCTAGATCAGGTTGTGCTATGCTTGAGGAGGATGGGTCTGCGAACCATGCCTTATGTCCGCTATGCTCTGTACCCGGAGTTGATACGTCAGTTTATGGCCACAGTGTGAGTCACATACAGGGACTGGAACGCCAAGAATGCGCAGGAGGGTCATTTGTGCTTCATTATATATGGCAGGAGATACATGCTGCCACTGCGAGACCTATGTGCTATATATGGGTTCAAGAAGGGCTACACACGAGCTACACTCCCAGAGGGGTTTACTGATCTAGAGACGTTCTGGAGTAACTTCGGTTCTACGTCCTATTTCTCCAAGGAGGCGAAGATGAAAGATCTACGACATCCGGTCCTGAGGTATGTCATACGAGTGTTGGCTACTACTCTCTTGTGCAAGATGGAGACAAACAAGATGAGGATGCAGGAGCTGGTACTACTTCATTCAGTAGTGGGACATCTCCGTTCCCATGAGTATAAGGAAGAGGGTCCCTACGAGCGGACCAACCTGAGTGCAGTGTTTGCACAGCATTTGGTCACGCTACAGGCGAAGCCATTCAGAGGGACTGGGAGAGGCAAGAAAGAGTTAGTTGGGAGTCTTCTGACACCTATATTCCAGCATTTCAGGATACCACTGCACGAATATACATGCGAGCAATCATTCCCTGAGATTGATAAGCAACACTTGTCGAGCGCAGACTGGCTGAAGCCAGATTTGGTTTGGTGCTACAGAGATGGCACGGAGGATCGCGTAGTTCAGCTTCCATCTGCTGCATTGACCTCGATCCGAGAGATGAGAGACAGGCACCTCCTGCTTGTTCCCGCAGAGGAGCTTCTTCGTGAGCTGCTCCTACTCCTGTTGCGGACGAGCCTGCTCATGACCCTGCTGGGGGTCCACATCCGCATTGGGATCTTCCTATAGATCCTCACTTGCCACCTCCTGGTAACGATGATGATCCGCAGTGGAAGTATTTGGTAGACACTGTCAGGACGATGTAGAGTGGGTTTGCTAGAGCATTTAATTGAACTTGTGTTTGTCCATCTCACGGTCGCAGATGTAGGAGATCACCTACACCACCAGAGGCAGACGACGAGTATTCTGATTCTTAGTTCCTCCTTGATCCTAGTATTTCCCTGAGTTTGTTTTTCTTTTCACTTTTCATTTTTCTTTCTCATGAGTCAGCTTTGATTTTTATTGAGTCAGTTTGTCATGCTTCTTTGATTTGAACTTTGTGGAATTCTGTTATATCAATCTTGTTGCATTTGACTTGTTTGTGAGTGATCTGACAGTGCTGACATTGGAGAAATTGTGTAATTGACACAACTAATTCTGATCCTGATCAAGTCTGTGGCATCAGTACTAAAACACGCGCAGAGTGTCGATCGATACAACCCTTGGATCGATCGACACAAGAAGAATTATGTGGTGATCGATCTGGTACACGCCAAAACATGGGTCGACCTAAGCTTCGAATCGATCGATTCAAGCTGTGTGTCGGTCGACACCATTCACGACAGAAGGTAAGAACACTGTTTTTCTCAATTCTCACAAAGTTTTGATCCATATTCACTGACTCTAGACTCTGTAACACTGGGGACAATGTTATTCAAGTCTGGGGGAGGTATTTGCTGACTTTGTGTTTTCTTTTCTTAGAGTCAGTCCTTTGTTTTCTTTTTTTCTTCTTTTGTTTTCAAAATTGTTTTTTTGAGTCAAAATTTGTATGAAACTATGATTTTTCGAGGAAATTTTTCACTGGAACAGGAACTAAGTGACCATTGGACAAACCTGCAACAGCTATATGACTGTTAGAAAACCACACACGGATCAACTTACCAGGGACACCCATGTCTTCTCAGGTATTCAGAGGATCCATTACTAACTTCACCTCTAATCCTGACTAAATCTTCTCACTTAGGGGCTTGGTATCTCTGGATCGGATTCTTCTGATGTGCCTGACACAGCCTATAATCATGTTTGAGTATGGTTCATTTTTCCCCTCCCTTGAAAGTAAAAAAAAAAAGATAAACTGCAGATAAGCTAGTAGCTTTGAAGTGGTCACGAGAGTGGTAGAGACCCCTATTGCCTCATGTGCATCCATGGAAACATGTCCAAAGTTTCACCCCGAATAAAAAGGAAAGAGCACTGATAAAAAAATAAAATGATACCCAGTGGGAAAAAATCAGTGCTAAGGGAGAAAGGGAAAAGAAAGGAACCAAAAACCGATAGTTTGTGGTCAGGTACTGATGTTGGAATTGTGTCCAGCAATCTCTGTACTGTCTCTATAAAGTAAGAGTATGTCAGTGATCAGACATAAGTCATACAATACTGGGGGTCATGATGGCTTGCTAGAGTCCGCTCATGATCTATAAGTCTCGGACTTATTGCTTTTATTGTATGATCCCATATGGGTCACACGCTTAAGCTAGCAGGAAATAAAGTAGGAACGGCTTAGCAGAAGTACGACAAAAGTGCTAGGCATTTGTCGTACTAAGAGAGAAAGATTAATGGGTCTGATTAAATGGGATTTAATCAGATTGGGCCCAAAAGCCCAAAAGGGAAAGAGAAGGCTTTTAATGACTAAAAGCCAACTCTCTTCCTCCCAACCCTAGCACTCAGCCGCGCCTCTCTCTCTCTTCTGCGCCCCATCTCCTCGTGGTCTAGCAGCCAGTTTCCGGTGATTGCGTGTGTGAGCCTTTGGAGGATTCATCCCTTGGTGTATCTCCCTGATCTCTGACCTGTTCATCAATTCCGCTGCAACAAACAGGTAAAAGGTGAGATCACATTGTTTCTAAATAAGAACACCTAGATCTAATGCATGTTTAGGTTGATATCAATATGAGAATTGAATCAGGATCAACCGAAACTTCCAACAGTGGTATCAGAGCCATTGGTTCTTAGGTTTCTTGTTTTAGATTCATGTTTAGGTTGTTTAATCTGTTTAGAATTGTTTTTGAATCAATTACTGATAAGATAAAACAGTTAAGAATCAGAATTGAACTCTAAACAAACACTTGAATCACAAGACCGAGCTATATGACTCGATTTTTGTGATTGGCCGACGAGTTAGATGCATGGATCGATCCATGATCGATCGCATGATCGACCGAGAGCGAGCGATCAAGCGGAACGGTTGGACCGAGCCACGATCGTCTCGTGATGGTCTCGGTATCGTCCCGGACGATCGCGTGGAGAAGGACGGCCGACGATCGCATGAGTCGAGCAACAGCCGACCGCATGGATCGCCTCTCCTCTCGCCAGCATCGTCCCTCGTCCGCGTCCCAGCACCGTCCCGAACGTCCCGATGAACCGTCCCGAGCATGCCAAGCGTATCGATCTCGGATCATGGCGCACGGCTTGCGGCTGGACGATCATTGCTTGATCCGAAAGCTAGGGTTGAGTGTGTTCACGGTTCAACCGGTTCGATTTCGGTTAGCTGGTTCGGTTCAAAACTTGATTAAAATCTTCGTTCTGGTTTAATAAACAGATTTTAATAATTTTATTAAATCTGGTTAAACCGGAATAAGAAATCCAATGTCGAAAGAAATATTGGATTTAGTGCCTAAACCAGGAATTTCTAATTTGATTTGGTTGGACCAAATAAATTGAGAAATTCCGGTTTAGTAAATAACCGGTTGACAATTGTGGTCATCGTAGTAATTAAAACTTGGTTAGACCAGTTTTAATGAACCAGACCGGTTATGTCAATTAATTGGACAATTGGGTCATGTCTTGGACATGGACCAATTCTTGGGCCTCGGGCCAAGAAGTTAAAACAATTGGGCCAGTTAATTGAGTCTTTCTTCAGATAAATTTAAAATTTATTTTATAATATTATAAAGTCGATTTTAAATTAAAGTTTCCGAAATTTTATAATTAGAAAGTTTCTTAAAATAGAAGTTTCTGAATTTGCGGGTTTTGGATTTTAAAGAAGTTTCTAAAGTTAGAAAGTTTCCGGTTTTAGAAAGTTTCCAATTTTAGAAAGTTTCCAAAAATAGTAGGTTTCCATAAATAGAAAGTTTCCCGAAATAGAAATCTTCTATTTTGGGAATGATTTTAATAAACCTACGAACCTCAAATAATATCAAGCGTTGGATGTCTTGTCCAGGCTATGTCAGCTGTCAAAGCCCATTCAATTGCATTCATGGCCTTACAGTGTGAGGATGTCTGTTTTTGCGTGGGTAAGACGGTTTGTGATTCATAAATGTCATTGGGAGTCCCAGACATTAATGATTACATGACTGTATAGTCCGGTTTTCTTGACTAGGCCATCGGGAGTCCCGGGCCTTGAGACATCAGAGTGGATTGGGCCTCGGGCCCAGATTCACAACCAAGAGTTATATCACGGATATAATTAGCCGACATAGGGCTTACCGATATAAGCTAAGGTTGGGTGACGGCCAGTGGCCCACTTTAATTTTAGTTATATGTGGATCTTGGAATCATTATATTCTATTGAGGGTAACTTAGGTTATTGAATATAATGCATGATTAATCATATTAAATTTTAATACGAGATTAATCATTTTGAACATATAACTAATAACCTTTTTATTTATATATTTCAGATATGACTACTACAAGCACACAAAACACATTCTCGATCCGGTCTGTTCTCGAGAAGGAGAAGCTGACTGGAACGAACTTCCTGACATGGTCAAGGAACTTGAGGCTGGTCCTCAAGCAGGAGAAGAAGGATTATGTCCTTCGAGATCCCCTCCCCGAGAGGCCTCTTGCCAATGCTGCCAGGACTCTGCACAATGCTTGGGAAAAGCATTCGTCAGATGAAAATGATGTTTATTGCCTGATGTTGGTGACAATGACTCCAGAGCTGCAAAAGCAGTTCGAAAGTGTATTGTCTCCAATCGAGATCATGGCAAGCCTGAAATCGCTTTTTCAGGAGCAGGCTAGGACCGAGAGGTTCCAGACAGTTAAGAACCTCTTGGACTGTAAGTTGGCTGCGAATGCGGCAGTGAGTCCTCATGTGTTGAAGATGATGGGTTATCTCGATCATCTTCACAAACTCGACTGCCCAATCAGCCAGGAACTTGCCTGCGACATCATTCTGCAGTCTTTACCTGCAAGCTATGATCAGTTCATCCTGAACTTTAACATGCATGGCTTGAGTAAGACACTGCCTGAGCTTCACGGAATGCTCAAGACTGCAGAGCCCAACTTGAAGAAAACCGCCAAGGACCCCAATGTACTTATGGTACAAAAGGGCAAGGGGTTTAAGAAGTCTTCTGCTAAGGATAAGGGAAAGGCCAAGGGTGTCCAAGTCGCGGACAAGGACACGCCAAAGCCCAAGCCCAAGTCCAAGGCTGGGCCTACTGACATGTGCAGGTTCTGCAAAGAACTGGGGCATTGGAGAAGAGATTGCAAGAAATTCCAGGAAGGTCTAAAGGAATTAAAGAAGAAGACTTTCGAGACTTCTTCATCAGGTATTTTTGTTATAGAAGTTAATACAACTACTTCTGATAATACCTCATGGGTCATGGATACTGGTTGTGGGGCTCATATTTGTACTAATATGCAGGCACTCAGCAACAGTAGAAGGCTGAAGCAAGGACAAGTGGAACTACGAGTTGGGAATGGAGCGAAAGTTTCAGCACTAGCTGTAGGAACTTACTTGTTGTCTTTACCTTCGGGATTGATTTTAGAACTTAATAATTGTTATTTTGTACCTGCTATAAGCAGAAATATTATTTCAATTTCTTTGTTGGATTTGGAAGGTTATGATTTTTCAGTTAAGAATAAATTATGTTCCTTCAATCGCAACAATTTGTTCTATGGTTCTGCCCCTCTTACGAATGGGCTTTACATACTCGATCAATCCGCGCCAATTTATAACATTAATACAAAACGGTTTAAACCTAATGAGGAAAACCGAACGTTTCTATGGCATTGTCGTTTAGGGCACATCAGCGAGAAACGCATCAAGAGGCTCCATTCGAATGGACTTCTTGGCTCATTTGACTTTGAGTCATGTGAGAAATGCGAATCCTGCATGATGGGCAAAATGACACGGGCCCCCTTTAATAAACCTAACGAGAGGGCCAGTGACTTATTGGGCCTGATACACACTGATGTGTGTGGCCCAATGTCCACTAATGCAAGAGGAAACTATCAGTACTTCATTACCTTTACTGATGATTTCAGTAGGTATGGATATGTTTATTTGATGAAACATAAGTCTGAATCTTTTGAGAAGTTCAGAGAATTCCAAAATGAAGTACAGAACCAACTTGGCAAAAGCATTAAGGCTCTTCGGTCCGACCGGGGAGGAGAATACTTAAGCCAAGAATTCAGTGATCATCTGAGAGAGTGTGGGATCGTATCCCAACTCACTCCTCCTGGAACACCTCAATGGAATGGTGTGTCTGAGAGGAGAAATCGGACCTTATTGGATATGGTTCGATCTATGATGAGTCACACAGACCTTCCAATATCCCTTTGGGGATATGCTCTGCTAACAGCAGTGTTCACACTAAACAGAGCGCCATCAAAAGCAGTAGCAAAGACACCATATGAATTATGGACTGGAGTGGCTCCAGTGCTGTCTTATCTAAGAATTTGGGGTTGTGAAGCCTATGTAAAGAGATTAATCTCAGATAAGCTTACACCAAAATTTGATAAATGCTACTTCATTGGTTATCCACGGGAAACCAAGGCTTATTACTTCTATCTACGTTCCGAGAACAAGATCTTTGTTGCCCGGGATTGTAACTTTCTTGAGAGAGAGTTTCTCTCTAAGAAAGACAGTGGGAGTAAGGTACTGCTTGAAGAAATTCAAGATGAACAGGATACTGCTCAACCTAATGAGGAAGAGCAGCAGGAGGATCTACAAGAAATTGTAGAGCCTGAACCTGTAGTACCTGAAGTTCGAAGATCCGGGAGGATCCGTCACGAACCCGAGAGATATCAGGGATTCCTCGTGACTGACTGTCATGATCTTTTGATCATTGATGGTGATGAACCATCGAACTTCAATCAAGCCATGATGGGCCCAGATTCCTCTAAGTGGCGCAAGGCCACTGATTCCGAAATGGACTCCATGTCGGTCAACCAAGTATTTTCGTTGGTTGACTTACCCGCTGGTGTAAAAGCCATCGAGTGCAAATGGATCTTCAAGAAGAAGATTGACGTGGATGGAAATGTCCAGATTTATAAAGCCAGGTTGGTGGCAAAAGGTTTCAGACAAGTTCACGGTGTGGACTACGATGAAACCTATTCACCGGTGGCTATGATGAAATCTATTCGGATTCTACTAGCAACTGCAGCTTTTCATGATTATGAAATTTGGCAGATGGACGTGAAAACCGCCTTCCTGAATGGTATTCTGGAAGAGGATGTGTATATGACGCAACCTGACGGTTACATAGATCCAAAGAATGCTGGGAAAGTATGCAAGCTTCATAAATCCATTTATGGATTGAAGCAAGCATCGAGGAGCTGGAATCTTCGTTTTGATGAAGCGATCAAGCAATTTGACTTCATTAGAAACGAAGAAGAACAATGCGTGTATAAGAAATCTAGTGGGAGCAAGATTGTATTTCTTATCCTGTATGTCGATGACATACTGCTTCTCGGAAACGACGTTCCAATGCTGAAGTCTGTAAAAGACTGGCTTGGAAGTTGTTTTTCCATGAAAGACATGGGTGAAGCCGCATACGTTCTTGGAATTAGGATCTATCGGGATAGACCTAAGAGGCTGATAGGCTTGTGTCAAGACTCATACATTGACAAAGTCCTACAAAGATTCAGCATGAAAGATTCCAAGAAGGGCTTCACGCCAATGGTACATGGCACAACGCTAAGCAAGAAGCAGAGCCCTACGTCGGCTGCTGAGCTTGAGCGCATGAAGAATATTCCTTATGCATCTGCAATAGGATCTGTCATGTATGCCATGATCTGTACTCGTCCTGATGTTGCTTATGCATTGAGCATGACGAGTAGATACCAGTCAAATCCAGGTGAAAACCATTGGATTGCCGTAAAGAACATCTTGAAGTATCTAAGACATACTAAGGATAAGTTCTTAGTGTACGGTGGAAGTGATGTGCTTAAAGTCAGTGGATTCACGGACGCAAGTTTCCAGACAGACACAGATGATTTCCGGTCACAGTCCGGTTATGTCTTTTGTCTGAATGGCGGTGCAGTAAGTTGGAGAAGCTCCAAGCAGGACACCGTTGCTGATTCCACTACAGAAGCTGAATATATCGCCGCCTCGGAAGCAGCGAAGGAAGCTGTTTGGATACGAAAGTTCATTATGGAACTAGGTGTGATACCAGATGCGGCTGAGCCTCTGGCACTGTTTTGTGACAACAATGGTGCTATAGCTCAGGCAAAGGAACCAAGATCACACCAGAAATCCAAGCATGTTCAAAGAAGATATCACTTGATACGTGACATCATTAATAGAAAGGAAGTCAAGATCAACCGAGTTCCGACAGATGATAACGTCGCTGATCCGTTGACAAAGCCACTCCCAAGGCCTAAGCTCGAGTTCCTGACTGAAGCTGTAGGCATTAGAAACATTGAAATGTAATCTAAATTTGAGTGGGAGTTTTGTGAGCTTTATTTTAGTTATTTGATATGTTCTTGTAAAACATTATTTTATGTTTTAATGAAATTATTATTTCAAGATTATTTTAACTGTGATGAAATAATCGTTCCAAAATGATATGAACCATTTTATAGGTCATCGAAGTAAATGATTTGATCTTGAGTCATCGAAGTCATTTAGCTTGATCATGAGATCCTATATTTGATAAATGTTTTATATCATCATGTCCCTAGTCGAAGGTTGTTGAAATTGGAACACCAACAACCGTGTAAGACTGGATTGGTACGTGACTTATGACAAAGTCTCAGTGTGTCATAGATGCTCGGCATCAAAGTCAGTACATAGGTGTATGTTGGGAACATACGACCGGACAAGACCCGCTAATAAGAACTCTTCAGGATATTTATATCTGTGTCATAAGAGATTCTTACTACGACTATAGAGTATAGTCCTCAGACCTGAGTTCGCATGCATGTGACAGCATATGGACTGATGCACTTTGATCATTGTCTAACGCTATCGTTCTGCGATAGCTATAAGGACCTTGTTTGGGTACATCATGAAGTGAGTAGTTTACAGTGATGGAACAAGATGGGATTTGTCCCTCCAATATAAATGGAGTGAATATCTCTAGGCCAATCGGAGATTTGAATACTGGAAAACGCATGGCCATGCTCAAACGGACTTTCCCGAGTCGTTTGGATTGTCAGTATCAAATCAGAGTCCGATGAACAAGATTAGGCTTTATAAGGATGACACTAATCTTGCCTTATGACTAATCGAGATATTGAGACGAAAGGGATTATGAATACAGAGATTCCAGTTCAAGTGGGAGATTGTTGGAATTGTGTCCAGCAATCTCTGTACTGTCTCTATAAAGTAAGAGTATGTCAGTGATCAGACATAAGTCATACAATACTGGGGGTCATGATGGCTTGCTAGAGTCCGCTCATGATCTATAAGTCTCGGACTTATTGCTTTTATTGTATGATCCCATATGGGTCACACGCTTAAGCTAGCAGGAAATAAAGTAGGAACGGCTTAGCAGAAGTACGACAAAAGTGCTAGGCATTTGTCGTACTAAGAGAGAAAGATTAATGGGTCTGATTAAATGGGATTTAATCAGATTGGGCCCAAAAGCCCAAAAGGGAAAGAGAAGGCTTTTAATGACTAAAAGCCAACTCTCTTCCTCCCAACCCTAGCACTCAGCCGCGCCTCTCTCTCTCTTCTGCGCCCCATCTCCTCGTGGTCTAGCAGCCAGTTTCCGGTGATTGCGTGTGTGAGCCTTTGGAGGATTCATCCCTTGGTGTATCTCCCTGATCTCTGACCTGTTCATCAATTCCGCTGCAACAAACAGGTAAAAGGTGAGATCACATTGTTTCTAAATAAGAACACCTAGATCTAATGCATGTTTAGGTTGATATCAATATGAGAATTGAATCAGGATCAACCGAAACTTCCAACAACTGACTGGGTTGAGTCCATGTGTCCTCTGATCAATATTCCCTTTGTGCGACCGCACTTAATTATATACAGAGGTTAGTGTGGTGAATTTGGATATCCTGTCTTGATTGTGGAGTTTACTTGGGACAATTGCTAAGTGTGGGGGAAGTACATTGTGGTCTTGATCTCTACAGGGATGTTTTCATGTGTGTTACTAAGTGAATGTGAATGCCATGTTCCTAAGACGAAATGAGTTTCTGTGTTTTCAAACCTCTTTTCTATACTTTGGTTTTCTGTTTGCTTGAGGGCAAGCAAAGGCTAAGTGTGGGGGAGTTGATATATCATGGTTTTTAGGTCTTTTGAGCCATGATATATGTACACAATGGAGTCTTTTATAGAGTCTTTCGCGTCCTTTCAGGTGTTTTACAGGTTTTAACACGTTTGGAGCATATTTAGACATTATGGCGCATTCTGGAGCTTTATAGAGCATTCATGCGAATGCAGAGGAGTTGATATAATCGTCTGAGGTTGGTGTCGATCAACACTACTTTGGTGTCGGTCGACACAGATCGCGAGCAGAAGATTTTAGCCGATTAATGAAAACTTTGAAGAATTTGAAAATTAGCCCAGAAGTTCCTCATAATTACAAAGATGCCCAAATCGTGTTTTAACTTTATATTAGGGTTCTTAAGCCATTGTTTTGGCTAAGTTTTACTTTATCAGAGATCAAGAGATTTGGGGCTGGTCTTGTACTCGAGAGAGAAGAGATTTCGAAACCCTGTTCTTACTCTTTTAGATTTTATATGATATCTATTTTGATTATGTCTTTGTGATGATTGCCATGTCTGAGTAGATCTCTGGTTAGGTTATGGATTCTCATTAGGGATTTCAAGGAATGTTAGAGTAATTGATTAATTTGGATTCATCATCTAGTTCTTCATCTAAATTATTCTTAATGCTTAATCTGAAATGGCCATTTAGATTATTGATATTAGGTTGATTTCCGCAACGACAGTTGGTTAATTAACTAGAAAGAATTTAGGTGAGCAATTTATCTATTCACAAAGAGATTTGGTTTAGAGAAATTGTGACAAGAATCATTAACTATGCTAAACAATATTCTTTGGCCTTAACTCCTATGCTAATCATAAATCACAAGACAAGCATGCATTTAAATCAATCAAATTAACCATTTAACAAATCTAATCATTTAGTTAAGAACTCTAAAGTTAGACTAATCCAATTCATTGATATAAAATCATTTGCTAAACCTTTATTCAAGAACAATCACCCGATTGTTATTTGGAGATAAACAAGCATGCAAAATAAGTTCTTATTACCTATAATAATATTAGACAACTACTTCCCTAGGCTATGAATGAAAAACCACCAATTTAGTCCATTGAGACATTTTATCAAACACCTTCCGAGCATAACATCCCTAAGTTCTAAATTAAAAAATCAGTGAAAATCTATCATTAAGAACACCAAAATAGATAATAATGATTACTAATTAGGCATTAAACACCATGGATCTACCTTGATATGATCTTGACCACCTTATCTTATGAATCAACCAAACGGATTGAACCGGTTACAGAGCCAAAGGAGTAGCCATCTGCTTTCGACTTCAAATCAACAAATGAAGGCCTTTCCATTCGGTAAATGACCACTTGGACTAGATGCTAAAATCATATAGAGCCTTCCTCGAAGTTGAATCAGTCCAATAAGAGTTCAGGTGGAGAAGTTATTCAACGTTCAATTAAGGCGATTTCAATCTTACGCGAACTGGATATACGAGCATTAAAAGGAGGTTTCAGAATGAAATAGAGGGAATCAAGCCATGAAAATATTTTTTACTGGCATAATGATTCAAAATAGATGCTGTGAGATTTGAATTCATCTCAAAATTGGTTCAGATTAAACATATATGAACTTTACAAACCGATGGATTTGCTTGAGGGCCTATTGCAACTGAGCCAAAGGTTGAATCACACAACCCAGATCAGGTAGATTTAGACCTGAAACCAATTGGATCTTCTTCATGGATCTTTTATTTTTACACCAAGCCCAAGATCCGAGGAAAAGTCCAACGGATCAGAAAAATACATCTCATTTTTCTAAATGGGTTAATCTTGTGCAATACTTGAAGAAGTCTAGGCTGTTGGATATGGGTTTAGCACCCATCCATAAGCCCATTGGAAATCTTGCAAACTCATCAAAAACATTTTGGCCCAACAAACGAGACCGCTAAGGAGTTAAACGGCCCAGCTGAAAGTCAGCCCTCACACGCTATAAATAGACCCTTCACTCCTCATTTTTGACCATCTTGTAACTTGTGAAGGCTCCAAGCTATATTTATAAAGCTATGAGCCAGAACAACATTTAGGGAGCACGTCAATCGACGGACTCCCACCTCGTCCATCCTGTTCATTGTTCGGCTTCGGCCTCAATATTAATAGAACAATTTTCGACCTCACTTAAAGTTTACTCTCACCTCTTTAGTTCGGACCCCTTTGATTGTAACTCAAGTTATTTGGACTAGATCGAAATTCCGTAACAACAATTGGCGCCGTCTGTGGGGATGCAAGAAACTTTACTACCTTTTTAAGAATGAAGCCGAAATGATAGGACTGCTCTCAGCCAGTAACAACTCCAAGTCACCCGAGCAGACCACGAGCCCCTTCCTCCGAGCTCAACCTCCCCGAGCCTGTCGGACAGAGCACGTTCACCAATCTTACCAGTCGATACTCCAGTTAACCAATCTACGATAACCGGAACCCACCAATATGCCGAGCCGACTAACAACAAGCAGAGCAGAGAGTCACCAACGCGAAATCACCGAAGCTAACTCGTGACAGCGACGAGGAAAAACTCTCGCGCCAAGGAAACGCATCAACATGGTCACAGAAGGATTCTCAACCCGCAACAACAACATTTACTCTTTGGTCTTTGGTCAATGGTATTTCTAGTTTATGTTTCTATTTCATATGTATTTTACTACAATTCCCATGCAAGAGTAATCTCACTTTGTTCACTATGTATCTTTGATATTTTGAGAGTAATCTCACTTTGTTCACTTTGAACGTTCTGAAGTTTGGTGGGTCATATCCTCACTTCACACCCTCCTAAATTTTACATGTGCGTCATATCAGGCAGTAGAAGAGGTTCTAATTTAATGGAACTTCTCAGTTGTGTGATATAATGATCCACATCACCTTAATTTGAGCAAGTAGTTTATGATTGAAGGTGAAACGTCCTATCCCGACCATAGGGCCTAGACGGATGTTCACTACTTTGCCGTTATACCTTTAGGTTCATTTGCGAATCTCAAGTTCTATAATTCCATACTTAACCATTCTATCAAGCATTCATTCATTCCATTCTTAGTCTAAGGCAATGCGCAAACATGAGATAAATATATTCTTTTATTAATCAAACCAAAGGTACCAATACAATGTAGTATCAATGTCATTATGCTATATAAAGTATCGGTCCTATGAATCTATCTATCTGACACACCACTCGTCCTTGGGTCTTTGTCTGCACCTAGGATTGATCATCCCCATGATCAACCTCATGTCTTGAAATCATATAAAACAATTAAACAATATTTTCATGTATGAACAAGTCCAACAACCTAGTTAAACAATCGGTTCTGCATGTCCCATAACCCAATGCAACACGCAAATACCCTAAGTCCACTCTACATTCCAAATATATGGTTTATGTTCTTAAGTCCGACCCACGTCCCAATCCGGTCACGATCATTGTCCGTATCGCGACCCATGGTCGCACGCGTTCCTCCGTATGTTCACCCATGTGTTGGTCACGGTCGTCCCGCGTGTTGGAAAGGTATGTCCACAAACGAACGCGATCATTCCACAAATAGGTACGGATTAGCCACCATCAATCCGGACTTCCTTTGATCCATTTCACACATGGGCTTCTCGCGTGCAGTCTGATGATCTTCGGCTAACCGTCCCCTAGACGTTCCGTTCGACTGTTCATGACTCACCGGTTCATATATGCCTTTTATGCGGATTGATCCGTGTCCAACCAATTGCCAACCAGACCACGATCACGGTCTATTGCCGATTGTTTATGATCAAAACATAACCGATCCTAATACCCAGTGTGAAACCTATTATATGGTTCTATTTTTTCAGAGATGTGGAAAGTGAGAGTTTGATTCCCGATGGCCAGTTTGATAAGACCGTCGACCGAGCGGCCAAACCGCGGTCGCGGTGAGACCTTAAGCCAATCACACACCTTTGATGTGGTCGTGGATTTTCCATGGGTTGCAGCCGGTTCTCCAGCCAACTTTGTTCCCCTTCCTTTCCTTGTTCCACCAACCAAATTGCCTTCCAATTGCCGGTAGTTCTCCTTAGGAATACCGGCCAAAATCCTCTCGATCTCTCTCTTTTATTTGGCCTTTGCTTTAGAAAAATTATGGGATTCTTCCCTGGGTGTGATGTGTGCGCAAATGACCTTATAAGTTCCGAACTCGGCCACAAAACACTAGCGAATGGGATCATTGTGGAAGGCCAAATAGGTGTCAATCCCATTGGTGTCCGTTCTCTAGTAACTACCTTGGTCAGCTAGTGTCACTAGCTGACCAGCTGACCCATGAGCTGAACACTAAGTCCAGATGAGTTAAGCTGGTTGCCAGCTGGCCTAGCTGACCAACTTAAATGTTCAGTTCATTTGAACTGAACACTCCTCTTCCAGCTCCTCAACACTTAACCAAGCTCCTCTCCAGCACGAGCTTGATCGTTTTATGACCATGGAACACTTCTCTTGATCGTTTTTGCACTTGTTCTGGTTCCACGGCCGTCCTATGTATTTTAGGCAAAGGTCGGGGATACTACAAGTCTCCCCCTCCCTTTAAAGGGATTCGTCCCCAAATCCGCCTCAAGGTCCTTATACCACTATGGGTAATCGACCTTCATTATGTTTTCCGTTTCCCAAGTGATCTCCTTAACCCCAGTTGATCCATTCCACTTTGACCATTTGCACCACCTTCTTTCATGTTGCTTTTTCCATCCTGTATTGGATTCAAAGAGGCCGGATCTCTATGGTTAGGTTTGTCTTGAGTTCACTTGGAATCTCAGGCAAAACCACATCTTGATCCAATAGGCATTTGCGCAACTGTGAGACATGGAACACGTTGTGGAGCGCATCCATTTCACTTGGAAAATCCAATTTATAAGCGACCGGCCCAACTTGTTCTATGATTCAGAACGACCCTAAGTATCTTGGATCAAGCTTCCCACATTTTGAGACCCTTGCTCGACCCTTGAAGGTGATCATCTTCAGATAGACCCGTTCTCCTACTTCAAACTCTAGTTCTTTCCTCCTCCTATCTGCATAGCTGTTTTGGCTATCTTGAGATTCCTTCATTTTGGCCTTGAAGAATCGGATCCGTTCCGTGGTTTCCTCAATTCTGTCCCGTCCAATTGTACTTGACTCTCCCACTGGCGTCTAGCACAATGGAGTCCGGCATGGCCGCCCATACAAAGCTTCATTGGGTGACATTCCGATGCTTGTATGATAACTATTGTTATAAGCAAATTCGGTCAAGGGTACGAACCTTTCCCATGAGTCACCCCATTCCAGAACGCATGCCCTTAGCATCTCTTCTAAGGTTTGTATGGTCCTTTCTGATTGTCCATCTATTTGCGGATGGTAGGCCGTGCTCATATTCACTCTTTTTCCCAAGGCTTTTTGAAAAGCTTGCCAGAAATAAGATATGAACCGGCCACCTCTATCGGATAATATACTTTCTAGGTTTCCATGCAAACGCACAATCTCATCAATGTATTTCTTAGCCAATTTCCGTACTCCATCAGTCTTCTTGATGGCTAGGAAATGTGCGTATTTGGTTAGCCTATCTACTACTACCTAAATCATGTCTCTCTTCATTATGGTCATTGGCAATCCTGTTACAAAATCCATTGTAATGTCATCCCATTTCCATTCCAGAATGGGCAAATTTTGTAACAGTCCACTTCGAAATTGGCGTTCTGCTTTGATGAGCTGATAGGTCGGGCACTTGGCCACCCAATCAGAAATATCATGTTTCATCCCGACCCAATGATAGTACCGATTGAGGTAATGGTACATCATGGTCTGTACGGGATGAATATAGAACTTTGACTGATGAGCCTCCCTTAGGATCTCTTCTTTCAGCTCCCACACGTTGGGTATACTAACCCGATCATTTACCACAATCATCCTATTCTTGGAGATTTGGTATTCCGTGTGGTTGTTCTCTGCGGCCTTAACCAAGTCTTCATCATCCTTTTGAGCCAGTTGGACCCTTGTCAGAATGTCTACTTGGTCCGCTGCTCCTAAGCCTATAGGCTCGTTTCCTATGGTTAATGCATTAAGACGAAAGGACCAGACCATTCCAACCAAGGTCTCTGCATCCCGTTTCACGGCCACCTCGGTCCTCTTCCTACTTAAGGCGTTAGCAACAAGGTTTGCCTTCCCGAGATGGTAAGTAATGTACAAATCGTAATCCGCCACCAGTTCCATCCACCTCCTTTATCTGAGTATCAACTCGGGTTGGGTGAATACATACTTCAAGCTCTTATGGTCGGTAAATAATTGCACCTTAGCTCCGTAGAGATAAGATCGCCAGATCTTAAGTGCAAAAACTACTGCGGCCATTTCCAAATCATGAGTTGGGTAATTACGCTCATGTTTCCTTAGTTGCCTTGAAGCATATGCAATCACTTTCCCTAACACATTGATAGACGCATATGTATACACCACATACGGTATGTCATCCTCGGGTTGGGTCAGAACTGGTGCTTTGGTTAGCATTTCCTTCAGCTCCGTGAAGCTCTTCTTGGACGCGTCTGTCCATCCGAACTTAACAATCTTTCTGGTCAGCCGAGTCATAGCCTTGGACATGCTTGCCTGGAACAACTGGTCAGACCGGTCAGGCGGTAAGCCTTCTAAGGCCTGGAACACGTCCACAAAGTCCTTAACCACTGGGATCTCCCCAATCTTCATCTCCATTCCAACCTCTTTCGTTGTGATGGTGGCTAGGTATGCGTCGCATCCTTTTTACAGCATCCTTTATGATTGGATAGAAGAGACAATCAAACTTCCAGAAGTAGGCCTCACTCCTTGAAACTTAACTTTTCCTTCAGGTCTCTCGAACTTCACCATTCCTCGGTGGCATTTGATTATGGCACGGTTCTGGCCGAGCCAGTTCATACCCAAGATAACTTCATGATATTTGAGTTGGACAACAACCAGGTTGGCTGGCATACTCACACCTCCAGTAGAGACATGTATGTCTCAAACCAAACCTAGCATGGGCATTACTTGCCCACCGATCGCATTCACTATGCCTTGACCGTCTACTTGTTCCTTCTGGAACAAGCCTTTCCAATCATTCAAGGACTTAAAAAACTATTTGTAGCCCCGAAGTCAAATAAGGTAAGTGCCTATACACCACCTATGGTAACGGTCCCTACACATTCCCCAAAATGTCTAAGAAACCTACCATTTTTTCCAATATATGCAATGCATTACTTAATTGAAGAAGTAGGGGTTAGTGATGTATCAGTGATATCATCATAGGAGCCGGCCACACTTGAGTCCTTTACCAATTCATAAACTCGGGTTTTCACAGTTTGACCCTTGGCCTTAGCCGTGCGGCCTTCCTGGCCCCGGTTTACTTCTGGAGTCTTATGCCTTTCATCTTGCAAATTCGGGCAATTACGCAAATTCGGGCAATTACGTCAATGGCCTTTCAGTTGTCACTCCTTCTTACCCCTTGTTCTGTGGACAGCTTGTTACTTCGTGTTCTTTGCTTCCACACTTCACACATACCTTCCCGGCTTTCCAACACTCCCCCAAGTGATATTTGCAACAGGTGGTACATTTGGTGCGGTTAGAGGATTGGCGATCAGCCCCCACTTGATCCCATTTCCCCTTTAGGTTCCTCCCGGGTCGACTAGCCACTTTGTCTTGTGACTTAGTTCCCACCCGGTTCTCCTCAGCCATGTTGGTCTCAAATGTGGCAGCCCTTTCTACCAGCTCGGAGAAGAAGTCATAGGAGAAAACCGAGCAGCGAGTACGGAGTTCCACTAGCAGGCCGCGAAGGAACCGTCGCACTTGTAACATTCCATCCTCAATATCTCGTCCCACATAACGTCTGAGATGGTCGAACTATGCCTCATACTCACGGACCGTCTTGCGGCCTTGGACCAAGTTCATGTACTTCCCTTCCATACGATCCCAATCCTCAGCTGGAAAGTATTTCCAGTTGAACTCATTCTCAAAGTCAGCGAACGAATCAATGAGTTCCTTGGTGCACCTGTTCACAGACAGCCACCAGTTATGTCCATCCTCTTCCAGGAAGTGGACTGCAATATCCTTCTTGTATTCCTCGGGACAATGGGTGGTCGGAAGTTTCAGAAAATCCGTGCCTTCCACTCATCAGCCTCAAGTGGGTAAGCACTTCCCTTGAAGTGATTCGGTCCCAACTTTGTAATGTGACCCAAAATGTTGAGGTAGTCCACCTTTCGGCTCATTTTAGGAACCGGTGAATCTATCACTATAACATCTGGCTCATCATCCTCCGGATCCTTAGTCCTTGTGGTGGTGACTCGGATCCGTCCTCCATCCTCAGCCGGTTTCTGACCAGAGTTGATGTTCTGGTTCAGAATGGTCAGTTGGTCCATGACCACTTTCGGCATGGTCCTCTCTCCGATATTCGGGACCGCGGTCAGTGGTTCACAACAACCAGTAGCACCGTCTCTCACATGGCCAGTGTCGGTGTGAGCCGCATGTTATGAAGACTTGCCCATCTCCACATCTCTAACCTAACCTGGACGTCAGGTTCATAAACTCTAGTCTCATTGGGTGCATGAAGAGCCGTGGGTCATGTGCTCTTCTGGGCAACCTCAGGACCGGTTGCACCAGGTGTGACAGGTGTTGTCTGGTTCCTTAGTCCTTGCCCGGTTCCAGCTGCATCCTTGTCCTTAATACGCTTTGTCTTGCGTTTTCTAACGTGAAGATTAAACAAGATTAGTCTATCTAAGCAAGAAATCTCGAAGTCCTTAGAAAAACTAACTACACACACATCTAACCCCGGAAGAGTGCTGTAGCTCTAACCCATAGTCCTAAAAAATATCTCCGCTCTGATACCAACTTAAAACGTCCTATCCCGGCCATAAGGCCAAGGCAGATGTTCCCTATTTAGCCAATCTACCTTGAGGTTCATTTGCCAACCTCAAGTCCTATAATTCCATACTTAACCATTCTATCAAGCATTCATTCATTCCATCATTCCATTCTTAGTATAAGGAAATGAGCAAACATAAGATAAATAGATTCTTTTATTAATCAAACCAAAAGTACCAATACAATGTACTATCAATGTCATTATGCTATATAAAGTATCGGTCCTATGAATCTATCTATCTAACACACCACTCGTCCTTGGGTCTTTGTCCGCGCCTAGGCTTGATCATCCCCATGATCAACCTCATGTCCTGAAATCATATAAAACAATTAAAAAATAGTTTCATGTATGAACAAGTCCAACAACCTAGTTAACCAATCGTATCTACATGTCCCACAACCCAAATGCAACACACAAATACCCTAAGTCCACTCAACATTCCAACTATATGGTTTATGTTCTTAAGGCCTACCCATGTACCAACCCGGTCATGATCATCGTCCATTTCGTAACCCACGATCGTACGCATTCTTCCGTGTGTTTGCCCGTGTGTTCGTCGCGATCGTCCCGCGTGTTGGAGACGTACGTCCGCGAATAGTCGCGATCGTCCCACGAACGGGTATGATCATATGTGAATAGACGCGATCGTCCCACGAACGGGTGCGATCGTCCGCAAACGGTTGCAATCGACCCGCGGTCGTGGCGATCGTCCCGCGGTGAGAGAACATAACTCAGTTCTGCCGACTTATTGATTGGCCACCATCAATCCGGATTTTCTTTGATCCATATCACGCTTGGGATTCCCGCGTGCAGTCTGATGATCTTCGGCTAACTGTCCCCGTAGACGTGCCGTTCGACCATTCATGACTCACCAGTTCATCCGTGCCCTTTACGCGGATTGATCCGCGTTCAACCGACTACCGACCCGACCACGATCAAGGCCCATGGCCGATCATGTATGATCAGAACATAACCGATTCTAATACCAAGTGTGAAAGTGAGAGTTTGATTCCCGACGGCCTGTTTGATCTTAGCGTCAATGGAGCGGCCAAGCCGCGGTTGAGGTGAGACCTTGAGGCAATCACGCACCTTTGAATTGGTCGTGGAATTTCCATTGGTTGTTGCCGGTTCTCCAGCCATCTTTGTTCCCTTTCCTTGCCTTGTTCCACCAACTAAATCGCCTTCCAAGCGCCGGTAGTTCTCCTTAGGATTACCGGCCACAATCCTCTCGATCTCTCTTTTTTATTTGGCTTTTGCCTCAGAGAAATTATGGGATTATTCTTTGGGTGTAATGTGTGCGCAAATGACCCCTTGTTGGTGTACTTATAAGGCCAAACTCGGTCACAAACCACCCCTAGTGAATGGGCATCACTGAATGGCCGAATGGGTGCCAATCCCATTGGTGTCCATTCGCTAGTAACTACCTTGGTCAGCTAGTGTCACTAGCTGACCAGCTGACCCAAGAGCTGAACACTAATACCAGCTGAGTTGAGCTGGTTGCTAGATGACCTAGATGACCAAGTCAACTGTTCAACTCATTTGAGCTGAACACTCCTCTTCCAGATCCTCAACCCTTAACCAAGCTCCTCTCCTGCTCGAGCTTGATCATTTTATGACCATGGAACACTTCTCTTGACCGTTAGTGCACTTGTTCTGGTTCCATGGCCGTCATATGTCTTTTAAGCTAGGCGGGGATACTACAGAAGGCATGTCCCTTTCATACCACATAAATAGTGTCGATTCCTCGGAAGGGTCATATCATGTCGTATCAGAGTGCACTCTGAGTCTGCTATTGAAGGAAATTCTATTAAGTTCTAATCATGATTAGCAACCCTAGTCTGAATTCCGAACCTAGAATCTAAGGTTCAAGTAATTGAATCTATCTGATCTCGAGATTACTTTGTTAATATGCAGCGGAAGTATTGCAAGTAGTCAAGATCACGAAGCGCCTCAAATGGTGCGCCTCTACTAGTATCCACACGCACACAAACTGGACCGCAGGGATGCTAGTGCCTTACAGAGATCTAATCTCCAAAGAGGTTTGTTTCTGTGTTCTGGTGGCTGTAAATTAGGTTAGGGACGAGTTTAGGTCGACCATATATCTTATATATGTCGGCTTAAACCACAACGGAATTAACCAACGATTAAACCGAATTAATCTGATTAATCCGCGAGTGCATCGATCGATGCAATATCTGCAACGATCGATGCTCCCCAGAACATTGATATCGAATGCATATCACATATGCATTTACTGGATCATTACATTAATGATCAACCTCGTCTTTAACGTCCAGCTTGCTTAGGTGTGTGACCCTGTAGGATCATATAACACTAGCAATGAGTTCTCAACTCATTGATCATAAGTGGCTTCTAGCAAAGCGTTATGACTACCTAGTGTTATGTGATTGTCTCATCTCGACTATACGACTTTCACTTAGAGCAAGTACAGTAGATTTCAGGACATTCCCAACAATCTCCCACTTGTACTGGAATCATCTATTCCTTTAATCCCTTTGTAGCTATATCTCAATCTAGCATAAGGCAAGCACTGTGTCATCCTTATTCAACCAGATTACGTTTATCGAATCCCGATTTGTACTGATGAAAAACAAACGACTGACAATCACCTCGTTTGAGCGCGGCCACGCATTTCCAGTATCAAATCTTCGATAGGCCCAGAGATATTTAACTCCTGTTATATAGGAGGTACAAATCCCATCTTGTTCCATCCATGTCTCTTTTATATTTCATGATACGCCTAATCAGTGTCTTTATGATCACCAGTTACGGCTGACGTTTGACAAAGTCAAGACGAACCAATCCATATAAGAGAGGACATGATGAACTCAGGTCTAAGGACTACTCTCTTTAGTCATAATGTAGAGTTCTCATTAACGGGTCAAATCCGATCATGTGTTCTCTAACACATATCTATGTGATTGACTTTAATACACTTATTAAATGACTCCATGAAACATGGTCATCAGTCACCTCACATACTAGTCTCACGTGGTTGTTAATGTCCCACGTTAACAACCTCGACCAGGGACTATTATAATTTATGTCATTTATTGTTTATAGGGTTTCATGATCAAGTCACATACTTGATGGCCTATAAAATGTCATAAATTACTTTGGGACATTATATATATTTAATTAACACAATTAAATAATGCTGAAACAATTTCATTAAAATAACATAATCAAATTATGTTTTACGAACATCAAGTCATAACTAAAAACAAATACAACTCCCACTGAAATCAAGATCATATCTTAAGAAATCTAATACCTACAGCAGTTGTATGAAACTCGTGCTTAGGCCTTGGGAGAGGCTTGGTCAGTGGATCAGCAACATTCTCATCCGTCGGGACTCTGCTGATCTTCACATCTCCTCTATTCACAATATCACGGATAAGGTGATATCTCCTTTCTATGTGTTTGGATTTCTGGTGTGATCTAGGTTCCTTTGCTTGCGCAATGGCTCCATTGTTGTCACAATACAAAGCCACTGGCTCAGAAATGCTAGGAATCACACCAAGTTCAGTGATGAACTTCTTGATCCAAACAGCCTCTTTTGCCGCTTCAGAAGCAGCGAGGTACTCAGCTTCAGTTGTGGAATCTGCTACAGTGTCCTGCTTGGAACTCTTCCAGCTTACTGCACCGCCATTCAGGCAGAAGATGTAACCAGATTGCGATCGGAAATCATCTTGGTCTGTCTGAAAACTTGCGTCTGTGTAACCACTTACTACCAGCTCATCACTTCCTCCATACACCAAGAATTTATCCTTAGTATTTCTTAAATACTTTAGAATATTCTTGACTGCTGTCCAGTGACTTTTACCTGGATCCGATTGGTATCTACTCGTCATGCTTAAAGCACAAGCAACATCTGGACGAGTACAGAGCATGGCATACATGATGGATCCCAACGCCGAGGCATAGGGAATCCGACTCATGCGATCTCGCTCAGCAGGTGTCTCAGGACACTGCTTCTTGCTTAGACTTTTGCCATAAGACATCGGTATGAAGCCCTTCTTGGAATCTTGCATTCTGAACCTGTGTAAGACTTTATCGATATAAGTGTCTTGACACAGTCCGATCAACTTGTTTAATCTATCTCTATAGATTCTTATTCCAAGAATATACGCGGCTTCTCCCATGTCTTTCATTGAAAAACAACTTCCGAGCCAAGTCTTAACAGACTGTAACAACGGAACGTCATTTCCGAGAAGAACTATGTCATCTACATACAACACGAGAAATGCAACTGCGCTCCCACTAGTCTTCTTGTAAACACATGGTTCTTCTTCGCTTCTGATGAAATCAAACTTTTTGACTGCTTCATCAAAACGAAGATTCCAACTCCGAGATGCTTGCTTCAATCCATAAATGGATCGATGAAGTTTGCATACTTTCCTAGCTGCATTTGGATTGATGAAACCTTCGGGTTGTGTCATGTACACATCCTCTTCCATAATTCCATTAAGGAAAGTTGTTTTCACGTCCATCTGCCAGATCTCATAATCATAATGAGCAGCTGTTACTAGGAGAATCCGAATGGATTTAAGCATGGCGACAGGTGAATAGGTTTCTTCATAGTCAATACCATGAATTTGTTTGAAACCTTTTGCCACTAGCCTTGCTTTATATATCTGAATATTTCCATCCACATCAATTTTCTTCTTGAAAATCCATTTACACTCAATGGGTCTTGCACCATCGGGTAAATCAACCAAAGTCCATACTTGGTTCTGTGTCATGGATCCCATTTCGGATTCAGCGGCTTTCAGCCACTTTACGGGGTCAGGGCTCATCATTGCTTCTTCGAAATTCGCTGGCTCGTCACTGTCAATGATCAACAAATCATGACAATTGGTTACGAGAAATCCATATCTCTCGGGTTCGTGACGGATCCTTTCGGATCGGCGAATTTCAGGCTCCACAGGCGCGGGTTCTACAACTCTTTGTAGATCCAACTGTTGCTCTTCCTCTACAGGTTGAGCATTTTCCTGCGGTTCTCGAACTTCTTCGAGTTGTACTTTACTCCCACTGTTTCTCTTGGAAAGAAACTCTCTCTCAAGAAAAACGCAGTTCCGAGCAACAAACACTTTGTTCTCGGATTGGTTGTAAAAGTAGTATGCCTTGGTTTCCTTAGGATAATCAACGAAGTAGCACTTGTCTGATTTGGGTTCGAGCTTATCTGTAATTAATCGCTTAACATAAGCTTAACAACCCCAAATCTTCAGGAAAGACACACTCGGAACATTTCCAGTCCACATCTCATGTGGTGTCTTTGCAACTGATTTTGACGGAACCCTATTAAGTGTAAACGCAGACGTTTCTAGAGCGTATCCCCAAAAGGATAATGGAAGAGTTGAGAGACTCATCATTGACCGAACCATATCTAATAAAGTCCGATTTCTCCTCTCAGACACGCCATTCCATTGTGGTGTTCCAGGAGGAGTGAGTTGTGAAACAATTCCACAATCTCTCAAATGATCACTGAATTCTTGGCTCAAGTATTCTCCTCCACGATCTGATCGAAGAGCCTTAATACTTTTGCCAAGTTGATTCTGTACTTCATTTTGGAACTCCTTGAACTTTTCAAAAGATTCCGACTTATGTCTCATTAAATAGACATAGCCATACCTGCTGAAATCATCAGTGAAGGTAATGAAGTATCGAAAATTTCCTCTGGCACCTGTGCTCATTGGGCCGCATACATCTGTATGTATAAGGCCCAATAAGTCACTGGCCCTTTCATTTGGTTTGTTGAAAGGGGCCTTAGTCATTTTTCCTAGTAAACAAGATTCACATTTCTCACATGATTCATAATCAAATGAGCCCAGAAGCCCATCACTATGGAGCTTTTGGATCCGTTTCTCGTTTATGTGGCCCAAACGACAATGCCAAAGAAAAGTCTGATTCGTGTCATTTGATTTGAATCTCTTGGTGTTAATGTTATAGATTGGTGTGGTTTGGTTTAAAACATAAATCCCATTCTCTAATGGGCTGCTACCATAAAATATATCATTGTAATCAAAAGAACAACATTTATTCTTAATTGAAAACTGATATCCTTCCACATCCAAAATAGGAATGGAAATAATATTTCTGCTTATAGCAGGTACATAGTAGCAATTATTAAGCTTTAAAACCAAACCAGAAGGTAAAGACAAGTTATATGTTCCTACGGCTAATGCAGAAACTCTTGCTCCATTCCCCACGCGCAGGTCCACTTGTCCCTTTTCCAACTTCCTACTGTTGCTTAGGCCCTGCATATTTGTACAAATATGAGCACCACAGCCGGTATCCAATACCCAAGAAGTAGAAACAGAAGTAGTAACATTTACTTCTATAACATAAATACCTGAAGATGAAGTCTCGAAAGTCTTCTTCTTCTTCTTCTCTTCCAAGAATTTTTTGCAATTTCTCTTCCAATGCCCAAGCTCTTTACAGTAATGGCACTTATCAATCTCAGATGGGCCCGGCTTGGGCTTTGGGGCTGGCGCCGGCGTGTCCTGGTTCTCAACCGGGACTGCCTTGCCCTTTCCCTTACCTTTGCCAAGTTTCTTAAACTTCTTACCCCCTTGTACCATAAGTACATTAGGAGTGCCCTTCTTGATATTTGGCTCAGCTGTCTTGAGCATGCCATGCAGCTCAGTCAATGTCTTTGTCAAGTTATTCATGTTATAGTTCATAACAAACTGATCATAACTTGACGGCAGTGACTGCAGAATGATGTCAGTAGCCAACTCTTGGCTAATGGGATAATCCAGCTTCCCCAGGTTATCAATATAACCCATCATCTTAATGACATGAGGACTGACTGGACTGTCCTTTGGTAGCTTGCATTCAATGAGAGATTTAACCGTCTGGTATCTCTCAGTTCGTGCTTGCTCCTGAAACATACTTTTCAGGCTAGTGATCATCTCCACGGGCGACTCCACGTTCTCGTATTGCTTCTGCAAATCCGAGTTCATGGTAGCCAACATGAGACAATTCACATCGACCACATCATTAGAATGCTTATCCCAAGCATTCCTTTCTGCATGTGGAGCATTGGCTCTCGGTTTTTCAGGGAGAACATTTTCAAGGACATAGTCCCGCTTCTCCTGCTTGAGAACAATTCTCAAGTTCCGATACCATTCGAGAAAATTCGATCCATTTAACTTGTCCTTCTCAAGGACGGATCGCAGGGAGAAAGAATTGTTATGATTAGCAATCATAGCTGAGAATCATAGAAAAGAAAAGGTTTAGTTATGATGTTCAAGAAATGAGAAGTCTTAACTTTTAAGAAAACTCGAATTATATTCAAACAATGTTTCCTCAGATGAATATAATGATCCAAGACCCATACTTCACTAAATTCAAGTGAGCCACTGGCTATCACTCAACTTTAGCTATCTAGGTAAGCAACAACCTTGCTAGTTATATCCAATATAACTCTTGGTTGTGGATCGGCATCTTATGTCCAATCCACCTGATGTCTCTGGGCCCAAAACGATTTTGACGGCCCAGTCAAGTAAACCAATCTCTTTAGTCACGTAATTGTCGATGTCTTGCACTGCAAGTCCATCAACACGATTACCTCTGCCTTACTCATGAAATTATGGACATCTTGCACTGCAAGACTATCACACAACTAAATGGGTCTTGACAGTTGACAAGATTGGAAAGACATCAAATACACTTGATATTTGGTTGAGGAACGGAACCATTTAAAACGTTCAGTTTTACTATGTTTTAATTCTTATAATTAATTAATCCGCGATGACCGATCAATCCAATTGATCCGGTTTTGAATACCGGTCAGTGTCGATCGATGCTACGTTAGCATCGGTCGATGCCAACCTTATCAAATCAATCGCCAATAAACCATTCACAGTGTTCGACCATCTTTAACCAAGCTCGATAACCGGTCCAATCCAATTGAACCGATCCAAAAATCTCGCGAGGCTGTGTCGATCGATGCAACCATTGCATCAATCGACACTAGGCGAAAACTAGGTTTATTCGGGTTTCACCCTGCATCGATCGATGCCGGATTGGCATCGATCGACACCATGCGAAAAACCCTAAATTTTATTCGGGTTTTCACTCTGTGTCGATCGATGCCCGATTGGCAACGATCGACACTATGCGAAAAACCTTAAAACGTTTTCGAACAAAACCCTAAACTAGGTAACTTTGATCAAAACGAGTTTTAGCATGCTTGTATCAATTATACAAAGATCTAGATTCAACTAATCTAACCATCATGCTACAGATTCAATGGAACCCTAAAGCTCTGATACCACTGAAGGAAATTCTATTAAGTTCTAATCATGATTAGCAACCCTAGTCTGAATTCCGAGCCTAGAATCTAAGGTTCAAGTAATTGAATCTATCTGATCTCGAGATTACTTGGTTAATATGCAGCGGAAGTATTGCAAGTAGTCAAGATCACGAAGCGCCTCAAATGCTGCGCCTCTACTGGTATCCACACGCACACAAACTGGACCGCAGGGATGCTAGTGCCTTACAGAGATCTAATCTCCAAAGAGGTTTGTTTCTGTGTTCTGGTGGCTGTAAATTAGGTTAGGGACGAGTTTAGGTCGACCATATATCTTATATATGTCGGCTTAAACCACAACGGAATTAACCAACGATTAAACCGAATTAATCTGATTAATCCGCGAGTGCATCGATCGATGCAATATCTGCAACGATCGATGCTCCCCAGAACATTGATATCGAATGCATATCACATATGCATTTACTGGATCATTACATTAATGATCAACCTCGTCTTTAACGTCCAGCTTGCTTAGGTGTGTGACCCTGTAGGATCATATAACACTAGCAATGAGTTCTCAACTCATTGATCATAAGTGGCTTCTAGCAAAGCGTTATGACTACCTAGTGTTATGTGATTGTCTCATCTCGACTATACGACTTTCACTTAGAGCAAGTACAGTAGATTTCAGGACATTCCCAACAGCTATATATTTCATTCTTCTTCTCATCTTTCCACCTTCTAAATAGGTTTCTTCTCTAAACTCTTTATCTTCTTAATTTCTTCAAAACAAAATTCCGAAAAACCTATCTTTCTATCTACTTAGCTAGAAGACCCATTGTTGGAGGTGGATTTAGCACCCCTCTACGGCCCGGCCCAATAGGTAAAACGGCCTGAAGGAGATCCAGCCAACCCAAGACGATGTCAACCCATTACAAAGTAGCCCGGCGACAATAAGGCAACTCGGCGACGTCATCACAACCGACCTGCATGGAATAAGTAAATATGTTAATTTATCACTTTTACAAAATAATAGAAGATAAACGCAAATCTTGGAAAGGAAACTAAATCTAAGTTGGTTCGGATTTTGTAAATAATATCAGAGACAATCTATGGAAAAACGTTATATCCTCTGCTATAAATATCCTTCCCCAACGCGGGAAAAGACTAAGTCCACATTCCAGATTCTTGTAATCACACCGTAGAGCTAATGATTCCAATCGATTTCGGCTCTCATCTAATAAGACTAGATTTTCCGGTCAAATTCTGTTATTGCTTTTCTGTCGTTTAAATTGTTATCTCCAAGTCCCTTATTTTCTGATCAGTTTATTAAATTGATCATTGTGTGATTCTCTGAATCAACAATTGGCGCCGTCTGGGGGGACTTTCGATTGTTTGATTAACCAAAGAAAATATCGGCGACGACTAAAACACCGCTCCCAACGCAGGAGACAAGAGGAACAGGCGATGCAGGCGATAACATCACGACTACACAAGAAATCACTGTAAGAAATCTAATTTGTTTGATGCAAGGTCTGATTTGTTTGCTATAGTTTCTGTTCAAAAAGAAGAAACATTAAGGTTTGGATAAGTCTAAAGAATTTTATGTTTCTGGATTTATTTTTGATAAAATGATTTGACCCTTTGAAACGCTTGAACAGGAGAAATTCCTTATGCCAAAATGTTTTTGTTTGATAAATTCCGTGATCACGACTCTTCTTTAAGAGTTTCTTTGAGGAAAAAAGCATTTGAGCTATTTAGAGTTAAAGAAGATTATGCATTTGTTAAAACTTTCTCTAATTTAAATAATTGTTTTGAAAATTTTGTGTGTTACAAATCAATTCACTGAATGATTGCAATCTGATTTTCAAAGATCATGATTTTGATGAAATCTTTTCTAATATTCCTAAAATCATCTCATTATCAAAGGAAGCTTTGTTGCTTTGAGATTAGTTAAGGATTTCTTTGATCATTTATTTTGCACATTTGATGTGGTTTGTCTAGTCTTTGTAAAGCACAGGGAAAGCAGGTTAAGGAAATGACTTATCAGTCAGAAGTTTGAAACTGAAAGTACTTAAGGAAAGATGCTTCAAATATCCAAGGAAGTTTCATTCTAAACTCTTTCTTTCATAATGCTTATTTGTTTGTTTCCTTGATCATCTTATGTGTCTCTAATCCATTTCCTATTAATATAGGAGAGTTGGATTTGAGGAAAAATCCTTTTCAATAAGGACGGTATGATATGTTCTGGACTAGCTGATCTCATGAATCAAGCAAGCGGATTGAACCAGTCATGAAGCCAAAGGAGAGCCATCTGATTTTGACTTCAAATCAACAAATGAAGGTATTTCCATTCGTTCATTGACCACTTGGAATACATTCTCAATTCATCTAGAGCCTTACTTGAAGTTTAATCAGTCAAATTATAGTTCTAGTGAAGACATTCCACTTTCAATCCAGGAAATTTCAAGGTTACCTAAAATGGACATGCAAGCATTAAAAGGAAGTTTCAGAATAAACTGGAATCAAGCAATGGAAATTTTATTACTGGAATAATGATTTATAATAGAGGCTGTGAGATTTGGATTCATCTCAAAATCGGTTCATATGAAAAAAGATATGAATCTTACAAAGCGATAAATCTTCTTAGGCCCTATTGCGCGACTGAGCCAAAGATTGAGTCACACAGCCCAGATCATGTAGAATTTAGACTAGAAACCAATTGAATCTTCTTCCTCGATCTCTTATATTTCTACCAAACCTAAGATCAAGGAAAAGTCTAAGTGATCAGAAATATACATCTCATTTTCCTAAATGGGTCCATTTGGTCCAATACTTGAAGAAGTCTATTTCGTAAATATACTTACGTTTGGTATCCATGACTCATTTATAAGCCCGAGGAGATATATTTCGTAGCTCAAAAAGACCATTTTTACCAAGAAGTTCAAGGAGAAAATTCAATGGTCAATATAATCCAAGAGTCATTCAACAACAACATTTACTCTTTGGTCTTTGGTCAATAGTCTTTCTGGTAAATGTTTTTATTTCCTAAGTATGTTTTACCTCATTTCTCATACAAGAACACATCTATTTGTATGCTTCATTTTCGAAATGAATAAACAGCCTCTTTTTATTTTATTTAATCTTTGACCTTTAGAGCCATCTATCTGAAGTTTGGTGTGTCATATCCTTAATTTAAACCTTTATAAACTAGACATGTGCATCATATCAGGCAGTAGAAAAGGTTGGAATATCAAAGGGCTTCTACATCCCTTGGGAGACCTAACAATCTACATCACCTTAATCTGAACTAGTAGTTTGTGATGAAGGCATATCCCTTTCATACCACACAAAGAGTTCCGACTCCGTATGAGTATTATATCATACCTTAATCTACATCATTCATCAGACCCAAAAGATAACTACTCACTAATGATGGTTTTCTCAACTAAACCCATAGGTGAAAATTTGAGAAACATGATTAGTGTTCTTAAACCAAGAGAAATTAAGAAGATTAAAAAAGTAATTCCTTACAAAAATCAAAGAGTTTACAAAACTTAGAACCCCAAAAGTGCATAAGAGAAAGAAAGATCTCTAAAAATTAGGTTAAAGATGTATTTATAGGAATGGGCAATAAATCGAGTAAACACGAGACAATTCGGGTCTTGACCTGGTTCAATTGGATACACTACAAGAAAACTGCGATATAGCCACGAACTAGCCACGAAATTTTCGTGGCTATGAATAACCAGCCACGGTAGCCACGAAATAGCCACAGAATTAGAAAATTTAGGTTCATGGCTATTTTGTGGCTATACGTGGAAAAATAAACACGAAATACACTTCGTAGCTAATTGTTGCTATCTTTGCCACGACTAGCCACGAAATGTTCGTGGGAGGAATTAGCCACGACAAGGCACAAAACATTTCGTGGCAAATTAGCCCAAAATTTGTGTGGCTATATCCATATAGAATATAGCCAGAAATTACAAAATAACCACGAATAGCCGCGACTTTATTCGTGGCTATTCAAAAGCCTAAACCCCAATCAAACCCTAAACTTTAAAATATAAACAATAACCTAATTACTATAATATAACTAAAGTTAAGATTAAACACATATAAAAAGCGCCCATACCTGGGTTCGAGCCACTTTATAGCCAAAATGATGCATTTTAAGAAAAAGTCCACTTTAGAACGGAATCGAAAAGAGAGCTGCTGCCCTAACCACTGGAGAACACTTTCCTTTTTTCGTATCTGTCAAGTTACAGTCTTCTCAGGCTATCTCCGGACATGTGGACGTCGCCAGAGTCTGTCTCCACCTTTCCTCGACCACAAACTAGCTCGCCATCAAGCCCTTGTCCGCCTGCGGAGCCATAGAAGTTTCATCTTCAAGATTCGTCGGAGTCTTCTTCGATTCCCAAGCCTAAAATTCAAATCGTAGATGGGGTTGTTCATACTTCCCTGCCTGCCGATTTACTCAAATTCTCTAAGCCCCTATGGACTGATTATGTTGTTGGTTATTTCATCGGAGAAGCTCTGCATATTGGAAAGGTTCATGCCACAGTAAGTCGGCTATGGACATCGAAAGACAAAGTTTCTAAGATTGATGTCTAGTTTTTGAGACCGAAAACTGTTCTTTTCGTATCGAGGATCCACACATGAGATCTCGTATCTTAAGGGGACATTTCTGGCACATTAGTGATGTGCCATTGGTGGTCCAGGAATGGAATCCTAAGAATGCAAATCTAAAATCGAATCTAACCTCAATGCCATTGTGGGTGGATTCCAAAAATGTCATGGATTATATGTTCTCGTAAGAAGCGTTGATGTTCTTGGGAGACATAATGGGTAAGGCCCAGAAGCTCCATCCAAACACTGCTAGCTGCGTCAGATTGGATGTTGCTCGAGTACTTATTTTAGTAAACCTGGAGGAGCAGCTGCCAAGCATGATATCTCTGGATGAAGAGACAAAGATTCCAGTTACTTTCCCTTGGTTGCTTCTAAAATGTGAGAGATGCAGTACATGGGGACACAAAGAAAATGATTGTAGCAATGGTATGCAAAATGGATCTGTAGTGGATCAGGAGAGTATACCGGAGTCCATTCAAAAGATTTCTGATTCCGAAAGTCCTAAGCAAGTGGAAAACAGAGAAGAAGTTGTGACGGGCTCAACTCTGCCTCTTGAGAAATCAGTAACTGAAACTTTCAAATTCGCTGGTGTGATAGTAGGAAATGAAGATGCTGGGACCTTGGTTTCTGGTGACAAAAACGTGGAGAAAGGAAAGCCATGGACAATGGTTCTCAAAAATGGTAGACAGTCACCACTTAAGAGTTATGGGAATCATAGCCCAATCGCAAAAACTGATCAGAAGGAAAAGACGGATTCTACTACACCATCCTGATTCACTCTCTTGTCAGAAATTTCTGAAGAAGAAGAGAAGGAGGAGGGAGAGATTGCCGAGAAAACAGGGACATTGAATGATGAAAAGGATTCGTCTTCTTCCGAGGAAGAAGAAATGTCGCCTAAGAAAGTTGCTACAAAGAATGAAGTGAATGTCCCAAAGAAGAAGATCAATCAACGAAAACCGACGGCACCTCGCAAAGATCAACAAAGTTCCCGAACTAACACCCAAACAAAGAAGTCCTCCTCACGGAGGAACTAATGAAATGACGAATGTTTTGTGTGGAATGTCCATGGTTTCAATAAAATGCGCAAACAAAATCAAGTACGTTCGTTTTTGAATACAGTAAATCCATCTTTTGGTTGTTTATTGGAGACAAGAGTACAAGACGGTAACAGTATGGAGATTTTTAGAGAAGTTTTTCCGGGATGGAGCTATGAAACAAATTATGATTATCATCGTCTAAGGCGGATCTGGATAGTATGGAGTGATGATGTAAAAATCACAACCTTGTATAAGAGTCCACAGCTTATCACTATTGGAGTGGAAACGAGCATAGGGGATATATTCATTTGTTCTTGTATTTATGCTTCAAACTTCAGAAGAGATCGTTAAAATTGTAGGATGAGATACAACAAAATAAGGATTTATTTGGCAGTTGGAACCTTCCATGGATTCTAATGGGAGATTACAATGTCACATTGTCATCAAATGAACACTCTAAGGCTTTAGAAGGATTGGGAGATCAGACCGGTATGAATGAGTTTCAGCAGCTGGTTGGGGATTGTTAGTTGACGGATTTGGGTTATACTTGCCCAAAATTGATGTGGTGGAACAAACAAACAGTCTACGGATCCAATTGGTAAAAGCTCGACAGGGCATTGGTGAATAGCAAATGGATAGGTCAATATCCAGCTTCTCATGCGGCTTTTGAGACAAATGAGGATCGCAAGAGGCGATATTTCCAGTTCTTCAATTATCTAACTCAGCACCCGCGATTCATAGAAGTAGTCTCGGCAATTTGGGAAGGAACAGAGCCGATATTCCATTCTCGTACAGCTCTGCATCGGTTCAGTAAAAAACTGAAGCTCCTGAAGCCTCTATTGCGAGCTCTAAATAAGGAGAAGTATGGGGACATTGTTTCCAAGACCAAAGCTGCTTTTGATACTCTCTGTGAGCTGCAAAATCTAGCTTCAATAAACCCTTGCAATGAGACTTTTGAAGCTGAAGCTGAAGCCCTCCATCAATGGCAGCAACTTATGAATGTGGAAGAGCAGTTCTTCAAGCAAAAATCAAGGATAAGGTAGCTGAAACATGGTGATAAGAACACAGGGGTTTTTCATAAAATGATGCAAATCAGGCAGACAAGGAACTCGATCAGAAGTCTCACTCTTGATGATGGGTCTGTTATCACTGATCCAAAGAAAATAAAACATCATGCGGTTGACTACTATAAGAATTTCCTGGAAACACACATCTCAACATATAGTGGATGATTACTCTCTTGAAGGCATTTTACAATAGAAGTATACAGAGGCAAATGCAGAGCAGCTTGTTACTGAGGTTACGACAAACGAAATAAGGAGAGTACTTTTTCAATGCCTTCAGAGAAGATCCCTGGTCCGGATGGTTATACAAAAGAGTTTTTCGTCGTTGCTTGGGAAATTGTTGGGCAGGATTTTGTCAATGCGGTTCAGTCTTTTTCATGAATGGTTTTATGCCTAGCGGAGTCAATGCTACTATCCTCACTCTTGTTCCAAATAAAACGTATGCCCTTGCTATGAAAGACTTTATACCTATAGATTGTTGCAATACGATATACAAAGTCGTCTCGAGGATTCTAGCAAATCGTATGAAGTGCATTCATCGAAGGTAGATTGCTCCTTGAGAATGTACTGATGGCTACTGAACTTGTCAAATACTACCACAACGACACGATTGCGCCAAGAAGTGCTCTAAAGATTGACATTACAAAAGCCTTTGGCACTGTTTGTTGGGATTTTATCATTAAAATGCTGCGAGCTATGGCATTTCCGGAGATGTTTATCCATTGGATAGAGAGCTGCAGACCACTGCATCGTTTTCAGTTTGTGTAAATGGTGAGCTCCAGGGTTTCCTTACTAGTGCTCGGGGCGTGCGACAAGGATGTTCTCTCTCACCACTCTTGTTTGTTATGGCCATAAATGTTCTCTCACACAAGTTAAACGAGGCTGCAAAGGAGAAAATGATTGGATATCATCCCAAGTGCAAGGAGCAGGGTATTACTCATCTGAGTTTTGCAGATGATATGATCATTTTCCCAGATGATAAGGCCAGCTCCATTAGAGGCATTGTTGACACCTTAAACCAGTTCGATAGGTTGTATGGTATGGCTATAAACATGGCAAATCATCCATATACATGGCGGGGAAAACAAATAATGATCTTCAAGAAATAGCAACTGGATATGGTATTCCCATTGAGCAACTCCCGATCAGGTACTTAGGCTTACCGCTTACAACTAAAAGTATGAGGAAGCTGGACTACGAGCCTCTAATTGACAAGATCCACTTGAAAATGATCTCATGGTCAAGCCACTCTCTCTCTTACTCGGGTACACTTCAGCTAATCCAATATGTGATAATGAGCATGATCAACTTCTGGTGCTCAGTTTTTAGACTGCTAATAGTGTTTGAATACGATTGAGAGTATGTGTGCTGCATTCTTATGGCCTGGTTCACCGAATATTACTACAAAGTCGTGAGTAACATGGGCTGAGATTTACAAACCAAAAACAGAGGGTGGGCTGGGCTTACAGAGTTTAATTGACACCTCCTCCATTTTTTCTCTGAAGCTTATATTGAAATTTTTTTAGGGATCTGAGTGTTGGAATTGTGTCCAGTAATCTCGGTACTGTCTCTAGAAAGTAAGAGTATGTCAATGATCAAACATAAGTCATATAATACTGGGGGTCATGATGGCTTGCTAGAGTCCGCTCATGATCTATAAGTCTTGGACTTATTGCCTTTATTATATGATCCCATATGGGTCACACGCCTAAGCTAACAGGAAAATGTGTAGGAACGGCTTAGCAGAAGTACGGTAAAAGTGCCAGGCATTTGTCGTACTTAGAGAGAGATAAATGGGTCTGATTAAATCCAAGGGATTTAATCAGATTGGTATTTGGGCCCAAAAGCCCAAAAGGGAAAGAGAAGGGTTTTATAAACTAAAACCCAAATCTCTTTCTCACTAACCCTAGCCCCCTAGCCGCGCCTCTCTCTCTCTCTGCGCCTCCTCTCCCTTGGTCTAGCAGCCTTCTTCCTGCTTGGTGTGCGTGTGTGAACCTCTGGAGGAGTTATCACTTGGTGGCTCTCTGATCTCTGACCTGTTCCATCTTTCCGCTGCATAAACAGGTAAAAGGTGAGATCAATAAAGTTTATATTCAAGAGAACCTAGATCCGTATGTTTAGGACTGTTGAATCTGAGAATTGAATCAGGATTGACAACCAAACATCCTTCAGTGGTATCAGAGCCAGGTTCTGGTTTTTCTTGTTTAGATTCATGTTTAGGATTGTTTTTCTTGTTTAAAAGTGTTTTGAATCAACTACTGATAAGAGAAATCACTTAAGCAACAAGGAATTGAAACCTAAACAAACTAAAGAAAATCGCATGACCAAACTATATGATTTGGTATGCGTCGGTTTGATGATGCACGGACCGATCGCGAAAGGATCGAGTCGCGTGATCATCCGATCGCGAGACGAGGATCGATCGGCCGAATGGATCACACGGCGATCGTGTTCTGCCGTGTCTCGAGCATCGTCTCGATCGGTGATGATCGTGCGAGGATGGACCGAGTGGATCGATCAACGATCGCGGTCGATCGTCTCGGCATCGTCCCGACCGTCCCTGTCCCGAACGTCCCGATGGATCGTCCCGACCGCAGCTGGGCATCGTCTCGATCTCGGATCGTTGGCGCACGGTTTGCGGCTGGGCATGGTGATCGTGGAGCTAGGTCACAACCATAATTGGTTCGTGACAATTTCGGTTCGGTTTAAAATTTGATTAAAATTAAACGTCTCGGTTTAATAAACAGATTTAATAATTTTATTAAATTCTGGTTAAACCGGGATAAGAAATCCAAAGTCGAAATATTGGATTTTGTGCCTAAACCAGGATTTTCTAATTTGATTTGGTTGGACCAAATAAATTGAGAAAATCCGGTTTAGTAAATAACCGGTTGACAATTGTGGTCATCGTAGTAATTAAAATTTGGTTAGACCAATTTTAATGAACCAGACCGGTTATGTCATTTAATTGGACAATTGGGTCATGTCTTGGACATGGACAAATTCTTGGGCCTCGGGCCAAGAAGTTAAAACAACTGGGCCAATTATTTGAGTCTTTCTTCAGATTAATTTAAAATTTATTTTATAAAGTTATATAAATCGATTTTAAATTAAAGTTTCCGAAATTTTGAAATTAGAAAGTTTCTTAAAATAGAAGTTTCTAGATTTGCATGTTTTGGATTTAAAGAAATTTCTAAAGTTTGAAAGTTTCCGGTTTTAGAAAGTTTCCAAAATAGTAGGTTTCCAAAAATAGAAAGTTTCCCGAAATAGTAATCTTCTATTTTGGGAATGAAATTTTAATAAACCTACGAACCTCAAATAATATCAAGCGTTGGATGTCTTGTCCAGGCTATGTCAGCTGTCGAAGCCCATTCAATTGTATTCATGGCCTTACAGTGTGAGGGTGTCTACTTTTGCGTGGATAAGACAGTTTGTGATTCATAAATGTCATTGGGAGTCCCAGACATTAATGATTACATGACTGTATAGTCTGGTTTTCTTGACTAGGCCATCGGGAGTCTCGGGCCTTGAGACATCAGAGTGAATTGGGCCTCGGGCCCAGATTCACAACCAAGAGTTATATCACGGATATAATTAGCCGACATAGGGCTTACCGATATAAGCTAAGGTTGGGTGACGGCCAGTGGCCCACTTTGATCTTAGTTATATGTGGATCTTGGAATCATTATATTCTATTGAGGGTAACTTAGGTTATTGAATATAATGCATGATTGATCATATTAAGTATAATATAAGATTAATCATATTGAACATATTAACTAATAACCTTTTATCTATATATTTCAGCTATGACTACTACAAGCACACAAAACACATTCTCAATCCGGTCTGTTCTCGAGAAGGAGAAGCTGACTGGAACGAACTTCCTGACGTGGTCAAGGAACTTGAGGCTGGTCCTCAAGCAGGAGAAGAAGGATTATGTCCTTCGTGATCCTCTCCCCGAGAGGCCTGCTAACAATGCCGCCAGGACTCTGCATAATGCTTGGGAAAAGCATTCGTCAGATGAAAATGATGTGTATTGCCTTATGTTGGCGACAATGACTGCTGAGCTGCAAATGCAGTTCGAGAGTGTGTTGTCACCAATTGAGATAATGGCAAGCCTGAAATCGCTTTTTCAGGAGCAAGCAAGGACTGAGAGGTTTCAGACTGTTAAGAACCTCTTAGACTGTAAGTTGGCTGCAAATGCGGCAGTGAGTCCTCATGTCTTGAAGATGATGGGTTATCTCGATCATCTTCAGAAACTCGACTGCCCTATCAGCCAGGAACTTGCCTGCGACATCATTCTGCAGTCATTACCTGCAAGCTATGATCAGTTCATTCTGAACTTTAACATGCATGGCTTGAGTAAGACATTGCCTGAGCTTCACGGAATGCTCAAGACTGCAGAGCCCAACTTGAGGAAAACCGCCAAGGACCCCAATGTGCTTATGGTGCAAAAGGGCAAGGGGTTTAAGAAATCCTCTGCTAAGGATAAGGGAAAGGCCAAGGCTGTCCAAGTCGCGGACAAGGACACGCCAAAGCCCAAGCCCAAGTCCAAGGCTGGGCCAACTGACATATGCAGGTTCTGTAAAGAACCAGGGCATTGGAGGAGAGAATGTAAGAAATTCCAAGAAGGTCTAAAGGAATTGAAGAAGAAGACTCTCGAGACTTCTTCGACAGGTATTTTTGTTATAGAAGTTAATACAACTACTTCTGATAATACCTCATGGGTTATGGATACTGGTTGTGGGGCTCATATTTGTACTAATATGCAGGCACTCAGCAACAGTAGAAGGCTGAAGCAAGGACAAGTGGAGCTACGAGTTGGGAATGGAGCGAAAGTTCCAGCACTAGCTGTAGGCACATACTTGTTGTCTTTACCTTCGGGATTGATTTTAGAACTCAATAATTGTTATTTTGTACCTGCTATAAGCAGAAATATTATTTCAATTTCTTTGTTGGATTTGGAAGGTTATGATTTTTCAGTTAAGAATAAATTATGTTCCTTCAATCGCAACAATTTGTTCTATGGTTGTGCCCCTCTTACGAATGGGCTTTACATACTCGATCAATCCGCGCCAATTTATAACATTAATACCAAACGGTTCAAACCTAATGAGGAGAACCGAACGTTTCTATGGCATTGTCGTTTAGGGCACATCAGCGAGAAACGCATCAAGAGGCTCCATTCGAATGGACTTCTTGGCTCATTTGACTTTGAGTCATGTGAGAAATGCGAATCCTGCATGATGGGCAAAATGACACGGGCCCCCTTTAATAAACCTAACGAGAGGGCCAGTGACTTATTGGGCCTGATACACACTGATGTGTGTGGCCCAATGTCCACAAATGCAAGAGGAAACTATCAGTACTTCATTACCTTTACTGATGATTTCAGTAGGTATGGATATGTTTATTTGATGAAACATAAGTCTGAATCTTTTGAGAAGTTCAGAGAATTCCAAAATGAAGTACAGAACCAACTTGGCAAAAGCATTAAGGCTCTTCGGTCCGACCGAGGAGGAGAATACTTAAGCCAAGAATTCTGTGATCATCTAAGAGAGTGTGGGATCGTATCCCAACTCACTCCTCCCGGAACACCTCAATGGAATGGTGTGTCTGAGAGGAGAAATCGGACCTTATTGGATATGGTTCGATCTATGATGAGTCACACAGACCTTCCAATATCCCTTTGGGGATATGCTCTGCTAACAGCAGTGTTCACTCTAAATAGAGCGCCATCGAAAGCAGTAGCAAAGACACCATATGAATTATGGACTGGAGTGGCTCCAGTGCTGTCTTATCTAAGAATTTGGGGTTGTGAAGCCTATGTCAAGAGATTGATCTCAGATAAGCTTACACCAAAGTCTGATAAATGCTACTTCATTGGTTATCCGAAGGAAACCAAGGCTTATTACTTCTATCTACGTTCCGAGAACAAGATCTTTGTTGCCCGGGATTGTAACTTTCTTGAGAGGGAGTTTCTCTCTAAGAAAGACAGTGGGAGTAAGGTACTGCTTGAAGAAATTCAAGATGAACAGGATACTGCTCAACCTAATGAGGAAGAGCAGCAGGAGGACCTACAAGAAATTGTAGAGCCTGAACCTGTAGTACCTGAAGTTCGAAGATCCGGGAGGATCCGTCACGAACCCGAGAGAAATCAAGGATTCCTCGTGACTAACTGTCATGATCTTCTGATCATTGATGGTGATGAACCATCGAACTTCAATCAAGCCATGATGGGCCCAGATTCCTCGAAGTGGCGCAAGGCCACTGATTCCGAAATGGACTCCATGACGGTCAACCAAGTGTTTTCGTTGGTTGACTTACCCGCTGGTGTAAAAGCCATCGAGTGCAAATGGATCTTCAAGAAGAAGATTGACGTGGATGGAAATGTCCAGATTTATAAAGCCAGGTTGGTGGCAAAAGGTTTCAGACAAGTTCACGGTGTGGATTACGATGAAACCTATTCACCAGTGGCTATGATGAAATCTATTCGGATTCTACTAGCAACTGCAGCTTTTCATGATTATGAAATTTGGCAGATGGACGTGAAAACCGCCTTCCTGAATGGTATTCTGGAAGAGGATGTGTATATGACGCAACCTAACGGTTACATAGATCCAAAGAATGCTGGGAAAGTATGCAAGCTTCATAAATCCATTTATGGATTGAAGCAAGCATCGAGGAGCTGGAATCTTCGTTTTGATGAAGCGATCAAGCAATTTGACTTCATCAGAAACGAAGAAGAACAATGCGTGTATAAGAAAACTAGTGGGAGCAAGATAGTATTTCTTATTCTGTATGTCAATGACATACTGCTTCTCGGAAACGACGTTCCAATGCTAAAGTCGGTAAAGGACTGGCTTGGAAGTTGTTTTTCCATGAAAGACATGGGTGAAGCTGCATACGTTCTTGGAATCAGGATCTACCGGGATAGATCTAGAAGGCTGATAGGCTTGTGTCAAGACTCATACATTGACAAAGTCCTACAAAGATTCAGCATGAAAGATTCCAAGAAGGGCTTCACGCCAATGGTACATGGCACAACGCTAAGCAAGAAGCAGAGCCCTACGACGGCTGCTGAGCTTGAGCGCATGAAGAATATTCCTTATGCATCTGCAATAGGATCTGTCATGTATGCCATGATCTGTACTCGTCCTGATGTTGCTTATGCATTGAGCATGACGAGTAGATACCAGTCAAATCCAGGTGAAAACCATTGGATTGCCGTAAAGAATATCTTGAAGTATCTAAGACATACTAAGGATAAGTTCTTGGTGTACGGTGGAAGTGATGTGCTTAAAGTCAGTGGATTCACGGACGCAATTTTCCAGACAGACCAAGATGATTTCCGGTCACAGTCCGGCTATATCTTTTGTCTGAATGGCGGTGCAATCAGTTGGAGAAGCTCCAAGCAAGACACCGTTTGCTGATTCCACTACAGAAGCTGAATATATCGCCGCCTCAGAAGCTGCGAAGGAAGCTGTTTGGATACGAAAGTTCATTATTGAACTAGGTGTGATACCAGATGCGGCTGAGCCTCTAGCACTGTTTTGTGATAACAATGGTGCTATAGCTCAGGCAAAGGAACCGAGATCACACCAGAAATCCAAGCATGTTCTAAGAAGATTTCACTTGATACGTGACATCATTAATAGAAAGGAAGTCAAGATCAGCCGAGTTCAGACAGATGATAACGTCGCTGATCCGTTGACAAAGCCACTCCCAAGGCCTAAGCTCGAGTTTCTGACTGAAGCTGTAGGCATTAGAGACATTGAAATGTAATCTAAATTTGAGTGGGAGTTTGAGGGCTTTTATTTAGTTATTTGATATGTTCTTGTAAAACATTCTTATGTTTAATGAAATTATTATTTCAAGATTATTTTAACTGTGATGAAATAATCGTTCCAAAGTGATATAAACCATTTTATAGGTCATCGAAATAAGTGACTTGATCTTGAGTCATCAAAGTCATTTAGCTTGATCATGAGACCCTATATTTGATAGATGGAATATATCATCCTGTCCCTAGTCGAAGGTTGTTGAAATTGGAACACCAACAACCGTGAGAGACTGGATTGGTATGTGACTTATGACAAAGTCTCAGTGTGTCATAGATGCGCGGCATCAAAGTCAGTACATAGGTGTATGTTGGGAACATACGACCGGACAAGACCCGCTTATAAGAACTCTTCAGGATATTTATATCTGTGTCATAAGAGATTCTTACTACGACTATAGAGTATAGTCCTTAGACCTGAGTTCGCATGCATGTGACTGCACATGGACTGATGCACTTTGATCATTGTCTAACGCTGTCGTTCTGCGATAGTTATAAGGACCTTGTTTGGGTACATTATGAAATGAGTAGTTTACAGTGATGGAACAAGACGGAATTTGTTCCTCCAATATAAATGGAGTGAATATCTCTAGGCCAATCGGAGATTTGAATACTGGAAAATGCATGGCCATGCTCAAACGGACTGTCCCGAGTCGTTTGGATTGTCAGTATCGAATCAGAGTCCGATGAACAAGATTAGGCTTTATAAGGATGACACTAATCTTGCCTTATGACTAATCGAGATATTGAGACAAAAGGATTATGAATACAGAGATTCCAGTACAAGTGGGAGATTGTTGGAATTGTGTCCAGTAATCTCGGTACTGTCTCTAGAAAGTAAGAGTATGTCAATGATCAGACATAAGTCATATAATACTGGAGGTCATGATGGCTTGCTAGAGTCCGCTCATGATCTATAAGTCTTGGACTTATTGCCTTTATTATATGATCCCATATGGGTCACACGCCTAAGCTAACAGGAAAATGTGTAGGAACGGCTTAGCAGAAGTACGGTAAAAGTGCCAGGCATTTGTCGTACTTAGAGAGAGATAAATGGGTCTGATTAAATCCAAGGGATTTAATCAGATTGGTATTTGGGCCCAAAAGCCCAAAAGGGAAAGAGAAGGGTTTTATAAACTAAAACCCAAATCTCTTTCTCACTAACCCTAGCCCCCTAGCCGCGCCTCTCTCTCTCTCTCTGCGCCTCCTCTCCCTTGGTCTAGCAGCCTTCTTCCTGCTTGGTGTGCGTGTGTGAACCTCTGGAGGAGTTATCACTTGGTGGCTCTCTGATCTCTGACCTGTTCCATCTTTCCGCTGCATAAACAGGTAAAAGGTGAGATCAATAAAGTTTCTATTCAAGAGAACCTAGATCCGTATGTTTAGGACTGTTGAATCTGAGAATTGAATCAGGATTGACAACCAAACATCCTTCACTGAGTCACTTTGGGTAGCCTGAAAAAAGCATCATCTCCTCAGATATTACTCGTTCTGGGACATCTCAAAAGCAACAATGCGGGGATCTTGGATTTGGAAAAAACAGCTACGACTTCGACCCCTAGTGAGTACTTTCCTGAAGGTAAGCATAAAAGATGGTTCATCTGTGTCTTTTTGGTTTGATAAATGGATTGGGAATCAGTCTTTATACAAGATGATGGGAGAGGACGGTATCCGAGCTTTAGTAGTATATAGACTTGCGAAAATAAGAGATCCAATGAAGGATTCTAATTGGAACCTTCGCCGTCGAGGTGAATCTCAGTACAACATTTTTTACAATCTCCTGAGGTGTACTCCGATACCAGAAGACGATGCAGGGGAGGATTGCTATCTTTGGAAACAGCGAGCAGATACTTATGAGCATAAATTCTTTGCAACCACACTTGGTTTCAGATTAGACCAGAGAGCAACTCAGTCCAGTGGCACAAACTAATTTGGTTCAAAGAGGTCATCCCATGCCAAGCTTTCTTTGTGTTGCTGGCATTGCGAAACAGTTTGCCAACAGGGGACAAAATGAAACAGTGGGGTCAGTACCAGCCATGTTCGCTTTGCGGGGAGCCAGACGAGACCTGTGACCATCGCTTCTTCGCGTGTTCGTACACATACACAGTTTGGGCTGAATTGAATGATAAACTTCTTGGGCCAAGGCTCATTCCAGATTGGACCTACACAGTAAACTCCATGCTCAGAAACAGGCTCACGTCAATGGACAAGCACCTGACGAAAATGACATTTCAATCAGTGATATATTGGGTCTGGCGAGAGAGAAATGAGCGAAACCACAATCGCAAACCTTCTACACCAGATCAGTCATAAACCATATCAAGACTAAGATCAAAGAAAGGCTGCTAGCCATCCATTCGACAGGAGATGAAGGCAATGAGATCCTCCGACGTTGCACGAGGCTTCAAACACCTTAACCCTCCTCTGCATAAGTCCGTTAATGCATTTTTCCCTCTCATTGTATCGTTTCTTTTATTCGATCAGATCAGTCTTTGTAAATGATCTTAACCGTAAGGGATAGATCAACTAAGAAACTCTGTACTCTGTTTTTGTTGATATATAATATTGCATTTCAACCAAAAAAAAAACAAAAAACACTTATAAAAAATTCTTATTTTTCAGATTTAATATTTTCAACATTAAATTAAAACCTTAAATATAAACTTTAAAATCCTATACCCTCAACTATAATCATATTCTAAACCTTAAATTTTTAATCATAAACTATAAAATCAAAATATAATTACTAATTATATACATGCAAGTAATATTTAAAACATTTATCTCTTACAATTATAAATTCAAAATCCTAAACCCCAAATAAACCATAAAATCCTAAAGGAGAAATCGTCCCGTATGCCCCTTGTGAGAGAATTTAAATCTCTACTGCCCCTTAGTAATCTCTAATGCCCTTTGCTTCAATGAAACGACGAAAATACCCTTCAACTTTTTGAAATGGAAATTCACCGCTTTTTTTTTTTTGAGAAAGATCACCATTTTAATTGTACCATAATACCTCCAGTATCATGTACCAGTATTACCCCTAGTTGTACTAGTATTACCGGTTATCCTAATGTTAGTATTACCTAGTTATCCTAGTGTTACCTAGTTATACTAGTGTTACCTAGTTATCCTAGTGTTACCTAGTTATACTAGTGTTACATGGTTATCCTAGTGTTACTTGGTTATACTAGTATTACCTGATATCCTAGTGTTACTAGGTTATCCTAGTGTTACCTAGTTATCATAGTGTTACCTGATATTCTAGTGTTACTAGGTTATCCTAGTGTTACCTAATTATACTAGTGTTACCTGGTTATCCTAGTATTACTATAAAACCTGGTAATACTAGTATTGGTTATACTAGTATTACCACGCCTAAGGGATTCGAACCCTGGGCGCACGTCACACGCAGATACGCGCGTGGAGCTCCTAACCACTGAGCTACCGTGTTTTTCAACAAACACTTCCCTATTTAATTATATTTAACCCCTTACAACCATTCATTAAGGGTAAAATTGTCATTTCGTCATTAAAAATATAACAAGGGCATGCGAGATTAATATTTTCCTCTTAGGGGCATACGAGCCATTGACCCTAAAGGATAGAAAAAAAATCCAATAACTAAAATTATAAATACTGTAATATATCTAAAATTAAGATTTAACACTTATAAAAAGAATTTCTATTTTCAAAAATACTATTTTCAAACATTAATTTGAAACCTTAAATATATAACCTCTTAAACCTTAAATAAACCTTAAAACCGTAAAGTATATAAAAAATCTAATAACTAAAACTTCAATTGTTATAACATATCTAAGATTCAACATAAACTTAAAACCTTAAATATAACTCCTCAAACTCTATACTTCAAACCATAAATCATTAACTATAAATTTGAAAATTTTAATCATAAACTATAAAATTAAAATAAAATTACTAATTATATACATACAATTAATATTTAAAACAGTTGTTCACTTACAATTATAAATTCAAAACCCTAAACCCTAATTAAACCCTAAAACCCTGAAATATACTATTTCAAAACGTTAACTTAAAACCTTAAACATAACCCTTCAAACCATGTACCTTAAACCAAAATTATATTCTAAACCTTAAACTCTTAATTATAAACTATAAAATAAAAATATAACCATCAATTATATAGAGTAGTAATACTTGAGTTAATCCCTAGAGGTGAACCTATTTCTTCACCTCATTTTTTTTAACCAATTAAATGACTACACATAATCTAGTATTTAAAATAAATAAAAAATTTAAAAAACAAAAATAAAGAAAAATATATTTTTTTCCTGAATATTACTTTATATATATGAGTTTAAATAGTCACAAGAGAATTGAGTAGAAATTACATATGGTATTAATGAATAGTATTTATAGGTAGTGTGATTTGGGATATCTTTTTGCAAGTAAATGAGCTGATGCATTGGCTTGTCGTGGGCACCAAGCAATTCTTGTATCTTCAAATCTTTTCATCCATCTTCTGATTTCGTTGATGTATTGTTGGACTCCGAAGTTCTTTTCCTTGTAAAGGATCGAGTTTGTTAAGTGTTGACAGTCACCTTCAAAGATTATTCTTCTTATTCCTTTACTCCAACATGCCTGCATTGCTATGATCAAGGCTTTACATTCACTCTCTAGGGCATGACTTGTTTTTCCTTCTTGTGTTTGTCCGGCACCTAGAAATTCTCCATTCTCGTCGCGTATAATCCATCCACATTTTCCTTGGTTATTTTCCTTAAGAAAGGATCCGTCGTAATTACACTTAATCCATCCTTGTTCTGGTCTTTTCCACGTCTGGTTTGTTTGTTGTTGGGATGTTGTTGTAGTGTCCAGTTGACTGCATTGTGTGTGCTTGTCGTGTGTTTGTAAATAGTCTTGTGCATCTACCCATTCCTTAGCATCCTGTTGGGCCTGTTGTAGTGTATTCTCCCAGTTAACCAGTTTTCGTTGGTAGAACAGCAGATTGAGTTGTTTCCATAACCTCCATAAAAGCCATATGCTTGTCTGTATAAGTAGATCAGGTGACCGATGTCTTGATAAGAGGAATAGTATCTTGTCTTCGGCATTGACCATATAGTTTTGGTAGAAGTCTATTGGGAAGCATGCACCACGCCATACAGCTTGTACATACTGACATTGGAACAGTAGATGATTCAATGTTTCATCTTGGTCACATCCACGAGGACAGGTTGAATCACGAGATATATGCCTCTTTTTTAGGAAAATATGTTTTATTTTTGACAAAATATTAAAAATTTTAAAATAAACAAATTTATAAAAAAAACAAAACTTAAATCTTAATTTCTAAATCCTAAATTCTAAACCTAAACCCTTAAACCCTAAACCGTAAACCATAATTTGAAATCCAAAAAAAATAATAATTAAAACTAAACCATAAATCCTAAACCCTAAACCCAACATGTAAATCTTAACAAATAAAAACCTAAACCATAATCTCTAAACACCTAAACCCTAATTTAATAACCTAAAACAAATTAAAATAAAAACTAAATCCTAATCCCTAAACCCTAATATGTAAACCTTAAAAATTAAAATTAAAATAAACCATATACCCTAAACCCCAAAAGACTTAAACCCTAGACTCTAAACCCTAATCTCTAAACCCTAAACCATAATCCTTAAACTTTAAAAGACTTAAACCCAAAACTCTAATCCCTAAACCCTAAACCTTAAACCATAATCCCTAAATCCTAAACTCTAATTTGTAAACTCTAAAAAATATATAAATATTGATATATATTATTATCTAGTTTTTTTAATATTTGAATGTGTTTAATTTCTTAGTTTTAATTTTATAATTTTATTTGAAGATAATATTATATGGCATATTCTTATTGGCTAAAAAGATGGAGATGAACATTAAACTCTTATCATTAAACTCATGTATTTTTCAATTATATATACATAAAACTAATATTTAATTCTTATCATTAAACTCTTAATAATAAATTTATAAAACTACAAGAAATAATTTTTTTGAATATTATTAATCAGCTGTAAATTAAGGAAACACCAAACTAGAAATTAAATGATGTTTCTACAAACATGATTGTTGGTAGTGGATTTTCCTCTAGAAAATCCGGCCTATTAACAAATAAAACAAAGGCCCGTAATTACGAGCCCGTTCCAAAATCATAGACAAAGAGACGAGCCGATTCCTTTGTTGGGCCCAGACGAACGATACCTTGACAAGGCCCAAGCGAGGCCGAAGCGAGAGGCGATCGAGCTCGAGCTCGGCAGAAGATGACGTGGAGATAGAGCAACTCGGTCTTCGTCTGTTCAACTGATCCACGCAAATCTCGGGGATCGTTATGACGGTGAGGCCGAAATATCGGAACGAGAAGATCAAAATCGAAAGTATTTAAGGAAGAAGTGGCGATTCATTCAAGACATTCCAACCCTAGCTTAGAACACTTCGACTAGATAGCTCGATCATAAATCTTTGTACTCTCTTTTCGACTGTGTTTGTTCTATCTCGACGATCAATCTCAATAAAGTCTTTGATTCATAGGAAACTATACCATTTCTATATCCAAAAGTCCAAATCCACGAATACAAATTCTTAGTGTGAATCCCAGATCTCACATTTGGCGCCGACTGTGGGGACTATCTATAGTTTTTCATGTCTTAAGAATCAGATCCTAGATCCGATAAATCGAGATGAATCCCGACCAATCTGGCTCTCCCAGCGCCACACCACCAGTCGATCACCCTCAAACGGTTGACAACGTTCCTCAGAACACCACCGGGGTAAGAATCATGGGTCAGACCGACGGCGTGTTGACGAGCTCTGCCTCAGTCTCCATGACTTCGGAACCAACCGGCCCAGTCGCTCAAACAGTCGCGACGAGCCAGACTCCGACAAATGTTTTGTCACGAACTAATGATCCGAGCAGAAACTGGGTGTGGATGAGGAATGATTCCATTTCCGCCCCCGCTTCAGGAGTTGGATCTGGAACAACAAGACCTAATTCGCCACTGCCTTCTGCTCCACAGTGACAAGGCCCAGATGATCTCGCTGAAATCCGTTCGATGTTAAGCCTGTTGGTAAACCGAACGAGAAACAACGAGGCAAGCGCACGGGCCCAAGAGATCGCGAACCGCTCTCTGGCCGCGCAGCTCGATGAGCAAGAAGGCGCATTAACGCCCATCTTGAAGAGCTCGCTAGCCAAAACCAGGGGGGTAGATCAACACACGATCCACGAACCCCCATAAGTCCTCCACCGTGTACACGCTTGGACTTCTCCCAGGTAGTAACTCCCCCGGGAGAATCGGGGAATTTCGCCAATACGTCAGGTAGCGGCTTCCGCCCTATAATGACGCCTATCGCGACTCCGGCTCCATTCGGTTCGAATTCAATGGTCACAGATCCAACCGGATTGGGAAACCGACCATTACCCGGGCCACCACCTTTCCCGAATAGTTCGAATATCCGGCCGAGGAAACTAGGAGGCTCTGCTTTCGCCTCGATCTCGGGTTTCCTTAAAGGGTCAAATACGGTACAGTTCCGAACGCCGCAGATCGACCAGACAAGATCGATCCAAACAATCGATCTCCTCGACCCTATTTTCCCAGAATAAACGTCAAACCAGGCACAAGCCCAGTTTACGCCTGCGGTAGGCGATGAACACGATATGCTTAGACAGTACATCGAGCAGGCTAGGCCCAGTTCAACAGTCTAAGCAAAGTTCACATGGCAACAAGCGCGGCGCCCGACATCGATCGAGTGATCGAAGAAACGCGATAAACGCCGTTCACAGACCGGATCGCCTTTGCACGAATCCGGAAAATAAAGAAAACAAAGTTTATGGAGTTCTCTGGAAAATCAGACCCGAAAGCCCATATCAAGGCGTTCCGACTGGCAATGGCTAGGGTATACCTTACCGATGAGGAGAGAGAGCCGACTTTCTGCAGGCTCTTCGCCGAAAACCTATCAGGCTCCGCCCTAGAATGGTTTGCCGGACTGGAGGAAAGGTCCATTGACAACTTCACCCAGTTCATGACGGCTTTCCTCAAACAATATTCCGTCTTTATCGAAGAAAAGACTACTGAGGCAGCTCTATTTAGCGTCTCCCAGAAACCCGACGAGCCACTTCGCTCGTACATCGACCGATTTAAAGAAATAAAATCCAAAATCGCAAACCCGCGAGACGAAGTAGCTATAGAAGCATTGAGACGCGGACTATGGTTTTCGACCAGATTCCGCGAGGAAATAACAGTCCGCGAACCACAAACACTCGATGACGCCCTTCATCGCGCATCGGCCTTCGCTCGCCTCGAGGACGAAACTACAGTCCTCAGAGAAAAGCATCAAAAAGAAAAGAACCCGTCTGGCTCGCAGAACTCGAACTCAAAAAAGGATTCCCTTAAATCAGAAAACGTCAACGCGGTCGAGAGCCCGAAGAGCTCGAAGAAATTCGAGTTCGACAAGGAAAAATTCTGTGATTTTCACAACAAAAGAGGACACTCGACTGAAGATTTCTATACTCGAGCTAAAGCTGAGGCTCAAAAGCGAGTGTCCGAGAGCAAACAAGAGTCAGAAGTCGAGGAGGAAACTCCATCCGACAAAAAGGAAAGTAAACTGACCAAAGAGTCGAACACCAAAAGGCCTTCTCAGAATAAAAGAGAACAGTCAAAGGAGCCAGAATCCCCCGAAACACTCCCTCAGGGGTCGCGAAAGCGAGTCGAGTTTATTCTCGGCGAGCTCAGCTTGAACGGCACCCCGGGAGGTTCGGCGTTATCTCTACCCCCGGCTCCCGTCAAGAGCTTACGTTCTCGGATCAATCTCCCTCGCCTCTGCGGGGGGGGGGGGGGGGGGGGTGTACGGGCCTTACCCCCTAAACGAGTCAACTTCATCTTCGGCGGCTCCAAGCTATGCCGAGACTCGGTCAATTCAATCAAGGCTCTCCAAAGAAGAGTCGAAACAGACAAAGGGGGGAAAACCCCAGTGTTAGGTCCAGACCACGAAATCACTTTTCACGAGAGGGAGACAAGTAATCTCGACAAACCACACGACGACGCTCTCCTCGTCTGTCTAGTAGTGGGAGACGTCAAACTCTCGAGGATAATGATCGACACAGGGAGTTCGGTGGATGTCCTCTTTTATGATGCGTTCATAAAGATGGATTTCAACAACTCCGAAATCGTCGAAGAAAAGACACCACTAGTAGGGTTCGCTGGTGAAACAACATACTCAATGGGCTTTGTATTCGCCCCAGTAATAGTTGGAGGAGTTCGAAGGATGACAGAGTTCGTCGTAGTAGACTGGCCAGCTCCCTACAACGCAATTCTAGGTCGACCATGGATATACAACATGAAAGCAGTACCGTCGACCTACCATCAATGCGTAAAATTTCCAACTCCCAAAGGAGTAAAAACCATTTACGGAAGTCAAAAGATTTCCCGTCATTGCTATATGAACGGATATAAGCAGATTGAAAAATCCCCCGCGTAGCAATTACGGAAAGAGGAGGAGCTCGCCACTATGCAGACCAAAAGGTCGAACGACCCGAGTCAAATAGGACCCCCAAAGGACCTCACGACCCAATTTTGCATAGACGATGCTCACCCCGAAAGACGTTTTGGCATTGGAATTGACCTATCAGAACCAGTCAAAAACGAATTGGTCTCTTTCCATAAACAGAATGTCGACTCCTTTGTCTGGTCTTCAGCAGACATGAAAGGGACCAACATCGACGTAACCAGCCACAAGCTGAATGTCGACCCAACCTACAAATCGGTAAGAGAAAAGCGTCGGAAACTAGGCCCGGAACGAGCTTGAGCCGTCAACGACGAGGTCGATCGGTTATTAAAAATCGGATCGATCAGAGAGGTCAAGTACCCCGACTGGCTCGTGAATCCCGTAGTGGTCAAGAAAAAGAACGGGAAGTGGAGAGTCTGTGTAGATTTCACAGATCTCAACAAAGCATGTCCAAAGGACAGCTTCCCACTCCCGCACATCGACCGACTGGTCGAAGCTACCGCCGGACACCAACTGCTATTCTTCATGGATGCCTTCTCGGGGTATAACCAAATACTAATGAACCCCGAGGACCAAGAAAAGACTTCGTTCATAACTGATCGAGGAACGTACTGCTATAAAGTCATGCCCTTCAGCTTGAAAAATGCAGGAGCAACTTACCAACGCCTCGTCAACAAGATGTTTTCAAGACTCCTAGGTAAAACCATGGAAGTCTACATCGACGATATGCTCGTCAAATCTTCCAAGTACGAAGACCATATCCCACAGCTAAAAGAATGCTTTATCATTGTCAATAAATACGGGATGAAACTCAACCCAGCGAAGTGCACATTCGGGGTCCCCTCAGAAGAATTCTTTGGTTACCTAGTGACCGAAAGAGGGATCGAAGCGAACCCCAAACAGATCGCAACATTTATAGAGATGAAATCTCCCAGAACAACGCGAGAAGTCCAGCGCCTGACTGGCAAAATAGCTGCTTTGAACCGCTTCATCTCAAGGTCGACTGATAAATGTCTACCCTTCTATCACCTGCTCAAAGCGAACAAGAAGTTCCTCTGGGACGAAAAATGCGAGGAAGCATTCACCCAACTCAAGTCTTACCTAAGCGAACCACCTATACTGGTGAAACCAGTAGAAGGGGAGCCCCTCTACCTCTACCTAGCTGTCTCCACGGCAGCAGTGAGTGGAGTCCTGGTTCGCGAAGAACAAAACGAGCAACGGCTGGTGTACTACATCAGTAAAACCTTAATCGATGCTGAAACTAGGTACCCCGCCATGGAAAAACTCGCTTTACCGCTGGTCACATCGGCTCGGAAACTCCGACCATACTTCTGATCGCACTCAATTATAGTGATGACCTCTCAGCCACTGAGAACCATCCTTCATAGTCCAAGCCAGTCAGGTCGACTGGTCAAATGGGCTATCAAACTCAGCGAGTATGACATAGAATATAAAGCTCTGACGTGTCTAAAGGCGAAAGCGCTGGCAGATTTCGTAATCGAGCTCCCCCCGACCATAAAACCCGACCCGACCTCCGCCAAGAAATGGAAACTTTACGTCGATGGAGCTTCCTCGAGGCAAGGATCCGGAGTCGGAGTAAAACTGGTCTCCCCCACTGGCGAAGTATTGGAACAGTCTTTCAGACTAGGCTTCGCCGCATCAAATAACGAAGCAGAATATGAAGCGTTAATAGCCGGACTCAGACTAGCAATAGCGATAGGAGCTCAAGAAGTAGACGCCTTCAGCGATTCCCAATTTCTCACGAGCCAATATCATGGCGACTACGAGGCTAAAGACGAACGCATGGAAGCATACCTACAGGTAGTCCATACGCTCGCCGAACAGATCGAATTCTTAGATCTAACACGGATCCCGCGAGGGGAAAACACCGCAGCCGATGCCCTGGCCGCCCTAGCGTCGACATCGGATCCTAACTTCAAAAGGATCATACCAGTCGAGGGTATCGAAAAACCAAGTATCGACATAGCCCTGAAAGCTCTATCCTTGAAAGAGGACGAGCCCACCACAAAGGATGGGGTCGAATACAAGGAACATCCCAAGGACACCAGTCGCGACATCATCGATATTGATGATGATCTCGATCCAAGAAGCGCCGTGTACGTCGCGAACGTCCCCGACGGACCAATCCAAGCCGCATCCGCTAGTCGAGAACCCGAGCCTAATGATGACGAAGATTGGAGAACTCCAATCATTCGATACATTACAAATGGTGAAGTCCCCAACGACAAATGGGAGGCGCGGAAACTCAAGACACGAAGTGCGAGGTACTGCGTCACGCAAGGATAGCTCTTCAAGAGAAGTCTCTCTGGACCTTACCTCAAATGCCTTGATAAAAAGCAAGCTCTAGTCGTGATCACGCAGGCCCACGACGGATCCTGCGGTAGCCATTCCGGAGGACGAGCCCAGGCCGTGCAAATCAAAAGGCAAGGCTATTTCTGGCCAACAATGGCCACCGAATGCGAATTTTTTTCCAGCAAATGTGACAAATGCCAGAAGCATGCCCCGATTATCCATCAAGCATCGGAGAACCTCTCCTTTATCTCATCACCATACCCATTCATGCAATGGGGATTGGACATCGTGGGACCTCTAGTCCCATCCGGAAAAAAGAAAGTTACACACCTATTGGTAATGACAGACTACTTCACTAAGTGGATCGAAGCAGAGTCATACCAAAAGATCAAAGACGTCCACGTTAAGGAGTTCGTCTGGCGAAACATCGCGTGCCGACACGGACTACCCCACGAGATCGTCATCGATAACGGGTCACAATTCATATCAAACGTGTTCAAGGAGTTCTGTAGAACCTAGAACATAAAGCTGACCTACTCAACGCCCCGTTATCCTCAAGGAAACGGACTAGCAGAAGCAGCTAATAAAACAATCATGAACAACCTTAAGAAAAGACTCAATGAGTGAAAAACGAGCTGGAGCGACGAGCTCCCAGCCGTACTCTGGACTCACCAGACTACTCCTCGCAAATCCACCGGCGAAACTCCCTTTTCGCTGGCTTACGGGATCGAGGTGGTATTACCAGCCGAAATTCTCGTGTCAAGCATCCGCAAAGAAGAATGCCCACGACAAGAGGAACTTAACAACAAGATGATAACGGACGAGCTCGATCTCGTCGACGAGAGGAGGAACCTCGCACTAGATCGAATCCAGAACTACCAACAAGCTGTAGCTCGCTACTACGATTCCAAGATCAAAAATCGAAGGTTTCAAGTAGGCGAGCTCGTCTTACGGAAAGTGTTAGACCATAAAAAGGAAGAACACGCTGGAAAGTTAGGAGCAAAGTGGGAAGGTCCTTACCAGGTTACTGATGTTGTGAAGGACGGGGTCTACCGACTCAAATCGGTAGAAACCCATAAGCCTGAACTACGACCTTGGAACATCATCAACCTCAAAAAGTACTTTCACTAAAAGTACACCAACATAATCGAACTACGAAATGGCTTGTGTTGGGAATGTCCTGAAATCTACCCGTACTATCTCTAGAAAGTATGATAAGTGTCGAGATCAGACATAAGTCATAAATACTGGGTGATCATGATGGCTTGCTAGAGTCCGCTCTTGATCTATAAGTTTAGGACTTATTACCAGTATTGTATGATCCCAAAGGGTCACACACCATAGCTAACGGGAAAGTTAAGATGGAATTAATACGGTAAGATGCAGTAGCATTTACTGTATTTGTACAGAGAGTTGGGCAGACAACAAATGGGCTTTTGTCTGATTTGTGTCTTGGGCCCAAAAGACTAATGAGCTATTAGTTTAATTAATTAATTAAACTTGGGCCCATTAGTGAAATAAGAAGGAACAAGGGTTGAAAAACCCCAGCATTCTTTTTGTTCTCCTGCGATTTTGGAGCAGCCTAGCCGTGGCTCTTTTTCTCTCTTGAATCTCTCTGTTGATCATCCATCCGGTCTAGCAGCCATCCGTGCTTGTAAGAGTGTGGATACTCAAGGAGGAATAGGTGATTCATCTGTTCTGGACTGATCTTGTCATTACCATCAATCCGCTGTGCAATCCATAGGTAATGTTACAGGTTTGATTTTATGATTCGTTTTGCAAGAACCTAGATCTGTTTAAGGATTTGTGTTAGGTTGTAATTGAGAATTAAACCTTGAATAAACACCAAAATCCTTCAGTGGTATCAGAGCCAGGTTGTTAGGTTGCTTGTAATTTGGATCATAACTGAAGAAAATCGTTTGTTTTTATATGATTGAATGAATCGATGAATTTGCTTTATTACGATCGCTTTTGACCTTGTTATGGAATTAAGAATCGTATAAGTTTTTGTTATGGTCAAAATCAAATCGGTTTTGTCCTTTACAAATATCATAAGTGGTTTGTTTGATAATCGATTTGCAAAAGTCATGTTCGTGATTTCATAATCTTGAATAGCGTGATTTCATAATCTTGAATAGCGTGATCTTGTTAATGATTAAGAAAATCGATTGTTTAATCATGAAAAGCTTAGCGTGATTTCATAATCTTGAATAGCGTGATCTTGAAAAGCTTAGCGTGATTTCATGTTAAGCGTGATCTTTTACATTAATTGAAAAGCTTAGCGTGAAAGTTCAAAGCGTTTGTCTTTTAGTGATTTCATAATCGAATTTGAATCATAAGATATTGTAAAGATCACGTTTGTTAAGGTTAGCGTGATTTAATGTATATTTATTAATTATTTAATTAATGTATGGTTTAAGCCGTTAACCAGAATCGCGGTTTGCTGGAAATTATTTAATGCATGGTATTATTTAATTTCTGGTTAAACCGGATTGAAATTCAAAATTGAATTTTAACCTAAACCGAAGGCTGGTCTAAGTTTGATTTGGTTGGACCAAATAATTTAGAGCTGGTCTGGTTTAGTAAATAACCGATGGTTTTGATAGTTAATTTGGTCTTGGACCAGAATTAACAAACCGGATCGGTTATGTCAAATTATTGGGCCAACTGGAATTCTATGGTCTTGGGCCAAGAATTGGGCCTATAATTTGTGACCCAACCCAAAATATTTTATAAAATATTAAATTAGAAATTTCTATTTTTAGTAAGTTACTAAATTTAGAAAGTTTCTAAAATAAGAAAGTTTCCCAAAATAGTAATCTTCTATTTTTGGAAATAAAACTTAAAATCCTCAAAAACAATATCAAGCTTGGATGTCTTTCCAATCTTGTCAGCTACTTAACGCTTATTTGATTACAGATATGGCTTACAGTGTGAGGTGTCTGTTTTCGCGTAAGTAAAGTAGTATATAGTCACTAATTTCATTGGGAGTCCCAGATTTTAGTGATTATTTGGCTGTAAGAGATTGGTTTCCTTGACTGGGCCATCGGGAGTCCCGGGCCTTGAGACATCTGGTGAATTTGGGCCTCGGGTCCAATTCACAACCGAGAGTTATTGGTTATAACTAGCTGTGTGTATGCTTACCAAGTAAAGCTAATTCTGGGTGACGGCCAGTGGCCCACTTTGGATTTAGCTGAGCATGGGTCTCGGAATCATTGTATTCTTATGAGGTTGAACAAAGAAATTTTGAATACAATGCGAGTCTTCTTATAAGTTGTTAAGATTACTCTTTTATGAACTTAATAACTAAAACTCTATTTATCTCTAAATTTCAGCTATGACAAGCACAAACAATCAAAACACTTTCTCGATCCGGTATGTCCTTGAGATGGACAAACTGAACGGATCAAATTTCTTGACTTGGTCGCGGAACCTGAGACTAGTTCTCAGGCAGGAGAGTAAGGACTATGTCCTTGAAAGAGCTCTCCCCGTGAGGATCGGGTCCAATGCCTCTCATGCAGTATATAATGCTTGGAATAAGCATTATAATGATGCGGTAGATGTGCGTGGTCTGATATTGGCTACCATGGACTCAGATTTGCGGAAGCAATATGAGAAGATGGAGTCGCCAATAGAGATGATCAGCAGCCTGAAATTGAAATTTCAGGAGCAGGTAAGAGTGGAGAGATACCAGTTGGTTAAATCTCTCACTAGCTGCAAGCTACCAAATGATCATCCAGTAAGTCCTCATGTCAGTAAAATGATGGGTTACATTGATAACCTGAGGAAACTGGATTATCCAGTTAGCCAGGAATTGGCAACTGAGATCATTCTGAAGTCACTGCCGTCAAGCTATGATAAGTTCGTGAGGAACTATATCAAGAAAGGCTTAACGAAGACGTTGACTGAACTGCATGATATGCTCAAGACAGTTGAGCCAAACGTAAAGAGTACCCTGTACAATCTCATGAAGGAGAAGGGTAGGTTTACTAAACCTAATGCTGACAAGGGTGAAGACAAAGTTGTCCAGATTTTGAATCATGGCAAGCGTGTGTCTTCTGAGCCCGAGTCAGATACCTCTTACGTTGGTAAGTGCTGCTACTGTAAAGAGACTGGGCATTGGAAGAGAGATTGCATTAAATTCATGGAAGATTATGAGGAGTTGAAGTTGATGTATGAAACTACTTCCTCAGGTATTCATGTTATTACTTCAAGTTATACCTTATAGGTATTGGATACTGGTTGTGGCACTGATATTTGTTATAATATGCAGAGCCTGAGCAACAGTAGAACGTTGAAGGAAGGGCAAGTGGAACTGCGTGTCTGGAAGGAGCTTGGGATGCTGCCTCAGCCGTAGGGTTTTCACTTGTAGATGCCTTTGAGGCTTGGTTTTGTATTAAGTAATTGCTACAATGTACCTGCTTTAAGCAGAGTTGTTTTTCATTTTCTTGTAAAGAATTTGAATGTTTTCATTTTGATAAAGACAAGTTTTGTTCTTTTGATCTTAATGAAATGTTAATTGTAGCACCCTATTCTAGGAATGGGTTTTATATCTTAAACCAAAGAGTGCCTAAATGTAACATAAATACCGAATTGGTTTAAATCTGATGAATTAAACCTGATTTTTCTTGGCATAAATGTTTTTGGTCACATAGAGTGAGTCGGATTCAGAAACCCCATAGTTATGGACTTTTGGGCTCATTTGAATGGATATCTTATTAGACTTGAATTCTGCTTACTGGACCAAAAGACAAAGGGCCCATCTTAGCCGAGCTAGAGAAAGGCCCAAAGACTTATTGGACATTGGACATACTCATGTATGTGGCCCGATAAGCAGTAATGCCAGAGAAAATTTCCTGTACTTCATTGTCTCTACTGATTACTTCAGTGAGTGTGACTGTGTTCATTTGATGAGACACAAGTCGGAATTCTTTGACATGGTCGAAAGAGTTCCAGAATGAAGTATAGAATCTGAATGACAGAAGTATTAAGACTCTGGATTAGATCACGAGTGAGAATACTTAAGTCATTGATTGTGTGATCATCTGAAAGAGTGTGAAATCGTTTCACAGCTCATTTCTCCTGAAAACCTGGAGGTGTTTCTGTGAGAAAGAATCAGATCTTATTAGAAATGATTAAAGATGAGTCACACGAATCTTCCATGATATTCTTTAAGAATAACGCTCTAGAAATATCTAAGTTTACGCTAAAATAGTTCCACCAATATCAGTTGAAAGACACCACGTAAATGTGGATTGGAAATGATCCAAATTCGTCTTTACTGAGTATTTGTAGTTGAGCTACTTCGCTGGTTGTCCTAGGGAAACCAAGGCTTGTTACTTTTACGTCCATTCTGTTTTCTAAGAAGGGAAGTTACTTTCCAAGAAGAACAGTGGGAGTAAAAGTGTAACTCGAAGAAATTAGAGAAATACAGGAGGCTGCTCAACCTGTTGAGGAAGAGCAGCGGATGAATTTACAGATTTCTATAGAATCTACACCTCTAGAGCCTGAAGTTCGCAGATCTGAATGAATCAGTTGCTAATCCGAGAGTGATTTCTCGTCATTAGTTGAACCTGATGATCATTGAAAGTCGCATGATCTTATGATCATTGAAAGCGACGAACCTGCGAAATTCAAAGAAGCGAAAGTCAGCCCGGACTCCATAAAATTACACTATGTGTAAGTTAGCTTCATTGATCCATTCATGGATGGAAGCAAACATATCGGAGTTGGAATTTTCGTTCTGTTGAAGTAGTCAAGGTTTTGACTTGAACAGGAACGAAATGGAACTGTGCGTTTACTAATAGATTAGTGGGAGCGATATTGCATTTCTCATAATGTATGTCGATGACATACTGATTCTCGGAAATAACGTCCCAATACTGCAGTCGGTAAAGGACTGGTTTGGGAGTTGGTTTTATGATTGACATGGGTAAAGCCACGTAGTTCTTGGATTTTGGATCTAAAGATAGAGATCCAAAAGAGCTGGTAGGACAAAGTCAGAATTCTTAAATTGACAAAGTCCTACACGTAATCAGCAATCCAAGAAGGGTTTTATGCCAATGTCACATGGCAATACGTTAAGCAAGAAACAGTATCCTACGATATCTGCTGAGCTTGAATGCATGGATAGGATTCCATATGCGTCGGCAATTGGATCTATCATGTATGCCATGACACGTACTTGTTTTGATGTTGCTTTAATGTTAAGCAAGACAAGTAAAGACCAGTCAAATCCAGCAAAGAATCACTGGATTGCCGTAAAGAATATTCTGAAGTATTTGAGGAATACTAAGGATAAGTTCTTGATTTACGGAGAAAGTGAGGTGCTACAAGTCGATAGAGTCTGAAAGGCAATTTTCCAATAGACAAAGATAATTCCTGGTCACAGTCCGGCTATATCTTGTGTCTAACTGGCGGTGCAAGGCACTGTTGCTGACTCCATGACTTAAGCTGAACATTTCGCAGCTTGAGAAGCGGCGAAAGAGGTTGTTTGGATAGAAGAGTTCATCACTGAACTTGATGTGATTCACATCATAGATGAGGTTAGCTGCACATCAGAGGTCCAAACACCTTGAGGATAGGTATAACCTATTCCTTGAGATAAATGACAGAGGTGTTAAGTAGATAAGCAAGTTTCATCGAATGAGAACGTTGCTAATCTATTAACGAAGCCACTCCTTATGCCTAAGCACGAGTCGCGGACTGTAGCTGTAGGATGAGTGAAATTAAGATGTAGTCTCAATTTCAGTGGGAGTTTGTAAAGGGCTTTACTTAGTTGTTTTGAAAGGTTCATGTAAACATAATATTTTATGTTTATGAAATCTAATGATTTCTGGATTATTTTAACTGTGATATAAATAATCGTTCCAAAATGATTCATGTCATTATATATGGGCCATCGAAGTACATGAGTAGACTTGATCCTGAAACCCCATATTTAACGAAGTGACATAAATCATAGTGTCCATAGTCGAAGGTTGTTGAAATTGGAACAACAACAACCTGTTGAGACTAGATTGTGTTGAGACTTATGACCAAGTTTCGAGGGATCATAGATGCTCGGCATCAAAGTCGACACATAGGTATATGTAAGGGAGCATATGACCGGACATGGCCCGCAAGATGAGAACTCTGCAAGATATTAATATCTGTGTCATAAGAAGTTCTCATATACGACTATAGAGTATAGTCCTTAGACCTGATTTCGAATGCATGTGGCTGCACATGGAGTAATGCGCTTTGATCATTGTCTAACGCTGTTTCGTAACTGGGAGCTATACGGACCTTGGTTGGGTGTATTATGAATTGTGTAGTTCATAGTGATGGAACAAGATGGGATTTGTCCCTGCCGTTTAACGGAGGTAATATCTCTAGGCCAATCGGAGATTTGATAGCTGGTAAGAGAATGGCCATTCCCAAACGGACTTGCCCAAGTCGTTTGAATTGTCAGTATCAAATCTGGTCCGATAAACATGGTCTGGCTATATAAGGATGACACGCATCTTGCCTTATGCCAGATCGAGATATTGAGACAAAAGGATTAGGGAATGTAGGATTCCAGTACAATCGGAAGATTGTTGGGAATGTCCTTTGTAGGATTCCAGTACAAGTGGGAGATTGTTGGGAATGTCCTGAAATCTACCCGTACTATCTCTAGAAAGTATGATAAGTGTCGAGATCAGACATAAGTCATAAATACTGGGTGATCATGATGGCTTGCTAGAGTCCGCTCTTGATCTATAAGTTTAGGACTTATTACTAGTATTGTATGATCCCAAAGGGTCACACACCATAGCTAACGGGAAAGTTAAGATGGAATTAATACGGTAAGATGCAGTAGCATTTACTGTATTTGTACAGAGAGTTGGGCAGACAACAAATGGGCTTTTGTCTGATTTGTGTCTTGGGCCCAAAAGACTAATGAGCTATTAGTTTAATTAATTAATTAAACTTGGGCCCATTAGTGAAATAAGAAGGAACAAGGGTTGAAAAACCCCAGCATTCTTTTTGTTCTCCTGCGATTTTGGAGCAGCCTAGCCGTGGCTCTTTTTCTCTCTTGAATCTCTCTGTTGATCATCCATCCGGTCTAGCAGCCATCCGTGCTTGTAAGAGTGTGGATACTCAAGGAGGAATAGGTGATTCATCTGTTCTGGACTGATCTTGTCATTACCATCAATCCGCTGTGCAATCCATAGGTAATGTTACAGGTTTGATTTTATGATTCGTTTTGCAAGAACCTAGATCTGTTTAAGGATTTGTGTTAGGTTGTAATTGAGAATTAAACCTTGAATAAACACCAAAATCCTTCAGCTTGATCCCCTTGAAAGGGTACGTAGGCAGCTCGACTTCGAGCGCAGCCACCCCCCAAACACAAGGCTCTTACCGAGCTCCACAACTTCAAACGAAGTCTTACTAGTTTATCTTTGTGAAATCAAAATAAGTCTCTCGATCAATGTCTCTTTCTGTCTTAAAAGTCAGAGTCATCGCGAAATACTTCACCGTTACAAAGCGATATGAAATTATCTCTTCAAAAATTAAAGCGATATGAAATTATCTCTTCTGAAACAAACGGTATCAAGTTATACACCCCGAGCGACCTGAAATGGCCCCTCCTCAAAACCTAGTGATATGAAATTATCTCTTCCAAAACCAAGCGATATGAAATTATCCCTTCAAACCCAAGCGATCTGAAATGATCTCTCTCAAACCTAAAATTCTTCCAACCTTATACATCTCAGAAGAATTAAAGGGGGGGGGGGGAGGGCTACCCTCTCCCTTTAAGCAAAAAATGACGAAGTCGAGGCAGCTACTCATACAAGAAGGCCTCCGCACACAAAATAAGTATATGTAAGTCTACTTCGATTTATCATATACTTAAAAATTGCTAAGTTCAATTCGAGCCCGTACTGCACGTCGGGAAGAAGTGGCGCCTCGAAGAACTCCCCAAGGCAGTTTAATCCAAGTTATTTATTTGACCCCTCGGGAGAGGTTCGTGTTGGACTTTCGAGCCAATTCTACCGGATTCAGAATTGTTGTCAGGTTCCAGATAGCCTAGGATCTAGGGTCTAGTTAATTGAATATGGATCTGATCTCGTGTTTACCTGGAGATTGGCAGCGGAAGATGGTCAGATAAACGAGATCTCTGAAGCGCCTCAGATGCTGCGCCTCTACTTCAGTCCACACGCACACAAGCTGGAATCCGCCGGGATGCTAGTACCGGGGCTCGGATCTCCTGGGAACTAAGTTCTTGAGGTTTCTGTGTTTTCTCTCTGATGAAACACTGTCTCGGGCGGCTCACTTCTATGTCTAGGTCGAAATACATAAGATCACTTATATATGTACCGACCACGACGTAAACCGAAACATCAGTTTCGGTTTTGGCCTTGTGTCGACCGACACACTTAGTGGTGTCGATCGACACACATACTGTGTCGACCGACGCACCCAATGGTGTCGATCGACACACCTCATCAAAACTCATATTCGATGTGTATCCAATACACATCGACCAGACCATATGCCAATGATCAATCCCATACGAAGTATGTCCAACTTGCTTAGGTGTGTGACCCTGTAGGTTCACACAATACTGGAAATGAGTTACAACTCATTTGTCATAAGCGGTTTCTAGCAAAACATTATGACTACCCAGTATCACATGAATTGTCCGATCTCGACAATACAACTATCTCTAGAGTGAGTACAATGTGATTTCAGGACATAATCCCAACAATCTCCCACTTGTACTGGAATCACCTATTCCTACAATCCCTTCGTCTCTATATCTCGATATGGCATAAGGCAAGAGACTGTGGCATCCTTATTATAGGCAACATCATGTTCATCGAACTCCTGATCTATACTGATAAAACAAACGACTGACAATCACCTCGTTTGAGCACAGCCATGCATTTTCTCAGTATAAAATCTTCGATGGGCCCTGAGATATTTATCTCCCGTTTTAGGAGGGACAAATCCCATCTTGTTCCATCCCTGTTTCTACACATACTTCATGATACGCATAAGCAATGCCGTTATAGCCGCCAGTTACGGAACGGCGTTTGACAAGGTCAAAACGCACCAATTCATATGTTAGAAAGCATGATGAACTCAGGTCTAAGGACTATACTCTATAGTCATAATGAGAACCTCCCACGACACTGATATAACTATCCTGTGGAGTTCTCATTAAGCGGGTCATATCCGATCATATGTTCACCAACATATATCTATGTGACTGACTGTGATAATCATATCATTGACTCCATGAAACTTAGTCTAACAGTCACCTCACATACTAGTCTCGCGCGGTTATTGGTGCCCCACTTCAATAACCTCGACTAGGGACAATCATAATTTATGTCATCTTTTACTTATAGGGTTTCATGATCAAGTCTTCAACTTGATGACCTATATGATGACCATAAAATACTTTGGGACTATTACTTAATTATCCAATAATTAAATAATACCGATGTCAGTTTGACTTACATAAACACTACCATGGCATGTTTATGTAAAGACTATAACATAACTAAAGTTACTCCCACTAGAATCAAGATCATCTCTTCAGATATCTTATTCCTACAGCAACAGAATAAATTTTTTGCTTAGGTTGTGGGAGAGACCGCGGTGTTTTGCTTGAAACAATTCCAACAAACCACACCGCCATTCAGATAAAAGCACTATTCTACGGTCCACTGCTTGGAGCCTTTCCAACAGATAGCACCGCTATTCAGACAAAGAGACATAACCAGGTGGGAACCGGGAATCGTCTTTGTCCGTCTAACTACTTTCAACTGGTTCGTCACTTCCTTAGTTCACCACGAACCTATCCTTAGCGTTTCTCAAACACTTGGGATATTTCTGGTAACTGATCAGTGAACTTTACCGGAACATATTGGTATTTTCTCGTCATGGTTTATGCGCAAGATGCATCTTGACGAGTACAAATATGGCATTTACGATGGATTCTATTGCATCAGCATAAGCAATCAAACTCATTAATACTAGTTCAGACAGTGTTCAATAACACTTCTTCTTGCTAATATTGTTACTAGCTCAGCCAGTGTCCAAAACACTTCATCTTGCTTAGATTATTGCCATAAGACCTTTGGTATGAAGCCATTCTTGGAATCATGCATATTGGAACTGTCCAATACCTTATCAACATAAGGATTTGACACGACCCAACTAGCCTTTCTGATCCATTCCAATGGATCCTAATTCCAAGAACTTTCACGGCCTTCTCCAATGTCTATCGTTAAATTTGACTTCCGACCCAAATATTGATAAGACTTTGGCGTTGGAACGTCGTTTATGAGATTAAGTATGTTGTCTACATACAGTGTGAGAATTGCAATTACGCTCCCACTAGTCTTCTTGTAAACGCATGGTTTTATTTCTTTCTGATCAAGTCAAAACTTTTGACTACATTATCAGAATGTTGATTCCAACTCCAAGATGTTTGCTTCAATCCAGAAATGGATCGGTGAAGCTAACATGCATACCCAGCCAATTTTCGGAGTTGGGGCTCACCATCGCTTCTTTGAATTTCGCATGCTCGTCACTTTTCAATGATCAATAGATCACGACAATTGGTTACGAGAAATCACTCTCGAGTTAGTGACGGATCCTTTCGGATCTGCGAATTTCAGGCTCCACAGGTGCAGATCCTACAGCACTTTGTAGATCTCACCGCTGCTTTCCCTCAACAGGTTGAGCAGCCTCCTGTGTTTATCGAATTTCTTCGATGTGTACTTTTACTCCCACTGTTCCTTTTGGAAGTACGATCTTTCTCAAAAGACACAGTTCCGAACAACAATACTTTGTCCTCGGATTGGTTGCAAAAGTAGCAAGCCTTGGTTTCCTTAGGGCAACCAGCGAGGTAGAACTTATCAGATATGGGTTCAAGTTTGTTTGTTGACTACTGTCTTACACAAACCTTGCAATCCCAATTAATCAGAAAAACAAATTTGGAAATCACCCAGTCCACATCCAATGTGGTGTTTTTCACTGATTCTGATAGAAACTTATTTAGCGTAAACATAGACATTCTAGAACGTATTCTTAAATGATTATGGAAGATTCCTGTGACTCATCATTAATCGGAGCATATCTAATAAGATCCGATTCATACTCTCAGATGATCACCCAATTCTTGACTTAAGTATTTTCCTCCACGATTCAATCGAGGATCTCAATACTTCTGTCAAATTGGTTCTACACTTCATCTTGGAACTCCTCAAGGGATTCCTGCTCGTGTCTCATCAAATGAACACAGCCATACTTATTGATACCATCAGGGTGCTACCATATGATATTTCATTAAGATCTAAAGAACAAAACTTGTCTTTTATCAAAATGAAAAACATCCAAATTCTTTACAAAAAGATGAAAGACATTTTTGCACAAGGCAGATACATAGTAGCAATTACTTAATTTCAAAAACCAAGTACGAAAGGCTTTTACAAGTGGAGAATCTCTACGGCTCATGCAGCAACCATTGCTTCATACCAGACACGCAGTTCCACTTGCCCTTTCTTCAACGTTCTACTGTCGCTTAGGTTCTGCATATTTCAAAAATATCAGTACCACAACTAGTATTCAATACTTACGTAGAACTTGAATTAATAACACAATACCTGAAGAAGAAGTACCATACATCTCCTTCATCTCTTGTGAATCTTCCAAGAATTTAATGCAATCTCTTTTCCAATTCCCTGACTCATCGCCGTAGAAGCACTTTCTAACACCAGACGGGCCTGACTTGGGCTTATAAGATGACACAGGCTTATCCTGATTCCAAATCTGGACGGCCCTGCCTCTACCCTTGCCAACACAAGATTTCTCAAATCTTTTACCCTTTTTGATGTTTTGCTCTTCTGTCTTGAGCATGCCATGCAACCCAGTCAACGTCTTCGTCAAGCCTTTCTTGATATAGTTCTTAATGAACTTATCATAGCTTGACGGCAGTGACTGCAGAATGATGTCAGTGGCCAACTCTAAGCTGACAGGACATTCCAGTTTCCCCAGGTTATCAATGTAACCCATCATTTTAATGACATGAGGACTTACCGGAGCATCCTCTGGTAGCTTGCACCCAATGAGATACTTCACCATCTGGAATCTCTCAACTCGTGCCAGATCCTGAAACTTCAGTTTCAGGCTGGTGATCATCTCTATTGGCGACTCCATGTTCTCGTATTGACTCTTCAAGTCTGAGTTCATGGTAGCCAACATCAGACCACGCACGTCTACCACATCAATATAATGCTTATTCCAAGCATTATACACTGCATGCGAGCGATTGGTCCCAAGCAATTCTGGAAGAGCCTTTTCGAGGACATAGTCCTTGCTCTCTTGCTTGAGAATGAATCTCAGATTCCGTTACCAATCCAGGAAGTTGGATCCATTTAACATGTCCTTCTCAAGGACGGATCGCAACGAGAAAGTAGTCATAGACATAAGCTGAAATCCAAGAAAAACAAAGATTTAGTTATGTATATGATGAGAAATCTTATCTAATAAGAAAACTCGCATTATATTCAAACAATGTTTCCTCTATGAATATAATAATCCAAGATCCATACTTCACTAAAATCTGAGTGGACGACTCGTCATCACCCAAAATTCAGTTATCTAGGTAAGCAAATCATTGCTAATTGTACCCAGTACAACTCTTGGTTGTGGATGAGACAAACTATGTCTAATCCACTCTGATGTCTCTGGGCCCAGAACTTCTGATAGCCCAGTCAAGTAAACCAATCTCTTTAGTCTTGTGATCATTGACAGTCGCACTGCGAGTCTATCACTGATCACATGCCTTACTCATGTAGCAGTGGATATCAAGGACTCCAAGGCTATCCAACAAACGACACAAGTCTTGACAGTAGACAAGATTTGGACAAGACATCAAGGTTACTTGATATTTAGTTGAGGAAACTAAACTCTGAAAGGTTAGCATATCAATCTCTTAGGTCATGTAATTGTTGATGTTAAGCACTGCAAGTCCATCAACATAATCACTTGCCTTACTCACATAATTGTGGACACCAAGCTCTTGGCTAGACCATCACACAATGAAATGAGTCTTGACAGTTGACCATATTGAAGCTAAGCTTTGATCAAGGTTTAAGTCTGGTTTGGTTTCTGCAGATTCAAGGTTCAACAACCAGAATTTCGAGCTCTGTGTCGATCGACGCAGACAATGTCTGTCGATCGACAACACCAAACTTATCCGGACTTCAATAACCGATTAATCCAATTAACCCAGTTTATTGAACCGGTCATGTCGATCGACACAACCCATGTGTGACGGTCGACATGGACCTAAACCGAAAACAGTTTTGATAACCGGTCCAATCCAATTGAACCGACTTATCAGATCAAATTGATCTTAACCATTCAAATCGGTTTATACTAATTGCGATAACTGGTTCAATCCAATTTAAACCGTTTTAATCAGTTTTATCTAATTGCGATAACCGGTCCAATTCAATTGAACCGTATTATCCAATCAAACTGATTTTAATCAATCGGTTCATGCTAATTGAGATAATCAGTTCAATCCAATTGAACCAAATCATCCAATTTAAACCGATCTATTCGGACTTAACCAAGCATGATAACCGGTCCAATCCAATTGAACCGATTAACCATTCGCTAGGTCTGTGTCGACCGACACTCAAACAGTGTCGATCGATACTATCGACACAGAAGGCTTTCGGTTTTTCTTCGCGAAAAACCCTAGCCGCCGAATCTGTCGTTTTCGCTGTTCTGTGTCGACCGACACACCTAGTGTGTCGATCGACACTGTGCGAAAACACAGACTCGATCTTGATCGAAATCGATCTGACCTGTTCTAACCAAACAACCTAGTTTGCGAATCTAAATCATCAAATTCAATAAACAGGTCTGATTCAATGATAAAACCCTAAGGCTCTGAAACCACTGTTGGACTTTCGAGCCAATTCTACCGGATTCAGAATTGCTGTCAGGTTCCAGATAGCCTAGGATCTAGGGTCTAGTTAATTGAATCTGGATCTGATCTCGTGTTTACCTGGAGATTGGCAGCGGAAGATGGTCAGATAAACGAGATCTCTGAAGCGCCTCAGATGCTGCGCCTCTACTTCAGTCCACACGCACACAAGCTGGAATCCGCCAGGATGCTAGTACCGGGGCTCGGATCTCCTGGGAACTAAGTTCTTGAGGTTTCTGTGTTTTCTCTCTGATGAAACACTGTCTCGGGCGGCTCACTTCTATGTCTAGGTCGAAATACATAAGATCACTTATATATGTACCGACCACGACGTAAACCGAAACATCAGTTTCGGTTTCGGCCTTGTGTCGACCGACACACTTAGTGGTTTCGATCGACAGACATACTGTGTCGACCGACGCACCCAATGGTGTCGATCGACACACCACATCAAAACTCATATTCGATGTGTATCCAATACACATCGACCAGACCATATGCCAATGATCAATCCCATACGAAGTATGTCCAACTTGCTTAGGTGTGTGACCCTGTAGGTTCACACGATACTGGAAATGAGTTACAACTCATTTGTCATAAGCGGTTTCTAGCAAAACATTATGACTACCCAGTATCACATGAATTGTCCGATCTCGACAATACAACTATCTCTAGAGTGAGTACAATGTGATTTCAGGACATAATCCCAACAGTTCGAACTGCCATAACGACTCAAAAGAAATTCATTTGAAAAGAGGACACGATGTCCTCGAGTTCGAATAAAAGCCCACTAAGGGCAACACTAAAACAAAACAAAGCCCCTTGGGCAAACAAAGGTTCAAAAAAGAATTAAAAATCCCGTCGGACATCGAAAGAACAATCAAAAGTGCCGCGATCGCGAGGAGACTTCGTCCCCATCCTCCGCACGATCGGCGGTAGAACCAATCCCAATCGGGAGATGTGATCCGTACTGATCAAGACAGGGAGCGGCTGCCGGCGGAGCATGCGCCAGGATCACCGAATCGCTCGACACCGCCGGCAGGTTCAACTTTCCAATGCTGAAGTCAGAGACCGCCGTGGCATTCATCTCTTCCATGGCCGCCCTCTTCTTCTCAGCCAGCTTAAACACCTCCCGAGTCAAATCGAGCCACCGGAAGCGAACTCCGCAATGAGTTCGATATTGGCCAAGGTCTCCTGAAGGCGGATCTCAGCGCTGGTTTCGGCCTTTCGACATTCGCTCTTCTCCTTGATCCCCTTAAGGATTTCCAAGTACTCCCCGCTCATCTTCTTCCTCGCCTCGTGGGCCGCGACCTTCACGTTAAAGTCCCTCCCCGCGAGGACCCCCTCCAGGTCAGCTCGATCTTGAGCGGCTTGCGCAGTTGCAACCCGACTCGCTTCTTCAGCGGCCAGGGTCCGTCCCTCAGCCTCCCGAAGCTTCTGAGAAAGATCTTCCTCATGATTCTCGAGAACCAATAACCGAGCTTCTATTCCCTCGTACCTAGCCAGTTTCCTCTCAAGCTCCCCCTCTCGAGCCAAGGAATCCTGCAGTTGTGCGGTCAAAACGCCCACCGATCTCCTGGTGGCCTCGAGCTCGCCCACTTGCAACCTCCCGCGAAGCTCGTGCTCAGACTGGGCCACGAGTCCGTTCGTGGCCTCCAGGAACTACATAAGCAAACGAATATTAAGTCTCTCGTACAAAAGAGAACGACGAAAATAAAGTGGAACGACTGCTACCTTCCCGGCGGCCGTCGCCATCTCGGTGTACAAGCCACCAAGGACCATGTCCCCAACGGCCGGAAGCCGAACACCCGCAGGCCTAAAGTGCCTTAACAGACGGGTCACGCTCTCCGGCGCCCCAACATCCTCGCTCGATCCCCTCGAGCTCACCTCCGTGTCGATCCTCTAACGCTTCGGCGCGGGGGAAAGGTTTCCACCTCCTCTCTGGCCATTTGACCCTCTCAAACCGTTCGAGCAAGGGCCGCGCAAAGTCGGCTCCCTGGACGAGATCGGGTCCGATTCCCCAACAATCGGAGAGGAAGGAACTTCCCTCGTCTCTGCGGCTACATCGAAAGCCTCGGAGCTCGGAAGAAGAATTGGGGGAGGTAGAGGAGAATCACACATGGCAAAAAAGATTGCGTTGCTTAGATTCCCGTCCCTCACCCTCTTCGCCAATTCCATAGGGTCCTTCCCCTTTCGGCGACTCCTCGATCTCCGAGATAACTTCTCATGAGACGGAGTACTAGCATCCGAACCCTCATCCAAAGGAGGACGACCTGCAGAATTATCAAGAAAAAGAAAAGGGTTTAGGCCTTTCCGAATACTGACAAACAAAACGTCACGAACAAACAACTCACCTTCCCCTGCCCGCTCGATGATACGAAGCGGAGGTTGGGCAGCTAGAACCGGGGAAGCCCGGGGAGGCGCAGGAGGAAGCGGTAATTCCCAAGAAATCCGAGATCGATCCCGCGGAACCCCCCCCCCCCCCCCCCCCCCCCCCCCCCCGAGATCGATCCTCAGAGCAGCCTGCATGCGCTCCACTGTAAAACTGTCCCAGTTGACGGTACCCCTCCTCAGTCGGGTTATCAAGGCCTCCGTAATAGGGTTGAGATCAAGCGATTCGGGAAACTCTGTGATACAAACTAAAACCGATCAGAAAGCAGCAACGAGAAAAAGAGGGGAGAGGATCGAGTAGAAAATCGAGCATCTTACCAACATTGGAAGCCCACCGCGAAGGGACGACCGAGCAATCGAACTCTCCGACCGAATGAGGGATCATCCTAAAGAAAAAATATCGGTCCCTCCATCCATCCCTCGACGGGATACCGTCAAGGATCCTCCCAAAGCGAGGAGAAAGACGATACGTCCCCAGAAAGCGAGAATCTTGCTTCACCGAGAAAACCCGCATAAGTTCCTCGGGACCAAACTCAATCCCCTCCTCTGCGGCCCTGACTCCAAGTTCGATAACGTATCGAACGAAGTTTGGCGTCATCTGATGAAACGCCAACTGGAGCTGAGCCAGCACTAAGAAAACAAGGCGAGGAATAGGGAAGAAGAGCCCACATTTTTCGAAATAAGTGTAGGAGGCACAGCAGTAGCCTTCTACAACCGTTTCCGGGGACACCGCCGGAGAAGGGATGACGATCTCGACTTCCGGCGGAATCTGGCAAAGCGTTCTCAACTGCTGAATATGGTTTACAGTTAGAGAAGACGGCGGATGCGGACCGAATGATCCCGCCGCCGCACTCGTACTTGCTCCCGTCGCATCTCTCAAAGCCATGAGGAAGGATGTATCAGGGTAAAGAAAACGGAAAATCTCCGGAAAAAACTTTTCTGACGATAGAGGAAATATGAAGGAAAAACCTTAAGCGAGAAAGAAACGGGGTAAAAGTGAAAAGTCAAAGTGTTACCTTCGACGATATGTATGATTATCTATAGTGGGAACCATGCAAGATATCGTCCGTATAACTTCCAAACTCGTATTAATTACCGAGAAAATCGAGACGGTTTGGACTCCTCGCTTTCCCTTTATTCTAACCGTTGAGTTAAGATCAACGGTTACGAATGCACGCCACGACTGCCGACGCGCTAAAAAGCAGTTCGGCTCGACCCATGCGCCCACCCTTGACCGTTGGATCGAAACAAGATCTACAGATGGGGCGAAAGTAATCATTGGGTTTTCGACACCCGAGACACGCGCGCGTCTTCCAGAGAGCGTCCACCGCCCATTAACCTCGACTTGTCAAAATTAATGGGCTGGGGGGCTATTGTTGGTACTGGATTTTCCTCTAGGAAATCCGGCCCATTAACAAATAAAACAAAGGCATGTAATTACGAGCCCGTTTCAAAATCAAAGACAAAGAGACGAGCCAATTCCTTTGTTGGGCCCAGACGAACGATACCTTGAAAAGGCCCAAGCGAGAGGCGATCGATCTCGAGCTCGGCAGAAGATGACGTGGAGATAGAGCAACTCGGTCTTCGTCAGTTCAACTGATCCACGCAAATCTCGGGGATCGTTATGACGGCGAGGCCGAAATATCGGAACGAGAAGATCAAAATCGAGAGTATTTAAGTAAGAAGTGGCGATTCATTCAAGACATTCCAACCCTAGCTTAGAACACTTCGACTAGATAGCTCGATCATAAATCTTTGTACTCTCTTTTCGACTGTGTTTGTTCTATCTCGACGATCAATCTCAATAAAGTCTTTAATTCATAGGAAACTATACCATTTCTATATCCAAAAGTCCAAATCCACGAATACAAATTCTTAGTGTGAATCCCTGATCTCACAATGATTATGAATTACGTATGTACATATAATTACTTTATAAATTTAGTCTATTATGCACTTTTTTGTCAACTATTATGCACTTATAAACAATAACAAAATGAATGGTTGAGATAACAAAAATGATCTCATTGGTTAATACAATTTCACTAGAATCACAAATAACAACCTTTACATAAAAATATATGAATAGTTGAGATTATAGATCCCAATTTCTTTTCCTTTGTCGTCATCTTCATCCTCCTCCTATCTTCCTATACACCAGATCTTCATCTTCTCTTACCAATATTATAACCACACCACACAACACAGCCGTATACTCATTAGCGTTTAGTCCAAACGGGGAGTACATAGCGAGTGGGTCAGTGGACAAATCGATACACATTTGGTCATTAAAAGAAGGCAAGATCGTGAAGACATACACAGGAGGAATATTCGAAGTGTGTTGGAACAAGGAATGTAACAAACTCGCATTTTGTTTCACTGATAACTCTGTCTGAGTTCTTGATTTCAGAATGTAGTTTTAAAGTGAAGTAGTAAGTACCCTTCTAACACTCTCAGTCCAAGTACCGGAGCCAACAACAAATCGAATTTGTCTCTCGCGTTCTCCCACTTCTCTCGTCCCTCTTCGTCTTCTCCGTCACTGTCTCCTGCTTCTCATCCTCCACCACTGCCATCGTCGTCACTGTCTCCCGTTGTCTCTCGTCTTCTCCGTCATGGATTACCAATCCTCCGCCGTCAGCCACTCCCACGGCAGCTCCGGCTACCACCATCGCTTCACCACCGACCTCCACTAACGCTTCGTCACGGATCTCCTACGTCGCTTCACCACCTACCTCCACTGTCGCTTCACCATCGATCCTCCACCATGGCTTCACCATATCTGGGTTTCACGCACGAAATTGAAGATTTTGTTTTTAATTTTGTTTTATTGTACTTTTTATTTTATTTACACATTTCTATATTTAGTATATAATAAATATAAATCATTATTTGTATCATAATATATCGTTTGTAAATTTAATTTTGATTTATTCATTTATTAAAATTTAGTAAATAATAATTAATTTTAATTTAATTTTTTATTTGAATCATATATATATATATATATATATTTAATAGAACAAACCATGAATATCCACAAATCATTTTGTGGCTATTTCGTAGCCATTAGCAAGGATTTTTTTGTAGCCTTCGTAGAAATATAGCCGCAAAATATATTTGTGCCTATTTGTGGCTAATCCGTGGAAGCGTTGTCATGAATTGCCACAATTGTGCAATATCCACGAGCCCATAGCCACAAAATATTTTTGTGGCTATCCGTGGCTATAGTTATTATAGCCACGAATTTTATCTCATAGCAACGAAAAAATCAGTGGCTTTGTGACAGTTTTCTTGTAGAGATATTTTTTTTCACTAGGGAGCTTTCATCGGGCGGCATTGGCTCGTTTTCTTCATTCGGTGTATGCCCATAGTGTGTTCGGACATCGGGCGACACTCGCTTTGATGGTCAACAGTCGATATTATTTATGGATAAATATTGGCTTGGACGGAGAATGCGGCATCGGGTGATGCTCGGTCGTTGTGCGTTATCCGGTATTCGGTCATCAGGCGACACTCGCTCGATGTGCGCCATCCGGTGTGAGGCCATCTTTGATATATATATATATATATATATATGATAAATGGGCAATAAGTCTTGAAATATAGCTTCAAACGCCTTAAAACAAGTCCATTAGAAAGCTAACTCAATTTCTTACGAATTCATTTGAAGTCCCAAAGCTAAATATTGAAGAAATGGCTTCCTATGATTCAAACTTTCAAGAACATTAGTTTTAACCTTCATCACCATTTTCCCATTGTCTCTTTCATGCTCCAAAATCACCTAAAAAGACTACAAAAGACATAATATTCACAAGACTCTATCCTAGACACCTTAAGACTCTAAAATGGATGGATTCCTAAAGAAATGCATAAGAATGAATGCAAAGACATAAAAACTGTGCAAATGAGAATGCTAGAAAGGCCTAAAATATGAACACATCACAAACTACCAGACATGATAAATGAAACAATAAACATAGATGTTTGCATAATAAACATAAGTAAATCAAATAAATTTTAAAGTCTGCTAGTTAGGAGGATTTGAAGTCTGCAAGGGTAAATATTGGACTACACGAATACAAGATGTTTGCCACGAAATTATGTCGAATTTATGTCTATAAATCCAGCCGTCATTAATTCGTTGTAATATACGACAAATTATTTCGTCATAAAATCGAAGTATGATGAAAATTTGCCGATGATATATTTTATCGTAAGTTCGATGGTAATTACCGAAAAAACAACAATGTAACAAATTCATTGTAAATAACAATGAATATACAACGTAAAAAGGTATAGTTTTTCTTTGTAGATAGCCATGTGGTACATATTGTGTACCGGTATATTACAAAGAATTAAGTCGTTGTTATTTTGACGCTAAATAAATTTAAATCCGCTGGAAATATGTTCGTTTGAAATTCATTTTAGATTCATTGTTTAATTTTTTGAAAACTAAATAGTAACATATGAAAAATTACTGTAAATACCCCCCCAGTAAACGAAAAGCCACACTACAACAAATATGCACATTTTCAGCACGAAAATTATGCTATCGTATGTCATACATAGCGTTTTCACAAATGTTATGTCATCCGCAGCTATGGTAGGTGTCACTGATAGGCTCAAAGTTTATCCCTATACTAAACTGCAAGTGAACAGCAATGTCAAAGTAGTATATAGGGTTATCGAATCCACAGGGACACTTGGTCTCAATAGATCAGAACAATAGAGACTAATACTAGAAATAAGCAGATGGTGAAGTAAATAAATTGCGAAGCAAGAAAGTAAACAGTAGCAGAGATTAACGGTTGAGAAGCAATAAACTAAAAGCGTCAAGCCTAGGGTATTCTCAGGAAATCAGACAAGCAGACAGTTCATTCAGCAAGGATCTAATTAAGAACAGTTCTAGAACTCAAAACACAGATATAGAATTAACCAAATTCCTTTGCGATAATTCTCTAAGTCTAAGTGCAGCAAACCAAACTTTCGTTTGCGAGAACTAACAGATTAAACTAGCATTAATCCCAAGTTTGATATGTTCACAATTATCCTAAACCAAACTTCCGTTTGCGCAAAGTTTAATTGCCCAATTTAATTAGTTCAGATTCCTAAACCCCACTTCCGTGACGTATTTAGCAACCTAAGATCTAGATTCTAATTGATCAGGTTAGAACTAGCTTTAAGCACAATTAAATTGAAGAACAGATATAGTTTGAATCCTTAACTGAAATTGAACAAGTCTAGCAAGTCATGAAATCCTATGTGAGAAACCCTAAACTCAACTATGGATCTACTCAGACATGATTAATGAAAACATAATCAAAGAAATAATAGATTGCATATAAGAAATTAAATAGATAAAGGGGTTCGAAATCTTCTCCAAAATAAGTGAATACAGGAAATAGATCAGCCCCCAAAAGCTCTAGAAATCTCTTAGCTATTAGTATCAAAGCGTAATGTAAAGCGTAGGTAAAATAAACACCAAAAACTAGTATATATAGGCATAATCTCGGATGGGGCTTCTGTGTAAATACTGGAATTATTCTGGGCCTCTTTGCAAATCTTCATAACTTGTTAAACCGACGCGTACGGCCCATCTCGCTAGTGTGTCGACCGATGCACAATGTGTGTCGGTCGATGCATGATCAATAAATCGAACAGTGAGTAAATCTCTCGGCCAAAACGTCCCAAAAGTCCCAAAATGCTCCAAATATCTCCAATTAGCTCCAAACCTGATTAAACCTGTAAAAGACTCTAAACAAAGACAAAAGACACTAAAAACACATCTATATCATGGCATAAAATGGGTAAAAACCATGATATATCAACTCCCCCACACTTAGCCTTTGCTTGTCCTCAAGCAAAACAGAGAACTAAAGCATGGTGAAGAGGATTGAAAACTCTTCAGAAACTCATTTCATCCTAGAAGCTACAATACTCAGATTCCCCTTAGTAAACCACTGCAAGAATCAATCACAGGATATCAAGACCACAATGTACTTCCCCCACACTTAGCAACTGTCCTAGGTAAACTCCACAATCACATTCAAGCATTCAAATTCTCCCTACTGACTTCTGCAAGTATTTAAGTGCGGTCTCACCTAAGGAGTATCGATCAAAGGGCACATGGATTCTTACCTTATCAGCTCTAGACCACCATACTATCTTTCTCTAGTCCCTTTCTTCTCTTTCCCTTCTTTAACAACTGATTTTTCCCCACTGGGTATCATTTTATTTTTTTTATCAGTGTTCTTCTCGTTATGGGGTGTACTTTGGACACATTCCATGGATCACATGAGAGATAATAGTGTTTGCTACTATTCCCATGACCACTTCGGAGTTACTAACTCATCCTCAGTTTATTATATATTTTTTTTTTTACTTTACAGAAGGGGAGAAGGGAACTAAATAGGACAGGTTTACAGGCTGTGTCAGAACTAACAAGGGAATCCGACACAAAGTATACCAAGCCCTTAGGTGAGAAATCTAAGTCAGTATTAAGGTGAAGTCAGTAAAAGGATCCTCTGATACCTGAAGTGATGTGGGTGTTCCCAGTAGGTTGATCTGTGATGGGGTTTTCTAATAGTCATAGATAGATCCTGCAACTTCATCCCAATGGTTACTTAAGTTCCTGCAAGTCTTGTAAATCTTCTCAGAAAATCATAGTTTCTTACTTAAACAATTTTGACTCAATAAAACAAAATTTTTTGAAAAACGGACTGACTCTTAAGAAAACAGAAAACAAAAGTCAGTAGCACCTCCCCCACACTTAAGACACACTGTCCCCAGTAGTGTCCAGCGAAGGATCGGTAAAAATAAAATAAAAATTGAAAAGGTGAAATTATGTCTGTCGGGTTACCTCTGTCGCCGAGCATCGATCGTTCCACTAAGTGCATCGACCGTTACTTGGTGATTTTCGTGTATAGTCGATCGTTGCTCAGGACCGCAACGATCGCTGCAATGCGATTCCTTTCGTGTTGTGACGATCAACACAGAAGTGCGTCGATCGTTGCACTGCGATTTAACCGAGACCTGCAAACATAAACTCACCAGAAACAAAAACAAACGTAAAATCCTAACAAAAACACCAAAAAAATTAAGTAGAAAAACACCAGTACCTAATGGTGGGTTGCCTCCCACCCAGCGCTTGTTTAAGGTCAATAGCTTGACCGGACGGATGGGAATTTTCAAGTACCAGGAGGTCTTGACAGAGACTTTTTCTGTCTCTGTTCAAGTCTCCTCATCCAAGGTGGTGAGTAGGCTGCTGCGGAATGCTCATGTCCAAGAAAAGATGGAGTGAAATGTGCTCCAGGATCTATAACCATGGTATGATCAGGCTGCTCAAAATCTGCGTCCCTTATGGTGAATGTCTGCCCATCTATCAGTGGCTTTCGCAGCTTATCCATCTCATAGTGCAGTGGTTCATCTCCCAGATGGAGGTCTATCAGGCTGTTCCTAACATCAATCAACGCTCCTGCTGTAGCCAAAAAGGGCCTCCCAAGCAATAATGCTTCATCCGGATCACAGTCATATTTCAGAACAAGGAAGTCCGTTGGAACTAAGTAGTTTCCAACTCTCACTGGAATGTCCATAAGGAGTCCTTCAGGAACTCGTATGGACTGATCAGCTAGAACAAGAGAAGTCCTAGTGGGAGTAAAATCCAGCATACCCAGCTTCTCTGCCACAAAGTAAGGCATCAAACTTCCAGCAGCTCCTAAATCACACAGAGAGCGTCTAAAACTATCCTCAAAGATAGAACAATCCAGCACAAAGACTCCAGGATCAGATAGATTCTTTGGGACCTTAGTTAGCAGAACATCACTGATATGCTGAGGAACTATTATCACCCAATCTTTCAGATCATCATCCAGGGGCAACATCTTGTTCAGGTACCTTTGCACACATGTATGATAAGGTGGATCATCAGAAGTTGGAATTTCTTCCAATTCTTCACCAATACCTTCTAATTTCTTCAGCTCTTCAATCTCTTGCCTAATCACTTCAGACACTGAGGAGTGTTGTCTAAAGATCTGCTCGTAGATCTCCTGTTGAGAAATCTCAGAGGCTCCATTGAATAGGCGATCAAGCTCCAAATCATCATTTATGCCATTATCATCCGACAGTTCTGTCCATTCACGCCCTGCAACGACCGACACTAAGGGTGTGTCGATCGTTGCCATCCCGACGGGTGTATCGATCGGCACATATGTTGCATCGATCGACGCACTGCAGCAGATTTCACCCGAGAGTTTTTCACAAATATCCGAAAATTCCTGTTCTGTCACCAACTCAGCTGTACTTAGCTCAAATCTTTCACCTAGGTGAGATCCATCATTAATGCACACAGACCAGGCCTTAACATGAGTGTCTGCCACTCCTTTTCCCTTCAGTGAGCTGGACATCTGGTTTACCTGAGTGTCCAACTGCTTCATGTGAGTGCTCAGAGACTCAAATTTCCCATTGAGGTCTTCATAGACAGCGTCCAACTTCTTGTTGCAGTCCACAGAAATCTTGGTCTGACTCTCAATCAGCTGTTCCATCATAGCCTCCATTTTGCTCTCATGGGCTGTAGGTGCAGGAGGAGTTTGATAGGATGTAGATCCATAGGTTCTCTGATTACCTTGTCCATAGGTCTTCTGAAAACCACCAGTCTGTCCACCATTGGAGAATTTGTTCCCCTGTTGATTACCAAATCTATTACCTTGGAAACCAGAACCTCCTATGAAATTCACATCTTCTTCCTGAGTTTCCTCCTCAGCCTGAATCACCTCTACATCTTGGGGAAAGTGGACAGATTTCTTACTAGTCAGGAGATTGTAGACTGTGTCCAATCTGGATCTTATATTAGCTATATCAGAATTCTCTACAGTTCCACCAGATTTCTTCCTTCTTTCATCAATTGTCTTGCAACTGTTGCTGCCAATCAGGTTCTCAATCAACTGCTTAGCTTGTGTAGGAGTCCTGGTGTTAAAATTAGCATTACTGGAATTATCCAGCGCAGTCTGATAAGGGAGATCTATGCCTCTGAAGAAAATACCAATCAGCTGTACTTCTGTGAATCCATGGTGTGGACAGTCACGCTGATACTGCTTAAATCTCATCCAGGCAGTCTTCAAGGGCTCCACAGCTCCTTGGGAAAAGGTGAGTATGTCCTGTCTGGACTGATCCGAGCGCGCATCATCATAAAAATGACGCAAGAACTCACTCTTTAAGGCTGCCCAAGTAGTATACTGACCAGGTGCCAGTTGTCTCAGCCATGCACTAGCGTCTCCAGCAAGACTGTGCGGAAATAGCTTAAGGAACAGATAGTCCGGGCATACTCCTTCATACTTCATGCCAGTGACTATGTCTTCAAACTTGTCAATGTGATCCATAGGCTGCTCTGCTTGAAGACCATGAAAAGCAATCTGTCTCATCAGCTGGTAGTAGATGGTTTTTACCTCAAAATCATTCCTCTCAAAAGAAGGAAGCACTAGAGCTGCTCGGTTTGCATGAAACTCATCAGGTCTGTTGTAATCAGCTAGTGTCCTCTCATGAACCACCATCTCTCTACCTTGGGCCTGTCCTTGACCCTGGTTTCGGTTCAGCTCCTGTTGCTGTTGCTCAGGAGGATCAGGGATGACATTCCCTTCAGCATCAACCCGATGCCCAGCAGCATTGTACGGGTTGTCATCTTGGTCCCTTAGGGTACCTTCAGCATCTGGTATCAAGATCAAACGTTCTCGTACCATTCTCTCTCTCTTTTCTCTTCTGTTAGCTCTTTCTAAACGTCCAAGTTCCTCAAGATCCAGATTAACCAAGCTCGAGTTCGGATTACTTCGAGTTTTCTGCGTTGGCATAAACTGTCTGTAATCGTCCAGCAACGATCGATGCTATCAGTGCAACGATCGATTCAATCTCAGAATCGCCTAGTGACGATCGATGCAAGGGATGCAACGATCGACGCAAGGCGAAATTCGTACCTGCGACGGAAAGAAACAGAGAAAAAGTTCAGCAAAATCAAAAAAACAAAAACGAAAAAAAACAAAAACAAAAAGAAAAATTTCTAGCAAAAACCCTAAGTTCGGTCCTATCGAAGACTCAAAGAGTCCCCGGCAACGGCGCCAAAAACTTGATAGGCTCAAAGTTTATCCCTATACTAAACTGCAAGTGAACAGCAATGTCAAAGTAGTATATAGGGTTATCGAATCCACAGGGACACTTGGTCTCAATAGATCAGAACAATAGAGACTAATACTAGAAATAAGCAGATGGTGAAGTAAATAAATTGCGAAGCAAGAAAGTAAACAGTAGCAGAGATTAACGGTTGAGAAGCAATAAACTAAAAGCGTCAAGCCTAGGGTATTCTCAGGAAATCAGACAAGCAGACAGTTCATTCAGCAAGGATCTAATTAAGAACAGTTCTAGAACTCAAAACACAGATATAGAATTAACCAAATTCCTTTGCGATAATTCTCTAAGTCTAAGTGCAGCAAACCAAACTTTCGTTTGCGAGAACTAACAGATTAAACTAGCATTAATCCCAAGTTTGATATGTTCACAATTATCCTAAACCAAACTTCCGTTTGCGCAAAGTTTAATTGCCCAATTTAATTAGTTCAGATTCCTAAACCCCACTTCCGTGACGTATTTAGCAACCTAAGATCTAGATTCTAATTGATCAGGTTAGAACTAGCTTTAAGCACAATTAAATTGAAGAACAGATATAGTTTGAATCCTTAACTGAAATTGAACAAGTCTAGCAAGTCATGAAATCCTATGTGAGAAACCCTAAACTCAACTATGGATCTACTCAGACATGATTAATGAAAACATAATCAAAGAAATAATAGATTGCATATAAGAAATTAAATAGATAAAGGGGTTCGAAATCTTCTCCAAAATAAGTGAATACAGGAAATAGATCAGCCCCCAAAAGCTCTAGAAATCTCTTAGCTATTAGTATCAAAGCGTAATGTAAAGCGTAGGTAAAATAAACACCAAAAACTAGTATATATAGGCATAATCTCGGATGGGGCTTCTGTGTAAATACTGGAATTATTCTGGGCCTCTTTGCAAATCTTCATAACTTTTTAAACCGACGCGTACGGCCCATCTCGCTAGTGTGTCGACCGATGCACAATGTGTCGGTCGATGCATGATCAATAAATCGGACAGTGAGTAAATCTCTCGGCCAAAACGTCCCAAAAGTCCCAAAATGCTCCAAATATCTCCAATTAGCTCCAAACCTGATTAAACCTGTAAAAGACTCTAAACAAAGACAAAAGACACTAAAAACACATCTATATCATGGCATAAAATGGGTAAAAACTATGATATATCAGTCACCCATACGATAGCGTTTTTGACATGCTATCATACCTTCGTTCTATTATAGCAGTGTTTTAATATTTTTTTATAACACATATTTAGTGCTATTTTATTTAATGTTGTAACATATTTTTATCGCTATATAAATATATTTAATTAGAATATTTATATATATATATATATATATTACGCACATATTTATTATTTTTTATTTGAATTTTGTTTTGCAAAATATTTATTATTTGATTTACATAATTTTTATATCTTATAAATCATCAACATACATAACAAATAATTTTATATTAATAAAAAAAAAATCCTTACATAGGTTAAACAAAGTAAAATTAACACTGTACAAACAAAACCAAAAGGGCTAATCAGCTCACCCAAGAATCCTATATAGCTCTATGTTAACTCCTTTCTCTGGGAATATGTTGACTTCTTCTTTTGGCTGCAGACGGTGCATTGTCCTCTGAATAATGGCACACTGAGATTCTCTTTCTCCAATCCCGTAGTCTTTCTTGGTCGTCAAAGCGGTCTGTTGAAGTAACAGTAAACTCAATTAGCATAATATCTACCATCATGAAGTAAAAGGGGTCAGAGAGTACGTTATGTGTATAAATGAGAGAGAATAAGCGAGAGAGTTTTCTACATCAACATTTTGTTTTAAATAATGATAACAAGACAAGGAGATAATAATATCGACAGTCTACAGTATAAAGGAAATTTAGTAAGGGAATCCAGATGAGAGAGTACTGTGAAACTATCTATCAACACTAATCATGTAAGTAAGTGTACTTACACCGAGGACATTTGTTCAGATCTGAGATGCCTGATGGGATTGGACCAGTGAGACCAGATGAAATCATTTCTCTGCAAGCAATAAAAAAAACACCATCATTGAGTGCTTAAAAACAAGAAACAACAAAGGCGAGTTTAAGAAGAAGGATATCACAGTCTCTCGAGTTCTTCCAGTTTCGTATACAAGTCTGTATCATTCTTCCTAACAAGCTTGTTCTTAAAAAAATCCTAACATAAATGATGAAAAAAATCCTAACATAGAACTACGAGGAAGTCACCAGATTGTACCTAATTGATTGTGTGCCCTTTAGTCTCGGTGTCTCTATGTTCATCTTCTTGACATATACATGTCCCATAACAAATTACTTTTGATTCTTTAGTTCCTGCAACAAAAAACATAATTTGTCAACTATGTTATGAAAGCGTGTGTTGCAAAACCAGAAATCCTTGCTCCAAACCTCTTTTTCCTTATGATTACGAACTTGCTCCCAAGTTTTTAAGGAGGAAAATTAGCTCTGTTAGTACTTCATCTTCCGGTCTGTAAATCAAGTCATTCATCCGCCATATCTGCAAAAAAAAAATCATACCAAAGTTTATATTTTTACCGAGAAAATCAATCATCTATAGGTTACCAAGTAAATTTAGCAAGAAAGTTAAAAAGTACATGCAATGTACCACCCCCACTGTTACTCTGAAAATTACCAGAAACACTGACAATAGTCCAAGGTTCCAATACGTTCCAATGGAAGTCGTGTCCCTAAGAAGATATACATAAGGAGATTATAGATACCATTGAAGCAAGCAAACAAGAGAATCAGGATTAAGTCTTGAGAACCTGTGACCAGCATGCTGGAAGAAAAGGCCAACGGGGCTTTTGGGTACACGCTCAGACTTCTTGCCGACCTAATATGCACATATATATCATATATGAATATGGTGAGCTTGAAAAGTTGAAAGTAATAGAAAAATTTTCACTTTGAATCTGAGGAAATGTACAAACCCTATCATAATCCCATATGTTCAAGAAACCATCCTCTGCAGAACTCCCGAAAACAGTTGATTTATCAGGAGACCAGATAAATAGATAACAAAGCGGTGTCTTGGGAGGAGATAGGGATACTCGTTTATAGGACGAATTATCTAAAAAATATAACAGATGTAGCATCATGTAGAAGATGTATTTCTGAATCCCCATTGCCTTTGCACATTGTATCAGAGCAACTTTCCCTTCCTAATCTGTCCAAACCGAACACATACAAATTCAGTCAAATTCAGACGCCTTAACAAACAAAAGCACATACATGAGATTGACTCTTACAACTTAGAACAAACATATCAGTCAAACTGTAATAAGTCTCGATCGGCTAATATGTTTTCAATTCCAAAATTGAACCTTTAACAACAACAAGAAGTATAAAATTCACAAATCAAAATTGAAGCTTACCGTTTTGATGGGTTCTTCGGGACGTCCCATGGCACAATCAATTACAGTGTGGATTCCGACCATTGTTGCCTGAATTGACTCCGGAGGAAATCGGCAGAAGCTGGTCTAGGTCGGACCAAGCACCTGACATAATACCCTTCGTCTAAATCTCGCCCAACTATTTGCCTTCCCAATGTTTCCGGTGGCTCCGACCATAAGGATGCTCGTCGTATTGGAGTCCCTGGAGCAAGATTAACCCACCTGACATCATACCCTTCGTCTTAAGCTTGTCGGACGATGCTAGAGGTTGAAGAATTTACAGGCTCGTTTAGAGAAGAGAGAAGAGAGAGGAGAGAAGAGAGGAATAAATTGTTTTTGTCAAGAGCTGGTTTTCGATTAGGGTTTTTTTAGAAAGGGGGAAATGAAAAGTGGGAGCCAAAATAAGCTAAAATTGTGCTAAGTGTTTGGCGGACAAGAGTTTTCAGATTTCCGCTTAAGGAAATAATGGTATAGCGTTTATAACATGTTATAATTGAGTTTCGATAAATTCATACCCATCTATGATAGCAGTTCAGTAAAATGAGCTATAATAATGTGCTATCAATGTGGATTTTTTTTGTAGTGCCACAATCAAAACAGAAAAGATCTTATAAAAACATTAAAATATCTATATACGAATTACAGAGCTATATGTATCGACATAGGAATGCACAAGGAGCGGTGACAAAAGAGTTTCAAGGCGGGGTTGAAATATATACACCGCATTATTATATATGGTATCAACACAGAGAAGGTTATAGAGAAGGTTATATTCCAAACGATTTTATGATATGCTAGACGCAAAAAATCAGCTAGGATGTTGGGCATTAAAATTATTGTTGCTAGCTAGGATGTTGGGCATTAAAACTGATCATAACTTCGCCGAGGTTTGAATGGTCGACTAGCAGATCTTATTAAAGAATATTTACCACATGGTAATTTTGCTGCCGATCGAAACTTATTATGATATTCATAAATTGATCTATAGTTTTGGTTTGCCTTATGAGATGATTGATGTTTGTGTTGACAACTGCATGATTTTTTTGGAAAGACGATGATAAGCTGTAGGAGTATCATTTCTGTGGAAAATCAAGATATAAGCCGCAAGGAAGTGACAGAACAAGGTACATTACCAAGGATGTGATACATTCTTATAATTGATAGGCCGAAACGGATGTAACAATCTGAAAATAGCTTCTTCTATGAGATGTCATATTAAGCATTCACATACGATGGGGACGTCACTCATCCTTTAGATGCAAAGGCATGGAAACACTTTAAAAAAGTACACCCACAATTTGCTAAACATGTTAGAAATGTATATCATCGTCTTTGCACATGTGGATCTAGTCCATTTGGTATCTTTGGTAGGCAATATTCGTTGTGGCCAGCATTATTGATGCCTTACAATCTCCTCAAATATATGCATGCGAAGAGAATTTATAGTTTTAATTACCTTAGTCCCTGGTCCTAAGAATCTAAAGAGTCCTTTGATGTATTTCTACAGCCTCTGATACATGAGTTAAATTAGTTGTGTTATACTAGTGTTCGTACATATGATTCTTTGAAGAAAAACAATTACAATGCGGACGGTTCTTATGTGGACAATAAGAGATTTCTCCGCATATGGTATGTTTGTAAATAAAGCGATGGTTCAGCTCAATAACACGATATGCGACTGGAAGAAGTGGAGGTTTCATGGAGATAAAGTACGGTCGCCTTACTTGTCGAGGGATGTCTGGGACGGTCAAAAGCAATATTAAAGTGAGGCACTTTCTGAGGCTGTTGTGGCCAAGTGTTCTAAATCCCATAATTTGAAAGATTCGGATGGGCATCCAGGTATGCCGCACACCTCTAGAAAAACATCTTTCTGGTAGACGGCTACATATGGTATTATAAATTTTAATTAGTATTTTATAACTTTTACCTAATTTAATTTTATTAATTTTCAGGCTAACGACGGAGATCACTCTTCTTTGAACGAGTTCTTCAAGATAATTTTTTGGAGGCATAATGAAGATTTTATTAGTTCATAAGGGGAGCGGATCTACAATGAAGCGACCTCGAAGATCACAAAGTGGGAGAGTCAACTTTTCTCGGGTGGTACTCCTATCCAATTAACCATCCAGAATAAATATATTATTTTCACTGAAGTAAATTTTAATATATTTTTATTTACAAATATATATATATATATATATATATATATATATATAATAACATATTTTGAATTATGCAGGTTACTCCGAAGAAGAAAAGCCATATTATAGGACAAGGATCTATCCAGGATGCTCTGATTGTCTCTACGTTACATCCGCTGGGTTCATATGCTGATTCAGCCTCGTTGCGAGGGGAGTTGCAGGCTACACAAGTCACCATTGCTAGTCAACATGAAGAGGTCTGATGCTTAGACAACCTATTCAATATTCTAGCAGAGGTGAACCCAAGACTAGCGAAGACTTTGGCAATAAGGAAGGAGGAGTGCTAGAAGACTCATGAAGAGACATTGAGCCATGCAAGCCAGGATAATACTTTCATTCCGGAGACAAACCTATAGAACATGACAGCGGCAGAACAAGACTTTTTAGAGATTATTATTGAGTTGATCAGTGTTTATTGTTTAGTATATTATGAACATTTTGTTTTTTGTAAAGTATTTTAGTTTTATAATACAAATCATATTTTATATAAATTAAATATATTTATTAATTAAATATTTATTTTTGCTATATTTATAATATATTCAAAAATATTTAATTTAAATTCATTTATAAAGTATTTGTCGCTAAATCATCGTAATTTTAACTAAGAAAGTTTTACGAAGGAGTTACGACGTATCATTTACGTAGAAGTGACGACGGATATAATATGACTAACTAACGTTGAAATCATTATGTCGAAGTTACGGTGTAATACCGATTAGACAAAAACTAAATATAAACGTTTAATTGACAAATAATCGGTTGTTAATTCGATGTAAATTTAGCAACGAAGTAACAACGTATTTGATGACCTTATCCATTCGTTTTTATTTTTTTCGTTAGGTTTATATTACGTATATACGATATAGATTCGGTGATATCTCTAAGATTGGCATAAGTATATTTTCCTGTTGTGTTAAAGGAAAGTTACTTAGGGTTTACGTTTTGTGCTCCTTGTATATAAACTCATATTGAGATTGTTAATACGACAAGCCGTTTGATCAATAAGTTCTACATGGTATCAGAGCTTTTGTGAACAAACCTAATAGAGCTTTGGTCGTCTTCAAACAGTGTGAGAAGGCAAGAAAATCGTTATGTCTATGACAACGGCGGAAGGTAAAGGTGCGGAAGTATCGCCGTACACGTTGCACTCCTCAGACAATCCAGGAGCAGTGATTACTTCGGTTAAGCTCAATGGAGACAATTACAACGAATGGTCTTCGGAGTTGCTTAACGCGTTGCAAGCTAAGAGAAAGATGAGTTTCATCAATGGTGCATTGAAGAAACCATCGCAAGACAGTCCAGATTTGGAGAATTGGCTAGTTGTCAATTCCATGGTGGTAGGTTGGATTAGGGCTTCCATCGAGCCAAAGGTTAGATCCACTATTACTTACATCTCTGATGCGCATCAGCTGTGGAACAACTTGAAGGAACGTTTTTCAGTTGGTAACACCGTGAGAATCCATCAAATAAAATCACAGCTTGCTTCGTGTAGACAAGAAGGGCAAACTGTGTTGGATTACTTCGGGAAGCTGTCGACCCTGTGGGAAGAGCTTCAGATGTATCAGACGATTCATAACTGCACATGTGGAGCAGCAGATGCAATCGCGAAAGAGAGAGAAACAGAGCAGATTCATCAGTTTGTCATGGGTTTGGATGATGCTCGCTTTGGTGCAATATGTACATCAACCATAGGACAAGATCCTCTGCCCTCTCTTGGTGAAATCTATAGCAAAATAGTAAGAGACGAGAGGCGTCTGGTTTCTAGTAGAGGTCAGGATCAGCATGAAGCAGTCGGGTTTCATGTCAGACGCGAAGGTCAAGCTGTGGAGAGCGGATCACGTCAACGCTCAGAGTCAAGCTTGTCTGGAAAAATTGATGAGCAAACTAAGATGGAGAGTACGATTCTCCGTGATCGAATGTTGTGCTCACACTGCGGAAGAACAGGCCATTTGAAGAAAGAATGTTGGGAAATAATTGGCTTCCCGGAATGGTACTCGGGAAGAGATCAAAGTCGTGGACAAGGTGGTGGTTCACGCGGAAGAGGAGGACGTAGCCTGCGAGGCAGAGGTCGTGGGCAAGCGAGAGCAGCTCACGCAACGAGCTCAAACGCTTCAGGTTTTCCTGAATTGACGGATGACCAGTGGAGAGTTCTCACACAGTTAATCCAAGATAAATCAGGGACTGGCGCTTCAGACAGATTGTCGGGTAAGAACAAGCTCGGTGACATGATTCTTGACACTGGGGCCTCGCACCATATGACAGGAACATTGTCGTATTTGGCTCATGTCGAGATGATTGCACCGTGTTCAGTAGCCTTTGCAGATGGGGGAAAAACTTTTGCAAATCGCAAAGGATCTTTTCCTCTTTCGGATAAGATAGTTTTGAGTGATGTTCTATATGTTCCAAACTTGAATTGCACATTGCTCTCTGTCTCAAAGCTACTGAAACAAACAAATTGCTTTGCTGTGTTTTCTGATACGTTGTGTATTTTACAGGACCGTTTTTCGAGGACCATGATTGGCAAAGGTGAAGAGCGTGATGGTGTGTACTACTTTACGGATATGGCTTCAGCAAAGGTTCACCTCCTGATTACAAGCAGTTAAGAGTACCTAATTGGCTTCCCGGAATGGTACTCGGGAAGAGATCAAAGTCGTGGACAAGGTGGTGGTTCACGCGGAAGAGGAGGACATAGCCTGCGAGGCAGAGGTCGTGGGCAAGCGAGAGCAGCTCACGCAACGAGCTCAAACGCTTCAGGTTTTCCTGAATTCACGGATGACCAGTGGAGAGTTCTCACACAGTTAATCCAAGATAAATCAGGGACTGGCGCTTCAGACAGATTGTCGGGTAAGAACAAGCTCGGTGACATGATTCTTGACACTGGGGCCTCGCACCATATGACAGGAACATTGTCGTATTTGGCTCATGTCGAGATGATTGCACCGTGTTCAGTAGCCTTTGCAGATGGGGGAAAAACTTTTGCAAATCGCAAAGGATCTTTTCCTCTTTCGGATAAGATAGTTTTGAGTGATGTTCTATATGTTCCAAACTTGAATTGCACATTGCTCTCTGTCTCAAAGCTACTGAAACAAACAAATTGCTTTGCTGTGTTTTCTGATACGTTGTGTATTTTACAGGACCGTTTTTCGAGGACCATGATTGGCAAAGGTGAAGAGCGTGATGGTGTGTACTACTTTACGGATATGGCTTCAGCAAAGGTTCACCTCCTGATTACAAGCAGTTAAGAGTATTCGGTTCTGCTTGCTATGCACATAGAATGGCGCGTGACAAAGACAAATTTGGTTCAAGAAGTCGCTTGTGTATCTTTGTTGGATATCTGTTCGGTAAGAAAGGTTGGCGTGTGTATGAAATCGAAAGAAATGAGTTTATAATCTCCAGAGATGTAGTTTTTCGTGAGGATATGTTCCCATATGCAGAATCACAGTCCGTGACCACACCATTGGATCCGTTTGATGCTCATGTTGTTGAAGACGAGTGTGCTGTGCAAGACGTAAGGGGGAGTTCCGATAATGATTCCCTACCGATACAGTTGCAATCCGAGCCTGCCACAGAAGCTAAAACTGAACTGGAATCAGTAGCTCCGAATTCTTCAGTACAACCTGAGATTGCTCCTGTCGTCAATGCTGAAACAGAGCAAGTTGCTCCGGTTAGTGTACACGAAAATGAACTGGGCAGAGGGCACAGGGAGAAGACAAAACCAGTGGCTTTGAACGATTATTACTTGTATAACGCTGTTGCTGATCCTAGTACACATCACGCCCTCTCTCAGTCATTGGTCACCTCGTCAAACGTTCCAGGTAAATCACTCTATCCTCTGTCAGATTTCATAACAGATGCTCAGTTTTCCTCAGGTCATAAAGCATACTTGGCAGCCATTACATCTACGACTGAGCCTAAACACTTCAAAGAGGCTGTTCGTATTGATGTATGGAATAATGCAATGACTAAAGAGGTTCGAGCGCTTGAAGACAAGCATACATGGGACATTCAAACTCTTCCTCACGGCAAGGTTGCAATCGGATCTCAGTGGGTTTACAAAACAAAGTTCAAAGCTGATGGTACGGTGGAACGGTACAAAGCCAGACTTGTTATTCAAGGTAATAAGAAAGTTGAAGGTGAAGACTATGGAGAGACGTTTGCACCAGTGGTTAAAATGACCACTATTCGGACGTTGTTAAGGCTAGTCGCAGCCAAGAACTGGGAGGTCTATCAAATGGACGTTGAAAATGCGTTTCTTCATGGAGACCTTGAAGAAGAGGTCTATATGCAGCTCCCTCCTGGATTTCGAAACACGCATCCTGACAAGGTTTGTAGACTCCGAAAGTCCCTCTACGGTCTGAAACAGGCTCCGCGCTGCTGGTTCAAGAAGTTATCTGACTCGTTGCTCAAGTTTGGTTTCATTCAGTCTTATGAAGATTACTCGCTTTTCTCGTATTCTTGTAAAGGAATAGAACTGCGAGTGCTGATATATGTGGACGACTTGCTTATCTGTGGTAACAACCCACATATGGTGATGAAATTCAAACAATATTTGGGAAAATGTTTTGCCATGAAAGATCTAGGCAAGCTTAAATACTTTCTTGGGTTTGAGGTGAGTCGTGGTGCAGAGGGTTTCTTCCTTTCACAACGCAAGTATGTCTTGGATATAGTCGCTGAAACTGGAAATCTAGGTGCAAAACCTGCTCTCACGCCGATGGAGGAAAACCATCAGCTCGCAACAGTCAAAGGTCCTCTGCTCAAGGATCCAAAGAAGTATCGTCGCTTGATCGGGCGTCTCATTTATCTACTGAACACTCGTCCGGAACTATGTTATTCTGTTCACATATTGTCACAGTTTATGAAACATCCTATGGAAGATCAATTGCTTGCTGCGTTAAGGGTGGTGCGTTACCTAAAAGGCTCGCCAGGACAGGGGATTCTGCTCAACTCTGGTTCAGATCTTACGTTGTCTGTCTACTGCGACTCGGACTGGTCGGCGTGTCCACTGACAAGACGTTCTCTGAGTGCATTTGTGGTGATGTTCGGAGGATCTCCGGTTGCTTGGAAAACAAAGAAGCAAAAGACTGTGTCACATTCTTCAGCCGAGGCCGAGTACAGGTCCATGTCAGTTGCTCTCCGAGAGATCAAATGGGTTCGAAAATTGTTGAAAGAACTTGGTGTTGATCAAACTACAATTCCGACTCGGTTCTTCTGTGATAGTAAGGCTGCACTTCACATTGCTGCTAATCCGGTGTTCCACGAAAGGACAAAACATATTGAGAACGATTGTCATGCCGTAAGAGATGCTGTCCGCGATGGGATCATTGTTACCAAGCATATTCCGACGGACTCGCAAATTGCAGACATCCTTACCAAGTCTTTAGGTCGAGCTCCTTTTCAGAATTTAACATCCAAGTTGGGCATTTTGGATTTGCATGCTCCAACCTGAGGGGGAGTATTACGTATATACGATATAGATTCGGTGATATCTCTAAGATTGGCATAAGTATATTTTCCTGTTGTGTTAAAGGAAAGTTACTTAGGGTTTACGTTTTGTGCTCCTTGTATATAAACTCATATTGAGATTGTTAATACGACAAGCCGTTTGATCAATAAGTTCTACAGTATACAACGAATTTACAATGAAATATTTTAGTTGATTTCTCTTTGGCGTAAAATAACGATGAATATTATGTTATGTCGAATGAATAACGATGATTTAAATATCCCTGCAAAGCGTTGGAAATTCGAAGAATTAGCGACGATTCCTTCCGTCGTTAAGTGGATGTTTTCATGTAGTGTTGGAGATTCTTGTTTAAAAAACTTTAAAAATTGATGCGTTACTATTTCTTAGTTATTCTTGGTGTCATGATCATGATAATTTATTTCGTCTTATAAACGTTTGGTGAAGCTTTCTTTGATAGTTGTTGATAAACGTCTAGAAATGCAATTATTGATCGTTAATAATAAACGATATTGGTGGTGGCAAAATATTTGGCAAGTACTTTGTTGGTAAATATCGTCGAGTGATAGTTATATGAAACAGTTTGGTTGAGAGGATTAGAACGCTGCGTTTTTGAGAGAAGGTCGAAAAAGTAGTGACAAGGGTTTCAATGTTTCTTATCGTTCAAGTTTGATCGCGCCGTCAGGCTTCACCGGAGGTCAAAATGGTCTCAACGGCGGGTCGTCTGAGCCTTTCAGTCCTATCATAAATCAAGCTGCTCAGCCATTGATGAGGATATCAAGCCATCATCAACCAAGCAGACTAGATGATGGTTTAGCAAACCAGCATATATCTTTGGAGAAAAGCAGCTTGATCGTTACAAAACATAAGACTTCTAAGAAATCCACTAGGGACCAATTGCCACTTATTAAAGAGCTCAGAACGGACCAGGATGACTCAAGCAACAGAGTAATTTGTTTGGAATCATGACTCATAAGAGAATGTAGTAGAGTTGGAATGAAGCCATTACCAGTCTGGATGGAGAAGTCACTCAAGTTCTAACACAATGGTTTCTGGACTTGTCTTATTTGGAAACTCACGGGTTTGATGCACTTCAAATCTATACTTGGAAGCTAGGAGGGGCATTGAAACAGCTATGTGGGCCAAAGGTTATACTCTTTTCCTTTGAAAGGTTTTATACCACTGGGTTTTCTTTGTAAGGGTTTTAACAAGGTAATCAAAGGCCTGATCCATAAGATAAAAACACGGCCCCTCCAGCCCAAGTTGCCACACGAACTTGAGGTCTTATTTTCTTTAGTTACTTGTTTTATTTCATGTAAGGCCTTAAGGCCCATGTCTTTATTTTCTTTTGGGTTTTCGCAAACTATGCTATAAATCCTTGTACTCTTTATTTTCAAGTTACATTTAATCATAGAGAAAAACCATAAAGTCATTGTGTCTTTGACGACCATGAGCTTCTGCATTGTGTGGCTTCCCCCTTGCAACTCCAGTCAAATCTTGTTCCTTTTTTAGTTCATACAGCTTCAGTCCATAAAATTTTATCAGCAGAAAGCGACTTCAGTCCAGCCGCTCGTGCACTATCTCTATCAAGCCGGTATATGCCCTTAGAGAGAAGCAGCTTGATCTTACCAGGAACATAGGTGCAGGTTTGGGGGGGGGGGGCTATCTACCTAACTAGGACGAGTTAAGCTACAACTCAACCTGTTACATAAACTTAACTCACCAAGGAACCATCAAGAAGAGGAAGTGCTTCAATAGCCTTTCACATGAGAAAGTTATGATAGTTATAAAACAGAAGACTTCCAACCTGCTGGGGACCAATTGTAACCTATTGGAGAGATCAGAATGAACCAGGATGAATCAAGCAATAACGTAACTTGTCCTGGAATCTTGACTAATCAGGAAATCCAAGAGAGTTGGAATCAAGCAAATACCAGTCAGGATGGGGAAGTTACTCAAATTCTTACCCAATGGTTTCTAGACTTGACTTATTTGGAAGCGCACGGGTTTGATGCCCTTCAAATCTATACTTGGAAGCCAGGAGAGGCACTGCAACATCTTTGTGGGCCAAAGGTTATACTCTTTTTCCCTTGAAAGGTTTTATCCCACTGGGTTTTCTTTGCAATGTTTTTAATGAGATAATCTGAGGTCTGGTCCTTTAGACAAAAAGATCGGCCATGTCTTATTTTTTTGGGGGTTTTCGCAAACTGGCTATAAAGCCTTGTACGCTTTATTTTTCAAGTTTCGTTTAATCATAGAGAAAAAAACCCGAAAGTCCTTGTGTTTTTGACGGCCGTGAGCTTCTGCATTGTGTGGCTTCTTGTAACGCCCCTTTCCCGTTATCCGCTGACCGTCGAGCTGACCGGTCAACAATCAAACAAGAACATGACTGATTGAAACCGAGCAAGTCAAATGAGAAAAGTCGTTACAAAACGAAGCCAGAGACAGTCCGGTTTGAGACAAAGGCTCGCACCAAATCGTCCTTGACCCCATGTACCTCGCTTCCACAATACAAAGCTTTTCAACCTGTATTGCTTCCACGAGTTGTGTCGGTTCGGACTAAACCAATATATCAGGGAAGCGATTTCATTTCTATGTAATTATGTCTTTTACAAATAATTTGCCTACAATCTAATTAAAAATCATCAAAGAATCATCAAGCGCAATGAAAACCAAACCGAAATACAACCAATCAAACATCGAATCTAAGATCTCCGACCCGCAAGCAATCCCGAAACTACACTGAGGACCTCCCACGTCCGGCGCTGCTAAACCTGAAAATAACAAAAAGAGTCTAATGAGTGATCTAGAATCACCCAGCGAGTCGCCTCCCACTAACGGCTTCTAATCTAACATACAACTACTAATCCCGCCCAAAACCCTAAAAAACAATCATAAGAAAGAAATAGTTTATCACATGCCACCGTGACGTGATAAACCCACAACACACAAGCATTCTCTATCAAAAGAAAAGACTACGGGAATCGAAGTCACTGCGGCACATATCCTCTATTGGACTCGATCTATCTATCATGAAAACCAATCTTAAGACCATTGGGCCCAATATGCGAACTCGGTAACTTCCACGAAAATACTTAGCTGCCGACATGGTAACTAAAACTACCCACGACTCCTAGACGTAAACACGAAGTCCTACGACCTAGGACACTGTTCTCAGTCCATCGATACACAGCGACTCAAGATACACCCGATAGCCTAATTTTCCATGTAGTCCGGCCCTAGGACATGACCCCGTATTCTCCAAACCACACACCTACCAACGTCACTCAGTAGGTTCACACCATAACCAGATTCCCCACGTGAACCGGTCAGACAACTACCCAAGGATACAATCGGGTCAGAAGTACCGAAAATCTTCAAAGCTAGACTTGTGGGATCTAACGCACCCTAGAGTCCTAGTGCAATAAAGTAAACACGCAGACTCACTGGGACTCTAACATATAACACAAAACCGTCAAGGTCAACAAAAAGTAAACACATCACCGATCTATCCCGCAAGTCCTATTCAATCACCACCATCACCAACCCTACTCGGTGCTATACCGAATAGGTAACAAAAACCTTACCCAGTCCCATTACCGAGGTAAGTATCACACAAACTGACTACCCGGCCCAACACCGGAGTAATCTAAATAACAGGCCTACACACAAAGACACAACATCAAACCAAACAAACGCAACCAATCACTTAAATGACCTTTTAATTCATTATCATCTTTTAATCTTGTTTAGTCCGCCACCTTGGGATTAGCGGATTACTAACCCCGTAGACGGCTCACAGCTCAATACCCTTTTTAATTATTATTTTTAAATGTATTTTAATAAACTCCTCGATTTGTCGCTTTAGGGTTAGTAAACTTACTAATCACCCGACATCTCATTGTTATTTAACTTTTATTCGTTTAACCCATTAACCCGTCTATTAATCCTAACCCACCCCGTTCTTTATAATCTATAAGGTTTGTTTTATCTTTTACCGTATTTTAATTCCGTCTTAATTCTCCATATATAGATTCATTTACTATTATTCTTAATATAATATACGTGCATAAAGTTCCTACACATGCCAGTCTAATATGAATGCAACAATCAATGCATATAACGAACGAATAATCAAGACTATCTATCAAGCATGCATTTTATTAAACCTAGCCAAGTTATTTAACAATCCAATATTAATTAACCAATCATTCAACTCAATCAACGGGCATGTATTCCTAACTACAGTTTAAGGATTCCCGGATCTATATGAACTATCTACGAATGCAATAGCCTACTCAAAGTGATAGTGCGACGGATGAACGGAAGTGATGGAATGTGGATTCCCGAACCGGACCGAAGCTAAAACCGGCGTTGACCGAAGGCTGACCGAGCGTTGACCGAGTTGACCGAGCTGACAGTTAACCTCTTCCTTAACTGTTTGACCAATACCTGAACCGGCTTGAACCACTCCAATCGAACCGGTTTTGAAAGAACCGAATTGAACCGGCTTGACCAAGTAAACCTGACCGTTGACCACCAAACCGGTTGACCGCGAGTTGACCAAATCAAACCAAGCTTAAACCAAAGCTGAACCGGATCAAAACAACACCTTACCAACTGAAATCAGACCCCAATTGGATAGGCTAAGCAAATGAGGCGGAGGAGAATTTTCCGATGGTTTTCTCTAACGTTGACCGCGGAGGCTCCGCGTTTACCGGCGAGAAAAGCGCTTCTCTGGCGACTGATGGTGAGCTCCAGTGAGAGGGAGACAACTGAAGAGAGGAGGAGCTTTCTGAGAAGAATCCACCAACCCAAAAGAAGAAGAGAAGCCGCGGCGGAGCTACACCGGCGGCGATCCTCCACGGCGGGTCCGGCGGTTCTCCGACGACGGCGAGATGAACTGACCGGCGTGAATGACAAGGAGGAGTAGGGGAACTCAATTATCCAAGTGTTTTAGACAGATTCAGTGTAGATTTGAAGCTATTTGGTAACTTGCATCCCAAGTCATGAAGAACATATGAATGTTCTTAAAGAAAGATGAAGATGTATGAGTTTTTGGTTGAATGTGGAGAGAGAAAAATGAGGTCTCGTGGGTAGGGAGAGGAGAGAGGCTAGAGAGAGTTCTGAAGAGATTTTTGGTTGATTTTTGGGTGAACTGAATAGCATGGGATGATTAGACATGAACCATGCAAGATCATACAATGAATTTTTTTGATTAATTAAATTGTTTGGAGGGTGAGGTGGCGCCAGGGGAGTAGAAGAGAGTGACAAGTGTTGCTTCAGGGTCACTTCTGCTCCTTATTCATTGTATCCGACAACTTAAACCAATCCAAAAACTCCGTTCCGTCCCATGATCCGGTTAGCTCATTCTAAGTTTAATTTTATAAAAATTCCATAGCTGCTTCAATAAGTCCTCCAAGCCACATTATAAGATACTAAATGATTTTAGATGCATTTATCAATTTGAATCACTCCGTTTGGACATCCGTAGCTCCCGTTATGAATTTTACAAGTTTTCTCGGTTCTATCGGTTTCCTTTCCTGATAGTCCAAAAAACTCGTTTTAAATCCGTTCTTGCCACTTTTAGTCTATAAATGTTTTCTTTACTTAAAAACAGAAACATTTGCCCCGTCTCGGCTTCTAGCTCGCATTTTGGCAAAACTACCAAAATGTCCCTCATTCTTGGAAATTCCAAAATTGCCCCGTTTGACTTTTCTGCTGCCCGTTGACCCAATTTGTTGAACTGGTATTACATTCTTCCCCACTTACAGGAATTCGGTCCCCGAATTCTCCGTTACTCACAAACCTTGAATCGGTACCAAACCCTGTAAGTCGCCATACTAGATTAATTCCACTGCTCCATCGCTCGAACACTGAACTGACTCAACCAAGCTCCTGATGCTCACTGATACCGAAACACTAATTTGAACAAAACTTCCCTTACTGATCTTCACTCTGTTCGCTTAGACACTGATCTTGACTGATCCGCTCCATTCTGAATCTCTAAACTGCTTATCCATTCCGAGCTTAATTTCTACCTAAAAGGTTTTCTATCCTTCCTATTACAACGAGCCTAATTGATAACTTAAAATTCCATTTACATCATTTTCTAGGTCTAACAACCTACGGTAACTTCTACTACTTAAACCGTCTGATCTCTACGATTCGCTAAGCCTAACTTAGAACTACCAACAACCTAGTGAATCTATCAATCCAACAAGGCTCACGATTCCCACTATCACTCCAAACACATGATGAATGCAATAATGGAGCACAACAAGTCTATCAACTTAACGATACTTAATGGCGATCTAACAACCTAGCGATCGAGCAAATGCAATACTGCAACTTACAATCAAGCAATGCATTTCTAGCAACCTAATGGTCATGCAAATGCAAGGCTACCAACCAAGCGGTCTAATAAATGCATCACTAACAGTTCTAACTATCACACAATTCAATGCATCAAACAAACTAACACCCTTGCGATTAGATGGATGCAGCGATTCAGAATGATAAACTAACAACCTAACGGAAGATGCAATGAAAAAATCAAACACACGAGAAACAATCAAAACTGAAAAAAACATCACACAACAAACAATCACACAAGCAATAGAGATCGGGTCACGGTATGTCAATGCGGTCGCCTCATGGGTCATGGTGAGGGATCGCTTGTTCCGACCATCATTTGTTTTCACATCGTAATTAGATTGCATTCACAAACCATCACATGCATGCAATAAAACTACAATGTTTCTCAAAACGATAAATCGAATACTCGGCATCCACCATATACATAAAAACAACCATAACCATACATCGAGTTTTTAGTACATAGTTTAAGCCGAAGTCTACTACAACGCGAACGCCCCATCATACCCAACAACAAAATCGTGCGCCGCTACATAACCGTAAGTCGTTAGTGACAATAATACGCCGATCCATCGATCGATGCAGGTGTGCAACGATCGACACAGTACTCTGTTTCGGACAGTGAACACAACCTCTCGGGTCAAATCTCCAAAGTGCTCCAATTAGCTCCATAATCTCCATTTTGCTCCAAACGTACGTGTACCTAATAAGACCTGCAAAAGACTATAAAGAAACACTAATAGACTCTAAAACAGACTTATATTATGGCATAAAACCGGTAAAAACCATGATATATCAACTCCCCCACACTTAGCCTTTGCTTGTCCTCAAGCAAAACAAAGAACTAGACATGGTGAAGAGGTTTGAAAACTTTCAGAAACACTTTTTGTCCTAGAAGCAACAACACTCAGATTCCGCTTAGTAAACCTCTGAAAGAATCACCTGCAAGACATCAAGACCAACATATACTTCCCCCACACTTAGCAACTGTCCTAAGTAAATTCCACAATCATATTCACGCATTCAAATTCACCCTACTGATTTCTGCAAGTATTTAAGTGCGGTCTCACCTAAGGAGTATCGATCAAAGGGCACATGGACTCTTACCTTGCCAGCTCTAGACCATCATACTATCTTTCTCTAGTCCCTTTCTTCTCTTTTCCCTTCCTTAGCATTCTGATTTTTCCCCATTGGGTATCATTTTATTTTTTTTATCAGTGCTCTTCCCGTTAAGGGGTGTACTTGGGACACATTCCATGGATGCACAGGATATGATAGTTGTAGCTACCACTCCCAGAGACCACTTCGGAGTTACTAATTCATCCTCAGTTTATTATTCTTTTTTTATGGAATGGGAGAAGGGAACCAAAAAGGACAGGTTTACAGGCTGTGTCAGAACTAACAAAGGAATCCGACACAAGGTATACCAAGCCCTTAGGTGAGAAAATTAAGTCAGTATTAAGGTGAAGTCAGTAAAAGGATCCTCTGATACCTGAAGTGATGTGGGTGTTCTCAGTAGGTGATCTGTGTCTGGGTTTTCTAATAGTCAGAGATTGATCTGCAACTTCATCCCAATGGTCACTTAAGTTCCTGCAAGATATTTTTAACTCCTCCAAAATTCAATGTTTCTTACTTAAACTGGTTTTGTCTCAATAAAACAAAAATTTTTGAAAAACTGGACTGACTCTAAGAAAACAGAAAGATAAAGTCAGTAGCACCTCCCCCACACTTAAGACACGCTGTCCCCAGTAGTGTCAAGCTAAGGGTTGGTAAAAAGAAAAGAAAAATGTTAATGGATGTGTTGAGTTCTGTCTGATTTTTACCTCTGTCGCACAGGCATCGACCGTTGCTAGGCGATTTTTCGTCGTGTGTCGATCGTTGCTCAGGACCGCAACGATCGCTGCAATGCGATTTCTTTCGTGTTGTGACGATCGACACAAGGTGTATCGATCGACGCACTGCGATTTCTCGGATCAGTCAGCAAGTTAGCAGGTTAGTCCGTAAGAAAATCCAAATTTTCGAACCTGCAAGCTGTAAAACACTGAAAACAGGAAAAATCAAAGCAACTAGTAGTCTCAAAGAAAACACTGTTGGGATAGTGTCCTGAAATCACACTTGTACTCACTCCTGATGATAGTTGTGTGTCGAGATCAGACATTCGTATAATACTGGGTGGTTGCAATGTTTTGCTAGAACCCTCTTGCAGTCTGTAAGTTGTAGACTTACTGCCAGTATTATATGATCCTATAGGGTCACACACCTAAGCAAACTGGAAGCATAAATGTGGAAATGATCATTATGGTAATGATCATGTTGATGTGTATTTGATACACATTAACATAGAGTTTTATGATATGTGTCGATCGATGCATGAGTGTGTCGATCGATGCAAGCTTTTCGTGGAGGTGTAACGATCGACACATTAAGTGTGTCGATCGTTGCATATCGGGTTTCGAAACTGATGTTTCGGATTAATGACGTAACCGAGTCGGGTTTGTCCAACGGTTGATGATGTCATTTCCAGGTCGATATATATAGGCATATATGGTCGACCTAAACCCTAGCCGTCTTCTCTTCTCTTTGACAGAAAAGCAGAAACACGTAAAACTCACAGATTCCACAGATTCGGCACTAGCATCCTGTTTTCCAGCTTGTGTGCGTGTGTAAGTGGTAGAGGCGAGGCATCTGTGTCGCTACTGATCTCGTTAACCATTCATTCCGCTGCCAGTAACAAGGTAAGAACGAGGTTGGTGATTCAATATATCAAACCCTAGATCCTAGTAGAATCCTACAGTGGTATCATAGCGTGTTAGGGTTTAGACTATTGAATCTGATGCAATTAATTCGTAAACTGGGTTTGTTGAATTGATTATTGCCTGCTGAAATCGTATTTTCAAGTGTTAATCTCGGATTAAAAGCTTCTGTTGGAAATTCGATACCTGTGTTTTTCGCAGTGTGTCGATCGACACAAAGCGTGTGTCGATCGATGCAGAGCGAAAACATGCAAACCTTTTTAGGGTTTGTCGCAGCGTGTCGATCGGTGCAAAGCGTGCATCGATCGACACAGAGCGAAAACTCGCAAATAACTTTAGGGTTTGTCGCACAGTGTCGATCGACACTAAGCTTGTGTCGATCGATGCACCGCGAAAACTCGCACTGTATCGATCGACGCACTGGGTGCAACGATCGATTCAGTTGGTTGGTTTCGGTTGAATTGGATTGAACCGGAAATCAATTTTGATTGTGGTTAGGATGTGTCGATCGATGCAAGGATGCGTCGATCGACACACAACTCGCAGACTCAGGGGTTGGACCTCTAGTTGCGATTACCAAATCAAATAAAAACCTAAACTTGATAAAACTGAATGTTTTAATTTAATTAATAACTTCTTGGATGTATATTGGATATGCATCAAGATTAAATAGTTCCTTTCCTCAACTAAATATCAAGTGATCTTGATGTCTTGCCCGATCTTGTCTACTGTCAAGACTCGTGTCGTTCGTTGGATAGTCTTGGAGTCCTTGGTATCCACAGCAACATGAGTAAGGCAGGTGGTGATGTAAGACTCAGATGGACAGAGCCTCACTCGGTGGTTGATGGAAGAAACAGGTTGGCTTTGTCGCTCTCTCCTGTTACTCAAGGGATGGTCGTGTGTAAGAGATGGGATCGAACAGGCTGGCTTTGACGCTCTCTCCTGTTGAATCAGTGAGTGGTAGGGCTGGTGGATCGAAGGCACCACAGAGATGATGAACGGGTCTCTGATACTGCACAGACACTTGTCTTCTTTGTGAATCACACACAAGGAACAACAAGCAAACAAGAACAAGCGGTGGCTGTTCAAGAAAAAGGCGAAAATCGCTTAAGGGTTTATTGATAATTCAAAAGGTATCTAACACAATGATACAAAGTTGTTTAAGTACAAAAACAAAGAAGAACAAAAAGGAAAATCAAATATCTCGGCCTTGAATGAGAGATAGCCGAGTTACACAGAAAAGGAAAGTGTGTAATTCCTTCCTTGGCGGCCAAGCCTTGAGTTATGGTGTGGGTGGGCCGACTTGCCTCATTAAAAACCTTGGGAGTAAAACCTCTTTGGGATAAAACCACCCAAGGGAAAAAGAGTGCAAGAGAGTCCACCAACTCTCGGACTTAGCATGGGCCGAGCCGGATGGTAAGGACTTGGCATAGTCCGGCCCATGGTTCCCCTAGACGCGTAGAAGGTCCAGCTTCCTTGTTGCTTACACAGTCCAAATCTCCTGTGTTATCCGTATTGCTTACACAGCCCAAGTCTTCTAATGCCTCTTGCTTCTTGGACTCGTTCTTGAGGTAGCCTCCAAGTCCTATTGAGTTCATGAGGTTCTCTACTCCGTGTGTTATGATTCCTCCAGGGTCATATGTCTTTGGTTTGGTTCTGATGACCTCATCATACCCTCCCTCTTCAAGAAGTTTTGACCTCAAAACTTGATAACCTTGAACATCCGGTGGCTCTTCTTTGAATGAGTAGGATAGCGATACTCCTCTTCTTTGAGCTGGTGTGATGCCTCCTTGGCTTATTTTGCTTCTGCTCTCTTTAAGACCTGAAATATTCTCAACACTTTGGCAAGGAAACAAGTGCATTATGGGCTTCTTATCACATAGGTAATGGTTTGAATCATTTTCCTTAGAGTCACCTACTGATATCTCATCCTCTTGTAAGCTTAGCAATTCTTTTAACACAGCAGTTGAGTCATGGGAAATGAAGTGGGTCAAAGAAAGGCTTACCACGCTGATAGCTGTAGTGTGATGGCTTTGGTCTGGTGGATTTTCCTTGATTTGAAAGGAATATGTGTTACCTTCATTTATGTCCTTATGCCTTCCCAGTTCACCTGTTCCTTTATGAGCACTCAAGGAAAAGAACAAGTGCATTATACTTGAAATGGAGACTTCAAAAATAAGGTATCTGCGACCATTAGTTGTTATGAAGTTATCCCAATCCCATATCAAATCTTGAATTTCACTTACTTGTGTACCACACACTGGGCGTTGTGTAAGCTGCTTAAGGACATATTGTGCAGGATCTTCATCTTGACAAGTTGATGAATCTGGAACTTCTGTTCCACTCGCAGGCTTAGGGATGGCGTGAACAATTCCTTGTTCTGTTTTTGGTTTCCACTTGTTGTTTGGTTCTGGATTGAACTCATGATCTAGTTCATCTTTTGGAGTTCTCAAAACAGGTGTTGCAACTTCATTTCTGATCTCTTTTTCCTCATGTGATTTAGAGTCCGAGTCTACTCGCCTTGCATCATACGCAAACTCGTTAGTCTCAACAAGTAAAAAGGGTTTTAGCCACTTACCTTGGCCATGCTGATCGTGGGTTTCCGGATGGCCTCCTTTGGGGATTACAAGATGAGTAGTGTTTTGATCCACTTCCTCATTTGTCACACCTAGGCCTGTTTCAACATCCTTTGGCAAAGACAAGTGTATTATGCTAGAACTTATAACATTAAGATCAGATTCATCATTGCTATAACACTCCTTAAGACTATTTCTTTTATGTTCTAACGTTGCAGTATTTGCTAATCTCTTTGTTGGACAGGCTTTAGCGTAGTGCCCCATGCCTTGACATCTATAACAGACTACTTCAAGTAAATTCAAAGGATTAGAAGACTTACCTTGAGTAGGCTTCATTTGTGGTTCATGTGAAGGTGGACTCGGTTCTGGTGGGATCTTCTTTTCTTGCTCAGTGATATCAGACTGAGGCATCTTAGCGTGTACTCTTTTAGCGGCTGAATCAATCTCTGGTTTCTTGTTTACTTGGGGATGAATGCAACCAGTTTGATCCGGATCCACTTTGGTACCTATACCTTTCTCAACTCTTGTGGACATAGTCAAGTGTATTGTCTGATCAACAAGCTGATAATTATCTTGAGGGGCTGTCAAGGTACTTACCTCAGGGGGGGCGAGTTGTGCCTTAGTCATCTTGGCCTTTGGAGTCATATTTTGTTTTCTGTCCAAGGCTGGTTTCTTCTCCTGAGTAACTTGTTTCTTGGTCACAACCTCTCCATAAGTTGAACCCACTGTCGTTGTAACTTTCTTGCGTGGGAATCTTCTAGAAGTGTGGTCTTTGTTCTTGTACCTGTATGAAGTCAGTTCAATTGAGGTTTTAGGGACAGAACACTTACCTTGACCTTTTGCTTGAGGTATACACATGGGTGGCGCATGGAAAACACTCTTGGAGTAGTGTTCTTCTTGGAGTTGGGCGTTCTCCACAAACTCAGAATACATTAGCCTCTTCATGTCTTCCCAAGTGTAAGCTGGACCGTTGCAAGCAAGCCGAATGGAATCTTCTGTTTCCCAATTGTTGAAAGCTTCTCCAGTTAAAGTCTCTTCAGCATAGACTAGCTTGTCTTCCTCTGGAACTTGCTGTGACTGGAACCATTCCTCCATGTTCCTCTCCCACCTCACATAGGCTTCCGGTCCTAGTTCATGGCCTGAGAATGCAATGAATTGTAAGTTAGTTTGATCAAGATCATTAACATAGCTGTTGTTGGATGGGTAGGTGTAATCATCATGTGATGCTTGGTCCGGTGGCTCTGGTTCGAAGCCTCTGTGTTCAAGCTCCTCCTCTTCACTGATTTGAGACTTAGTCTCTTCACACTGTGATCCATCTTGAGAATCTTCTTCTTCAGAGTCTTCATAGTTCCTCGTTAGCTCTTCTTGCATTCTAGACTCCATAGTTTCTTGTTCGGATTCTTCTTCTCCATGGTCAGATTTGTATCCATCTTGTTCTGGTCCTCTACCAAAACTAGATTCCGATTCAGCTTCATAGGGCCAAGACTCGTGGTTATATGGTTCTGCTTCTTCTGAACCGAATTGAGAATCGTTTTCTTCTCCTTCCCATGAGTCTTCTTCGTCTGTGTAACACTCCCTATAGCTTGAGCTGTCTTGAATATGGTCTGGTGGCTCAGGTTCAGGCGTTTCTAGGCCTGGTTCACTACCATAGTCCTCATCTTCCTCCGACCATGAGTCACTCATGTAGGCGTTGTCCTCATCACTTATGTTCTGCTCAGAATCAGCTCCTTGATCCCAAGCGTCTTCCTCATCCATCATGCTTTCTGGTCACTTGAAAGTCCTTGCACTCAACAAACACAGCAAGCAAATCAAAGATACCACAGAATGGATAGCAGCGTAAGACAAAAGTAAAGACAGTATTGCGTAACACAAGACAGAGTTCTGTGCGAGCAATAGAATTGGAAAACTAACAATTTTTTTTTTTTTTGACTTTTCTGGATTTTAATGGAATAACAAAACTAGCAAGATAGAATCAAAACAGGAAAACTACTAGAAATAATTCGACCAGGGAACTAAGAACAGGATTTTTATGGGGTTTTCTTATGATTTGAAGCAAATAAAACAGAAGCAAAGAACAAGACAATTTTTTTTTTTTTTTTTGATTAAGCTAAAACAGAAAACAAAGCAGAAGATCTAAAGGGATAGAATGATATAACCTGATGTAGGAGCGTTTTAAAGCTCTGATACCAGATGATGTAAGACTCAGATGGACAGAGCCTCACTCGGTGGTTGATGGAAGAAACAGGTTGGCTTTGTCGCTCTCTCCTGTTACTCAAGGGATGGTCGTGTGTAAGAGATGGGATCGAACAGGCTGGCTTTGACGCTCTCTCCTGTTGAATCAGTGAGTGGTAGGGCTGGTGGATCGAAGGCACCACAGAGATGATGAACGGGTCTCTGATACTGCACAGACACTTGTCTTCTTTGTGAATCACACACAAGGAACAACAAGCAAACAAGAACAAGCGGTGGCTGTTCAAGAAAAAGGCGAAAATCGCTTAAGGGTTTATTGATAATTCAAAAGGTATCTAACACAATGATACAAAGTTGTTTAAGTACAAAAACAAAGAAGAACAAAAAGGAAAATCAAATATCTCGGCCTTGAATGAGAGATAGCCGAGTTACACAGAAAAGGAAAGTGTGTAATTCCTTCCTTGGCGGCCAAGCCTTGAGTTATGGTGTGGGTGGGCCGACTTGCCTCATTAAAAACCTTGGGAGTAAAACCTCTTTGGGATAAAACCACCCAAGGGAAAAAGAGTGCAAGAGAGTCCACCAACTCTCGGACTTAGCATGGGCCGAGCCGGATGGTAAGGACTTGGCATAGTCCGGCCCATGGTTCCCCTAGACGCGTAGAAGGTCCAGCTTCCTTGTTGCTTACACAGTCCAAATCTCCTGTGTTATCCGTATTGCTTACACAGCCCAAGTCTTCTAATGCCTCTTGCTTCTTGGACTCGTTCTTGAGGTAGCCTCCAAGTCCTATTGAGTTCATGAGGTTCTCTACTCCGTGTGTTATGATTCCTCCAGGGTCATATGTCTTTGGTTTGGTTCTGATGACCTCATCAGGTGGTCATTGATAGACTTGCAGTGCGACTGTCAATGATCACAAGACAGGAAAATATTGGTTTACTTGACTGGGCCATCAGAAGTTCTGGGCCCAGAGACATCAGAGTGGATAAGACATGGATTATCTTATCTGCGACCAAGAGTTGTACTGGGTACAATTAGCAATGATTTGCTTACCTGGATAACTAATGGCGAGTCGCCCACTCGAATTTTGGTGATCTGAGGATCTTGGTTCATTGTATTCATCTGAGGAAACATAGTTTTGAATACAATGCGAGTTTTCTTATTAGATAAGATTTCTCATTTCTTTGAGCATTATAACTAAAACCTCTATCTCTTTTAATTACAGCTATGTCTGTCTCAACTCACATCAACACTTTCTCACTGAGATCCGTCCTTGAGAAGGACAAATTAAATGGATCTAATTTCTTGGAATGGTATCGGAACCTGAGAATAGTTCTCAGGCAAGAGAACAAGGAATATGTCCTTGAAAGAGTTCTCACCGAGAGGCCACGTTCCAATGCCCCGCAGACAGAAAAGAATGCTTGGGATAAGCATTCAGCTGATGTCAAAGATGTTAATTGTCTAATGCTGGTGACTATGAACTCTGAGCTGCAGAAGCAATATGAGAACGTGATGTCACCCATTGAGATGATTAACAGCCTGAAAGCTTTGTTTCAGGAGCAAGCTCGCACAGAGAGATACCAGACGGTTAAATCTCTCATGGATTTTAAGCTTGCTAAGGACAGTCCAGTAAGTCCTCATGTCCTTAAAATGATGGGTTACATTGATAACCTGGGGAAACTGGACTGTGCCATTAGTCAGGAGCTAGCCACTGACATGATTCTGCAGTCTTTGCCGTCGTGTTTTGATCAGTTCATCATGAACTACAACATGCAAAACATGACTAAGACATTGACTGAGTTGCACGGTATGCTGAAGACAGCAGAGCCGAATCTCAAGAAGGCTACTCCCAGTATCCTGATGGTACAAGGGGGTAAAAGGTTTAAGAAACCTAAGAAGGATAAGGGAAAGGCCCAGGTTGTCGAGACTAAGAGTCAAGACAAGCCCAAGCCCAAGCCCAAATCCGGGCCTTCTCCTGAGGATAAGTGCAACTACTGCAAGCAGTTGGGGCATTGGAAGAGAGACTGCAAGAAGTTCAAGGAAGATTACAAGAAGCTGAAGAAGACGTATGATGCGTCTAACTCAGGTATTTATGTTATCGAACTCAATGTTATGTCTTCTAGTTCTACTTCGTGGGTATTGGATACCGGCTGCGGTGCTCATATTTGTACTAATATGCAGGCACTAAGAAACAGTAGGACGCTGAAGAAAGGACAAGTGGAGCCGCGGGTCGGGAATGGAGCTAAGGTTGCTGCATTGGCCGTAGGCACCTATGAGTTGTCTTTACCTTCGGGCATGGTTTTAGCTTTGAATAATTGCTACTTTGTACCTGCGATTAGCAGAAACATAATTTCAGTTTCCGTTTTGGATTTGGAAGGTTTTGATTTTGCAGTTAAGAATAAAGTTTGTTCTTTTAATCGTGATGGTACATTTTATGGTAGCGCCCCATTAGATAATGGGTTATATGTTTTAAACCAAGAAATGCATGTCTTTAACATAAATACAAAGCGGTTTAAGTCCAATAACGAAAACCCGACTTTCTTATGGCATTGTCGTTTGGGCCATATCAATGAGAAACGCATCCAAAGGCTCCATCGAAATGGGCTTCTGGGCTCATTTGATTTTGAATCATGTGAGAAATGTGAATCTTGCTTGATGGGCAAAATGGCTAGGGCCCCTTTCGACAAACCAAATGAAAGGGCCAGTGAATTATTGGGCCTTATTCATACTGATGTATGTGGGCCAATGAGCACTGTTGCCAGAGGAAATTACAAGTACTTCATTACCTTCACTGATGATTTCAGTAGGTATGGCTATGTCTATTTGATGAGACACAAGTCAGAATCCTTTGAGAGATTCAAGGAATTCAAGAATGAAGTACAGAACCAACTTAGCAAAAGTATCAAAGTTCTGCGATCGGATCGCGGAGGAGAATACTTAAGCCAAGTGTTCAACGACTATCTGAGCGAGTGTGGAATTGTTTCACAACTCACTCCTCCTGGAACACCTCAATAGAATGAAGTGTCAGAGAGGAGGAATCGAACCTTATTGGATATGGTTCGGTCTATGATGAGTCATTCTAATCTTCCATTATCCTTTTGGGGATACGCTCTAGAAACGTCTGCGTTTACACTAAATAGGGTGCCATCTAAATCAGTGGATAAGACACCACATGAATTGTGGACTGGGAAAATTCCTAGTCTGTCTTTCCTGAAGATTTGGGGTTGTGAGGCTTATATCAAACGTTTAATCTCTGACAAGCTCGCACCCAAATCAGACAAATGCTACTTTGTTGGTTATCCTAGAGATACCAAGGCATACTACTTTTACAACCAATCTGAGAACAAAGTTTTTGTTGCTCGGGACTGTTATTTTCTTGAGAGAGAATTTCTTTCTAAGAAAAACAGTGGGAGTAAAGTACATCTCGAAGAAATTCAAGATGCACAGGAAAATGTTCAACCTGTTGAGGAAGAGCATCAGTTGGATCCACAAAGTTTTGTGGAACCGGCGCCTGTGGAGCCTGAAGTTCGCAGATCCGGAAGGATCCGTCACGAACCCGAGAGATACTATGGATTTCTCATGACAAATTGCAATGATCTGATGATCATTGAAAGTGACGAACCAGCGACCTTCGCGGAAGCAATGATGGGCCCGGACTCTGAAAAGTGGCTTGGAGCCTCTAAGTCCGAAATGGAATCCATGTCAGAAAACCAAGTATGGTCCTTGGTCAATTTACCTAATGGTGCAAAGGCCATTGAGTGTAAATGGATCTTCAAGAAGAAGATTGACGTGGATGGCAATGTACAGATTTACAAAGCTAGGTTGGTGGCTAAAGGTTTCAAGCAAATTCATGGTATTGACTATGATGAAACCTATTCCCCAGTCGCTATGCTTAAATCCATTCGGATTCTTCTAGCAATTGCTGCTCATTGTGATTATGAGATTTGGCAAATGGATGTCAAAACCGCATTCCTGAATGGTATTCTGGAAGAGGATGTGTATATGACACAGCCTGAAGGTTTTGTTGATCCTAAAGACGCTGGGAAGGTATGCAAGCTTCATAAATCCATTTATGGGTTGAAGCAAGCATCACGGAGTTGGAATCTTCGTTTTGATGAAACAGTAAAACAATTTGGTTTCATCAAGAACGAAGAAGAACCATGTGTTTACAAGAAGACTAGTGGGAGCAAAATTGCGTTTCTCGTACTGTATGTCGATGACATACTCCTCCTCGGTAATGACGTTCCGTTGCTTCAGTCTGTTAAGACTTGGCTCGGAAGTTGTTTTTCCATGAAAGACATGGGAGAAGCCGCATATATTCTTGGAATCAGAATCTACAGAGATAGAATGAACAGGCTGATTGGACTGTGCCAGGACACTTATATTGATAAGGTGTTGCACAGATTCAAGATGCATGATTCTAAGAAGGGCTTCATACCAATGTCTCATGGCATTAGTCTCAGCAAGAAGCAATGTCCGAAGACACATGCTGAGCGAGAGCGCATGAATAGGATTCCTTATGCTTCTGCAATAGGATCTATTATGTATGCCATGCTCTGCACTCGTCCAGATGTAGCTTACGCGTTAAGCATGACGAGTAGATACCAATCTGATCCAGGTGAAGATCACTGGACAGCCGCCAAGAATATTCTCAAGTATTTGAGACATACTAAGGATAAATTCCTGGTGTATGGAGGAAGTGAAGAACTGGTAGTGAATGGATTCACTGATGCGAGTTTTCAGACCAACATAGACGATTTCCGATCACAATCTGGATATGTCTTCTGTCTAAATGGTGGTGCAGTGAGCTGGAAGAGCTCTAAGCAGAATACCGTAGCTGATTCCACGACGGAAGCTGAATACGTTGCTGCTGCAGAAGCGGCGAAGGAAGCTTTTTGGATCAAGAAGTTCATGACTGAACTTGGTGTGGTTCCTAGTATCTTGGAGCCAGTGGCTTTGTTTTGCGATAACAATGGAGCCATTGCTCAGGCAAAAGAACCCAGGTCACACCAGAAGTCCAAAGACGTTGAGAGGAGATATCACCTGATTCGTGATATCGTCAATAGAGGTGATGTAAAGATCAGCAGAGTTCCGACAGATGAGAATGTCGTTGATCCCCTGACTAAGTCACTCCCAAGGCCTAAGCATGAAAGTCATACGACTGCTGTAGGCATTAGAGATCTAAAGATGTAAATCTTGATTCTAGTGGGAGTTTTTAGTTTTATTATAGTTATAATAAGATGTTCTTGTAAACATTCTTTTGGATATGTTTAAATGAAATTTGATTTCAGCATTATTTATTGTGATCTAAATAATGGTTCCAAAATAAGTTTATGTTATATTATAGGTCATCAAGTTGAGGACTTGATCATGATACCCTATAAGTATAGATGACATAAATTATAATGTGTCCCTAGTCGAGGTTGTCAAAGTGGGTCGCTGACAACCGCGAGAGACTAGATTGTGAGGTGACTGTTGGCTAAGTTTCATGGAGCCAATGATATGATTATCGCAGTCAGTCACATAGGTATATGTTGGTGAACATATGATCGGACATGACCCGCTAATGAGAAGTCTACAAGATAGTTATATATGTGTCATAAGAGGTTCTCATTACGACTATAGAGTATAGTCCTTAGACCTGAGTTCATCATGCTTTCTTGCATATGAATTGATACACTTTGACCTTGTCAAACGTCGACCCGTAACTGGCGGCTATAACGGCACTGTTCAGGTATATCATGAAGTGTGCGTTGAAACATGGATGGAACAAGATGGAATTTGTCCCTCCTGAATAACGGGAGATAAATATCTCAGGGCCTATCGAAGATTTAATACTGAGAAAATGTGTGGCCGCACTCAAACAAACTGTAGTTCAGTTGTTTGTAATGTTCAGTATGAGATCAGGAGTTCGATAAACACGATGTTGGCTTAATAAGGATGACACCAATCTTGTCTTATGCCAAATCGAGATATAGAGACAAAAGGATTATAGGAATTGATGATTCCAGTACAAGTGGGAGATTGTTGGGATAGTGTCCTGAAATCACACTTGTACTCACTCCTGATGATAGTTGTGTGTCGAGATCAGACATTCGTATAATACTGGGTGGTTGCAATGTTTTGCTAGAAGCCTCTTGCAGTCTGTAAGTTGTAGACTTACTGCCAGTATTATATGATCCTATAGGGTCACACACCTAAGCAAACTGGAAGCATAAATGTGGAAATGATCATTATGGTAATGATCATGTTGATGTGTATTGGATACACATTAACATAGAGTTTTATGATATGTGTCGATCGATGCATGAGTGTGTCGATCGATGCAAGCTTTTCGTGGAGGTGTAACGATCGACACATTAAGTGTGTCGATCGTTGCATATCGGGTTTCGAAACTGATGTTTCGGATTAATGACGTAACCGAGTCGGGTTTGTCCGATGGTTGATGATGTCATTTCCAGATCGATATATATAGGCATATATGGTCGACCTGAACCCTAGCCGTCTTCTCTTCTCTTTGACAGAAAAGCAGAAACACGTAAAACTCACAGATTCCACATATTTGGCACTAGCATCCCGTTTTCCAGCTTGTGTGCGTGTGTACGTGGTAGAGGCGAGGCATCTGTGTCGCTACTGATCTCGTTCACCATTCATTCCGCTGCTAGTAACAAGGTAAGAACGAGGTTGGTGATTCAATATATCAAACCCTAGATCCTAGTAGAATCCTACAGTGGTATCAGAGCGTGTTAGGGTTTAGACTATTGAATCTGATGCAATTAATTCGTAAACTGGGTTTGTTGAATTGATTATTGCCTGCTGAAATCGTATTTTCAAGTGTTAATCTCGGATTAAAAGCATGTGTTGGAAATTCGATACCTGTGTTTTTTGCAGTGTGTCGATCGACACAAAGCGTGTGTCGATCGATGCAGAGCGAAAACACGCAAACCTTTTTAGGGTTTGTCGCAGCGTTTCGATCGGTGCAAAGCGTGCATCGATCGACACAGAGCGAAAACTCGCAAATAACTTTAGGGTTTGTCGCACAGTGTCGATCGACACTAAGCTTGTGTCGATCGATGCACCGCGAAAACTCGCACTGTATCGATCGACGCACTGGGTGCAACGATCGATTCAGTTGGTTGGTTTCGGTTGAATTGGATTGAACCAGAAATCAATTTTGATTGTGGTTAGGATGTGTCGATCGATGCAAGGATGCGTCGATCGACACACAACTCGCAGACTCAGGGGTTGGACCTCTAGTTACGATTACCAAATCAAATAAAAACCTAAACTTGATAAAACTGAATGTTTTAATTTAATTAATAACTTCTTGGATGTATATTGGATATGCATCAAGATTAAATAGTTCCTTTACTCAACTAAATATCAAGTGATCTTGATGTCTTTGAAGGATTATAGTGTTTTTCAAGGTTTAATTCTCGTATTACAACCTAACACATAATCTTAACAGATCTAGGTTCTTGCAAAACGAATCATAAAACCAAACCTGTAACATTACCTATTGATTGCACAGCGGATTGATGGTAATGACAAGATCAGTCTAGAACAGATGAATCACCTATTCCTCCTTGAGTATCCACACTCTTACAAGCAAGGGATGGCTGCTAGACCAAAGAGATGGATCAGATCAGAAAGAGAGAGTTAGAGAGAGAGACAACTCGCGGCCACAAGGAGAAAAATCGCAAAACTTAGCTTAGGGTTTCGATTTCTTCATCCTAATTAACTCTCTAATGGGCCCAAGTCTAATGACTAATGGCTCATTTGTTATTTGGGCCCAAGACACAAATCAGACAAAAGCCTGTATTTTGTCTGGCCCAATTCTCTAATCCAATACAGTAAATGCCATTGCATCTTACCGTATTAATTCCATTTAACTTTCCCGTTAGCTATGGTGTGTGACCCTTCGGGATCATACAATACTGGTAATAAGTCCTAAACTTATAGATCATGAGCGGACTCTAGCAAGTCATCATGATCACCCAGTATTTATGACTTATGTCTGATCTCGACACTTATCATACTTTCTAGAGATAGTACGGTAGATTTCAGGACATTCCCAACAATCTCCCACTTGTACTGGAATCCTACACAGGACATTCCCAACAATCTCCAAATTGTACTAGAATCCTACATTCCCTAGTCCTTTTGTCTTAATATCTCGATCTGGCATAAGCAAAGATGTGTGTCATCCTTATATAGCCAGACCATGTTTATCGGACCAAATTTGATACTGACAATGCAAACGACTTGGGCAAGTCCGTTTGGGAATGGCCATTCTCTTACCAGCTATCAAATCTCCGATTGGCCTAGAGATATTACCTCCGTTAAACGGCAGGGACAAATCCCATCTTGTTCCATCACTATGAACCACACAATTCATAATACACCCAACCAAGGTCCGTATAGCTCCCAGTTACGAAACAGCGTTAGACAATGATCAAAGCGTATTACTCCATGTGCAGCCACATGCATGCGAACTCAGGTCTAAGGACTATACTCTATAGTCGTATATGAGAACCTCTTATGACACAGATATTAATATCTTGTAGAGTTCTCATCAGCGGGCCATGTCCGGTCATATGTTCCCCTACATATACCTATGTGTCGACTTTGATGCCGCGCATCTATGACCCCTCGAAACTTGGTCATAAGTCTCAACACAATCTAGTCTCAACAGGTTGTTGGTGTTCCAATTTCAACAACCTTCGACTATGGACACTATGATTTATGTCACTTCGTTAAATATGGGGTTTCAGGATCAAGTCAACTCATGTACTTCGATGGCCCATATATAATGACATGAATCATTTTGGAACGATTATTTTATATCACAGTTAAAAATAATCCAGAAATAAAATTTCATTAACATTTAAAATGTTTACATGAACCAATCAAAATAACTAAAACAAAAGCCCTCACAACTCCCACTCAAAAAGAGATTACATTTGAATATCTCTAATTCCTACAGCAGCAGTATGCAACTCGTGCTTAGGTCTCGGGAGTGGCTTTGTCAACGGGTCAGCCACGTTCTCATCAGTGGGAACTCTGCTGACCATCACTTCACCTCTATTCACTATATCACGAATCAGGTGATACCTTCTCATAATGTGTTTGGATTTCTGATGATGTCTCGGTTCCTTGGCTTGAGCAATTGCACCATTGTTGTCACAATACAGTGCTAGAGGCTCAGTGGCATTTGGGAATACACCGAGTTCAATCAAGAAGTTCCTTATCCAAACTCCTTCCTTCGCAGCTTCCGAAGCAGCGATGTATTCAGCTTCAGTTGTGGAATCTGCCACGGTGCTCTGCTTGGAACTCTTCCAACTTACTGCACCGCCATTCAGACAGAAGATGTAACCAGACTGTGACCGGAAATCATCTTTATCTGTCTGAAAACTTGCATCCGTGAATCCACTGATTTCAAGCACTTCACTTCCTCCGTAAACCAAGAACTTATCCTTAGTATTCCTCAAATACTTCAGGATATTCTTTACGGCAATCCAGTGACTCTCACCTGGATTAGACTGGTACCTACTCGTCATGCTTAGTGCATAAGCAACATCAGGACGAGTACAGATCATGGCATACATGATAGATCCTATAGCCGAAGCATAAGGAATCCTACTCATGCGCTTAAGCTCATCAGGTGTTTTAGGACACTGATCCTTGCTTAGTGTAGCACCATGTATCATTGGCGTGAACACCTTCTTGGATTTATCCATTCCGAATCGATGCAGGACTTTATCTATATAAGCATCTTGACAAAGTCCAATCAGCTTTTTAGATCTGTCTCTAAAGATTCGGATTCCAAGAACATACGCGGCTTCACCCATGTCCTTCATGGAAAAACAACTTCCCAGCCAGTCTTTAACAGACTTCAGCATTGGAATATCATTTCCAAGAAGCAATATGTCATCGACATATAGGATAAGAAACGCCACTTTGCTCCCACTAGTTTTCTTATACACACATTGTTCCTCTTGGTTTCTGATGAAGTCAAAGTTCTTTATTGCTTCATCAAAACGAAGATTCCAACTCCTCGATGCTTGCTTCAATCCATAAATGGATTTGTGAAGCTTGCATACTTTCCCAGCATTCTTAGGATCAATGTAACCGTCAGGTTGTGTCATATACACATCCTCCTCCAAGATTCCATTCAGGAAGGCGGTTTTCACATCCATCTGCCAAATCTCATAATCATAATAAGCGGCAGTTGCTAGGAGAATCCGAATTGATTTCATCATTGCCACTGGTGAATAGGTTTCATCATAGTCTATACCATGAATTTGCTTGAAACCTTTTGCCACCAACCTTGCTTTGTAAATCTGGACATTTCCATCCACGTCTATCTTCTTCTTGAAGATCCATTTACACTCGATGGCTTTTGCACCAGCAGGTAAATCAACCAGTGAAAACACTCGGTTAGAAGACATGGAGTCCATCTCGGATTCTGTGGCTTCACGCCACTTTAAGGAGTCAGGGCCCATCATGGCTTCTGCAAAGTTCGAGGGTTCATCACCGTCAATGATCAAAAGATCATGGCAATTAGTCACGAGAAATCCCTGATATCTATCAGGTTCGTGACGGATCCTTCCGGATCTTCGAACTTCAGGTACTGCAGGTTCAGGTTCTATTACAACTTCATGTAATTCATCCTGCTGTTCTTCCTCATTAGGTTGAACAGGTTCCTGTCCTTCTTGAATTTCATCAAGTTGTACCTTACTCCCACTATCTTTTCTAGAGAGAAACTCCCTTTCAAGAAAAGTACAATCCCGAGCAACAAAGATTTTGTTCTCGGATCGCAGATAGAAGTAATAAGCCTTGGTATCCCTAGGATAACCAATGAAGTAGCATTTGTCAGATTTTGGTGTAAGCTTGTCTGAGATTAATCTTTTGACATAGGCTTCACAACCCCAAATTCTGAGAAAAGACATTGCTGGAGCTTTTCCAGTCCATATCTCATATGGTGTCTTTGCTACTGCCTTTGATGGCACTCTGTTCAGTGTGAACGTTGCGGTGAGCAAAGCATATCCCCAAAGGGATATAGGAAGGTCTGTGTGACTCATCATGGATCGGACCATATCTAACAATGTCCGATTCCTTCTCTCAGACACACCATTCCACTGAGGTGTTCCAGGAGGTGTGAGTTGGGAGATAATCCCACACTCACTCAGATGATCACGAAATTCCTGGCTCAAGTATTCTCCTCCTCGTTCCGACCGAAGAGCCTTAATACTTTTACCAAGCTGGTTCTGTACTTCATTCTGGAATTCTTTGAACTTTTCAAAGGTTTCCGACTTATGTTTCATCAAGTAGACATATCCATATCTACTGAAATCATCAGTGAATGTAATGAAGTACTGAAAGTTTCCTCTAGCACTTGTGGACATTGGGCCACACACGTCAGTATGTATCAGGCCCAATAGTTCACTGGCCCTTGATGTGGGTTTATTGAAAGGGGCCCGTGTCATTTTGCCCATTAGGCAAGATTCGCATTGCTCACAAGACTCAAAGTCAAATGAGCCCAAGAGTCCATTTGAATGGAGCCTCTTGACGCGTTTCTCACTAATGTGCCCCAAACGACAATGCCAGAGAAACGTTTCATTTTCTTCGTTAGATTTGAACCGTTTTGTATTTATGTTATATACTGGAGCAGATTGATCCAGCATGTACAGCCCATTTATAAGAGGGGCACAGCCATAGAACATATCATTGAGATTAAAGGAACACAATTTATTCTTAATAGAAAAATCAAATCCTTGCAAATCCAACAATGAAACTGAAATGATATTTCTGCTTATAGCAGGTACAAAATAGCAATTCTCAAGTTCTAAAATCAATCCAGAAGGTAAAGACAACAAGTAAGTGCCAACGGCCAGTGCTGGAACCTTCGCTCCATTGCCAACCCGCAACTCTACTTGCCCTTGCTTCAACCTTCTACTGTTGCTGAGCGCCTGCATATTAGTACAAATATGAGCCCCACATCCAGTATCTAATACCCAAGTGGTATTATCAGAAGTAGTAGTATTTACTTCAATAACAAAAATACCTGAAGATTTAGTCTCCAAGGACTTCTTCTTCTTCAGACTTTCCTGGTATTTCTTACAGTCCCTGCGGTAATGCCCTGCCTCTTTACAAAAGTGGCAGATATCAGAAGGCCCAGCTTTAGACACGGGCTTGGGCTTGGCCTTTTCATTGCTGACTACCTTGCCCTTTCCCTTGTCTGCAGCGGATTTCTTAAAACCCTTGCCCTTCTGCACCATGAGTACAGACGACTCCTTGGCTTTCTTCAGATTAGGTTCTGCAGTCTTTAGCATACCATGTAGCTCAGGCAAAGTCTTTATCAACCCATGCATATTATAGTTCAAGATGAACTGGTCATATGCAGGAGTAAGAGACTGCAGAACGATATCACAAGCAAGCTCTTGGCTTATAGGACAGTCGAGCCTAGTCAAATGATCGAGATAACCCATCATTTTCAGAACATGTGGACTCACTGCTGCATCCTTAGCCATTTTACAGTCCAAGAGATTCTTAACAGTTTGGAATCTCTCTGTACGAGCCTGCTCCTGAAACAACGCTTTCAGATTTGCCATCAGCTCCATGGGACAAGTCAGGCCTTCCCACTGCATCTGCAGTTCGGGAGCCATTGTCGCCAACATCAGGCAAATCACGTCATTAGCATCTGAAGAATGCGTATCCCAAGCATTCTTCACAGCTTGTGCGGCATTATTCGCAGGTCTAGGAGAGAGAGCTCTTTCAAGGACATAAGCCTTCTTCTCCTGTCTGAGCACAAGTCTCAGATTCCTGGACCAGTTCAGGAAGTTTGATCCGTTCAGTTTGTCCTTCTCAAGGGCAGACCGGATCGAGAAAGTGTTTTGAGTTGTTGTGCTTGACATAGCTGAAAATATGAGACAATAGAGATTTAGTTATTAAGTTCATAAAAAAGAGCAATCTTAACAACTTATAAGAAAACTCGCATTGCATTCAAAATTTCTTTGTTTAACCTCATAAGAATGCAATGATTCCGAGACCCATGTTCAGCTAAATCCAAAGTGGGCCACTGGCCGTCACCCGGAATTAGCTTTACTTGGTAAGCATACACACAGCTAATTATATCTCATATAACTCTCGGTTGTGAATTGGACCCGAGGCCCAAATTCACCAGATGTCTCAAGGCCCGGCACTCCCGATAGCCCAGTCAAGGAAACCAATCTCTTACAGTCAAATAATCACTAAAGTCTAGGACTCCCAATGAAATTAGTGACTATATACTACTTTACTTATGCGAAAACAGACACCTCACACTGTAAGCCATATCTGTAATCGAATAAGCGTTAAGTAGCTGACAAGATTGGGAAAGACATCCAAGCTTGATATTGTTTTTGAGGATTTTTAAGTTTTATTTCCAAAAATAGAAGATTACTATTTTGGGAAACTTTCTTATTTTAGAAACTTTCTAAATTTAGTAACTTACTAAAATTAGAAATTTCTAATTTAATATTTTATTAAATATTTTGGGTTGGGTCACAAATTATAGGCCCAATTCTTGGCCCAAAACCATAGAATTCCAGTTGGCCCAATAATTTGACATAACCGATACGGTTTATTAATTCTGGTCCAAGACCAAATTAACTATCAAAACCATCGGTTATTTACTAAACCAGACCAGCTCTAAATTATTTGGTCCAACCAAATCAAACTTAGACCAGCCTTCGGTTTAGGTTAAAATTCAATTTTTGAATTTCAATCCGGTTTAACCAGAAATTAAATAATACCATGTATTAAATAATTTCCAGCAAACCGCGATTCGGGTTAACCGCTTGAACCACCAATTAAATTGGATCGGTTCAGTTAAATCCAAAACCGGGAAGAAACACCTAGTGTTTTAACAATTTGATTTAACTTGCGGTTTAAGGCTTTAAACACACAATTAACCGCCAATAAATAGACCGGTTAAATCGGTGTGGTTTTGGGCAACGAACCGCGAAGCTCGGTTTAACCGATTGACTATTCGCGGGACGTAAAATTTTAATGGGCCAAACGATCGTTCACGGCCCATGATCACACGGCCAGCCCACGATCATTGATCCACGATCACGATCGTCCGTTGCTTGCACCCGTGATCCACGGTCGAGTGATCACGCTAGCCGGGACGACAGAACACGATCCACGATCGTCCTATCCATCCCACGACCATCTCACGATCACACGTGATCACACGATCCTACTCTCGGCACACGCATCATCGAAAGCGATCCACGATCACTCGATCGGCATCACTCGGTAATATCACATTAATTACCGAGACCATATGCATGCCGAGACCAAATCACTCGGCTATTTAGGGTTTAAATAAACGGCCGAGACCAAATCATTCGATTAGGGCATTAAGGTTTTAATCAATTTTAGCATAATTGATTCTCTAACACATTAAACAGCCCTATGATCCAAATTACAAGAAACTAATGCCTTAGCTCTGATACCACTGAAGGATTATAGTGTTTTTCAAGGTTTAATTCTCGTATTACAACCTAACACATAATCTTAACAGATCTAGGTTCTTGCAAAACGAATCATAAAACCAAACCTGTAACATTACCTATTGATTGCACAGCGGATTGATGGTAATGACAAGATCAGTCTAGAACAGATGAATCACCTATTCCTCCTTGAGTATCCACACTCTTACAAGCAAGGGATGGTTGCTAGACCAAAGAGATGGATCAGATCAGAAAGAGAGAGTTAGAGAGAGAGACAACTCGCGGCCACAAGGAGAAAAATCGCAAAACTTAGCTTAGGGTTTCGATTTCTTCATCCTAATTAACTCTCTAATGGGCCCAAGTCTAATGACTAATGGCTCATTTGTTATTTGGGCCCAAGACACAAATCAGACAAAAGCCTGTATTTTGTCTGGCCCAATTCTCTGATCCAATACAGTAAATGCCATTGCATCTTACCGTATTAATTCCATTTAACTTTCCCGTTAGCTATGGTGTGTGACCCTTCGGGATCATACAATACTGGTAATAAGTCCTAAACTTATAGATCATGAGCGGACTCTAGCAAGTCATCATGATCACCCAGTATTTATGACTTATGTCTGATCTCGACACTTATCATACTTTCTAGAGATAGTACGGTAGATTTCAGGACATTCCCAACAGTCTTGCCCGATCTTGTCTACTGTCAAGACTCGTGTCGTTCGTTGGATAGTCTTGGAGTCCTTGGTATCCACAGCAACATGAGTAAGGCAGGTAGTGATTGATAGACTTGCAGTGCGACTGTCAATGATCACAAGACAGGAAAAGATTGGTTTACTTGACTGGGCCATCAGAAGTTCTGGGCCCAGAGACATCAGAGTGGATAAGACATGGATTATCTTATCTGCGACCAAGAGTTGTATTGGGTACAATTAGCAATGATTTGCTTACCTGGATAACTAAAGTTTGGGTGATGGCGAGTCGCCCACTCGAATTTTGGTGATCTGAGGATCTTGGTTCATTGTATTCATCTGAGGAAACATAGTTTTGAATACAATGCGAGTTTTCTTATTAGATAAGATTTCTCATTTCTTTGAGCATTATAACTAAAACCTCTATCTCTTTTAATTACAGCTATGTTTGTCTCAACTCACATCAACACTTTCTCACTGAGATCCGTCCTTGAGAAGGACAAATTAAATGGATCTAATTTCTTGGAATGGTATCGGAACCTGAGAATAGTTCTCAGGCAAGAGAACAAGGAATATGTCCTTGAAAGAGTTCTCACCGAGAGGCCACGTCCCAATGCCCCGCAGACAGAAAAGAATGCTTGGGATAAGCATTCAGCTGATGTCAAAGATGTTAATTGTCTAATGCTGGTGACTATGAACTCTGAGCTGCAGAAGCAATATGAGAACGTGATGTCACCCATTGAGATGATTAACAGCCTGAAAGCTTTGTTTCAGGAGCAAGCTCGCACAGAGAGATACCAGACGGTTAAATCTCTCATGGATTGCAAGCTGGCTAAGGACAGTCCAGTAAGTCCTCATGTCCTTAAAATGATGGGTTACATTGATAACCTGGGGAAACTGGACTGTGCCATTAGTCAGGAGCTAGCCACTGACATGATTCTGCAGTCTTTGCCGTCGTGTTTTGATCAGTTCATCATGAACTACAACATGCAAAACATGACTAAGACATTGACTGAGTTGCACGGTATGCTGAAGACAGCAGAGCCGAATCTCAAGAAGGCTACTCCCAGTGTCCTGATGGTACAAGGGGGTAAGAGGTTTAAGAAACCTAAGAAGGATAAGGGAAAGGCCCAGGTTGTCGAGACTGAGAGTCAAGACAAGCCCAAGCCCAAGCCCAAATCCGGGCCTTCTCCTGAGGATAAGTGCAACTACTGCAAGCAGTTGGGGCATTGGAAGAGAGACTGCAAGAAGTTCAAGGAAGATTACAAGAAGCTGAAGAAGACGTATGATGCGTCTGACTCAGGTATTTATGTTATCGAACTCAATGTTATGTCTTCTAGTTCTACTTCGTGGGTATTGGATACCGGCTGCGGTGCTCATATTTGTACTAATATGCAGGCACTAAGAAACAGTAGGACGCTGAAGAAAGGACAAGTGGAGCTGCGGGTCGGGAATGGAGCTAAGGTTGCTGCATTGGCCGTAGGCACCTATGAGTTGTCTTTACCTTCGGGCATGGTTTTAGCTTTGAATAATTGCTACTTTGTACCTGCGATTAGCAGAAACATAATTTCAGTTTCCGTTTTTGATTTGGAAGGTTTTGATTTTGCAGTTAAGAATAAAGTTTGTTCTTTTAATCGTGATGGTACATTTTATGGTAGCACCCCATTAGATAATGGGTTATATGTTTTAAACCAAGAAATGCATGTCTTTAACATAAATACAAAGCGGTTTAAGTCCAATGACGAAAACCCGACTTTCTTATGGCATTGTCGTTTGGGCCATATCAATGAGAAACGCATCCAAAGGCTCCATCGAAATGGGCTTCTGGGCTCATTTGATTTTGAATCATGTGAGAAATGCGAATCTTGCTTGATGGGCAAAATGGCTAGGGCCCCTTTCAACAAACCAAATGAAAGGGCCAGTGAATTATTGGGCCTTATTCATACTGATGTATGTGGGCCAATGAGCACTGTTGCCAGAGGAAATTACAAGTACTTCATTACCTTCACTGATGATTTCAGTAGGTATGGCTATGTCTATTTGATGAGACACAAGTCAGAATCCTTTGAGAGATTCAAGGAATTCAAGAATGAAGTACAGAACCAACTTGGCAAAAGTATCAAAGTTCTGCGATCGGATCGCGGAGGAGAATACTTAAGCCAAGAGTTCAACGACTATCTGAGCGAGTGTGGAATTGTTTCACAACTCACTCCTCCTGGAACACCTCAATGGAATGGAGTGTCAGAGAGGAGGAATCGAACCTTATTGGATATGGTTCGGTCTATGATGAGTCATTCTATTCTTCCATTATCCTTTTGGGGATACGCTCTAGAAACGTCTGCGTTTACACTAAATAGGGTGCCATCTAAATCAGTGGATAAGACACCACATGAATTGTGGACTGGGAAAATTCCTAGACTGTCTTTCCTGAAGATTTGGGGTTGTGAGGCTTATGTCAAACGTTTAATCTCTGACAAGCTCGCACCCAAATCAGACAAATGCTACTTTGTTGGTTATCCTAGAGATACCAAGGCATACTACTTTTACAACCAATCTGAGAACAAAGTTTTTGTTGCTCGGGACTGTTATTTTCTTGAGAGAGAATTTCTTTCTAATAAAAACAGTGGGAGTAAAGTACATCTCGAAGAAATTCAAGATGCACAGGAAAATGATCAACCTGTTGAGGAAGAGCATCAGTTGGATCCACAAAGTTCTGTGGAACCGGCGCCTGTGGAGCCTGAAGTTCGCAGATCCGGAAGGATCCGTCACGAACCCGAGAGATACTATGGATTTCTCGTGACAAATTGCATGGAGCCAGCGACCTTCGCGGAAGCAATGATGGGCCCAGACTCCAAAAAGTGGCTTGGAGCCTCTAAGTCCGAAATGGAATCCATGTCAGAAAATCAAGTATGGTCCTTGGTCAATTTACCTAATGGTGCAAAGGCCATTGAGTGTAAATGGATCTTCAAGAAGAAGATTGACGTGGATGGCAATGTACAGATTTACAAAGCGAGGTTGGTGGCTAAAGGTTTCAAGCAAATTCATGGTATTGACTATGATGAAACCTATTCCCCAGTCGCTATGCTTAAATCCATTCGGATTCTTCTAGCAATTGCTGCTCATTATGATTATGAGATTTCGCAAATGGATGTCAAAACCGCATTCCTGAATGGTATTCTGGAAGAGGATGTGTATATGACACAGCCTGAAGGTTTTGTTGATCCTAAAGACGCTGGGAAGGTATGCAAGCTTCATAAATCCATTTATGGGTTGAAGCAAGCATCACAGAATTGGAATCTTCGTTTTGATGAAACAGTAAAACAATTTGGTTTCATCAAGAACGAAGAAGAACCATGTGTTTACAAGAAGACTAGTGGGAGCAAAATTGCGTTTCTCGTACTGTATGTCGATGACATACTCCTCCTCGGTAATGACGTTCTGTTGCTTCAGTCTGTTAAGACTTGGCTCGAAAGTTGTTTTTCCATGAAAGACATGGGAGAAGCCGCGTATATTCTTGGAATCAGAATCTACAGAGATAGAATGAACAGGCTGATTGGACTGTGCCAGGACACTTATATTGATAAGGTGTTGCACAGATTCAAGATGCATGATTCCAAGAAGGGCTTCATACCAATGTCTCATGGCATTAGTCTCAGCAAGAAGCAATGTCCGAAGACACATGCTGAGCGAGAGCGCATGAATAGGATTCCTTATGCTTCTGCAATAGGATCTATTATGTATGCCATGCTCTGCACTCGTCCAGATGTAGCTTACGCGTTAAGCATGACGAGTAGATACCAATCTGATCCAGGTGAAGATCACTGGACAGCCGCCAAGAATATTCTCAAGTATTTGAGACATACTAAGGATAAATTCCTGGTGTATGGAGGGAGTGAAGAACTGGTAGTGAATGGATTCACTGATGCGAGTTTTCAGACCGACAAAGACGATTTCCGATCACAATCTGGATATGTCTTCTGTCTAAATGGCGGTGCAGTGAGCTGGAAGAGCTCTAAGCAGAATACCGTAGATGATTCCACGACGGAAGCTGAATACGTTGCTGCTGCAGAAGCGGCGAAGGAAGCTGTTTGGATCAAGAAGTTCATGACTGAACTTGGTGTGGTTCCTAGTATCTTGGGGCCAGTGGCTTTGTTTTGCGATAACAATGGAGCCATTGCTCAGGCAAAAGAACCCAGGTCACACCAGAAGTCCAAACACGTTGAGAGGAGATATCACCTGATTCGTGATATCGTCAATAGAGGTGATGTAAAGATCAGCAGAGTTCCGACAGATGAGAATGTCGCTGATCCCCTGACTAAGTCACTCCCAAGGCCTAAGCATGAAAGTCATACGACTGCTGTAGGCATTAGAGATCTAAAGATGTAAATCTTGATTCTAGTGGGAGTTTTTAGTTTTATTATAGTTATAATAAGATGTTCTTGTAAACATTCTTTTGGATATGTTTGAATGAAATTTGATTTCAGCATTATTTATTGTGATCTAAATAATGGTTCCAAAATAAGTTTATGTTATATTATAGGTCATCAAGTTGAGGACTTGATCATGATACCCTATAAGTATAGATGACATAAATTATAATGTGTCCCTAGTCGAGGTTGTCAAAGTGGGACGTTGACAACCGCGAGAGACTAGATTGTGAGGTGACTGTTGGCTAAGTTTCATGGAGCCAATGATATGATTATCGCAGTCAGTCACATAGGAATATGTTGGTGAACATATGATCGGACATGACCCGCTAATGAGAAGTCTACAAGATAGTTATATCTGTGTCATAAGAGGTTCTCATTACGACTATAGAGTATAGTCCTTAGACCTGAGTTCATCATGTTTTCTTGCATATGAATTGATACACTTTGACCTTGTTAAACGTCGACCCGTAAATGGCGGCTATAACGGCACTGTTCAGGTATATCATGAAGTGTGCGTTGAAACAGGGATGGAACAAGATGGAATTTGTCCCTCCTGAATAACGGGAGATAAATATCTCTGGGCCTATCGAAGATTTAATACTGAGAAAATGTGTGGCCGCACTCAAACGAACTGTAGTTCAGTTGTTTGTAATGTTCAGTATGAGATCAGGAGTTCGATAAACACGATGTTGGCTTAATAAGGATGACACCAATCTTGCCTTATGCCAAATCGAGATATAGAGACAAAAGGATTATAGGAATTGATGATTCCAGTACAAGTGTGAGATTGTTGGGATAGTGTCCTGAAATCACACTTGTACTCACTCCTGATGATAGTTGTGTGTCGAGATCAGACATTCGTATAATACTGGGTGGTTGCAATGTTTTGCTAGAAGCCTCTTGCAGTGTGTAAGTTGTAGACTTACTGCCAGTATTATATGATCCTATAGGGTCACACACCTAAGCAAACTGGAAGTATAAATGTGGAAATGATCATTATGGTAATGATCATGTTGATGTGTATTGGATACACATTAACATAGAGTTTTATGATATGTGTCGATCGATGCATGAGTGTGTCGATCGATGCAAGCTTTTCGTGGAGGTGTAATGATCGACACATTAAGTGTGTCGATCGTTGCATATCGGGTTTCGAAACTGATGTTTCGGATTAATGACGTAACCGAGTCGGGTTTGTCCGACGGTTGATGATGTCATTTCCAGGTCGATATATATAGGCATATATGGTCGACCTGAACCCTAGCCGTCTTCTCTTCTCTTTGACAGAAAAGCAGAAACACGTAAAACTCACAGATTCCACAAATTCGGCACTAGCATCCCGTTTTCCAGCTTGTGTGCGTGTGTATGTGGTAGAGGCGAGGCATCTGTGTCGCTACTGATCTCGTTCACCATTCATTCCGCTGCCAGTAACAAGGTAAGAACGAGGTTGGTGATTCAATATATCAAACCCTAGATCCTAGTAGAATCCTACATGTTTTACTTACTTTTACTTAAGTTTAAAAAAAACAATTACTAGCTTTTGATTTCTAGCAAGCAACCTTTCCATATGACTTAGTTCTATTGATTGATTTCGTCATCCTTCTATACTATTAAAGCAGAAGTACGTTTTAGAAATTGCCAATTATTTTCAATTTATTTACAGAGAATGCCATTGATTCTTTTTGTTTTTGTTTTTATTCATTAAGGATATATAAGTCTTACCATGTTGTAAACACACGTGAGTAAAGTTAGTTTTGTAAACCGAATTATAACAAACAATTTGCTAACCTAAAAACCAGTAGATTTATCATATGAAAAACCGGACTAGACCTAACCACCTAAATCTATTTATTGAGCTTCATTCTATTTGGTTTTCTTGCACCAAAAATGTATATATCTATCGGTTTTGCATTCAACCATTAACCATCTAATCAACAAAATAAGCTAAATACTCATTTCGTAATGCTAATCTATCCTCCAAAGAGATCCTTGAGCTTGATTCCAATTGGTTTTCTTGCACCAAACCTGTAAAATGTATCAAACCTGTCAATATGTATCAATATTGGTATGATATCATACAATAACATTTTTTATTTGTTAACTAATTGGTTATCTACTGAATCGAATCAATCAATTAAATAAAGTCATTACGGTCCGATACTAGGAACTATAAAATCTGCTTACCTAAACTAAACTAAATAAAACTGTTTATAAAATATTAAATAGTTTCCTAAAAACAAGTCAAGAGATACTTCTTCATAAGAATCTCAATATAACCTTAAACAGAATCATAAAACTTTTTATGTACCTAGACACAATAGTGTTATAAGTGCCGTAAGTTTGTAAGTCTTCTTGATACTATAGATCTCGCCTATCTTTGCTGATCTAAATGATTTCCAAAATTGATATTAACAAAATATTCAAACTACATTTGATTTGCTAACCTAAATATATTAAGTATAATATAATGTATTGCTCATACCGAATGTTACCTTAAATCTCGCCAAACATTCTTAACTAATCTTTAAAATGTAAATGTATAAAGACACAATATGAATGACAATACATATACAAGGTTATGCATTCAAAAACGATTTCTTAAGCAAAATCTCAACTTATATTTTACTCTAACTTATCTTTCTTTTATTTTAACTTGGCTAACAAGCCTTTCTAAACGATTTGAGAAACAAATCTATTAAGCATATTCGAAAAATATTCTTACCCTAGATCAGAACTGCCCTATAAATAAACTTACGCAACACATATTTTTATTCATTCATCCCATTCAAACTTTTCGAATTTACTCATATTTCTCTTCTACTATAAAAATGTCGATTGTGAGTAAAAATACCATTGGTTTTACTAACCTTGAATTCGTGTCAAGGTTCTTCTCTTGGAAACAGTACACCGCCCAAATTTTGTCTGCTTACAAAACTCTTGACATATGTCTGTCTTTATTGAGTTCTTCTGTTTTGGATTACAGGAGCTGGTTCCGACCAATGTTCTTCCTGAAGAATTCGTCAGTGCTATAAAGAACTCAGATTATAGCTCAGTAAGCATTTGACATTGATTAAAACCTGAATCTTAAGCTACCTTTTGACATTGATTTAGGGTTAATCCTCGCAGGTCAGTAATGGTAGCTTACCAGTATGGTGGATCTGCAGCGCACAATAAGGTAGTTTTTTCTCTTTATCAAAGTCTTTTTTTGTGATTACCTGAAGTAGTAGTTTTTCAGTAATAAAAGATGATACATATGAAAACGAAATACACAACTATTTTATGGTCAAGGCACATACCCCACGTTGGTGCAGATATCAGAACTTTTGCTCCAAGAAAATAACCCTCAATAAGGACCGCTGCTAATCGCATTGAGCATGTTCCCGAGAGACCCTGAATTGTTGCTACCTGGTGATTCAGAGCCAGAAAAAATGAATTAGTTCAGACACAGAAATCTTTACTACAGCCATAGCTCAGAAAAAGGAATATCAACAGGAAATATGAACATAAGATCCATGCATACTTTTTTTTCCTTAATAACAGGATGACTAGCTCCAAATAGCAGTGGCCCTGTGGAATGCAGCCAATCCCTCGATTGGGAGATACTGCAGTTTTTTCATCCACATGGCGTTTAGTTTTAAGCATATTATGATGATCTTATTGCTTGTAGGCAGATTTCCAAGTGAGCTAAGTTACCTCTTGATTGTCTCCTCTATCCAACATCAGTTCTCCGCCTATAAAGAAAAAGCAAGGAGATTAACTATCACTTAATCTGTCAAAAATCAGCAATATGACAAAACTAAGAAAAAAAGGATTTTTTGCTTATGAATCAGAATATGAATAATGAGATAACTAGAGAGAAAAAGTGCTAAAGCTTCCAACCTTTTAGTAAAACAGAGATTCTTTAACAACATTAAGTCCATAAGGCTGGAGTTCCTCAGATTGATAAGCAAACAGAATATACAGACAACGATCTATTCGATAATGTCACTGATAATTGATAAGGGAAAAACATAGAATAGAGGCCATCAGATTTTTTTTTTTTTGATGAAATTTCATATTTATTGATCAATGGTAAAAGAATAGGCATTTACAAAAAGCTAAGAAAAGCTAATAAGGGGAGCTGTTAAGAAGATAGAAAAATCAAAACTGAATGCCTAAGGGGTGTAAACCATGAACCAACGCCTCATCATGCCTTCTAACTTATGAGGAGCCTTGTAATTGAGTGAATAAATCCTGTTACGGATTCCTTTCTCAATCATACGAACAAGTAAATCAGCCTGGACCCATCCTTGTTGATGACGCCTATAGTTCCTTTCCCTCCAAATATAATAGATCGAAGTTTGGAATGCAATCCTTAGAAGCGTGTAGTCCATAACCGTGGTCCTTACTCTTTGCATATAGTTCATCGTGCTTGTCCAGTCTGGACTAATGCTTCTTCCCATCAGAGTAGTGGCAAGCTTAACCCATATCGTGTAGGTGTATGGGCAAGCATAGAACAAATGATCCCTGGTTTCATCCCTTTCTCCACAGAATATACAGTGTTGGGTAATTCCCCATGCTTTCATTCTGCTACCAGTGGATAATCTGTCTTGGACTGCAAGCCAAACGATAAAAGAATAACGCGGAGTACCTTGTGGGAACCAAACAACGTTTCGCCAGTGAACTTGTGGCCTTCTCATCCTCACTTGTTCCCATGTTCCAGCTGCTGTGAAAAAGTCTTTAAACTCTCCATCTTTATGTTTCCAGAGAACTATATCCTCACCTGCTTCATTGCTTGGAACAGGCTCTGCTTGTATCCGAGCAATAGTTGAGAGATGGGTACGAGCCTTGCGACCTCCTATGCTCCATTGAGCATCAGTGACAAGGTCTGCCACTTTCGCCTGCCTACTGATTCCCAGCCTTTGAGGCCCAATGTCTCCAAATAAATCAATAAGTTTTCCACTCATCATCCAGTTATCAAACCAGAAAAATGTGTTCCTTCCATCGCCAATCTCTATTCGAAGAAACTGATAGGCTAATGGTCTGACCTTTAGTAGCTTGCACCAAATCCAGGAACCACTTGAACCATCCTTAGCATCCCAAAAAGAACTGTGATGCATAAGATACTTCCTCGTCCACGCAACCCAAAGAGAGCCTGAGAGACTGAACAGCTTCCAAATTAAGCTTAAGGAATAAACTTTGGCAGATTGGCGCATACTTCTTATCCCCAACCCACCTTCCTCTTTCGGGTAGCATAAATCTGACCAAGAAACCTTCGCTTTATGGGTATCTTTCGGATTTCCTGACCACAGGAAAGCGCTACACAAGCTCTCGATAGCATCATAACAGCCCGCTGGAAGAATAAAAACACTATTCCAGAAATTAACAATGCCTGCAATAACAGATTTGAGCAGCTGCAACCTCCCCGCATAGGACAAAGGCTTATTAGACCATACAATCATTTTTTCCTTATCCTATCCACCAATGGTTCGTAGTCAAGCTTGGTTAGCGATTTTGTTGTCAGGGGAAGCCCAAGATACCGAACTGGAAGCGTCCCAAAACTGAGTCCCAAAGTTGCTGCCATTGCGAGATAAGTAGCTGGAACATTAGCTGGAGCATAAATTGAAGATTTATGAACATTAATGCTCAAACCAGTCATATCCGCAAATTCATTCATAACTCCCAAGACTCCTTGAAGTGAGGATGTAGTACCATCAGTAAAAACCAAAATGTCATCAGCAAAACTTAAGTGAGTTAACCGAATCCCATCACACCTTGGATGATAAGCAAACCTCCCATCTAGTGCAGCCTTATTCAGCATTTTGGAGAGAACATTGTTAAGTATAACGTATAGATAAGGTGAAAGAGAGCACCCTTGTCTGATACCTCTAGCACTCGTGAAATATCCCTCTAAACTTCCATTAATGGATACAGAAAAGGAGGTTGTGGATATGCAAACCCGGATCCAGTTGAGAAAAAGATCAGGGATCCCCATGGCCTTAAGAACCGACACTATAAAGGACCATTTAACCGTGTCGAATGCCTTTGCTATATCAAACTTAATAGTGCTCCTTGGAGACAGAGAATTCGTGTGATACCCATTAACCAACTCAGACGCCAGTAACACATTCTCTAAGAGAAGCCTACCCCTTATAAATGCACACTGATTTGGCTATATTGCTGCCTGCATTATGCTCTTCAGTCGCCTCGCCAAAACTTTTGAAATTACCTTGTATAGGAGATTACAGCAGGCAATAGGTCGGTACTCCTTCATTGTTTGAGCCGTTTCTGTCTTTGGTATTAGCCTGGAGCAGTCTGAGAAGGAAAAGGAAAAGTTATCAGATCACCCGCAAATCTCTCCTTCTCGTTATCAAATATTGGCAGACATAGGAGAGGAAGATGAGGACTATGAGTAAAATGGAGCTAGTGAGTTGGAAGAAGGAGAAGTCAAACCTGAGAAGGATCATAAACAAAAAGGGGTTTCTACTTCTGTGAAATTGGCTAAGTCTGGAGCTAAATCAAAAAAGAGAATTGCACGGACTAGAGATATGCGGTTTGGTATTGGTCAAGTAGCACCCAAAAAAACTTCCGTTCGGAAGTTATGACATCTTTATTTGCATGGAACATGCATGGGTTCAATATGCCGCGCAAACACGAAGCAATGCGTAAGTGGGTTGAGTTTGAGAAACCAATTTTCGGTTGTCTTCTGGAGACTAAGGTAAAGAAGGAGAAGTTGACTACTTTTATGAATGCGGCTCTCAGGGGCTGGAAAGTGATTGATAATTATGAGCATCATCAGCTAGGGAGAATCTGGTTTTGTTGGTCAGATAAGGTGGAGGTTTCGCTTTTACATAAGAGTGCTCAGATTATACCGTGTGCTGTTCGAATACTGGATACAGGGGAGTATTTTATTTGTTCAGCGGTGTATGCTTTCAATCAGGTTTCTGAGAGGAAGCAATTATGGAGTGATATGCGAGCCACTAAGCAAGCTTATGGTCATCTCAATATCCCTTGGATCTTAATAGGTGATTACAATACCATCCTATCTTCTGGAGAGCACTCCTGCAGTCAACGCTATCTTACGGATCAGACAGGAATGAAGCATTTCCAGAAAGTGGTATCCGAATGTAACATATCTGATTTGACACATGTGGGGGCCATGTTCACTTGGTGGAATAAAAGGCAAGCTAATCCAGTGGGGAAGAAGTTAGACAGAGCTCTCATCAATGGTACATGGCTCAGTATGTTTCCTCATTCTTTTGCGACCTTTGATGCTGGTGGTATCTCTGACCATGCCCGTTGCTTAGTTAAGCTAGAGGTCAGAGTGCAGGAGAGTAGGAAACCCTTCCGGTTCTTCAATTTTCTGGCGGAGCATGAGGACTTCCTGCCCACGGTGAAGAGAGTGTGGGACTCGACAGATAAGTTGTATCAATCTAGAAGTGCTTTACAGCGTTTCCACCAAAAGTTAAAGCTTCTGAAATCATAGTTAAGGGCGCTAAATAGAACCCACTATGGGGATCTTCCCAACAAGACAAAGCAAGCTTATGAGGATCTTTGCATCTGTCAAAATGCTGTGCTTCAGGACCCAACAGCTACTAACATGGCAGCAGAGGTAGAGGCTTCGGAAAGGTGGAATAAGTTAGCTGAGATGGAAGAAAAGTTTTATCGACAAAAGTCCTGCATAAGACAACTTCAGGCTGGTGACCAAAACACAGCTTTTTTCATCGTATGGCGCAAGGCAGAGCTTCGAGGAACTCTATTAAGAGGCTTATCACTGAAACAGGGGCAGTATTAACATCCAAACAGGATATCAGCAGGGAAGCAGTTGCCCATTTTCAGAGGTTCCTGCAGACAAACCAGAATGTATCGGAGGATGTTTCTATGAATGATTTGCGTGAGCTGATCACATATAGATGCGAAGGAACTGAAAGAGAGGAGCTAGTGAAAACCATAACTTCTGAGGATATTCCATCGGCCTTGCATTCACTTCCTAATGACAAGGTTTCAGGCCCTGATGGCTTCACAAAAGAATTCTATGTCGCAGCATGGTCTGTAGTTGGAGAGGACTTTGTTACAGCGATAAAATCTTTTTTCAGTTATGGCTTCCTTCCCTCAGGTATCAACGCCACAACTCTCACGCCATCAGATTTTTGGTAAGAGAGAGAATTAAAACACCTCCCATCTCTTTCTTCCAATTGTTGATTTTATTATTATCTTTCTAAGTTCAGACTTCATCTTCTGGTGTTCCAACACAAAGAGTTTATGTAGATAAAATACAAAGCAGATTCAAGACACAAATCTTACAATTACCTGCTCACATCTTTCGTCAGTGGCTGTCTAGAACCAGTTCCGTCAAGAACAACAATTTCGTCTTTGTAAATGGATCCTCTTCCTTTTAACCAGGAAAAATGGAATTAACATCAGAATCTCTAAAAGTCACATGAAACCAGCATTGATCAGCTCCAGTTTATAATAATTGTTATGTAAAAAAGTCAACTTTGGTGACCAATCTCTTACCTTTAAAGGACGACACTGTTATTGCTGCTGGAAGCACGATGTACATCTCCATCATTCCCTGGACCATCCTCCAAAATGGATCTTCTTCAGTAAAACCGGAAAAACACAAAGAAAGCATAAGCCTATGCAAATTTCAAAAGATAAACACACTTATGATGATAATCATGAAAGAAGGAGGCTGTACAAGAATATGATGTTTGATTCCTTCGAAATCGTGAAGTGAAGAAGCTTACACAAAGTAGAGGCTTTGCGAAGTCGGACAACATCGTTTTGCTTCTAATTGAAATCTGAAGCGATGAATGCAGAAGATTCAGGTATATTGAGCAGTGATTTCCAGATAAACACCAATTATTAAAAATAGCGATAGGGAAGGAATCAAACAGAATTTGTGTTTCTAACCCTAATTTTTCCTTTTGTTCGACATAAAAAGATTTCTCGTCTTATTGGGATTTCTTTTTTTGTCTGTCCAATTTTTTTTTATGTTTGTCGTGATGTGGATGCAAGTTGGTTATTGGGCTAATAAATTACAAAATATGGGCTGGTTTAGTTTTGGTTAGATTTCTTAGTCCTTTTGTTTTTACTCTAAGAACTTTTTTGATTTTGGCCCATACAATTATATATAACTGAATTTTTGTATCATATCAAAATGATAAATTAGTAATTAAAAGATCTTTTGTATTTTCATAATTTCGTATTTTTGATATTAAATTTAAAATATAAAAATTCAGTTTTCTGAATTTTGTATTAAAATTAAAAGCTTATAAACGGATCTACACATATTTAAATAGGTTTGTGTTACTTCTAATGGATTTAAACGGACGAGTCTATATAGATCCTAAATAAAAAATAGTCAAAATATCCTTAACTCAATATAGTTAGAAAAATAAATAACTTTGTAAATTCAAAAATCAAAAATAATCTATATTATATAATCAATAATAGAATTAAAATAAACAATACTATAAAATCAAAAAATTGATATTGAAAAATACTAAAAAACAAAAATCATCAAAATAATATCCCGCGCTCAAATATGCCATTAACATTTATATTTAAATTAATTATATCACTAAAGATATTTTAGTATTTTAAAAGTATGCAAACATGGTAACTCGAAATCAACGACCTAATTCTAATCAGTTAGATGCCCAAAATATTTGACGAGATCAACGACATAATTCGTCCCAAAACCTGCAGATTTTATGGCAGAAAATTTATTGAAAATATAAGTAAATATCCTTCTAAATAATCAATTCCAATTTTTGATAATATTCTACTTTGAAATATTCATCTGATATCGTTCGAAAAGTCCAGCTTTTGTCAAGATTTACTTATGGACTCCTAATTTTTATTTACAACCTATAAAGCACCAAGTCCAGATTTTGAAAATAAAGGATATTTCATAATATTCTCTACAAACAATATTTTGTTCCTAAAAATCTTTTTGTAATATATCAAGTAACAATCTAATTAATAATAACATCTCTAACAATATTTTTAATTTAGGAATTTTAAGAACACACATTAGTTTTGATTTTTTTTTTAATTTTTTAAATTAAGATATACTCAAATATTTTTGTAAATTTTATTTATATTTGTTCAAGATATACCTTTTAATTTTATTTAATTACAAGATATACCTTTTAATTTATTTATTAAATTTTAAAAATTCATTAAGACTATAAACGTTTTTCTATTTACTTTTAAAAATATTCTTTACATTTATTATAAAATGGATGTATATAAATACCAAAACAATTATTTTCGTATTTTCTTAAAAATTTTACAAAATCTAATTCAATGTCAAAAACACTATTTTCTTTCCGATTAAATAGGAAATAATTTATAAAACAAATTAAACACAAAATTTTCCAAAATGTTATTGAATGCCTAGATTAAAATATAACGGTAAAATAAAATTTAAAATAAAATCTAAACTAAGTGTAAACAAAACAAATCTACAAAATACTCTCAATTCATAAAGTTTCCATTTAACTAAAAAACAGGTCTTCTAAATATATAATATATTGTCGAAAAGATTTTATATATTTCTAAAAACGTGTAAAGTTAGGTTACAAATATATCTATTCAAAATAATTAACGTTTAAATATATATATATATATATATATATATATATATATGTATATATATATTTTACGGTTTTAAAACAGATTATTCTGATTCTGTTTAGCGATCACTTCTATAAATACATTACCTACAACTAACCTCAGCCTATATCAAAGTTATTTTATATAAAAATCAATTGCCTTTGTTTTATTTACTATCAACAACCTATCATTTTTATTTACAACCTATAAAGCATCAAGTCCAGATTTTGAAAATAAAGGATATTCCCTAATATTCTCTACAAACAATATTTTGTTCCTAAAAATCTTTTTTATAAAATATCAAGTAACAATCTAATTAATAATAACATCTCTAACAATATTTTTATTTTAGGAATTTTAAGAACCCACATTAGTTTTAATTTTTTTTTTAATTTTTTAAAATTAAGATATACTCAAATATTCTCAAAAATTTTATTTATATTTGTTCAAGATATACCTTTTAATTTTATTTAATTACAAGATATACCTTTTAATTTATTTATTAAATTTTAAAAATTCATTAAGGCTATAAACGTTTTTCTATTTACTCTTAAAAATATTCTTTACATTTATTATAAAATGGATGTATATAAATACCAAAACACTTATTTTCGTATTTTCTTAAATTTTTACAAAATCTAAATCAATGTCAAAAACACTATTTTCTTTCCGATTAAATAGGAAATAATTTATAAAACAAATTAAACACAAAATTTTCCAAAATGTTATTGAATACCTAGATTAAAATATAAACAGTAAAATAAAATTTAAAATAAAATCTAAACTAAGTGTAAACAAAATAAATCTACAAAATACTCTCAATTCATATAAGTTTCCATTTAACTAAAAAAACAGGTCTTCTAAATATATAATATATTGTCGAAAAGATTGTATATTTTCTAAACACGTGTAAAGTTAGGTTACAAATATATCTATTCAAAATAATTAATGTTTAAATATATATATACATATAATTTACGGTTTTAAAACAGATTATTTTGATTTTATTTAGCGATCACTTCTATAAATACATTACCTACAACTAACCTCAGCCTATATCAAAGTTATTTTATATAAAAATCAATTGCCTTTGTTTTATTTACTATCAACAACCTATCATTAAAAAATAGATTTATTGTTATTTTTAACTAACCTTTTCTGATGTCAAACCTTTTTAAAAATGTTGGCGAATATATATCAGCATCCTCTAAATTTGTAATACACCACTAGATATACATTAGAACTCATTTGAGTTGATGACACGGTAAGTAAAATAATATTGGAAGGTTCTTATGTTAGCCAAATTCTCATGCTAAACATCCAATAATTATTTTAATGATAACATTATCTAATTAGCTCTGTCTTTTTGACTGCAGGGAGTAAATATCCATACAATATGTATAAAGATAATCAAAGTTAGAAATCATCACAATAAATAAAGGTAAATATGAAATTTTGCTAGACCTCTATAGGAGATGATATTTTCTTCTCGCTAATTTTTTCATATTTATGTTTATTTGTCCCAGCTTTTAATCCCTTTCAGGTTAAAATAAAAGCAATACAATAAAAAAAGAAGTTTTTAACAATTTTCTAAGAGGTATAAAAATTGAAATTTGAAAATCATATAAGATGTTTAAATTTCGACAGGGAAGCGGTTTGCTCTTACCTTCGTGAAATGTATGTTGAGATTATAAGGTGTAATAGGATCGGTTTACCGATCCGTTGAGTCCTCCGCTGTAATATTATCTTTGGCGAAACGGCATAATAACAAAATATTATCATATAGAGTTTATTTTAAAAAATAGTTTAAAAAACTTATACAGAACTTACAAATAATTTTAAGAAATAAAGCAATACTTTGATTAACATTCGTTTGATTAATTATAATATTGACTAACTTCGACAATTCTAAAGATTTATAAATAGTTGTAGCAATAATCTAAAATGAATAATTTGGGTCTTCTAGATATTTATTGGAAAAAATATAGTGAACCTCAACAATAGTTTATATTATCACTACTCTTTTTTGTAATCTGATTGAGCACTAAAATGTGAGTTTTATGATCGCTAATGTGCATGGCTAATAACATCATAGGGTATCATAAGAATATTTTATTATTATTAACATATAAAATATATATATATATATACGGAGAAGAAAAAAATGAAAAATTTCTTTTTATTTATCAAATATAGAAAATCTTATCAAACTTTTCAAAAATTTCTAACTACAATAATTAAAATATTAGTTTTTAGTTATTGCTTCAAGTCTTTTTTGTAAAATAAACATCTTTATTAATTGTTCTTTTTATTGTGTTAAATTAAATTCTGAAAATTAGTCACTTAAAAACAAAACTTATAAACTATAAGATTGATTTTCAATTTTACCATTTAAATTAATAATATAATAATAACGTTTTTATAATTTTACTATTTACTAATATTACAAAACAAATATAAACTATATAATAGTAACATCACCTAGACAACCAAATTGTCAACAAATCTCAAATCTCCACATCTACTTATGAAAATAAAACATATTAGCATTTATAAATATATATTATACACATCCACGGGTAAATATGAACCATGTTTTTAATATTTTTTGTTATAATATGCTCAATAATATACATTTGTATAATCTAATATAATTTCAACCCATAAACTGATAATTTAGAAACTAAAATTAATTAGAAAAATAGAAGTTGTTATTTCCAAGTAAATTAAAATTAATTTTTACAATAAGTATAAAACTAATAAAGATAAATTTTATAAGTTTTTATTAAAAAATTTTGCAATTCTAAAAAAAAAATTCGGAATATAAAATAAAAATATACATAATAAATTACTTATATTTGGATTAATAATATATATATATTCACCACCATATTACACATACACTTTATATATTATACTAAATACTACATAAAGATAAAAAAAAATTCAAATTTTTAACAAACAATAATAGAATATGTGTTTTAAAAGTAAGATATATTACTTTTACAAATATAAATCTACATGCTATAAAAAAACTAATTGTTCATCCTTAACGTAGATCATTATCATTTACAAAAAAAATAAAAATAATAAACTATATAACCTATATATATGTTCAACATATCTCAAACATCTAAATTTAGTATTAATAATATGTTATAAAAACATATTATTATTTACAGATATATTATTTATACACACAAAAATATTAATAAATATCAAAACAAAATTATACCCGCCGATCGGCCGGTCAAAATCTAGTAGGAATTAAACCAGAGAACAAGTCAACAACAAGGGGAGATTCAGAAGAATACAACCCTTACTAGAAAGACTTTGAAGGCAACTGGAGCCAAGAGGAACACTCATACCAAGGATTGAATCCGTATGAGTCTGATCAAGAAGAATCATGGTGTCCCTATGATGATTCATGTTCTAACATTGAGGAAGAACCAGATTGGGAAGAGCTTGACCCGGAGCCACCATACAATTACCTATGAAACCCCAAGCCAAGTTTAAGTTGAAGAAGAAGAAGAAGAAGAAGAAGAAGAAGAAGAAGAAGAAGAAGAAGAAGAAGAAGAAGAAGAAGAAGAAGAAGAAGAAGAAACAAGCATGTATCTATCCATGGATAAAGAAGTTGATTCCCTATTTAGTGAAGAAGAATCCAATGAGGAATCATGGGAGTTCAACACCACTTATGAAATTCAAAAATGATGAGGTCATCAGACCAGTAGCTGAGCCAGAGCTTCATCAAACATGCCACTCAAGCCGCCTAGGATCCGATAAGGACATATATGCCTTTTATAGAGCATACCAAACCAACCAGGAGAATTTAAGCTACAAACCAACCTGCTCCAGTAACTTAATACCTCAAGGGATCATCCTGAAGTTGAAGTGGTTCAAAAGCTTTCCAGATGAAGAAGATATCAAGCTTTTAAACCGGCATACCTCCAATGAAACCGATAGAGACATATGGGCATTATTGAAGGATTTCGGACAAACAAGAAAGAGTTAAGTTACGAAACTACTTGTATGAAATATCTACCCATCAGAGATACCTTGAGAATTAGAAAGAGTCCAAAATCGGTTTAGACTTGGACATTATTAAACTTCTAAACCGAAGGATCCTAGACTTGCCTTATTTTGTGTTGGGATAGTGTCCTGAAATCACACTTGTACTCACTCCTGATGATAGTTGTGTGTCGAGATCAGACATTTGTATAATACTGGGCGGTTGCAATGTTTTGCTAGAAGCCTCTTGCAATCTGTAAGTTGTAGACTTACTGCCAGTATTATATGATCCTATAGGGTCACACACCTAAGCAATCTGGAAGCTACGACATGGGAATGATCATTATGGTAATGATCATATTAATGTGTATTGGATACACATTATTATCGACAAAATGGTGTTGTGTCGATCAACACAGCTTGTGTGTCGGTCGACACAGTTCGGGTTTTTGGAAAGGGCTTTTCGAATTAAGACTTAATCAAGTCTGGCCCGTTAAGTATGTTTAGGTCGAATAAAATTCGAGAGTTTCGACCTAAACAACAGAGCCGTCGAGTTTTCTTGGTAAGAAAAGGCAGAAACACCAAAACAGTTGATTCCCATTGATCCGGCACTAGCATCCCGTTTCCAGCTTGTGTGCGTGTGTATCTGGTAGAAGCAAGGCACCTGCGTTGCTCCACTGATCTCGTTCACCATTCTCATTCCGCTGCCAGTCCAAAGGTAAGAACGAGGTTGGTTTAATTCAATATATCAAACCCTAGATCCTAGGAGATCCAACATTTTGAACCTTACGGGTTTGTGAAGCTTCAATCTTATGTCTGGCGTCCAGGAGGGTATCTACTACAACTATAAACTCCTATGAACTTATATAGATTCATTTTAAGCCCTTGGATCAAGAGGATTACATCTTGCTCACTCATAGACCAAGACTTTCCATATTCGGACTTAAATGCATTCAAGGAGTTCACACTACAATAACTATTTCATTTTTCCCATGAAGCCCTCAATAATCACCATTAGCTGCACTATACCACACATGATCAGGAGGATCAATCAAAGAACAAGCTTTCCTAAAATGGACCCATTTGAAAAGTTAATTCTCCAACAGCTATATTCATATTTGGGGAAAAGAATCAAGACTCATATAAGGAGAATGAGGCACGGTTATATCACTAAAATATCAAGATACAGAGCATTAAAACCACCAGCCAAATCTGCTCCAAGGATCCATCATCTCCAATGGCCATATTACTCATTTAAGTTAATTAATTGTTTCTTGTTTTAGCTTTTCTTACCATTACCTTTCTTATGTCTTGAGCACTACATAAGCTCTTCTACTCTCTCATTTGTAGGCACCCTTATTTCTTTAAAATTTAATCAAGTATTATTCAGTTACAAAAGCCTTTTCTTTTATTTTCTTGTTCATTAGAGTTCATAGGTGGATTCCTTGTTCTCTTATGTTTGTCATTTCAAGTTTAGTGTGGATTCATTGTTCTTCTGTGATTTGCGAGTCTAATAACTTGTTGATTCAAGTTATTTAATTTGTGGTTGAGTGTGGATTCATTCAACAAACCTCCATCTCCATCTCTACTTTCGGTCATCTTCCGCGATAAGCTTGGAATCTCTTGATTATCGGTTGATCATAAGTTTGGTGGATTCCAATCTTATATCATTTGGTATCAGAGCTAAAAGCTCCTATCTCCAGGTTGTTTTCATCCAACCTATATATTTTCAATTTTGTTTTGCATTTTGTTTCTATAAAACCGAAAATCATAAAAAATTTGTTTCTGTTTTTGTTTAATTTTGTTCTTTCATATATAAAAAAAAAATCAAAGTTTTTTTTAGTTCGGTTAATTTATTATAAATTCACGTTATAAAAAAAAAATCCACAAAAATTGTTCTTGTATCTTTGTTATCGTTTGATTTTGTTTTGTTTGAAATTCCGTTAAAAAAATCCTAAAAGAAAATTTGATTGCAATTGAGTTCATATCTAAACTGGTATTGTTCTTATTGAATCTTAATCTTTGTTTCATTTTAATTAACACTAGATTCAAACCCGCGCTATCAGCGCGGGACAATTTTCTTTTAATAAAAAATATTGTTAGTAAAACATTTTTTATGGTTTTCTTTCAAAATTTATATTTGTATGTACACATTTTTTTATATATAGTGTATATTTATGCATTCATGTCTTAGTGATAGGTTCATACTGATTCTATTGAAATCTATGTTTTCCGGTAAAATGTTTTGAATCTATATAAAAACCGTTAGAGTTTCGGTCAGATTTTTCAAATCATTTCTATTTGATTCCATGTAAGTTCGCTCTTAATATTAAGAATCTTTAAATATCTGAAAAATTGAGTCCACTTGGGTTCGAGTATTACCCGAACACATGAAAAATATCTAAAATCCAAAATCACATGAAAGCCTAAAAATACTTGAAAATCCGTGAAAATATCTGTAAACTAAAATATAACTGAAATATATAAAATATATTTAAATTTTTGAAAACTAAAAAAAATCAAAAATACTAAAATAATACCCGTAAAACTCAAAAATAAATAATATATTTAATATTTTTGGGTCATTTGGATATCCGGACGGGTCTCCGGTAGGAACTAAAACCGATCTAGACCCGTTGGTGAATGTAAACTATTATTTTACCTTAATCTTTTAAATTATAAATATATTCAAATAAAATTGTGATTTTAATTTCAATTGTTTGATTTATTAAATTTACGCAAATAATAATAGTTATACTTAACAACAAAAAATCGAATATATGAATATTATATTAAAAGTTCAGATTTTACTAATAATATAGCTGGGAAGTGGGTCAAACCCACCCGTTTGACCCACCTGCTACGATCTATTTTCGTTCAACAAAATCCGTCTCGCATAATCCGTGAAAGAAAGACATTATATACGCACAAGTCTCACATAAATTTGCAGGTTATTCGCTAGATACACAAATATTGTTTAAACACTTGTAAAATTATTTTATATGTGTTTTAGTTATTTAATATTATAAATTGAATACTATATAAATAAAAAATAAAACATTTTTATTAATATACTGAATTATTTAATATTTATATTGATATAGAGAAAGATATATATAAAAAAATTGTTTACTTTAATGTGAGAAACTTTTTTATTTTGGGAATATAATAATTATTTATTTATTTAATATAAAATTTATATGTAAAATATAATTTGGTATATTAATATGTAAATCCCATTTATGATATTAATATTTTTAAATAATAACTAATATAATAATTATTTATTTAATTAATATAAAACTATTTATGTAAAAATATATTTTGATTTATTAATTTTTAAATCTCATTTATGATATTAAAATTTTGAATATTAAATAACTCGCATAACCTGTGAAAGAAAGACATTATATACGCACAAGTCTCACATAAATGTGCAGGTTATTCGCCAGATCCACAAATATTGTTTAAACACTTGTAAAATTATTTTATATGTGTTTTAGTTATTCAATATTATAAATTAAATACTATATAAATAAAAAATAAAACATTTTTATTAATATATTGAATTATTTAATATTTACATTGATATAGAGAAAGCTATATATATATATATATAATGGTTTACTTTAATGTGAGAAACTTTTTATTTTGGGAATATAATAATTATTTATTTATTTAATATAAAAATATGTATGTAAAATATAATATGGTTTATTAATATGTAAATCCCATTTATAATATTAATATTTTTTAATATTAACTTATATAATAATTATTTATTTAAATAATATAAAACTATTTATGTAAAAATATATTTTGATTTATTAATTTGTAAATCTCATTTATGATATTAAAATTTGTAATATTAAATAACTAAAACTTTATGAAATTGAATAATAGTAATTGGTATCTTAAATCATTTTTTTATTTCATTTATGTTAGTTAATATTTTATTTCTACAAGATTAAATATTTTCTAAAAATAAATAGTATTTATTAATAATATTAGTTAATTTCGAATTAATTAATTTCTAAAAATAAATATATAATGGTTAACGAAAATATCTTAACTATAAATATTTTTTGAAATAATTTGGCATTTAGTTTAAAAAGATTTATTTGTAAGATTTTCTTACCAAAATTGAATGGCAATAAACGACTTTCCTTTTAAATACTTTTTCAAAATTATTTAGCTTTAAAATTAAGGAAGAAAACTAATAGCATTGCTTGTAAATAAACTAAAAAGAGTGGGTAGTTTCTATTTTGTACTTCTGCTTTAATAGTATAGATTCGTCATTGTTATTGCTTAACCGAGAAAGTTCCTTTGCATTGTTTAATATCATTTTTAGTTTCCTAACCTACGTAGCACGGAATCGCCGCTGGTGTTGCGATTCTCGCTCCCGAAGCGGAACTGGAAGCAGAAGCGCTCGGAATCGCTCGGAAGCGACTTGGAATCGCGATTCCAAAAACTAGTTGTTTGGAAGCTCCGTCGAAACGCACGATTCCCAATTGGAATCGTTGATAGCTCAGATCGGAAGCGGTGGTGGCCATAAGAACTGCGAAATGCACCACTTATTTTAAAGAAGATGAACAGTGCTTTAATTAATATTAGTTTTTGGGCTTAACTTGTTTTGTGGCCCAACTTAACCCATTTTATTCATACAAATTAAAAATTATTTTGTTACTGTATGCAAGCTTTTGAATTATTATTTTTTTTAATTGTAAACTAGGAAATTATGTAAAGATAATTCCAAATCTGTTTTTTTCTTTCTGAAAAGTAATCTAATTGTACTCTTTGTGTTGTTTATTTGTTTGTCTTATTTTATGTTTTTCTTTTGTTTTGTCCACATTGAAAGTTGCATATTTGTTTATAATTGAAAGTTGCAAAGATTTTGTTTTCCAGTAATTAAAATTACCATTTTCTTTAAATAAATACAATTTTATTTGAATTATGTATTTGATTTTATTATTTAAAATATTTCTTTTTAGTATAATTGTATTTTAGAGATTTATATATATACATGCTTCCAACACGTATCCACTTTCTAAATATTTTTTAAAATTCGCTTTGGCGCTTCTTAACGCTTCCACTTCCACGTACCCGCTTCTGATTCCATGCAGCTTAGTTCCTAATTATCTTCTCATTTGAATTGCATTATTTGTTTCCATATACAAAAAAACAATCGTGCTAGTTGGTAATTTCTATCATTGCTGAGACTTGTTTGCATTCTAAACTCATCTCTTAATTATTTCTATTGGTCATTAAGTTATATATATATATATATACTTTGTTTCTTTTTTGTATTTTGTCGAAACTCTTGTTTCCTTTGTTTTGTCTCCTACTTAGTTCATTTTCTCAAAAAATCTTTTAAAAGTACAAACTCCAAACACCCCCATGGAGTATGAAGAAGATGAGAGGAATGAAATCACCACATCTGAGATTGATTGGGGAGCACAATCAGACAATTTCTGAAATCAGTCTAGAGGAAGAATATGAGCCTGATGAAGAGCCTTGGACTGAGAAGGAAACATTTGAATCAAACTGTGGAGAAGAACCAGGACGTTCTGAAGAAGAAGAATCTGAACCTGATGGTGACTTTGCAGAAGTGGACGTCTATGAACCTGAATCGTGGCGTGAAGAAAACGTAGGAGGATCATGGGCTGATGAAACTGAAGATGGCTATGAGGATGAGCAATGGTGTGAGGAAGAAGAAAGTAAACATAAATATGGCTATGAAGATGAAAGTCAAAAAGTTGAATCATGGAGTTAAGAGGCCGATCTAACAAACATTGTGGCGATGGAACCAGATTTAGAGCACATGAATTCACCCAACACAAGTCCAAGGAACCATGGTGATATATGTGAGCGTTTTGATTGGCAAATCCTAACTTTTTCAGGTCACAAAGAAGGACCAGAAGCTTACTTGTGGTGGGAAAAGAACATGGAGCACTGGCTACAATCCCATATCCCAAAGGAGAAAAAGCTATTATATGCCATTGACACACTAATTGGAGAAGCTTCTACATGGTGGATACAAGAAGAAGCTCAGTCCTAGTATCATATTCCAATAATCACTTGGGGTGATCTCAAGCAGTATATGTATAGGGAGTTTGTACAGAATTCCCACAACAGAAAATACATTCCCAAGAGGCTTATGTTCAACACTTCAAAAAGATGGATATCAAGGACAAAACCCAAGGAGAAGAGAGTCAAGAATATTTAGCTTCAAAACTTATGCAACAACAACTATTCAAGCAAGGTAAGATCTCTGTTTATGAGCAAACACCAGAAATAATTTGTTACGGTGCAAGAACAAAGGAAACATAGCAAAAGATTGCCCAAGCAAGAAGAAGAAGATCGAAGCAATCCTTAGAGAAGACGCTAGCCAACAACTTGTAAAACAAGTACCTAATCAAATGGAGATCCATCCAGAAGTCTTTGAGCCATGTGAAAACATCAAAACCATCAGCTAAGAGTAGGAGAAGTTCAGACTAGAAGCATTTAAGAAGGATCAAGTGTTGAACACATATCATTTGTGTAATCCACAAGTAGCACACGAGAAGAAGAGAATCAAGTAATATCTAAACCAAATTTAAATATTTCTGAAAATAATTATTCCATTTCTTATTTAATCCACTTGTCTACAGAAAAAGTGTTGAGAAAACTTTAGGAACCTCAGAGGATCATACTGTAGCCCTTGCAATGGACCAGAAGCATGCTCAAGGGGTAACTCACTCTTTGTTGCCGAAAGAAATAAAACCAGAACAAGCTATAGAACATATCAAGGTAAATATGAAAATGAATAAACATGTTTCTATTGATTTCATGACTGTTATAATGCACTTGTCTTGGCAAAAATTATCTGAATCATGTATAAGAACAATGGAGATACATCTAGACTACGAAGGACTTCCCATCCTAGTTGCGGATAAAAAGCAAAAAAATGGTGCACCCAATACCTTCCAGCTCTGTTCAAACCACCATGAGCATTTCAGAGGATTCATTAAGTTTTTTATGTTCAAGGAAGAACCACCAGATGGATATTCACAGCCCCAACTCCAACCAAACCACAAACCATATATGAGCCGAGGTAATCTTCTAAAACCTCAAACAAATCAATGTACTAACCTGACTTATCTATGTGTAGATAAAACAGTTTTGAGGACAAAACTTCTTGAAGAGGGAGGTTATGATGAGGTCATCAGACCAGTAGCTGAGCCAGAGCTTCATCAAACATGCCACTCAAGCCGCCTAGGATCCGATAAGGACATATGTAATTTTATAGAGCATACCAAACCAACCAGGAGAATTTAAGCTACAAACCAACCTCCTCCAGAAACTTAATACCTTAAGGGATCATCCTGAAGTTGAAGTGGTTCAAAAGCTTTCCAGATGAAGAAGATATCAAGCTTTTAAACCGGCATACCTCCAATGAAACTGATAGAGACATATGGGCATTATTGAAGGATTTCGGACAGACAAGAAAGAGTTAAACTACGAAACTACTTGATATGAAATATTTACCCAAAAGAGATACCTTGAGAATTGGAAAGAGTCCAAAATCGGTTTAGACTTGGACATTATTAAACTTCTAAACCGAAGGATCCTAGACTTGCCTTATTTGGAACCTTACGGTTTGGGAAGCTTCAATCTTATGTCTGGCGTCCAGGAGGGTATCTACTACAACTATAAACTCCTATGAACTTATATAGATTCATTCTAAGCCCTTGGATCAGGAGGATTACATCTTGCTCACTCATAGACCAAGACTTTCCATATTCGGACTTAAGTGCATTCAAGGAGTTCACACTACAACAACTCCTGCATTTCTTGTTTTCCTAAAATTGACCCGTTTGAAGAGTTAATTCTCCAACAACTATATTCATATTGGGGGAAAAGAATCAAGACTCATATAAGGAGAATGAGGCACGGTTATATCACTAAAATATCAAGATACAGAGCATTAAAACCACCAGCCAAATCGGTTCTTGTTTTATGAAAACCGTTTGTGTGTTCCTAACTCTTCTTTGAGAGATTTGTTTGTTAAGGAAGCACACGGTGGAAGTTGAATGGGACACTTTGGTGTTGAGACACTTAAGGTGATGCAAGAACACTTTCATTGGCCACACATGAAAAGGGACTTAGAGAAAGCTTCTGAAAGGTGTTCTACTTGCAAACTAGCCAAGTCCAAAGTGTTGGGATTATGTCCTGAAATCACATTGTACTTACTCTAGAGATAGTTGTATTGTCGAGATCGGACAATTCATGTGATACTAGGTAGTCATAATGTTTTGCTAGAAACCGCTTATGACAAATGAGTTGTAACTCATTTCTGGTATCGTGTGAACCTACAGGGTCACACACCTAAGCAAGTTGGATACACTTGGTATGGGATTGATCATTGGCATATGATCCGATCAATGTGTATTGGATACACATTGATATCGTGTTTTAAGAGATGTGTCGATCGATGCCCTTGGTGCATCGATCGATACAAGACGTGTGTCGATCGACACCAATATGTGTGTCGGTCGACACGAGGGCGAAACCGAAACTGATGTTTCGGTTTACCTCGAGGTCAATATATAAACGAGTTTTATGTTTCGACCTAAAAGAGTGTGCCGGCGCAGACAGTTTTTCTTGACAGAAAAACTGATCCTCTTTCTCTAGAAAACACAGTAATCCCAAGAGATCCGATTCCCGGCGCTAGCATCCCGGCGGATTCCAACTTGTGTGCGTGTGGACTACGATAGAGGCGAGGCATCTGAATCGCTCCTGATCTTGGCTTACCTGATTCATCTTCCGCTGCCAATCTCCAGGTAATCACGAGGTCAGATTCATGATTCAATTAGTTAAACCCTGAGATCCTAGGCTTAAGGAACCTGACAGCAATTCCGAATCTGGTAGAATTGGCTCAAAGTTCCCTCAGTGGTATCAGAGCCTTAGGGTTTTCCATTGAATCGAACCTGTTAATTGAATTTGATGATTTAAATTCGCAAGCTAGGTTGTTTGATAAAGAACAGGTGAGATCGTTTTCGATCAAGATCGATTCTGTGTTTTCGCACAGTGTCGATCGACACACTAGGTGTGTCGGTCGACACAGAATAGCGAAATCGACAGAATCGGCGGCTAGGGTTTTTCGCGAAGAAAAACAGATAGGCAACTGTGTCGATCGACACAGATTGAGTGTTGGTCGACACAGAGCAGATTCGGTCGAGTGTCGATCGACACAGTTTGAGTGTCGGTCGACACAGACCTCGCGAATGGTTAATCGGTTCAATTAGATTGGACCGGTTATCATGCTTGGTTAAGTCCGAACAGATCGGTTTAAATTGGGTGAATTTGTTCAATTGGATTGAACTGATTATCTCAATTAGCATAAACCAATTTGGTTAAAGTCAGTTTGATTGGATAAGTCGGTTCAATTGAATTGGACCGGTTATCGCAATTAGTTGAAACTGGTTAAAACGGTTTGAATTGGATGAATTGGTTCAATTGAATTGAACTAATTATCCTAATTAATATAAACCGATTTGTTAAGATCAGTTTGATCTGATAAGTCGGTTCAATTGGATTGGACCGGTTATCAAAACTGTCTTCGGTTTGGGTCTATGTCGACCGTCACACATGGGTTGTGTCGATCGACATGACCGGTTCAATGAACCAGGTTAATTGGATTAACCGGTTATTGAAGTCCGGTTTCATTTGGTGGTGTCGATCGACAGACATGGTCTGCGTCGATCGACACAATGCTCGAAATTCTGGTTATTGAACCTTGAATTTGCAGAAACCAAACTAGACTTAAACCTTGATCAAAGCTTAGCTTCAATATTGATGCAAGATGGAAGCGTGTTTGACGTAGAACAGAGACTGAAGTCTCTCTCTTCTAGATCGTGAGTGATGATATGGTGAGATGAATCCAACCCTCGGGTCCCTAGACTCCTTAGGATGAACGTTGGGATGGTTGAATGGATAGAAGATGGATTGAATGTCGCCACACAAGAGATGAATGATCTTGTGATAAGACTGATCTAAGGTCGCTTGATATGACTCACAAGAAAGCTTAGAATCGAAGGTGTTTTCTCTCAAGAAGAAGAACTGCGTTATTTTATTGATACTTCGTAAATGATACACGGCTGCTAAGGATCCTTATAAAGGGGATCGTGCAGCTGTTGCCTTCTAGGGCAGAAACCTAATTACAACGGCTACTAAAGTACTAAAATATCCTATGGTTCGAAAAAGTAATACAGGGAAACTTGACTCACTTATGCGACTAATACAGACTTTGACTCAGACAACTAATATAATGCTTTGGACCTGCAAAATGAACAAACACAATATATGAAATGAAATCATACCTTATTGAGCGTGTGTGGTCGTCCAAGGTTGGGCCTAGGTGGGCTGAATTGAGAAGATCATCTTCAAGTCTTCAAATGTCTTCTGTTGGGCCTCTTGATAGTCTTGAGCTAGGAGATTCTGAATTGACTTGTTAAACAGTGCTCTGAGTCTTCTAACTCCTGATCTTGTCCTTGGAGGATCTCTCATGGTGGTAATGTCTTGAGCATAAGGTACTTCTTCTAGGTCTTCTTGACGTATCTCTATGCTTGAGTCAATGTCCTCATCATTCCCTCCCTCTTGAGAAGATTCTGACCTCAGAATTCCATCATCTGCATTATAAGGAAGCAAGTCAGCAACATTGAACACTGGCGAAATGGTCAACTCACCTGGCAGATCCAGCTTGTAGGCATTGTTGTTGACTCTCTCCAGCACTCGAAATGGTCCAGCTCCTCTTGGTGCTAGCTTGGATTTCCTCTGATTTGGGAACCTCTCTGTACGCATGTGAACCCACACCCAATCTCCTGGGTTGAAGATGAGCTCTTTTCTCCCTTTGTCAGCAGCCTTCTTGTACTTGGCCGTTTTCTCCTCTATGTTGGTCTTCACCTTCTGATGCAGCTTCTTGATCATCTCAGCCTTGGACTCTCCATCCTGATTAGTAACATCTAAAGGCGGCAAAAGGAACAAGATCTAAAGGAGTTTCTGGATGAAATCCATAGACAATCTCAAAAGGTGACAACTTAGTAGTAGAATGGTTAGCATGATTATAAGCAAACTCAACATATGGAATACAATCTAACCAATTCCGTAAGTTCTTACCAACCGTGGCTCTTAAGAGAGTAGATAAAGTTCTGTTTACAACCTCAGTTTGTCCATCAGTTTGTGGATGACAAGTTGTGGAGAAGAGTAGCTTGGTTCCTAGCTTCCTCCAAAGAACTCTCCAGAAATGACTTAGAAACTTCGTGTCTCGGTCAGAAACAATAGTTCTTGGGATCCCATGCAAGCGTACTACTTCTTTAAAGAATAGCTCAGCAGTTTGAGTGGCATCATTTGTCTTGGCACAAGGAATGAAATGTGCCATCTTTGAGAACATGTCCACTACAACAAAAATAGAATCCTTTCCTCGGATTTTGGGTAAGCCTAAAACAAAATCCATTGATATATCAACCCAAGGCATACTAGGAATAGGAAGTGGCATATATAAACCATGTGGATGTGACCTGGATTTGGCTTTGAGACAAGTTACACACTTGGAACAGAAACGTTCCACATCCTTCTTGAGATGTGGCCAAAAGAAGTGTTCTACCAAAACGCTCAGAGTCTTATCCACTCCAAAATGTCCCATGAGTCCACCACCATGTGCTTCCTTGATCAACAAGTCTCGCATAGAACCCTGTGGAACACACAAACATTTTTCCCTAAACAAATAGCCATTATGTAAGTAGAAGGAACCTGTTGGGGCAATGGTACAATCTTGATAGACTGAACCGAAGTCTAGATCATCTTTATATGCGTCTTTGAGGTGCTCAAACCCTAAGACCTTAGCCTCCAAAGTTGTGATCAGCATGTGTCGTCTTGATAGTGCGTCAGCCACAACATTCTCCTTGCCTTTCTTGTACTTTATTACATATGTAAATGCTTCTACAAACTCCATCCACTTAGCATGTCTTCTCTTCAGTGTTGTTTGTCCTCTAAGGTGCTTCAAAGTCTCATGATCAGTATGTATGACAAACTCCTTGGACAGAAGATAGTGCTGCCATGTCTCCAATGACCTCACTAGTGCATAGAGCTCCTTGTCGTAAGTTGGGTAGTTCAAGCTGGCTCCACTTAATTTCTCACTGAAGTAGGCTACTGGACGTCCTCCTTGAGTTAGCACAGCGCCAATACCTAAGACTGAAGCATCACATTCAATCTCAAAAGTTTTGTTAAAGTCAGGTAATACCAAAACTGGTGCATGTGTCAAACGATCTTTGAGCCTATTGAACGCGTCTTCTTGAGCTGATCCCCACTGAAATGCCACATCCTTCTTGATCACAGCAGTTAGAGGGGCGGCTAAAGTACTGAAATCTTTGACAAAACGCCTATAGAAGCTTGCTAATCCGTGGAAGCTCCTCACTTGTCCTATGTTGTTTGGTCTCGGCCATCCTTGGATGGCTTTGATCTTCTCTTGATCAACCTGTAAACCTTTAGAGCTGACAACAAAACCTAGGAAAATCACTTCATCAGTACAAAATGAGCACTTCTTAAGATTCCCATATAGGCATTCTTTTCGAAGTGTGTCAAGGACTAACTCAAAATGTTTCTGGTGATCTTCAAACGATTTGCTATAAACCAATATGTCATCAAAATAGACTACTACGAACTTACTGATGTATGCTCTTAGAACCTGGTTCATTAGCCTCATGAAGGTCCTGGGTGCATTGGTTAGACCAAATGGCATGACTAACCACTCATAGAGCCCCTGCTTAGTCTTGAAAGCAGTCTTCCATTCGTCACCTTCTTTCATTCTTACTTGATGGTATCCACTCCTAAGATCAATCTTAGAAAACACATTAGATCCAGATAGTTCATCAAGCATATCATCTAACCTTGGAATTGGATGTCGATATTTTATGGTGATGTTGTTGATTGCTCTGCAGTCTACACACATCCTCCAAGTTCCATCTTTCTTGGGCACTAAGAGAACTGGTACAGCACACGGACTCAAGCTTTCTCTAATGTAACCTTTCTCCATTAAGTCTTGAATCTGCTTCTCCAACTCCTTAGTTTCTGTTGGGTTCATTCGGTAAGCTGGACGGTTGGGCAGTGACACACCCGGAACTAGATCAATCTGATGCTCTATTCCTCTAATAGGTGGTAATCCAGCTGGTATCTCTTCAGGGAACACATATTTGTACCTGTCAAGCAGTGATACAATCTCTGGTACAAGTACATTGTCCTGTGATCCTGTAATCAACACATCTCTAAACACCATTAGTAGCACCGTTTCTTTACGCTCTAAAGCCTTATAGACAGTACTAGGAGTGATGTAAAGGTTAGTTTTACTTACCTTGGCCTCGGCAGCAAATTTGGATTGCATCTCATGTACCTCTTGAGGCGATAAGGGAGCAAGTTGGAATTTGCGCTTGTCATGTGTGAAAGAATGAGTGTTGGTGCGTCCATTGTGTATGACCTCTCTATCAAATTGCCATGGTCGGCCTAGAAGCATATGGCCTACTTGCATTGGAACAACATCGCACAAAACTTCATCCTCATACTTCCCTATCTTGAACTGAATCAGGACTTGCTCGTGTATCCTGATTTTTGTGCTTGAATCTAACCATCTCAGGCGGTATGGCCTCGGATGTTGGGTTGTCTTCAAACCTAGCTTTTCCACCATAATCTTGCTAGCAGCATTAGTACAAGATCCACCATCAATTATAAGACTACATACCTTGTTCTGAACTGAACATCGAGTGAAAAACAAGTTTTCTCTTTGGATGGTGTCTGGATCACTCAAGGCGCTCAATGCCCTACACACAACTAACATCACTCCTGTCTCGAGAAATGCTACTTCCTCTTCTGAATCCGCAGCTTCAAGGTGTTCCTCTTCATCTTGAGACTCATATCCTCCATCAGGTGTCAAAATCATAACTCGCTGATTTGGACAATCTCGTGCATAGTGACCTTTACCCTGACACTTGAAACAAGTTATGTCTCGAGCTCTTGTATTAGAAGTTGAAGACTTACCTGTGTCAGAACGGTTGTTCCTTGGCGCTTCATAAGCTGGCTTCTTATCTTGGGAACCTGAGGCAACAGTCTTGCCTTTGTCAACATTCTTAGCTTGCGGTGCACTCCATTGATTCCTAGCCGGAGGTGCGTTCCATGAGTTAGGCCTTGAGCGACTCGCTGCCGCTGTCTTCCTCTTGATTCCTTGTTCAGCCTGCACGGCTGCATGCAACAAATCATTAAGGTCATGACAAGGTTGACGTTCTACCTTTCTAGTGATCCGGTCGTTGAGTCCATCAATGAAATGACCCATGAGAACTTCTTCACTCTCGTCCAATGCCATTATGTTCTTGAGTTGCTCAAATTCTTCATAGTACTCCTCGACACTCTTGTTCTTCTGTGACAATTGCTTGAACTGCTTTTGCATCTCTCGGTGGTAATGTGGTGGCACAAATCGCCTCCTGAAGTTGTACTTCATGGCTGTCCAGGTTGTGATTCGCTCAAAGTTATTCCTCCTGCGGTCTTGGACTTCTCTGTCCCACCAAGTTAAAGCATGGTCCGTAAGTTGAGCCGAAGCTAGAGCTATCTTCTTCTGGTCATTGTACTCGTAGTAATCGAAGATGTACTCCATGCGCCTCTCCCAATCCAGGTATGCTTCCGGATTAACCCTACCTGCAAAAGTTGGCACAGTTAGTTTCAAATCTTTTGCAAAGTTACGGTTTACCTCTTGTTGTGGTTGGCGATCACGGCGGTGGTGTTGATGATCTCGGTTTCTCCCTCCTGCTCCTGCATTCATAGTATGCTCACTCTCCTCATCATCCGACTGCTCGTCATTCCTTGGAAGTTCAAGTCGTCCCACTCTTTGATCAATCCGTCCGATCTGAGCTGACAAGTCGTTCCTCAAGGCTTGAAGTGCTTCTAGCAGAGTTGCATTAGGGTCGTCTCCTGCCATTGGTTTCCTGTTCCTACACACACTAGAGCAAGCGATCAAGGGACTAGGGAACAATAGGCACAAAATAAGAAGGAAGATCCTAAGCAAACTTATGTTAACTTGTAATACAAGCTATGCGTCAAGGACTGACACAAGAGAAAGCTCGGATGCAAATAAGAATCACGCTCGGTTTGATAAAAGAAGTTTTTGGAAAGTTGAAAACCGAATTAGGAAGATATAGAAGGTTGAAAATCGATTTATGAGGATATAGAAATCTTTAGGAGGTTTTGAAAAGATTTTGGAAAGTTTTTTTTTTTTTTTTGAAAGCGAGATTTAACCACAAAATAGGAACTAGAATTTCTTTTTTTTTTTTTAAATTTGAATATTTCGAAATCTTTTGGAGAAAAGGAAAGAAACACTTTGAACCAAAAATTCTGATGAAAAATCGGATCAAAAATGTTAAACTTCTTCTTCTTTGTTAAATCTCTTTTTTTTTTTTGAATGCAAAAATAAGAACTAAAACAAAGAACACAAAACAAACTCTTTTTTTTTTTTGAAAGTTGAAAACGAGTTGCAGCAAAAGAAAACATTGATTTCTAAAACCCTAAGATTGATAAGAACTTTCGCTTAATGGCTGAAGCACAAATAAGCGATTTCTAAATTGATACAAGGGATTTGATCAACAATGGAACTAGATGAAACAAGATACTTTTTATGGTTTTTCGATTTGGGAATGTAAACAAATGGAAAACAAACTAAAACATATGATATTTTTTTTTTTTTGAATATAGAAATCGAAAGCTATAAACTAGATGCAAGGAAAACCGAAAGGAAAAGGATAGATACACCTGATCTAGGAACCTTTCGGCTCTGATACCAGATGATGCAAGATGGAAGCGTGTTTGACGTAGAACAGGGATTGAAGTCTCTCTCTTCTAGATCGTGAGTGATGATATGGTGAGATCGATCCAACCCTCGGGTCTCTAGACTCCTTAGGATGAATGTTGGGATGGTTGAATGGATAGAAGATGGATTGAATGTCGCCACAAAAGAGATGAATGATCTTGTGATAAGACTGATCTAAGGTCGCTTGATATGACTCACAAGAAAGCTTAGAATCGAAGGTGTTTTCTCTCAAGAAGAAGAACTGCGTTATTTTATTGATACTTCGTAAATGATACACGGCTGCTAAGGATCCTTATAAAGGGGATCGTGCAGATGTTGCCTTCTAGGGCAGAAACCTAATTACAACGGCTACTAAAGTACTAAAATATCCTATCGTTCGAAAAAGTAATACAGAGAAACTTGACTCACTTATGCGACTAATACAGACTTTGACTCAGACAACTAATATAATGCTTTGGACCTGCAAAATGAACAAACACAATATATGAAATGAAATCATACCTTATTGAGCGTGTGTGGTCGTCCAAGGTTGGGCCTAGGTGGGCTGAATTGAGAAGATCATCTTCAAGTCTTCAATTGTCTTCTGTTGGGCCTCTTGATAGTCTTGAGCTAGGAGATTCTGAATTGACTTGTTAAACAGTGCTCTGAGTCTTCTAGCTCCTGATCTTGTCCTTGGAGGATCTCTCATGGTGGTAATGTCTTGAGCAGCAGGTACTTCTTCTAGGTCTTCTTGACGTATCTCTATGCTTGAGTCAATGTCCTCATCAAATATGGTCAACTGTCAAGACTCATTTCATTGTGTGATGGTCTAGCCAAAAGCTTGGTGTCCACAATTACGTGAGTAAGGCAGGTAATTATGTTGATGGACTTGCAGTGCTTGACATCAACAATTACATGACCTAAGAGATTGATATGCTAACCTTTCAGAGTTTAGTTTCCTCAACTAAATATCAAGTAACCTTGATGTCTTGCCCAAATCTTGTCTACTGTCAAGACTTGTGTCGTTTGTTGGATAGCCTTGGAGTCCTTGGTGTCCACTACTACATGAGTAAGGCAGGTGATCATTGATAGACTTGCAGTGCAACTGTCAATGATCACAAGACTAAAGAGATTGGTTTACTTGACTGGGCCATTAGAAGTTCTGGGCCCAGAGACATCAGAGTAGATGAGACATGAATTGTCTTATCTGCGACCAAGAGTTGTACTGGGTACAATTAGCAATGATTTGCTTACCTAGATAACTAAATTTTGGGTGATGACGAGTCGTCCACTCAGATTTTAGTGAAGTATGGATCTTGGATCATTATATTCATAGAGGAAACATTGTTTGAATATAATGCGAGTTTTCTTATTAGATAAGATTTCTCATGATATACATAACTAAATCTTTGTCATTCTTGGATTTCAGCTTATGTCTATGACTACTTTCTCGTTGCGATCCGTCCTTGAGAAGGACATGTTAAATAGATCCAACTTCCTGGATTGGTATCGGAATTTGAGATTAATTCTCAAGCAGGAGAGCAAGGACTATGTCCTTGAGAAAGCTCTTCCAGAAAGGCTTGGTGATATAAGACTCAGATGGACAGAGCCTCACTCGGTGGTTGATGGAAGAAACAGGTTGGCTTTGTCGCTCTCTCCTGTTACTCAAGGGATGGTCGTGTGTAAGAGATGGGATCGAACAGGCTGGCTTTGACGCTCTCTCCTGTTGAATCAGTGAGTGGTAGGGCTGGTGGATCGAAGGCACCACAGAGATGATGAACGGGTCTCTGATACTGCACAGACACTTGTCTTCTTTGTGAATCACACACAAGGAACAACAAGCAAACAAGAACAAGCGGTGGCTGTTCAAGAAAAAGGCGAAAATCGCTTAAGGGTTTATTGATAATTCAAAAGGTGTCTAACACAATAATACAAAGTTGTTTAAGTACAGAAACAAAGAAGAACAAAAAGGAAAAACAAATATCTCGGCCATGAATGAGAATCGCCGAGTTACACAGAAAAGGAAAGTGTGTAATTCCTTCCTTGGCGGCCAAGCCTTGAGTTATGGTGTGGGTGGGCCGACTTGCCTCGTTAAAAACCTTGGGAGTAAAACCACTTTGGGATAAAACCACCCAAGGGAAAAAGAGTGCAAGAGAGTCCACCAACTCTCGGACTTAGCATGGGCCGAGCCGGATGGTAAAGACTTGGCATAGTCCGGCCCATGGTTCCCCTAGACGCGTAGAAGGTCCAGCTTCCTTGTTGCTTACACAGTCCACGCCTCCTGTGTTATCCACGTCGCTTACACAGTCCAAATCGCCTGTGTTATCCATATTGCTTACACAGCCCAAGTCTTCTATTGCCTCTCGCTTCTTGGGCTCGTTCTTGAGGTAATCTCCAACTTCCATTGAGTTCATGAGGTTCTCTACTGCAGTGTTGAATCCTTCCCTGAGCCTCCTTGTCCTAGATCGAGTCATTGGTGCTTCCTTGACCTCAGGAATGGCTTGTGGATGGGTGCTTGGCTGGATGTCCTCATCATTCCCACCCTCTTCAGAAGGTTTTGTCCTCAAAACTGGATCATCTGCAACATATGGAGACAAATCAGTCACATTGAAGCTATGTGAAATATTGAGCTCACCCGGGAGTTCTAGTTTGTAGGCATTGTTGTTGATCCGTTCTAGAACTTTGAAGGGACCATCTCCCCTAGGCGCCAGCTTCGAGCTTCTCTTCTGTGGAAACCTCTCAGGTCTCATGTGGAGCCAAACCCACTCTCCTGGTTCAAAGACTAACTCCTTGCGGCCCTTGTCTGCTCGCCTCTTGTACTCTTCAGTCTTCTTAAGAATGTTGTCTCTTGCTTTCTGGTGTAGCTTCTTAACAAACTCTCCTTTCCTGAGACCATCTAGATTAACTTGCTCAACTTGGGGAATTGGCGACAAATCAAGAGGTGTTAGTGGATTAAAACCATACACAATTTCAAATGGAGACATTTTGGTAGCAGAATGTGTAGCATGGTTATAGGCAAACTCAATGAAAGGCAAACAATCTAACCATGTGCTTAAGTTCCTGCCAAGAGTTACCCTAAGTAAAGTAGATAAGGTACGGTTTACCACTTCGGTTTGACCATCCGTTTGAGGGTGGCAGGTTGTGGAGAATAGGAGTTTTGTCCCGAGCTTCTTCCACAATGTCTTCCAGAAATGGCTCAAGAATTTTGTGTCTCGGTCAGATACTATGGTCCTTGGTATACCATGTAAACGCACCACCTCCTTGAAGAATAGATCAGCAACTTGTGTGGCATCATTGGTTTTGTCACATGGAATGAAATGAGCCATCTTAGAAAATCGATCCACAACAACAAAGACAGAGTCTTTGTGTTTGATCTTAGGCAACCCTAGCACAAAGTCCATAGAAATATCCACCCATGGTGCGTTAGGAATAGGTAAAGGTAGATAAAGTCCATGAGGGTGTAACCTGGATTTTGCTTTGTGACAAGTTACACATCTTGCACAATGCCTTTCAACGTCTCTCTTGAGGTGCGGCCAGAAGAAGTGATCAGCCACCACAGCTAGTGTCTTGTCCACTCCAAAATGGCCCATAAGACCACCTCCATGCGCCTCCTTAAGCAGTAGCTCACGCATTGAGCACTGAGGAATGCACAGCCTCTTGTCTCGGAACAGGAACCCTTCTTGAAGATAGTAGGATCCGAATGCTCCTCTTCCACAGGCTTGGTAAGCCTCTCCTAGTTCTGGATCATCTTTATATAGATCCTTGATGTGTTCAAATCCTAGAACCTTAGCCTCCATGGTAGCTATCAGGGCATGCCTTCTTGACAAGGCATCAGCTACAACATTCTCCTTTCCCTTCTTGTACTTGATTACATAGGGAAATGTCTCTACAAACTCCAACCACTTAGCATGTCTCCTCTTGAGTGAAGTCTGACCTCTCAGGTGCTTAAGTGTCTCGTGATCAGTATGGATGATGAACTCCTTGGACAACAAGTAATGCTGCCATGTCTCTAGTGCTCGCACCAATGCATACAATTCTTTGTCGTAGGTTGGGTAATTCAAAGAAGCACCACTGAGCTTTTCACTGAAGAAGGCCACTGGTTTCTTCCTCTGGTGTAACACAGCTCCAATCCCTATGCCAGACGCATCACACTCTACCTCAAAGACCTCTTCAAAGTCGGGTAAGGCCAGAACCGGCGCCTGTGTAAGCCTTTCTTTGAGCAGTTTGAAAGCTGATTCTTGCGCTGGACCCCATGAGAATGGCACATTCTTCTTTATCACGGCTGTAAGAGGTGAGGCCACCGTACTGAAGTCCCTCACAAACCTCCTATAGAAGCTAGCTAAGCCATGAAAACTCCTTACATGGCCGACGGTTGTTGGTGTAGGCCACTCACGGATGGCTTTGACCTTCTCCTCGTCCACTTGTAGTCCCTGTTCACTTACTACAAAGCCTAAGAAAACAAGCTTGTTAGTACAGAAGGTGCACTTCTTTAGGTTAGCATAAAGGCCTTCCTTCCGAAGTGATTTGAGCACTAGTTCAAGATGTGAGATATGATCATCTAGGTTCTTACTATATATAAGTATGTCATCGAAATAGACAACTACAAATTTACTTATGTAAGCACGAAGAACCTGGTTCATGAGTCGCATGAATGTACTTGGGGCATTAGTTAAACCAAAAGGCATAACCAGCCACTCATACAATCCTTGCTTTGTCTTGAATGCGGTTTTCCACTCATCTCCTTCTCGCATCCTAACTTGATGGTAACCACTCTTCAAGTCCACCTTTGAGAAGATGGTAGAACCACTTAGCTCATCCAGCATGTCGTCTAAGCGGGGTATAGGGTGCCTGTATTTGATCGTGATGTTGTTGATGGCACGGCAGTCCACACACATCCTCCATGACCCATCCTTCTTGGGTACTAAGAGTACTGGCACAGCACAAGGGCTGAGGCTCTCCCTAATGTACCCTCGGTCCATGAGGTCTCTCACTTGCCTCTCGAGCTCCTTAGTCTCCTCCGGGTTCATCCTGTATGCTGGCTTGTTAGGTAAGGCTGCGCCAGGGACAAGATCGATTTGGTGTTCAATCCCACGGATTGGAGGTAAGCCAGGCGGAAGCTCTTCAGGGAAGATGTCTTGAAACCTGTCTAACACAGCCTGTACTCCTGTGGGTAACACAAGCTCACCTGAACCTGAACTTAAACACTCCTTAAACAACATCAGTAGCACAGTGCGCTTGGCACTAAGAGTTTTACAAATAGCCCCACGAGATATATAGAGACTGGATTTGCTAGACTCAACTTCCTTGCTCATATGTACTTGTAAATCATGTACCTCAGTTGGTGTAAGAGGTGCAAGAGTGAACTTACGATCCTTGTGTAAGAAGGTGTACTGGTTAGTACGTCCATTATGACTTGTGGCTCGGTCATACTGCCACGGTCGGCCAAGCAAGAGATGTCCAGCTTGCATGGGTACCACATCGCAAGTAACTTGGTCTTGGTACTTCCCCACACTGAATGGAACAATGACTTGCTCCGAAATCTTCAGCTCTGTCTCATCATTGAGCCATCTCAGCCTGTATGGTCTTGGATGCTTGGTCTTAATAAGACCTAACCTGTCTACCATATGCTTGCTAGCCACGTTAGTGCATGAACCTCCATCAATGATCAGATTACATACCTTGTCTTTGACAGTGCATCTAGTGTGGAAGATGTTTTCCCTTTGAGCCGCCTCAGGGTTGATCATGACACTTAACATCCTCCTGGTCACAAGCAACTCTCCAACGTCAGGGTATGCAAGCTCTTCTTCTGGTTCGTTTGGATCATCCTCAAGCTCATCTTGTGATTCATACTCCCCATCGTTGTGGATAATCATTACTCTCTGGTTTGGGCATTCTCTAGCCATGTGTCCCCTGCCTTGACACTTAAAACAAGTGATGTCACGAGTTCTCTGATTAGTGCTAGGGAACTTACCTTGTTCTGGCCGGTTGGACTTGGGAGCCTCGGCTGTTTTGCCTTTGAACCGTGAGTCAATCTCCACGGTCTTCCCCTTCTCAAATGGTCTCGAGCTACTTGCAGCCCACGGTTGTGTTGGTTTGCTGCGGTTTGTCATGGCTGTCTTTCGCTTGATCTGTTGTTCCACTTGGACAGCAAGATGCAACAACTCATGTAGCCCACCATACTGAGCTCTCTCCACCTTCCTAGCAATGCGTTCTTGTAGACCATCAATGAACTGCGCCATAAGAGCTTCCTCGGATTCTTCTAACTCCAGCGAGTTCATGAGCTTCTCAAACTCCTCAAAATACTCATCCACACTTCTTGTACCCTGTGACAACTTACGGAACCGCTTTTGTAAGTCTCTATGATAATGTTCAGGGACATACCTAAGTCGTAGAAGGTATTTCATGTCACTCCAAGTGGCTACTGCTCCAAAGCGTTGCCTTCTCCTCTCAGCTATAGTTCTGTCCCACCAAGCTAACGCGTTCTCAGTGAGTTGTGCAGCAGCAACAGCAATCTTCTTGCGTTCTCCATAGCCATAACACTCAAAGATATGCTCCAGCCTTCTTTCCCAGTCCATGTACGCTTCTGGGTCTGACTTTCCTGCAAAAAGTGGAGGGGTTACTTTGATATCACGGTTTGTTTCTCTAGCCTCACCTTCCCGGGCTGGGTTCCTCCATAAAGGATCTTGACGCCTTGGCTGTGGACGCCTAAAGGGGTCAGGCGGTTGCCTATCCTCCTCTAAGTCGGGCATATCATCATCTTCATCTCCAGCTTGATATCTTGGTGGTATAGGTGCTCCTCGGATTGGTCCTCTCCTCGGTGGAACTTCTATGCGTCCTATACGCTCACCAAACTCTTGGCGCATTGTGCCAACTTGCTGGTTTATGTTACTCATCTCTTCTCTAATAGCAGTCATCATTTGTATGATAGGATCAACGGGCTGTCTTCCTTCATCTCCCATGGTGTCTATCCTTGTTGTTAATCGGTTCAATTTGCACTCAACAAAAACAACAAGATGTCACGGTACCACAGAATAGATAGTTGTGTAAAACAAAAGAACAGAGACAGGGTTGTGTAACACAAGACGAATTTCAGTGCAATCGACAGAATTGGAAAATTGACAATTTTTTTGGGTTTTATGAATAATAACTAGCAAGATAGAACCAAAAACAGGAAATCTACTAATTCTCAAAAAGAAATTCGACCAGGAAACTAAGAACAAGATTTTTATGGGGTTTTCTTATGACTTAGACAAAAACATAAACTAGAACAAAGCAACAAACCTAATTTTTTTTTTTTTTGGATTTTTAGATTTAATCAAAGCAATAACAAGACAAAACAAAAGAGATAAGAGATAGAAAACCAAAGGTAGGAACCTTTGGCTCTGATACCAGATGATATAAGACTCAGATGGACAGAGCCTCACTCGGTGGTTGATGGAAGAAACAGGTTGGCTTTGTCGCTCTCTCCTGTTACTCAAGGGATGGTCGTGTGTAAGAGATGGGATCGAACAGGCTGGCTTTGACGCTCTCTCCTGTTGAATCAGTGAGTGGTAGGGCTGGTGGATCGAAGGCACCACAGAGATGATGAACGGGTCTCTGATACTGCACAGACACTTGTCTTCTTTGTGAATCACACACAAGGAACAACAAGCAAACAAGAACAAGCGGTGGCTGTTCAAGAAAAAGGCGAAAATCGCTTAAGGGTTTATTGATAATTCAAAAGGTGTCTAACACAATAATACAAAGTTGTTTAAGTACAGAAACAAAGAAGAACAAAAAGGAAAAACAAATATCTCGGCCATGAATGAGAATCGCCGAGTTACACAGAAAAGGAAAGTGTGTAATTCCTTCCTTGGCGGCCAAGCCTTGAGTTATGGTGTGGGTGGGCCGACTTGCCTCGTTAAAAACCTTGGGAGTAAAACCACTTTGGGATAAAACCACCCAAGGGAAAAAGAGTGCAAGAGAGTCCACCAACTCTCGGACTTAGCATGGGCCGAGCCGGATGGTAAAGACTTGGCATAGTCCGGCCCATGGTTCCCCTAGACGCGTAGAAGGTCCAGCTTCCTTGTTGCTTACACAGTCCACGCCTCCTGTGTTATCCACGTCGCTTACACAGTCCAAATCGCCTGTGTTATCCATATTGCTTACACAGCCCAAGTCTTCTATTGCCTCTCGCTTCTTGGGCTCGTTCTTGAGGTAATCTCCAACTTCCATTGAGTTCATGAGGTTCTCTACTGCAGTGTTGAATCCTTCCCTGAGCCTCCTTGTCCTAGATCGAGTCATTGGTGCTTCCTTGACCTCAGGAATGGCTTGTGGATGGGTGCTTGGCTGGATGTCCTCATCACTTGGGACCAATCGCTCGCGTGCAGTATATAATGCTTGGAATAAACATTATATTGATGTGGTAGATGTGCGTGGTCTGATGCTGGCTACCATGAACTCAGACTTGAAGAGTCAAAACGAGAACGTGGAGTCGCCAATGGAGGTGATCACCAGCCTGAAACTGAAGTTTTAGGATCTGGCACGAGTTGAGAGATTCCAGATGGTGAAGTCTCTCACTGGGTGCAAGCTACCAGAGGATGCTCCAGTAAGTCCTCATGTCATTAAAATGATGGGTTACATTGATAACCTGGGGAAACTGGAATGTCCTGTCAGCTTAGAGTTGGCCACTGACATCATTCTGCAGTCACTGCCGTCTAGTTATGATAAGTTTGTCAAAAGCTATATCAAGAATAACTTGACGAAAACGTTGACTGAGCTGCATGGCATGCTCAAAACAGCAGAGGAAAACATCATAAAGGGTAAAAGATTTGAGAAATCTTGTTTAGACAAGGGTGATGGCAGGGCCGTCCAGATTTGGAATCAGGATAAGCCTGTGTCATCTTATAAGCCCAAGTCCGGCCCATCTGGTGTTAGAAAGTGCTTCTACTGTGATGAGTCATGGCATTGGAAGAGAGATTGCATTAAATTCTTGGAAGATTCACAAGAGATGAAGGAGATGTATGGTACTTCTTCTTCAGGTATTGTGTTATTACTTCAAGTTCTACGTATGTATTGGATACTGGTTGTGGTACTGATATTTTGGAAATATGCAGGGCCTAAGCAACAGTAGAACGTTGAAGAAAGAACAAGTGGAACTGCGTGTCTAGTATGAAGCAATGGTTGCTGCATGAGCCGTAGAGATTCTCCACTTGTAGGAGCCTTTCATACTTGGTTTTAGAAATTAAGTAATTGCTACTATGTATCTGCCTTGTGCAGAGATGTCTTTCATTTTCTTGTAAGAATTTGGATGTTTTTCATTTTGATAAAAGACAAGTTTTGTTCTTTAGATCTTAATGAAATGTCATATGGTAGCACCCCGTTTGGAATGGGTTTTATATCTTAAACCAGCATGAGTTTGAATATAACACAAATACTAAAGGTTTAAGTCTGATGACTCGAACTCGACTTTTCCTTGGCTTAGTCGTTTAACCATATAGAGTGAAGCGGATTCAGAAATTCCATAGTTTTGGACTCATTTGATTATTAATCATTTGAGATATGAATTCTGCTCACTGGGCCAAATGACTAAGGTCCTTTTAGCAGAGCTAAAGGAAACGGGCCAAAGGCTTATTGGGCTTTACACATACTGATGTATGCGGCCCGATGAGCATTAGTGCCAAAGGAAAATCTTATGTACTTCATTACCTTATTGATGACATCAATAAGTATGGCTGTGTTCATTTGATGAGACACGAGCAGGAATCCCTTGAGGAGTTCCAAGATGAAGTGTAGAACCGATTTGACAGAGGTATTGAGATCCTCAATTGAATCGCGGAGGAAAATACTTGAGTCAAGAATTGGGTGATCATCTGACAGAATGAATCGGATCTTATTAGATATGCTCCAATTAATGATGAGTCACATGAATCTTCCATAATCATTTAAGAATACGTTCTAAAATGTCTGTCTTTGCGCAGAAAAAGGGTTTCAATCAGAATCAATTGAAAGACACCACATTGGATGTGGACCGAAAGTTTTTCAAGAATATTGTTTCTGATAATTTGGGGATGGTAGCTAATAAGCTTGAACCCAAATCTGATAAGTTCTACCTCGCTGGTTGTCCTAGGGAAACCAAGGCTTGCTACTTTTATAACCAATCCGAGGACAAAGTTTTGTTGTTCGGAACTGTGTCTTTTGAGAAAGATCATACTTTCAAAAGGAACAGTGGGAGTAAAAGTACACATCGAAGAAATTCGATAAACACAGGAGGCTGCTCAATCTGTTGAGGGAGAGCAGCGGTGAGATCTACAAAGTACTGTAGGACCTACACCTGTGAAGCCTGAAATTCGCAGATCCGAAAGGATCCGTCACTAACTCGAGAGTGATTTCTCGTAGCCGATTGTCGTGATCTGTTGATCATTGAAAGGTGACGAGCATGCGAGATTCAAAGAAGCGATGGTGAGCCCCAACTCCGAAAAATTGGCTGGGTATGCATGTTAGCTTCACCGATCCATTTCTGGATTGAAGCAAACATCTTGGAGTTGGAATCAACATTCTGATAATGTGGTCAAAAGTTTTGACTTGATCAGAAAGAAATAAAACCATGCGTTTACAAGAAGACTAGTGGGAGCGTAATTGCAATTCTCACACCGTATGTACGTAACATACTTAATCTCATAAACGACGTTCCGATGCTAAAGTCTTGTCAAGATTTGGGTCGGAAGTCAAATTTAACGATGGGCATGGAAGAAGGCCGTAAAAGTTCTTGGAATAAGGATCCATTGGAATGGATCAGAAAGGCTAATTGGATCATGTCAAAATCCTTATGTTGATAAGGTATTGGACAGTTCATATGTGCTTAATTCCAAGAATGGCTTCATACCGAAGGTTTTATGGCAATAATCTAAGCAAGATGAAGTGTCGTGGACACTGGCTGAGCTAGTAACAATATTAGCAAGATGAAGTGTTTTTGAACACTGGCTGAACTAGTATGTATGAGTGTGATTCCTTATGCTTTAGAAATAGAATCCATCATAAATGCCATATCTTGCGCTCGTCTAGATGCAGCTTACGCATATAGCATGACGAGAAAATACCAATAAGTTCCGGTAATAGTCACTGAACAGTTACCAGAAATATCCCAAGTGTTTGAGGAACTCTAAGGATAGTTTCGTGGTGAACTAAGGAAGTGACGAACCAGTTGAAAGTAGTTAGACGGACAAAGACGATTCCCGGTTCCCACCTGGTTATGTCTCTTTGTCTGAATTGCGGTGCTGTCTGTTGGAAATGCTCCAAGCAGTGGACCGTATAATGATGCTTTTATCTGAATGGCGGTGTGGTTTGTTGAAACTGTTTCAAGCGAAACACCGCAGAGTCTCCCACAACCTAAGCACGAGATTTATTCTCTTGATGTAGGTATTAGATATCTGAAGAGATGATCTTGATTCTAGTGGAAGTTATTTTAGTTATGTTATAATCTTTATATAAACATGCTATAGCAATGTTTGTGTAAGTTAAAACTGACATCGGTATTATTTAATTATTGGATAATTAAGTAATGGTCCCAAAGTATTTTATGTTCATTTTATAGGTCATCAAGTTGAGGACTTGATCATGAAACCCTATAAGTAAAAGATGACATAAATTATGATGGTCCCTAGTCGAGATTGTCAAAGTGGGACACTGACAACCGCGAGAGACTAGCTTGTGAGGTGACTGTTGACTAAGTTTCATGGAGTCAATGATGTGAGTATCACAGTCAGTCACATAGATATATGTTGGTGAACATATGATCGGACATGACCCGCTAATGAGAACTCTACAGGATAGTTATATCTGTGTCATGAGAGTTTCTCATTACAACTATAGAGTATAGTCCTTAGACCTGAGTTCATCATGCTTTCTAGCATATGAATTGGTGCGCTTTGACCTTGTCAAACGCCGTTCCGTAACTGGCGGCTATAACGGCATTGCTTATGCGTATCATGAAGTATGTGTAGAAACAGGGATGGAACAAGATGGAATTTGTCCCTCCTGTATAACGGGAGATAAATATCTTAGGGCCCATCGAAGATTTGATACTGAGAAAATGCATGGCCGTGCTCAAACGAGGTGATTGTCAGTCGTTTGTTATATCAGTATAGATCAGGAGTTCGATGAACATGATATTGGCTATAATAAGGATGACACAGTCTCTTGCCTTATGCCATATCGAGATATAGAGACGAAGGGATTATAGGAATAGGTGATTCCAGTACAAGTGGGAGATTGTTGGGATTATGTCCTGAAATCACATTGTACTTACTCTAGAGATAGTTGTATAGTCGAGATCGGACAATTCATGTGATACTAGGTAGTCATAATGTTTTGCTAGAAACCGCTTATGACAAATGAGTTGTAACTCATTTCTGGTATCGTGTGAACCTACAGGGTCACACACCTAAGCAAGTTGGATACACTTGGTATGGGATTGATCATTGACATATGATCCGATCAATGTGTATTGGATACACATTGATATCGTGTTTTAAGAGATGTGTCGATCGATGCCCTTGGTGCATCGATCGATACAAGACGTGTGTTGATCGACACCAATAGGTGTGTCGGTCGACACGAGGGCGAAACCGAAACTGATGTTTCGGTTTACCTCGAGGTCAATATATAAACGAGTTTTATGTTTCGACCTAAAAAAGTGTGCCGTCACAGACAGTTTTTCTTGACAGAAAAACTGATCCTCTTTCTCTAGAAAACACAGTAATCCCAAGAGATCCGATTCCCGGTGCTAACATCCCGGCGGATTCCAACTTGTGTGCGTGTGGACTACGATAGAGGCGAGGCATCTGAATCGCTCCTGATCTTGGCTTACCTGATTCATCTTCCGCTGCCAATATCCAGGTAATCACGAGGTCAGATTCATGATTCAATTACTTAAACCCTGAGATCCTAGGCTTAAGGAACCTGACAGCAATTCCGAATTTGGTAGAATTGGCTCAAAGTTACCTCACAAAGTCCAGCCTCACTTTTTGTATACTCCCTTACATATTCCTTTGCATCGTTGGAATGATATTTCTATGGATTTTGTTGTTGGATTGCCTAGGACTAAAACATGGAAGGATTCTATATTTGTTGTGGTAGATAAGTTCTCTAAAATGGCTCAATTAATTTCATGCCACAAAACTGATGATGCTATGCATGTAGCTAACCTGTTATTTAAGGATATTGTGAGATTACATGGCATGCCTAAGACTATTGTTTCTGATAGAGATACTAAGTTTCTTAGTTACTTTTGGAAGACACTTTGGTCTAAGCTAGGTACTAAGTTGTTGTTCTCTACTACTTGTTATCTACAATCTGATGGGCAAACAGAAGTAGTTAATAGGACATTGTCTACTCTATTGTGTGCATTGATCAAAAAGAACCTTAAGACATGTGAAGAATGTTTGCCACATGTTGAATTTGCTTATAATCATGCTAAACATTATGCATCTAAGTTTACTCTAGTTGAAATTGTTTATGGTATCAATCCTTTATCACCTTTAGATATAATGCATTTACCTTTAAGTGAAAGAGCTAGTATGGTTGGAAAGAAAAAGGCAGATTACATCAAGCAGATTCATGAGAAAGCCAAGATAAACATTGAGGATAAGACAAAGCTTTATGCTAAGTATTCCAACAAGGGAAGGAAGGAGATGATCTTCAAGGAAGGAGACATGGTCTGGATACATTTAAGGAAGGAGCGGTTTCCTAATGAGAGAAGGTCCAAGTTGATGCCATGCATTGATGGACCATTCAAGATCATCAAAAGGATCAATAACAATGCCAACCAAATCGACTTGCAAGGTAAGTATAATGTGAGTTCAAGCTTCAACGTTTCTGACTTGGTTCCTTTTATTGCAGATGAATCAGATTTGAGGTCAAATCCTTTTCAAAAGGGAGGGGATGATGTGATCATGGGAAGCTTGGAACCTGAGGACATTGAGAAGCTTGAACCAGAGGAGAATGGAGCTAAGGAGCAGCATGTAGCTGAGGAGAATCAAGAGAAAGAATCAGAAGCTTTGCACATACCAATTGGACCAATGGCCAGAGCTAAGGCAAAGCAATTCAAGCAATCTTTCTACACCCTTCTACACCATGTTCATGGCCAACTTGAGTGTGCTAATCCAGCCACTTTGGTTGTGATTCAAGCCACTTAAGTCATCAGCAATGGAGGTGTGTGTACTTGTACTCTTTTTCCTTTCTCTTGGTTTTGTCTTAATGGGTTTTCCAAGAAAGGTTTTTAATGAGGCAAGCCCACATGCTTACATGTGCCCATTGTTGATCCATAAATCCCATAGCCTATTATGAAGAGAGAATTAGAAATATGAGAGTTTAAGTTGGTCTTTGTGTTATTTTCTAGGTGTATTAATTGCTGCTCATGCAGCCTTGTTGCATTTTCTATTTTAAACTCTTTGTAACCATTTCTGAAATTTTATCAAACTTCTTTTTATCAAATTTTTTTGAGATTGTTTGATATGAATGGTGTGTAATATCCATTCATCTTAGATTCTTCTTTTGGTGTTTCAGTTTTCATCTCCTAGAAGATCTCAGTTCGAAAGTCTTGAAGTCATTCCGCAAACTTCAGAAAGTTTCCTTCACTCCACGGTTTCTAATCTCTTCAATATGTTCATCCATTCTGATTATCATCTATCAAACAACCAGACTCACAAAGTGCATCAAAGGGCTATTATCTTCTCCATTAAGATCACATCATTATCTTTGTGTGAGTTATTGTTGTTATTTATACTTTTTGTGTTCGACCAATATGACTTTTGCGTTGGTCTTGTTGACTTGTTATGGCTTTTTGTCTCCTTTTCTTATGGAAGAAAAACTCTTTTGATTTAATGCAAACTTTTTTTTTCATCTGGTGGATTATATTGAAATTCGAAGATGAAATACAAAGGCTAGCAAGGGTCGCAATCCTTCCAAAGACAAAACTGACAAGTTCACAGATCAAACTCCTGTAGACTAAGATGAAATACAAGCTTACGGAAACAGAAGACAAAAGCTGGCGGTTACAAAGACTACCCCGGCGACTAAAAACAAGAGGGAAAACGATAAGACAAAGAAAGAAAATGGATGAGCAAATGATCCTAATGATAGAACTGTGACAAAGGAAAACCGCTCTCTGGCAAGATCCCATAGAAACTGTTGAAGTCGAAATAAGGCTGAGAAACAAGAGCTCGCAATGATCCAATCTAGTGAAAACATACGCCGAGCACTACCAGCTAAACTCCGAGCATATACAAACTAGAACACAAGAAGACCTAAGCAAAAACTCACCTACATGAGCGAACTAAGAGCTCAAAGCAGAACCAAGGCCAAGCACAAGATGAAAAACCTTGAAGTCCGAAGGGGACAACCCATTAACCAAGACCTCCAGCACTTGCACGCAGGCACACGTAAATCCGAAGAACCTGGACATCTACCAACCAAGACCAATCACCTCCTAGCAAGAGAAGCACTGAAGGACGACGACACTGCAACCCTGAAACACCAAACTACAAAACCAAAAAGAGTCAGAGAAAGGGTAGTAGATGCTGCCGCATCAATAACACGTCCATATAACGGATCCCAAAATGAAACCCAACATAACTTCGCACAGAGAACTTCAGAAGAACAATGTAGAAAAGCCAATCATATGACCAAAAACAACGGCAGAACCAAGGGATGAGGCTAAGAAAAACTCGACAGGCGGCGCTAAGGAACTATCCAAGCCCGTAGCTAGCAAGTCTGCCCAACACCAAGAACCACGATAAAACCTCATCCGAAACAACCAACAACTAGGTAGACCTAATCACACTAAGCACAAGACACTAGAAAAAATACCAGAACCAACCCCTTAACCTGGCAGCGACAAAATGGGATCTCTCACACAATCCAAAGGAAACTCAGATCTACTGCTTAACAGATACGAACCAGCAACTTGACCGGATTGAATCTGACACCAAGCCATCACAAACGGCGCTCACCTCCACACCAGGGCCACCAACCGCAACCGCAAAAACCAAACTCTATGGAAGAAAGTCTTCGCAAAGCCACGCCACAGCAGAAGTACAACCCACATACGTTTCCCAAGTAGAAAGCGCCGGAGAAGAACATGTCAGAGCAAAGGACGCCGGAGAAGAGCAGATCCGAGAAAAGGATGCCGGAGAACAGAGACGTGCAGAGAATTCCGGAAGGGAACAAATCCAATTGCCGATGGAGGAAGGAGAGGCTCGCCGAAAAACTACACACGAAGAGAAAGCTAGAAACTAACAAGAGGACCGGGGCCGGAGCTGCGTGTGAACCTCCACGCAGAAAGTTATGCAAAAAAGTACTCGAAAAGGAAAGTGTTGAAGAACAATGATGATTTTAGGAGAGTTTAAGGCTGTTCGTTTGCCTGCCGGCGGCGGCAGCGGCTGGCGGCTGGCGGCAAGTTTTTGTTCGTTTGCTTGCCGCCAGCGGCAGCGTCTGGCGGCTGAGATTGGTAGCCGCGGCAGTTTTTTGTTCGTTTGCCTGCCGCCAACCGCCGGCGTCAGCCGCCAGCGTCCAATCGCGAACAAATTCCGGACGCTGATTTTTTCGGCGTTAGAAACAGGAACTAGCGGCTGACGCTGGCGGTTGACGCCGGCGGCTGGCGGCAGGTAAACGAACAAAAACCTGCCGTCAGACGCTGCCGCCAGACGCTGCCGCCGGCGGCAGACAAACGAACATGACTTTTAAATAAAATGATTTAATGCAAGCTTAGTTAGACCAAAATAAAATCTCCATTAACTATTTGTTTATATTCTGTCGATAAGAGTTAAAAAAGTGAATTGCCTATAAAGAATCTTCAAAAATGCCGTCGGGAAAAGGGTAATCCCAGGAGTTTGATCTCTAATCCCATTGGACAAGATGACGAAAAAGGGTGATTGATTGTCTTCAGAAAACATGTGCCGAGCCGGAGGTTTATTGAAAAGAATTATATAAAAAGGAATAATAATAAATAAAGACGGTGGGAAGATATTTTTGAAGAAAATATCTTTGATATTTTTCCTGAAAAAAATATCTAAAGAGGTGTCTTCCGCCAAATTGACCGGTGATGATGACGTGGCTCCCTTACCACGTGTAAAAGTGTCTACAAGTGTACTGTTCTTTTATCTTTCCGTCCATCTCTCTCCTTTCTTCCTTCTGATATTATTCCGTCTCTCTCTCTCTTCTTTCTCAACAAGATAGCCAATGGTTGGTGGTGGTTACAGAGGGAGCTGTAGCCGGAGCTCCGACGATGCATCTTCTGTAGAGGAAGAGACGACTTCTTCAATGGTAGATTTCATGTTTCTTATTGGTTCTCTTTCTTATTGCATGTCTGTTTCTTGACCAGAATCTCCATCGTTTTCGCTTTTCAGTTCTGAATTTCCTGTTTTTGCACCTATTTTAATGGCAATAATCTGTTCTGAGGGAATTATTGTGTAGCCAATTAAAGATTTTATCTAAAAATATGTATGTAAAGATGAACATAAAATGGTCAGATGTTTTATCCATTGTGAATAACTTTCGATTTCAGTCTTACTGATGAATTTGATTCACAATTTGCCATTGAAAAACGAAGTAGCTACCAGTTTTTTTTCTTGCTTCACTTATAGAGATATTATTAGATGTTTTTAGATTAGATTTCGAGAAAAGAATTTGAGTTGTGCGTTAATAATTGCAAAACATGCATTCGTTTAATGGTTTCTTGATTACATAACTGATTCCTCCTTTTTAAAACATGTTGCAGGGAAAAGAGTATACGCCTAGAGAATGGACTGATGAGAAGCATAGTTTGTATCTTAAATCAATGGAAGCTTCATTCGTACATCAGCTTTATAACTCCCTCGGTTCCAATGAGAATGTAGGACCATCGACAAGGTTCGGTACGGGTAGAAAACCTTCTGAAGAACAGGTACGAATAAAGACATTTTCCTCGGTTTTGTTTTCATTGCTCATGTGAATTGATCATCCAATTTAGTGTTTCTCTATATATATTGTTTTGCTATTACGTAGTTCAAGGTTCTTCGTGATGGTTTCTGGCAGAAGATGAATGTAAGACAACCTGAGTATCGTCTCAATGGTGGTTCTCACGAGTTTCTTAAGAGTCCATGGATCAAGCACTATAAGCCTTTACCAAAGACCCAAACAGACGAAGGTAGTTTCGAGCTCGAGAATCAAGTGGTCAGCTCAATTGGGAAGAAGGTTATAGTCACATGCAGCTCTGCTTCAGCTTCAAGTCTCAAGCAGATGTCAGGATGCTCTCATTCACGTGAACGGGAACAAATCAGCATCGGCCAAGGTATTAGTTATTCCTCTGTTCAAATATGTTGTTTTTATTGTAGATTTGTATACTAAAGGGTTTCCTATGTGGCTAATGTTTCACAGCAGAGGTATCTGACCAGAACTTTCTCAACGAAGTAACAAAAGGCGAAAATGGAAGCTCCAAGAAGATGAAGACAGTGATGAGTGAATCGTCGAGTACTGATCAGGTGAACTTCTTCCACCAATTAGTGTTTAATCTTATGAATGTGATCGAGTTATTAATCTTAATTATCGTCTTGTTCCTTGTCATATAGGTTGTTCCACTCAGAAAAAACTCCTACAAACATAATGACATAAATTGAAGTCTGTTTCTAGGACAGGGCATTGAAGCTGGTTATGAGAGGAGAATTTTGTAATGTATAGAATTTGAGTAACTAAAAAAAGTCAACTTACTATGATTAGTTACATGTGATTTCATCATATATTCCCTAACTATAAATATATTATATGCTCATGTCCTGTGAGTGGATTCATATGTAATGTGAACCTTAAATTTGCAACAACTTAATTTTTTTATTGATTATTAATACTAGGAGTGGAATTATTATTCGGAATCTAAGATTTGATCTATCCATTCCGAAAATTCGGATACTCGAAAGGATGGGATCCATATCCAGATAGTAAAATTTAGGATCTGTCAAAATCGGATTTGGATTCGGAAAGTTTGATTTTGAGGTATAGATATTTGGATTCGCACCATATATATAAATATTTAATTTTTTTTAAATATAATTTATAGATATATATATATATATATATATATCAATTTATATAAAATTATATATTATTTTTTGCGGATAAAAGTTTCATTAAACAAAGCTTAATAGACTACACAGAAGAAAACAAATTCAGTAAAAGGTTAAAGCCCAAACGGAAGATGCGGCCAAATACAAATTCATCAACTCGTATAATTTGCGAAAACGCCACGTGGACGACTCGAAAACACACGTCAAAGCCACAGAAAACCGGTTATGCAGCTGCTGCCGCAGGAGAAAACGCGGATCGCCAACGACGGAGGATGCCGTGTAGGGAGCTATTTACCCCAGCCGATCGACATCTGAGGAGAGTCACGAAGGAGATGAAAGCAAGATATAGAACAAGTCTTCAATCTTCAGATCTTTGTAGCCTCCGGGAGCGATTACCTAGAATTGGCTCAATCTACTAGCCAAGGAGTTGTGTCTCGAGCAAACTGTCTCCGACGATGCACGCCGCGTCCGCATGCCTAAGAGTACCGGCTCTTGAACTTGTTCTCACGCGTACGATAAGATCGAGAAAGGTGAAGAGTGGCCAGCACCGATTAGACAAATCTCAAACAGATAGAATCTAGAAACAGAAAATCAAAACCCGGTAGCCAACCGGGAGAACTGTCCGATATTGATCGGAAAAGCACCAAGCAGTACACCCGAAGATATTAAAGCCCTCTTCCTAGATCTATGTTAGAGACAAAACAAAAAGGAGTTTGACGGAAAGAAACATAACAACAAGAAAAGAGAACCGGTGAAGTCGCCGGATAAACAAAAATAACCCGGTAACCGGAACGAGAAACACAAAACCTGTTTTTTAGAGAGAGGCAAGAGAAAACAAGAAAGAAACACAAAATCTGTTTTCTAGAGTTATGATTCTACCAGTTTTTTTTTATATAAAATTATATATATATATACACTAAATATAGTTATGTTTTTATAATATAATTTATTTTATTTTAAAAATATAATAAAAATATTATTTTTATAATTATATTATTTATATATTTTTTTTGTTTTTTGTTATTTTTAAAAGGATCTAGATATCTACAAATATTAAGATGTTTTGACGAATATCTCACTCATATATTTAAAAATTCTAGATTTGGATAAAAATAATAATTTTACTGATCCGGCGAATAAGGATCTAGATCCGAATAATTTGAAATTCCCTAGACATCTGATCCATTTCAGCCCTAATTGAGAGTGCCAATTGAGAGTGCCAGTATATATAGTCTATAATTTTGAATTTACCACTAGTATATTTATTTTACTTTTTAATTTTGGTCAATTTGAGAGTAATAGCAAAATTCCACAATTTGACAAGTTCACCATACCGTCTCCCAAGATCCGAATTTGAAATGGGACTAAACTAAAACAAATAAATCCATATTGAATAATCATTTCCTATATGTTTATCCATATTGAATAATCATTTCATATATGTTTCTAAGTACCATTATAGAAGAACTTTTATGTTAAAAATACAAAAATATAAATCTAAGTAAAAATCTATAAATTTATAAATATTAATTAAATCAACTTATTAGATTTGAAAATCATTAAATTTGTAAATTCTATATAGATTTTAAAATCAACTAAAATACATAAAGAAATAACACCTTATAAGATAAAAATAATAATTTTATATTGAATTATCATTACCTATCCATTCTAGTAAAGTTCACTTTTGGTCGCTCTAAATAAAGACTCTCCCAAACACTTTTACCGAGGTCGTCGCCGTCCGTCGTTTCTGCTAGATCTAGTGTTTCCCTGGTGCATGGTGCTCACAGCCGGGACCCGGGAGAGTCTCTCTTCTTGGTTTTATGCTTTTCATTGAAGCGTCCCTCCTCGTCCGCCTCCGTCGTCGGCTACTCCCTGCTCGGCTCTGCTTAACTCTGGCCATCGTCTCCGTGGTGATACGAGTTATGCTCGTCGTAGATCAGCTTTATTCGCCTTCCGGCTAATCTGGGAAGACTTGTGGTTGTAGTCTGCATGTGTGGCCTATCCTCGGGTGTCGTGCCGTGGTTTGTTTCGTCTCTTTCTCGGTGATGTCGCCTCCATTTGACCTTGCGTAGTGTGGTCTAGTCGTTGTTTGGGTTTTTTCCGGATAGTCACTTCTTAAGTCCGGCGATTTGGGGGTTAGGTTTACGAGGTCGTTTTTGCTTGGTTTAGTGTTTGTGGTCTTGTTTAGTTAGTGATCAGGTTCTGGTTCAGCTTTGGTTATAGTTCTCTTTAATTTGGGGTTTGTGCGGGCTGTTCATTTGGTCGGGCTAGGATTTTCTATGTTTAGCCTTGTTTTATCTTCGGTGAATCTATAAACTATGCTCCCTCCCCCGTCTTTAGGTTAGTCAATAAGCAATTTTCTCATAGGTCTTCTGATGTAGCCCCTGTGCAAAAGCTTGGTTGATGGATTGATGGAGATCTAACCACTGACTTAAGAGCTCTCTTGGTTGGATCGAATTGGATGGATTGTGAATAGAGATGGGATTGTTCCTGCTGGCTTAAGAGCTTTCTCAGAAGCAATCAATGGATGGAATAGATTGAGGTCGCCACAAGATCCTATGAGTCTGAATCTTGATAAGACATAAGCTTTCTCTTTGTTTGAATCACACAAGACAAGAGAAAAAACAGATTTCGGCTTCTTTGCTTGAAGAAAACACTCGGTGTACTTTATTGATCTAGGGTAAATGATACACGGCTGTGAGAGGGAACTTTATAATAGTCCAAAAATCTATGCCCATCTAGGGGACTTGAAGCAAATAAAACAGAAAAGGAAATATAGACTCGAACTTGGACCTAATGAAACAAACAGTACAACAACTACTTTTCTTATTTAAACTAGTAAAGGAAACAAAGAATTAACCCTTCAAAACAAAGAATCAACGGTCATATAATGTGTATAAATGAAACTCATACCTTAGCTTATGTTTGTTATGTCCTTGGCCGTTGATCAGAAACCTTCTTCACACGTAGCATTTTGGTCTTAACATCCTGAGCTAGTTGTGATGCTACTTCCTGAGCTAGTTTCTGATCTAGTTGCGATGCTACATATGGTTAGCCCCTTTTGAGTTGAGTTGAATAGTGTTGGGCTGTCCATCCTGATGATGACTTGTTCTTGCTCTTGTACTTGGTCAGTAGCTTGATTGAGTAGATATGGCACAGCTTCATTGACTTGGTTTCTCAAAGCCTTTGTTGCTGGTCTTGTCAACGGACCTTTCCTTATGATGGGGATTGGATCTTCTGCTTCTGGTTCTATGACCTCATCATTCCCTCCCCCTTGAGGAGGTTCTGATCTCATAACTGATTGACCTGCATCATAAGGAGCTAAATCAGAAACATTGAATGTTGGAGAAATGTTTAACTCACCTGGCAGCTCCAGCTTGTATGCGTTGTCGTTGATCTTCTCCAAGACTCGGAATGGTCCATCTTCTCTTGGTGTTAGCTTTGACTTCCTTTGATTCGGAAACCTTTCTTGTCTCATGTGTAGCCAGACTCAATCTCCTGGTTCAAATATCACTTCCTTTCTTCCCTGGTTAGATTTCTGCCTATGCTTTTGTTTCTCCTTCTGTACTTGTATAGATAGCCTGAGGCAAAGGGGTAAGATCTAAAGGAGCTAAATGATTAAACCCATACACAACTTCAAAAGGAGAGTGGTTAGTAATAGAATGCTTAGCATGATTATAGGCAAATTCAATGAATGGCAAGCAAGATAACCAGTTCCTTATATTCTTATCAACCGTGGCTATTAGGAGTGTTGAGAGAGTCCTGTTTACTACCTCAGTATGTCCATATGTTTGGGGATAACAAGTGGTGGAATAAAGCAGATTGGTTCCCAGCTTCCTCCAAAGTACACTCCAAAAGTGGCTCAAGAACTTTGCGTCCCTGTCTGAAACAATAGTTCTTGGAATTCCATGCAACTTGACCACTTCCTTAAGAATAGATCAGCTATCTGTTGGGGAATCCGAGCCAATTCTACAGATTCAGAATTCTCGCGAGTTCCCGATAGCCTAGGATCTAGGGTCTAGTTAATTGAATCATGGATCTCACCTCGTGATTACCTGGTGTTTGGCAGCGGAAGATGGATCAGGTAATACGAGATCTACTGCGCCTCAGATGCTGCGCCTCTATCGTAGTCCACACGCACACAAGCTGGAATCCGCCGGGTGCTAGCGCCGGTGCTCGGATCTCTTTGGGACCTTAGTTTCTAGAGGAAGAGCTTCTGTTTTCTGTCTCAGAAAACTGTCTGGGCGGCTCATCTGTCTTAGGTCGAATAATAAGATCACTTATATATCGACTCTGTCATAAACCGAAACATCAGTTTCGGATTTGCCACTGTGTCGACCGACACATCCATTGGTGTCGATCGACACAAGTCTTGTATCGACCGACGCGCCTAATGGTGTCGATCGATACACCTCTTTGAAACTCAATTCGATGTGTATCTAATACACATCGATCAGACCATATGCCAATGATCAATCCCATGCAGAGTATATCCAACTTGCTTAGGTGTGTGACCCTATAGGTTCACATGATACTAGAAATGAGTTACAACTCATTTGTCATAATTGGTTTCTAGCAAAACATTATGACTACCTAGTATCACATGAATTGTCCGATCTCGACAATACAACTATCTCTTGAGAGAGTACAATGTGATTTCAGGACATAATCCCAACAATCTCCCACTTGTACTGGAATCACCTATTCCCATAATCCCTTCGTCTCTATATCTCGATATGGCATAAGGCAAGAGACTGTGTCATCCTTATTATAGCCAACATCATGTTCATCGAATTCCTGATTCATACTGATAAAAAAAACGACTGACAATCACCTCGTTTGAGCACGGCCATGCATTTTCTCAGTATCAAATCTTCGATGGGCCCTGAGATATCTATCTCCGTTATACAGGAGGGACAAATCCCATTTTGTTCCATCCCTGTTTCTACACATACTTCATGATACGTCGGAACAATGCCGTTATAGCCGCCAGTTACGAAACGACGTTTGACAAGGTCAAAGCGCACCAATTCATATGCTAGAAAGCATGATGAACTCAGGTCTAAGGACTATACTCTATAGTCGTAATGAGAACCTCCCATGACACTTATATATAACTATCCTGTGGAGTTCTCATTAAGCGGGTCATGTCCGATCATATGTTTACCAACATATATCTATGTGACTTACTGTGATAATCATATCACTGACTCCATGAAACTTAGTCCAACAGTCACCTCACATACTAGTCTGCGCGGTTGTTAGTGTCCCATTTTAACAACCTTGACTAGGGACAATCATAATTTATGTCATCTTTTACTTATAGGGTTTCATGATCAAGTCTTCAACTTGATGACCTATAAGATGACCATAAAGTACTTTGGGACCATTATTTAATTATCCAATAATTAAATAATACTGATGTCAGTTCTAACTTACACAAACATTGCCAAAGCATGTCTATGTAAAGTTTACAACATAACTAAAATAACTCCCACTAGAATCAAGATCATCTTTTCAGATATCTTACACCTACAGCAACATAATAAATTCCGTGCTTAGGTTGTGGGAGAGAGTGCGGTGCTATTGCTTGAAACAATTTCAACAAATTACACCACCATTCAGATAAAAGCACTATTCTACGGTCTACTGCTTGGAGCCTTTCCAACAGTTAGCACCGCTATTCAGACAAAGAGACATAACCAGGTGGGAACCGGGAATCGTCTTTGTCCGACTAACTACTTTCAACTGGTTCGTCACTTTATCAGTTCACCACAAACCTATCCTTAGTGTTTCTCAACACTTTGGATATTTCTGGTAACTATTCAGTGACTATTACCGGAGTGCATTGGTATTTTCTCGTCATGCTTTATGCTTAAGCTGCATCTAGACGAGCGCAAAATATGGCATTCATGATGGATTCTATTGCATCAGCATAAGTAATCACACTCATTAATACTAGTTCAGACAGTGTTCAAAACACTTCTTCTTGCTAATATTGTTACCAGCTCAGCCAGTGTCCAAGACACTGCATCTCGCTTGGATAATTGCCATAAGACCTTTGGTATGAAGCCATTCTTGGAATCAAGCACATTTGAACTGTCCAATACCTTATGAACATAAGGACTTTGATACGATCCAATTAGCCTACTTAATCTATATTAATAGATTCTTATTCCAAGAATTCACGCGGTACTCCCATGTTTATCGTTTAAGTTTGACTTCTGACCTAAATCTTGACAAGACTTTAGCGTCGGAACGTCGTTTGTGAGATTCAAGTATGTTATCTACATACTGTGTGAGAATTGCCATTACGCTCCCACTAGTCTTCTTGTAAACGCATGGTTTCTTTTTCTTTCTGATCAAGTCAAAACTTTTGACCACATTATCAGAATGTTGATTCCAACTCCAAGATGTTTGTTTCAATCCAGAAATGGATCGGTGAAACTAACATGCATACCCAGCCAATTTTCGGAGTTGGGGCTCACCATCGCTTTTCTGAATTTCGCATGTTCGTCACTTTTCAATGATCAACAGATCACGGCAATTGGTTACGAGAAATCACTCTCGAGTTAGTGACGGATCCTTTCGGATCTGCGAATTTCAGGCTCCACAGTTGCAGATCCTACAGTACTTTGTAGATCTCACCGCTGCTCTCCCTTAACAGGTTGAACAGCTTACTGTGTTTATCGAATTTCTTCGATGTGTACTTTTACTCCCACTGTTCCTTTTGAAAGTATCACCTTTCTTAAAAGACACAGTTCTGGGCAACAAAAGCACTAAGCCTTGGTTTCCTCAGGACAACCAGCGAGGTAGAACTTATCAAGTATGGATTCAAGTTTGTTTGTTGACTGCTGTCTTATACAAACCTTGCAATCCCAATTCATCAGAAAAACAAATTTGGAAATCACCCAGTCCACATCCAATGTGGTGTTTTTTCACTGATTCTGATAGAAACCTTTTAGCGTGAACATAGACATTTCAGAACGTATTCTTAAATGGTTATGGAAGATTCATGTGACTCATCATCAATCGAATCACATCTCATAAGATCTGATTCATTCTTTCAGATGATCACCCAATTCTTGACTATAGTATTTTCCTCCGCGATTCAATCGAGGATCTCAATACTTCTGTCAAATTGGTTCTACACTTCATCTTGGAACTCCCTTAAGGGATTCCAGCTTGTGTCTCATCAAATGAACACAGCCATGCTTATTGAATCCATCAATAAAGTAATGAAGTACAGAATATTTCCTTTGGCAATAATGTTAGTTGGGCCGCATACATCAGTATGTGTAGGGCCCAATAAGCCTATGGCCCGTTTCCTTTTAGCTCTGCTAAATGGGCCTTAGTCATTTGGTCCAGTGAACAGAATTCATATCTCAAATGATTAAAATCAAATGAGTCCAAAACTATGGATTTACTGAATCCGCTTCACTCTTGTGGTTAAACGACTATACCAAAGAAAAGTCGAGTTCGAGTCATCATACTCAAACCGTTTTGCATTTATGTTATATTCATGTTGGTTTAAGATATAAAACCCATTCTAAACGGGGTGCTACCATTAAATATTTCATTAAGATCAAAAGGACAAGATTTGTCTTTTATCAAAATGAAAAACATTCAAATTCTTTACAAGAAATTGAAAGACATTTTGCATATAGCAAGTACATGGTGGCAATTACTTAATTTCAAAAACCAAGTAGGAAAGGCTCCTACAAGTGGAGAATCTCTACGGCTTATGTAGCAACCATTGCTTCAACCAGACACGTAGTTCCACTTGTCCTTTCTTCAACGTTCTACTGTCGCTTAGGTCCTGCATATTTCAAAAATATCAGTACCACAACAAGTATTCAATACTTATGTAGAACTTGAATTAATAACACAACACCTGAAGAAGAAGTACCATACATCTTCCCCATCTCTTGTGAATCTTCCAAGAATTTATTGCATTCTCTCTTCCAATGCCCCGACTCATTACAGTAGAAGCACTTTCTGACACCAGATGGGCCTGACTTGGGCTTATAAGATGACACAAGCTTATCCTGATTCCAAATCTGGACGGCCCAGCCTCTACCCTTGCCAACACAAGATTCCTAAAATCTTTTACCCTTTATGATGTCATACTCTGCTGTTTTGAGCATACCATGCATCTCAGTCAACGTCTTCGTCAAGCCTTTCTTGATATAGTTCTTAATGAACTTATCATAGCTTGACGGCAGTGACTGCAGAATGATGTCAGTAGCCAACTCTAAGCTGACAGGACATTCCAGTTTCCCCAGGTTATCAACGTAACCCATCAGTTTAATGACATGAGGACTTACTGGAGCATCCTCTGGTAGCTTGCACCCAGTGAGAGACTTCACCATCTGGAATCTCTCAACTCGTGCCAGATCCTGAAACTTCAGTTTCAGGCTGGTGATCATCTCTATTGGCGACTCCATGTTCTCGTATTGACTTTTCAAGTCCGAGTTCATGGTAGCCAATATCAGACCACGCACACCTACCACATCAATATAATGCTTATTCCAAGCATTATATGCTGCATGCGAGCGATTGGTCCCAAGCCTTTCTGGAAGAGCTTTCTCAAGGACATAGTCCTTGCTCTCCTGCTTGAGAATGAATCTCAGATTCCGATACCAATCAAGGAAATTGGATCCATTTAACTTGTCCTTCTCAAGGACGGATCGCAACGAGAAAGTAGTCATAGACATAAGCTGAAATCCAAGAAAAACAAAGATTTAGTTATGTATATGATGAGAAATCTTATCAAATAAGAAAACTCGCATTATATTCAAACAATGTTTCCTCGATGAATATAATGGTCCAAGATCCTCAGATTACTAAAACCGAGTGGGCGACTCGCCGTTACTCAAAATTTAGTTATCTAGGTAAGCAAATCATTGCTAATTGTACTCAGTACAACTCCTGGTTGTGGATGAGACAAACTATGTCTAATCCACTTTGATGTCTCTGGGCTCAGAACTTCTGATAGCTCAGTCAAGTAAAACCAATCCTTTTCTGTCTTGTGATCATTGACAGTTGCACTGCAAGTCTATCAATGACCACCTGTCTTACTCATTGTCACTTTGGATACCAAGGACTCCAAGATTATCCAACAATGAAACAAGTTTTGACAGTAGACAAGGTTGGACAAGACATCAAGGTTACTTGATACTTAGTTGAAGAAACTAAACTCTGAAGGTTAGCAAATCAATTTGTTGGGTCATGTAATTGTTGATGTTTAGCAACTGCAAATCCATCAACATAACTATCTGCCTTACTCACGTAATTGTGGACAACAAGCTCTTGGCTAGACCATCACACAACTAAACGAGTCTTGACAGTTGACCACATTGAAGCTAATCTTTGATCAATGTTTAAGTCTAGTTTGGTTTCTGCAAATTCAAGGTTGAATAACCAGAATTTCGAATACTGCGTCGATCGACACAGACTATGTCTGTCGATCGATACTACCAAACAAAACCGGACTTCAATAACCAGTTAATCCAATTAACCCGGTTCATTGAACCGGTCATGTCGATCGACACAACCCATGTGTGACGGTCGACATAGACCTAAACCGAAAATAGTTCTTGATAACCGGTCCAATTCAATTGAACCGACTTATCTGATCAAACTGATCTTAACCAATCGGTTTATACTAATTGGGATGATCAGTTCAATCCAATTGAACCAATTCATCCAATTTAAACCGTTTAAACCAGTTTCAACTGATTGCGATAACCTGTCCAATTCAATTGAACCGACTTATCCAATCAAACTGATTTATCCCATCGGTTCATGCTAATTGAGATAATCAGTTCAATCCAATTGAACTAATTCATCCAATTTAAACCGATCTATTCGGACTTAACCAAGCATGATGACCGGTCCAATCCAATTGAACCGATTAACCATTCGCTCGGCCTGTGTCGATCGACACTCAAACTGTGTCGATCGACACTCGACCGAGTTTGCTCTGTGTCGACCGACACACCCAGTGTGTCGATCGACACAGAAGGCTTTCGGTTTTTCTTCGCGAAAAACCCTAGCCGCCGAATCTGTCGATTTCGCCACTTTGTGTCGATCGACACTGTGCGAAAACACAGATTCGATTCCGAGCAAAATCGATCTAACCTGTTCTAGCCAAACAACCTAGTTTTCGAATCTAAATCATCAAATTCAATGAACAGGTTCGATTCAATGATAAAACCCTAAGGCTCTGATACCACTGTTGGGGAATCCGAGCCAATTCTACAGATTCAGAATTCTCGCGAGTTCCCGATAGCCTAGGATCTAGGGTCTAGTTAATTGAATCATGGATCTCACATCGTGATTACCTGGTGTTTGGCAGCGGAAGATGGATCAGGTACTACGAGATCTACTGCGCCTCAGATGCTGCGCCTCTATCGTAGTCCACACGCACACAAGCTGGAATCCGCCGGGTTGCTAGCGCCGGTGCTCGGATCTCTTTGGGACCTTAGTTTCTAGAGGAAGAGCTTCTGTTTTCTGTCTCAGAAAACTGTGTGGGCGGCTCATCTGTCTTAGGTCGAATAATAATATCACTTATATATCGACTTTGTCATAAACCGAAACATCAGTTTCGGATTTGCCACTGTGTCGACCGACACATCCATTGGTGTCGATCGACACAAGTCTTGTATCGACCGACGCACCTAATGGTGTCGATCGATACACCTCTTTGAAACTCAATTCGATGTGTATCTAATACACATCGATCAGACCATATGCCAATGATCAATCCCATGCAGAGTATATCCAACTTGCTTAGGTGTGTGACCCTGTAGGTTCACATGATACTAGAAATAAGTTACAACTCATTTGTCATAATTGGTTTCTAGCAAAACATTATGACTACCTAGTATCACATGAATTGTCCGATCTCGACAATACAACTATCTCTTGAGAGAGTACAATGTGATTTCAGGACATAATCCCAACACTATCTGCACAACATCTTTAGTCTTGTTGCAAGCAATGAAATGAGCCATTTTTGAAAACCTATCAACAACTACAAAGATGGAATCCTTGTTGTTGATCTTGGGCAATCCTAAAACAAAATCCATTGAAATGTCCACCCATGGTGTGTTAGGAATTGGTAAAGGCATATATAAACCATGTGGATGTAACCTGGACTTGGCCTTTAGGCACATGAAGCATTTGGCACAGAACCTTTCCACATCTCTCTTCAAGTGTGGCCAAAATAAATGCTCCTTCAAGACACTATAAGTCTTGTCTCTGCCGAAATGCCCCATCAAACCTCCTCCATGAGCTTCTCTAGTGATCAACTCCTTCATGGAACCTTGTGGAATGCACAGCCTCTTTTCCTTGAACAGAAAACCATCTTGCTGATAGAACACTCCAAATGATGCCTTAGATGTCTCCTGGTACACGCCCTTGAAGTCTGGATCATCAGCATACATTTCTTTGATATGCTCAAATCCCATGATCTTAGACTCCATTGTTGTTATGAGAGCATGGCGCCTTGATAGTGCATCTGCCACAATGTTTTCTTTCCCCTTCTTGTACTTGATCACATAGGGAAAAGTTTCTATGAACTCCAACCACTTTTCATGCCTCTTCTTAAGAGTAGTCTTTCCTCTTAGGTGCTTTAGAGTCTCATGATCTGTATGTATCAAAAACTCTTTAGAAAGAAAGTTATGTTGCCAAGTTTCCAGTGATCTTACCAGAGCATACAACTCTTTGTCATATGTTGGGTAGTTGAGTGTTGCACCACTCAGATTCTCACTAAAGTAAGCTACTGGTCTGCCTCCTATTCCTGTACTAGAAGCATCACACTCAATCTCAAACATTTTTATCAAAGTTAGGAAGTACCAATACTGGTGCATTGATGAGACTGGTTTTGAGCCACGTGAATGCTTGTTCCTGAGCCTCTCCCCATTCAAATGCTTTGTCCTTATTGGTCACTGAGGTAAGAGGTGCTGCTATGGTGCTGAAGTCTTTGACAAATCTCCTGTAGAAGCTTGCTAGACCATGGAAACTCCGGACATGTCCAATCATTGTAGGTGTTGGCCAATCTTGTATTGCCTTGATCTTCTCATCATCCACCTTAAGTCCCTGTGAACTTACAACAAATCCTAGGAAAACCAATTGATCAGTGCAAAAGATGCATTTCTTTAAATTTGCATAAAGGCCTTCTGATATAAGTGTTTGCATAACCTGTTCTAGATGCTTAACATGATCATCTAAGCAGTGGCTATAAATCAGTATGTCATCAAAATATACTACCACAAACTTGCATATAAAAGCTCTTAGAACATGTTCATTAATCTCATGAATGTGCTGGGAGCATTGGTGAGACCAAATGGCATGACAAGCCATTCATACAGCCCTTGCTTGGTTTTGAAGGCTGTTTTCCACTCATCTCCTTCTTTCATCATGACTTGGTGATATCCACTCTTCAAGTCTATCTTGGAGAAAATGGTTTCTCCACTCAGCTCATCAAGCATGTCATCAAGTCTTGGGATATGATGTCTTTACTTGATTGTGATGTTGTTGATGGCCCTGCAATCAACACACATTCTCCATGTACCATCCTTCTTTGGAACGAGCAGAACTGGTACAACACATGGACTCAAGCTTTCCATGATATATCCCTTTGACATCAGCTCTTGAACTTGATTTTCCAGCTCCTTAGCTTCTTCTGGATTCACTCTATAAGCTGGTCTGTTGGGCAATGGAGCTCCTGGTACCAAATCAATTTGGTGTTCAATGCCTCTCAAAGGTGGAAGTCCAGCTGATATGTCTTCTGGAAGCACATCTTTGAATCTGTCCAATAGCTCAGACACGGCTAAGTGGTGCTCCTGCTCTTCTGAACCTGAAAGATACCCCTCCTGAAAGGATTATGCGTTTTTCCATGGTTCAATTCTCAGATTGCAACCTAGCACATAATCTTAAACAGATCTAGGTTCTTGTAATCGAATCATAAAACAAACCTGATCTTTACCTTTGCAGCGGAATGATTGGTGGTAATGACAAGATCAGATTAGAGCTGATGAGAACCGGCTCCTCCTCAGGTATCCACACTCTTACAAGCAGGGGATGGCTGCTAGACCGGATGGAATCAAGACAGAGAGAGAGAGACGATGGGAGGAGAGAGAGCCGCGGCCACCTTCTCCAAAAACGCCAACCAAAAAGAATACCAGGGTTTTTCAACCCTTGTTGCAATCTTATTTCACTAATGGGCCCAAGTTTAATTAATTAATTAAACTAATGGCTCATTAGTCTTTTGGGCCCAAGACACAAATCAGACAAAAGCCCATTTGTTGTCTGCCCAACTCTCTGTACAAATACAGTAAATGCCTTAGCATCTTACCGTATTAATTCCATCTTAACTTTCCCGTTAGCTATGGTGTGTGACCCTTTGGGATCATACAATACTGGTAATAAGTCCTAAACTTATAGATCAAGAGCGGACTCTAGCAAGCCATCATGATCACCCAGTATTTATGACTTATGTCTGATCTCGACATTTATCATACTTTCTAGAGATAGTACAGTAGATTTCAGGACATTCCCAACAATCTCCCACTTGTACTGGAATCCTACATTCCCTAGTCCTTTTGTCATAATATCTCGATCTGGCATAAGGCAAGATGCGTGTCATCCTTATATAGCCAGACCATGTTCATCGGACCAGATTTGATACTGACAATGCAAACGACTTGGGCAAGTCCGTTTGGGAGTGGCCACTCTCTTACCAGCTATCAAGTCTCCGATTGGCCTAGAGATATTACCTCCGTTAAACGGCAGGGACAAATCCCATCTTGTTCCATCACTATGAACTACACACTTCATAATACACCCAACCAAGGTCCTTATAGCTCCCAGTTACGAAACAGCGTTAGACAATGATCAAAGTGCATCAATCCATGTGCAGCCACATGCATGCGAACTCAGGTCTAAGGACTATACTTTATAGTCGTATATGAGAACCTCTTATGACACAGATATTAATATCTTGTAGAGTTCTCATCAGCGGGCCATGTCCGGTCATATGCTCCCCTACATATACCTATGTGTCGACTTTGATGCCGCGCATCTATGACCCCTCGAAACTTGGTCATAAGTCTCAACACAATCTAGTCTCAAGTGGTTGTTGGTGTTCCAATTTCAACAACCTTCGACTATGGACACTATGATTTATGTCATTTCATTAAATATGAGGTTTCAGGATCAAGTCTTACTCATGTACTTCGATGGCCCATATATAATGACATGAATCATTTTGGAACGATTATTTATATCACAGTTAAAATAATCCAGAAATCATAGATTTCATAAACATAAAATATTATGTTTACATGAACCTTTCAAAACAACTAAGTAAAGCCCTTTACAAACTCCCACTGAAATTAAGACTACATCTTAATTTCACTCATCCTACAGCTACAGTCCGCGACTCGTGCTTAGGCATAAGGAGTGGCTTCGTTAATAGATTAGCAACGTTCTCCTTCGATGAAACTTGCTTATCTACTTAACACCTCTGTCATTTATCTCACGGAATAGGTTATACCTACCCTCAAGGTGTTTGGACCTCTGATGTGCAGCTAGTCTCATCTATGCTGGGAATCACATCAAGTTCAGTGATGGACTCTTCTTTCCAAACAACCTCTTTCGCCGCTTCTCAAGCTGCGAAATGTTCAGCTTAAGTCATGGAGTCAGCAACGGTGCCTTGCACCGCCAGTCAGACACAAGATATAGCCGGACTGTGACCGGGAATTATCTTTGTCTATTGGAAACTTGCCTTTCAGACTCTATCGACTTGTAGCACCTCACTTTCTCCGTAAATCAAGAATTTATCCTTAGTATTCCTCAAATACTTTAGGATATTCTTTACGCCAATCCAGTGATTCTTTGCTGGATTTGACTGGTCTTTACTTGTCTTGCTTAACATTAAAACAACATCAAACAAGTACGTTTCATGGCATACATGATAGATCCAATTGCGGACGCATATGGAATCTCATCCATGCATTTAAGCTCAGCAGATATCGTAGGATACTGTTTCTTGCTTAACATATTGCCATGTGACATTGGCATAAAACCCTTCTTGGAATGCTGAAAACGTGTAGGACTTTGTCAATTTAAGAATCCTGACTTTGTCCTACCAGCTCTTTTGGATCTCTATCTTTAGATCCAAAATCCAAGAACTACGTGGCTTTACCCATGTCAATCATAAAACCAACTCCCAAGCCAGTTCTTTACCGACTGCAGCATTGGGACGTTATTTCCGAGAATCAGTATGTCATCGACATACAATATGAGAAATGCAACATCGCTCCCATTTATCTATTAGTAAACGCACAGTTCCATTTCGTTCCTGTTCAAGTCAAAACCTTGACTACTTCAACAGAACAAAGATTCCAACTCCGATATGTTTGCTTCCATCCATGAATGGATCGATGAAGCTAACTTACATAAAATGTAATTTTTCGGAGTCCGGGCTCACTTTCGCTTCTTTGAATTTCGCAGATTCGTCGCTTTCAATGATCATCAGATCATGCGAACTTTCAATGATCATCAGGTTCAACTAATGACGAGAAATCACTCTCGGATTAGTGACGGATTCATTCATATCTGCGAACTTCAGGCTCTACAGGTGTAGATTCTACAGAAATCTGTAAATCCATCCGTTGCTCTCCCTCAACAGGTTGAGCAGCCTCCTGTATTTCTCGAATTTCTTCGAGTTATACTTTTACTCCCACTGTTCTTCTTGGAAAGTAACTTCCCTTCTTAGAAAACAGAATGGACGTAAAAGTAACAAGCCTTGGTTTCCCTAGGACAACCAGTGAAGTAGCACAACTACAAATACTCAGTAAAGACGAATTTGGATCGATTCCAATCCACATTTACGTGGTGTCTTTCAACTGATATTGGTGGAACTATTTCAGCGTAAACTTAGATATTTCTAGAGCGTTATTCTTAAAGAATATCATGGAAGATTCGTGTGACTCATCTTTAATCATTTCTAATGAGATCTGATTCATTCTCACAGAAACACCTCTAGGTTTTCAGGAGAAATGAGCTGTGAAACGACTTCACACTCATTCAGATGATCACACCATCAATGACTTAAGTATTCTCACTCGTGATCTAATCCAGAGTCTCAATACTTCTGTCACTCAGGTTCTATACCTCATTCTGGAACTCTTTCGACCATTTCAAAGAATTACGACTCGTGTCTCATCAAATGAACACAGTCATACTCACTGAAGTAATCAGTAAAGATAATGAAGTACAGGAAATTTTTCTCTGGCATTACTGCTCATCGGGCCACATACATGAGTATGTTCAAGGTCCAATAAGCCTTTGGGCCTTTCTCTAGCTCGGCTAAGATGGGCCCTTTGTCTTTTGGTCCAGTAAGCAGAATTCAAGTCTCATAAGATATCCGATCAAATGAGCCCAAAAGTCCATAACTATGGGATTTCTGAATCCAACTCACTCTATGTGACCAAAACATTTACGCCAAGAAAAATCAGGTTTAATTCATCAGATTTAAACCAATTCGGTATTTATGTTACTTTTAGGCACTCTTTGGTTTAAGATATAAAACCCATTCCTTGAATAGGGTGCTACAATCAATATTTCATTGAGATCAAAAGAACAAAACTTGTCTTTTATCAAAATGAAAAACATTCAAATTCTTACAAGAAAATGAAAGACAACTCTGCTTAAAGCAGGTACATTGTAGCAATTACTTAATACAAAACCAAGCCTCAAAGGCATCTACAAGTGAAAACCCTACGGCTGAGGCAGCATCCATAGCTCCTTCCAGATACGCAGTTCCACTTGTCCTTCCTTCAACGTTCTACTGTTGCTTAGGCTCTGCATATTATAAAAAATATCAGTGCCACAACCAGTATCCAATACCTATAAGGTAGAACTTGAAGTAATAACATGAATACCTGAGGAAGTAGTCTTATACATCACCTTCAACTCCTCATAATCTTCCATGAATTTAATGCAATTTCTCTTCCAATGCCCAGTCTCTTTACAGTAGCAGCACTTACCAACGTAAGAGGTATCTGACTTGGGCTCAGAAGACACACGCTTGCCATGATTCAAAATCTGGACAACTTTGTCTTCACCCTTGTCAGCATTAGGTTTAGTAAACCTACCCTTCTCCTTCATGAGATTGTACAGGGTACTCTTCACGTTTGGCTCAACTGTCTTGAGCATATCATGCAGTTCAGTCAACGTCTTCGTTAAGCCTTTCTTGATATAGTTCCTTACGAACTTATCATAGCTTGACGGCAGTGACTGCAGAATGATCTCAGTTGCCAATTCCTGGCTAACTGGATAATCCAGTTTCCTCAGGTTATCAACGTAACCCATCATTTTACTGACATGAGGACTTACTGGATGATCATTTGGTAGCTTGCAGCTAGTGAGAGATTTAACCAACTGGTATCTCTCCACTCTTACCTGCTCCTGAAATTTCAATTTCAGGCTGCTGATCATCTCTATTGGCGACTCCATGTTCTCATATTGCTTCAGCAAATCTGAGTCCATGGTAGCCAATATCAGACCACGCACATCTACCACATCATTATAATGCTTATTCCAAGCATCATATACTGCATGAGAGGCATTGGACCCGATCCTCTCGGGGAGAGCTCTTTCAAGGACATAGTCCTTTCTCTCCTGCCTGAGGACTAGCCTCAGGTTCCGTGACCAAGTCAAGAAATTTAATCCGTTCAGTTTGTCCATCTCAAGGACAGACCGGATCGAGAAAGTGTTTTGATTGTTTGTGCTAGTCATAACTGAAATTTAGAGATAAATAGAGTTTTAGTTATTTAGTTCATAAAAGAGTAATCTTAATAACTTATAAGAAAACTCGCATTGCATTCAAAATTTCTTTGTTTAACCTCATAAGAATGCAATTATTCCGAGACCCATGTTTAGCTAAATCCAAAGTGGGCCGCTGGCCGTCACCCGGAATTAGCTTTACTTGGTAAGCATACACACAGCTAGTTATAACCATATAACTCTCGGTTGTGGATTGGGCCCAAGGCCCAATACACCAGATGTCTCAAGGCCCGGGACTCCCGATGGCCCAGTCAAGGAAACCAATCTCTTACAGCCAAATAATCACTAAAGTCTGGGACTCCCAATGAAATTAGTGACTATATACTATTTTACTTACGCGAAAACAGACACCTCACACTGTAAGCCATATCTGTAATCGAATAAGCGTTAAGTAACTGACAAGATTGGAAAGACATCCAAGCTTGATATTGGTTTTGAGGATTTTAAGTTTTATTTCCAAAAATAGAAGATTACTATTTTGGGAAACTTACTTGTTTTAGAAACTTTCTAAATTTAGAAATATTCCAAAAATAGAAATTTCTAATTTAAAATTTTATAAATATTTTGGGTTGGGTCACAAATTATAGGCCCAATTCTTGGCCCAAGACCATAGAATTCCAGTTGGCCCAATAATTTGACATAAACGAGTCGGTTTATTAATTCTGGTCCAAGACCAAATTAACTATCAAAACCATCGGTTATTTACTAAACCAGACCAGCTCTAAATTATTTGGTCCAACCAAATAAAACTTAGACCAGCCTTCGGTTTAGGTTAAAATTCAATTTTTTGAATTTCAATCCGGTTTAACCAGAAATTAAATAATACCAATTGTATTAAATAATTTCCAGCAAACCGCGATTTGGGTTAACCGCTTGAACCACCAATTAAATTGGATCGGTTCAGTTAAGTCCAAAACCGGGAAGAAACACCTAGTGTTTTAGCCAATTTGACCTAACTTGCGGTTTAAGGCTTTAAACACACGATTAACCGCCAATTAAATTGGACCGGTTTAATCGGTGCGGATTGGGCAACGAACCGCGAAGCTCGGTTTAACCAATTGACTATTCGCGGGACGTAAAGTTTTAACGGGCCAAACGATAGGATCCATGATCAGATCATGGACCCACGATCCAACTCGGCCCATCACGCATGATCCGTCCACCGGCCTCACGATCGATTGATCGATCTCGGCCCAAACGATCATACGGTTGGCTCTCGATCACTTGTGGATCACGGCAACACTCGGCCCATTATCGATCAATCATGCCATCGGGACAGGATTGTACAATCGATCATACGGCCTCGCTTCCCACGATCGTCGATCATCCATGCACACTCGATCATGCTATGCATACGATCGATGCCAACGATCGATCGATCCATGAATTAAGCGATCATGCCATGATCCTTGATCCGAGACTTAGCAATCAACGGCCCATCATCTCTCGGCTAAGCGATCGAAGGCCATCGATCACACGAAACATCACGGCCGATTGGATCCGTGAACCCTACGTCGCGATTGGCTCTCGGCTTACTTGAGAGACAAGGGATCGATCGCATCTCTCCTCTCATTCAACCGAGACCATAACATCACGATCATGAAATGCGATCGCCGGCCCTAATTTTGAACCTAGCAGCTCACGCAAAACAATGGCAACTTGACATCTCCAATGATCCGAGACCATAATGAGAAATTCGATTAGGGTTTTAACGATTTAATCAATTTTTATTCATTAAATTGATTCAACAAACCATTAAACAATCATTATGATCCAAATTACAAGAATCTAATGAACCTGGCTCTGATACCACTGAAAGGATTATGCGTTTTTCCATGGTTCAATTCTCAGATTGCAACCTAGCACATAATCTTAAACAGATCTAGGTTCTTGTAATCGAATCATAAAACAAACCTGATCTTTACCTTTGCAGCGGAATGATTGGTGGTAATGACAAGATCAGATTAGAGCTGATGAGAACCGGCTCCTCCTCAGGTATCCACACTCTTACAAGCAGGGGATGACTGCTAGACCGGATGGAATCAAGACAGAGAGAGAGACGATGGGAGGAGAGAGAGCCGCGGCCACCTTCTCCAAAAAAGCCAACCAAAAAGAATACCAGGGTTTTTCAACACTTGTTGCAATCTTATTTCACTAATGGGCCCAAGTTTAATTAATTAATTAAACTAATGGCTCATTAGTCTTTTGGGCCCAAGACACAAATCAGACAAAAGCCCATTTGTTGTCTGCCCAACTCTCTGTACAAATACAGTAAATGCCTTAGCATCTTACCGTATTAATTCCATCTTAACTTTCCCGTTAGCTATGGTGTGTGACCCTTTGGGATCATACAATACTGGTAATAAGTCCTAAACTTATAGATCAAGAGCGGACTCTAGCAAGCCATCATGATCATCCAGTATTTATGACTTATGTCTGATCTCGACATTTATCATACTTTCTAGAGATAGTACAGTAGATTTCAGGACATTCCCAACACCTCCCTAAAGATCATGAGTAGCACATGTTCTTTATGCTCCAAAGATTTCAGAACGATTGGTCTTACTTACCTTGGAACCTTTTTCCATTGCTTTCTGCATTTCATACACCTCTTGTGGTGTTAATGGAGCTAGGTTGTGCTTCTTGTTCTGGTGTGTGAAGCTGTAGATGTTGGTCCTTCCATTGTGCATGGTTTCTTTATCAAATTGCCAAGGTCTCCCTAAGAGTAGATGACCTGCTTGCATTGGCACAACATCACATTTCACTTTATCATGGTACTTACCTATGCTGAAAGGTACCATGACTTGCTCAGCTATCCTCATCTCAGTCTCATTATTGAGCCACCTTAATCTGTATGGTCTTGGATGCTTGGTCTTTTGCAGCTTCAGCTTATCTACAAGGTAAGCACTAGCAACATTAGTACAAGATCATCCATCTATGATCAGGCTACATACCTTGGCGTCAATGGTGCATCTGGAATGAACGATGTTCTCTCTTTGGATTGTTTCTGTCTCAAACAATGCACTGAGAGCTCTCCTGGTCACAAGTATCTCTCCCACATCTGGATAATCAGTAACCTCTTCTTTTGATTCAGACGGCTCAAGCTTTGCCTCATCTTGTGACTCAATGTCTCCATTGTCTCTTAAAACCATCACTCTCTGGTTTGGGCAGTCTCTAGCATAATGACCTTTCCCTTGGCATTTGAAACATGTAATGTCTCTGGATCTTTGAGGTGGAGCTTTACTACTGTTTGACTCTTGTTTGTTACTCTTGGGCTGCTCATAATTGTATTCTTGATCTTTGAATCCGCTTCTACTGCCTTGCCCTTGTCTTGGTTCCTTTGAGGCTAATTCCAAGCCGGTTTGCTTCTACTGGTTGCAGCAACCTTCCTCTTGATGTGTTGCTCAACTTGGACAACTATATGCAACAAGCCTTCAAGATCCTCATAAAGCTGTCTCTCTACTGTGCGTGCAATACTGTCCTGAAGGCCATCTAGAAACTGAGCCATCAAAGTCTCTTCTGAGTCATCTACCTCAAGCCGGTTCTTCATGGTCTCAAACTCCTCAAAATACTCTTCAACTGATTTGTTGCCTTGAAAGAGTTTTCTGAACCTCTTCTGAAGATCTCTATGGTAGTAAGCTGGTACATATCTCTTCCTTAGAGCATACTTCATGTCATCCCAATTGCTTATTTGACCATGTCTTAACCTCCTTCTCTCAGATACTTCTCTGTCCCATCATGCCAATGCAATATCAGTGAGTTGAGTTGCAACTAAGGAGACTCTTCTTGCTTCAGAGTATTGGTAGTACTCATATATGTACTCCATCCTTCTTTCTCAATCCAGATAAGCTTCTGGATTCACCTTTCCAGCAAATTTAGGTGTTGTGAGTTTCATATCCTTGCCTCCACGCCTCTGATCTTCACCCTCATTTTCTCTGTCTCTAACTCCACGCCTAGGCTGATGATTGTTTCTTCTGCCTCTGCCTCTTCCATGGTTGTTAAGTCCTCTGCCTCCTTGATTTGGATCAGGAGGTAGCACATCTTCTTCTAACTCAGGCATCTCTTCATCAGCTGCCTCTGGTTTCTATTTAGGCTGCGGATTGGTGCTTTGGGTGCTCAGGGAATAGGTCTCTGCTCCCTATGAGTGATCCTGTCACTGATGCCTCTCATGGCTTCAAGAAGTTGATTCATGGTCATATGATCGTGTCCAGCCTCTTCTCCCATGAGTTGAGTTGGTACCTGAAATATGACAACTAAAGAGCGTATGAATAGGTTCTGGGAAGTGGTAACTTAAGAGCAGAACAAGTGGTTGTAATGCTTAAGTCTCAAACAACACAAGTAAGTCACAAATAAGTGCAACACGGTTTGGGCTAATGTAATTCAGAATCCTTGAAACAAGTTTTAGTAATCCGGTTTGGTATACTCGAAAACACAAACTTTTTGGTTCTGAAATTGGACTTTGGTTTTGCATAAGTAGTAAACTTCTTTTCCTTGTTTAAGTTAATTGGCTTTAGGGTTTTGTAAACCGGTTTTAAGGTTTTAAAACTTTTCGAAATAACAAGAGGCGGCTGGGTTGTTTGAAAATTTTAAACTTTCCTTTTTACACACGGTTTAGGTTTTAGAAAAAGGGAACAAAATTTTTTGGCAATCAAGGGGAGCCTTTGATCCAACTTTTCGAAAACTAACAAAGAAGTAATAAGGAAATAACACTTGTTGGCTTTAGGTTTAAAGGAAATCGGATCAAACAATGAAAACACTACTTTTTCTTTTTAGGGTTTATGTAAAACAAACAAGAACAAAATCGACAGAAACTACAACTTGGACTCTTTTCTTTTGGTTTTTTTTGATGCAAAACTGAAAAACAAAATGAACTAGATGCAGATGAATGAATGTATGCAAGGTAAAAACAATTTTTATGAGTTTTCAATATGAGATGCAACACAAAACAGAAACTAATGCAGCTGAATCTAATGAAAAATAACAAGAGTATTGGATAGAAAACACCTGTTTAGGAGCCTTTCGGCTCCGATACCAGATGATGTAGCCCCTGGGTAGAATCTTGGTTGATGGATTGATGGAGATCTAACCACTGTCTTAAGAGCTCTCTTGGTTGGATCGAATTGGATGGATTGTGAATAGAGATGGGATTATTCATGCTGGCTTAAGAGCTCTCTCAGAAGCAATCAATGGATGAAATGGATTGAGGTCGCCACAAGATCCTATGAGTCTGAATCTTGATAAGACAGAAGATTTTTCTTTGTTTGAATCACACAAGACAAGAGAGAAAACATATTTCGGTTTCTTTGCTTGAAGAAAACACTCGGTGTACTTTATTGATCTAGGGTAAATGATACAGGGCTGTGAGAGGGAACTTTATAATAGTCCAAAAAGCTATGCCCTTCTAGGGGACTTGAAGCAAATAAAACAGAAAAAGAAATACAGACTCAAACTTAGACCTAATGAAACAAACACTACAACAACTACTTTTCTTATTTAAACTACTAAAGGAAACAAAGAATTAACCCTTCAAAACAAAGAATCAACGGTCATATAATGTGTATAAATGAAACTCATACCTTAGCTTATGCTTGTTATGTCCTTGGCCGTTGATCAGAAACCTTCTTCACTCGTAGCATTTTGGTCTTGACATCCTGAGCTAGTTGTGATGCTACTTTCTGAGCTAGTTCCTGATCTAGTTGCGATGCTAGATATGGTTAGCCCCTTTTGAGTTTAGTTGAATAGTGTTCGGCTGTCCATCCTGATGATGACTTGTTCTTGCTCTTGTACTTGGTCAGTAACTTGATTAAGTAAACATTGCACAGCTTCATTGACTTGGTTTCTCAAAGCCTTTGTTGCTGATCTTGTCAATGGACCTTTCCTTATGATGGGTATTTGATCTTCTGCTTCTGGTTCTATGGCCTCATCATCTTCATAGTCATTTCTTGTAAGGCTAAGATCTTGTCTATTCTTGTGGTGACGCAAAGCTCATGATTTAAACCGTTTAGGTTAAAAAGTAGGTGGTTGGGGTTTAGATTCTCAAGCGTGGATTATGGTCTTTTATTTTAAGGGTTTGGTTTCTTTATTCGCGGTTTCATCTAGCATTGGTCATCTTCCGTTTGCGTTGTAGGTCTTGTCGGCAGCGAATTTGTGGGTTCTGTTGTCCCGCATCTTCGGCTCTTTCCTGTTCCTTCCTGTTTTGACGAGATTTTCCGCTATTTTCTGTATCGGTTGTTGATTACTATATATGTTTAAGCCTTGTATATGTTTAGAATTAGTTTTGTTTGGCTCTGAAGGATTTATTCCTACCGGCTTTTGGCTCTCTTAAAACTCTATGGCTTTAATCTCCTAGAATCTTGTAGACTATCTTTCCGGTTTATCTAGTTTTGTATTCTGACTTGTTTCGGTTAATGTTTAATATAAATCTTTTCAGTGAAAAAGTAATTTAAGGAAAACTGCTTATTAAATAACTTGACTACCCGCATGATTAGTTGGGTGCCTCGTAGAAACTCGAATATTTGGTATTGTTTTTTCTTGGAATTAATTTATTCTGCTGAGACCATTTCCAATGATCATATCAAATCTAAGTGTAAACAAACAAACAGTGTTGCATGAAACTGGGGAGACATCTGGAAACAATGCGGCAAGGAATGCTGCAAATGATGAAGTTCACGATGCTGAGAACGCAGAAAATGCTGGGATTGTTGCGAATGTTGGGAATGCTGCTAATGCAGGTAATGTTGCTGCTGCTGTTGCTGCTCCTGTGGGTTTGGAGGAAGTATTAGCAATGTTTTCTCAAGTCTTAGAAAGACTGCTTGTTGTTGCGCCTGTTCAGAATGCTCCACAAGTTGATGTGAATGTGGAACAAGTTATGGTGGATGAGGAGGATGTGTTGCCTGCGCCTAGGAACCCATCCTACCTCCAAGTGATGGATCACATGTTGAAGTTAGGAAAAAAAGTTCTTTTGTGGTGGAACAAAGTTGTTGATGCGGATCAGTGGTTGACAAGATTAGACAGGAACTTTGACTCACTAACTGGATGGAGATGCGCACACTTGGTGGAAGGGTGTGGCAAGTAAGATGGGTGACATACACTGCACTTGGGTGATGTTCTGTGAGAAGTTCAAGAGGAAGTACTTTCCGACCGAAGCCTTTGATAAGCTCGAACAAGGGTCTATGACCGTAAGGGAGTATGAAACTGAATTCAACCGGCTCAAGAAGTATGCTGGTCGTGAGGCAGAGGATGAAGAATCCTTGGTGCGCAAGTTCATGAGTGGTTTGCGTGTGGATCTGAACACTGGTTGTAGGATCCGAAAATATGATTTGTTGCCTAACTGGTGGAAAAAGCTGGGGAACAGGAAGAAGGATTGAAAGAGGAAGCAAAGTTGCTGGAAACTGGACCGCAAGGTCGTGTGGGGAATGAAGCTAGGAAGAAAAAGAAGCTGGCAAGTCATCTACTGGTCGCAGTGTTTGTCCGACTTGAGAGAAGATTCATGTGGGATCATGCAAGACTACTTGTGGAGCATGTCACCGATGCGGTAGTCTAGAGCATCAAGTGCATGACTGCCCACAGGAAGATACAAGGCCTAAGGATCAAGTCATGGGTGAAAAAGAGCGGTTGTGCTACAACTGTGGTGAAGCTAGACATTTTAAGAATGAGTGTCCTAAGTTGGCTAAGCAGACTGGGAAACGTCTAAGTGATGGACAACAACCGAACGAAACGAGGAAAGCCATAATGCCATGTGTGTACACAATTGCAGATGAGTCTTAGGATCCAAGCACCTCCCGTCCGATCACTTGTAAGTCCTAACACTTACCTTAGTACTTCTGTGTGATTTGCTTGTTGCGTGTTTAGTCTAGGTTTCTTAGCATTCAGGATGATGAATGTGTAGAGACCTTAGTCATGGGTGGTGTGGCGACCCATGTTCTATTTGATTCCGGTGCATCGCACTGCTTTGTACATCCGGATATGATAGGACTCAGGGAGTTTCAGAAGGAAACAAATAGTGAAGTTGGGATGGTTCAAGCAGTTGGAGGGCAGGTTATGTTCACAATGGGCAAAATCTGAAACATCTCTGTGACGATCGGTGAAGTGAACATGCAAGCCGATCTGATGATTTATTAGGTGAAGTCTTTTGATGTGATCCTCGGTATGGATTGGCTTGGGAAGCACATGGTGCATTTAGATTGACACCGCAGTCGAGTTTGTTTTGAAACCGACCAAGAAAAGCTAGAGTATCAGGGAGTTAGTGGTAACAGGGATTTTTGCAATCCTTTGAGGTACCAATTCCTCAAGCTTATCGATGTAGCTTTGAGGTATCGAACCTTTTTGGGATGGATAAGACCAATAAGCAAGCACTAAACCTTCAGAGTCAAATCAAACAGTTTGGTTTTTGTTTCTAACAATCCTAACAGTAAACAATTTAGACAGAAGTAATCTAAAAGCAAATAACAAATGGATTCAATCAATGACATAGATAAGGCCTAAAGGTTAAGGTTAACGGATAGGTGACTCGGGATGATCAAGAAATCCTAACTCAAACTTCATAGAAGCTAATCTCCTAGCATGGAACACACCAAGTAAATCAGTTTAATCTCTTAATACCAATTCTTCACTTAATCCTAACTCAAGAACAAATTATCATTTGTGAATTAGAATCAAATAAGCATTCAAACAGGTTCCGAACAGCAAACAATCACTCTAGACATACATTTTCATGTGCTAGAATGTGAAAGTCCTAACAAATCTAGAAACTGGAATTTCATCGAACATGTTGTGAACAAGAAATTCTAAACATCCTAATCAATGTGATCAAGATTAATTAGGCACTAAGCACACTTTGATATATGAGATTTTAAACAATCAATCACTAGAAATCCATTGATCACCCCTAATCAACCTAATCCTACCTAACCCATAAGCCCTATGAAGAACTACTCACTAATCATCATTAGATCAACAAAACTCATAGAAATAGAGTTGATCATGGGAGATTAGTGATGGGTTTAGAGATTTTTTGAAGGAATCACAAAAGAAGAGCTAGATTAATCAAAGGAATTCAATTTGTTCTTACAAAAGAGTTTAGAACATCAAAAATAGCTTAAAAGACAATAAAAAATAGGTTTTTGGCTTAAATAGTCAATAGGGTGCGAGCCGGGTCAACCCGGAACAAACCGGGTGTTGACCCGGATCCGAAACAATTTCTGGGACGCGTATCGGCCTGGCCACCCGATACGCCACCCGGTATGAACTCTCAGATTTTTCTGGGAATGGTCGTATCGGCCTGGCCACCCGATACGCCACCCAGTATGAACTCTCAGATTTTTCTGGGAAGGGTCGTATCGGCCTGGCCACCCGATACGCCACCCGGTATGGACTGTCTGAATTTTTTGTGTTGAGATGCATCCAGTAAATCCGGCATAACTCTTTCCATATAGCTCCGAATGACTTCAAACCACCTCCATTAGAAAGCTAACTCAATTTCCCATGATTTTTATTCAGAATCCCAGAGCTAAAAGTCAACGTAATATCTTCATATGACTCAATCTTTCAAGCTCATCGGTTTGGTCCTTCATCACCATTTCACTTGCAATCACTCCTTTGGCCTCCAAACTCTTCCAAACATCCTTAGCAACTCCAAGAACATAAAAAACATAAGAAACACTCCAAATGCAAGCCTAGAATGCCTAAACCTAGCTCTAGATGATCATATACTCTAAACACACCAATGGCCAAAGAAATGAAGCTAAAGGAGACTAAGAAGAAGTAAAACATGATCCTAACAATAGCCTAAATGCATAAAAATACAAGTATATCAATTCCCCGAAACTTAAACCTTGCTTGTCCACAAGCAAGCTTAACACAATCACAACAAGTTGGGGAAAAGGTTTGAAGGCGGGAGCTCATATCCAAAGACAAAACTGAGATCAACAAGTTCCAATTCGAGTCAACGTCACCAAGATGCAACCAAGTTAGGCTTACTCCCAAAAATTTAGCCATGCTCATCAAGACAAAACTCCTAGCTCAATTCTCAACCTAGACAAGCATTCCTATCAACTAGCTCTTTAACATTCATTAGGTTTTCAAATGGATCTTACTCAATGCAAGGTGAACAAACTCATTTGGCAAAGGGATAAGGTTTTGAGATTAAAGTGATCTCAATCAAAAGAGGGGTTTACTCCAAAAGCATGAAGGTTCTCTCATAAAGAAGTGAATGAGCTATAGTAAAATGCTAAGAGTTAGAGGCAATTGGTGCATACTAGGTTGATTTCCATCTACCCATGCCCCAATTACTTCTTCTCCTAGTCTAGCCCACCTAAATGGATACTACCCTTGATCAAGGCTATTTTTGCCTCATCTCCTTTTCTCAATCAGACACTTTTTATAGAAACTCCCCAAGGATCAATAAAGACTTTTCAAAACAGTGGCAAATCTTTTCTTTTTAACTTAGCTCAAATCTTTCTTTAGCAATGGTCTCTTTTCTTTCTTTAAGGTGAGCCTTTGGCTTCTTTTCATTTCAAAATATGAGACACTTTTCTTTTCTTTAAACACATAAGAGCTTTTCTTCTTTTAAAACACTTTGCCAACAAACATAAGATCCTAACCAATATCCCTTTCATTCTTCCTTTTCTTTACTCTCTTTCTCCTTTCCAAACTCTTCCCCCAAACTTTGATCCTAGCCTATTGCAAAGCCAAAGATGTTGAGCTTGCATCTATATGGAAATTTCTCCTAGTCGCCTCATACTCAACACTTTTTACCTAGCTCATTCCAAATAGGCCTACCACTCAAGATAATGTTTGTGGCTTGAAAGAAGGGTGGTGAAAGGTATGGAAGTCTATTTGAGAAAGTAGAGAGGGGTAGAAAGGATAAGAATGCTCAAATATTTTAGGGTATCCACGAGTTTAGCACACAGAGCATGAGTAAGATAATTAGATGTCATCATTAAAGTTCTCACTTAGGTAGAGCTAGTGTCAATTCAAAGACTATTTCAGTTTCAAATCAAGTTTCAAAGCAAGCAATCCTAGCATGGTTCGTCTTAACTTTCTAGCCTTTCTTGAATTGCAATCTTAGGACAATCAACTAGCTCAAACAACTAGCATAACGAACATGTCAACACTCAATCAGTCTTACAAGGAATTTCAATCATTGCTCCCTATGCATGCGTCCTATATGATGCAACTAGATTCGATCCTATGATGCAAGTGCAACTACATGCTTTCTTTTGAATTTTTTTTGAAATTTTTGAAATTTTTTGGTTTTTTCTATGCCATAAATGAAATGCATGAGACTCAAAGTGAGGAAATCGAAAATAAGAACAAAGAAAACATGGTTAGCAACTAGCCTCTCCCCCAAACTTAGTTCACACCGTCTCGGTGGGAAAGTAAGCTCGAGAGAGAGACTCAACAAAAGGAGAAAAAGAAAGAAAAGAAGCTAAAATGCAAGTATGTACAAGTTGGAGTGTTACCTGGTCCAAGAGAAGGCGTATCGGTCGAGTGAACCTAGGCAGTGAGAGCGTATCAGCCTGGCCAACCGATACGCCAGCCGATATGATGTCTCGGATTATTTCTGGGAGGCACGTATCGGCCTGGCCAGCCGATATCGTGGCCGATACGGCTTCACTGTTTTCCTTTCGACCACTTTGTCTAAGATGTTTCGGCCCTTTCTTAACGCCAATGAGTCCATAGCTTCACCTATCAACCAAAACCTGATAAGAACTCAAAGCAAAACATCAAAAATGACAAGCAAAGATCAATATGTACAAGGATAAACATGGGAATGTCTCCCAAGTGCGCTTTTGTTTAAAGTCGTTAAGCTCGACTTTCGCAAACCGAGATTTAGGCGGTTGAAGAGTGTGGCCTGCCCTCGAGAGTGATGGCTAGGACCTGAGAAGTCAGCTCACTGAGATTGACTGAGTCGCCTTGGAACCTTGGACTGATCGAAGCCTTTACAACCTTTGGAGACATCTTTGTCACCATATCCACAACCTTCTTTTTAAGAGCTTTTTCCTCATCGATGCTCAGCTTCTTCGAAGAGATGGATCCAACAAACTCAGTCCTTATGGTCATGGGAGGAGTTCCAATAGCTCTATCCACTCCCTCCTTTTGAGCACGTCCCATGTGCTCACTGAATGATCCATAGAGAGTGGGTTTAGGCCAAACTTCCTTGCCTACAGTTTCAAATAGCCTTGCCTCCTCTAACACATCATCCTCATTTGGAGAGAGGATGACACCACAAGTGTGAAGAGATGTGCTCCTTAGAGGATAGTAAGCTTTGTTTCAACATTATTCAACACATCACGTCTCTTTTTGAAGTCCAGACAAGCTCCAGTGGTGTTGAGGAAAGAGGTACCAAGTAAGAGAGGTAGTTGGGTACTCTTCTTCATCTTCATGACAATAAAGTTAGTTGAGATAGTGCACTCACCAATCTTCAGTGGATAGTCCTTGATCATTCCCATTGGAGTTTTTGAGTAAGAGTCTCCAAATGTAATAGAAGATGGGTACCTTTCCATGCTCTTAATGAGATTCCACCATGTCAAGAGATATCACACTCAGAGTAGAGCCGGAACCACACAATGCATCCGTAATCTCCAAGTCTCCCAAAGTACAACTGATGGTAAATTTACCCGGATTACCAAGCTTGGGAAGTACCTTTGTTGTTGTTTGGACAGTAGTCACAATATCTTCAGCAAAAATATCAATAGCACTCAACACCTTAGCTGGTTCAACATGGGAAGGCTTAACTACAGTGGCCTTCATCTCCTTGAGAGGAACATGTGCAGCAGGAGGGAGTTCATAACCATAGAGAAGTGCTTCTATCTCATCAACCTCTCGCTCATAGTCTGATTTCTCATGATCAACAGTAGAGAACATTGCATTGCAGTAGTCTTTCGGGTTCTTCTCTGGGTTTTTGGGCAAGGTACCGGTAGGTCTAGAAGTGGAAGCGTGTGTGTTTTCGACATTGATCAAGCGAGATGTCAAATGCTGCAACTCATTCTTTAAGTTCTTCACTTCCAATGCCCCACTTGCTTGTCCTTGGATGAGTTGTTGCATCATTCCCTTTAACTCATTACCCAAACCCAAAGAGGAAGAAGCTTGTGGTTGTTGTTGCCCAAAACCGGGTGGAGGGTATTGCTGCTTGGGAACATAGCCTTGTTGTCCTTGAGGTTGAGGCTGAGAGACAAACCCTTGTTGGTTGGTGTAAGGGACTAAAGGATTTTGTTGTTGAGCTTGTCCTTGAGGTGGAGCTTGGGGATAGACTTGGTCTTGAGGGTTTGCCACATTGGGGGTTGCGATATGAGAAGTTTGGGTGGTTACGGTAGTTGGGGTTGAAGCCTTTGTTGAAACCACCTTGCCCCGCAATGAAGTTAATCTCCTCTTGAGTCATCTCTTCTTCTTCACCATAGAGGATGGGCCAAGTATCATCATAGTTGCCCACAAAGCTGATGTTCTTTTGGCTAGAGGAGATCATCTTGTCTATCTTCTCATTCAAAGCTTTGATTTCCCTTTAATACTTCTCATCCGTAGAAGATGATCCTCTATTGGTGCGCTTATAATCCTCATTGTAGCTACCATCGCTTGTTGCAAGGTTTTCAATCAACTCCATAGCCGCATCTACTCCCTTGCCTAGGAAGTGTCCATTGCTACAAGAGTCTAGCATCGCCCTCATTCTAGGAAGCACTCCGCGATAGAGGTTACTGAGTAATATTTCCTTAGTGAAACCGTGGTGGGGGCACTGAGTAGTGAGCTTATTGAACCTCTCCCAAGCTTCAGCAAATCTCTCATTGTTGCGTTGCACAAACCCGGATAGCTCACTGCGAAAACGGGCAGTTCTAGTAGTTGAGAAGAACTTCTTCAAGAAAGCTTTCTTGAGGTCTCCCCAAGTAGTAATGGATCCCGGAGGGATGGTTCTTTCCCAATCCTTGGCTCTATCCGCCAAAGAGAAGACGAAAAGACGCATCTTCAAACCATCATCAGTCACACCATTGAGCCTTGTAGTAGCACAAATCTTGTCAAATGTGTCCAAGTGCTGCAAGGGATCCTCAGATGCAAGCCCATGAAACTAATTGTTTTGCACCATGTTCATCACCATAGCCCGGATCTCGAAGTTGTTGTTGTTGACCGGTGGAGGAATGATTCCTTGCCGGTTTGCATTTGTATCCGGTGCATCTCCATCACCAATGGCCCTAGCTGGCCTTTGTTGCTCTTGCTGCTGCTGTTGATCCTGATGGTTATCCATAACTGGCTGCTCAACACTCTCAAAGTCTTGTAGATCTTCAACAGTTGGTTCCAACTCAAGTCTCTCTACGTGAACAGCTCTCTCTTGTGCGCGTCGTTCCTTTGCTAATCTCCTCTTGTGTGCTTTGATGTCCTCAACTCTTGCAACTAAGTTTGTAGTCCCTTTGCTGCGCAAGTTCATACACCTAACATCAAAAAGAGAGGTAGGAGCAAATTAGTAACAAAGACTTGAACTAAAAAGGAATAGAAAACGAATTGATATATCCAGAATCCCAAAATGGCAACGGCGCCAAATTGATAACAAGGATTTTTGCAATCCTTTGAGGTACCAATTCCTCAAGCTTATCGATGTAGCTTTGAGGTATCGAACTTTTTTGGGATGGATAAAACCAATAAGCAAGCACTAAACCTTCATAGTCAAATCAAACAGTTTGGTTTTTGTTTCTAACAATCCTAACAGTAAAAAATTTAGACATAAGTAATCTAAAAGCAAATAACAAATGGATTTAATCAATGACAGAGATAAGGCCTAAAGGTTAAGGTCAACAGATAGGTGACTCGGGATGATCAAGGAATCCTAACTCAAACTTCATAGAAGCTAATCTCCTAGCATGGAACACACCAAGTGAATCAGTTTAATCTCTTAATACCAATTCTTCACTTAATCCTAACTCAAGAACAAATTATCATTTGTGAATTAGAATCAAATGAGCATTCAAACAGGTTCCGAACAACAAACAATCACTCTAGACATACATTTTCATGTGCTAGAATGTGAAAGTCCTAACAAAGCTAGAAATTGGAATTTCATCGAACATGTTGTGAACAAGAAATTCTAAACATCCTAATCAATGTGATCAAGATAAATTAGGCACTAAGCACACTTTGATAGATGAGATTTTAAACAATCAATCACTAGAAATCCATTGATCACCCCTAATCAACCTAATCCTACCTAACCCATAAGCCCTATGAAGAACTACTCACTAATCATCATTAAATCAACAAAACTCATAGAAATAGAGTTGATCATGGGAGATTAGTGATGGGTTTAGAGATTTTTTGAAGGAATCACAAAAGAAGAGCTAGATTAATCAAAGGAATTCAATTTGTTCTTACAAAAGAGTTTAGAACATCAAACTAGCTTAAAAGACAATAAAAATAGGTTTTTGGCTTAAATAGTCAATAGGGTGCGAGCCGGGTCAACCCGGAACAAACCGGGTGTTGACCCGGATCCGAAACAATTTCTGGGACGCGTATCGGCCTGGCCACCCGATACGCCACCCGGTATGAACTCTTGGATTTTTCTGGGAAGGGTCGTATCGGCCTGGCCACCCGATACGCCACCCGATACGCCACCCGGTATGAACTCTCGGATTTTTCTGGGAAGGGTCGTATCGGCCTGGTCACCCGATACGCCACCCGGTATGGACTGTCTGAATTTTTTGTGTTGAGATCATCCAGTAAATCCTACATAACTCTTTCCATATAGCTCCGAATGACTTCAAACCACCTCCATTAGAAAGCTAACTCAATTTCCCATGATGTTTATTCAGAATTACAGAGCTAAAAGTCAACGTAATATCTTCATATGACTCAATCTTTCAAGCTCATCGGTTTGGTCCTTCATCACCATTTCACTTGCAATCACTCCTTTGGCCTCCAAACTCTTCCAAACATCCTTAGCAACTCCAAGAACCTACAAAACATAAGAAACACTCCAAATGCAAGCCTAGAATGCCTAAACCTAGCTCTAGATGATCATATACTCTAAACACACCAATGACCAAAGAAATGAAGCTAAAGGAGACTAAGAAGAAGTAAAACATGATCCTAACAATAGCCTAAATGCATAAAAATACAAGTATATCAGTTAGACCGACTAATCAAAGCTTGATTGTCTCGGCAATTCAAGCAGAACGGATGCTAGAGAAGGGATGTGAAGCGTATCTGGCCGCGATCACTACGGTGGAAATTGGGCCGGATGCAGAGCTAAGTGAGATTCTTGTGGTAGATGAGTTTGAGGATGTGTTCCAGCCCTTGATTGGATTACCACCTGCTCGTTCTGATCCATTCACGATCGAGTTTGAGTCTGGGACGGCTCCAATCTCCAAAGCTCCATATCGGATGGCTCCAATAGAGATGGCCGAGCTACAAAAAAAATTAAGCAAATTGATGGAGAAAGGGTTTGTGCAACCAAGCAGTTCATCTTGGGGCGCACCGGTTCTGTTTGTCAAGAAAAGATGGGAGTTTCAGACTCTGCATCGACTACTGTAGACTGAACAGAGTGATAGTGAAGAACAAGTACCCTCTTCCAAGGATAAACGAGTTGTTAGACCAAGTCCGAGGTGCTACTTGGTTCTCAAAGATCGATTTGGCTCATGGTTATCATCAGATTTCGGTCGCTGAGTCAGATGTTCAGAAGACAACATTCATGACAAGGTATGAGCATTATGAGTTTGTGGTTATGCCCTTCGGATTGACTAATGCGCCTGTGGCTTTTATGAAGCTAATGAACAACGTGATCAGAGGCCGCCTGGATGAATACATAATCATCTTCATAGATGATATCTTGGTTTACTCCAAGGATAAGGAAGAGCACAAGGCTAAGGCTCATTTGAGGATGGTTATGAACATAGTGCCGGAACATCAGTTTTTTTCTAAGCTTAGTAATGTAGCTTTTGGCAAAGGGAAATCGGATTCTTGGGCCATGTGGTCTCGGAAAAAGGAGTGTCTGTAGATCCAGAAAAGATCAAGGCAATTACGGGTTGGCCTAGACCAAGGAATCCAACAGAGATAAGGAGTTTTCTGGGATTAGCTGGCTACAACCGACGGTTTGTTCAGGGTTTTGCGAGTATGGCTTAGCCAATGACTCGACTGACTTGGAAAGATGTTCAATTCGTTTGGTCAACGGACTGTGAAGAGAGTTTCTCTAGGCTAAATGATATGCTGGCGAGAACTCCAATATTGGCTTTGCCAATGCCCGGCGAGCCTTATGTGATTTACACCGATGCATCAAGAGTTGGCCTTGGATGCGTTCTAATGCAGAAATATTTGTAATCGACGGATATAAATATTTATAAAATAACTAAATCATAAAAATTGGCTAACATTTTTCGTATATTTATTTATAAGTGTTAAATCATTTATAATTTTTATATATGAAAGTAAATAAAAATTGCTTTAAATAATATTATGTTATTATCTTAATTAAATTGTGATTTCAGGTATAAAAATTGGATAAATTTGCTTATTCATTTTTGGATACATTAGATTATACAACTATTTTTTCGAATTAAACCAAAATTAATTTTTAGTCTAACTATGAGAAAATTAGATTAATTTTTCATTGCATTTAGTTATTTGCCTTAGTTTGCCAAAATATATTTTTCGTAAAAATATGTATAATTTGATATATATTATTTTGGAAAATATATAAAAAATTAAGTGTTGATCGGTTTGGATTTGCATAAGCAAATATAACCGATGAATTTTTGAAAGCTCATAACCAGATGTAAATATTTATAAACTAACTAAATATATATATTTTATTTTTCTTTGCTTATAAGTTTTATGTCGTTTTGTAATTTATATGTATGAAGATTAAATGTCAGACGCTATCGATTAAAGAACTTCACGGAACCTTTTAGCCGGACAAAACTTAATTTAGCATCGTCGACAGATGACCAAAAAAATGTATGAAAAGTAAATAGAAAATTATTTTAATAATCTTATGTTGTTATCTTAATTAGACTTGTGATTCAGGTATAAGAATTCATAATGGTTTGATAATTCATTTTTGGGGTATTTGGGATGTCGCGATTCTTATTACTTGAACCATAATTGTTTTTTGTTCCAAATAGGCTGAATTTGGATTAATTTTGGTAATTCCATTTATTTCAGTTTTTCATCTTAGATGTGTAAATATATTTAGTAAAATTATGTATAATTTTGATATATGTTGTTTTGGACTAAAATGAGAGAGAACACCAAAGTGTTGATCGGTTCGGAATTGCATAAGAAAATCAAACCGATAATATTTTGATAACTCACTAAGTTAGAATTTCACAGCATAAAATAACCAAAAACTGAGAAGGTTGATCCATAAGTATAGTCATATTCGATTCAGATTATTGTGACATCCATAATTTAAATTTTAGTTTCATATTATTTAAAACTTTGTTTGATATCAAATTAATCAGAACATAAAATAATTTTTATTTTACAAATAAAACATGATATCAGATGTTGGAGTTATATATATATATTTTTAATATTTTAAAAATTATTTGATCAAAAATATGTTCATTGTAAATTATTTGAAAGGCATGAGATTCTTCAGGAAAGTCATGCTCATATATGTATATAACATTCTAATCTGATATGATAGTATATAAACCTTGTTCATGGTGGAATTTTAATAATTTGGTTTTGTTATAAGAAAGTGATTTTCATGGGTGTAAAGTTCAACTTGGTTATTTCCCACGAATATACAAAGTCGTTTTAAGAGAGACCAAGATCCAAATGTTGTGATGGTTGAAAATAAACAATCAAATGCTGATATCGAGAAAGTGCAGAGAGAAAAACAGAGCATAAAGAAGAAGGCAGCAGCCAAATTGGCGAAATCAACAAATTACAAGCTTAAGAGGGTAGTTCAAGTTAACATTGTTACCCGTGGCCGTGGCTACATTCCTTTTGGTCTACGAGAAGGATAGGAGAATCGTGCTGATTGAATTTTTTACTTGCCCGTAAGTTGCACTCTATAAGTTTATATTGTGTTTATGACTTTATTTTGAATATGTGTGTGATTTGAATTTGCAAAGAACTAAAGAATAAGAAACTCAATTCTAACTCAACAACGTTCTGGTACCGCATTCTCCGGACTCCCCAAAAATGGATCTGGGTCTTAATGAGACTTCTCTTTGAAGTCTGAAAGTGAAGTCTCACCGTGAAGTGTGTTTAAGAAGTCTCATATAATCGTTTTCAAGCTGAGACTTCATGCTCATACTTCTCTTTCTCCTATCAGTAGGTTTAAGCTTTCTTTATCATAACTAATTATTTTCTTTCTGCAACACATTATTGTTGGAATTAATCTACTGAAACAACAATACGAGAAGCATCCAAATTGGTTTAAGAGATAAGACTTTGCTTTCTTGATTCTATTTTCAGCATGTTGTGGCGGTTTAAGTATAACCTCTTTACAAGCACGACATATGCAAATATGTTAGGCAGAATACCGTCTGCAAAACTGAAGAGCTGTGGAGAATACACATGGATTAAATATACTCGTCCTTTTAAATAAAGAAAGATCATTGTTTTGCGATGTTGATTTCGATTTCTAAGAGAAATCGTTGTTTGGGAAAGCATTTTTACTCATTGTTCGAAGGAAGATATTGAGGGTACAATGTCACCTATATGCGAGATGATACTTATGTGGTGCATATTTTTGCTCCTAATGAAGAAAACAATTTGGACCCAAAGGTGCACTACACATATGAGTGGGTTCCAGAAGCTGAAGTTCCCCAAAATGAACATAGTGGTGACTGTTGAGTGTATTGCCTGAAGTACATCGACTGCCATGCACTTGGCATTCCGTTTCCTCCTTCATGATTTTGTTATAGAACATAAGGTAGAATCTATCGGTCGAGATATATGACGAGCTCGGCATAAAGGGGACGGAGAGACAATACTATGAAGGCTTGGAGATTTATGAAGGTCGCTGAGATTCCCTTACTCTTGACATTTTTTTGGATTCATTTAGCTTATAGCTTCTTGCATATAATGTTGTAGATGTAAGAAAATATCAGGACATCTTCTGGCTGCTATTGCGGGAATATTTTTGTGCCCATCCAATAGAATTAGTCAAGATTTTATAACTTGATAGGATAGGATGATTTAAAATGGTATGTTATTTGAAATAAGTTCTAATGGTATGATATTTTGGAATGATCTCTAATGGTATGTTATTTTGGAATTATTTAACTAGCGACATAGAAAAAATTAAGTCGTAGTACAACAAACATAAAAGACTGATATGTCATAATGAGACTTCATTTTCAGACTTCACATGCACCGGTTGAGACTTCTCCATGATTCTTACAGCAAGATTCCAGCACTTCTAGTTTCCATCAACTGTGAAATTCTTAAATACACAAAACACATATAGAAAAATGACATAAGACTCAAAAATATAATTTAATAATCATAAGTGGTGAGTTAAACTTATACAATTATGTCTAGTATGTCCATCTTGCATGCATTTTGAACATATGTATTGTTTATGAGCCTTCCGCGGTTTATCTGCAGTCTTCCCTTCAATTTCAGCCCAAGATTTCCGCCTCGACTTCTTTTGTCTTCCTTTCTTACGCTTGACTTCTAGAGGAAAAACCTTGAAAAACTCAGGCTCTTTGATATCAACATTTATGGGGGGAAATTCTTCCGAGTATGCCTCAAACAAATATTCCTTTGTGTATGACTGACACACGAGTACGGCCACATTCATTTCAATCTCAAGAGCAGCGGAAATAGCATGCAAAAAAGGTATTTTCTCAACATCATACACACCACAATCACATTTTTGATGTAGAAAATCAACGATACAATTTCTATGTCCTCCTGTCACATAGAATCACCAATCATCTATGCGTTCAACCGTCATCTTGTCTGCATAATACTGACGAATACTCAGAAAATATTCAACCCCCTACTATGTTTAGTTGTGAGACTCAGAGCATCTTCCTGCCTCTTAATAAACCACCTTCAAATCTTATCTCGTAGAAATTCCAAGAGGAGTGATATGGGAAATCCTCGAGCTGGTTTTAGTGTGGAGTTTAAAGATTCGGCGATGTTGTTTGTTTGTATGTTGTATCTATCTCCCAGAAAGTGAACTCGTGACCATAGATTCACTTATGCGGCCTCCAAGTAAGCTGAAAGTTTGGGCTTCGCCTCGAGTATCGCTTCCATGTATTTGTTAAATCATAATGCGTATACGCATAGCGCCTCTGACCAAGTACATCAGATGTTTCGCCTTGTACTTTGTGACTATGTTATTCTGAAGGTGATCCCAAGGGATAACCGTTTCACAAGCCTTCTTAATAGAGTTGTGCATGTCAGAAACTATAACCAAATAAAATTGGTGAAATCGGAGACACACCCACTCAATTTGGTGATAAACCATTGCCATGATTCATCATTCTCAAAGTCTACAGTAGCCAAGACTAGTGGGAATATCTGGAAATTCCCGTCCTGGCTGGCTGCCACAAGCAGAACACCACCATACTTTCCTGGTATATGACACCATCCACCACTAAAACTCATATCAAATAATGGAAACCGGAAATCGAGGCTCCAAGAGACAGAAAGAGATATTTGAATGTTTTATCATCAACTACAAGATCAGTGACGGTTCAAGGATTAGATAGCTTGATGCGATGGCGGTACGTGGGCAGTCACTCATAACCATCTTTAGGAGTTTCTCTCAGCGATTGTTGTGCATACATTAAAGCTCTATAAGAAGTAGTATAATTAATCTTCAAACCATATTTCCTCGTTATTGAAGATCTGATCAGATTCGGCGTTACTCCATCGACTTTTCAAAATTCATGATAAAATAGTGTACCAATATATCTCGGAGCACGAAGTTTGCGCAGAGATATTCGGTCCACAACTGAGCAAGTATGATCTTTCTTGTACACGGTCACCCAAAACTTCTCAGGTTCATTTTTCATAGTCGTTGTAACTCTCCAGTTGCATCCTTTTACACGTCATATAACTATAAACAGTTTTTTGTAGACTTATGCACTCCAAACGCAGTTTCGACATTATCGTTGTGAAGCGCAGCTCAGTTACAAGCACATTCTTAGAAAGAAAACTCTCTGTCACATAGATACCGTCTGACCATGTCATGTTTGGTGGAATGCCCCCTTCCCGTTTTTCTGCTGACTGACGATATGCTAACAATCAAACAAGAACTTAACCGTTCGAACTTGTGCAGTCAAATAAAAAGGAGTTGTTACGTTTGAAGCCAGAGACAGTTTAGTCAAAGTCAAAAACTCTAACTGATCCATCTCTAGCCTCGATTTTTTTTTTCTCGCTTTGACGGCCAAAGGCTTTGCACCCCGTACCTCATCAGCGAGTTGTGTTAAATCGGACTAGTCTAATATCAGAATGACTCATATTGCAAATAAAGTACTTAATTTATTAATATTATTTTATATAAACAATTAAACGATAGTGTTGTATACATACTTTTATAACGACAATGATGTAAGACTCAGATGGACAGAGCCTCACTCGATGGTTGATGGAAGAAACAGGTTGGCTATGTCGCTCTCTCCTGTTACTCAAGGGATGGTCGTGTGTAAGAGATGGGATCGAACAGGCTGGCTTTGACGCTCTCTCCTGTTGAATCAGTTGATGATAAGGCTGGTGGATCGAAGGCACCACAGAGATGATGAACGGATCTCTGATACTGCACAAACACTTGTCTTCTTTGTGAATCACACACAAGGAACAACAAGCAAAACGAGAACAAGCGGTGGCTGTTCAAGAAAAGGCGAAAATCGCTTAAGGGTTTATTGATAATTCAAAAGGTATCTAACACAATGATACAAAGTTGTTTAAGTACAAAAACAAAGAAGAACAAAAAGGAAAATCAAATATCTCGGCCTTGAATGAGAGATAGCCGAGTTACACAGAAAAGGAAAGTGTGTAATTCCTTCCTTGGCGGCCAAGCCTTGAGTTATGGTGTGGGTGGGCCGACTTGCCTCATTAAAAACCTTGGGAGTAAAACCTCTTTGGGATAAAACCACCCAAGGGAAAAAGAGTGCAAGAGAGTCCACCAACTCTCGGACTTAGCATGGGCCGAGCCGGATGGTAAGGACTTGGCATAGTCCGGCCCATGGTTCCCCTAGACGCGTAGAAGGTCCAGCTTCCTTGTTGCTTACACAGTCCACGCCTCCTGTGTTGTCTACGTCGCTTACACAGTCCAAATCTCCTGTGTTATCCGTATTGTTTACACAGCCCAAGTCTTCTATCGCCTCTAGCTTCTTGGGCTCGTTCTTGAGGTAGTCTCCAAGTTCCATTGAGTTCATGAGGTTCTCTACTGCAGTGTTGAATCCTTCCCTGAGCCTCCTTGTCCTAGATCGAGTCATTGGAGCTTCCTTGACCTCAGGAATGGCTTGTGGATGGGTGCTTAGCTGGATGTCCTCATCATTCCCACCCTCTTCAGAAGGTTTTGTCCTCAAAACTGGATCATCTGCAACATATGGAGACAAATCAGTCACATTGAAGCTATGTGAAATATTGAGCTCACCCGGGAGTTCTAGCTTGTAGGCGTTGTTGTTGATTCGTTCTAGAACTTTGAAGGGGCCATCTCCCCTAGGCGCCAGCTTCGAGCTTCTCTTCTGTGGAAACCTCTCAGGTCTCATGTGGAGCCAAACCCACTCTCCTGGCTCAAAGACTAACTCCTTGCGGCCCTTGTCTGCTCGCCTCTTGTACTCTTCAGTCTTCTTAAGAATGTTGTCTCTTGCTTTCTGGTGTAGCTTCTTAACAAACTCTCCTTTCCTGAGACCATCTAGATTAACTTGCTCAACTTGGGGAATTGGCGACAAATCAAGAGGTGTTAGTGGATTAAAACCATACACAGTTTCAAATGGAGACATTTTAGTAGCAGAATGTGTAGCATGGTTATAGGCAAACTCAATGAAAGGCAAACAATCTAACCATGTGTTTAAGTTCCTGCCAAGAGTTACCCTAAGTAAAGTAGATAAGGTACGGTTTACCACTTCGGTTTGTCCATCCGTTTGAGGGTGGCAGGTTGTGGAGAATAGGAGTTTTGTTCCGAGCTTCTTCCACAATGTCTTCCAGAAATGGCTCAAGAATTTTGTGTCTCGGTCAGATACTATGGTCCTTGGTATACCATGTAAACGCACCACCTCTTTGAAGAATAGATCAGCAACTTGTGTGGCATCATTGGTTTTGTCACATGGAATGAAGTGAGCCATCTTAGAAAATCGATCCACAACAACAAAGACAGAGTCTTTGTGTTTGATCTTAGGAAACCCTAGCACAAAGTCCATAGAAATATCCACCCATGGTGCGTTAGGAATAGGTAAAGGTAGATAAAGTCCATGAGGGTGTAACCTGGATTTTGCTTTGTGACAAGTTACACATCTTGCACAATGCCTCTCAACGTCTCTCTTGAGGTGCGGCCAGAAGAAGTGATCAGCCACCACAGCTAGTGTCTTGTCCACTCCAAAATGGCCCATAAGACCACCTCCATGCGCCTCCTTAAGCAGTAGCTCACGCATTGAGCATTGAGGAATGCACAGCCTCTTGTCTCGGAATAGGAACCCTTCTTGAAGATAGTAGGATCCGAATGCTCCTCTTCCACAGGCTTGGTAAGCCTCTCCTAGTTCTGGATCATCTTTATATAGATCCTTGATGTGTTCAAATCCTAAAACCTTAGCCTCCATGGTAGCTATCAGGGCATGCCTTCTTGACAAGGCATCAGCTACCACATTCTCCTTTCCCTTCTTGTACTTGATTACATAGGGAAATGTCTCTACAAACTCCAACCACTTAGCATGTCTCCTCTTGAGTGAAGTCTGACCTCGCAGGTGCTTAAGTGTCTCGTGATCAGTATGGATGATGAATTCCTTGGATAACAAGTAATGCTGCCATGTCTCTAGTGCTCGCACCAATGCATACAATTCTTTGTCGTAGGTTGGGTAATTCAAAGAGGCACCACTGAGCTTTTCACTGAAGAAGGCCACTGGTTTCTTCCTCTGGTGTAACACAGCTCCAATCCCTATGCCAGACGCATCACACTCTACTTCAAACACTTCTTCAAAATCGGGTAAGGCCAGAACCGGCGCCTGTGTAAGCCTTTCTTTGAGCAGTTTGAAGGCTGATTCTTGCGCTGGACCCCATGAGAATGGCACATTCTTCTTTTTCACGGCGGTAAGAGGTGAGGCCACCGTACTGAAGTCCCTCACAAACCTCCTATAGAAGCTAGCTAAGCCATGAAAACTCCTTACATGACCGACGGTTGTTGGTGTAGGCCACTCACGGATGGCTTTGACCTTCTCCTCGTCCACTTGTAGTCCCTGTTCACTTACTACAAAGCCTAAGAAAACAAGCTTGTTAGTACAGAAGGTGCACTTCTTTAGGTTAGCATAAAGGCCTTCCTTCCGAAGTGATTTGAGCACTAGTTCAAGATGCGAGATATGATCATCTAGGTTCTTACTATATATAAGTATGTCGTCGAAATAGACAACTACAAATTTACTTATGTAAGCACGAAGAACCTGGTTCATGAGTCGCATGAATGTACTTGGGGCATTAGTTAAACCAAAAGGCATAACCAGCCACTCATACAATCCTTGCTTTGTCTTGAATGCGGTTTTCCACTCATCTCCTTCTCGCATCCTAACTTGATGGTAACCACTCTTCAAGTCCACCTTTGAGAAAATGGTAGAACCACTTAGCTCATCCAGCATGTCGTCTAAGCGGGGGATAGGGTGCCTGTATTTGATCGTGATGTTGTTGATTGCACGGCAGTCCACACACATCCTCCATGATCCATCCTTCTTGGGTACTAAGAGTACTGGCACAGCACAAGGGCTGAGGCTCTCCCTAATGTACCCTCGGTCCATGAGGTCTCTCACTTGCCTCTCGAGCTCCTTAGTCTCCTCCGGGTTCATCCTGTATGCTGGCTTGTTAGGTAAGGCTGCGCCAGGGACAAGATCGATTCGGTGTTCAATCCCACGGATTGGAGGTAAGCCAGGCGGAAGCTCTTCAGGGAAGATGTCTTGAAACCTGTCTAACACAGCCTGTACTCCTGTGGGTAACACAAGCTCACCTGAACCTGAACTTAAACACTCCTTAAACAACATCAGTAGCACAGTGCGCTTGGCACTAAGAGTTTTACAAATAGCCCCACGAGATATATAGAGACTGGATTTGCTAGACTCAACTTCCTTGCTCATATGTACTTGTAAATCATGTACCTCAGTTGGTGTAAGAGGTGCAAGAGTGAACTTACGATCCTTGTGTAAGAAGGTGTACTGGTTAGTACGCCCATTATGACTTGTGGCTCGGTCATACTGCCACGGTCGGCCAAGCAAGAGATGTCCAGCTTGCATGGGTACCACATCACAAGTAACTTGGTCTTGGTACTTCCCCACACTGAATGGAACAATGACTTGCTCCGAAATCTTCAGCTCTGTCTCATCATTGAGCCATCTCAGCCTGTATGGTCTTGGATGCTTGGTCTTAATAAGACCTAACCTGTCTACCATATGCTTGCTAGCCACGTTAGTGCATGAACCTCCATCAATGATCAGATTACATACCTTGTCTTTGACAGTGCATCTAGTGTGGAAGATGTTTTCCCTTTGAGCTGCCTCAGGGTTGATCATGACACTTAACATCCTCCTGGTCACAAGCAACTCTCCAACGTCAGGGTATGCAAGCTCTTCTTCTGGTTCGTTTGGATCATCCTCAAGCTCATCTTGTGATTCATACTCCCCATCGTTGTGGATAATCATTACTCTCTGGTTTGGGCACTCTCTAGCCATGTGTCCCCTGCCTTGACACTTAAAACAAGTGATGTCACGAGTTCTCTGATTAGTGCTAGGGAACTTACCTTGTTCTGGCCGGTTGGACTTGGGAGCCTCGGCTGTTTTGCCTTTGAACCGTGAGTCAATCTCCACGGTCTTCCCCTTCTCAAATGGTCTCGAGCTACTTGCAGCCCACGGTTGTGTTGGTTTGCTGCGGCTTGTCATGGCTGTCTTTCGCTTGATCTGTTGTTCCACTTGGACAGCAAGATGCAACAACTCATGTAGCCCACCATACTGAGCTCTCTCCACCTTCCTAGCAATGCGTTCTTGTAGACCATCAATGAACTGTGCCATAAGAGCTTCCTCGGATTCTTCTAACTCCAGCGAGTTCATGAGCTTCTCGAACTCCTCAAAATACTCATCCACACTTCTTGTACCCTGTGACAACTTACGGAACCGCTTTTGTAAGTCTCTATGATAATGTTCAGGGACATACCTAAGTCGTAGAAGGTATTTCATGTCACTCCAAGTGGCTACTGCTCCAAAGCGTTGCCTTCTCCTCTCAGCTACAGTTCTGTCCCACCAAGCTAACGCGTTCTCAGTGAGTTGTGCAGTATCAACAGCAATCTTCTTGCGTTCTCCATAGCCATAACACTCAAAGATATGCTCCAGCCTTCTTTCCCAGTCCATGTACGCTTCTGGGTCTGACTTTCCTGCAAAAAGTGGAGGGGTTACTTTGATATCACGGTTTGTTTCTCTAGCTTCACCTTCCCGGGCTGGGTTCCTCCATAAAGGATCTTGACGCCTTGGCTGTGGACGCCTAAAGGGGTCAGGCGGTTGCCTATCCTCCTCTAAGTCGGGCATATCATCATCTTCATCTCCAGCTTGATATCTTGGTGGTATAGGTGCTCCTCGGATTGGTCCTCTCCTCGGTGGAGCTTCTATGCGTCCTATACGCTCACCAAACTCTTGGCGCATTGTGCCAACTTGCTGGTTTATGTTACTCATCTCTTCTCTAATAGCAGTCATCATTTGTATGATAGGATCAACGGGCTGTCTTCCTTCATCTCCCATGGTGTCTATCCTTGTTGTTAATCGGTTCAATTTGCACTCAACAAAAACAACAAGATGTCACGGTACCACAGAATAGATAGTTGTGTAAAACAAAAGAACAGAGACAGGGTTGTGTAACACAAGACGAATTTCAGTGCAATCGACAGAATTGGAAAATTGACAATTTTTTTGGGTTTTATGAATAATAACTAGCAAGATAGAACCAAAAACAGGAAATCTACTAATTCTCAAAAAGAAATTCGACCAGGAAACTAAGAACAAGATTTTTATGGGGTTTTCTTATGACTTAGACAAAAACATAAACTAGAACAAAGCAACAAACCTAATTTTTTTTTTGGATTTTTAGATTTAATCAAAGCAATAACAAGACAAAACAAAAGAGATAAGAGATAGAAAACCAAAGGTAGGAACCTTTGGCTCTGATACCAGATGATGTAAGACTCAGATGGACAGAGCCTCACTCGATGGTTGATGGAAGAAACAGGTTGGCTATGTCGCTCTCTCCTGTTACTCAAGGGATGGTCGTGTGTAAGAGATGGGATCGAACAGGCTGGCTTTGACGCTCTCTCCTGTTGAATCAGTTGATGATAAGGCTGGTGGATCGAAGGCACCACAGAGATGATGAACGGATCTCTGATACTGCACAAACACTTGTCTTCTTTGTGAATCACACACAAGGAACAACAAGCAAAACGAGAACAAGCGGTGGCTGTTCAAGAAAAGGCGAAAATCGCTTAAGGGTTTATTGATAATTCAAAAGGTATCTAACACAATGATACAAAGTTGTTTAAGTACAAAAACAAAGAAGAACAAAAAGGAAAATCAAATATCTCGGCCTTGAATGAGAGATAGCCGAGTTACACAGAAAAGGAAAGTGTGTAATTCCTTCCTTGGCGGCCAAGCCTTGAGTTATGGTGTGGGTGGGCCGACTTGCCTCATTAAAAACCTTGGGAGTAAAACCTCTTTGGGATAAAACCACCCAAGGGAAAAAGAGTGCAAGAGAGTCCACCAACTCTCGGACTTAGCATGGGCCGAGCCGGATGGTAAGGACTTGGCATAGTCCGGCCCATGGTTCCCCTAGACGCGTAGAAGGTCCAGCTTCCTTGTTGCTTACACAGTCCACGCCTCCTGTGTTGTCTACGTCGCTTACACAGTCCAAATCTCCTGTGTTATCCGTATTGTTTACACAGCCCAAGTCTTCTATCGCCTCTAGCTTCTTGGGCTCGTTCTTGAGGTAGTCTCCAAGTTCCATTGAGTTCATGAGGTTCTCTACTGCAGTGTTGAATCCTTCCCTGAGCCTCCTTGTCCTAGATCGAGTCATTGGAGCTTCCTTGACCTCAGGAATGGCTTGTGGATGGGTGCTTAGCTGGATGTCCTCATCAGACAAGTACATAATATACAAAATACCATGTTACCAAGGCACTGAAATCTACTATGGTGGTCCTAATGTCATGCTTCCACTACCCGGTCTCCCACTAAGGCTTCCTGCAAACTAAAAAAGTTGGGTGAGTAAGCTAATTTTTCCCAGTGAGTTGGCTCACACTACAAAGGCTTAACCCAAACCAGGACAACCAAAAAATAACAATCAATAAACAACCCAAAAATAACAGCTAATCTACTCATGTGGTCCTAACGTTCTGCTTCCACTACCCGGTCTCCCTCTTAGGCTTCCTACAAAACAAAAGAGTTGGGTGAGTAAGCTAATCTTTTCCAGTGAGTTGGCTCCCACTATAAAGGCTTAACCCAAACCAAGACAACCTAAAAATAACAATCAATAGCCGAAGTAACATAAAAAAACACAAACCGATTACATGTTACCTCCCGTGAGATTACACGCAACAGCTTAAACAAACACACAACATAAAGCTGAAAATCGAGAACACTGCTGCACATGCCCTCGTTTAGACTCGATCTAAATATAAAACGCAAATCTAACTATTTTCAACAGAATGGGCCCCTAATGAAAACTCGTTAATCTTCCTCAGGGATACTTAGCTACCTATAGCTTGAACCTCCCACGACTCCTTGACATAAACAAAAAGTCATACGAATAGGAAACCATTATGTGTCCATCGAGATGCGGTGACTCGGACTACCAGTAGATAACCAAGTTTCCATGAGGCCCGGCACTAGGATATGACCTTGTCACTCTGAGCCCCACACCTACCGGTGTCATCCGCGTAGGTTAATGCCTAGCTAAAACAACTACCCGAGGATACGTGAACTGGCCGGAATCTCTTGAGGATCCAATCGGGAAGGAAGTACCGGAACGCCACATACACATGATTCGCGGGATCTAACAAACCCTTAAACTTGAAATGGATATTTATATCCTATCCGATTTATTTATATTTCTTTATTTAATTATCCTAATCCGCCCTGAGTCCATTTTTAAAGGCTCATTCCTACGAACTCTAGGGTTTAAGTGTTCCCCGACACTACAAGAAAACATGCTTTTTGCGACTCTAAGTTGCGACTGAATTTATAGTCGCTAAATTTTGCGACTACTTACCGACTAAGTTGCGACTGATTTTGCGACTAATATGGAAGAAACGCTCTTTAGTCGCTAAATTGCGACCACAAGTTATACGTCGCTAAATAGTCGCTATTTAGCGACTATATAGCGACTAAATTCGGCGGGTCGCTAAACCGTATTTTTTAGTCGCAAAAAGTCGATATAAAACACGTTTTTAATGTTCTGAACCGGGTGTACCTAATTTGTAACTGATTTTGCGAATCAGTCGCAAAATTAGTCGCTAAATAGTCGCAAAAATTTATATATATACAAACATCGATCAACAGGATTTCTCCTCAGCCACACATGAAGATTGCGATATTGTTCAGATAAAATTGAAAAAAAAAAAACCAGAGGAAAACGTTTTCTAAGTCAAAATGTCAGGAGATTATAACTACACTAATGGTCGAGAGTGGATGTATAACTGGATCGATGCAGCTACGGGAAATTTCACGGCAGAATTCATGGAGGGGGTCGATAATCAATCGATTCACATTACGCGACAGAGAAAATGATGTGCAATTTAGGCCTCCCATGTCATCCGATTGATGTTTGCTTCAACAATTGTATGATATTCTGGAAAGATGACGAAAGCTTAGATAAGTGTCGGTCTTGTAATTCACCAAGATGGAAGCCTAACGAGCAGCGCCGTAGGACCAATATACCATATAGCCGTATGTGGTATATGCCTATTGCTAAACCCTAAACCCTAAACCCTAAACCTTAAGATCCTGTGGTATAGAAAATTGGTGAAACTCTTACTCTGTTTGTGGTCTGATTTGAGATTTGAATCTGGTAGACTTGGTAGTGTTCTGAACTTAAATTCGATAGAATTCTGTGATATGAGTTGGTAGTGTTCTGAACCTTTTTTCCTCACATTGTTATGTTATGATATGAGTTGCTTCCTCACCCTGTTTTAAAGTACTGAGAAAACTTTAGTGATAGACAACATATTATGTTTATGTCAGTATATAGACACGGTTCAGTAACATATCATGTTAGTGATGTTAGTGATATGAGTTGGTCTGATTTTTGTTTTCTTCTTCTGATCTGATATCTCTTTACTCTGTCTGATTTTCATTGCAGGCAAGTGCTTGTTTTTTTTTTTTTTTGTAATGCTTCGATTGAGGAAAGAGGTGCAAGGATTGAGAAATGAAATATGGAGAAAGAAGAGCTGGAAAATGTGTATGAATTCAAGTATAAATTGTATGTATTGTAAACATAATATGTTTAATATACATTTTGTTTAGTTAATTTTTTTTGTGGATTAGCATATAAATAGTATACTAATTAATATTTAATATAAATTTTGTTTGTGGATTAGCATATAACTAGTATATTAATTAATATTTAATTATTATCTAATTAGTATATATCAAAATTAATATTAATTTTATTATTATTATTATTAGTAGTCGCTAATCAGTCGCTAAAACGTCGCTAAATTTGTCGCTTTGTAGTCGTAAAGGAGTTGCTAATTTAGCGATAACGAAGCGACTGCTTGTTTAGCGACTACTGTGCGACTACAATACATGCGCTAATTTAGTAATTAGCGACTAATATAGCGACTAATATTCACAAAATATATATAGTCGCTAAATAGTCACAATTTAGCGACTAATATAGCGACTAATAGAATTAGCGACCACAGATTCACGACTAATACAATTAGTCGCTACTGGGTCGCAAAATATAATATAGCGACAGATTTGCGAATATATACGCAGTCGCAAAAAGCATGTTTTTTTGTAGTGCGATCTATATGCAGACTCTATCTAACCTAATGAAACAATCAATAAAGCATCACTAACTCACAGTGATTTCGGCTGAAAGGTGAATGTGACCGGAACGTCTCTCGACCAACCCCGACCCGAAACCTCGATTCCAATTCCCGACAATTCTTTGATGAATCCAAACTCAACCCTTTCCGCTACCGACAAATCTAACTCTATCTAGCTTTTTCTAAATAAGAAGAAATACGCGTTTATCAAAAAAGTTATTAGTCTGAAAATCCGTTTCTGATTCTCAGGAATATCCTGGCGAAAAATCTTTCTTTTCCCGTTTTTTTTATTATTTTTCTTTTTTTTTTCTTTTTTCCTTCTTTTCTCTGTCTACTTCTCTACTTCTGTATCTCTTCTCTTTGTCTCCCTCTTTCTCTCATTCTCTTTCTCCTCTTCTCTCCTTCTCTTCTCTCGTTGATGTTGAAAAAGTGGAAGAAGTAGCCATCCTTATATAATATTGAAAAGCCAATCACCTTTGTCCACTCGGCTTCTCTCCTTGTTTCACGCAACAACAAACTATGAAGAGATTAATTGTATTACACGTAACTAAGCAATGTACAATGGGGATTCATTGTATACATCTTCCTTCTAATTTAATCACATGACCAAACCAATAAACAAACCAGTTCAATGCATTCTTGTTCCTCCTTTTTCCACGTAAAACACAAGAGGACAACAAGTTCAATGTACCTCTTCTCTTCCTTGTTTCACACGCAAGTCTTCCTATTTTTCAACAAAAATAATTTTTTTTTTATCTCTGACTTGTTCACCAAGTCTTCTCCAATCACTACAAGAAAATTGGGCCATAGCAATGGATTTTTTCGTAGCTATGGCCCAATTTCTGTAGCTATTTTTTATTTAGCTACGGATAGCTACGACTCTAAACCCCGTCTAAACGCTCGTAGCTATTCATAATTCGTAGCTATTCGTAGCAACGTCTCTGTAGAATAGCCACGAACGTATCCATAGCTAATAGTTACAAATAGCTACAACCCTTATTCGTAGCTATATTAGCTACGATTGGCTACGACAACCGTTCGTAGTTTTAGCTATGACACTACAAGAAAAACTGTTTTTAGCCACGAACCAGCCACGACCAGTTCGTGGCTATGATTTTTCCAGCCATAAATAGCTACGAACCAGCCACGAATTATTTTTGTGGATGGTTCGTAGTTATTCGTGGCTAAATAACCACGAAAAGTGTTTTGTGGCTATTCGTGGAAAATTAGCCACGAAATAGTCGTGAAAGAACATAGCCACGACTAGCCACGAAAAAGTTTTGTGGCTAACTAGCCACGATCTGAAAGTGTAGCTATTTGTGGCTAATTTAGCCACGAATAGCCACGATTTTGTCCGTGGCTATTTAAAACCCTAAATCCTAAATATACCATTAAACCCCAAACTCTAAACCTTAAACTCTTAATCATAAAATATAAAATCAAAATACAAACCATTAATTGTATATACATAAAACTATTATTTTCAAATCCAATAACACAATATTCATATATCATAAATTAAATAAAACATTATACTATAACCAAAAATATAATAACCAAACTCTAACCTAAAACTCTTAATCATAAACTATAATATCAAAATACAAATATAACATATATTCAAAATTAAGACTAATACATAAAACTAATATATAAAACACTAAACCCTAAACAAACCCTAAAACTCTAAAGTATAACCAAAACTCTAATTCATAAGATTTTAAATACTATAACATATAAAAAACTAATATTCAACACTTATAAAAATAATATTTTCCAAATGTATTATTTTCAAACATTAACTTCAAACCCTAAACACAACCAAAACTCTATTTCATAATATTTTAAATACTATAACATATCCAAAACTATATTCAACACTTATAAATACTATAAAATTAAATTTAATCATTTATTATTTTTAGTCGTTTTATATATTATAAATACTCATTTTATTAGTTTTATTTTCATATAATTTTAAAATTATTAACACTTTTAAATTTGTTTATGTTTTGCACTTAAAAAAAATCATTCTTAGAAAGCTAAATAAATAGTATAATAAGATGTTTGGCAAAAAAAGGAAAGATTTTGATTGACTAAAGGTGAAGAGACAAGGATTGATGTTTTTGTATCATCCACCGTTGATTAATTAGATCCAACGGTGGACATCTTCAGTTTTGTGTTTCCTCTTCTCCTCTTTTTTTTTTTTTTTTGTCGTCTCTCTTCTCCTCCTTTCTCTCCAAAGATCGAGCAAATCAGTCTCCATTCTTCCTCTATTCTTTCATTCTTCTCTTTTCATTTTCTTCTTCTGTAAAGCAATTGTAAAACCATTGATGCAAGCTAAATTATTCTTCATCACCACATCATCTACTATGTGATTTCGACTGCAGCTCATCATCACAAACCATGTTTTTTTTTTTCTTTTAACTTCTTAGATCTACAAAATTTTGGGAAAAATCTGGTGATAAACAATGTTTAGTGTGAAAGTTTAGACCAAAACTGCGTTCTTATTTCGTTGATGCAGGTCTTTTGCTTTGAAGTCTGGTGATAGACAGAAGACGTGGTGCGTTGGAGCCGCGGAGGACGCGGCTTCGAGTCTCCGAAGAGCGGCGGAGGATGCGGCTTTGTGTCACGGCTCTCATCGCCGGAGCTTCTGTTAGAGAGACGAAGACGTGGTGCAGTGGAGCTTCTGATAGAGGCTCGATCTCATTGTTGATGCGGCAAGTTTGACCACCAGAGAAGACGAAGAGTGGCGGTGGTCCGTTCATTTTTTTTGATGTGTTCATTTTTTTTCATTTAATTTCTGTATTTTTTTATCAATTAATTTATATTTATTTTATGTATTTAGTTTTTGTATATTAATATTCATTTTTGTTTTAAATAAATATTTAATCAAAATAATTTTTTTTTTTGTAATTGTTTTTTAGATAGCCACGGATAATTTCGTGGACATTCCTAACTAAGGCCACAGAATAAATCGTAGCTATTTCATAGCCATTTTCACGGATATGGTCGTGTCTATTCGTAGGTATATTGCCACGGATTGAGTATATGGCTATTCGTGGCTAAGTCGTGGCCACGTGGCCACGAATAGCCACGAATGTAAAATAGCAACGAGCTCATAGCTACGAAACAGGTTTGTGGCTATTTGCGGCTAAATGCAAAATAACCACGAATAATCAGCCATAGCCACGAAAAATTCCGTGGCTATGGCCGAGATTCTTGTAGTGTGAATATCTATGATTATTGTCGTAGCTATTTCATATAATTTTTTTTTAATTAAAACTAAACATAAAATAATTTTATTTAAATTAATATTTATAATAAAAACAAAATTACATTAAGTTATTAAATAACTAATATTAAAAAACAAAATCAGAAGAAAAAAGCTTCTTCGTCAAGACCACCACCGTCCGGCTCAGGCTTAACAGCCCGGCGACCACCGTCGTCCGGCTCCGGCGACAACCGTTTCTTCGTCTCTCTCACCTTGTCTTCGTGACTCTCTCACCTTCGTCTTCATCTTCTTCCCACCACCTTCATCCGGCTCTGGAAACACTTCTCTCTCTCACCGAAGAGACGACGTCACGACCCAAATGGAGCTGCTGCTGTCAACTAGGAGGGAAGATCCGCCGAGAATAGCTAACGCTGCACCTCTGTAACCCGAGAAATCGTCGCACCATACAAGAGATCTAAAAGTCGAGAGCAGAAGAGATCTGAGGATGGTGGCGGGGCAAAGATTCGAAGAGGAGGAAGAAGAGATCTGAAGAAGGAGGAAGAAGATTTGTAGGTGGTGGTGGCTGGAAAAAAAAAGTTTTGTAAGTGGTGGTGGATGGGAGAAGAAGAAGAAGACGAGTAGAGGAAGAGACATAGAAGAGAAGACGAAGAGAAGAAGCAGAAGAGAAGAGAAGATGAAAACGCAGAAGAGAAGAGACAGAGAAGAAGATGAAGAAAAAAAAGTCGGCGTATTGTTAGGTGCTGGGTGTTGGAATATACTAAAACATTTTTATCTTGCTTAAACTCTCATAAACATTTTTTCTTATGAGAGAAAGAAGAAAATAAGAAAATAAGACTTAGAAGAGATTTCTTTCTTAACAAGAAAGAGAATTATAAAACAAGAACAAGAGAGAAAACTTAGAGAAGATGTTATTGAAATTATTTTGGGATGTCTTGCAAATGATCAAGACTCACCTATTAATACACTAACTCAAACACATAACAACCACACAAATTTAAAATTACACACCAACTCTCACCATTATCACCAACTCTCACCATTATCATCAACTCTCTTCACTTACCACACCAAACATTTTACCAAACACACTCACTATCTTATTTTATTTTTATCCAATTTAAATGGATCATTATTATAGTAAAATATATAATTTAACACTACTCCTTGATCCATTTGAATTTCAAACCAATGTTGTTCCTCATTTTTTCAAATCTTGTTGTTGGCGAAGATTTCGTAAAGATGTCTGCCAGCTGATCTTCTCCTTTGCAATACTTCAGCTTAATAGTTCCATTGTTCTCAGCTTCTCGCACCACATGAAATTTTATGTTGATATGCTTGGTTCTCCGGTGTTGAACTGGATTTTTGCCGATGGCAATAGCTGAACTATTATCACAGAAAATCTGTGTACCTTCTTCTTTCTTGAATCCAAGACTCTCGAGTAAGTTTCGGAGCCAAACGGTCTGATTCACCGCAGCCGCTGCTGAGATGTACTCTGCTTCTGCAGTTGACTGTGCAACAACGTCTTATTTTTGTGTCTTCCAAGAGATGATCGCGCCTCCTATCTTGAACAAATAACCGCTTGTGCTCTTCATATCATTTTGACTTCCAACCCAATCACTATCCCAATATCCCTGCAATAATGTTGAATTTTCGGTCTTGAAAAATAAGCTGAGTTCAGTTGTCCCCTTGACATACCTCAATACTCGGTTTGCTTGTTGATAGTGCATCATTTGTGGATTGCTCATGTATCTTGAAAGATAACTTGCAGAAAACATCAAATCAGGCCTTGTAGAGGTCATATATAACAAGCTTCCCACCATACTTCTGTATTCTGCAGCGTCAGCTGGATTATACTCTTGCTGATCAATATTATTCTCATGCGGCACCAATGGTGTGCTAACTGATTTGCAATCCGTCATCTTGAATTTCTCCAGGAGCTTGTTTGCATACTTTGTCTGAGATAAGAAAACTCCTTCTGCACTCTGACATATCTCAATCCCAAGAAAATACTCCATATGGCCAGGGTCTGTCATCTCAAAGTAGCTCATCATTTCTCCTTTGAACTTGTTGATGTCTTCTTCATTGCTTCCTGTTATGATCATGTCATCTACATACAAAGAGATCATTAGAGTATCTTCACCGTTTTTGCGGATGTATACAGCTGCTTCGTATGGACATCTTTCAAATCCTTGTTGCAGAAAATGACCATCGATCTTGCTATACCATGCCCTTGGTGCTTGTTTTAGACCGTACAATGCTTTCTTGAGCTTTAGTACGTGTTCTTCCTTCCCTTCAACTTCAAATCCTTGAGGTTGTTCTACGAACACTTCTTCCTCAAGTTCTCCATTTAGAAATGCAGACTTCACAACCATATGATGTAGTGCCCAACTCTTTTGTGCTGCAATTGCAATTATAAGTCGAATGGTGTCATACCTCAAGACAGGAGAAAATGTCTCAGTGTAGTCTTCACCGTATTTATGACAGAATCCCCTTGCAACTAATTTGGCCTTATACTTCTCTAAGGTTCCATCTGCTGCGGTCTTCAACTTGTAAATCCACATGACTGTGATGGCTTTCTTTTCTTCAGGTCTTTTCACCAACTCCCAAATGTTGTTCTTCTCAATCATATTGATCTATTCTTGTATTGCATCCCTCCATTCTGAATGCTTGACTACTTCTTCAAAACAGTTAGGTTCAACAGTACAGACAAAACATGCATCCATCATATCAATACTGTAGTCCAATACTCGTGTAGTGACAGCCATCAATTTGGACATACTACTTGTTCGTAGAGTTTTCATTCATGACGATAAAAATGAATGCCTTTGATGTTCCTTCTCCGTCGTTTGTAGGAACTAATCCATTTGTTACTTCTTCTTCATGTTGTCCACCATTGGTAGGTACAAAAGGTTGAGCATCATTTACCTCTTTGAATGGATCTGAGATAGTTTGTTGGAGACCTCTGTCATTCTCTGAGTTTTTATTCCAATCCCAACTTCTTCCTTCATTAAAGGTAACATCCCTTGCTACTACTACGGTTTGCCTTTCCACCAAGTAAACCCGGTAGCCTTTGCTTTGACTGTTGTAACCAATAAGTACTCCTTTTGTGCTTTGTCTTCGAGCTTTCTCCTCCTTTCATCTGGTACATGGACATAGCACACACACCCAAACACTTTAAGATGACTTAGTGAGGGTTTGTGTCCTGTCCATGCTTCTATGGGTGTCACCTTCTCCAGGGTTCACTACAAAAAAGTAGGCATTGATAGCACATTACGATAGCACGATTTTCGCAACTGCTATTGTAGAGAGTATGATGGATTTTGGTATTCGATTATAGCATTTAAAAAATGCTACGCCGAAAAATCATTAAGCGGGAACAAAAATAATCTTCGGAGCCAAATATTTTAATTAGGCGGCAACACTTTACCAAATTTTAGGTTTTGCCAAATTTTATCCCAAAAATTTATGTTTTCCACAGTGACAAAAGAATTTCATTCTCCTCTCTTGTTTCCATTTTTTTTGTTCTCTCTTCCTCCTCTCCTCTAGGGTTTGTTTATGACGACAAATCTTCTTTCCTCTCCTCCGCTCAGCCTCTCTCTCTGTAGAACCGGACTGCATAACTCAAATCCAAAGAGCAATAGTGAACCCCTCTCGTCTCTTCCTCTCAGACGCTCGTCTCCGCCTCTCGTCTCTTCCTCTCAGTTTCCCCCTCTTCAGGTTCTTCCGCTTTTGTTTTCTCCTCCGCTTTCCCACTAGTTTCTCCGTCTAATCTGAAGTTTTGCAAGCTTTCAACGAAAGCCATGGCTCCTAAATCGCAATCGCAAACTTTCTGATTTTTTCTGAGTTTTGTAGATCTCACCGGATGATGATCCTTGTGGAGTGATTCGACCATACCTAAGTAACTTATATAACCGATTTTCCGATGTATAGCTAATGGTTTAGGGTTTTGGATCTTTTAGGAATTTTCGCAATGGCAGGGTCACATGATAAGCTCGACAAGATGAAGCTCCGGCAGGATTACCGGAATTTATGGCACTCCGACCTCATGGGAACCGTCACTGCCGATACCCCCTTTGTAGTCTGTTGCATTTTGTGAATTACATTGAACATATAGCTCTCTTGTGCGACTTGGCATTATAGGATGAAAAGTTTGCCTATCTTTGTGCATTTTCTAGTTGGGTTTTAGATTCCTTCAGTTCCTCTTTGTGGACTGGAACTCAATTCCAATACCTGAATATTGCTGGGCTCGCTGGTTCTTTGACTTTTGTATGGACGTACTCTTATCTTTGCAATAGATAGAAGTTACGCCATGTTTGTTTATCAGTGTACATCATGGAACTGTGTTATTAATACTGTAGTTACTGATATAAAAATAGAAGTAGCGTTAGATAGCAGTTTACTTTCTCATATGATATGAATTACACAACTGATTCATTGTCTCTTGTATATATAGATTCTTGAGATGGACACATACAGGTACCACGGTCATTCCATGTCTGACCCTGGGAGCACATACCGTACACGAGATGAGATATCTGGTGTAAGGCAGGTTTGTTGGTCTCTTTACCTGCACTAACTATTTGTTGGTCTTGAGGACTTTTGTTATTGTAAATCCAAAAACATTTATTTGCTATTATATGTCTCAGGAACGAGATCCAATTGAGAGAATTAAAAAGCTGGTACTATCTCATGACCTAGCAACCGAGAAGGAGCTTAAGGTATCGTATAATCCACCAACCCCCAGACAAACCTCAATATTTTAAGATGTTTTTATGTTCTGAAAATGTGTTTATATGCAGGATATGGAGAAGGAAATTAGAAAAGAAGTAGATGACGCCATTGCCAAAGCTAAGGTAAAAATAACAGTCATGTTGCTTCTCTTTTCCATTCGGGAGTTTTAACTTACATGCAAACTCTGATCGGTTTCAGGATTGCCCAATGCCAGAGCCTTCTGAGCTTTTCACCAATGTGTATGTAAAGGGATTTGGCACAGAGGTAATTTACTGATTTCACAATCTGTGATTTTACACCATCAGATATAATCATCCTTACCGTTTTTTTCTGTTGGCAGTCATTTGGACCTGACAGGAAAGAAGTCAAAGCTGCGCTTCCATGAAGCTCTCTTGCTCAGACATGAGACTGTGGTTGATGATAGGAAGCCATGAATAAAGAGGGTTTTGGGAAGTGTCTTGTCCTTTCCTCTGGGCTTTTGATTGTTGTATTGGACCTTGTGTTTCTTACTTGCTTCGGAGAAGAGCTCTTTACAATGACATGTCAAGGTATGAAGTTTCTAGTGTATGTAGATTTTATTGGTATACAAGATTTTATTTCTTCCTTTGGTAAGATATTGCAAGTCTTTTTTTTCTTTTTTTTTTGGCAGGTATACTTGATGTGCTGGATATATAACATCATGTATTTTCCAGTTGACGTTTTCTATGACCTCATCAAATGTAATATGATTGATAAGAACTGTTTTTGGACAGGTTCGACCATATCATTGGATTTTGTTTTATGGGTTGGTGATGATTCTTGTGGAGAATTGTCACAGAATTGTAAGTTTCAGTTTCTTCTTTTGGCTTTGTTGTTTTCTTCTGTTTCAGTCTTGCATGACTGATGAAAGATATTTGGGGCGAGTTCTTGGTGGCTTAACATGCCTTTTCCACTCTTAAAATCTTTGAGTTAAAGTTTCTGTGTTTTGGGCAGGGAGATACAAGAAGATGAGAAGAGCAACAGAAAGAGTAGAAAGGAGTGATTTGAGAAGATACGCTTGAGAAGGTACAATACATCTTTTCATCAAACTGTTTTTGCTTTATTCATTGTTTGAATTCTCCTGAAATTGCTGTTGAATGAAATTGTCAAATTGCTCGTTTACATAAGTGACAAAGATCTTTTTGCAGAGTTTTAAAAGTTAATCTCCACTCTAATCTTTCTTCACAGTGACTGTGTTTTGGGCAGGGAGATATATAGGGTTCTTCACGGTGGAAGTATGAACATTTTTTTCTGAATGTGATCTGTTTTGTTCTGAATTCTCCTCATTGGATTATACTTGTTCATTGTTTGCGTGTAATGAATACTGCAGCTGAGATTTCAAACATGAAATGGTATGGTGTTGAGGGAGACTACAATGTCTTAGTGATGGATTTACTTGGTCCAAGCCTTGAAGATCTCTTTGGCTATTGCAACAGGAGATTTACTTTAAAGACAGTTCTCATGCTAGCTGATGAATCGAAGAAAGAAAGAGGCCAACGCAGTTAGTTTTTTTTTTTGTAGAGGATATTTACTTAGATTTGTTTTGTTATGATTTTTTTCCTAATTTTTTTCCGAAACAATGTTGATGTAAACCATGTTTTGGGTTATTAATAAATTTATATTCTAATCCAAATTTTAAATATAAATTTTTTCTTATAAATCTAATTGATACAAAAAATATATATATATATATATATATTATAATAATAATATTTTAATACGGCTCGGCTCGGCTCGGCTCGGATACAACCATAGCAAACTAAAATTAACGCTATTATATTGCAATAATAATATAGCACGAACGAAATGCTATGGTAGGGGAGGGGTCTATTATAGCTGCCGCTGTCAGAGCGTTTGTGGAAACGCTATCTATTACATACGATAGCTTTTATCGTGTGCTATGAATGTTGATTTTTCTTGTAGTGGTTGTTGAAGGTAGTATATTCTGCAACTATACCGCAGTGTATACCGCCTCGGCCCAAAATTTGTTTGGCATTCCTTTTCCCTTCAGCATTGCACGTGCCATCTCCATCACGCTGCGATTCTTCCTCTCACTCACTAGGTTTTGTTGTGGTAAGTATGCCACAGTCAGTTTTCTTGTAATGCCTTGAATTTCGCAGAAACTTTGGAATTCATTTGACGTGTACTCTCCTCCTCGGTCAGATCTGAGTTGTATTATTTTTGCTTCATACTGGTTCTCCACCATATCCTTAAACTTCTTGAAAATTTTGAATGCTTCTGACTTTTGTTTCAAGAAGTATACCCATGTCATCCTTGAATACTCATCAATGAATAGGATGAAGTACCTGCTTCCATCAAGCGAAGGTGTTTGCATGGGTCCACATATGTCCGTGTGGATAATCTCTAACTTCTTCTTGGCTCTTGTTGATGAGGAAGATGGAAAAGTGACCCGTGCTTGTTTTCCTAGCTGGCATGCTTCACATACGTCATTGTAATCGTTGAGATTCGGGACTCCCCTTGCCATGTGATTTTGTAGTAACTTCTTTATGTACATATGCTACTATGACCAAGTCTTTTATGCCATAGTTGACCAACTAGATCCTCTCTTGCATTGGAGGAGGCTTCTTTCGCTCCGGAGATATCAAGAGAAAAACGTTTCTTTTCCATCTCCACCTAGGCAATCTTCATTCCCATTTGATCGCGAATTGTGCATTGAGTTCCCTTGAACATAAGCTCGTAGCCATGTAGCATCATTTGAGGAACACTAAGCAGGTTCTTATTCAGGTCTGGAACATATAAGACATCTTTGATGATCCTCTCTCCCACCTTGGTCTTCACAAGAATGTCACTGTTTCCTTCTGTCATTATTACAGCTCCATTTCCGACGCGAATAGGAACTTTCACATTTTTGTTGATAGTTGTGAAGTACCATGCATCTTTAGACATGTGGTTAGTGCATCCACTATCGATCAGCCATGTTTCTTTCTTTGGTATCTTCACAATTGTTTCCTCGGCAGAGAACAATTTATGTTCCTCAAAATTTGTAACTTGCGCATGCTGGCCTTGTTTGCTTTGACATTCTCGCGTAAAGTGTCCTAACTTCCCGCAGGTGAAGCATTCTTTGGGTTTCCTCCAGTTCTGGTTCGACCTCTTGCTCTTCAAGTAACAATCAGCTTCGTTGTGGTTATCCTTCTTGTAGTAACCACACCATCGTTTCTCTTTGCCCCTCCATTCGGGTTTCTCTTTACTACTTTCTCCTTTCTTGAATGATCTTGCACCTTTGAATCGAGCCTGGAAAGCTCCTTCAGAACTTCTTTCTTCGTCTGGAAAAAACTTTGATTCATGGGAAACCAAAGATCCTACCAGATCAGTTACACTGATGTTCTTCAAATCTTTAGTTTCTTCCATTAGGCCGCCAAATTTCCATAATATCTTGGCATCGAGGTTAAGATATTACGAACAATTTCGTAATCCGTTTTTATTTCCCCCAATTGCTCCATTTCATTTGAAACATCGATGATCCTATCAGTGAAGGATCTGATCCTTTCTCCATCCTTCATCTTGATACTTTCAAAATCTCTATGGAGAGATTGCAGCTTCACAAGTATAGCTTGAGGGTTACCTTGATAGGACTTTTTTAATTTCTTCCACACATCTTTAGATGTTGTCGCCGATATAATCTTCCTGAACAATGCATCCGTGACAGTATGTTGCAACAGCTGGAGAGCCGTCATATCCTTCATCTTCAACTCTTTCCAACTTGAGATTTTTGATTGAGTACCTGACGTAGTTTCAGGAGTTTCCGTAGTACTCATGGTTTCTTGTGGTTGTGGTGGAACTTCATTCTCCACAACATCCCACAATTCTCGAATGATTAGCGTCGTCTTCATTCTTGCCGCCCAAAGCTCATAGTTTTGACCGTCGAAAATTGCAACAGGTTGAGATGCATGTAGATGTGACGCCATGATTTTTCGTATATTGCTCTTCTTGCTAATTTTGCGTATTGCTTATTGCTTCGTCTTGCTTAATTTTTGTCGTCGATCGTCCCTCGAACCGTCTTTTGCTCTGAAACCATGTTGGAATATACTAAATCATTTTTATCTTTCTTAAACTCTCATAAACATTTCTTCTTATGAGAGAAAGAAGAAAAATAAGAAAATAAGAAAATAAAACTTAGAAGAGATTTCTTGCTTAACAAGAAAGAGAATTATAAAACAAGAACAAGAGAGAAAACTTAGAGAAGATGTTATTGAAATTATTTTGGGATATATTGCAAATGATCAAGACTCACCTATTTATACACAAACTCAAACACATAACAACAACACAAATTTAAAATTACACACCTCTCACCATTACCACCAACTCTCTTCACTTACCACATCAAACATTTTACCAAACACTCTCACTATCTTATTTTATTTTTATCCAATTTAAATGGATCATAATTTTAGTCAAATATATAATTTAACACTGGATGGGTCAATTAGGTTTTAGGGTTTACACTTATCAATGGCCATGATTTAACAAGATAGATCTAACGGTGTAAAATAGATATGTTTATCTGATAAAAAAAAAAGATCTGAACCGTTGATATGTTTTAATCAACGGTTCTGGTTTGTGATCCATGTGATACACAAATGAACCAATAATTTTTTTTTAAATATTTAATATATATAAATAATTAAAAAATGATTTAAAAATCGTAAAAATGGTTAAAATAAGTTTTTTTTAAAAAATCTTAGATTTAAAATTATAATATATAAAACTTTTAAAAGTATTAATTTTATAAATAATTTAACAATAATAGAAATGAGTAAATATAATAATTAAAAATGATTAAATTGTATTTTAATTTTTATTTACATTACTTTTATTTTCAAAATGTTAAATTTTATTTATGAGTATATATAATAATTAAATTGTTGTTTAAGAAATTTTAAATTTATTATTGGTATTAAAAGATTAGTAATTTTTTTATAAAAAATCATTATATTTTTATTTTATTGTTTTTAAAATAGTTTTTAATTAGTTTTATGTAAAGTGTATATTGAAATAGTTTAAATATTAGTTTTGTGTATCAATAATTAATTTTTATCTTTTAATTTTATAGTTTATGATTAAGAGTAAGGTTTAGAGTATGATTATGGTTTATGATATAGGGTTTAAAGAGTTGATGTTTAGGGTAATCCGTACCTATCCGTAGCTGAAAAAAATAGCTACGGAAAATCCGTAGCTAATCCATAGCTAATTCACAGTTTTTTTGTAGTGCATTATACATGACAAGAAGAGATTTTCTTAATCTTTTCTTGACCAATAATTATCCAGCACATTATCCGGTTAAAGTTTTGTTAACTTTTGCTTCCGATTGATGATGTTCCGACTTCCTCAATTACTTCTTATCTCTGACTCTAGAAGAATTTATTTTTCAAAAATATTACAAAATTCTAATAATTCTCCAAAAAAAAATTAAAATATTTACTAAATAATTCTCCCAGCAAAAATATTATTTTTTAAAATAATATTTTATTTATCCGGAGACGGGGTATTACATTCTCTTCCTCTTAAAGAAATTCGTCCTTGAATTTTGAAGCTTTGCCGACCTTCCCCAACACTACCCTTCCATTGCAATATTCTGATGACTTTCCTACTTCGCTTCGAGAAAAATTTCCTTGTTCTCAACAATCTTAACTCTGCTCTGACTGATCCGAGGGTTAACTTATGTAGTCTATATTGTCCTTTCGACAGATTCCTATGATGATTGATACTGCTCCATTACTTTCACGGTAACCTGACTATTTCTTGCATAACTCTTTTCTCTTGATAAGACTAGGGTTTCCAAAAACTCCCAACTTGCTATCTTGAACTCTGTGGGCTTCCTCGAGGCGATTCGATCTTCCTTTTTCCCTTTTTTTATATGGAATTCCACCTTTTTATGGTTTTTGGTTTCCTCCGTGCCTCCCTAAATCTCATAATTTTTAATAATCATCCTTTACTTTGCTTTCCTCTTTGATGTCTTACTGCTTCTCACGCTCACAACATCTTTTTGATCCTTCACTGATCATGCCTGCTTAATTTTATTCTGCTCCTTGGAATGCCTGCATTATTATCTTATTTAGATTAAAAGTAAGGTACTCCTTGCCTTACATGATTCGTCCAATCCTGATAACTTCTTTCCATTTTTATCTTACCTTTCGATAGACATTTTGCCTCTTAACCTTCCTTGCTTACGAAGATCCAATCCTTTGTAGCCATCTTGTCATTTCGATAGTTACTACTTCCGACCAACCAATCTTCCATCAATCCTTACACAATATGGGTTTAATACTTATGTAATGTTAGTCACTTCCCTTATAAAGCCATCGATACCGGGTTAAGCAACAATCAAACAAGAATATTCTAGGCCAATTATCGATAGCGTATACATTCAGTATCCACCACCTTTCATAAGAAACCCCCCAGACATCGTAGGAATTAACTTCTGAAAAACCACTAATGGCTTCACCTTGTCCTCTTAGTGAACCACCGTTGCTTTATCTCTAACCCTTCCAATCTATTTTTTAATTTTTCTCCTCTTCTATGAATCTCAAACTCCGATCCCAAGCGACTCGTTTGATGATAAACTTCTGAATCTTTATCTAAATTCCACTCCAACCGATCATTACCGTTGCTGATTTCCCCAATCTCGTTGATTTCTCTATCCATGACAGTCTCCATCTCAACTTTTTGGTAACTTGCGGTTGCTTCCATTCTTTGCCTGACCCACATAACAATCTCCTTCAGCTAGTCTGCGAATTTTACCTCCCTTGCATCCCTCGAACTCTGATTCAATGCCACCCTTCTGAAAATTCTGAATTCCTCATCTTAACCTTCTTGGGTTCGGGTTTGGTCTTGAGACTTGAACTCCGCTCAACTCTAAGGATTTTAATATCCTTGAATATCTGATCAGTATCACTCCCTAAACAACACTTATTCATACCACACACTAGAGTTAGCAGCTATTACTCTACTCAAAAATCTAAACCTATGAAATGATGTTACTTCTACTATACAATCATTTATAACCAGCCATACAACAATCAAACAAGAACATGCACAGCCAATTATCAATAGTGTATAAATTTCATAACACCAAACATAGAAAACTAATCTATCCACCCCAATTATTCTTAGCTGCCTACCTGATGAGGACATCAGCTTGGCCGACACTGAGTTGGACGAGCAAGACGGACCAGGCTCTACCAAGAAGCTGGCCGACCTGTTCCCGACCATGCGAGATGTACCAAGGACGCGTTCGGGACAGCGACAGATACATGCCGAATTCAACAATGCCATGGAGCAGCTGATCTCGAGGACAAGCCTAGAAGACATCATGACCCAGCTAGGCCATCTCGACCAAGGACAACCTGTCCTGAACCAGTTGGCCCGGAGGATGATCCATACTGAAGCTGACTGCCCATTTGAGCATACCATGCCCTGGCCCATACTCCGTACGCACGGACCGACCATGATCTTCTGCATCGAGCCAGATTATTCTTTGACCGGTCTGCCTCTGGGATAAAGATCATACTCTTTTTCTCTTGTGAAGTTTTGTCCCAAATGGGTTTTCTTCACAAGGTTTTTAACGAGGTAATCCGAGGCCCATTCATTAGAGAGACAGACCGGCCTCTTCTCTATTTTCGACCAAGACTTTCCTTTTTCGTTTTAAGTCTTATTTCTCTTGTTTTCTTAGTATTTTTCGATGGCCCACTGTTCTCTTGGCCCATTTGTTTTCAGTTGTAGTTACTTAAACATTCTTTTGGTTTTATGAAACATTAAGCAAGTTTAAACCAAGAAAAAACCCTAAGGTTTCTCGATCCTCCTCTCTCTGCGCGGCTGCCCCTTTGTAGAGCGGATCTCTTGGCTTTTGCTTGCTGCCTCGATTGTCTGAAGTGTTCCTAAGGTTCAGTAGCTATCAAACCACCCTCGACCACCCACTGACCAAGCTGAGAGTGCCTTCGGCCAGCAGCTTTGTCCCACGCTTCCATCTCTCTCTCCCGCGGCCACAATCATCTCATCTCACTCCATCACTCATCACACCTCCATAGCATCTCACATCATCTGGTATCAGAGCTTTAAAGCTCCTGACCAGTTTGGTTATTCCTTTCCTCTGCTTAGTTTCAGTCTTGTTGCTTTTTTTTGTTCTTCTTAAAACCGAAAATCAAAAGAAAAAGAAGTTAGGATGCTAGTGTTGTTGAATCTGAATTTGGTTTGATAGTAGTTGCTGTTTTGATTACTGTTGGATTGTGTTGCTTCTGTTGTGCTTGAATTAAACTGAAAAAAAAAAAAAATCTGGTTAGAAATCGTTGGTGCTAGGTTGAAGTTTCCTTGCGGCCGCGAAACTAGGGTGCTAGGGTTTCTTTGTTGTTTGCGGTTTAATTGATCTGAAACTTGGTTTAATTCTGGTTAATCTCTTTCATTAAATCTCGGTTTAAGCTCTTTCCTTTTATAGTTCTAGATTAAAAAAAAAGGTTTAATAGGTTGATAGGAGTCCAAAACCGGCTTCATTGTTCTTTCCTTGTTTGATCGTTGCTTCGAGTAATTGCGGTTTGTTTGCTTGGATACTAACCTGATTAAGTGTGAATTTCGTTCTTAATTTTTGGTTAGTGTTTACTGTTTACTGTTTACTTTCAGATTATTAGTCAAAAAAAAAAATGGTTTTGTTTTGTTTTCTCTCCGATTTGGTTGCATTGTTTTCCTTTAAGTTCTGTCCGTTTTCTCTTCTTTGGTATGTTTGATCTGTTTTTTTAAGTGCGCAGAGATTAATGGCCGAAGAACTAAACCAGCAAGGTGTTCCCACTGACCTCACTCAGATCTTAGCTGCTATCCAGACGATCGGAGCCCGACTGGACCGTTTGGAATGTCCCGGTGGACATCAGCCGCGGCCGGACGAACAACAACCTCGGCCCGACGCTTTTCAGCCTCGGCCAGGAGAGCATCAGTACGGACCAGAGGCGCCACATCCCCGGAATGACCAGCAACGTCGACCAGTACAGCACCGTGGACGAGTTGAACGACCCGGACGCTTCCAAGACGTCCGACTGGACGATACAGACGACGATACAGATGAGTTTGAGGACGGACGTCACGGACCGCGACCCCCATACCAGCGTGATCCTAATCACCGTGGATGCATACGAGAACCATAGGTACAACGTCCATATCCTAATGACATCAAGCTAAAGCCTCCTACTTTTGCAGGGAGCGGAGGATGGAGCATATCTTCGACCATTACGGATATCCCGAAGCCATAAAGATATCCCTAGCAGTGGCCCAGTTCACAGGACATGCATTATCATGGTGGGACCGGGACGCTGCAAAACGAAGGCGCCATCGGTACGAACCGATCGCTACATGGACTGACATGAAGTTCAGTTAAGGCGCAGGTACGTTCCTGCCCATTTCCATAGAGATTTGCAGAAACGTTTTCGTTAGTTGATGCAGGGAAATAAGACGGTCGAAGAGTATTTCGAGGAGTTCGAGCAACTGCGGAATCAGCTTGAGCTAGACGATTCAGAAGAGACTCTTATGGCCCAGTTTGTGGACGGACTGAACGAGTTGATCGCTAGAAAGGTAGAAATTCAACCTTATCACGATATGCCCGAGTTGTTGCACTTGTGTATACAGATTGAGCATCACAACAAGCGGAAGTCTGCGACCACAACCCGGCCTAGGACCAACACGCCTTGGACTGCACCAGCTCCACGGCCCGTTGACAAAGGTAAGTCGGTTGAGGTCGAGTCTAGGTTCAAGAAGCCGACCATTGATACGTCTAAGCCCAACCGACCATACCCAGGTAAGTTTACTAGTACGTCCTGCTCTAGAGATATCACCTGTTTTAAGTGTCAGGGTAAAGGACATATGGCTCGAGACTGTCCAAACCGGAGGGTCATGATCTTGAACGAAGCCGGTGAGTATGAGTCTCAGGATGAACAGGAGGATGAAGACATGGAGGAACTTGATACAGGGATGCCCATAGAGTATCCCGACTCTGTAGAGCTATTGGTGATCAGGAGAGCTCTCAGTACGCTTGTTGACCCCGAGACGGTGCAACGCGAGAACATCTTCCACACCCGCTGTACCGTGAACAGCAAGATATGTAGTCTTATTATTGATGGTGGCTCTTGTACTAACGTGGCCAGCAGGAACATGGTCGATAAACTTGGTCTTCAAGTGACTAAGCACCCGCGACCGTACCGACTTCGGTGGCTGAACGATGTCACAGAGATCCGGATCGCAGATCAAGTCACCGTACCTTTCAGCATTGGGCGATATCACGATCAGGTAGTATGCGATGTGGTTCCTATGCAGCTTGGACACCTATTTCTCAGCTGACCATGGCAGTTTGATTAGGAGTCCTTGCATAACGGACGGACCAACCATTACTCGTTCATGCACGACAAGCGAAAATACCAGCTCGCGCCTCTTACACCGCAGGAAGTGCATGAGATGCAACTACACCTTGCCAAGGATAAGAAGAACCGTAAGACCAATCTTATTATTTCTTCACATTCTGTTTCTAGAGCTATTGTTCAGAACACGCAGGTGCTACTAATGATCTTCAGGGAGGCTTTATATTCGTGTTCAGACGATGTTGGGCTGCCCCGGTAAGTTGTTTCTTTGTTGGACAGGTTTAAGGATGTCTTTCCGGACGAGATACCAGCCGGCCTACCTGTTGGGAATGTCCTGAAATCTACCGTACTATCTCTAGAAAGTATGATAAGTGTCGAGATCAGACATAAGTCATAAATACTGGGTGATCATGATGGCTTGCTAGAGTCCGCTCTTGATCTATAAGTTTAGGACTTATTACCAGTATTGTATGATCCCGAAGGGTCACACACCATAGCTAACGGGAAAGCCAAATGGAATTAATACGGTAAGATGCAATGGCATTTACTGTATTAGATCAGAGAATTGGGCCAGACGAAATACATGCTTTTGTCTGATTTGTGTCTTGGGCCCAAAAGATTAATGAGCCATTAGTCTAATGACTTGGGCCCATTAATGAGAGAGTTAATAAGTCGAAAACCCTAAGGAAGAATTGATTTTTTCTGCGATTTCTTCTTGGTGGCCGTGCCCCCTCTCTCTCTCTAACTCTCTTTTTCTGATCTGATCCATCTCTATGGTCTAGCAGCCATCCCGGCTTGTAAGAGTGTGGATACCGAAGGAGGAGCAGGTTGTTCATCTGTTCTAACTGATCTCATCATTACCATCAATTATCCGCTGCAATCTGAAAGGTAATGATCCAGGTTTGGTTGGTTTTATGATTCGTTTTGCAAGAACCTAGATCTGTTAAGATTATGTGTTAGGTTGAAACATGGGAATTGAACCATGAAAAACACTATAATCCTTCAGTGGTATCAGAGCCAGGTTTTTTGGTTTCTTGTGAAATTGGATCATAGGTTGTTTAATAATTTTTGGATCAATTGAATTAAAATTGATTATAGTTATTAAAATCCCTAATCGAGTGTTTTGGTCTCGGCGTGTTTAAGAGCCAATTAATTATCGGGTTCGTGATGAATTAATTAAAACCCTAATTGGTCTCGGGCGTGTGCTTGTGTTGCTTTGCCGAGTGATGTTGATCGATAATTAATTTTGTGGGCCGAGTGATCTTGTTCAACAATTGCATGTGATCATACAATGATATTATGCGTGTGATCATGGATCACTTGATTGGATCGCACAAACGATCGCTTGGCATGGTCTCGAATTGACCGCGTGATCTTGAGGGGTGATCGATCGGATGATCGTTTCATCACGAGTGATCGTGTTGCCATGATGCGTGATGATGCGTTAATGGGCCAAGTGATCGTTTGGCCCGTTAAATTATTACGTCCCGCGAATAATCAATCGGTTAAACCGAGCTTCGCGGTTCGTTGCCCAAAACCACACCGATTTAACCGGTCCATTTAATTGGCGGTTAATCGTGTGTTTAAAGCCTTAAACCGCAAGTTAAATCAAATTGGCTAAAACACTAGGTGTTTCTTCCCGGTTTTGGATTTAACTGAACCGATCCAATTTAATTGGTGGTTCAAGCGGTTAACCCGAATCGCGGTTTGCTGGAAATTATTTAATACATGGTATTATTTAATTTCTGGTTAAACCGGATTGAAATTCAAAATTGAATTTTAACCTAAACCGAAGGCTGGTCTAAGTTTGATTTGGTTGGACAGAATAATTTAGAGCTGGTTTTGTTTAGTAAATAACCGATGGTTTTGATAGTTAATTTGGTCTTGGACCAGAATTAATAAACCAGATCGGTTATGTCAAATTATTGGGCCAGCTGGAATTCTATGGTCTTGGGCCAAAGAATTGGGCCTATAATTTGTGACCCAACCCAAAATATTTAATGAAATATTTAAATTAGAAATTTCTATTTTTAGTAAGTTACTAAATTTAGAAAGTTTCTAAAATAAGAAAGTTTCCCAAAATAGTAATGTTCTATTTTTGGAAATAAAACTTAAAAATCCTCAAAAACAATATCAAGCTTGGATGTCTTTCCAATCTTGTCAGCTACTTAACGCTTATTCGATTACAGATATGGCTTACAGTGTGAGGTGTCTGTTTTCGCATAAGTAAAGTAGTATATAGTCACTAATTTCATTGGGAGTCCCAGATTTTAGTGATTATTTGGCTGTAAGAGATTGGTTTCCTTGACTGGGCCATCGGGAGTCCCGGGCCTTGAGATATCTGGTGAATTTGGGCCTCGGGTCCAATTCACAACCGAGAGTTATATGAGATATAACTAGCTGTGTGTATGCTTACCAAGTAAAGCTAATTCCGGGTGACGGCCAGTGGCCCACTTTGGATTTAGCTGAACATGGGTCTCGGAATCATTGTATTCTTATGAGGTTAAACAAAGAAATTTTGAATACAATGCGAGTTTTCTTATAAGTTATTAAGATTACTCTTTTATGAACTAAATAACTAAAACTCTATTTATCTCTAATTTTCAGCTATGACGAGCACAAACAAACAAAACACTTTCTCGATCCGGTATGTCCTTGAGATGGACAAACTGAACGGATCAAATTTCTTGACTTGGTCGCGAAACCTGAGGCTAGTTCTCAGGCAGGAGAGAAAGGACTATGTCCTTGAAAGAGCTCTCCCCGTGAGGATCGGGTCCAATGCCTCTCATGCAGTATATAATGCTTGGAATAAGCATTATAATGATGCGGTAGATGTGCGTGGTCTGATATTGGCTACCATGGACTCAGACTTGCAGAAGCAATATGAGAACATGGAGTCGCCAATAGAGATGATTAGCAGCCTGAAATTGAAATTTCAGGAGCAGGTAAGAGTGGAGAGATACCAATTGGTTAAATCTCTCACTAGCTGCAAGCTACCGAATGATCATCCAGTAAGTCCTCATGTCAGTAAAATGATGGGTTACATTGATAACCTGAGGAAACTGGATTATCCAGTTAGCCAGGAATTGGCAACTGAGATCATTCTGCAGTCACTGCCGTCAAGCTATGATAAGTTCGTAAGGAACTATATCAAGAAAGGCTTAACGAAGACGTTGACTGAACTGCATGATATGCTCAAGACAGTTGAGCCAAACGTGAAGAGTACCCTGAATAATCTCATGAAGGAGAAGGGTAGGTTTACTAAACCTAATGCTGACAAGGGTGAAGACAAAGTTGTCCAGATTTTGAATCATGGCAAGCGTGTGTCTTCCGAGCCCGAGTCAGATACCTCTTACGTTGGTAAGTGCTGCTACTGTAAAGAGACTGGGCATTGGAAGAGAGATTGCATTAAATTCATGGAAGATTATGAGGAGTTGAAGTTGATGTATGAAACTACTTCCTCAGGTATTCATGTTATTACTTCAAGTTATACCTTATACGTATTGGATACTGGTTGTGGCACTGATATTTGTTATAATATGCAGAGCCTGAGCAACAGTAGAACGTTGAAGGAAGGGCAAGTGAAACTGCGTGTCTGGAAGGAGCTTGGGATGCTGCCTCAGCCGTAGGGTTTTCACTTGTAGATGCCTTTGAGGCTTGGTTTTATTAAGTAATTGCTACAATGTACCTGCTTTAAGCAGAGTTGTCTTTCATTTTCTTGTAAGAATTTGAATGTTTTTCATTTTGATAAAAGACTAGTTTGTTCTTTTGATCTTAATGAAATATTAATTGTAGCACCCTATTCATGGAATGGGTTTTATGTCTTAAACCAAAGAGTGCCTAAATGTAACATAAATACCGCAATTGGTTTAAATCTGATAAGTTAAACCTGATTTTTCTTGGCATAATTTTTGGTCACATAGAGTAAGTCAGATTCAGAAACCCCATAGTTATGGACTTTTGGGCTCATTTGAATGGAAATCTTATGAGACTTGAATTCTGCTTACTAGACCAAAAGAAAAGGGCCCATCTTAGCCGAGCTAGAGAAAGGCCCAAAGGCTTATTGGACATTGAACATACTCATGTATGTGGTCCGATGAGCAGTAATGCCAGAGAAAATTTCCTGTACTTCATTGTCTCTATTGATTACTTCAGTGAGTGTGACTGTGTTCATTTGATGAGACACGAGTCGGAATTCTTTGACATGGTCGAAAGAGTTCCAGAATGAAGTATAGAATCTGAATGACAGAAGTATTAAGACTCTGGATTAGATCACGAGTGAGAATACTTAAGTCATTGATTGTGTGATCATCTGAATGAGTGTGAAGTCGTTTCACAGCTCACTTCTCCTGAAAAACTAGAGGTGTTTCTGTGAGAATGAATCAGATCTTATTAGAAATGATTAAAGATGAGTCACACGAATCTTCCATGATATTCTTTAAGAATAACGCTCTAGAAATATCTAAGTTTACGCTGAAATAGTTCCACCAATATCAGTTGAAAGACACCACATAAATGTGGATTGGAATCGATCCAAATTCGTCTTTACTGAGTATTTGTAGTTGTGCTACTTCGCTGGTTGTCCTAGGGAAACCAAGGCTTGTTACTTTTACGTCCATTCTGTTTTCTAAGAAGGGAAGTTACTTTCCAAGAAGAACAGTGGGAGTAAAAGTACAACTCGAAGAAATTCGAGAAATACAGGAGGCTGCTCAACCTGTTAAGGGAGAGCAACGGATGGATTTACAGATTTCTGTAGAATCTACACCTGTAGAGCCTGAAGTTCGCAGATATGAATGAATCAGAGACTAATCCGAGAATGATTTCTCGCCATTAGTTGAACCTGATGATCATTGAAAGTTAGCATGATCTGATGATCATTGAAAACGACGAATCTGCGAAATTCAAAGAAGCGAAAGTAAGCCAGGACTCCGAAAAATTACACTATGTGTAAGTTAGCTTCATTGATCCATTCATGGATGGAAGCAAACATATTGGAGTTGGAATCTTCGTTCAGTTAAAGTAGTCAAGGTTTTGACTTGAACAGGAACGAAGAGGAACTGTGCGTTTACTAAAAGATAAGTGGGAGCAATATTGCATTTCTCATAGTGTATGTCCATGACATACTGATTCTCGAAAATAACATTCCAATGCTGCAGTCGGTAAAGGACTTGCTTGGGAGTTGGTTTTATGATTGACATGGGTAAAGCCACGTAGTTCTTGGATTTTGGATCTAAAGATAAAGATCCAAAAGAGCTGGTAGGACAAAGTCAGGATTCTTAAATTGACAAAGTCCTACACGTAATCAGCAATCCAAGAAGGGTTTTATGCCAATGTCACATGGCAATTCATTAAGCAAGATACAGTGTCCTGCGATATCTGCTGAGCTTGAATGCATGGATAGGATTCCATATGCGACGGCAATTGGATCTATCATGTATGCCATGACACGTACTTGTTTTGATGTTGCTTTAATGTTAAGCAAGACAAGTAAAGACCAGTCAAATCCAGCAAAGAATCACTGGATTGCCATAAAGAATATTCTGAAGTATTTGAGGAATACTTAGGATAAGTTCTTGATTTACGGAGAAAGTGAGGTGCTACAAGTCGATAGAGTCTGAAAGGCAAGTTTCCAATAGACAAAGATAATTCCTGGTCACAGTCCGGCTATATCTTGTGTCTAACTGGCGGTGCAAGGCACTGTTGCTGACTCCATGACTTAAGCTGAACATTTCGCAGCTTGAGAAGCGGCGAAAGAGGTTGTTTGGAAAGAAGAGTTCATCACTGAACTTGATGTGATTCCCAGCATAGATGAGACTAGCTGCACATCATAGGTCCAAACACCTTGAGGATAGGTATAACCTATTCCGTGAGATAAATGACAGAGGTGTTAAGTAGATAAGCAAGTTTCATCGAATGAGAACGTTGCTAATCTATTAACGAAGCCACTCCTTATGCCTAAGCACGAGTCGCGGACTGTAGCTGTAGGATGAGTGAAATTAAGATGTAGTCTTAATTTCAGTGGGAGTTTGTAAAGGGCTTTACTTAGTTGTTTTGAAAGGTTCATGTAAACATTTTAAAATGTTAATGAAATTTTATTTCTGGATTATTTTAAGTGTGATATAAAATAATCGTTCCAAAATGATTCATGTCACTATATATGGGCCATCGAAGTACATGAGTAGACTTGATCCTGAAACCCCATATTTAACGAAGTGACATAAATCATAGTGTCCATAGTCGAAGGTTGTTGAAATTGGAACACCAACAACCTGTTGAGACTAGATTGTGTTGAGACTTATGACCAAGTTTCGAGGGGTCATAGATGCGCGGCATCAAAGTCGACACATAGGTATATGTAGGGGAGCATATGACCGGACATGGCCCGCAAGATGAGAACTCTGCAAGATATTAATATTTGTGTCATAAGAAGTTCTCATATACGACTATAGAGTATAGTCCTTAGACCTGAGTTCGCATGCATGTGGCTGCACATGGAGTAATGCGCTTTGATCATTGTCTAACGTTGTTTCGTAACTGGGAGCTATACGGACCTTGGTTGGGTGTATTATGAATTGTGTAGTTCATAGTGATGGAACAAGATGGGATTTGTCCCTGCCGTTTAACGGAGGTAATATCTCTAGGCCAATCGGAGATTTGATAGCTGGTAAGAGAATGGCCATTCCCAAACGGACTTGCCCAAGTCGTTTGCATTGTCAGTATCAAATCTGGTCCGATAAACATGGTCTGGCTATATAAGGATGACACGCATCTTGCCTTATGCCAGATCGAGATATTGAGACAAAAGGATTAGGGAATGTAGGATTCCAGTACAATCGGGAGATTGTTGGGAATGTCCTGTGTAGGATTCCAGTACAAGTGGGAGATTGTTGGGAATGTCCTGAAATCTACCGTACTATCTCTAGAAAGTATGATAAGTGTCGAGATCAGACATAAGTCATAAATACTGGGTGATCATGATGGCTTGCTAGAGTCCGCTCTTGATCTATAAGTTTAGGACTTATTACCAGTATTGTATGATCCCGAAGGGTCACACACCATAGCTAACGGGAAAGCCAAATGGAATTAATACGGTAAGATGCAATGGCATTTACTGTATTAGATCAGAGAATTGGGCCAGACGAAATACAGGCTTTTGTCTGATTTGTGTCTTGGGCCCAAAAGATTAATGAGCCATTAGTCTAATGACTTGGGCCCATTAATGAGAGAGTTAATAAGTCGAAAACCCTAAGGAAGAATTGATTTTTTCTGCGATTTCTTCTTGGTGGCCGTGCCCCCTCTCTCTCTCTAACTCTCTTTTTCTGATCTGATCCATCTCTATGGTCTAGCAGCCATCCCGGCTTGTAAGAGTGTGGATACCGAAGGAGGAGCAGGTTGTTCATCTGTTCTAACTGATCTCATCATTACCATCAATTATCCGCTGCAATCTGAAAGGTAATGATCCAGGTTTGGTTGGTTTTATGATTCGTTTTGCAAGAACCTAGATCTGTTAAGATTATGTGTTAGGTTGAAACATGGGAATTAAACCTTGAACAAACATAATAATCTAACACTACCGCCCATACGAGGCATTGAGCATCAGATCGATCTCGTGCCAGGAGCGGCTCTGCCCAACCGGCCTGCATACAGGGTAAATCCGACCGAGTCCAAGGAACTGGAGAAACAAGTGCAGGACCTCATGTCCAAGGGTTACATTCGCGAGAGCCTCAGTCCGTGTGCGTACCAGTCTTGTTGGTTCCTAAGTAAGATGTATCCTGGAGGATGTGCGTCGACTGTCGGGCCATCAACAACATCACCATCAAGTACCGACATCCCATACCACGGCTGGACGACATGTTGGACGAGCTACACGGAGCGACCATGTTCTCTAAGATCGATCTACGCATCGGATACCATCAGGTTAGAATGAAGGAAGGTGATGAGTGGAAGACGACTTTCAAGACTAAGCAGGGTCTTTATGAGTGGCTGGTCATGCCATTTGGCCTTACCAATGCGCCCAGTACGTTCATGCGCCTCATGAACCAGGTCTTGAGGGTCTACATCAGTAAGTTCGTAGTTGTTTATTTCGATGACATCTTAATATATATTCGATGTTTTGATGATCATCTGGTGCACCTTGAGCAAGTAATAGATACTCTTCGAAAGGAGGGTCTTTATGCGAACCTCAAGAAGTGCACCTTCTGCACTGATAAGCTTGTCTTTTTAGGTTTTGTTGTAAGTTCGCAGGGCTTACAAGTTGACCAAGAAAATATCAAAGCAATTGAGGAATGGCCGACCCCGACCACGATCGGCCATGTTAGGAGCTTCCACGTTTTAGCCAACTTCTATAGACGGTTTGTGAAGGATTTTAGCACAGTGGCCGCCCCACTCACCGCCGTGATCAAGAAGGACGTCCCGTTCAAATGGGGCCAGTCGTAGGAGACATCATTTTAGAAACTCAAGGATTTGTTATCCTATTTTGGTTTTGCCTAATTTTGATAAGACGTTTGAGATTGAGTGTGATGCTTCAGGTTTAGGGATCGGAGCTGTTCTGACGCAAGGTGGGCGACCGGTCGTCTACTTCAGCGAGAAGTTGAGTGGAGCCACGCTCAACTATCCTACCCATGACAAGGAGTTGTATGCGTTGGTTAGATCCTTGGAGACTTGGCAGCATTACTTGCTGGCCAAGGAGTTTGTTATTCACACCGACCACGAGACGCTCAAGCATCTGAGGGGACAGACAAATTTGAAGAGGAGGCACGCTAAGTGGCTTTAGTTCGTGGAAACCTTTCCATACATCATCAAGTACAAGAAGGGAAAGGAGAACGTGGTAGCTGATGCATTGTCCAGGAGATACACAATGATAAGCACCATGGAGGCCAAAGTCTTGGGGTTTGAACTTATTAAAGAAGATTATGATACTGGCCCTGATTTTGGTGAAATTTTTCAGGAATGTAGCAAAGGACCAAAAGAAGTTTTCTACTTGCATAACGGGTTCGGTTCAGGGGAAAACGGCTGTGCATTCTTCAGGGATCGATGAGAGAGCTTCTGATCCGAGAATCCCATGGAGGCGGACTGATGGGACACTTTGGCGTGGACAAGACATTGAGTGTTCTAGTAGAGCACTTCTATTGGCCACATCAGAAACGGGACACAGAGCGTTTCTGCTCCAAGTGCATCACATGCCTTAAGTCCAAGTCCAGGTCACATCCTCACGGTCTTTACTTACCTTTGCCTATACCTAACCGACCATGGGTCGATATTTCTATGGATTTTGTGCTTGGTTTGCCTAAGATCAGGAACAAGGATGCGATCTTCGTTGTGGTCGACCGGTTTTCAAAGATGGCTCACTTCATACCGTGTTCTAAGACGAATGATGCGACCCAAACAGCCGACCTCTTCTTCAAAGAAGTGGTCAGATTGCACGGACTGCCACGGACCATCGTCTCGGACCGTGACCCGACCTTCCTAGGTACCAAGCTACTGTTTTCGACCACGTGTCATCCACAGACAGATGGACAGACCGAGGTCGTGAACCGGACTCTTTCAGCCCTCTTAAGGGCCACGGTTGGTAAGAATTTGTCACATTGGTTGGATTGCATTCCTTTTGTTGAGTTTGCGTATAATGGTGCCAAACACTCTGCTACTAAGATGTCTCCTTTTGAGGTTGTTTATGGATTTAAGCCAGATACGCCACTTGATCTGAAGCCACTACCAGCATTGGAGTTCATCAATCTTGATGGAGAGCGCAAGGCTGAGGCCGTCGCCAAGCTACACCAGGCGGTAAAGGAGAACATCGAGAAGAGGACGGAGCAGTAAAAGAAGCAAGCCGACAAACACAGGAAGGAAGTCGACATTAGGCCAGGCGACAAGGTTTGGGTTCACATGCGACCCGAACGGTTCAGAAACAAGAGGAAGTCCAAGCTTGCTCCACGTGGAGATGGACCATTCCGGGTCCTAAAGAAGATCAACGACAACGCCTACCAATTGGAACTCCCAGGTGAGATGAGCATGTCGTCGAGTTTTAATGTTGCTGATTTGTCTCCTTATTGTGCAGGTGATACCGTTCTGAGGCCAGAACCTCTTCAAGAGGGTGGGAATGATGAGGACATCAGCTTGGCCGACACTGAGTTGGACGAGCAAGACGGACCAGGCTCTACCAAGAAGTTGGCCGACCTGTTCCCGACCATGCGAGATGTACCAAGGACGCGTTCGGGACAGCGACAGATACATGCCGAATTCAACAATGCCATGGAGCAGCTGATCTCGAGGACAAGCCTAGAAGACATCATGACCCAGCTAGGCCATCTCGACCAAGGACAACCTGTCCTGAACCAGTTGGCCCGGAGGATGATCCATACTGAAGCTGACTGCCCATTTGAGCAGACCATGCCCTGGCCCATACTCCGTACGCACGGACCGACCATGATCTTCTGTATCGAGCCAGATTATTCTTTGACCGGTCTGCCTCTGGGATAAAGATCATACTCTTTTTCTCTTGTGAAGTTTTGTCCCAAATGGGTTTTCTTCACAAGGTTTTTAACGAGGTGATCCGAGGCCCATTCATTAGAGAGACAGACCGGCCTCTTCTCTATTTTCGACCAAGACTTTCCTTTTTCGTTTTAAGTCTTATTTCTCTTGTTTTCTTAGTATTTTTCGATGGCCCACTGTTCTTTTGGCCCATTTGTTTTCAGTTGTAGTTACTTAAACATTCTTTTGGTTTTATGAAACATTAAGCAAGTTTAAACCAAGAAAAAACCCAAAGTTTTCTCGATCCTCCTCTCTCTGCGCGGCTGCCCCTTTGTAGAGCGGATCTCTTGGCTTTTGCTTGCTGCCTCGATTGTCTGAAGTGTTCCTAAGGTTCAGTAGCTAGCAAATCACCCTCGACCACCCACTGACCAAGCTGAGAGTGCCTTCGGCCAGCAGCTTTGTCCCACGCTTCCATCTCTCTCTCCCGCGGCCACAATCATCTCATCTCACTCCATCACTCATCACACCTCCATAGCATCTCACATCACTACCAGTCTTACCAACATGCCATCTAAAGAAATTCTACCAATGGAACTCTTATCACAACTAATGCAATTATATGATTTATATTGCTCTACTACATGTACTAGAAAATTTGATCCCATATCGCAAGTTTCTAAGTACCAACTAACCCAACTATTTGTTTCATATCTAATATGAAATCCCTAAGATGCAATGCATGCAAAACCAATACTTGAATTTAAAAGAAAAGTTTAGCGCCCTACTTTCCTTGCACGGGGACTAAAATCCTGAAGATTTAGGTAAAAATCTAAATCTAGGGTTTACACCGCTCACTTACTCTTTGTGGATGCGCTCCTCAGCTTACTAGATCAATGAGAATTGATTCAGGGTTGCAATGTTCATTCACGCCTCAAAGTTTCCGCCTTTGACCTCTCCATGCTTTGCGTTGCTCGACTCCTGATACTCCATTCCTCGATCCACTTGTGGTCATTGAATTCTTCTTCCGACTCCATTTTTGATATGGGCTCAACTTGTCAACGCCTTTGATATTTACCTCTCGAACCATCGCAACGCGTCATAGAGACTCACGACCAGCCTCCACTCTGAGCAATTGTTGCCAACTGCACGAATAAAAGGTTAATCCTAGCATCCTAGACTATGCCAGATGGACGTGACCGGATTACCCTAAATGCCTTTGCGACTCTTTTCGACTCGATAAAAAAAATTAAAATGTGAGTTCTGGAAGCATGGACGTAACCATTCTCTGATACCACCTTTGGAACGTGCCCTTCCCGTTTTTCCGCTGACCGACCAGCTGACCGACCAACAATCAAACAAGAACATGACCGTTCGAACTCGTGCAGTCAAACAAAAAAGGAGTTGCTACGTTGAAAGCCAGAGACAGTTCAGTCAGAGTCAGAAACTCTAACTAATCCATCTCAAGCATCAATTTTTATTTTCCTCGTTTCGACGGCCAAAGGCTTTGCAACTCGTACCGCACCAGCGAGTTGTATTAAACTGGAGTAGTCTAATATCAGAGTGACTCACATTGCGAATAAAAATAATTAATTTTTTTATTAATATTATTTTATATAAAAAAATTAAAAGATAATGCTGTATAAAGACTTTTAAAACGATATATACGTAATATACAAAATACCATGTTACAAAGGCACTTGAATATACTCCGGTGGTATTAACGTCCAGCTTCCACTACCCTCCCACTATGGCTTCTTGCAAAACAAAAGAGTTGGGTGAGCAAGATAATCTTGCCTAGTAAGTTGGCTCCCACTACAAAGGCTTAACCCAAACCCAGACAACAAAAATAACAATCAATAGTCGAAGCAACATAAAGAAACACAAACCGATTACATTTTACCGCCCATGAGATAACACACAACGGGTTAAAAAAACACACAACATAAAGATGGAAATCTAGAACACTGAGGCACATGCCATGTTTATAATCGATCTAAATACTAAACGCAAATCTAACGCTTTTTCAACCCCATGGGCCCCTAAGCTGATAAAAATCGGGAAGGAAGTGCCGGAACCCCTCACACACATGACTCGCGGGGTCTAACGCACCCTAAGCAATCCTTACTTGGATTCATAAAGTCACTACGACACGCAATTAGACTCACTGGGACTCTATGACTCAACACAAGACCGATGAGGTAAACCAACACAATAACAACCCAACAAAAGTACATGTAACTATCCCGCTAGTCCTAGCCACATCACCACTAAACTTAATACCAAACCCAAATCTCAAGCCGTCCTAGCCCAGCCCAACACCGAAATAGGTAAACCATACACAACAACACTTCCAATAATATTATCTTAAATATATTCTTAATTCAATCACTTAAGTCTATATAATTCTTAGCTTACTTAATTATTTATTTATCAGCCCAATTATTTTAATTCATTTTTTGTTCCTAGTTCTTTATTTTAGTTCTTATATATTTGATTACTTAATAATAATTTATATTTTTCTAATTCCAATAAGTCTATCAATTACCATAATCCAGTTATTATCTTTAAATTTATTTCTTTGTCATTTTAATTACTTATTTTTAGATTTAATATTTTTGTGTCTTTATACAATTTCTTACTTTAATTTAGTTCTATATAATTATTTAATACTTAACTAATTCAACAATCATTCAATCAATGCTAACTACGCAATCAACATGCAATTTTTAGAATTAAACGTGCAATGCATATTTATATCCTATCCAGTTTATTTATATTGTTTTGTTTAATTATCCTAATTCGCTGTAAATCAATTTTTAATTCAAGGTTCATTCCTACAAACTCTAGGGTTTATGTGTTCTCGGATCTATATGCAGACTCTGTCTAACCTAATGCAACAATCAATAAAGCATCACCAACTCACAGTGATTTTGGCTGAAAGGTAGATGTGACCGGAACGTCTCTTGACCAAACACCGACCCGAAACTCGAACCAAATTTCTGACACTTCTTTGTGAATACGAACTTGAACCTTTCTGCTACCGACAAGTCTAACTCCATCTACCTTTTATAAATATAAAGAAATGCGGTTTATCAAAAAGTTATTACGTCAGAAAACCTGTTTTCGAAAAAAAAATTTGGGAATATTCTGGCGTAACATATCTTCTCTCTCTACTCTCTCTCTCTCTCTCTCTCTCTCTCTCTCTCTCTCTCTCTCTCTCTCTCTCTCTCTCTCTCTCTCTCTCTCTCTCTTCTTCTTCTTCTTCTTTCTCTTCTCTCCGTCTCCCTCTTCTATGCCATGACATGTATCCATTTAGAAGAGACTCAATGTGTCAATTTTCTTTATTTCCCCCTCTAAGTCATGTAGCTAAGCAGGGAACAATGGAGATTCAGTGTATACATCTTCTCTTCTAATTTAATCACGTGACCAAAACCAATAAACAAACAAATTCAATGCATTCTTGTTCCTCTTTTTCCACGTGAAACACAAGAGGACAGCAAGTTCAATGTACCTCTTCTCTTCCTTGCTTCACAAGCAAGTCTTCCTATTTTTAAACAAAATTAATTTTGTTTATCTCTTAATTGTTCACCAAGTCTTCTTCAATGATACATGACATGAAGAGATTTTCTTAATCTTTTCTGGACCAGTAATTTTCCAGCACATTATTTGTTAAAGTTTTGTCAAATTTCGTTTTCGATTGATGATGTTTCGACTCCCTCGATTACTACCTATTTCTGGCTCCCAAAAATTTTACTTTTAGAAAATATTTCAAATTTGTAATAATTCTCCAAAATAAACTCTTGAATTATTTATTAAATAATTCTTTTATTTAAAATATTATTTTTGGAATTAATATTTTATTTATTCCGAGATGGTATTACATTGGATCTTCGGCCTTCATCAACAAAACTTTCTTCTCCACCAAGACACATGTTATCATCATCGTTTTCACTACCAACCTCGTCCTTAACTTTACCATACACAATATAATTCGTAGGATATTGGTCTTACACATCATCATCGTCTTCCACATCATCATCGCCACTGACGTTACCAACACCCTCACCACCATCAAACATATATGTATCTTTGTCTTCAAATTATTTTGCATCTTACTCAGTTTGCGCATCATCAACCACGCCGTTATTCCAACTAGCCATCTCAAAGAAACTTCAGACACAAAGGCGTACAACATGAATTTTTCTTAACTCAATCAAAGACATCACTTGTCTATTATTTGTGACACGCATATGTAGGGTAGGGAAATCTGTATCCATTAGTTAAAACATTGAATCCAGTAAAAAATAAGTTAACTCAACCAACTAGGTGTTCTTATCGATCTTATAGTTGGCTTGTGCCATCTCAATGAGTTCATGGTGTGTACGATCATCGCTCAAAAAGAACATTCTCTCTCCTTTTGGGTTATCCACCTGAAAATGCCACTTCCAATCTCTCATCAACCATCCATAGAAAACATGTGCGTGAACCACAATCTGAAAAAATAAAGGAATAAAACACACATTAGTGTTTTGAGTTTACTACTGAGACTTCACCATAAAGTCTTGTAATAAATAGGTATAAATTCATAAAATAGATTTAAGATAAAGTATAACATATTGAACTGTGACATGCATACATTAACAATAAAAATAACTAATACACATGAAAAAAATATAAAATCTTGAAAATACAAAATAAATAAGCTACTCCTGCATTTTTAAAAAATTAGTATATGAAACTTCAAATAGAAGTCTCGAACAAGACTTCGTTGCGAAGTCTCAAGAATATAAGCTAAATGCATAATACAGCTCAAATAGCTCAAAATTATACAATATCAAAAAGATAAGTAACACAAGTGTTAGGACAAGAAAATTAAAATAATTTTTAATATGATAAAATTTCATTTTATTAGAATTGGCATATGAGACTTCACGGGGTAGTTTCACACTAGACTTCATTATGACTTCTCAGGAGCATCTATAGGAGACTTCTTCGTGAAGTCTTAACATGGGTCTTGTTTTGCAATTGACCACACTTTGACTTTTCTAGGAGATTTCGTCGTGAAGTCTCTTTAAAAGTAGGGTCTAGTTTTGCAATTGACCACATCTTTGAATTTTTTCTGGAGACTTTAAGGTGAAGTCTTAGTACCTAAGAGATTTCACGATGAAGTCTCATTCCTTATTTATGAGGACATGGAACCGGATGCACCCAAGCCAAAGGAGATTGATGCACCATTTGTTCCAAGTCGGCTAATGACCAGGAGCAAGACCAGGAATGTCCAACATAAGTTTAACATGTGTGTGGAGCAGCTGGAGCAGCTTGGACTAGAGGATAGTGGCATTGAAGCAATAGGTGCACCAATTGATCTAAATTGGTTTGCTTATCAACCAATTGGAGACTTGAGCTATCTCACAACTGCCACGAGCCAAGGAGGAAAACCAGCTATGGAAATCAAGATTATTGAGTCAACAATTCAATCCCATGAAGACCATAACCATACCAAACCAGGAGAAGTCATGACCGGTCCGTTCATTGCTGAGTACCTGGTTAAGCATTATTTGAAGACTTGTCCACTTTTAAAGCCCAGATCTGAAGCCAACATTTCATGCATTACTATTGAGCCATAGACTACACTCTTTTACCTTAAGAAAGGTTTTATCCCAAGTAGTTTTCCTTGCTAGGGTTTTTAATGAGGTACCTCTTCGGCCCAACCCACCAAAGAACCCTAATAATGCATTTATTTTACCTTTTCTCCAACATACTTTTACTCCCTCTCCAAGTTGTTTTCAATAAAACTCTTTCCTTTTATTTCTTACTAGATTTTCGTGGCTTAGGCTATATAAGCCGCTCTTGTAACCTTTGTTTCATTCATGCTTTTACCTAATAAAGAATCATTCAATTTATACTTTTGTCTTTGTGTGTTGTCTCTTCTTCTCTGAGCAAGTCCGAGACCAAGAGTGTTCTTGTGATTTATCAGTAGGCTTTCACACCTTCTGTGTTTCACCTCACTTCCACCTTTTCCTTAGTTGTTTAGAAAGAGCCCAAGTGTCATCTAACCAATCAACCAATCTCGGATCTAGCTTCTACGGCTTCTTGAGACCAAACGTGTATCATTTTTGGTATCAGACCTGAATTTTCTGACCAGGTTGTGTCTATTCACCCATTTCTGTGTTTTTCTGTTTTTCTTAGTTTACAATTTCAGTTGCTTGATGGGAATTCAGCTTATTCATACCTCAACAAATAGCAACGGTCCCAATCACCAAATTCTCTCCACACCAATTACATGATTTCGGAAATCCCCTTACACTACCTCTCTTTCTCATTCAAGTCCAGATTTAAATTTGCTCACAACTATCATCTACTATAATAGACAATCAAACGATCTTTTTAACAAAGAGGAATTACCTGATGCAGCCGATTTATTCAGATTCGAAGAACCATAAAACCCAGCCGATTTTCTCGATTTGAAGATAGAAGCGATGAACCCTATTTTTTTATATGATATCGTGAAAAGAGAAGAAACAAATTCTTTAATTTTCCTACGAACCAAAACGATGACGTTTCAATAAAAGTGTGACTGGATGTCCACGTAATACTCCGTAACCGAGCATCTAAACACCGTCTGGGTCAAACTAACGTTCTGTTAGTCAAAGCATGAAAAGGCCTAATTGTTTTAGTTGGGGGTATGAGATTCAAATTAATAACGAATTGGTGTATGCAATTGCACATCTCCAAATTTCAGGTATTGATTGGGACCGTTGCTCTTTGTTGAGGTATGAATAAGCCGAATTCCCGTTGCCCTCTACTACATTTTTTCGATCTTTTCCAATTTCAGTTTTCATAAAAACCAAAACAAAACAAAAAAATTCCTTGGATTTCGTTTGATCCTTGTGACACTCTCTGTATTACCCACTTAAGGAGTACAATCAAGCTTTCTTTTCATTGGAAGAGACGGCTGGTTGAAGTCGAGAACCTATAAAAGCAAATGTTCCTTTTTCATTCAAGGGTTTTCCGATTTTAAAGCTTTGTAAAACTCATAAGGCTTTATGGATTGTTTCAAATTCTTTGACTCTTTTATGTGTGTTCACTAATAGAACACAGCCAAGCCACGAAATCCCTTTGGGAAAACGGCTGGTTTAGGCAGAGAAGACTTAAGATAAGACTTTCTTTTTTTTTTGTCTTAGGTTTTTCTGATATTTAGACTTGTGCAAGAATCAAAGGATATTGTGATTTTTTTCAAGCTTGTTGATTCAATTATTTATGTTCACTCATAGAACACAACCAAGGCTCGAATTCTCTTGAGAATTCAGTTGGTTGAGACAGAAGAATCAAGAGCAGGAACCTTTCCTTTTTGCTAAAAGAGAATTGTCATTTTTGATAAACTTCACTTTTTGCTTTCAAGAATTTTTCCAAAACATTTTTGATCAACCCCTCAATAAAACAGAAATCCATTCAACCTTTCTTGTTTGTTTCCTATCATAAAGTATCATCATTCACTTGTTTGCTATCTTTTGTAGGTGATAAACAATGGGAGACAGTGATATAGCCGATCCTATTGCAGCAATGATGCTCATGCTAACCAACTTTGAAACTCAGATGCAAAACCAGTTCCAGACACTTGGAGCCATGATTGGCAGAGAAGAGCAACCATCAGCTGCATCCCCTCCACAAGGCAATCATCCAGCAAGTGGACAAGGACATAACCATCAACCACACCATAAAGAGCCTAGACATCATCCACCCCGTAGGAGAGGTCCAAGGCAACCAGAATGGATAGATGAAGACGAGGACAAGGATAAGCCACAAGGACATACCAATCATGACATGAAGCTCACCCCACCTCACTTTGCTGGCCGTATTGATCCAGAGGTGTACCTTGAATGGGAAAGGCGCATGGACCATTTCTTCACCTATTACAATTACACTAAGGAGAAGAAGCTTGCTCTAGCAGTAGCCCAAATCGCTGAAAATGCCTTGTCTTGGTGGGATAAAGAAGTTTCAGATAGGAGAAGAAACTGATGGATTATAGTGTTTTTCAAGGTTTAATTCCCAATTACAACCTAACACATAATCTTAACAGATCTAGGTTCTTGCAAAACGAATCATAAATCAAACCTGTGACATTACCTTTTGCAGCGGATTGATGGTAATGACAAGATCAGTCTAGAACAGATGAATCACCTGCTCCTCCTTTGGTATCCACACTCTTACAAGCAACGTCAGGCAGCTAGACCGGATGGATGATCAGAGAGAGAGATTAGAGAGAGAGAGGCTGCACAGCCACAAAGAAATCGTGTGGAGTCTGTAATTCCTTATGGTTTTCGATTTCTTAATCTCTCATTAATGGGCCCAAGTCATTTGACTAATGGCTCATTAATATTTTGGGCCCAAGACACAAATCAGGCAAAAGCCTGCATTTTGTCTGGCCCAATTCTCTGATCCAATACAGTAAATGCCACTGCATCTTACCGTATTAATTCCATTTAACTTTCCTGTTAGCTATGGTGTGTGACCCTTCGGGATCAAACAATACTGGTAATAAGTCCTAAACTTATAGATCAAGAGCGGACTCTAGCAAGCCATCATGATCACCCAGTATTTATGACTTATGTCTGATCTCGACATTTATCATACTTTCTAGAGATAGTACAGTAGATTTCAGGACATTCCCCAACAATCTCCCACTTGTACTGGAATCCTACATTCCCTAGTCCTTTTGTCTCAATATCTCGATCTGGCATAAGGCAAGATGCGTGTCATCCTTATATAGCCAGACCATGTTCATCGGACCAGATTTGATACTGACAATGCAAACGACTTGGGCAAGTCCGTTTGGGAATGGCCATTCTCTTACCAGCTATCAAATCTCCGATTGGCCTAGAGATATTACCTCCGTTAAACGGCAGGGACAAATCCCATCTTGTTCCATCACTATGAACTACACAATTCATAATACACCCAACCAAGGTCCGTATAGCTCCCAGTTACGAAACAACGTTAGACAATGATCAAAGCGCATTACTCCATGTGCAGCCATATGCATGCGAACTCAGGTCTAAGGACTATACTCTATAGTTGTATATGAGAACCTCTTATGACACAGATATTAATATCTTGCAGAGTTCTCATCAGCGGGCCATGTCCGGTCATATGCTCCCCTACATATACCTATGTGTCGACTTTGATGCCGCGCATCTATGACCCCTCGAAACTTGGTCATAAGTCTCAACACAATCTAGTCTCAAGTGGTTGTTGGTGTTCCAATTCAACAACCTTCGACTATGGACACTATGATTTATGTCATTTCGTTAAATATGGGGTTTCAGGATCAAGTCTACTCATGTACTTCGATGGCCCATATATAATGACATGAATCATTTTGGAACGATTATTTATATCACAGTTAAAATAATACAGAAATCATAGATTTCATAAACATAAAATATTTTGTTTACATGAACCTTTCAAAACAACTAGAAAAGCCCTTTACAAACTCCCACTGAAATTAAGACTACATCTTAATTTCACTCATCCTACAGCTACAGTCCGCGACTCGTGCTTAGGCCTAAGGAGTGGCTTTGTTAATAGATTAGCAACGTTCTCATTCGATGAAACTTGCTTATCTACTTAACACCTCTGTCATTTATCTCACGGAATAGGTTATACCTACCCTCAAGGTGTTTGGACCTCTGATGTGCAGCTAGTCTCAACTACGCTGGGAATCACATCAAGTTCAGTGATGAACTTTTCTTTCCAAGCAACCTCTTTCGCCGCTTTACAAGCTGCGAAATGTTCAGCTTAATTCATGGAGTCAGCAACAGTGCCTTGCACCGCCAGACAGACACAAGATATAGCCGGACTGTGACCAGGAATTATCTTTGTCTATTGGAAACTTGCCTTTCAGACTCTATCGACTTGTAGCACCTCACTTTCTCCGTAAACCAAGAACTTATCCTTAGTATTCCTCAAATACTTTAGGATATTCTTTACGGCAATCCAGTGATTCTTTACTGGATTTGACTGGTCTTTACTTGTCTTGCTTAACATTAAAGCAACATCAAAACAAGTACGTGTCATGGCATACATGATAGATCCAATTGCCGACGCATATGGAATCCTATCCATGCTTGCAAGCTCAGCAGATATCGTAGGATACTGTTTCTTGCTTAACGTATTGCCATGTGACATTGGCATAAAACCCTTCTTGGATTGCTGATTACGTGTAGGACTTTGTCAATTTAAGAATCCTGACTTTGTCCTACCAGCTCTTTTGGATCTCTATCTTTAGATCCAAAATCCAAGAACATACGTGGCTTTACCCGTGTCAATCACAAAACCAACTCCCAAGCCAGTCCATTACCGACTGCAGCATTGGGACGTTATTTCCGAGAATCAGTATGTCATCGACATAGACTATGAGAAATGCAATATTGCTCCCACTTATCTTTTAGTAAACGCACAGTTCCACTTCGTTCCTGTTCAAGTCAAAACCTTGACTACTTCAACAGAATGAAGATTCTAACTCCGATATGTTTGCTTCCATCCATGAATGGATCAATGAAGCTAACGTACACATAGTGTAATTTTTCGGGGTCCGGGCTCACTTTCGCTTTTGTGAATTTCGCAGGTTCGTCACTTTCAATGATCATCAGATCATGGCAACTTTCAATGATCATCAGGTTCAACTAATTACGAGAAATCACTCTCGGATTAGTGACTGATTCATTCAGATCTGCGAACTTCAGGCTCTACAGGTGTAGATTCTACAGAAATCTGTAAATCCATCCGCTGCTCTTCCTCAACAGGTTGAGCAGCCTCCTGTATTTCTCGAATTTCTTCGAGTTACACTTTTACTCCCACTGTTCTTCTTGGAAAGTAACTTCCCTTCTTAGAAAACAGAATGGACGTAAAAGTAACAAGCCTTGGTTTCCCTAGGACAACCAGCGAAGTAGCACAACTACAAATACTCAGTAAAGACGAATTTGGATCGATTCCAATCCACATTTACGTGGTGTCTTTCAACTGATATTGGTGGAACTATTTCAGCGTAAACTTAGATATTTTTAGAGCGTTATTCTTAAAGAATATCATGGAAGATTCGTGTGACTCCTCACAGAAATACCTCAAGGTTTTCAGGAGAATTGAGCTGTGAAACGACTTCACACTCATTCAGATGATCACACCATTAATGACTCAAGTATTCTCACTCGTGATCTAATCCAGAGTCTTAATACTTCTGTCACTCAGATTCTATACCTCATTCTGGAACTCTTTCGACCATGTCAAAGAATTCCGACTTGTGTCTCATCAAATGAACACAGTCTTACTCATTGAAGTAATCAGTAGAGACAATGAAGTACAGGAAATTTTCTCTGGCATTACTGCTCATCGGACCACATACATGAGTATGTTCTATCTCCAATAAGCCTTTGGGCCTTTCTCTAGCTCGGCTAAGATGGGCCCTTTGTCTTTTGGTCTAGTAAGCAGAATTCAAGTCTCATAAGATATCCATTCAAATGAGCCCAAAAGTCCATAACTATGGGGTTTCTGAATCTGACTTACTCTATGTGACCAAAACATTTATGCCAAGAAAATCAGGTTTAATTCATCAGATTTAAACCAATTGCGGTATTTATGTTACATTTTAGGCACTCTTTGGTTTAAGATATAAAACCCATTCCTTGAATAGGGTGCTACAATTAATATTTCATTAAGATCAAAAGAACAAAACTTGTCTTTGTGAAAAACATTCAAATTCTTACAAGAAAATGAAAGACAACTATGCTTAAAGCAGGTACATTGTAGCAATTACTTAATACAAAACCAAGCCTCAAAGGCATCTACAAGTGAAAACCCTACGGCTGAGACAGCATCCATAGCTCCTTCCAGGCACGCAGTTCCACTTGTCCTTCCTTCAACGTTCTACTGTTGCTCAGGCTCTGCATATTATAACAAATATCAGTGCCACAACCAGTATCCAATACCTATAAGGTATAACTTGAAGTAATAACATGAATACCTGAGGAAGTAGTCTCCTACATCGACTTTAACTCCTCATAATCTTCCATGAATTTAATGCAATTTCTCTTCCAATGCCCAGTCTCTTTACAGTAGCAGCACTTACCAACGTAAGAGGTATCTGACTCGGGCTCAGAAGACACACGCTTGCCATGATTCAAAACCTGGACAACTTTGTCTTCACCCTTGTCAGCACTAGGTTTAGTAAACCTACCCTTCTCATTCATGAGATTGTACATGGTACTCTTCACGTTTGGCTCAACTGTCTTGAGCATATCATGCAGTTCAGTCAACGTCTTCGTTAAGCCTTTCTTGATATAGTTCCTTACGAACTTATCATAGCTTAATGGCAGTGACTGCAGAATGATCTCAGTTGCCAATTCTTGGCTAACTGGATAATCCAGTTTCCTCAGGTTATCAATGTAACCCATCATTTTACTGATATGAGGACTTACTGGATTATCATTCGGTAGCTTGCAGCTAGTGAGAGATTTAACCAACTGGTATCTCTCCACTCTTACCTGCTCCTGAAATCTCAATTTCAGGCTGCTGATCATATCTATTGGCGACTCCATGTTCTCATATTGCTTCCGCAAATCTGAGTCCATGGTAGCCAATATCAGACCACGCACATCTACCGCATCATCATAATGCTTATTCCAAGCATTACGTACTGCATGACAGGCCTTGGATCCGATCCTCTCGGGGAGAGCTTTCTCAAGGACATAGTCCTTTCTCTCATGCCTGAGAACTAGCCTCAGGTTCCGCGACCAAGTCAAGAAATTTGATCCGTTCAGTTTGTCCATCTCAAGGACATACCGGATCGAGAAAGTGTTTTGATTGTTTGTGCTCGTCATAGCTGAAATTTAGAGATAAATAGAGTTTTAGTTATTTAGTTCATAAAAGAGTAATCTTAATAACTTATAAGAAGACTCGCATTGCATTCAAAATTTCTTTGTTTAACCTCATAAGAATGCAATGATTCCGAGACCCATGTTCAGCTAAATCCAAAGTGGGCCACTGACCGTCACCCAGAAGTAGCTTTACTTGGTAAGCATACACACAGCTAGTTATATCTCATATAACTCTCGGTTGTGAATTGGGCCCAAGGCCCAATACACCAGATGTCTCAAGGCCCGGGACTCCCGATGGCCCAGTCAAGGAAACCAATCTCTTACAGCCAAATAATCACTAAAGTCTGGGACTCCCAATGAAATTAGTGACTATATACTACTTTACTTACGCGAAAACAGACACCTCACACTGTAAGCCATATCTGTAATCGAATAAGCGTTAAGTAGCTGACAAGATTGGAAAGACATCCAAGCTTGATATTGTTTTTGAGGATTTTCAGTTTTATTTCCAAAAATAGAAGATTACTATTTTGGGAAACTTACTTATTTTAGAAACTTTCTAAATTTAGTAACATACTAAAAATAGAAATTTCTAATTTAATATTTTATAAATATTTTGGGATTGGGTCACAAATTATAGGCCCAATTCTTGGCCCAAGACCATAGAATTCCAGTTGGCCCAATAATTTGACATAACCGATTCGGTTTATTAATTCTGGTCCAAGACCAAATTAACTATCAAAACCATCGGTTATTTACTAAACCAGACCAGCTCTAAATTATTTGGTCCAACCAAATCAAACTTAGACCAGCCTTCGGTTTAGGTTAAAATTCAATTTTTGAATTTCAATCCGGTTTAACCAGAAATTAAATAATACCATGTATTAAATAATTTCCAGCAAACCGCGATTTGGGTTAACCGCTTGAACCATACAATTATTGAATCAATTAATTGATTCATACATTAAAGAACCATACAATTGATTCATACTCAAATCGTATCATAACAACTTTTCAAGCGATCATGACATGATTAATAAACAAATTCGATTTGACAATCACGTGACAATCAACTTTTCAAACCCAAACCTTAACAAATTCGATCGTGTCTCTTATGATTAATAAACAAAGTCACGATTTGACAATCACTTAACAACAAAAGTGATCCTTAACAAAAGTCAACAAATTCGATCGATCAAACAAAGTCATAAATCGTTTCTTATTATCTAATTAATTCAACAATCGATTCTCATGTTAAAGCCATTAACAAAAGACAAAAACGATCGATCAAACAAATCAACTTAACCAATTCATTCAAATCGTTTTAACAAATCGATCAATTCAATGAATTCATACAAAGATCCAAACAGCAAAAACCTAACGACCTAGGCTCTGATACCACTGATGGATTATAGTGTTTTTCAAGGTTTAATTCCCAATTACAACCTAACACATAATCTTAACAGATCTAGGTTCTTGCAAAACGAATCATAAATCAAACCTGTGACATTACCTTTTGCAGCGGATTGATGGTAATGACAAGATCAGTCTAGAACAGATGAATCACCTGCTCCTCCTTTGGTATCCACACTCTTACAAGCAACGTCAGGCTGCTAGACCGGATGGATGATCAGAGAGAGAGAGGCTGCACAGCCACAAAGAAATCGTGTGGAGTCTGTAATTCCTTAGGGTTTTCGATTTCTTAATCTCTCATTAATGGGCCCAAGTCATTTGACTAATGGCTCATTAATCATTTGGGCCCAAGACACAAATCAGGCAAAAGCCTGCATTTTGTCTGGCCCAATTCTCTGATCCAATACATTAAATGCCACTGCATCTTACCGTATTAATTCCATTTAACTTTCCCGTTAGCTATGGTGTGTGACCCTTCGGGATCATACAATACTGGTAATAAGTCCTAAACTTATAGATCAAGAGCGGACTCTAGCAAGCCATCATGATCACCCAGTATTTATGACTTATGTCTGATCTCGACATTTTTCATACTTTCTAGAGATAGTACAGTAGATTTCAGGACATTCCCCAACAGAAACAACTATCCACAGCTCAATTCATTGACTGACATGAAATTTCATATGAGAAGAAGGTATGTTTCTCCTTATTTCCACAAGACTCAGAAAGAAAATTTCAAAAATTGTCTCATGGAACAAGGAGTGTGAAAGAGTACTATGATGAGTTTGATCACTTTATAAACATGCTGGAGTTAGATGAAAATGTTGAGACCTTAATGGCACAATTCCTTGATGGGCCGAATGAGAGAATCAGTGACAAGGTGGGGAGACTTCCTTACCATGACCTGAGGGATCTTCTTCACCATGCCATTCAAGCTGAGAAACATCTCAATAGAAGGGAAACAACCATCCCAAACCAGCTCAGCCATGGAAAAACAACAACACCAAGCCTTATGTAGCTCCAACAAAACCAATAAACAAGGGCAAGGCAGTGGTGGTTGAAACCGCTTCAAAACCAATGACCAGACCCGTGTGGAGCAAGGTAAGTCTTCTTCCTCTAATCAGTCTAGAACTCATGACATCACTTGTCCTAGAAGAAGGGGCAGGGGTCATATGTTAAGAGAATGCCCAAACCAAAGAGCTATGATCCTCACTGAAGCTGGAGAGTATGAATCTCAATATGAAGAGGAGAAAGAATCTCAGGAGGATTGCAATGAGGTAGAGTATCCAATTATGAAGAGTCTCTTGTCATTAGGATGGTCCTCAACCTCACGGTTCACCCTGATGAGACTGCTCAAAGGGAGAACATCTTTCACACTAGATGCACCATCCAAAGCAAGGTATATAATTTAATTATTTGTGGTGGATCTTGTGCCAATGTGTCTAGTGACTACATGGTCACTAAACTCGGTCTAGAATGGACTAAACACCCTTATCCATACAAGCTTAGATAACTTAATGATAAGACCGAGTTAAATATCTCTGATCAAGTGATAGTACCCTTCAGTGTGGGTTGTTATTCTGATAAAGTCTTGTGTGATGTGGTTCCTATGCAAGTTTGCCATCTTCTTCTTGGTAGACTTTGACAGTTTGATAAGCATACCATTCACTATGGACGCACCAACATGTATTCCTTTATGCATGATAAGAAAAAGTATAATCTAGCACCTTAAACACCTACACAAGTGCATGAAATTCAATTTAAGATGATTAAGGAAAAGGAATCATTATTTAGGCCTAACTTTCTGATCAGATCAAGTTATATAACTAAGGCCATTACTTGTAAGGAACAGGTATTACTAATGATCTTTAAGGAGTCTTTGAGTGCAGGACAAGAAGACTTAGATCACACGATTCCAATGGAAAGCAAAGGAGTACTAGACGATTTTGCTAATGTCTTTTCAGAGGATATACCACCCGGTCTTCCTCCTTTAAGAGGCATAGAACATCAAAATGATCTTGTGCCATGAGCAGCACTGCCTAACTGACCAGCCTATAGGGTGAATCCTAAAGAGTCCAAAGAGCTAGAAAGACAAGTCAAGGAGATTTTGGACAAAGGCTATGTTAGGGAAAGCTTGAGCCCATTTACTGTACATGTCCTTCTAGTGCCCAAGAAGGATGGAACTTGGAGGATGTATGTGGATTGTAGAGATATAAACAACATTACAAATACCAAGGTTAGATAATATGGTTGATGAGTTAATTGGAGCTAATGTATTTTCTAATGTTGATCTTAGGAGTGGCTACCACAAAGTGCGTATGAAGGAAGGTGATGAATGGGAGACAACCTTCAAAACAATGCAAGGGCTCTATGAGTGTCTTGTGATGCCATTTGGTCTCACCAACTGATGTAGCCCCGGGGGCGGAAGCTTGAGCGATGGATTGATGGAGGACAAGCACTGGCTTAAAAGCTCTCTTACTTGACCGAGATGGATGGAATGGATGAATGAAGTGATTGACTCTCTCAACCGGTGGGTTTGATTGACTCTCTCAATCGGTGGTGAACTAGTTCTACTTGAGTCACACAAGCAATACTAATCCAACAATCTTCGGAAACAATTGAATCACTCAATGAATCCTAAGACAAAAGATCTTTACAAAGAACACTCTTTGAAGAACTGAATAATACTTTGATTGAAAGGTTGAAAGGTGAATAATACAATGAGCTAAGCTATGCCTTTATAGGCTCTTTACAAACGGTCATATTGACCTTGAACTAGAAGGAAATCGCAAACTTAATGAAAAACTAGCCGTTAGGCTGAAAATGGCAAGAATCCAAGCTCTTGATGATTTCCTTGTATCTGGATGGCTTTAAGGGATAAGTTAGGATCTCTGGAACATCTTGACAGGCAAAGAATTCGCAGCTCTCATTCTTGGAAAGGAGCCGTTGGATGATCTTCTCCTTGAATGTGCTTGTGTCGGAATAAGGAAAGTTGAACAAGCTGAGCCTCCAATTGATTTTGAGCATTCTGGATGAGTTGTGGACATCTTCTATATTCTTGGCCTCGTGGTAAATGTCTCCTGGTCGCCAAATCTTGGTTTGAGAGGTGGCAAACCAATTGGTCTTCATAGCTTCCATAAATAGCTTCGGTTGAGTTGGTTTATGTTCCAATAGGATCCGCCTGATCCTGTGTGGGCTGGTGCTTCTTAAGGTGTTGTAGAGTGCTTCTAGGAGTAGTAACAAGCCTCTTGGTCGCCAAATTCGAGTTTGGAAACATTTGAACTCATGATCTTCCAAATAAGGCAAGTGTAGCATCTCCTGATTTGGAAGTTGAATATCTTTCAAACCATTACTCCTTTTGGTTCGAATCCAATTCTCCTTGGTCCTCTGATGAGTTGGGAATCCAGAACAATTGGATTTGTTGATTGGTTCCTCCTGGATTGGTCGGAGTGCTTCATTTTCTGACTGTTGGTCTCCATCGGGTCTGGTTGCGCTGACTGACGTAGTGGTTGAGTTAGTCAGCGTGCTGACTGACGTAGTGACTGACGTAGTGACTGAGTTAGCGAGCGCCTGGTCTAGTATGGTTTTGATGACCGCATCATACCCTCCCTCTTCAAGAAGTTTTGACCTCAAAACTTGATAACCTGCACATAGATAAGTCAAGTTAGTCCAGTGAAGTGAATGAGGGTTTAGAAGATTACCTTGGGAATCATTTTGATTCCGGTTGAGTTGTGGAGCATCCGGTGGCTCTTCCTTGAGTAAATAGGACAGCAATGCTCCTATTCTTTGAGCTCGTGTGACATCTCCTTCGCTTATCTTTCTCCTGCTCTCCTTAAGACCTGAAATATTCTCAACACTTTGGCAAAGAGACAAGTGCATTATGGGCTTCTTATGAAGAGATAAACTTGAAGCTATTTCACTGTCCCTAGTTGTAGTAACTTCTGGCAAGTTTAACAAGTCCTTCAACAGAGCTGCTGGATCATTAAAAATGAGGTGGATTATATCTGAGTTTGGGACTTTAAAAACAGGTTGCAAAAGGTTGGAGCTTACCATTATGGATGTGACAAGTTGGTTCAGGGTCTCCTCTCTCCTGGTGCGTGTACTACTAGAGGTTTTATGCTCTAGCCCATCATTGGTTGAAGCTCCATGATCTTCTTCATCTTGATTCCTTTGTATTGATGGTTCTTCCCGAAACTTGACTCCATGACCTATACCTTTCTCAAGTTCTTTTGGACAAGACAAATGCATTATCATATCCTTGGAATCAGTATGAACATTTTGAGTAAGATATTGACTTACCTTTTCTCGCTCATGTCTTGGTACAACAGTCATGATGGTACCTTGAATGTACTCTTGTCCTTTACTTGCTTCTGGATCATGACATTGGTGTTGCTCCACTTCTTCTTTGTCACCTGAACTTTCATGAACCTTTTGGTCCAGACACAAGTGCATCATAACAGTGGTTGGACAAACAAGTTTATTCACTTTAAGTTCAGAACTTACCTTGTTATTAGCCAAAAATTGAACTTCTTCAATTATGATGATGTCTTGTGATTTAGACAATGAGTTGGTGCTCAAATCTGGTTTCTCCTTCAGGACTTCGTGAGTGTGCTCTACTGGTGCTAAACTGAAGGTGGGAAACTCATTAAATGGTTCAGAGGCTGCTGGTTGCTTTTCTCCTCCTTTGGTCTCTTGTGGTACTAGCTTTTCACCATTTGATGTTGTGGTCCTCTTTCTTGGACAGTCCTTAGCAACATGATCCCTGCTCTTACACTTACAACACATTAGTTCTAATGCATTCTTAGAGACAGAGAACTTACCTTTATATTTTGTTTGAGATTTATTGGCATCTTGCACAAGCTTAGGAGTTGATGATCTCTTTGGTGGATAAGTAGTTTTGTTCTGTGAACAATACTTCTCCCACATGCTCAGCTTTAGGTCATCCCATGTTCTGATCTTTGGCTCCTTGTAGTACCATATCTCATACTCTTCTTTGTCCCACCATTTTAGAGCCTCTTTGGTGAGTTGTCCAAGTGCTATATGGAGTCGCTCTTCATCAGGAACACAATAGTAGCTAAAGTACTCTTCCATGTTGCTTTCCCAATCTATATAGCTTGCTTTACCTCCTGGATATACAAAGAATTCAGGTCCATAATAATAATATCCATCATCCCAAATTAACCTGACTTTTGACTTGTAGGTAGCTTGGAATGTCGCACGGCTTGAGTCACTCCCTGATTTTCGTTGGGAAGTCCTTGGTGGATGTGACTTTGTCGTTCTTGTTCTCCAAGGTTGGTCTGGTGGTTTAGGCTCCACATAAGTAGTTCCTGGTGCATTCCCAAGTCCATTCTCTTCTTGTTGTTGTGTAGGATGGGACTTCTCTAGCTGGGTCAGATGCTCACTCATGCCTCTCAAGACTTCAAGAAGCTGATTCATGGTGATCTGATCAGCAGCTGCTCCTTCTCCCATGTCTGAGCTAGTTCCTGAAACAATTCAAATTAAAAGAGTATCAATGGGTTCGAAGCGATTTGAATGAAAAATTGAAAACCTTCCTTTTTTTTTGAATTTTGAATTGGATGCCAGAGTAAAAATGGAAAACAGATTTATGTTACACAAAAACTTAATGTAAAACTTCTTCTTCTTTTTTTTCTTTTCGAAAGTACACAAGAACAATTATGGAAATAACACTTTTTTTTTTTTTTTTGAATTTCGAAATGACACAAAACTAATATGGAAATAACACTTTTTTTTTTTGGTTTTTGGTTTAAAGGAATTCAAATCAAACAATGAAAACTTTTTTTTAAAAAACTTTTTGGAAACAACTAAAAACAAAGAAATAGAAATCAAAAGAAACACAAAACAATTTTTTTTTTTTTTTGATTTAAGATGCAAACAAGAAAACAGAATTGAACTATGAATAAAATGCAATCAAAAGATTTTTATGGGTTTTTCTTTAAGGATGAAAACAAAATCAGAGAATAAAAACTAAGCAATATAATGAAACAAACAATTTTTATGGGTTTTTGATTTAAGATGAAATGAAAACAAAAACTAGATGCAATAACTAAATGCAATGAAAACCGAAAGGTAAGGATAGATAACACCTGATTAGGAACCTTTCGGCTCTGATACCAGATGATGCAGCCCTGGAATCAAAGTGATGCTCTGATACCAGATGATGCAGCCCTGGAATCAAAGTGATGCTCTGATACCAGATGATGTAGCCCCGGGGGCGGAAGCTTGAGCGATGGATTGATGGAGGACAAGCACTGGCTTAAAAGCTCTCTTACTTGACCGAGATGGATGGAATGGATGAATGAAGTGATTGACTCTCTCAACCGGTGGGTTTGATTGACTCTCTCAATCGGTGGTGAACTAGTTCTACTTGAGTCACACAAGCAATACTAATCCAACAATCTTCGGAAACAATTGAATCACTCAATGAATCCTAAGACAAAAGATCTTTACAAAGAACACTCTTTGAAGAACTGAATAATACTTTGATTGAAAGGTTGAAAGGTGAATAATACAATGAGCTAAGCTATGCCTTTATAGGCTCTTTACAAACGGTCATATTGACCTTGAACTAGAAGGAAATCGCAAACTTAATGAAAAACTAGCCGTTAGGCTGAAAATGGCAAGAATCCAAGCTCTTGATGATTTCCTTGTATCTGGATGGCTTTAAGGGATAAGTTAGGATCTCTGGAACATCTTGACAGGCAAAGAATTCGCAGCTCTCATTCTTGGAAAGGAGCCGTTGGATGATCTTCTCCTTGAATGTGCTTGTGTCGGAATAAGGAAAGTTGAACAAGCTGAGCCTCCAATTGATTTTGAGCATTCTGGATGAGTTGTGGACATCTTCTATATTCTTGGCCTCGTGGTAAATGTCTCCTGGTCGCCAAATCTTGGTTTGAGAGGTGGCAAACCAATTGGTCTTCATAGCTTCCATAAATAGCTTCGGTTGAGTTGGTTTATGTTCCAATAGGATCCGCCTGATCCTGTGTGGGCTGGTGCTTCTTAAGGTGTTGTAGAGTGCTTCTAGGAGTAGTAACAAGCCTCTTGGTCGCCAAATTCGAGTTTGGAAACATTTGAACTCATGATCTTCCAAATAAGGCAAGTGTAGCATCTCCTGATTTGGAAGTTGAATATCTTTCAAACCATTACTCCTTTTGGTTCGAATCCAATTCTCCTTGGTCCTCTGATGAGTTGGGAATCCAGAACAATTGGATTTGTTGATTGGTTCCTCCTGGATTGGTCGGAGTGCTTCATTTTCTGACTGTTGGTCTCCATCGGGTCTGGTTGCGCTGACTGACGTAGTGGTTGAGTTAGTCAGCGTGCTGACTGACGTAGTGACTGACGTAGTGACTGAGTTAGCGAGCGCCTGGTCTAGTATGGTTTTGATGACCGCATCACCAACGCACCAAGCACTTTCATTCGCTTTATGAAGCATGTTATTAGGCCATACATGAGTAGGTTTGTTGTTGTTTATTTTGATGATATTATTATTTACAACAAATCCTTATCTGACCACGTATCACATTTAGAGGAAGATTTGAGCACTCTTAGACAAGAGGGTCTCTTTGCTAACCTCAAGAAGTGTACATTATGCACTAATCAACTTGTTTTTCTAGGCTTTTTTGTTAGTTCACAGGGATTAAAGGTTGATGAAGAGAAGATAAATGCTATTCAAGAACGGCCAACCCCAACAAATGTCAGTTAAGTCTGGAGCGTCCATGGACTGGCTAGCTTCTACATCAGGTTTGTGAAGGATTTCAGCACCCTGGCTGCACCTCTCACGTCCATCATCAAGAAAGACACGGGGTTCAAATGGGAGACAACCCAAGAACAAGAATTCAAATCTTAAAGAACCGACTAACCAATGCACTTGTTTTGATCCTTCCTGATTTTACTAAAATGTTTGAAATTGAGTGTGATGCTTCAAGTTTAGGGATTGGAGCTGTTCTTCCCCAAGGAGGACGACCCGTAGAATTTTTCAGTGAGAAGTTGAGTAGTTCTACCTTAACTATCCTGTGGATCCTAAAACCCACACTCAGTTTTTAGAGTATTTAGATGAGCTGATTTGCAAAGTAGATGGGCTAGATTCTTTGTCAAGCACAATCAAGAAGCTAAACAATGATGAAGAATGGATTTGTATTGATTTGGAAGAGTGAACAACAAGAATTCAAGCTATAGAGCGATTACAAAGTCTTGGTGCTAAGTTGGAATAATAATCAATGATCGGATCCCTTTCCCAGCTGCCGAAGCCTTCTCTTATAGTCCTTCTCTTCGCAACTAATTTCCTCAGTTTGCGGAGTCGGCTTCAACAGTACGCGAGATTTCCGGGATTGCGTGCTCCAACTGCTCCTCCTTCTTCGGCGGCCAGTTACCAACGGATCGGCTCCTCGTCTGTCGAGCTATACTCCGAAGTCGGAGCTTCCCTTAATGGATTGGGCTTTGACTGTGAATGCGTCGGGCCTTTATCCGCTGTCCAGCTGGATTCACTGTGGTGGATTTTGGCCCAAACATTTGCCCCCCAGCCCTTTAAGCGAATTCCCGAGCTTGAAGGGTGGAGTATATTCGCGAAAGGCCCACAGCATTCTTTCAGATATTGTCAAATCTTGTTTGTTTGAGCTGCACCCGGGATACGCGAACGCTTCGTCTTTTGGTGTGCACCGTTAGATGAAGAGTAAATGAAGATCCCGCCAAATCGGACGGTCAGGATGAAAGTGTGAGGAGACGCTACGCGTGATCGCGGCGCGTGGGGAGTAGCGAGGAGATCGAACGGTTTAGATCTCGGAGATCTCAAAAAATCTTTGGAGTCCCGAGGTTGTGCAATTATGATTGCTTTATATTCCGCCTCCTCATGCATCCACTCTCCAAGGTTCAACCGTCAACTCAAGGTAACTCCTCCACTCCTCTTTATAGCGATGTTTCCTCTCTTTCCTTTGCATTTTTTTTTGTTTTCTTTCCTTTTTTCTCGTGACGAAGAAATCTCGTTCTTGGAAGCTTTGAGCGATGACGAAATTGAGCCTGGCTAAGATTAAGAAAGAGAAGCAGGTGGTAGAAGAAGAGGAGTTCGAGTATCCTGTCCCGACTACAAAGGCGGAGGACATCGAGAACCTATACTCGTCGCACGGCGTACCGAGGTCGGTGGAGTTGAGGCTGTTTGATCCTGGAGAGACGCCGGAATCGGTCAAACCAGGCTATTGCTGTGCCTACAAGGCTTACTTCGAGAAGTGTAACCTGATTTTCCCAATCCCTCGGTTTCTGCTGGATGTGATAGGCGAGCTTGGGATAACGCTTCCGCAGCTAACACCGAATTTCATCCGTTATCTCATTGGCCTGTTGGTTAGGGCTCGAGAGGAGAGGATTCCGTTTGACTTGTCGGTTCTCCACGCTTTGTGTTCGATTAAACACAACTCGGCGACGGGGCTTTTCTATCTCTCTCCTCGGAGGAGTTTAGCGATTCTGGTGGCCGTGCCGAACCGGGAGGATCGTTGGAGAGAGCGCCCTTTCTGGTTCAAGATTGACCACCATTCGATTGGGGATTACGATCCTTCTAGAATCGTGACCGCGTGGTCGGAATCCGTTGGTTAGAGATAGCGTTTAGCTAGGGTTTCTTCTATTGCATGTTGATTTTGGCTTTATTTAGGGAAGTCTGAGCGTTTGTTCTTTGATGTTTGCAGAGATCCCAGAGAGATTTGGAATAACCCCTGCAGTTAGACAATTAGCGGCGACTCTAGGCTCCAGAGACGTACTCTGGTCATCGTTCACTGTTGACAGAGTCAAGCGCGCGCTCGAGCTTCCGGAGGCGATAGAGCCGCTGGAGATTCGTCCTGCCCCAGCACTTCTTGGTGAGTGTACGCACGCTTCCTTTTATATATTCTCCGTATACACAGCCTCGGTGCGAGTCTTAACCGTTTTAATTTGCAGCTTCCCGAGAGTACTCGCCCTCTGACGCCGCTTCGTCAAGTACAACCCAGACAAAGAAAAAGATGAGGAGACGTCCCACTGTCCGAGAGTCATCCAAGAGGCCTTCCGAGAAGGCGACGTCTGGCGGATACGCACCCATCCGCGCTGGTCAGCTGAGCGATGCTCTGGCTGGGGCCATTAACGATGGGAGGTCTGGAGGTGTTCCGCCGCCGCCTCCGCGTCGGGACACGGAGTCTGGAAAGGGGCCGGAAGCTGTACGCCCCAACCAAGTGATTCATCTGAGTTCGCGGGCCACCGGGAGTGATTCCTCGGTGCAACCTTTGAACAAGAAGCCTCGATATGAAAAGGAGGCAGCTGTCGGGTCGGGGTCGTCACATGCTCCGGGGTCCAAACCGTTTCATTGGAAGTTTGACCACACGAAGGATTTTCCGATCACAGACGATCCTGAGGGGCTCGCTCATCTGCTCCGCCATTGCAAAGCTGCTGGGTGCTCGCTCCCTTCGGTGAGAAACCTGATAGGCCGGGAGCTATACGTCAAAGCAATGACCGCTAAGGGAAAGGTAGCTTCGAGTTTTTGCTTCTTCTTTCCCTCTCTGGATTTTAATGCTCATTTTCTATTTCAGGCTCTGGAGGCGGATAACCAACTCACGGCCTTTTACGAGCAAAGCCTCAGGAGTGTCCCTCGACAGGAAGAGCTCGAGCAAGCTCAGAGTGTCGTGCACCAGCTGACCGCGAGCCTCAAGAGTTGCCAAGAGGAGGTGAAGCTCATCGATGCTCAGCTTAACGTTGTGAAGTCTGAGCGTTCGATTGCTGTGGAGAGGACGGTTACTCTGGAGCAGAAGGTCAAGGAACTCCTCGAGAAGGCGGATGATGCGATTCGCTCGGCCAGGCATGATGGGATGAGGATAAGGGACGGTCATTATTATGACATGTTCGAAGCTCACAAGGATAAGTTCGAGAGGAAGAAGAAGGAAACGGACTGCGAGATGAAGGTCCAGGAGGTGGAGGCCAATATCGAGCTGATAAACCTTCTGCAAAGCGGGGTGACTACTATCGAGGAGGAGCTTCCCAAGCTGCTGGAGCAGAGGGAGACTTTTGCGAAGGAGTTTGAGGCCGCGCAGGTGTCTGACTTCTCTCTGAGTGCCGAGCTTCGTGCTATCCCTCAGGTCTCCGAGGATTCAGTGATGCGCGTGGCTCGCTCCGCAGGCTTTAATGAGTTTGGCTCGAATGCTGAGATGATGGCGGGACCTGCGAGTACCGGAGTGACCAAGGCGACGGAGATCGGAGTCGAAGAGCAACAAGGTGGTGAAGGCGAGAAGGCTGGTGGTGAGGAGCAGGGCTGATGGCTGCTCCTTAGAAAATTTTAATTTCTGTTTTTTTTGGAATTCCCTAAAGCCCTCTTCTGGGCTAAAGTTGAACTCTTTTATTTTGCTTTTAAGGTTGCCCGGGAGGGCTTTTATCCATAACTCTGTTTGGCTCGGGTGGGCCTTTTAATGCACGCTTTTGTGTTTATGTTCTTGTTCGAGTTTGGATCTTTTTAGCTTAGCAAAATATCGAGGTTCGGTTACGCGTTGTGAGTTTGCATGTTGAACCTTCGAGTCGCTGGGTAGAACTCTCTATTTTGTTACTTAGTCTGGCCAGACGTTTCTTGTGTTTGGGAGTTCGTTTCGCGACTTTGAGCCCTTTAGTTTGCCGTGGTTCGAATACCTGTTTGACCCGTGCAAAGTCGTTTAGGGTTTATTTCCGAGTTTGTTTACGGATGCTGGGCTTTGGAGGATTACTCTGGAAGAGTTCCTTGGGGTTTTCGGTTCGCGGAATACTTAAGGTTTCAAGACTTAGTATATCTGCGGTCTATGTTCGCGGCCCAAGTCTGTCGTGTGGACTCGGAGCGACGCGTGGTGTTGAATTTGTACTAAGTAAAGCTTGTGTAAAGTTTAGACTTCGTTTACTTGGTAGTTTTTCACGCTTGTAATTGCCAAGGTTTTAAGACTTGGTGAGTTTGCAATAACATGTCAACCGTTAAGAGAATTTCATTAATGTATGCTTCGGAGTTTACATTGATGTATTGGGTGATAACCCTGTACCCCCCCCCCCCCCCCCCCGAAAAACGAAAAGGAAGAGAGAGAGGATTTTTGGGTTTTTGGGTGGAGTGGCTGCACTCGAAGTTCGAGCTGCCTACGTACCCCGCCAAGGGATCAAGCCTAACGTAGTTCGATTATTGTGAGTACTCATGAATGGTATAGCTTGAGGTTCATGGCGTTCCATGGCCTCTTCACGGGTACTCCGTTTTTGTGTTTCGTGAGCTTGTAGACGCCATCCCGGATTATCTCGGTGACTCTGTAGGGTCCTTCCCAGTTTGTCCCGAGTTTCCCGGCGCCTGGCTCTCTAGTGTTTTCGTAGACCTTGCGCAACACTAAGTCTCCCACGATAAACTTCCGAGGTCGGACTCTGGAGTTGTAGTATCGGGAAGTTGCTTGCTGATAGTTTTGCATTCGGATTAGCGCTTGGTCGCGCTGTTCCTCGATCATGTCTAGACGATCTCGGAGCATTTGTTCGTTTAGTCCCTCGTGTCTCGGGCTCAGTTCCCTTCTGATGGTTGGGACCGATATTTCCGCAGGGACTACTGCTTCCATCCCGTATGCTAATGAAAACGGAGTCTCACCAGTCGCGCTGTGAGGTGTAGTGCGGGAGGCCCACAGGACTCCTGGTAGCTCTTCAGACCAAGCGGACTTTTTAGAGTCGAGTCTCTTTTTGAGGCTATACAACAAAGTCTTGTTCGCAGCTTCTGCCTGACCGTTTCCCTGGGGGTATCTTGGAGTAGATGTGGTCAGGCGTATCTTCCAGGTCTTACAGAAATTTCTGAAAGCCCTTGAGATGAACTGAGAACCGTTATCTGTTACTATTTCCTAGGGGAGTCCGTGTCGGCAGACTATCTGCTCCCAGATGAAGTGTTGTACTTCGATTTCCGTGGTTTGCTGGTAGGCTTTAGCCTCTATCCACTTGGTGAAATAGTCTGTTAGGACCAGGAGGTACTTTAGCTGTTTTGGTCCTGAAGAAACGAGAGGCCCTACTATGTCCATTGACCACCTCATGAAGGGGTATGGTGCAGAGATTGAGGACAGTTTTTCCGCAGGCTGGTGAATAATGGGTGCGTGCCTTTGGCATTTATCACACTGCCTGGTGTAGTTCTCGCAATCTGCGATCATAGTCGGCCAGAAAAATCCTTGTCTTTTGATGCGGATGGCTAGGGCCCTTCCTCCGGAGTGGTTACCGCAGGTGCCTTCATGGGTATTGCCCATTACGGCGAGGGCTTCCGTGGCATGCACACATCGCAGGTAAGGTTCTGCGGTGCTACGTTTGAATAGGCAATCGTGGATTATGCAGTATCGGGCGCTTCGGGCTTTAAGCTTCCTGGCTTGCCACTTGTCATCTGGGACTTGGCCGTGTCTGATGTAGCCTAGGATTGGTTCCCTCCAATCCGGCCTGTTCAGGAATTCTGCGTCCGGTTCCTCATTTTCAGGCTCGGATTCCTCCTCCTCAACGGGAGGTTCGGGGATCTGCCGGCCACTACGGAGGCCGATGTCGTAGACTTCGTGGTATTCCGAGGCCGTTTCTGAGGGCGCTCCGTAGTCGGATGCCCCGGATGGGAGTTCGGTCTGACCCGTCTGAGACGGCGCGATTATATTTGCAGCCTGTGCTTTTAGTGCCACGTCGATACTTGGCTTATCTATCCCTTCCACGGGTATTATTCTTTTGACCTTGGGGTCGGACGTCGAGGCTAAAGCTGCCAGGGCGTCGGCGGAGGAGTTTTCCCCCCGAGGTATCCTCTCGAGTGTGAAATCTTTTAACTGATCTGCTAACTCGTGGGCTACCTTGACGTACGCTTCCATGCGTTCATCCTTAGTTTCGTACTCGCCGTGATACTGGCTCGTAACCAACTGTGAATCACTAAAGGCGTGTACTTCTTGTGCTCCGACTCCGATTGCGAGTCGGAGTCCAGCTATGAGGGCTTCATACTCGGCCTCATTGTTGGATGCACTGAAGCCAAGTCTGAATGATTGCTCGATTACCTCTCCTGTGGGGGTCACGAGTTTGATTCCTACCCCGGAGCCGTGTTTGGACGAGGCTCCGTCTACATGGAGAGTCCAATGATCGTTTTGATTTTCCAGCTCCGGAACCATGGGCGGGAGCTCGATAATGAAGTCTGCTAGGACCTGGGCTTTAGCGCTCGTTCTGGTCCGGTACTCGATATCGTATTCGCTCAGTTCGATTGCCCATTTGGCCAGTCGGCCGGATTGGCTCGGACTGTGGAGTATAGTTCGAATAGGTTGTGATGTCATCACTACTATGGCGTGCGATTGGAAGTACGGCCTTAGCTTTCTTGCCGCCATTACTACTGCGAGCGCAAGTTTCTCCATCGCTGGATACCTCGTTTCTGCGTCTATGAGCGTTTTGCTCACGTAGTATATGGGTTTTTGCTCATTTTGTTCTTCGCGGACCAAGACTGCGCTAACTGCGGCGGGCGAAGTCGCAATGTAAAGATACAGTGGCTCGCCCTCCGTTGGTTTGGCCAGTATCGGAGGTTCGGTGAGATATTTCTTGAGCTCGTTTAGGGCGTTTTCACAGCCTTCGTCCCATTGGAACTTCCGATTTCCTTTGAGGAGGTTGTAGAATGGTAAGCATTTGTCCGTAGACCGAGAGATGAAGCAATTTAGAGCTGCTATCCGTCCGGTCAGTCTTTGCACTTCCCTTTTGTTCTTCGGGGAAGGCATTTCCAGGAAGGTTGTTATCTGTTTCGGGTTAGCTTCGATCCCTCGCTCTGTTACGAGGTACCCGAGGAATTCTCCCGAAGGTACTCCGAAAGAGCATTTTGCGGGGTTGAGCTTCATCCCGTACTGGTTTAGGATTTTGAAGCATTCCCGGAGCTGTTCTATGTGGTCACTTTCTTTGGAGGATTTTACGAGCATGTCGTCAATGTAAACCTCCATTGACTTTCCGAGCTGATTGGCGAACATTTTGTTCACCAACCTCTGGTAGGTAGCTCCGGCATTCTTCAGCCCGAAAGGCATCACCTTGTAGCAGTAGGTTCCGCGGTCGGTTATAAAGGCCGTTTTCTCTTGATCCTCTGGGTTCATGAGGATCTGATTGTACCCAGAGAAAGCGTCCATAAAGGACAGCAGTTCGTGTCCGGCGGTGGCTTCCACCAGACGGTCTATATGTGGTAGTGGAAAGCTGTCCTTTGGGCATGCTTTATTCAGGTCCGTGAAGTCTATGCAGACTCTCCACTTCCCGTTTTTCTTTTTGACAACGACCGGGTTGGCTAGCCAGTCGGGGTATTTCACCTCCCTGATTGACCTGACCTTTAGTAGTCTGTCGACTTCGTCGTTAACCGCTTTGGCTCGGTCTGGACCGAGTTTGCGGCGTTTCTGTTTCACGGGTTTGAAAGTTGGATCGACGTTCAATTCGTGTGAGGTGACCTCGATATCGATCCCTCTCATGTATTTTGTGGACCATGCGAATGTGTCCACGTTTTCTTTGAGGAATTTGATGAGTTCTTCCCTGGTAGCGTTCGGTAGCTCTGATCCGATGTTTACACACCTTTCCGGGTCTTTGTCGTCAATACAGACTGAGATGACTAAATCTTTTCGCGGGCCTCGGACTGTTGGGTCGTTGCTACGTTTCGCGGTCCGGGAAGCGAGCTCTTCCTCTTTCTGTAATTGCTATACGTTGTGGGTCTCTAGCTGCTTGAAGAAAGTTAGGTAGCACGATCTTGCAGCTTTTTGATTCCCGTAAATTGTCTTAATCCCCGAAGGGGTCGGGAACTTCACACACTGGTGGTAGGTAGAGGGCACTGCCTTCATGGTATAGATCCATGGTCTACCCAATATCGCGTTGTACGGGGCCGGTTTGTTCACTACTACAAACTCCAGGATTTCCTGTTGCCCCCCGGCGATGGATGGGAGTTTTATAGTTCCCATCGAGTAGGTGGTTTCGCCGTCGAATCCGGTTAATGGGGTTTTCCCTCCGGTCAGCATCGAGTCTTTGAAGCCCATCTTTCTGAAGGCATCGTAGAACAAGAGATCCACCGAGCTCCCGGTGTCAATCATGACTCTGGAGAGTTCGAATCCGGCTACGTCGAGTTGGATTACCAAAGCGTCATCATGTGGTTTGTCGAGTTTGAATGTTTCGCTCTCAGAGAATGTTATATGAGTGTCCGGTCCTTCGATTGGGACCATCTCCCTGAGTTCATTTGCAACTCGTCTCTGGTGAGCTTTGATCGAGTTTACCGAGTTCCGACAAAACCTTGAGCCTCCGGATATAAAGTTTATCGTTTTGGGGAGGCTCGAACTGCACAGTCCGAGCTTAGGCAAGCACTGGCCGGCTGGTTTTTTAGGAGCCGGGGGTGGTGTGATGACTGATTTCATCGACCCCCCGCATCGAGCTAAGCCAAAAATCGCATATATGCGTTTTCGAGAGGGGACTGGGGAGTCCGATCCCTCCTTTTGCGGAGTCCTCTCGCGCTTAGATTGCGAATTCTTTTTGTTTTTCGACTTGCTTTTTCCTTTATCTTTCTTTTCGGGCTCTTTCTCCTCCGGCTCCGGAGTCTCGCTGCTGTTGTTTTTGGTTGCCAGCAGGCGATCTTTGGACCGGCACTCTTCGGAGGAGTGTCCTTGCTTGTCATGGTATTTGCAATACTTGTTTGCATCGTAGGGTTTGCGCCATTGGGGCTTGCCATCCACCGTTAGGCAGTGTTGTCCTTTGCCAGAGGATTCCTTCTTGCTGGTTTTCTTCTGGCTTGACTCTTCTTTTGCCGCAGCTACGGTTTCTTCGTACTTTGCGTAGTAAGTAGCTTTGTGCAGCGCGTCGTCCAAGGACGTGCACGGTCGGACCGCGAGCTCCTTCCTGAACTCTGATGTGTATAGGAGTCCGTTTTCTAGAGCCGCGATCGCTATGATTTCGTTTGGGTCGGCTATACGTGATTTGACTTCCCTGAACCTTGCGATGTAGGCTCTGAGGGTTTCGTCCGGCCCTTGTTTCAGAGCCCAGAGGTCGGCTTCCGAGGTTTTCTCTTCGATGAAGATCGAGTATTGCTTTAGAAAGATCGATACGAGCTGCGTGAAGTTGTCGATCGAGTTTCCTTCTAGACTGGCGAACCATTCTAGTGCGGTACCGGTGAGGTTTTCGGCGAAAAGTCTGCAGTACCCCGCTTCTTTTTCTTCATCGGTAAGGTGTGCTCTGGAGACCGCAAGCCTGAAAGCTCTAACGTGGGCCTTTGGGTCTGTATTTCCCGCATATTCCGGGATTTTGATTTTCCCGGTGTTCTGGATCCTCGCGCTAGCGATTCTATCCGTGAACGGAGTTCGTCGGGTCTCCTCGATAACCTGATCGATGTCTGGAGCCGCGCTTGTTGCCGAGTAGACCGCAGCTTGCAGACGCTGGATCCTGGCATATATGCTTTCGTCATCTATGTCCGTTCGTTGGTCGAACATGGGGAGCTGTGTGCTCCTCGGACGCGTATTGTTTGGTCCCCTAGTTCCGGCTTGTTGGGCTATCTCGCTCGGGGGAGGCCGAGCAGTGTTAGTCCCAGGCTCCGTCACTGGAGGACGCGTGCTGGAGGCGAAGGCTGATGCCCCCAACACCCGATGCCTGTTTGTTTCATAGCTCGTTGGCATGGGTGGGGGCGTCGGCAGTCGCGCTCCCTCAGGGGCCGTAATATCGTCGAGGTTGAGGCCACGGTGTTTGAACTGGGAAGTGCGTTTTCCGAGATCGGACTAAACACTGGGTAGCCGCTGTTTCCGGCCACCGAAGTCTGTCTCGGGGCTTCGGGAGTTATATAGTCCTCCTCGAAGTCCAAACGCATGCGAGGTAACGGGCTCCTCGCGGCGGCGTCTGCCGTGGTCCTCGTGTCGGGCCGTGGCCTGTTCCCGAGGTTCAGCAGACTCCTGTCGTGCATGTCTAGCCGGGCTAGTACAGTCCGTTGTGTGGCTTCTTGATCGTGCGATCTGTTAATTAGGACTGCTAGCATTTTACGGAGCTCTGCCATGCCATCAGTGACGGATCTCGTCAGGCTTGGCGAGTCGGGGCGAGTTTGTGGAACAGTCCGAGGGATTTGCGCGTCCCCTTGGGAGCGATCCTCGGATCGTATCCAGGTTCGAGAGTTCGTTCTCTCAGTTGTCTGTGAAGTTGAGCCTGGGGGCGCAACTCCCAGAGGCTGGGAAATAGGGATGCGGTCCCCTGTTCCGGATCCTGCTTGAGTCTGGGTCGACTCAGATCCGGTATTCCCGATCTGAACGCTTGCGTTCGTTTGATCAAGGTCTTGCGACCTTGGCGATCCGACCGGAGCTGTTGCGTTGGGATCCATCTCCACGCTAGTAGGCTGTTGATCGAGTTCGTGTGTAAAGAATATCTATGAATCTTCCCAACAGTCGGCGCCAAAATGTGGATCCTAAAACCCACACTCAGTTTTTAGAGTATTTAGATGAGCTGATTTGCAAAGTAGATGGGCTAGATTCTTGGTCAAGCACAATCAAGAAGCTAAACAATGATGAAGAATGGATTTGTATTGATTTGGAAGAGTGAACAACAAGAATTCAAGCTATAGAGCGATTACAAAGTCTTGGTGCTAAGTTGGAATAATAATCAATGATCGGATCCCTTTCCCAGCTGCCGAAGCCTTCTCTTATAGTCCTTCTCTTCGCAACTACTTTCCTCAGTTTGCGGAGTCGGCTTCAACAGTACGCGAGATGTCCGGGATTGCGTGCTCCAACTGCTCCTCCTTCTTCGGCGGCCAGTTACCAACGGATCGGCTCCTCGTCTGTCGAGCTATACTCCGAAGTCGGAGCTTCCCTTAATGGATTGGGCTTTGACTGTGAATGCGTCGGGCCTTTATCCGCTGTCCAGCTGGATTCACTGTGGTGGATTTTGGCCCAAACATATCCCACATATGATAAAGAGCTATATGCACTGGTCCGGGCCATGGAAACTTGGAAACATTACTTGCTGGCCAAGGAGTATGTTATACACATTGACCATGAGACCTTAAAGCACTTAAGAGGACAAACCAACCTGAAGAAGAGGCATGCTAAGTGAATGGAGTTCATAGAGACCTTTCCTTACATCATTAAATACAAGATGGGCAAATTAAATGTGGTAGCAGATGAACTATCTAGACGACATGCCTTGATCACCACAATGGATGCTAAGGTTTTGAGATTTGAATTCATTAAGTCATTATATGAGACTGACCCTGATTTTACAGAAAGTTACAAGAACCATGGAAAATGATCTTTTGGTTCTTATTTCATTCATCAAGGTTATATCTTTAGAGGAGAATGTGCATTCCACAAGGTACCTTAAGGGAAATGCTAATCCGTGAGGCACATTGGGGGGGGGGGGGGAGGACTGATGGGAAAATTTGGAGTAGACAAGACTCATGACATCCTCAAAGAGCACTTATTTTGGCCTCACCTAAGGAAGACCGTAGAAAATTTCTCTGCAAGATGTATCTCTTGCAAGAAAGAAAAATCCAGAACACATCCCCACGGACTGCCCAAGATCAAGAAACATGATTCAATCTTTGTGGTTGTGGACCGTTTTCTAATATGGCTCATTTTATACCATGGAACAAGGTAAATGATGCAACCCAAACAACTGATATATTTTTCAAAGAGGTTGTGCGTTTACATGGAGTTCCAAGAACAATAGTGTCTGACCGAGCCACTAAGTTCCTTTTCCACTTTTGGAGAACACTTTGGAAGAAGCTAGGAACCAAGTTTCTCTTTTTCACCACGTTCCATCTCCAAACAGATGGACAAACTGAAGTTGGCAACACGATAAAATCACCCTTCTAATGGCAACAATAGGGAGTAACCTTAAGTATTGGCTTAAGCCTTTACAATTTGTTTAATTTACTTACAATATAACTTGTCACTCGGCTACTATTATGTATCCTTTTCAGGTTGTCTATGGATTCAATCCACTCACACCATTGGATCTTACACCGAGTTTGTCAAAAGACTTCACCAAAAGGCTAGAGAGAACATAGAGAAGAAACCCGAGCACTACAAAAGACATGCTCATAAGGGCAAGATGGCTGTGACCTTTGAAGTTATAGAATGGGGGTAGCTGCATATAATACCATAACAGTTCCCAAAAGAGAGGAAGAATAAGCTTACACCAAGAGGAGATGGCCTTTCAAGTTCTTAGAGAAGATCAATGAAAATGCCTACAAGATCGAACTATCAGGTGCGTTTAATGTGTAATCTATGCTTAATGATACTGACTTAGCTTCTTTAGATGTAGATGATTCAGTTTTAAGGAAAAAACTTCTTGAAGGGGAGGGAGTGATGATGACATGGAACCGGATGTGCCCAAGCCAAAGGAGATCAATGCACCATTTTTTTCCAAGTCGGCCAATGACCAGGAGCAAAACCAAGAATCTCCAACATAAGTTTAACATGTTTGTGAATAATCTGGAGCAGCTTGGACCATAGGATAATGGAATTGAAGCAATAGGCGCACCAATTGATCTAAACCGGTCTGATTATCAACCAATTGGAGACCCGAGCTATCTCACAATTCCCACTAGTCAAGGAGGAAAACCAGCTATGGAAATCAAGATTATTTAGTCGACAATTTAATCCAAAGAAGACCAGAACCAGACCAAACCAGGATAAGGCATGACCGATCCATTCATTGCTCAGTACCCGGTTAAGCATTATTTGAAGACTTGTCCACTTTTAAAGACAAAATCTGACGCCAAAATTTTGTGCATTACTATTGAGCCATAGACTACACTCGTTTTACCTTAAGAAAGGTTTTATCCCAAGTGGTTTTCCTTGCTAAGGTTTTTAATGAGGTAGCTCTTCGGCCCAACTCACCGAAGAGCCCACATAATGCATTTATTTTACCTTTTCTCCAACATGTTTTACTTTCTCTCCAAATTGTTTTCAATAAAACTCTTTCTTTTTATTTCTTGCTAGATTTTCATGGGTTAGGCTATATAAGACACTCTTGTGACCTTTGTTTCATTCATGCTTTTACATAATAAAGAATCATTCAGTTTATATTTTTGTCTTTGTGTGTACTCTCTTCTTCTCGTGAGCAAGTCTGAGACCAACAGTGTTCTTGTGATTTATCAGTATGCTTTCACACCTTATGTGTTTCACTTCGCTTCCACCTAATCAACAAATCTCGGAACTATCTTCTACAACTTCTTGAGACCAAACATGTAACATCTTTGGTGTCAGAGCTGAAACGCAAAATGCAAAACTAACCCCCCTTTTTCGGAGACAAAATACAAAACTTGAGCCTTTTACCTAGACATCATTTTGAAGTCTCAACTCTGTTTTTTTTTTCAAAGGAGAACTTGAGATCTAATAGTGAAGTCTCATAAGAAAAAAGTCAAATGCAAAACTAGACCCCATTTAACCACCAGACTTCATAATGAAGTATGGCTTCAGGAAAATTGGCAAAAATCGGCGATAAGCAAGTAGAAACTACCTACTTCCGGTTTGAGCTCGTGTTTAACTTTGTTGACGACTAAGAAGTGCTTAACCCACCAATACGAAAGAAACTTAGTCGTTTAAAGGATGAAACTGGAGTAGAGATTGATGAAAATTAAGCTTTTAGCTCAAATATGGAGCATTAGCATTTATAACTCTATTTTGGTCGGTAATGGTGGTTCGATAATATTGAAGACGATGGAATGTGGTCAAAACGGAGTCTATCACATACTAAAAACATGGGTTAGAATGTGGTCAAAACGGAGTCTATCACATAGGATGCTCCGTAGAGAGACCATGAAACATGTATTGTTTCACCAAATATTTAATATGCGCTTTGATCTTAAAGTCATTCATATGGAGTATATGTACTTGAATAGCTTATCGATTCCCAAAGTATTGGTGAGGAATATCACAATCGGAAATGGTGTGTTTATGTGTGGTCTTCTCGGTTGTTAGTGTGCATATAAGACAGGTTGAGTCGCATCATCCTCCTCCTGGTGTTCACCGTTTTGAGGTACTCGAACATTGGCAATGTTTTTCCTCATGTCATGTTCAGAAGGTAATGTTTTCTGCCTTTAGCACATGGTGAATAACAGGGTTAACTTTAGCATCGAGTGTGGCTATTGGTTTGCATCTCTAACAGCCTCTTGTTCATTGTTGTGAACTGCTTCACGGTTTTGTTGGTCTTCTGGGAGGTCAATATGATCGTCTGTCCTAAGTTGTCTTTTAAGCCTTTGTAGTTCTCTCTCGCATTTATCAATCTCTTGTCAGGGGTTACAGTTTCAGAAGGTTTTTTCTTGTTGTCATGCTCCTAAAACTTATGAAAAAAGAATCAAAATAACTAATGGAAAGCAAATAAAATACTTGAAAAAACCTAGTGTATAGAAAACAAAATTAGATCAATAAATCTCAAGTTACTAATCAAATCCCCGAAATAGGGCCAAAAAATTGACGTGTACCAAGTTTTACCCTAAAACCTATTATAAGTGCACAAAAATCAGAGTAGAATATTAAGGGATCGAATCTACAGGGAAATGACAAACATTCAACTTCTATCAATTTTTACTTCATCTAGACTAATCAAAGGGTTTTGGAAGTGTGTCACGAAATGCGTTATTAATAACTAAAGCAGGAAGCGATTTGAATGGGGTCATGGGTTTTACTCTACTTAGACTTATACCTAAGGTTTCTGAGACTTAGTCTACTATCACTACAAGAAATTGAGGCATTAATAGCAGTATAAGATAGCGTCTTATATATATCTGCTATGGTTGACATACCCGTTAGTTTTAGATAGCGTTTGTATTTTATAAACGCTATGTTTGGTTGGTCCAAATTTTAATTAGGCGAACGCTTTTTAGAAATATAATATACATAGCACTCTGGTCGGTTATTAACGCTATGTATAGTTGAAATGAAAACTCATTCCCGTGAATTCCTAAGTGGGAAAAAGTAGCGGCTAATGAAAATTCACAAGCGCCAATATTATTTTACTTCCCTCGCATTTTTTTCAGTTTTCTTTCTATTTTTTTCTGTAGTCTTGTGTCTCGATCTTTCATATTCGGAGAAAAATATGGTTTCTTATCTTTGTCATCTCCACCTGGGTCTCTCTCTCTCGCACTTGATTGTCCTATTCAACGGCCGTAATCGCTTCCTCCTACACTGCCGCGATTTGTTCCCATGTTGCTTCCTCCGCTGATTGTTCAATCTGACTCCCAGATCCGACCCTCGGGTCTTTTCTCTTGCTTTTCGATTTCGTTTCTCTTTTCTTACCGCTCTCTCTGGTTCTGATTCTAGCTTCTCATGAAGATATTTGTGAAGACAATCAAGGGGAATAACTTCGAGATCAAAGTAAAACCCGATGATTCTGTATGCGATGGTTCTAGGCGGTTTAATCTTTGATTCTTTGCGTTGATCGAGTTTTAGGGTTTTCATCTGCTGATTATAATCTTTCAGATTTGAGAATTAGTTTGTGCTAGTGAACTATAATAATTTAGGTATTTTCATCTGCTGATTATACTCTTTTTTGTAGTCTGATACGAATGGCTTTGGCGAGGATTTTGTCGGAAAGAGAGTTTGTGTCCCTTGCGATTTAACATCTCTACTTTTTTTCTTGCAGCTTGAGTCTATTTAATTCTGAAATTTCACTTTCGTTCAACCATGTCCTTTGCAAGTAAGAACTCCTTCTGTTTTCTTTTACACAAGTCTTTGATGGGAATATAATTTACAGGGACTGTTCCATTTTCTCATGTTTACCTTCACGGACTTATACGGGACTCTCAAGTAAGTTTAGGCTTTTGCCTGTTGTAATCATTGTGTGATTTTTTGGGGACAAGATAAATACTCAAGTTCGTATCGTGGAGATTTTAATATTATGATCTTCCACTTCTCCCTTTATGCTATTAGATGTTAAGTTACCTCTAGGATTTCTATTTAAGAGGAAACTAATATTCCTCGTTCGGTATATCTCCATGTAGTTAATCAGATTATTTGGAATTTTCAGGGGAGAAAAATGTCAAAATCTCTTGGGAATGTGATTGATCCGCTTGACACAGTCAAATATTTTGGCACTGATGCTCTGAGATTTACGATTTCATTAGGAACTCCTGGTCATGTTTGATCTCTACTTCTCTAGTGTGTTTCTTTTTTTGTAATGCTTACATTAAGATGTTGTATTTATGTCTGTTTTCTTTTCTCTCTTTCCCCCATTACCTTGTTTAGGATCTGAACTTATCTACTGAGAGGTTAACTGCAAATAAAGCATTCACCAACAAACTATGGAATGCTTGAAAGTTTGTGCTGCAGGGCCTGCCTAGTCTAAACGATACATCTGCTTGGGAGAATTTGCTGGCCCTCAAGGTTTACTTTCTTTTCCATCTCCTCTAGAAACTAGAAAGTATAAGAAAGTTGTTGTATCCCTTTGTCCTTTTAGTTACAGAGTAAGTATGATGTAAGGTTTAAAATCATTTAAAAATGTTTAAGATAATCTTTGTGTCAAGATGGGTTCATGGACCTTGGAAGTCTTAAGGAAAAAAACGAGGTAGCATTAAATATATGAGATTGATCAGACCTCTTTCATGGACTGTCTCCTTCTGCTACCTTTTGCCATAACGTAAAGACAGTCTTAGAATCGCATCAGAAGTGATAATCTACCTTAGGGTGATTAAGTTGCATAAATTAGCGCTGCTCTCTTAGTATTCGATTTAATGAAAATTTTTACAATGTTTTACAGTAAAGTTTGTCTAACATTTGGCTTCTTCTCTCTCTTTTTTTTTCAGTTTGACAAAGAGGAAACCCTGCTCAGTTTACCCTTACCTAAATGTTGGGCGGTATAAAATTTTAACCCTGGATTTTTCAAAAAGTATCAATCTGCCTACCACTTTACATTCCTTTTGTGTTATTTCCAGGTGTCAAAACTCCATATTCTCATTGATTCCGTCACAGCAAGCTATGATAAGTTGTTCTTGAAGGATTCGTTTAGTGTTAATCCTGATTCAATTCTTCAGATTAAACTGACCTAAACATGCCAGATCTAGGTTCTCTTGCAGAATCATAAAGGATCTCACCTGTTACCTTGTTTATGCAGCGGAAAGAGGAGGTACGGGTCAGAGATCAGCAGAACCACCAAGAGATAGTTCCTCCAAAGGCTCACACACGCACGCACAGGAAATTGGCTGCTAGACCAGCTGGTGGGAGGCGCAGAAGAGAGAGAGAGGTGGCGCAAAAGTGGCTTAGGAAAATAAGAGCTAGGGCAAGTTTTATTATTAAAACCCTTGTCCAGTTCTTATGGGCTTTTGGGCCCAATTCTCAGTCTGATTAAATCCCTTAGATTTAATCAGGCCCTTTAGTCTCTCTAAGTACAGTAAATGCCTAGCACTTTTACCGTACTTCTGCTAAACCGTTCCTACACATTTTCCTGTTAGCTTAGGCGTGTGACCCATATGGGATCATATAATAAAGGCAATAAATCCAAGATTTATAGATCATGAGCGGACTCTAGCAAGCCATCATGACCCCCAGTATTATATGACTTATGTCTGATCATTGACATACTCTTACTTTCTAGAGACAGTACATAGATTACTGGACATAATTCCAACAATCTCCCACTTGAACTGGAATCTCTGTATTCATAATCCTTTTGTCTCAATATCTCGATTAGTCATAAGGCAAGATTAGTGTCATCCTTATAAAGCCTAATCTTGTTCATCGGACTCTGATTTGATACTGACAATCCAAACGACTCGGGAAAGTCCGTTTGAGCATGGCCATGCATTTTCCAGTATTCAAATCTCCGATTGGCCTAGAGATATTCACTCCATTTATATTGGAGGGACAAATCCCGTCTTGTTCCATCACTGTAAACTACTCATTTCATAATACACCCAAACAGGGTCCTTATAACTATCGCTTAACGACAGTGTTAGACAATGATCAAAGTGCATTAGTTCATGTGCAGTCACATGCATGCGAACTCAGGTCTAAGGACTATACTCTATAGTCGTAGTGAGAATCTCTTATGACACAGATATAAATATCCTGAAGAGTTCTTATAATCGGGTCATGTCCAGTCGTATGTACCCAACATACACCTATGTACTGACTTTGATGCCGCGCATCTATGACACACTGAGACTTTGTCATAAGTCACATACCAATCTAGTCTCACACGGTTGTTTGTGTTCCAATTTCAACAACCTTCGACTAGGGACAGAATGATATAAGTCATCTATCAAATATAGGGTCTCATGATCAAGCTAAATGACTTTGATGACTCAAGATCAAGTCACTTACTTCGATGACCTATAAAATGGTTCATATCATTTTGGAACGATTATTTCATCACAGTTAAAATAATCTTGAAATAATAATTTCAATAAACATCATAAAATGTTTTACAAGAACATATCAATAACCAAATAAAGCCCTCAAACTCCCACTCAAATTTAGATTACATTTCAATGTCTCTAATGCCTACAGCTTCAGTCAAGAACTCGAGCTTAGGTCTTGGGAGTGGCTTTGTCAATGGATCAGCGACGTTATCATCTGTCTGAACTCGGCTGATCTTGACTTCCTTTCTATTAATGATGTCACGTATCAAGTGAAATCTTCTTAGCACATGCTTGGATTTCTGGTGTGATCTTGGTTCCTTTGCCTGAGCAATAGCACCATTGTTATCACAGAACAGTGCTAGAGGCTCAGCCGCATTTGGTATCACACCTAGTTCAATAATGAACTTTCGTATCCAAACAGCTTCCTTCGCTGCTTCCGAAGCGGCGATATATTCAGCTTCTGTAGTGGAATCAGCAACGGTGTCTTGCTTGGAGCTTCTCCAACTGATTGCACCGCCATTCAGACAAAAGATATAACCGGACTGTGACCGGAAATCATCTTGGTCTGTCTGGAAACTTGCGTCCGTGAATCCACTGACTTCAAGCACATCACTTCCACCGTACACCAAGAACTTGTCCTTAGTATGTCTTAGATACTTCAGGATATTCTTGACGGCAATCCAGTGGCTTTCACCTGGATTTGACTGGTATCTACTCGTCATGCTCAATGCATAAGCAACATCAGGACGAGTACAGATCATGGCATACATGATAGATCCTATTGCAGATGCATAAGGAATATTCTTCATGCGCTCAAGCTCAGCAGCCGACGTAGGGCTCTGCTTCTTGCTTAGCGTTGTGCCATGTACCATTGGCGTGAAGCCCTTCTTGGAATCTTTCATGCTGAATCTCTGTAGGACTTTGTCAATGTATGAATCTTGACACAAGCCTATCAGCCTTTTAGATCTATCCCGGTAGATCCTGATTCCAAGAACGTATGCGGCTTCACCCATGTCTTTCATGGAAAAACAACTTCCAAGCCAGTCCTTTACTGACTTCAGCATTGGAACGTCGTTTCCGAGAAGCAGTATGTCATCGACATACATAATAAGAAATACTATCTTGCTCCCACTAGTTTTCTTATACACGCATTGTTCTTCTTCGTTTCTGATGAAGTCAAATTGCTTGATCGCTTCATCAAAACGAAGATTCCAGCTCCTCGATGCTTGCTTCAATCCATAAATGGATTTATGAAGCTTGCATACTTTTCCAGCATTCTTTGGATCTATGTAACCGTCAGGTTGTGTCATATACACATCCTCTTCCAGAATTCCATTCAGGAAGGCGGTTTTTACGTCCATCTGCCAAATTTCATAATCATGAAAAGCTGCAGTTGCTAGTAGAATCCGAATAGATTTCATCATTGCCACTGGGGAATAGGTTTCATCGTAATCCACACCGTGAACTTGCCTGAAACCTTTTGCCACCAACCTGGCTTTATAAATCTGGACATTTCCATCCACGTCAATCTTCTTCTTGAAGATCCATTTGCACTCGATGGCTTTTACACCAGCGGGTAAGTCAACCAACGAAAACACTTGGTTGACCGACATGGAGTCCATTTCGGAATCAGTGGCCTTACGCCACTTAGAGTAATCTGGGCCCATCATGGCTTGATTGAAGTTCGATGGTTCATCACCATCAATGATCAGAAGATCATGACAGTCAGTCACGAGAAATCCTTGATATCTCTCGGGTTCGTGACGGATCCTCCCGGATCTTCGAACTTCAGGTACTACAGGTTCAGGCTCTACAATTTCTTGTAGGTCCTCCTGCTGCTCTTCCTCATTAGGTTGAGCAGTATCCTGTTCATCTTGAATTTCTTCAAGCAGTACCTTACTCCCACTGTCTTTCTTAGAGAGAAACTCCCTCTCAAGAAAATTACAATCCCGGGCAACAAAAATCTTGTTCTCGGAACGCAGGTAGAAGTAATAAGGCTTGGTTTCCTTCGGATAACCAATGAAGTAGCATTTATCAGACTTTGGTGTAAGCTTGTCAGAGATCAATCTCTTGACATAGGCTTCACAACCCCAAATTCTTAGATAAGACAGCACTGGAGCTACTCCAGTCCATAGTTCATATGGTGTCTTTGCTACTGCTTTTGATGGCACTCTTTTTAGAGTGAACATTGCTGTTAGCAGAGCATATCCCCAAAGGGATATTGGAAGGTCTGTGTGACTCATCATAGATCGAACCATATCCAATAAGGTCCGATTTCTCCTCTCAGACACACCATTCCATTGTGGTGTTCCAGGAGGAGTGAGTTGGGATACGATCCCACACTCTCTCAGATGATCACTGAATTCTTGGCTTAAGTATTCTCCTCCTCGGTCGGACCGAAGAGCCTTAATGCTTTTGCCAAGTTGGTTCTGTACTTCATTTTGGAATTCTCTGAATTTATCAAACGATTCAGACTTATGTTTCATCAAATAAACATATCCATACCTACTGAAATCATCAGTGAAGGTAATGAAGTACTGATAATTTCCTCTTGCATTTGTGGACATTGGGCCACACACATCAGTGTGTATCAAGCCCAATAAGTCACTGGCCCTCTCGTTAGGTTTATTAAAGGGGGCCCGTGTCATTTTGCCCATCATGCAGGATTCGCATTTCTCACATGACTCAAAGTCAAATGAGCCAAGAAGTCCATTCGAATGGAGCCTCTTGATGCGTTTCTCGCTGATGTGCCCTAAACGACAATGCCATAGAAACGTTCGGTTCTCCTCATTAGGTTTGAACCGTTTGGTATCAATGTTATAAATTGGCGCGGATTGATCAAGTATGTAAAGCCCATTCGTAAGAGGGGCACAACCATAGAACAAATTGTTGCGATTGAAGGAACATAATTTATTCTTAACTGAAAAATCATAACCTTCCAAATCCAACAAAGAAATTGAAATAATATTTCTGCTTATCGCAGGTACAAAATAACAATTATTGAGTTCTAAAACCAATCCCGAAGGTAAAGACAACAAGTATGTGCCTACAGCTAGTGCAGGAACTTTCGCTCCATTCCCAACTCGTAGCTCCACTTGTCCTTGCTTCAGCCTCCTACTGTTGCTGAGTGCCTGCATATTTGTACAAATATGAGCCCCACAACCAGTATCCATAACCCATGAGGTATTATCAGAAGTAGTTGTATTAACTTCTATAACAAAAATACCTGATGAAGAAGTCTCGAGAGTCTTCTTCTTCAATTCCTTTAGACCTTCCTGGAATTTCTTACATTCTCTCCTCCAATGCCCTGGTTCTTTACAGAACCTGCAGATGTCAGTAGGCCCAGCCTTGGATTTGGGCTTGGGCTTTGGCGTGTCCTTGTCCGAGACTTGGACAGCCTTAGCCTTTCCCTTGTCCTTGGCAGAGGATTTCTTAAAGCCCTTTCCCTTTTGCACCATAAGCACATTGGGGTCCTTGGCTTTCCTCAAGTTGGGCTCTACAGTCTTGAGCATTCCGTGAAGCTCAGGCAATGTCTTACTCAAGCCATGCATATTGAAGTTCAGGATGAACTGATCATAGCTTGCAGGTAAAGACTGCAGAACGATGTCGCAGGCAAGTTCCTGGCTGATAGGGCAGTCGAGTTTCTGAAGATGATCGAGATAACCCATCATCTTCAAGACATGAGGACTCACTGCCGCATTTGCAGCCAACTTACAGTCTAAGAGGTTCTTAACTGTCTGGAACCTCTCAGTCCTTGCCTGCTCCTGAAAAAGCGATTTCAGGCTTGCCATTATCTCGATGGGCGACAATACACTCTCGAACTGCATTTGCAGCTCAGCAGTCATGGTCGCCAACATCAGGCAATAGACATCATTTTCATCTGACGAATGCTTTTCCCAAGCATTATGCAGAGTCCTGGCGGCATTGTTAGGAGGCCTCTCGGGGAGGGGATCACGAAGGACATAATCCTTCTTCTCCTGCTTGAGGACCAGCCTCAAGTTCCTTGACCACGTCAGGAAGTTCGTTCCAGTCAGCTTCTCCTTATCGAGAACAGACCGGATTGAGAATGTGTTTTGAGTGCTTGTAGTAGTCATAGCTGAAATATAAGATAAAAAGGTTATTAGTTAACATGTTCAATATGATTAATCTTGTATTATACTTAATATGATTAATCTCGCATTATATTCAATAACATCAGTTACCCTCAATAGAATATAATGATTCCAAGATCCACATATAACTAAGATCAAAGTGGGCCACTGGCCGTCACCCAACCTTAGCTTATATCGGTAAGCCCTATCTCGGCTAATTATATCCGTGATATAACTCTTGGTTGTGAATCTGGGCCCGAGGCCCAATCCACTCTGATGTCTCAAGGCCCGGGACTCCCGATGGCCTAGTCAAGAAAACCAGACTATACAGTCATGTAATCACTAATGTCTGGGACTCCCAATGACATTTATGAATCACAAACCGTCTTACCCACGCAAAAGTAGACACCCTCACACTGTAAGGCCATGAGTACAATTGAATGGGCTTCGACAGCTGACATAGACTTGGACAAGACATCCAACGCTTGATATTGTTTGAGGTTTGTAGGTTTATTAAAATTTTATCCCAAAATAGAAGATTACTATTTTGGGAAACTTTCCTTTTTGGGAAACCTACTAATTTTGGAAACTTTCTAAAATTGGAAACTTCCTAAAATTGGAAACTTTCTAAAATTGGAAACTTCCTAAAATTGGAAACTTTCTAAATATAGAAATTTCCTAAAATCCAAAACATGCAAATCTAGAAACTTCTAATTTAAGAAACTTTCTAATTTCAGATTTTGAAAACGGATTAATTTAAAATCGATTTTAATTTTATAAATGAATTTTAAATTAAATCTGAAGAAAAGACTCAAATAATTGGCCCAATTGTTTTAACTTCTTGGCCCGAGGCCCAAGAATTGGTCCATGTCCAAGACATAACCCAATTGCCCAATTAAATGACATAACCGGTCTGGTTCATTAAAATTGGTCTAACCATAATTAATTACTACGATGACCACAATTGTCAACCGGTTATTTACTAAACCGGATTTTCTCAATTTATTTGGTCCAACCAAATCAAATTAGAAAACCACTGGTTTAGGCACTAAATCCAATTTTTCGACTTTGGATTTCTTATCCCGGTTTAACCAGAACTTAATAAATTTTATTAAGTCTGTTTATTAAACCGTGACGATTAAGATTTTTAATTGTTTTAAACCAAACCGTCAAACAAACCGAACCGATCGATTGGACGTGAACCGTTCACGATCACGTCAGCCCTAGCTTCACACGATCGAGTGAACGATCGGGACAGCCGCAAGCCACGCGATCGGGACGGCTCGGGCGATCGTTTGGGACGTGAGGCGGGATGGCTCGGGTCGAGAGAAGGTGGGACACGATCACCGACGATCCATGTTATCGATCCTTACGATCGATCCATGCGATCTACTCAGCCGATCGGACCATCTCCCGTGATCGACTCGACCACGCGACTCGATCCATCGATCGGTCCGTGCGTCTCACGATCCGGACGTGCGGCTCGACCACACTCCGACGCAACCAATTCACTATAGATTGGATCATGCGATTTCTAGTTTAGGTTTTAATTCTTTGTTTCTTAAGTGTTTTTCTTATCAATAGATTGATTCAAACACTTCTAAAACAACCTAAACATGATTCTAAACAAGAAATCCTAACAGAACCAATAGCTCTGATACCACTGAAGGATTCGTTTAGTGTTAATCCTGATTCAATTCTTCAGATTAAACTCACCTAAACATGCCAGATCTAGGTTCTCTTGCAGAATCATAAAGGATCTAACCTGTTACCTTGTTTATGCAGCGGAAAGAGGAGGTACGGGTCAGAGATCAGCAGAACCACCAAGAGATAGTTCCTCCAAAGGCTCACGCACGCACGCACAGGAAATTGGCTGCTAGACCAGCTGGTGGGAGGCGCAGAAGAGAGAGAGAGGTGGCGCAAAAGTGGCTTAGGAAAATAAGAGCTAGGGCAAGTTTTATTATTAAAACCCTTGTCCAGTTCTTATGGGCTTTTGGGCCCAATTCTCAGTCTGATTAAATCCCTTAGATTTAATCAGGCCCTTTAGTCTCTCTAAGTACAGTAAATGCCTAGCACTTTTACCGTACTTCTGCTAAACCGTTCCTACACATTTTCCTGTTAGCTTAGGCGTGTGACCCATATGGGATCATATAATAAAGGCAATAAATCCAAGATTTATAGATCTTGAGCGGACTCTAGCAAGCCATCATGACCCCCAGTATTATATGACTTATGTCTGATCATTGACATACTCTTACTTTCTAGAGACAGTACAGAGATTACTGGACATAATTCCAACAGTTCTTTGGGGATGTAGGAAGAGAAACATATGATTTCTTTTGGAGTGACTTGTCTGATTGGTATCTCCACCTGAACTCTTAAAAACCAATACATGTTTCTTGGACTTAACAGACTGACTAGTCTTACTCTATACTCTTAAGGTATATTGAAGCCAGCAAATCTCGACTGTATGGAGCTGGAGGCAATTCAGATTCTCTAGTTTCTCAGGCAGTTCTGTTATATTTCTTTGAGAATATACTTAAGCTGTTGCATCCATTTATGCCATTTGTAACCGAAAATCTATGGCAGGTAACATGATCTCACTTTTGTTATTTCGGTTTTTCATTTCTACATATAATGGCCCTTCACCATTTAGCTATGCCAACTGCGCTCCGCGCTTATACCTTATAGTCCTCTTATGGTCATTGGACGTTTCATTCCAATGTATGCTTAAGCTATTATCTCTGAGGTTTATTTGGTAGTGTAGCTTTGTTTTAAGCATGATGTACAAAGACCCAAACCTTAGTCATATGTGGTTAATTACTTTGGCACTACAACCTAAAAACTGATTGGAGCTTTACTATGATTGCATTTTTACTTGCAGGCACTACCCTATAGGAAAGAAGCGCTCATTGTGTCTTGCATGTGTGGTTTAAGTATGAACTTGTTGTAAAATGTTTAATAGTTGGTGTGAACTTGTTGTAAACTGTGTTTTGTTGTAAGATGTTTTGTGCCTAATGTTATGAACTATGTTTCTCTTTCTATTCATGATATTATCGGAATTCAGAAAGCGAAGCAGGTATCACGTTTTAGCAAATTAGATCATACAAGAATCAGAAATCACAGCAGTTCAAAAATAAAATGCTATAACAAAAACTGATGTGTACAAAATAAATAATAACAGAAATAAAACGCTATCAAATATATATAGAAAATATCTAATAACAGAAATTAAACGCTATTAAATAGTTTATTATTGCACTAAAATAAGCGCTGTTGTAAATATCTAAAATATAGCATAACGAAAAACCGCTATGTTAAGTGTCTAATCTATTATAACGGGCGTAGATAGAGCGTTTAACAAACCGCTATGATAGCAATATATAGCGATTTTTGGGCGCTATATATTCTCAAATTTCTTGTAGTGTATGTTTCACAAAATCAGAACAAGAAAATTTGCATAACCTAATTCTGTAGTATTAAACACCTAATTTCTAACAACTGAACCAGCCAACATTTACAGCTGCCGCAAAGAAAAGTGTACATTAATATCTAGTTCAGCAATGTTCACAACACCCTAGTTCTGGTTGATGAACTCAACGTGTTAGTGGTCTCATCAATCCTATGATCAGCTTTAAGGTGATCATCAATCTCTAATCATGAATTAAGAATAAAGATTTAAAACAATTTTAAAATAAAGAACCATAAATATATAATTGGCCAAATGGGTATGACCCATGATTAACCTTTCGAAAATCTCTTAAAACCCAACAGCACAACTACTAAGACTTCCAAATGCAAAACATGATAATTACTTGCGTAAAAATAAATAAATAAATAAATAAAATAATATTATAGCTAGGATTTCTAAGCGCCACAAAAAGCTACCTAGAAACTAAAACTAAAACTAAGAAACTACTAAGCTAAAATATTTCTGAATGTGAGAGTTGATGGTTACAAAAGAGAGGGTGATACCTCTTTATACAGTGGGTGAAACCCCTACATTTTGTCTTTTTTATGTGGGACGTTGCAAAATACCTCACGTGGGCCTCAGGTTACAAACGGGCCAAAAATAAGTAAGATGATTCGGCTGGCCTGGAGATGTTCATGACCACGGACTCAAGGCTTAAAACCGCGGCCAGAGAGTCCATCTTATTCCTAACGGTTCCTGAGATATCATGGTTGGATTCAAAACAAGTTGTTATTGGCTAATGGTAGATCCCTCTAACTTGTGTCTAAATTTTAGCAAGATCGGATGGTGAGAAGGTCTCCATTTTATGTGGAACTTCTGACGGAATGCATATGTGTCAAAATATGGACTTTCTGACATGTTTTTCCAATTTTCCTGAAAAGTCATTTAAAAGTATAAAACATGAAAATCACTTGAAACCATTATAAAACACATTATAACACCATGAAAAAGGTAAGAAATGATGCTAAAATGGTGTAAAAAGTGTTATATCAACTCTCCCAGATTTAGACATTGTTTTTCCTAAAAAACATAAATCAAAGTTTGTAAAGAAGTTTGAGAAGCGGAGATTTCGCATGGTGATGTAACAAAATATCAGTGACCGTAATTCTTAATCAATGCCATGATATGCATCAATATAAACCCATCATAGAAAATTATCACCAGAGTCCTGCAACATCAGTCGTAACATCATCATTTAAAATTCAAACTACCTAGACTCCAAATTCAGTCAACTAGCTCTCTATATTCATTAATGTTGTGTGTGAATTTCTCATCAAAAGTGTTAATCAAGACTAACAATGCGAGGTGTCTAAAGAATTTTTGAAGTGATGCTAAAAGTGTGGGTTACAATATTTCTAGAGGATGCTAGATATTGTGCAAAACAACAAGAGAGGGTTGGAACTATTGAGTCTACATCACTCAGTCACTACTCAATGCACAAGTCAGCTACTCAGTTCCTCCTTTTAGCATTTTTCATTTTTTCCCTCAAGACTTAGATTTTTCTGATGTGTCTTTGATTGAATTGGTTCCGAGACTTCTTATGAACAAACAATTGCTTGCCTTGGTATTATTTTTGACCACTTACTCTTATTGTCTTTTATTTCCTTTATTTCATTCTTTCACGTTTATTTCAATAGGGGAAATGCCATTAAGTGTAGAGTTTTAAGATATATGAATTTTTACCAATTTCTTGAGATTTTTAAGGCATAGCAAAGCTCTTTTTGTTGTTTGTTTCTCTTACTCCAATTTCTTCAGTTCCTTCGTCTTTAGTAATTGATAAATGTGTTGTTCCTCTCTCTCCAACGTTTTTGCATATATCTGCATATGAATGAACAAGACAAAATGCATTAGGTTTGAAAAAATGGGTATGTTTTGGATAGGAAATAAACAAAAGATGAGCTGAGTATTTAAGGACAACAAAGAGTGGTGAAAGGTGAAAGATTTCATGAATATTTGGTTCATCGGCAAACCTAAAACTTATGATAAGAAATAATGAAGATAAATTAAGGTCATATAAAATAGATCTAGCATATCCGTCAAAGGAAATATATATATTGAATCCCTCAAGCTAATAATGTAAAAGAAAAACTCTAGATATCACTTCGTCTGGTACTAAATCTCGAAATAGCTCACTAGGAATAGCGTAAGCACACATGTCAAAATCATCAGAGTTTTGTGTCCTTACGCTTACTCAAATCTAAATAAATAATAAGCTTAGTCGTAATTTCCTTTTTAGAATAGACTATAAGAAAGAAAACGAAAACATGATAAAACATCCCTCATACTCATATCACACAGTCCCTAGTGTGAAAAATTTATAAAAGAATGGAACAAACGCATTAAATCCAAAAATTGATATGATCCTGACCAGATCATCTCAAGATTCAAGCAAGTAAAGAACAAAAGCATTAGAAAAGAGGTTTGAAAACACAGAAACTCATTTCGTCTTAGGAACTTTCGCATTCACATTCACTTAGTAAACCACTGGAAACTTTCCTACAGAACTCAAGACCACAATATACTTCCCCCACACTTAGAAACTGTCCCAAGTAAACTCCACAATCAGATTAGGACATTCAAGTTCACCACACTAGCCTCTGTATACAATTAGGTGAAGTCTCACAGAGGGAGTATCGAATCAATGGACACATGGACTCAACCTATTCAGTATCTGACCACCAAACTGTCGGTTTCTGGTTTCTTTCTTTTCCCTTTCTCCCTTAGCACTGATTTTTCCCCACTGGGTATCATTTTATTTTTTTATCAGTGCTTTTCCCTTTTTATTGGGGTTTAACTTTGGATTTTTCCATAGATACACATGCGGTAATAGGGGTCTCTACCACTCCCGTGACCACTTCGAAGCTACTAGCCTATCCTCGGTTTTTATCTTCTTCTTTTTTTTACTTTCAAAGGAGGGGAAAATCAGAAACCATACTTTAGAAAGGGATGATAAGCTGTGCCAAACACATCAAAGGAATCCGACCCAAAGATTACCAAGCCCTAAGTGAGAAATTAAAGTCAATATTAAGTGTGAGACTATTGATGGATCCTCTGAATACCTAGTTATATATGGGTGTCCTTGGTAAGTTGGTATGTGTGGTGTTTTCTAATAGTCATAGAGGTCCTGCAAGTTTGTCCAATGGTCACTTAGTTCCTGTTCCAGTGAAAAATTTCCTCGAAAAATCATAGTTTCATACAAGTTTTGACTTAATAAAACAATTTTGAAAACTAGTGAAAACATGGGACTGGCTCTAAGAAAATAAAACACAATGTCAGTAGCCACCTCCCCCACACTTAAACTGCATTGTCCTCAGTGTTATCGCAGCTTGGGCTCGGGAGAACAATGTATAAATCAAAGAAAAGCTCGGAAAATCAGAAACCTTACCTGCTAGCGTGCTCAGTGTCGACCGACACACAGCCAGCATCGAACGACATGAGGCTTAGGTCGACACTAATCTGATCCAAATCGAGCGTCCTCGACTATGGTCCGTGTTTTCGAGTTTGGTGTCGACTGACACTGAAGGGTGTTGATAGGTGTCTAGTTTTACCCTATACTAACTGCAAGTGCACAGTAAATCACTTGTAGTACTTAGGGATCGAATCCACGAGGACTCTAGGCACGATAAAACTATGAACTTAAAGAGATTAAAACTAGGAGAAAGCAAAAAGCAAATTGTAATCTATTATCTAAAAGCAAGCAGGAAAGTAAATCAATAGCGGGTTGGTTGTTTGAAATCAATAAACTAAAAGCGCTAAGTCTAGGGCGTTCTTGAAGGATTATGTGTGTTCATTGGTGTAATTATCAGGTTACAACCTAGCACATAATCAACTAGGATCTAGGTGATTTGCAGTTGAATCATAAACAGATCAGGATCATTACCTCTTTTAGAGTGCAGCGGATTGATTGGTAATATCGAGATCACTTAGAGCAGATGATTACCGGCTCCTCCTAGGTATCCACACGCTTACAAGCTACTGGATCAGGCTGCTAGACCAAGCTGGAACAACAGAGAGAGAGAGGACGGCTCAGGTGAAAATCGCATATGGGGTGATATTTTTTGCCCTAGGCGCCTGTCCTCTTCCTTATATGGGCCCAAGTAATTAAACTAATGGCCTATTAGGCTTTTGGGCCCATGACACAAATCAGACAAAAGCCTGTATTTTGTCTGGCCCAATTCTCTGTACCAATACAGTAAATGCCTTGCATCTTACCGTATTAATTCCTTGTTAACTTTCCCGTTAGCTATGGTGTGTGACCCTTAGGGATCATACAATACTGGTTATAAGTCCTAAACTTATAGATCATGAGCGGGCTCTAGCAAGTCATCATGATCACCCAGTATTTATGACTTATGTCTAATCTCGACACTTATCATACTTTCTAGAGATAGTACAGTAGATTTCAGGACATTCCCAACAATCTCCCACTTGTACTGGAATCCTACATTCCCTAATCCTTTTGTCTCAATATATCGATCTGGCATAAGGCAAGATGCGTGTCATCCTTATATAGCCAGACCATGTTCATCGGACCAGATTTGATACTGACAATGCAAACGACTTGGGCAAGTCCGTTTGGGAGTGGCCACTCTCTTACCAGCTATCAAGTCTCCGATTGGCCTAGAGATATTACCTCCGTTAAACGGCAGGGACAAATCCCATATTGTTCCATCACTATGAACTACACACTTCATAATACACCCAACCAAGGTCCTTATAGCTCCCAGTTACGAAACAGCGTTAGACAATGATCAAAGCGCATCAATCCATGTGCAGCCACATGCATGCGAACTCAGGTCTAAGGACTATACTCTATAGTCGTATATGAGAACCTCTTATGACACAGATATTAATATCTTGTAGAGTTCTCATCAGCGGGCCATGTCCGGTCATATGCTCCCCTACATATACCTATGTGTCGACTTTGATGCCGCGCATCTATGACCCCTCGAAACTTGGTCATAAGTCTCAACACAATCTAGTCTCAAGTGGTTGTTGGTGTTCCAATTTCAACAACCTTCGACTATGGACACTATGATTTATGTCATTTCGTTAAATATGGGGTTTCAGGATCAAGTCTACTCATGTACTTCGATGGCCCATATATAATGACATGAATCATTTTGGAACGATTATTTATATCACAGTTAAAATAATCCAGAAATCATAGATTTCATAAACATAAAATATTATGTTTACATGAACCTTTCAAAACAACTAAATAAAGCCCTTTACAAACTCCCACTGAAATTAAGACTACATCTTAATTTCACTTATCCTACAGCAACAGTCCGCGACTCGTGCTTAGGCCTAAGGAGTGGCTTCGTTAATAGATTAGCAACGTTCTCATTCGTTGAAACTTGCTGATCTACTTAACATCTCTGTCATTTATCTCGCGGAATAGGTTATACCTACCCTCAAGGTGTTTGGACCTCTGATGTGCAGCTAGTCTCATATATGCTGGGAATCACATCAAGTTCAGTGATGAACTCTTCTTCCAAACAACCTCTTTCGCCGCTACCCAAGCTGCAAAATGTTCAGCTTAAGTCATGGAGTCAGCAACAGTGCCTTGCACCGCCAGACAGACACAAGATATAACCGGACTGTGACCAGAAATCATCTTTGTCTGTTGGAAACTTGCCTTTCAGACTCTACCGACTTGTAGCACCTCACTTTCTCCGTAAATCAAGAACTTATCCTAAGTATTTTCCAAATACTTGAGGATATTCATTACGTCTATCCAGTGTTTCTTTGCTGGATTTGACTGGTCTTTACTTGTCTTGCTTAACATTAAAGCAACATCAAAACAAGTACGTGTCATGGCATACATGATAGATCCAATTGCCGACGCATATGGAATCTCATCCATGCATTCAAGCTCAGCAGTTATCGTAGGACACTGTTTCTTGCTTAACGTAATGCCATGTGACATTGGCATAAAACCCTTCTTGGAATGCTAAAAACGTGTAGGACTTTGTCAATATAAGAATCCTGACTTTGTCCTATCAGCTCTTTTGGATCTCTATCTTTAGATCCAAAATTCAAGAACATACGTGGCTTTACCCATGTCAATCATAAAACCAACTCCCAAGCCAGTCCTTTACCGACTGCAGCATTGGAACGTTGTTTCCGAGAATCAGTATGTCATCGACATACACTATGAGAAATGCAACATCGCTCCCACTTATCTATTAGTAAACGCACAGTTCCATCTCGTTCCTGTTCAAGTCAAAACCTTGACTACTTCAACAGAACGAAGATTCCAACTCCGATATGTTTGCTTCTATCCATGAATGGATCGATGAAGCTAACTTACATACAGTATAATTTTTCGGAGTCCGGGCTCACTTTCGCTTCTGTGAATTTCGCAGGTTCGTCACTTTAAATGATCATCAGATCATGGCAACTAATCACGAGAAATCACTCTCGGATTAGTGACGGATTCATTCAGATCTGCGAACTTCAGGCTCTACAGGTGTAGATTCTACAGAAATCTGTAAATCCATCCGCTGCTCTCCCTCAACAGGTTGAGCAGCCTCCTGTATTTCTAGAATTTCTTCGAGTTATACTTTTACTCCCACTGTTCTTCTTGGAAAGCAACTTTCCTTTTAGAAAACAGAATTCCGAACAACCTAACTTCGTTTTCGGAATGGACGTAAAAAGTAACAAGCCTTGGTTTCCCTAGGACAACCAGCGAAGTAGCTCAACTACAAATACTCAGTAAAGACGAATTTGGATCATTTCCAGTCCACATTTATGTGGTGTCTTTCAACTGATATTGGTGGAACTATTTCAGCGTAAACTTAGATATTTCTAGAGCGTTATTATTAAAGAATAACATGGAAGATTCGTGTGACTCATCTTTAATCATTTCTAATAAGATCTGATTCTTTCTCACAGAAACACCTCAAGGTTTTCAGGAGAAATGAGTTGTGAAACGACTTCACACTCATTCAGATGATCACACCATCAATGACTTAAGTATTCTCACTCGTGATCTAATCCAGAGTCTCAATACTTCTGTCACTCAGATTCTATACCTCATTCTGGAACTCTTTCGACCATTTCAAAGAATTCTGACTCGTGTCTCATCAAATGAACACAGTCATACTCACTGAAGTAATCAGTAAAGATAATGAAGTACAGGAAATTTTCTCTGGCATTACTGCTCATCGGGCCACATACATGAGTATGTTCAAGGTCCAATAAGCCTTTGGGCCTTTCTCTAGCTCGGCTAAGATGGGCCCTTTGTCTTTTGGTCCAGTAAGCAGAATTCAAGTCTCATAAGATATCCGATCAAATGAGCCCAAAAGTCCATAACTATGAACTTTCTGAATCCGACTCACTCTATGTGACCAAAACATTTATGCCAAGAAAAATCAGGTTTAATTCATCAGATTTAAACCAATTCGGTATTTATGTTACATTTAGGCACTCTTTGGTTTAAGATATAAAACCCATTCCTTGAATAGGGTGCTACAATTAATATTTCATTAAGATCAAAAGAACAAAACTTGTCTTTTATCAAAATGAAAACATTCAAATTCTTACAAGAAAATGAAAGACAACTCTGCTTAAAGCAGGTACATTGTAGCAATTACTTAATACAACCAAGCCTCAAAGGCATCTACAAGTGAAAACCCTACGGCTGAGGCAACATCCATAGCTCCTTCCAGACATGCAGTTCCACTTGTCCTTCCTTCAACGTTCTACTGTTGCTTAGGCTCTGCATATTATAACAAATATCAGTGCCACAACCAGTATCCAATACCTATAAGGTAGAACTTGAAGTAATAACATGAATACCTGAGGAAGTAGTCTCATACATCAACTTCAACTCCTCATAATCTTCCATGAATTTAATGCAATCTCTCTTCCAATGCCCAGTCTCTTTACAGTAGCAGCACTTACCAACGTAAGATGTATCTGACTCGGGCTCAGAAGACACACGCTTGCCATGATTCAAAATCTGGACAACTTTGTCTTCACCCTTGTCAGCACTAGGTTTAGTAAACCTACCCTTCTCCATTATGAGATTATACAGGGTACTCTTCATGTTTGGCTCAACTGTCTTGAGCATATCATGCAGTTCAGTCAGCGTCTTTGTTAAGCCTTTCTTGATATAGTTCCTTTTGAACTTATCATAGCTTGACGGCAGTGACTGCAGAATGATCTCATTTGCCAATTCTTGGCTAACTGGATAATCCAGTTTCCTCAGGTTATCAATGTAACCCATCATTTTACTGACATGAGGATGTTGAAAGTTTCGGTTGATCCTGATTCAATTCTCATATTGATATCAACCTAAACATGCATTAGATCTAGGTGTTCTTATTTAGAAACAATATGATCTCACCTTTTACCTGTTTGTTGCAGCGGAAGGAATAGAACAGGTCAGATCAGAGAGATACACCGAGGGATGAATCCTCCAAAGGCTCACACACGCTTCACAAGGAAATGGCTGCTAGACCAGCAAGGAGAGGAGGCGCAGAAGAGAGGCTGGGAGGCGCAAAAAGGCTGAGGAATTGAGAGACCTAGGTCTGATTTTATTCATTAAAATCTCTCCTAGTTCTCATGGGCTTTTGGGCCCAATTCTCAGTTCTGATTAAATCCCTTGGATTTAATCAGGCCCTTTAGTCTCTTTAAATACAGTAAATGCCTAGCACTTTTACCGTACTTCTGCTAAACCGTTCCTTCGTATTTTCCCGTTAGCTTAGGCGTGTGACCCATATGGGATCATACAATAAAGGCAATAAGTCCAAGACTTATAGATCATGAGCGGACTCTAGCAAGCCATCATGACCCCCAGCATTGTATGACTTATGTCTGATCATTGACATACTCTTACTTTCTAGAGACAGTACTGAGATTACTGGACACAATTCCAACAATCTCCCACTTGAACTGGAATCTCTGTATTCATAATCCTTTTGTCCCAATATCTCGATTAGTCATAAGGCAAGATTAGTGTCATCCTTATTAAGCCTAATCTTGTTCATCGGACTCTGATTTGATACTGACAATCCAAACGACTCGGGACAGTCCGTTTGAGCATGGCCATGCATTTTCCAGTATTCAAATCTCCGATTGGCCTAGAGATATTCACTCCATTTATATTGGAGGGACAAATTCCGTCTTGTTCCATCACTGTAAACTACTCATTTCATAATGTACCCAAACAAGGTCCTTATAACTATCGCAGAACGATAGCGTTAGACAATGATCAAAGTGCATCAGTCCATGTGCAGTCACATGCATGCGAACTCAGGTCTAAGGACTATACTCTATAGTCGTAGTAAGAATCTCTTATGACACAGATATAAATATCCTGAAGAGTTCTTATAAGCGGGTCTTGTCCGGTCGTATGTTCCCCAACATACACCTATGTACTGACTTTGATGCCGCGCATCTATGACACACTAAGACTTTGTCATAAGTCACGTACCAATCCAGTCTTACACGGTTGTTGGTGTTCCAATTTCAACAACCTTCGACTAGGGACAGGATGATATAAACCATCTATCAAATATAGGGTCTTATGATCAAGCTAAATGACTTTGATGACTCAAGATCAAGTCATTTACTTCGATGACCTATAAAATGGTTCATATCATTTTGGAACGATTATTTCATCACAGTTAAAATAATCTTGAAATAATAATTTCATTAAACATCATAAATGTTTTACAAGAACATATTAAATAACTAAATAAAGCCCTTTAATAACTCCCACTGAAACCAAGACTACATCTTAATTTCACTTATCCTACAGCTACAGTCCGAGACTCGTGCTTAGGCCTAAGGAGTGGCTTCGTTAATAGATTAGCAACGTTCTCATTCGATGAAACTTGCTGATCTACTTAACATCTCTGTCATTTATCTTATGGAATAGGTTATACCTATCCTCAAGTTGTTTGGACCTCTGATGTGCAGCTAGTCTCATCTATGCTGGGATTCACATCAAGTTCAGTGATGAACTCTTCTTTCCAAACAACCTCTTTCGCTGCTTCCCAAGCTGCGAAATATTCAGTTTAAGTCATGGAGTCAGCAACAGTGCCGTGCACCGCCAAACAAACACAAGACATAACCGGACTGTGACCGGAAATCATCTTTGTCTGTTGGAAACTTGCCTTTCAGACTCTATCGACTTGTAGCACCTCACTTTCTTCTTTACCCAAAGAACTTATCCTTAGTATTCTTCAAATACTTTAGAATATTCTTTACGGCAATCCAGTGATTCTTTGCTGGATTTGACTGGTCTTTACTTGTTTTGCTTAACATTAAAGTAATATCAAAACAAGTACGTGTCATGGTATACATGATAGATCCAATTGCCGTCGCATATGAATCCTATCCATGCATTCAAGCTCAGCAGTTATCGTAAGACACTGCTTCTTGCTTAACGTATTGCCATGTGACATTGGCTTAAAACCCTTCTTGGAGTGCTGAAAACGTGTAGGACTTTGTCAATTTAAGAATCCTGACTTTGTCCTACCAGCTCTTCTGGATCTCTATCTTTAGATCCAGAATCCAAGACTTTCGTGGCTTTACCCATGTCAATCACTAAACCAACTCCCAAGCCAGTCCTTTGCCGACTGCAGCATTGGGACGTTATTTCCGAGAATCAGTATGTCTTCGACATACATTACGAGAAATACAATATCGCTCCCTTTTATCTATTAGTAAACGCACATTTCCGTTTCGTTCCTGTTTAAGTCAAAACTTTGACTACTTCAGCAGAACGAAGATTCCAACTCCGATATGTTTGCTTCCATCCATGAATGGATCAATGAAACTAACTTACACATAGTGTAATTTTCGGAGTCCTGGCTTACTTTCGCTTCTTTGAATTTCGCAGGTTCGTCGCTTTCTTTGACCATCAGATCATGCGAACTTTCAATGATCATCAGGTCTAACTAATGACGAGAATTCAATCTCGGATTAGTGACTGATTCTTTCATTTCTGCGAACTTCTGGCTCCACAGGTGTAGATTCTACAGTTATCTGTAAATCCATCCGCCGCTCCGCCTTAACAGGTTAAGCAGCCACCTGTATTTGTCGAATTTCTTCGAGTTACACTTTTACTCCCACTGTTCTTCTTGAAAATAACTTTCTTTCTTAGAAAACAGAATGGACGAAAAAATAACAAGAATTTCTTCGAGTTACATTTTTACTCCCACTGTTCTTCTTGGAAAGTGACTTCCCTTCTTAGAAAACAGAATGGACGTAAAACTAACAAGCCTTGGTTTCCCTAGGACAACCAGCGAAGTAGCACAACTACAAATACTCAGTAAAGACGAATTTGGATCGATTCCAATCCACATTTACGTGGTGTCTTTCAACTGATATTGGTGGAACTATTTCAGCGTAAACTTAGATATTTTAGAGCGTTATTCTTATAAAATATCATGGAAGATTCATGTGACTCATCTTTAATCATCTCTGATAAGATCTGATTCTTTCTCACAGAAACACCTCAAGATTTTCAGGAGAAATTGAGCTGTGAAACGACTTCACACTCATTCAGATGATCGCACTATCAATGACTTAAGTATTCTTACTCGTGGTCTTATCCAGAGTCTCAATACTTCTGTCACTCACATTCTATACCTCATTCTGGAACTCTTTCGACCATGTCAAAGAATTCCGACTTGTGTCTCATCAAATGAACACAATTATACTCACTGAAGTAATCAGTAGAGACAATGAAGTACAGGAAATTTTCTCTGGCATTACTGTTCATCGGACCACATACATGAGTATGTTCAATGTCCAATAAGCCTTTGGGCCTTTCTCTAGCTCGGCTAAGATGGGCCCTTTTACTTTTGGTCCAGTAAGCAGAATTCAAGTCTCATAAGATATCCATTCAAATGAGCCCAAAAGTCCATAACTATGGGGTTTCTGAATCCGACTTACTCTATTTGACCAAAACATTTATGCCAAGAAAAATCAGGTTTAATTCATCAGATTTAAACCAATTCGGTATTTATGTTACATTTAGGCACTCTTTGGTTTAAGATATAAAACCCATTCCATGAATAGGGTGCTACAATTAATATTTCATTAAGATCAAAAGAACAAAAAACTTGTCTTTTATCAAAATGAAAAACATTCAAATTCTTACAAGAAAATGAAAGACAACTCTGCTTAAAGCAGATACATTGTAGCAATTACTTAATACAAAACCAAGCCTCGAAGGCATCTACAAGTGAAAAACCCTATGACTGAGGCAGCATCCATAGCTCCTTCCAGACATGCAGTTCCACTTGCCCTTCCTTCAACGTTCTACTGTTGCTTAGGCTCTGCATATTATAACAAATATCAGTGCCACAACCAGTGTCCAATACCTGCAAGGTAGAACTTGAAGTAATAACATGAATACCTGAGGAAGTAGTCTCATACATTAACTTCAACTCCTCATCGTCTTCCATGAATTTTATGCAATCTCTCTTCCAATGCCCTGTCTCTTTACAGTAGCAGCACTTACCAACGTAAGAGGTATCTGACTTGGGCTCGGAAGACACACGCTTGCCATGATTTAAAATCTGGACAACTTTGTCTTCACCCTTGTCAATACTAGGTTTAATAAACCTACCCTTCACGTTTGGCTCAACCGTTTTGAGCATATCATGCAGTTCAGTCAACGTCTTCGTTAAGCCTTTCTTGATATAGTTCCTTACGAACTTATCATAGCTTGACGGCAGTGACTGCAGAATGATCTCAGTTGCCAATTCTTGGCTAACTGGATAATCCAGTTTCCTCAGGTTATCAATGTAACCCATCATTTTACTGACATGAGGACTCACTGGATTATCATTTGGTAGCTTGCAGCTAGTGAGAGACTTAACCAACTGGTATCTCTCCACTCGTATCTGCTCCTGAAATTTCAATTTCAGGCTGCTGATCATCTCTATTGGCGACTCCATGTTCTCATATTGCTCCCGCAAGTCAGAGTCCATGGTAGCCAATATCAGACCACGCACATCTACCGCATCATTATAATGCTTATTCCAAGCATCATATACTGCATGAGAAGCATTGGACCCGATCCTCACGGGGAGAGCTCTCTCAAGGACATAGTCCTTTCTCTCCTGTCTGAGGACTAGCCTCAGGTTCCGCGACCAAGTCAGGAAATTTGATCCGTTCAGCTTGTCCATCTCAAGGACAGACCGGATCGAGAAAGTGTTTTGATTGTTTGTGCTAGTCATAACTGAAATATAAGATAAAAGGATTTTAGTTAATATGTTCAATATGATTAATCTCGTATTAAAGTATAATATGATTAATCATGCATTATATTCAATAACATAAGTTACCCTCAATAGAATATAATGATTCCAAGATCCACATATAACTAAGATCAAAGTGGGCCACTGGCCGTCACCCAACCTTAGCTTATATCGGTAAGCCCTATATCGGCTAATTATATCCGTGATATAACTCTTGGTTGTGAATCTGGGCCCGAAGCCCAATCCACTCTGATGTCTCAAGGCCCGGGACTCCCGATGGCCTAGTCAAGAAAACCGGACTATACAGTCATGTAATCATTAATGTCTGGGACTCCCAATGACATTTATGAATCACAAACCGTCTTACCCACGCAAAAACAGACATCCTCACACTGTAAGGCCATGAATGCAATTGAATGGGCTTTGACAGCTGACATAGCCTGGACAAGACATCCAACGCTTGATATTGTTTGAGGTTCGTAGGTTTATTAAAATCATTCCCAAAATAGAAGATTACTATTTCGGGAAACTTTCTATTTATGGAAACCTACTATTTTTAGAAACTTTCTAAAATTGGAAACTTTCTAAAACCGGAAACTTTCTAACTTTAGAAACTTCTTTAAAATCCAAAACCCGCAAATTCAGAAAATTCTATTTTAAGAAACTTTCTAATTATAAAATTTCGGAAACTTTAATTTAAAACGACTTTATAATTTTATAAAATAGTTTTTAAATTAATCTGAAGAAAGACTCAATTAATGGCCCAATTGTTTTAACTTCTTGGCCCGAGGCCCAAGAATTGGTCCATGTCCAAGACATGACCCAATTGTCCAATTAATTGACATAACCGGTCTGGTTCATTAAAACTGGTCTAACCAAGTTTCAATTACTACGATGACCACAATTGTCAACCGGTTATTTACTAAACCGGAATTTCTCAATTTATTTGGTCCAACCAAATCAAATTAGAAATTCCTAGTTTAGGCACTAAATCCAATATTTCTTTCGACATTGGATTTCTTATCCCGGTTTAACCAGATTTAATAAACTTATTAAAATCTGTTTATTAAACCAGAACGATTAGATTTTAATTAAATTTTAAACCGAACCGAACCGATTTGATCACGTGAACCGATCACGACCTAGTCGTGATCTTCACGCAATCAAACCCTAGCCGCCAACTTAGCCATCTCTCGATCCAAGATCGTGATGGCCGCGCTTGGGACGATCGAGACGGTCCGGCCGGGCAATGACTCGACCAAGCTCTCGGCCTTGTCGCAGCCGGAACGATCGGCCTAGCCGATTGGTTCCACATGGCCGGCCGGTTGCAGGGACGTGATCGGGACGAGATGATCATCTCTCACGCGACCATTCGACCCAAGCCCATGGCCACGATCCAGCCGGTTTAAACATACCGGCCGATCGATCCAAAACCTAGGGCCGATCGCATATACCAAGCTAAAAGCTATGGTTTGCGATTTTCATTAGGTGTTTTAGGTTCTTAATTAATGTTTCTTAAGTATTTTCTTATCAATATATGCATAGATTGATTCAAATACTTCTAAACAACCTAAAACTTGAATCTAAACAAGAAACCTACAGAACCAATGGCTCTGATACCACTGTTGAAAGTTTCGGTTGATCCTGATTCAATTCTCATATTGATATCAACCTAAACATGCATTAGATCTAGGTGTTCTTATTTAGAAACAATATGATCTCACCTTTTACCTGTTTGTTTGCAGCGGAATTGATGAACAGGTCAGAGATCAGGGAGATACACCGAGAGATGAATCCTCCAAAGGCTCACACACGCAATCACAGGAAATGGCTGCTAGACCGAGCAGGAGAGAGGCGCAGGGAGAGCTGAAAGGTGGCGCAAAAAGCTGAGAAGAATTAGAGACCTAGGTCTGATTTTATTCATTAAAATCTCTCCTAGCTCTCATGGGCTTTTGGGCCCAATTCTCAGTTCTGATTAAATCCCATGGATTTAATCAGGCCCTTTAGTCTCTTTAAATGCAGTAAATGCCTAGCACTTTTACTGTACATCTGCTAAACCGTTCCTTCGTATTTTCCCGTTAGCTTAGGCGTGTGACCCATATGGGATCATATAACAAAGGCAATAAATCCGAGATTTATAGATCATGAGCGGACTCTAGCAAGCCATCATGACCCCCATCATTATATGACTTATGTCTGATCATTGACATACTCTTACTTTCTAGAGACAGTACCGAGATTACTGGACATAATTCCAACAGAGGACTCACTGGTGAATCATTTGGTAGCTTGCAGCTAGTGAGAGACTTAACCAACTGGTATCTCTCCACTCTTACCTGCTCCTGAAATTTCAATTTCAGGCTGCTGATCATCTCTATTGGCGACTCCATGTTCTCATATTGCTTCAGCAAATCTGAGTCCATGGTAGCCAATATGAGACCACGCACATCTACCGCATCATTATAATGCTTATTCCAAGCATCATATACTGCATGAGAGGCATTGGACCCGATCCTCTCGGGGAGAGCTCTCTCAAGGACATAGTCCTTTCTCTCCTGCCTGAGGACTAGCCTCAGGTTCCGCGACCAAGTCAAGAAATTTGATCCGTTCAGTTTGTCCATCTCAAGGACAGACCGGATCGAGAAAGTGTTTTGATTGTTTGTGCTAGTCATAACTGAAATTTAGAGATAAATAGAGTTTTAGTTATTTAGTTCATAAAAGAGTAATCTTAATAACTTATAAGAAAACTCGCATTGCATTCAAAATTTCTTTGTTTAACCTCATAAGAATGCAATGATTCCGAGACCCATGTTCAGCTAAATCCAAAGTGGGCCACTGGCCGTCACCCAGAAGTAGCTTTACTTGGTAAGCATACACACAGCTAGTTATATCCAATAACTCTCGGTTGTGAATTGGGCCCAAGGCCCAATACACCAGATGTCTCAAGGCCCGGGACTCCCGATGGCCCAGTCAAGGAAACCAATCTCTTACAGCCAAATAATCACTAAAGTCTGGGACTCCCAATGAAATCAGTGACTATATACTACTTTACTTACGCAAAAACAGACACCTCACACTGTAAGCCATATCTGTAATTGAATAAGCGTTAAGTAGCTGACAAGATTGGGCAAGACATCCAAGCTTGATATTGGTTTTGAGGATTTAAGGTTTTCTTTCCAAAAATAGAAGATTACTATTTTGGGAAACTTACTTATTTTAGAAACTTTCTAAATTTAGAAATATACTAAAAATAGAAATTTCTAATTTAATATTTTATTAAAGTTTTCGGTTGGGTCACAAATTATAGGCCCAATTCTTGGCCCAAGACCATAGAATTCCAATTGGCCCAATAATTTGACATAACCGAGTCGGTTCATTAATTCTGGTCCGAGACCAAATTAACTACTAAATCCAACTGGTTATTTACTAAACCAGACCAGCTCTAAATTATTTGGTCCAACCAAATCAATTTTAGACCAGCCTTCGGTTTAGGTTAAAATTCAATTTTTGAATTTAAATCCGGTTTAACTAGAAATTAAATAATACCAATTGTATTAAAAATTTCCACTAAACCGCGATCTGGGTTAACCGCTTAAACCATAATTATCAAAGCTTTGAATTGATTTTGTCTTTAGCTTAAAAACAAAAACATAATTGATCATGACATTCACAGAATCGTAACAAATTCGATACGTGATATTAACAAAAGGACAAAATTGATTTTGACCCTTTTTCAAATTCGATTCATGACTCAACTTTTTCAAACTGCTTGATAATTAATTAAACCATCGATTCAGTTATGATCATATAACAAAATCAATCAAGCGATTTACTTGTTAACCTAAACCTTAAGTCACGTTCACGTTTACATTAGCAAAGTCCAAAACAAAATCGTGACAAATCATGATTAAAACAAAGTCATAATTATTCAAATCATATTCAAATCATGATCGTGACATACACATAAGACAAAAAACGATTTTCCATTATCGCTTATGAACAAAAATCGATTCTTGTGATTAACCAATTAACAAGCGATTTTCATATTAGGGTTTTTACAAGTTCTAATCAAATTTCTTAAGCCAAATTCGATTCTAAACATTAAAAACAACCTAAATATGATCCAAAAAGCAAAAACCTAACGACCTAGGCTCTGATACCACTGAAGGATTATGTGTGTTCATTGGTGTAATTATCAGGTTACAACCTAGCACATAATCAACTAGGATCTAGGTGATTTGCAGTTGAATCATAAACAAATCAGGATCATTACCTCTTTTAGAGTGCAGCGGATTGATTGGTAATATCGAGATCACTTAGAGAAGATGATTACCGGCTCCTCCTAGGTATCCACACGCTTACAAGCTACTGGATCAGGCTGCTAGACCAAGCTGGAACAACAGAGAGAGAGAGGACGGCTCAGGTGAAAATCGCAGATGGGGTGATATTTTTTGAATTGGGCGCCTGTCCTCTTCCTTATATGGGCCCAAGTAATTAAACTAATGGCCTATTAGGCTTTTGGGCCCATGACACAAATCAGACAAAAGCCTGTATTTTGTCTGGCCCAATTCTCTGTACCAATACAGTAAATGCCTTGCATCTTACCGTATTAATTCCTTGTTAACTTTCCCGTTAGCTATGGTGTGTGACCCTTAGGGATCATACAATACTGGTTATAAGTCCTAAACTTATAGATCATGAGCGGGCTCTAGCAAGTCATCATGATCACCCAGTATTTATGACTTATGTCTGATCTCGACACTTATCATACTTTCTAGAGATAGTACAGTAGATTTCAGGACATTCCCAACAGTTCTCAGAAAATCAGACAAGCAGATAAATCAATCAGTCAGGATCTAATTAAACTCAGTTCTAGAACTCAAAACACAGATATAGAATTAACCAAGTTCCTTTGCGAGAATTCTCTAAGTCTAAGTGCAGTAATCCAAATTCCTTTGCAATTACTAACAGATTAAACCAGCTTTAAATTCAAGTTTGATATGTTCATAATCTAATTAAACCAAATTCCTTTGCGAGTAATTAAATTGCTCAACCTAAATAGTTCAGATTCTAAACCACACTGTCGTGTCGTATTTAGCAACCTAAGATCTAGATTCTAAGTGATCAGGTTAGAACTAGCATTAAACACAATTTAGTTTGAAGAACTAGCTATTGATGTGAATCCATAACTTAATTAATTATATCTAGCAAGTCATGAAATCCCTATGAGAAACCCTAAACCTTATTGATATGGAGATCACAAGTTGCACAATTCATCAATGTGCAAATATGGGGCGGTTTTGTGTTCATAAGCAAGTGGTTCTCGGATGTAAACCTTATTAGGGTTTACACTCTCTCTCAAGAATAATATTAAGGACTTTGGCTCATTACTATTTTGGGAAGTCTGAGAAGATCAGAGCAGTGAAGACCAAGCTCAGAAGCGCCTCAGGACCTGTCACTATCACCTAGAACAAGACAAAGAGAGGTCATTATCTTGTGACCGTTTTCCTCTCTCTCTCCAACCGAGTTCCCTCTTTGTCTTCTACTTGTATATCATTTGTTTATTGTCCATAAACCCTAGAGTAGCCTTTATATATTGTTGTAACTCATGTTTGAACATTAATGAGAAATATACTTCTCTAAACTCTCCATCTCTCTTATTCTCTCTCAAACCGGCGCAAGAACCCTAATAGGGTTTCTGTGCTTCTCTCTTCCATTCTACCTTATTCTACTTCATTCTCTCAATCCAATCTTCATATTCTAACATGGTATCAGAGCTATAAGCTTCTGTACCTCTTTTACTTCCGCTGATTCTCACAAAAATCTGTTCTTGAGCTGTTAAAAGAATCTGTCAAACTCTCTCTCGGTTTTCACAAGTTCTTAAGCTCTTCATTTCATTTCTTTTGCTTCTTTATCTACTGTTGTGTTCTCTGTGAGCTGAGAACCCTTTCCTTCATCTTGAATACTCCCTCCTTGCTTCATTTCAGTCTTAGCAATGGAGAACTCAAGAGTTGTTATTCCTGTGATTTTGAAAGGCTCAAACTACATTGTTTGGGCTAGGATGGTGAAGTCTGCACTTGGAGGCAAAGGGCTGTGGAAGTTTATCCTGAGTGATACTGCTCCACAGAAGGTGTTTAAGGCCAGGTCTGAAGCTGAAGCCAAGAAAGGAGCTGAGGCAGAAACAAAAGGCAGTGATGAGTCTCTTGAAGAGGCAGCTGAAGCAGAAGAAGAGGCATGGATGCAAGGGGACCAGAATGTGCTTTCTATACTCCAAAGCTCACTGGACCAGCACCTATTGGAAGCCTACTCTTACTGTGTGACTTCTAAGCAGCTGTGGGTTACTCTTGAGAAGGTTTATGGGAATAAATCAAACTTACTAAGAGTTTTTGAAGTGAAGCTGGCCATTAACAATCTCCAGCAAGAAGATATGGAGTTTACAGCTCATTTTGGGAAGTTCAGCTCACTATGGTCAGAGTTGGAGATGCTGAGGCCACCAAGCAGTGATCCTTTGGTGTTACAAGAAAGAAGAGAGCAGGATAAAGTCTTTGCTCTTCTGCTCACCTTGAATGCATCCTATAACTCTTTGATCAAGCATATCCTAAGGGCAGAGACTCTACCTGACATTGATGATGTGTGTGGGCAAGTTCAGAAGGAACAAGGCTCATTTGGGTTGTTCAAAGGAAAAGGAGAGCTGGTAACTGCAAACAAGGGGCTGTACAAGGCTGATGAGAGGAAGAACTATGGAGGTGACCAGAGAGGTGTCTTGATGTGTGATTTTTGCAAGAAGAGTGGGCATTTGAAGGACAGATGCTGGCGCCTTCACCCCAACCTCAGACCCTCATCTCACAACAACAGATTCAAAGATCAAAGGGCACACTACTCAAATGGTGCAGCTGGACCAGGTTCTTCTTCAATGCAGCAATGTGATGAAGGAAGAGCAATGGTGGTTCATCAAGCACCAGCTGTGACTGCTCAGAATGATGTGGTAAGGAGGTCAGACCTTGAGGCTCTCATCAAAGCTCTCAAGGAGAACTCTGGTATGGCTCTTGGTACTTCTCTCTTTGCTGCAAATAAAATCAGACCCTTGATTATTGATTCTGGAGCTTCTCATCACATGATTAGTGATCCTAAGTTGATAGAAAATGTTAAACCAGCCTTAGGATGTGTAGTGATTGCAAATGGTGATAAAATCCCAATTCAAGGCATAGGAAATCTGAAATTGTTTGATAAAGAATCTAAGGCCTTCTTCATGCCCAGTTTTACATCCAACTTAGTTTCTGTTAAAAAGATAGCCACTGATTTAAATTGCAATGTTGTTTTTAGTCCTAATGATGTTGTGTTTCAGGATATTAAGACAAGTAAGTTGATTGGGAAAGGTGTGACAAAGGATGAGCTCTACATGATTGAAGACATCAATCCCTCTTCTGAATTATCCCCTGCTTTATCTACTGCTTTATCTACTTGTGTTGGTGTGGATGACTCTATTTGGCATGCTAGATTAGGACATCCACACTCTAGGGCTTTAGGACTTTTATTACCTTCTGTTGTGTTTAAGAATGATGAGTGTGAGGCATGTATTCTTGGTAAACATTGCAAATCTGTTTTTCCAGCTTCTAAAACTATTTATGAAAGTTGCTTTGATCTTGTTCACTCTGATGTATGGACTGCTCCTTGTTTGTCTAGAGAGAATCATAAGTATTTTGTCACTTTCATTGATGAAAAATCTAAGTATACTTGGATAACCTTGATGCAAACTAAAGACAGAGTTTTAGAAGCTTTTATGAACTTTCAAAATCATGTTACTAACCATTTCAATGCTAAGATCAAAATTTTTAGATCAGATAATGGTGGTGAATATACAAGCAATGCCTTCAAACAACACCTATCCAAGCATGGGATTCTCCATCAAACAAGCTGTCCCTACACTCCCCAACAAAATGGCGTGGCTGAGAGAAAGAACAGACACTTAATGGAGGTGGCAAGGTCCATGATGTTCTATAGGAATGTCCCTAAAAGGTTTTGGGGAGATGCAGTCATGACAGCATGTTATTTGATCAATAGAACTCCCACAAGAGTTCTTAAGGATCAATCTCCATTTCAGGTACTAAACAAGACCAATCCATTAGTTGATCACTTACGTGTGTTTGGGTGTATTTGCTTTGTGTTAATCCCAGGAGAACAAAGGGATAAGTTGGATGCTAAGAGCACCAAAGCTATGTTCATTGGTTATTCAACAACACAAAGAGGATACAAGTGTTATGTACCTGACACAAGGAAGGTTTTGATATCAAGAGATGTGAAGTTTATGGAGATAAGGAGCTTCTATGATGAGAAGAATTGGGATAGCTTGAAGGATCTTCCCACTTCTCAATCAGATAGAGCTGCCAATCTAAGGATGATCATGGAAAACCTTGGTATTAGTATGCCTCATCAACAACCGATTAGGACAAGTGTTGCTCCTTCAGTTTCTGCTCCAACTTCAGTAGCTCATCCCCATCTTGATCATGAGGGGGACACTCATGAATCAGCTCCAGAACCGCAAGAACCTGATTCACTAACACATGATCAAGCTGAGGCTGAGGAGAATGAGGATCATGAGGTAGAACCTGAGGAGTTTGATCATCATCATGAAGAAGTTGAACAACAACAACCGGTTCAGGTAAATGACCAACAAATTCAAGCACTAAGGAGGAGTACAAGGGAGAAAAAGGATCCATCAGAATGGATGAAAACTAGAGTGTTCTTCAACAGCAATGCAGTAGCTCATCCCATTCAAGCGGTTTGCAGTTTGGCTCATGTACCTTTGGAGCATCAAGTGTTCATTGGGAAGTTGGATCAAGAACATGTACCAACAACCTATGAAGAAGCAAAAGGAGATAAGAGGTGGATGCAAGCTGTGGATGAAGAAATCAAAGCAATGGAGAACAATGAGACTTGGTATGAAGCTGAACTTCCAAGAGGAAAGAAGGCAGTGACTTCTAAGTGGGTTTTCACCATCAAGTATAGAAGTGATGGAGAAGTTGAGAGATACAAAGCAAGACTGGTTGCAAGAGGCTTCACTCAAACCTATGGAAAAGATTACTTGGATACATTTGCACCAGTGGCTAAGCTTCACACAGTTAGGATCATCTTGTCTCTAGCAACAAACCTTGATTGGGAGCTATGGCAAATGGATGTCAAGAATGCATTTCTTCAAGGAGAGCTTGAGGATGAGGTATACATGAGACCACCTTCTGGTCTTGAAAGTATTGTGGAACCAGGAAAGGTGTTAAGGCTCAAGAAGGCTATCTATGGACTCAAACAATCACCTAGAGCTTGGTACCATAAACTGAGCTCAACCCTTATGCAAAGAGGATTCAAAAGGTCTGAAGGAGATCATACCTTGTTTACCCTCCAAGATCAGGAAGGTATCATTGTCATCCTTGTTTATGTTGATGACATTATCATATCAGGGAGTAACAAGTCAGGTATCCAAGAAACCAAAGCTTATCTCAAATCTGTTTTTGACATTAAGGATCTTGGTACTCTAAAGTACTTTCTTGGGATAGAAGTTTGTCGATCTAATGATGGACTCTTCTTATCTCAAAGGAAGTACACACTTGATTTATTATCTGAAGCAGGAAAGATTGGATCAAAACCAGCTAAGACACCTTTGGAGGACGGTTACAAAGTCATAAGAGAGGGGGAGCTTGAAGACAGACCATTTGAGGACATCACTCACTATAGAAGGATGGTTGGTAAGCTAATCTATTTAACAATAACCAGACCTGATTTGTGCTTTGCTGTGAACCAGATAAGTCAACATATGCAAGCACCCAAGATGCATCATTGGAACATGGTTGAAAGGATACTCAGATATCTAAGTGGCACTCCGGGTCAAGGCATTTGGATGGGTTGCAATCAAAGCACAGAGATAGTTGGATATTGTGATGCAGATTGGGCAGGAGATAGAGTGGACAGAAGGTCAACAACTGGGTATTGCACATTCATTGGAGGCAATCTAGTTACTTGGAAGAGTAAGAAGCAGAAGATAGTCTCTTGTTCAAGTGCTGAAGCTGAGTATAGAGCCATGAGGAAGTTGGTGACCGAGTTAGCATGGATCAAAGGCCTTCTCGCAGATTTGGGGATTGTAACAGCCAAGCCTATCACCATGCATTGTGATAATCAAGCAGCCATTCATATTGCATCAAATTCAGTCTTCCATGAAAGGACCAAGCACATAGAAGTGGATTGTCACAAGGTGAGGCAGATGATTGAGCAAGGAGTGGTGTTGCCTTGTTTCACAAGGAGTGAGGAGCAGCTAGCTGATGTGTTCACCAAGGCAGCTAGCTTGAAGGTGTGTGAGTCCATTCACACCAAGCTTGGACTCATGGAGCTTCCGGAATCCCCTAAGACCATGGAATCTACACTCTTTTTCCCTTCATGAAGTTTTATCCCAAGTGGTTTTCTTCATGGAGGTTTTTAATGAGGTAGATCTCCATTGTCACTCCAAGCTTGATTCAATCCTTGAATTCAAGCTTGAGGGGGAGTATTGATATGGAGATCACAAGTTGCACAATTCATCAATGTGCAAATATGGGGCGGTTTTGTGTTCATAAGCAAGTGGTTCTCGGATGTAAACCTTATTAGGGTTTACACTCTCTCTCAAGAATAATATTAAGGACTTTGGCTCATTACTATTTTGGGAAGTCTGAGAAGATCAGAGCAGTGAAGACCAAGCTCAGAAGCGCCTCAGGACCTGTCACTATCACCTAGAACAAGACAAAGAGAGGTCATTATCTTGTGACCGTTTTCCTCTCTCTCTCCAACCGAGTTCCCTCTTTGTCTTCTACTTGTATATCATTTGTTTATTGTCCATAAACCCTAGAGTAGCCTTTATATATTGTTGTAACTCATGTTTGAACATTAATGAGAAATATACTTCTCTAAACTCTCCATCTCTCTTATTCTCTCTCAAACCGGCGCAAGAACCCTAATAGGGTTTTTGTGCTTCTCTCTTCCATTCTACCTTATTCTACTTCATTCTCTCAATCCAATCTTCATATTCTAACAAACCTAACTATGGAACTACTCAGACATGGATGATGTAAACATAATCAATGCATAAATAGAAATCATAAAAGAGATTAGATAAATAAAGGGATTCGAAAACTTCTCCAAAACGAATGTAGTACAGGATCAGATCAGCCCCCAAAAGCTCTAAAAACTCTCTGCTTTTAATTATGATAGCGTATGTAAAACAGAAGTTAAAATCCTAATTAAATAGCTAAAACACGACTTGGGGCTTCTGTGTAAATATCTAGAACTTCTGGGCTTTTCTACAATATTGGCATACTTCATTAAACCGCCGAGTCAGGCCCATTCGCGCTGTGCATCGACCGTTGCAGGGGTGCAACGATCGACGCAGTCTTCAAATCTGGACAGTGAGCACAAGCTCTCGGGTCAAATCTCCAAAATGCTCCAATAAGCTCCATAATCACCACATTAGCTCCAAACGTGCGTGTACCTAATAAAACCTGTAAAAGACTCTAAATAGACACAAATAGACTCTAAAACACACTTATATCATGGCATAAAACCGGTAAAAACCATGATATATCAACTCCCCCACATTTAGCCTTTGCTTGCCCTCAAGCAAAACAGAGAACTAAAACATGGTGAAGAGGTTTGAAAACTTTCAGAAACTCTTTTTGTCCTAGAAGCAACAACACTCAGATTCCCCTTAGTAATCCACTGAAAGAATCAATCACAAGACATCAAGACCAACAAATACTTCCCCCACACTTAGCAACTGTCCTAAGTAAACTCCACAATCACATTCACGCATTCAAATTCTCCCTACTGACTTCTGCAAGTATTTAAGTGCGGTCTCACCTAAGGAGTATCGATCAAAGGCACATGGACTCTTACCTTATCAACTCTAGACCACCATACTATCTTTCTCTAGTCCCTTTCTTCTATTTTCCCTTCCTTAACATTCTGATTTTTCCCCATTGGGTATCATCTTATTTTTTTTATCAGTGCTCTTCCCGTTAAGGGGTGTACTTTGGACACATTCCATGGATGCACAGGATATGATAGTTGTAGATACCACTCCCAGAGACCACTTCAGAGTTACTAACTCATCCTCAGTTTATTATCTTTTTTTTTTTACTTTATGGAAGGGGAGAAGGGAACCAAATAGGACATGTTTACAGGCTGTGTCAGAACTAACAAGGGAATCCGACACAAAGTATACCAAGCCCTTAGGTGAGAAAATTAAATCAGTATTAAGTTTGAAGTCAGTAAAAGGATCCTCTGATACCTGAAGTGATGTGGGTGTCCTCAGTAGGTTGATCTGTAGCTCAGGCATGACCGTTGCTAGGCGATTTTCGTGTTGTGACGATCGACACTGTGGTGTGTCGATCGACGCACAACGTATATCGGATCAGTCAGCAAGTTAGTAGGTTAGTCCGTTGGATATTGTCAGATTTCGAATCCTGCAAGCTGAAAACACTGAAAAGCAGGTAAAATCAAAGCAACTAATGTATCAAATTAAGCATAACATCCAAAAACAATAGCATCCTAAAAATCAAAAAGAAAAAGTGCAAAGAAAAACAAAAGATAAAAGAGTACAGAACCGAATGTCTGAAAATGGAGGCTACGCTCACTCGCTATCATCATCTATCCCAGCATATGGATCAGTACCGCCGGAATCCTCAGGAAAACGCTCTCTGCGTCGACTGGCAGGGACGGGCTGATGAACCTGTGGTTGTCTCCTGCAAGTGCAGCCACGCATCCACTCCCAAATGGTCTTCAGTATCCCATCATTACGCTCTCTCCACTCAGCCTCAGACATCTCTCCCAAAGGAACTGCAGGGATAGGAAAAGGGCCAATGTCGTCAACAGGGGCAGCAACAGGCGCAGGAGCAGGAGGTGCAGAGGAAGATGAAGCTCTCGTAGAAGGCTCTCCCTGTGGATGAGCCATAGAAGGGACGCTGCGCCGGTCTCGGAGGTGGTCGGAATGTCAATGCATCCAGCGTATCTATCCGTGTATGAGCTGCAGCAGGAAGATCAATACCATGCTTCGCAGAGGCAGGGTCGTAGTAAACCTATAAACGCCCCTCCTTGAGCCATGTAGCGCTCTGCAGGTGGCTGATATCTAAGAACTCCTTGGCAGTGTTACACTCTGTACCCTGTAAGGGAATCCTGCAGTGCATGAAGATAGCAGTAAGAACACTCCCTACTGTCTCAGTATCCACGCCATCAAATGGCTTCTTCTGCAGGTCGCACAAGTTCTGAGTGAAAACAGCTCCCAGGTTGAGTCCCTTAGTCGGATCTCTCACCTGAGTCCCCTCAAACTGATCTCGCAGCCCAATAAATAGCATCTCCATCTCAAGCTTGCGCATCTTGTTGGCTTCATACTTGCACAACAGAGTCCATCCTAAGATGCGCATAACATATCTCAGAACCGGATGCCTAACCTGTTTCACCGGTGTCTGCCTCGAGTTATACCGACCATTGCCGATATACTCCCAGAAAGACTGAGCCTCAGCCACATCCCACTCAAGACTCATGCCAATACGTCTAGGCTCAGTACTGAATTTATAGATCCTGCAGATATCAAGAAGAGGAATCCGATATCTGGCTCCTAAACACATGAAGGTAAAAATACCTCCTGAAGCAGTCCTGCTGTCTCGGTCTGGGTAAACCACTCTGCAAGTGCCTAGCAGCTGTCTCACTAACTCCGGGTACAAGTCGTAAGGCTGCATAGGCATTGTCCCTAGACCAATGCCGTTGCACAGCTCAAGAACCTGATCAGCAATGCCCAGACTCTTGCAAGTAGAGAAGTCTGCAAACTTGGTTGGTTTAAGCGTCATGTCGCACCAACCGTTGTACAACAACGTGTCATAATCGTCCCAGCGATCAAGCAGTGGTCTCTCTGTGAAATCAGCGGTCTGGAGGAACTCAGCAATATTCTCTGGCCACTCTCTGCCTGACGGGATCTCTGTCTTATCAGCTCGGGGCCAAGGCAGTGCTATTTTCGGACCAACTCTCACATAAGGCTGAGGATGTGGTGATTCTCGGTGGAACCACTTTGGGGGTGGAGCGTGATATATGGTAGTAGCTGAGGCGGTGGCTCTGCGTTTACGGGACGGTCGTGGAGGCATCTGCAAGAAGAAATTAAACAATGTAAGTCACGGCAGAAACTTCCTGTGAAATCGCAGAGCAACGACCGTTGCACCGGGTGCGACGATCGTTGCTAGGCGAAAACACAGCCGACAACGAAATCCCTAAAATCGTTCTAAATCCGTTCAAGAGCCACAAAATAAGCAAGAACCCATCACTAAACAACCTAAATCATATTTATATCAGTATAGAATCATCAATCTCAAGCTAAAAATCCCTAATTTCATAAACCCTAAAATCGATTCCGAAAATCATGAAAATGAGAGCTCATACCTTGGAATCTTTGCAAATGGGTTATAGAAATAGCTAGAGGATGTTAAAACAAGTAGATTTAAGCTTTGAAACAGGAGAAATGATGAAGAATTGAGAGATTTAGGAGTGGAGATTCTCGGTTGTACGGACGGCGAGAGTGGAGAAGAAGAGAGGAGAAAAGGGTTTAAGGCAACTTACCTCGATCGTGGGTACAATGACCATTGCAGATGAGCAACGATCGTTGCTGGTTGAACCAAATTGATTCAGGTTTTAGCGCGCGTACCTTAATTGTGCAATTGAACCAATTGCAACGACCGTTGCACAGGACCGCAACGATCGTCACAATGCGATCACCTCTCTTCGTCGAAATCACCCTGCAACGACCGTTACAATGAAGCAACGATCGTCACACATCTCCAGACTCGAGTTCTGCAACTAAAACTTAACAAAAAGAAAAACAAAACATTAGTTCCTAAGAAAAACACCAAAAATCAAAAAGAAAAACACTTAAACCTAACAGTGGGTTGCCTCCCACTCAGCGCTTGTTTAAAGTCATTAGCTTGACCAGACGAACAAGATTTTTAGGCACCAAGAGATCTTGACAGAGACTATGATTGTCCCCGTTCAAATCTCCTCATCCAAGGTGGTGAGTAGGCTGTATCAGTATGAACGCGTCCAAGAAAAGAAGGAGTAAACTGCTCCCCAGGATCCAAAATCACAGTATCACTCGGCTGCTCATCATCTCCATCCATAATGGTGAAGGTCTGCTCATCTATCAGTGGCTTGCGCAGCTTATCAATCTCATAATGCAGCGGCTCATCTCCCAGGTGGAGATCAATCAGACTGTGTCTAACATCTATTACCGCTCCAGCTGTAGCTAAGAATGGTCTACCAAGTATCAGCGCGTCGTCAGGACCACTGTCATACTTCAGCACTAAGAAGTCTGTTGGAACCAAGTAGTTTCCAACTCTCACCGGGATGTCCTCAAGGAGTCCTTCTGGAACTCTTATAGACTGATCAGCTAGGACAAGAGAGGTCCTAGTAGGCGAAACATCCAGCATACCCAGCTTCTTATTAGAGAGGTAGCAGGAAAGGAGGAGGAGAGGCTGAAGTCATGAAGACAAAGCCGAGACTCTCTCCTTGATGAAGTTGGGGTGTTCTCAAGCTCTCGCATCTCCAAGCTTGTCCTTTGGTCCTTTTGGTGTCCCGACGCCCAAGCTTGCGGGGGAGTATTAGAGAGGAAGAAGGAATGGAGAGACAAGGCTGGACATAAGCTAAGGAAGGCCGAAGACTCTCCTCCTAAATCATCTTTGGTGTGTCAAGAAGAAGAGCAGCTATTGAGATGAAGCCCGAGAAGTGCACAATCAAAGTGCATTATCAGGGACTTCATATCAATGTGAAAAATCAGGGACATCCTTATTGATCATGGAAGATCAAATGGATTGAGATGGAGATCAAGCATATCTTGTTGACAGGATTATTGTGTTGAGGATCAAAGGTGTACACTCAAGAAGAGTAAAGGTGTACACTAAGTAGGATCGAAGGTGTACACTCAAGAGTAGTGTACGGGTACATCCAGCTCAGATGTACACTAATCCCCGGGAACCAAATCGACCAATGCAGAGAACGTGAAACGGTCAATTTGGTGCTGTAGGAAACAAGCATGGTGTACGCCTTAGTGCAGCCGTACACTCTCGCATCTTCCTTCCTCTCTCAGCCCATTTTACTTTAAATCCTGTCCAACGGCACTCTAACGTCTCTTTTTCAAATTCAAGAGTCTTTAATGATTGTAGATTCCCATTTTAATACTCTATAAAGGGAGATGTAACATGAACCAATAAACTAACACTTTGGAGACTTATTCTCTCCATTTTCTCTCTTATTTTTCAAATTCTCTCTTCTTCCCCTTTGTTATCTACAATCATCCAAGATGTAGATATTAGGGGTTCTTTTCATCTCTGAGAATTAATCCCTTGGATTCTCAGAAATTCCAACATGGTATCAGAGCAGCAAGATTCTTGACTGCAAATTCAGAGAAGAACAAGAGCAAAACTCTGTTTCTATCTCACAAAGCTTCCGCAAATCTCTTGAATAATCGCCCACAAGGTGTTCGACGAAAATCCTGAAAGAAGGATTCTTCAAAGTCGACTCTTGATGGCTCTCTCTATTATCCAAAATTCTCTTTCACTCTCCAAAATCTTCAAAATCTTTGGCCAAAGTTCTTTTCCCAATGTTCAAATTAATCTAACATGCTCCTTATGGAGCAGAGCAAAACTCTGCCTTTTTCATTCTATTTCTTCCGCAATGTTTTATATGGACCAAGCTCCTGTTTGTTGCTGGTTCCTGTTTCTAATGTCTTGTGCCCCTTCTTATTGAAGAGTGAACAAGCTGTTGTTAAGAAATCAAAGAAGAACAAGAGCATATGATTGTGTCTTTCTTTGTTGCTTCTCTGGTTCTTGTTGCTTGTTTCAAACTGAGCAAACTCACTCCCTGAACTTTTGAAATGTTTATGAGTTAAACTGAGTAAGAAACTCAGTCCCTGAACCTTAAACATATTCTCTAACATTTTTTATTTTCTGTGTTTCAGGTTCATTCTCCCATTCTCCCGTTCTACTATTCTCTGAGTTTGGTTTACATGCTCTTAATCTGAGTTTATGCATTCCAAACTCACATACTCTCATTCTCTGGTGCACACTCTCTTAATTTGAGTTGTGTGACATCCCATACTCTTTATACTCTGGTTACTTCTATTTTACTCTAAAGTTTACTCCTAAAAAACTATCTTATTCTTGCACAGAAACTTAATTCAAGTTCATTAGTCCTGATAAAACTTGTGTTGCTTGAGTAATGTTTTGTGTCTAGGTGTTCTTAGGAGGAATGGAGAGTTGTTGGCAGTAAGGATCAGTCTTAATGGCGGTTCATGCTGAAGTTAAAGGGATGTGTGGTTGAGGAGCTGAAGAAGTCTCCAACAAATCAGTGAGCTCAAGTTGGGTTGTGGATAAGCCAAAAATCCTCTTGATGTTTAAGTAGCTGTGTGGTTTGAGGAGCTAAAGAAGTCTCCAACACAACCAGTGAGCTGTATCTTGGAGTTGTGGATTAGCTGAAATCCTCATTTGGTCTTTCCCAAGAAGGGAAAGCAATATGGTTTGAGTTGGTGTTAGAACCATGGTTCAACCAGTGGAGTAAGACCACAAGACAAGCCCAACCTAGTTCAATCCGGACTGTCTTGAAGATGGATGACCAAAGAGGCGTACATAAAGATAGCAGACCCAAAAAGATGGCTATGGTGGAAGATCTAGTGGATATGCAAGCTGGTGACATGATGAATCAGCCCGCCTCGTTTTATGAAGTCATGGTTCAAGCCATGGACAATTCAAGAGTGCGGGGGAGCTTAAGCTCAAATCCAAACCGCAACTCACGTTACTATGATCAGGCTACTTCTAAAACTCTCTCTTTTCATTACCATTTAGATTGCCTAAAGACTTGATTGTGTTTGTTTGTGATTGAAGTGTTGAAAACGTTTTCAATCAATTCTCAAAACGTTTTGCAACATATTGAAGTTCAAACTCTTGTGATTCTCTTGATTATGATCTTGTTTCATCTCAAAGTTCAAAAACGTTTTAAAACTCATTCTCAAAACGTTTTGAAACTTAAAATTTTCATTTGTATCTTGTTGTGATCATGTGTTTCAAAGTTAAAACGTTTTACAATCTATTCTCTAAAACGTTCCAAACATAAAGGTTTTATTCATAACTAATGTCTTAGATGCCATTGCATATACTTTAACAAGTTTTCTTTAAACCTTTGTGTTGAAGGTTTATAAGGAAAGGAGAAAGGCATGGACATTCTTAAAGAGCATTAGGAAGTGAAGGAGCCATAAGGAGCATCCATAAGCCTTGAAGTCTATCCAAAAGGAAGATGAGACCGACTTGAAGTTCTTCCATGATGAGAAGGATGATGGAAGTTGGGGTTAAAGGTCGGAGCCCTATGGATTCCAAATTTCAAAAAGACACAACAAGAGCAAGAAGTTCATATCAAGAGAAGTCAAGTCAAGGAATGCTAAGGAAGAGAGGAGTTATGGAAAGGAGTAGCCATGGTTCAAGATGTTCATACCAAGGTCAAGTTACATCTTGAGTATGTGGACTATACTCTTTTTGTCCTCCTTAAGGTCCAAAGAGGTTTTCCTTAAGGTCTATACTCTTTTTGTCCTCCTTAAGGACTATACTCTTTTTGTCCTCCTTAAGGACTATACTCTTTTTGTCCTCCTTAAGGTCCAAAGAGGTAGTTCCACAGCTCCAAGCTTGGCCTTTGGTCCTCTTCTCCCTTTCCGTCCCGACGACCAAGCTTGCGGGGGAGTATTAGAGAGGTAGCAGGAAAGGAGGAGGAGAGGCTGAAGTCATGAAGACAAAGCCGAGACTCTCTCCTTGATGAAGTTGGGGTGTTCTCAAGCTCCCGCATCTCCAAGCTTGTCCTTTGGTCCTTTTGGTGTCCCGACGCCCAAGTTTGCGGGGGAGTATTAGAGAGGAAGAAGGAATGGAGAGACAAGGTTGGACATAAGCTAAGAAAGGCCGAAGACTCTCCTCCTAAATCATCTTTGGTGTGTCAAGAAGAAGAGCAGCTATTGAGATGAAGCCCGAGAAGTGCACAATCAAAGTGCATTATCAGGGACTTCATATCAATGTGAAAAATCAGGGACATCCTTATTGATCATGGAAGATCAAATGGATTGAGATGGAGATCAAGCATATCTTGTTGACAGGATTATTGTGTTGAGGATCAAAGGTGTACACTCAAGAAGAGTAAAGGTGTACACTCAGTAGGATCAAAGGTGTACACTCAAGAGTAGTGTACGGGTACATCCAGCTCAGATGTACACTAATCCCCGGGAACCAAATCGACCAATGCAGAGAACGTGAAACGGTCTTTTTTGTGCTGTAGGAAACAAGCATGGTGTACGCCTTAGTGCAGCCGTACACTCTCGCATCTTCCTTCCTCTCTCAGCTCATTTTACTTTAAATCCTGTCCAACGGCTCTCTAACGTCTCTTTTTTAAATTCAAGAGTCTTTAATGATTGTAGATTCCCATTTTAATACTCTATAAAGGGAGATGTAACATGAACCAATAAACTAACACTTTGGAGACTTATTCTCTCCATTTTCTCTCTTATTTTTGAAATTCTCTCTTCTTCCCCATTTGTTATCTACAATCATCCAAGATGTAGATATTAGGGGTTCTTTTCATCTCTGAGAATTAATCCCTTGGATTCTCAGAAATTCCAACACTTCTCTGCCACATAATATGGCATAAGACTTCCTGCAGCTCCAAGATCACACAGAGAACGCCTAAAACTATCCTCGAAGATAGAACAACTTAGCACAAAGACACCAGGGTCAGGCAGCTTCTTTGGGATCTTGGTTAACAGCACATCACTTATATGCTGAGGGACCACAATCACCCAATCTTTCAGCTCTTCATCCAAAGGCAACATCTTATTCAAGTACCTCTGCACACATGGATGATAAGGTGGATCATCAGATGATGGAATTTCTTCCAACTCTTCACCAATCTCTTCCAGCTTCTTAAGCTCTTCAATCTCTTGCTTAATCACTTCAGACACTGAGGGATATAGTCGAATGGAATGTGCATAAATCTCCTGTTGAGTAATCTCAGACACTCCAGGGAATAAATGATCAAGCTCTAAATCTGCATCAATGCCTTCAGAATCCTGTGAGTCTGTCTGTTCACGACCTGCAACGACCGATGCTAAGGGTGCATCAATCGATGCAACACTGTTTTCACAGATTCTACCCGAGAGATTTTCCTCAAAATCCGAAAATTCAACCTCTTCTACCAACTCAGCTGTGCTTAGCTCAAATCCTTCACCTAGGTGTGATCCATCATCAATGTATACTGACCAGGCCTTAATATGGGTGTCTGCTATTCCTTTTCCTTTAACAGAACTAGAAATCTGACTCACCTGAGTATCCAACTGCTTCACATGAGTGTTCAGAGACTCAAACTTCCCATTGAGATCCTCATAGACAGCATCCAACTTCTTATTGCAGTCCACAACAATCTTGGTCTGATTTTCCAGCAGCTGTTCCATCATCGCCTCCATCTTAGTCTCATGAGCAGTGGCCACAGGAGGTGCTTGGTAAGAAGATGATCCATAGGTTCTCTGAGTACCTTGTCCAAAAGGCTTCTGAAAACCACTAGTCTGTCCAAAGCCAGAGGAGTTCTGATTGCTTGTGAAGGCGCTCTTCTGTCCTCCATTGAAAAACATGTTTCCCTGCTGATTACCAAATCTATTACCTTGGAATCCAGATCTTCCTATGTAATTCACATCTTTTTCCTGAGTGTCCTCCTCAGTCTGAATTATCTCAACATCTTGGGCAAAGTGGACAGCTTTCTTACCAGCTAGGAGATTACAAACTGTGTCCAGCTTAGATCTAATATCCGCAATCTCCAAATTCTCTACATTCCCACCAGATTTCTTCCTCCTCTCATCAGTAGTCTTGCAACTGTTGCTGCTCACTAAGTTATCAATCAACTGCTTAGCTTGAGCAGGAGTCCTAGTGTTAAAGTTGGCATTGCTAGAGTTGTCCAACGCAGTCTGATATGGAAGATCTATGCCTCTAAAGAAGATGCCTAAAAGTGTTACCTCAGTGAATCCATGGTGCGGGCAGTCACGTTGGTATTTCTTGAATCTCATCCAAGCAGTCTTAAGAGGCTCAGTAGGACCTTGGGAAAAGGTGAGTATGTCATGTCTGGACTGATCAGAACGCGCATCATCGTAGAAGTGACGCAGGAACTCACTCTTCAGGGCTACTCAAGTAACAAACTGCCCAGGTGGCAGTTGTTTTAGCCATGCAGCAGCGTCTCCAGCGAGACTGTATGGAAAGAGCTTGAGAAACAGATAATCCTGGCACACTCCATCATACTTCATGCTAGTGATTATGTCCTCAAACTGATCAATGTGATCCATAGGCTGCTCCGACGGATGACCATGGAAAGCATTCTGCTTCATCAGTGAGTAGTAGATGGTTTTGATCTCAAAATCATTCCTCTCAAAACCAAGAGGTACTAGAGCTGACCGGTTTGCATGAAACTCATCCGGTCTCTTGTAGTCAGCCAAAGTCCTCTCATGGACTACCATCTGTCTACCTTGGTTCTGTCCTTGGCCTTGCGCCTACGGCTGTGGTTCAGGCTCCTCAACATCAGGGATCACACGTCCCTCAGCATCAAACCTCTGCCCAGCAGCATTGTAAGGATTATTTTGCGGATCCCTCAGGATACCTTGAGCATCTTGTATCAGAATCAAACGTTTGCTTACCATCCTTGCTCTTCTTTCTCTTCTGTTAGTCCTCTCTAGTCGTCCAAGTTCTTCAAGTCCGAGATTAACGAGGTTCAAGTTCAGATTACTTCTAGTTTCACGCGTCTGCATAAACTGTTTGTAATCGTCAAGCAACGATCGATGCTAGCAGTGCAACGATCGATTCAATCTCAGAATCGCCTAGTGACGATCGACACAAAATGTGCAACGATCGACGCTATGCGAAATTGGTACCTGCGACAGAAAGAAAACAAAGAAAAAATCAGTAAACAAAAATAAAAATAAAAATCCTAGTAAAAACCCCAAGTTCGAAGCTATCGAAGACTCTAAGAGTCCCCGGCAACGGCGCCAAAAACTTGATAGGTGTCTAGTTTTACCCTATACTAACTGCAAGTGCACAGTAAATCAATTGTAGTACTTAGGGATCGATTCCCCGAGGACTCTAGGCACGATAAAACTAAGAACTTAAAGAGATTAAAACTAGGAGAAAGCAAAAAGCAAATTGTAATCTATTATCTAAAAGCAAGCAGGAAAGTAAATCAGTAGCGGGTTGGTTGTTTGAAATCAATAAACTAAAAGCGCTAAGTCTAGGGCGTTCTCAGGAAATCAGACAAGCAGATAAATCAATCAGTCAGGATCTAATTAAACTCAGTTCTAGAACTCAAAACACAGATATAGAATTAACCAAGTTCCTTTGCGAGAATTCTCTAAGTCTAAGTGCAGTAATCCAAATTTCTTTGCAATTACTAACAGATTAAACCAGCTTTAAATTCAAGTTTGATATGTTCACAATCTAATTAAACCAAATTCCTTTGCGAGTAATTAAATTGCTCAACCTAAATAGTTCAATTCTAAACCACACTGTCATGTCGTATTTAGCAACCTAAGATCTAGATTCTAAGTGATCAGGTTAGAACTAGCATTAAACACAATTTAGTTTGAAGAACATTCTATTGATGTGAATCCTAAACTGAATTAATTATATCTAGCAAGTCATGAAATCCCTATGAGAAACCCTAAACCTAACTATGGAACTACTCAGACATGGATGATGTAAACATAATCAATGAATAAATAGAAATCATAAAAGAGATTAGATAAATAAAGGGGTTCGAAAACTTCTCCAAAACGAATGTAGTACATGATCAGATCAGCCCCCAAAAGCTCTAAAATCTCTCTGCTCTTAATTATGATAGCGTCTGTAAAACAGAAGTTAAAATCCTAATTAAATAGCTAAAACACGACCTGGGGCTTCTGTGTAAATATCTGGAACTTCTGGGCTTTTCAGCAATATTGGCATACTTCATTAAACCGCCGAGTCTGGCCCATTCGCGCTGTGCATCGACCGTTGTAGGTGTGCAACGATCGACGCAGTCTTCAAATCTGGACAGTGAGCACAAGCTCTCGGGTCAAATCTCCAAAATGCTCTAATAAGCTCCATAATAACCACATTAGCTCCAAACGTGCGTGTACCTAATAAAACCTGTAAAAGACTCTAAAGAAACACAAATAGACTCTAAAACACACTTATATCATGGCATAAAACCGGTAAAAACCATGATATATCAGGTGTCGATCGACACTGCTGTCTGCAAACCTGTTCATCACGTTCAGAAACACCAAAAACCAAAAAAATCAAAGAAACAAAATCCTAAAACCAAAAAGAAAAGAAAAACTGACCCAACAGTGGGTTGCCTCCCACTCAGCGCTTGTTTTTAGTCATTAGCTTGACTATGGTAGGAGATCAGACTCAAGGGGGTTTCAACAGAAGCTTTGAGTGCCTTTGCGAAAATCGCATCATCCATGGCGTCGTATATGCATTGTGTGCATGAGACTGACCGAGAAATTTGGGAATGACAGCAAGGTCAGGTGGAACATTTCGTTTCCTGACTCTATTTCCTGCAAAATCAGCATCAGAGTTAGCATACTTAAAGTCAGAGAATGCATACCTTGGCTTGATCAGATGTGGCTTAGATACGATATTTGGAGCTTTCTGCTTAAGAGCGGGTATAGGCTTTGAAGATGTTAGAGCAGGCTCAATATGAATCGCCATCTTCTCCTCTCCAATCGCAGTCTCTGTTTCTATCTCAACACTGAAACTCTGTCCATCAATAGTGCATCTCTGCAACCCATCCATCTTGAACTGCAAAGGTTTATCTCCCAGGTGGAGATCAATCAGACCATGTTGCACATCAATTACAGCTCCAACAGTGGCTAAAAAGGATCTACCAAGTAGTAGAGGATCATCAGGCTGAATCTCATACTTCAGTACCACAAAGTCCGTTGGAATAAAGAAGTTTCCAACTCTGAGAGGGATGTTCTCAAGAACTCCTTCTGGATACCTCTTCGATCGATCAGCTAGGAGAAGAGAGATTCTAGTTGGTTGGAGTTCAACAACCCTAATCTCATAGCCACAAAGTATGGCATGAGATTCACACTAGAGCCAAGATCGCACAATTACCTCTTAAATCTGTCTTTGTATATAGAACAACCTATCATGAAACTCCCTGGATCCTTTAGTTTTTCAGGAATCCTACTATTAATAATAGCATCACACACTTCAGAGACCATCAAGACACCTTCTTCTTCAGTCATGTTACTAGAAAGTATGTCTGTAACACATCTCCTCACCATAGGAATGTTCTTAACAGCATCAATCAATGGGGCCTCAGTTAGCTTATCTCTCATCTGAAGGATTATGAGTTTTTCCATGGTTCAATTCCCAAATTGCAACCTAGCACATAATCTTAAACAGATCTAGGTTCTTGTAACTGAATCATAAAACAAACCAAACCTGGATCATTACCTTTCAGATTGCAGCGGATAATTGATGGTAATGATGAGATCAGTTAGAACAGATGAACAACCTGCTCCTCCTTTGGTATCCACACTCTTACAAGCTGGGATGGCTGCTAGACCGGATGGATCAACAGAGAGTGAGAGAGATTCTGGGAGGAGAGATGAGCCGCGGCTCCAGCTCTCAAAATCGCCAAAAAACATTAGCAAACCCTAATGTTGCAATCTCCCTTTTTAATCACTAATGGGCCCAAGTTTAATTAATTAAACTAATGGTCCATTAGACTTTTGGGCCCAAGACACAAATCAGACAAAAGCCCATTTGTTGTCTGCCCAACTCTCTGTACAAATACAGTAAATGCCTTAGCATCTTACCGTATTAATTCCATCTTAATTTTCCCGTTAGCTATGGTGTGTGACCCTTTGGGATCATACAATACTGGTAATAAGCCCTAAACTTATAGATCAAGAGCGGACTCTAGCAAGCCATCATGATCACCCAATATTTATGACTTATGTCTGATCTCGACATTTATCATACTTTCTAGAGATAGTACAGTAGATTTCAGGACATTCCCAACAATCTTCCACTTGTACTGGAATCCTACATTCCCTAATCCTTTTGTCTCAATATCTCGATCTGGCATAAGGCAAGATGCGTGTCATCCTTATATAGCCAGACCATTTTAATCGGACCAGATTTGATACTGACAATGCAAACGACTTGGGCAAGTCCGTTTGGGAGTGGCCACTCTCTTACCAGCTATCAAGTCTCCGATTGGCCTAGAGATATTACCTCCGTTAAACGGCAGGGACAAATCCCATCTTGTTCCATCACTATGAACTACACACTTCATAATACACCCAACCAAGGTCCGTATAGCTCCCAGTTACGAAACAGCGTTAGACAATGATCAAAGCGCATCACTCCATGTGCAGCCACATGCATGCGAACTCAGGTCTAAGGACTATACTCTATAGTCGTATATGAGAACCTCTTATGACACAGATATTAATATCTTGTAGAGTTCTCATCAGCGGGCCATGTCCGGTCATATGCTCCCCTACATATACCTATGTGTCGACTTTGATGCCGCGCATCTATGACCCCTCGAAACTTGGTCATAAGTCTCAACACAATCTAGTCTCAAGTGGTTGTTGGTGTTCCAATTTCAACAACCTTCGACTATGGACACTATGATTTATGTCATTTCGTTAAATATGGGGTTTCAGGATCAAGTCTTACTCATGTACTTCGATGGCCCATATATAATGACATGAATCATTTTGGAACGATTATTTATATCACAGTTAAAATAATCCAGAAATCATAGATTTCATAAACATAAAATGTTATGTTTGCATGAACCTTTCAAAACAACTAAGTAAAGCCCTTTACAAACTCCCAGTGAAATCAAGACTACATCTTAATTTCACTCATCCTACAGCTACAGTCCGCGACTCGTGCTTAGGCCTAAGGAGTTGCTTCGTTAATAGATTAGCAACGTTCTCATTCGATGAAACTTGCTTATCTACTTAACACCTCTGTCTTTTATCTCACGGAATAGGTTATACCTACCCTCAAGGTGTTTGGACCTCTGATGTGCAGCTAGTCTCATCTACGCTGGGAATCACATCAAGTTCAGTGATGAACTCTTCTTTCCAAACAACCTCTTTCGCCGCTTCTCAAGCTGCGAAATGTTCAGCTTAAGTCATGGAGTCAGCAACAGTGCCTTGCACCGCCAGACAGACACAAGATATAGCCGGACTGTGACCAGGAATTATCTTTGTCTATTGGAAACTTGCCTTTCAGACTCTATCGACTTGTAGCACCTCACTTTCTCCATAAACCAAGAACTTATCCTTAGTATTCCTCAAATACTTTAGGATATTCTTTACGGCAATCCAGTGATTCTTTGCTGGATTTGACTGGTCTTTACTTGTCTTGCTTAACATTAAAGCAACATCAAAACAAGTACGTGTCATGGCATACATGATAGATCCAATTGCCGACGCATATGGAATCCTATCCATGCATTCAAGCTCAGCAGTTATCGTAGGACACTGCTTCTTGCTTAATGTATTGCCATGTGACATTGGCATAAAACCCTTCTTGGATTGCTGATTAGGTGTAGGACTTTGTCAATTTAAGAATCCTGACTTTGTCCTACCAGCTCTTTTGGATCTCTATCTTTAGATCCAAAATCCAAGAACATACGTGGCTTTACCCATGTCAATCACAAAACCAACTCCCAAGCCAGTCCTTTACCGACTGCAGTATTGGGACGTTATTTCCGAGAATCAGTATGTCATCGACATACATTATGAGAAATGCAATATCGCTCCCACTAATCTATTAGTAAACGCACAGTTCCATTTCGTTCCTGTTCAAGTCAAAACCTTGACTACTTCAACAGAACGAAGATTCCAACTCCGATATGTTTGCTTCCATCCATGAATGGATCGATGAAGCTAACTTACATAAAATGTAATTTTTCGGAGTCCGGGCTCACTTTCGCTTCTTTGAATTTCGCAGATTCGTCGCTTTCAATGATCATCAGATCATGCGAACTTTCAATGATCATCAGGTTCAACTAATGACGAGAAATCACTCTCGGATTAGTGACTGATTCATTCATATCTGCGAACTTCAGGCTCTACAGGTGTAGATTCTACAGAAATCTGTAAATCCATCCGTTGCTCTCCCTCAACAGGTTGAGCAACCTCCTGTATTTCTCGAATTTCTTCGAGTTATACTTTTACTCCCACTGTTCTTCTTGGAAAGTAACTTCCCTTCTTAGGAAACAGAATGGACGTAAAAGTAACAAGCCTTGGTTTCCCTAGGACAACCAGTGAAGTAGCACAACTACAAATACTCAGTAAAGACGAATTTGGATCATTTCCAGTCCACATTTAAGTGGTGTCTTTCAACTGATATTGGTGGAACTATTTCAGCGTAAACTTAGATATTTTAGAGCGTTATTCTTAAAGAATATCATGGAAGATTCGTGTGACTCATCTTTAATCATTTCTAATAAGATCTGATTCTTTCTCACAGAAACACCTCCAGGTTTTCAGGAGAAATGAGCTGTGAAACGATTTCACACTCATTCAGATGATCACACAATCAATGACTTAAGTATTCTCACTCGTGATCTAATCCAGAGTCTTAATACTTCTGTCATTCAGATTCTATACTTCATTCTGGAACTCTTTCGACCATGTCAAAGAATTCCGACTTGTGTCTCATCAAATGAACACAGTCACACTCACTGAAGTAATCAGTAGAGACAATGAAGTACAGGAAATTTTCTCTGGCATTACTGCTCATCGGACCACATACATGAGTATGTTCAATCTCCAATAAGCCTTTGGGCCTTTCTCTAGCTCGGCTAAGATGGGCCCTTTGTCTTTTGGTCTAGTAAGCAGAATTCAAGTCTCATAAGATATCCATTCAAATGAGCCCAAAAGTCCATAACTATGGGGTTTCTGAATCTGACTTACTCTATGTGACCAAAACATTTATGCCAAGAAAAATCAGGTTTAATTCATCAGATTTAAACCAATTCGGTATTTATGTTACATTTAGGCACTCTTTGGTTTAAGATATAAAACCCATTCCTTGAATAGGGTGCTACAATTAATATTTCATTAAGATCAAAAGAACAAAACTTGTCTTTTATCAAAATGAAAAACATTCAAATTCTTACAAGAAAATGAAAGACAACTTTGCTTAAAGCAGGTACATTGTAGCAATTACTTAATACAAAACCAAGCCTCAAAGGCATCTACAAGTGAAAACCCTACGGCTGAGGCAGCATCCCAAGCTCCTTCCAGACACGCAGTTCCACTTGCCCTTCCTTCAACGTTCTACTGTTGCTCAGGCTCTGCATATTATAACAAATATCAGTGCCGCAACCAGTATCCAATACCTATAAGGTATAACTTGAAGTAATAACATGAATACCTGAGGAAGTTGTTTCATACATCAACTTCAACTCCTCATAATCTTCCGTGAATTTAATGCAATCTCTTTTCCAATGCCCAGTCTCTTTACAGTAGCAGCACTTACCAACGTAAGAGGTATCTGACTCGGGCTCAGAAGACACACGCTTGCCATGATTCAAAATCTGGACAACTTTGTCTTCACCCTTGTCAGCATTAGGTTTAGTAAACCTACCCTTCTCCTTCATGAGATTCTACAGGGTACTCTTCACGTTTGGCTCAACTGTCTTGAGCATATCATGCAGTTCAGTCAGCGTCTTCGTTAAGCCTTTCTTGATATAGTTCCTTCTGAACTTATCATAGCTTGACGGCAGTGACTGCAGAATGATCTCAGTTGCCAATTCTTGGCTAACTGGATAATCCAGTTTCCTCAGGTTATCAACGTAACCCATCATTTTACTGACATGAGGACTTACTGGATGATCATTTGGTAGCTTGCAGCTAGTGAGAGACTTAACCAACTGGTATCTCTCCACTCTTACCTGCTCCTGAAATTTCAATTTCAGGCTGCTGATCATCTCTATTGGCGACTCCATGTTCTCATATTGCTTCAGCAAATCTGAGTCCATGGTAGCCAATATCAGACCACGCACATCTACCGCATCATTATAATGCTTATTCCAAGCATCATATACTGCATGAGAGGCATTGGACCCGATCCTCACGGGGAGAGCTCTCTCAAGGACATAGTCCTTTCACTCCTGCCTGAGGACTAGCCTCAGGTTCCGCGACCAAGTCAAGAAATTTGATCCGTTCAGTTTGTCCATTTCAAGGACAGACCGGATCGAGAAAGTGTTTTGATTGTTTGTGCTAGTCATAACTGAAATTTAGAGATAAATAGAGTTTTAGTTATTTAGTTCATAAAAGAGTAATCTTAATAACTTATAAGAAAACTCGCATTGCATTCAAAATTTCTTTGTTTAACCTCATAAGAATGCAATGATTCCGAGACCCATGTTCAGCTAAATCCAAAGTGGGCCACTGGCCGTCACCCGGAATTAGCTTTACTTGGTAAGCATACACACAGCTAGTTATAACCATATAACTCTCGGTTGTGGATTGGGCCCAAGGCCCAAAACACAAGATGTCTCAAGGCCCGGGACTCCCGATGGCCCAGTCAAGGAAACCAATCTCTTTCAGCCAAATAATCACTAAAGTCTGGGACTCCCAATGAAATTAGTGACTATATACTACTTTACTTACGCGAAAACAGACACCTCACACTGTAAGCCATATCTGTAATCGAATAAGTGTTAAGTAGCTGACAAGATTGGAAAGACATCAAAGCTTGATATTGGTTTTGAGGATTTTAAGTTTTATTTCCAAAAAATAGAAAATTACTATTTTGGGAAACTTACTTGATTTAGAAACTTTCTAAATTTAGAAACATACTAAAAATAGAAATTTCTAATTTAATATTTTATAAATATTTTCGGGTTGGGTCACAAATTATAGGCCCAATTCTTGGCCCAAGACCATAGAATTCCAGTTGGCCCAATAATTTGACATAACCGAGTCGGTTTATTAATTATGGTCCAAGACCAAATTAACTATCAAAACCATCGGTTATTTACTAAACCAGACCAGCTCTAAATTATTTGGTCCAACCAAATCAAACTTAGACCAGCCTTCGGTTTAGGTTAAAATTCAATTTTTGAATTTCAATCCTGTTTAACCAGAAATTAAATAATTTCCAGCAAACCGCGATTTTGGGTTAACGGCTTAAACCATACATTAATTAAATAATTAACCAAATCATACAATCATGAGATCATAATCAATTAATAAATCATACGATCATGTGATTAACAACAAACACATCGTATCATAACAAACACAATTTTGTCCTTTTTCAAATTCATAAACGATTCTTAACAAAATCTTCAATAAGTTAAAATCGTTTTTTCCAAAACAAAATTGTTCTCGATTAGCTCAAACGATTTCCACATGATCATGACTCTCTTTCATATAGGACAAAAACGATTGAAAATTAATAATCAATGAACATTAATAATCAATGCTTTTTCAATTCGTTTATGAACAACAAACGATTCTCATATGATATCAATTCAAATTACGATCGTGTTCTTCCAAATAAAGACAAAACCGTCAAAATCACTTTTGACTTTGTCCAATTAATTAACACAAACGATCATGGTTCCAAAACAAGGCAAAGTCAAACAATCGTGACAACAACAAAAGACAAAAGCGATTTCACCTTATACGAAGTCATTGATTCGTACTTAATTTATCAAACGAATTTAATTATCAAACGACATGCATTTCTTCATAATTGTAAAAACAAAGTCATCCATAGATACTTAATTTATACAATCAAGCGATTCATAGACATTCATATGATCCAAATTACAAGAATCTAATAACCTGGCTCTGATACCACTGAAGGATTATGAGTTTTTCCATGGTTCAATTCCCAAATTGCAACCTAGCACATAATCTTAAACAGATCTAGGTTCTTGTAACTGAATCATAAAACAAACCAAACCTGGATCATTACCTTTCAGATTGCAGCGGATAATTGATGGTAATGATGAGATCAGTTAGAACAGATGAACAACCTGCTCCTCCTTTGGTATCCACACTCTTACAAGCTGGGATGGCTGCTAGACCTGATGGATCAACAGAGAGTGAGAGAGATTCTGGGAGGAGAGATGAGCCGCGGCTCCAGCTCTCAAAATCGCCAAAAAACATTAGCAAACCCTAATGTTGCAATCTCCCTTTTTAATCACTAATGGGCCCAAGTTTAATTAATTAAACTAATGGTCCATTAGACTTTTGGGCCCAAGACACAAATCAGACAAAAGCCCATTTGTTGTCTGCCCAACTCTCTGTACAAATACAGTAAATGCCTTAGCATCTTACCGTATTAATTCCATCTTAATTTTCCCGTTAGCTATGGTGTGTGACCCTTTGGGATCATACAATACTGGTAATAAGCCCTAAACTTATAGATCAAGAGCGGACTCTAGCAAGCCATCATGATCACCCAGTATTTATGACTTATGTCTGATCTCGACATTTATCATACTTTCTAGAGATAGTACAGTAGATTTCAGGACATTCCCAACATCATCATCTTCATGTACTTTTCTAACTGAATCTCCTGCTTAGACCTCCTTGGGAAAGGAATTTTCGGTTTGTAGACTTTTTCCTCAACCACATTCGGTTTCTCTGGACAAACTGGCTGCTCACGTCCATGGTGTCGATCGACATGGAAATGGTGTCGATCGACGCTGAACTTATTCGAATCGACCTTGGTGTCGATCGAGGTCGATTTTGGTTCGTCATAAAAACTCGAAAGTGGTGTCGACCGACACGGATTTGTGTCGATCGACACAGAACCTGTAGCTCGAGAATCACTCGAATTTTTCAGCTCTGAAGCCTTTACTTCATCTTTCTGATCAGCTTCGTCCTCTACCAAAACCGCCTTATCATTTTCTTTCTGAGATTGAGTCATCCTTTCCTTAATACCGAACTCTGCTTGTGTCACCCTAGCATCCAGATTATCAACTCTGCTTGTCAAAGTCTCCAATTTCCCACTCAGATCTTGATACATGGAGTCTAGCTTCCCATTCAGATCTCCTGTCATCTTATTTTGCCTAAGAAGCAGCTGCTCTCAATCTTTTTCTGCTCATTAGTGGGAGGAGCTTGGTGATATGAATGACCATCATCTTTCGACCTCGAGGCATATCTAGAAGCTTGTCTCTGTCCATGATAATCATCCTCAGCTATATAGTTCACCTCTGCAAAGTCTTCAGCTTCTGAATCAGATCGGATTTACCTCTTTCTAAGTAGGATGTTGTGGACAGAATCAATCTTGTCCCTTATCTCAGCTATCTGCAAGCTATCATCTTTGCCACCAGATTTCTGCCTCTCCTTATCAGCATTCTTGACACTATTGCTAGATATCAAGTTCTCAATAAGCTCTTTAGCTTCTCCTGGATTCTTGGAATAGAAGTTCCCATTGCTTGCTGCGTCCATAGCTCCCTGATACCAAAAGTCCAAACCTGTGAAAAATGCGCTTAGCCGTTGAACCTCAGAGAAACCATGATGTGGACAATCTCTCTGGTACATCTTGAAATGCGCCCAAGCCGCTTTCAGGGCCTCTGTAGGTCCCTGCTCGAATGTCAAGAGGTCTTGTCTAAGCTGTTCGGATCTAGCATCGTCATAAAAGTGTCTAAGGAACCCCTTCATGACTGCAGCCCAAGTGGTCAAAGATCCTGGTGGTAGCTGTTTCAACCAGTGAGTTGCTTCTCCATTAAGAGAGAATGGGAAGAGCTTGCAGAAAAGATAATCAGAAGAAACTCCCTCAGCCTTAATACTGCTAGCCAATTCTTCAAATGTGTCTATGTGATCCATAGGATGCTCGCTAGAAAGACCATGAAACTGATGCTGTCTAACCAATGCGTAGTACTCTGGCTTCGGCTCAAAATCAGCTCTGGTAAATGGAGGTGGTCGAATCGCAGACCGATTAGCGTAGAACTGATCCGGTCTGTTGTAATCAGCAAGTGTTTTCTCGCGACCATCTTCCTCTCGTGGATGTTCCGCGCCCACGGAAACATCTGGTATGATGGGGTTTCCTTCCCCATCCTGTTTCTGACCCTTTGTGTTGCATATATGACCCTCCTGGTCTCGTAAAATGCCGTTCTCACCGCGAATCAGAATCACAGGTTCCATAGAATGAATCCTGCTAAAGTGCTCTGATATATCATGGTTTTTACCCACTTTATACCATGATATAGTTGTGTTTTTAGAGTCTTTTGTATTAGTTTAGAGTCTTTTACAGGATAAATCAGGTTTGGAGCTAATTGGAGATATATGGAGCATTTTGGGCATTTTGGGACGTTTTGGCCGAGAGCTTTATTCACTGTTCGATTATTTGATGTTGCATCGATCGACACGCATTGTGCATCGGTCGATGCAGTCGCGAGATGGGCCGTACGCGTCGGCGTAACAAGTATTGAAGATTTGCAAAGAAGCCCAAGATACTTTCAGTATTTACACAGAAGCCCCAGCCGAGATTATGCCTATATATACTAGTTTTTGGTGTTTAATTTAGATACGCTTTGATACTTAGAGCTAAGAGATTTTTAGAGCTTTTGGGGCTGATCTATTTTCCTTGTATTGATTTATTTTGGAGAAGATTTCGAACCCCTTTGATATTTTAATTTCTTATATGCAATCTATTTATTCTATGATTATGTTTTCATCAATCATGTCTGAGTAGATCCATAGTTGAGTTTAGGGTTTCTCATTAGGGTTTGATGACTTGCTAGACTTGTTTAATTCAGTTAGGATTCATATGATTAGAATGTTCTTCAAACTAAATTGTGCTTAAAGCTAGTTCTAACCTGATCAATTAGAATCTAGATCCTAGGTTACTAAATACGTCACGAGAGTGGGGTTTAGGAATCTGAACTATTTAGGTTGAGCAATTGAATTATTCGCAAAGAGATTTGGTTTAGTTTAATTGTGAACATATCGAACTTGAACTTAATGCTAGTTTAATTTGTTAGTAATTGCAAAGAGATTTGGATTACTGCACTTAGACTTAGAGAGTTTTCGCAAAGAGATTTGGTTAATTCTATTTTCGTGATTTGAGTTCTAGAACTGAGTTTAATTTGATCCTGACTGATTAACTTGTCTGCTTGTCTGATTTCCTGAGAATACCCTAGGCTTGACGCTTTTAGTTTATTGCTTACAAACCGATTTCCTGCTACTGTTTACTTTCTTGCACCACAATTCATTACAATCACTACTTGCTTATTTCTAGTATTAATTCCTACGGTTTGATTCTCTTGAGACCAAGTGTCCCTGTGGATTCGATAACCCTATATACTACATTGACTATACTGTGCACTTGCAGTTTAGAATAGGGATTAAAACTCGACCTATCAAGTTTTTGGCGCCGTTGCCGGGGACTCTTTGAGTCTTCGATAGGATCGAACTTAGGGTTTTTACTAGGATTTTTATTTTTGTTTTTGGTTACTTGTTTTTCTTGTTTTCTGCGTTTCAGGTACGCCTGATCGCCCTGCATCGATCGACACGGTCCTGTGTGTCGATCGTCACATCTTCGAGCCTGCATCGATCGACGCTTCTCTTGCATCGATCGACACAAAGCGAAAACAGTGATACCGAGAGCTCGAGCATTTAGCAAGGTTTTTCTCTATGGAACCTTTGATTCTGATTCGCGACGAGAACGGCATTTTACGAGACCAAGAGGGTCATATATGTAACGCGAAGGGTCAGAAACTGGATGGGGAAGGAAACCTCATCACACCAGATGTTGTCGTGGGCGCGGAACATCGACGAGAGGATGGTCACGAGAAGACACTTGCTGATTATAACAGACCAGATATATTCTATGCTAATCGGTCTGCGATTCGACCACCTCCGTTCACCAGAGCTGAGTTTAAGCTGAAACCTGAGTACTACGCATTGATTGGACAGTATCAGTTCCATGGTCTTTCAAGCGAGCATCCTATGGATCACATAGACACATTTGAGGAATTGGCTAGCAGTATCACGGCTGAAGGAGTTTCTTCTGATTATATTTTCTGTAAGCTCTTCCCATTCTCTCTTAAAGGAGATGCAGCTTACTGGCTGAGACAGCTAGAACCAGGATCTTTGACCACTTGGGAAGCAGTCAAGAAGGAGTTTCTTAGACATTTTTATGACGATGCGTTATCTGAGCAGCTTAGACATGATATCCTGACATTCAAACAGCAGCCTACAGAGCCTTTTAAAGCAGCTTGGATGAGATTCAAGATGTACCAGAGAGATTGTCCACACCATGGATTCTCTGAGGTACAGCTTCTGAGTGCCTTTTTCAGGGGTTTGGATTTTTGGTATCAGAGAGCTATGGACGCAGGAAGTGATGGAAACTTCTATACCAAGACCCCAGAAGAAGCTAAAGAGCTTATTAAGAACTTGATGACTAGCAGTAGTGTCAAGAATGCTGACAAGGAAAGGCAGAGATCTAGTTGCGGAGATGATAGCTTGCAGATAGCTGATTTAAGGGACAAGGTGGATTATATCCACAACATGGTAGTAGCTGGAGAATTTGTAGAAGTGAATTATATTAATGAAGCTGGTTTTCATGAACACACATCTAGAAGTCAACAGAGACAAGCTCCGAGATCGAATGGCTATTCACCTCACCAAGTTCCTCCCACTAAAGAGCAGACAAAGATTGAGTCTATGCTTGAGCAGTTACTACTTGGACAGAACAAGATGACGCAAGATCTGAATGGAAAGATGGACTTCATGTATCAGGATCTGAGTGGAAAATTGGAATCTTTGACAAGCAGAGTTGACAATCTGGATGCTAGGATGACGCAAGTGGAAACCAGTATACAGACAGAGCATGTTAAGGCAGCTTCAGCAGAAGAAGAAGTTGAGCAGAATCGAGAAACTGAAGTTCTGGAACTGGAAAATCCGAGAAAAATTCAGAATGTTCGCCTTGCATCGATCGACACAAATGTGCATCGATCGACACATCCTGCGAGAGTCAATGTCGATCGTCACCATTTCAGCAACGATCGACACCATGGGCGTGAGCAGCCAAATTTCCCAGAGAAACCGAAAGCTGATACAGAAAGAGCCTACAAACCGAAGATTCCTTTCCCTAGGAAGTCCAAGCAAGAGATTAAGTTGAAAAAAATGCATGGAGATAATGAGAGAAAAGCTAACTGACACTCCATTGATTGATCCCACTAAGACCAATCCCATGATGAAGACATGTGTTACAGACATCCTCTCTAGCAACATGACTGAAGAAGAAGGATGCTTGATGATCTCAGAAGTATGTGATGCTGTTGTTAATGGTAGGGTTCCTGAGAAGCTAAAGGATCAAGGAGGTTTTATGATAGACTGCTCTATCTATAGAGACAGATTTCAGAGGGCATTATGTGATCTCGGCTCAAGTATAAATCTCATGCCATACTCTGTGGCTGTGAGATTGGGACTACTGAACTTCCAACCTACTAGGATCTCTTTAGTCCTAGCTGATCGATCAAGAAGACATCCAGAAGGAATTCTTGAGAACATCCCTCTTAGAGTTGGAAATTACTTTATTCCAACGGACTTTATGGTATTGAAGTATGAGATAGAGCCTGATGATCCTCTACTGCTTGGTAGATCCTTTTTAGCCACTGCTGGGGCTGTGATTGATGTACGCCATGGATTGATTGATCTCCACCTGGGAGATGAGCCTTTGCAGTTTAAGATGGATAAATTGAAGAAACCCACCATTGATGGACAGAGTTTCAGCATTGATACAGAATTAGAAGCTGAGATTGGAGAGAAGAAGATGGCGGTTCCTCTTGAACCTGCTCTGACATCTTTAGCACCTGCAACTGCTCATAAGCAGAAAGCTCCAGACATCTTATTTCCACCAAAGGTTAGGCACAAATCATCTAAGCTTAAACATCCTAACCACATTACTTTGAATGCAGGACAACATCCTACCCCACCTAAGCTTCGCTCCCGCCTTGATTCTGTTGGTTTCTTCCTTGGGAGATCCCATGATCCGAATGCTTACTCACCACCTTGGATGAGGAGACTTGAACAGAGACAGAAAAAGTCTTTGTCAAGACCTCCTGGTACTTGAAAGATCTCATCCGTCCGGTCAAGCTATTGACCTTAAACAAGCGCTGGGTGGGAGGCAACCCACCATTAGGTCTCGGTTAAATCGCAGTGCAACGATCGACGCTCTTCTGTATCGATCGTCACAACACGAAAGGAATCGCATTGCAGCGATCGTTGCGGTCCTGAGCAACGATAGACTATACACGAAAATCGCCAAGTAACGGTCGGTGCACCTAGTGCAACGATCGATGCCTGACTGCGACAGAGGTAAAACCCGAGAGAACTAACCATTCAACTATTTTAATTTTTCTTTTCTTTAACCAATCCCTTGCTTGACACTACTGGGGACAGTGTGTCTTAAGTGTGGGGGAGGTTCTACTAATTAGTTTCTTTTGTTTTCTTAGAGTCAGCTAAATTTTTCAAAATTTGTTTTTCGAGTCAAAATTGGTTTAAGTAGGAAACAATGATTTTTGGAGGAGATTAGCAGCATTTGCAGGAACTTAAGTGACCATTGGGATGAAGCTGCAGATCTATCTATGACTATTAGAAAACCCCATCACAGATCAGCCTACTGAGGACACCCATATCACTTCAGGTATCAGAGGATCCTTTACTGACTTCACCTTAATACGGACTTTAATTTTTCTCACCTAAGGGCTTGGTATGCTTTATGTCGGATTCCCTGTTAGTTCTGACACAGCCTGTAAACCTGTCCTATTTAGTCCCCTTCTCCCCTTCTGTAAAGTAAAAAAAAAAAATATAAATAACTGAGGATGAGTTAGTAACTCCGAAGTGGTCATGGGAATAGTAGCAAACACTATTATCTCTCATGTGATCCATGGAATGTGTCCAAAGTACACCCCATAACGGGAAGAACACTGATAAAAAAAATAAAATGATACCCAGTGGGGAAAAATCAGTTGTTAAAGAAGGGAAAGAGAAGAAAGGGACTATAGAAAGATAGTATGGTGGTCTAGAGCTGGCTAGGTAAGAATCCATGTGCCTTTAGATCGATACTCCTTAGGTGAGACCGCACTTAAATACTTGCAGAAGTCAGTAGGGTGAATTTGAATGCTTGAATGTGATTGTGGCGTTTACTTAGGACAGTTGCTAAGTGTGGGGGAAGTACATGTTGGTCTTGATGTCTGTAGATTGATTCTTTCATGTGGATTACTAAGGGGAATCTGAATGCTGCTGCTTCTATGACAAAATGAGTTTCTGAAGAGTTTTCAAACCTTTTCACTGCATTTTAGTTCTCTGTTTTGCTTGAGGGCAAGCAAAGGCTAAGTGTGGGGGAGTTGATATATCATGGTTTTTACCCACTTTATACCATGATATAGTTGTGTTTTTAGAGTCTTTTGTATTAGTTTAGAGTCTTTTACAGGATAAATCAGGTTTGGAGCTAATTGGAGATATATGGAGCATTTTGGGCATTTTGGGACGTTTTGGCCGAGAGCTTTATTCACTGTTCGATTATTTGATGTTGCATCGATCGACACGCATTGTGCATCGGTCGATGCAGTCGCGAGATGGGCCGTACCCGTCGGCGTAACAAGTATTGAAGATTTGCAAAGAAGCCCAAGATACTTTCAGTATTTACACAGAAGCCCCAGCCGAGATTATGCCTATATATACTAGTTTTTGGTGTTTAATTTAGATACGCTTTGATACTTAGAGCTAAGAGATTTTTAGAGCTTTTGGGGCTGATCTATTTTCCTTGTATTGATTTATTTTGGAGAAGATTTCGAACCCCTTTGATATTTTAATTTCTTATATGCAATCTATTTATTCTATGATTATGTTTTCATCAATCATGTCTGAGTAGATCCATAGTTGAGTTTAGGGTTTCTCATTAGGGTTTGATGACTTGCTAGACTTGTTTAATTCAGTTAGGATTCATATGATTAGAATGTTCTTCAAACTAAATTGTGCTTAAAGCTAGTTCTAACCTGATCAATTAGAATCTAGATCCTAGGTTACTAAATACGTCACGAGAGTGGGGTTTAGGAATCTGAACTATTTAGGTTGAGCAATTGAATTATTCGCAAAGAGATTTGGTTTAGTTTAATTGTGAACATATCGAACTTGAACTTAATGCTAGTTTAATTTGTTAGTAATTGCAAAGAGATTTGGATTACTGCACTTAGACTTAGAGAGTTTTCGCAAAGAGATTTGGTTAATTCTATTTTCGTGATTTGAGTTCTAGAACTGAGTTTAATTTGATCCTGACTGATTAACTTGTCTGCTTGTCTGATTTCCTGAGAATACCCTAGGCTTGACGCTTTTAGTTTATTGCTTACAAACCGATTTCCTGCTACTGTTTACTTTCTTGCACCACAATTCATTACAATCACTACTTGCTTATTTCTAGTATTAATTCCTACGGTTTGATTCTCTTGAGACCAAGTGTCCCTGTGGATTCGATAACCCTATATACTACATTGACTATACTGTGCACTTGCAGTTTAGAATAGGGATTAAAACTCGACCTATCATGCTCAAGCTCTCGCTGTCTCTGGTCGCGGCTGGTGTCGATCGATTCACTATGAGTGTCGGCGAACTCAAAAAGTCTCCGGCAACGGCACCAAAAACTTGATAGGCTCAGAGTTTTAATCTTATTCTACTGCAAGTGCACAGTTATGTGATTGTAGTATAAAAGGTATCGAATCCCATAGAGACTCTAGTTTCACGCGATAGACTATATGCAGTCGAATTAAGCTAAGCAAGACAAGTGAAAGCAGTAAAGAAAACAGTAAATCAGAGTAGCAAAGTGAACGGTGTGTAATCAATTAACGAAGGTGTCAGGTTTCAGGAAGTTCTCAGGAAGTCAGGAAATCAGATAGCAGATAATCAGGATTCAATCTATAGCGCTCTTGAACTAGAATCAGAGAAGTAAAACTAACCAGCTCTCGCTGTGATAATTATCTATGTCTAACAACCTAGCAAGCCAACTCTCGTTGCGAATCATAGAGTTCTAAACATGCATTAATTCCAAGTTCGTTCGTTCACAACTTCTCCAGACCAAATCTCTTTGCGAATAGATAAGTTTCTCACACTAAGTTTATTCAGATTATGACTCACACTCTCGCGCTATTATCAATTATCTCAGATCTAAACTCTAGGTGATCAGTCAAGAATTCAGTATTAAGCACAACTTAGGTGAAGAACTAGATAATGAATCCTAATCAATCAGTTAATCTAGCATTCCTTCAAATCCCTAACGAGAATCCCTAACCTAACAAGAGATCTACTCAGACATAGCAATCATAACAGAAAACATAGTCAAAATAGAGATCATAGATGAATCAAAAAAAGTAAGAACAGGGGTTCGAAATCAGGTCTCTCTCGAGAACCAAACCAGCCCCAAATCTCCTAATTTCTCTAGAAAAAAACTTTGAATAAAACATAAGAAAAGCTTAGATCAAAACTTAGCCTCACAAGTGGCTGTAAAACCTAATTAAAAGCTAAAACACGAATTGGGTCATTTTGTAATTATTAGAAACTTCTGGGTCAAGTTACAATTTCCAAATCTTCATTAAAACTCGCGAGATGACTCAGTCACGACCTTGTGTCGACCGATGTACAATACGTGTCGATCGACACAAGCGTCTGATATCGGCAGTGACTTCTTCTTCTCGGGCAATTGCTCCAAAATGCTCCAGAATGCGCCATAATGTCCAAGTAAGCTCCAAACGTGCTAAAACCTGTAAAGTACCTGAAAGGACTCGAAAGACTCTATAGAAGACTCGATTATGTATATATATCATGGCCCAAAACACCTAAAAACCATGATATATCAACTCCCCCACACTTAGCTCTTGCTTGCCCTCAAGCAAGTAAAGAACCAAAGCATAAGAAAAGAGGTTTGAAAACACAGAAACTCATTTCGTCTTAGGAACTTTCGCATTCACATTCACTTAGTAAACCACTGTAAACTTTCCTACAGAACTCAAGACCACAATATACTTCCCCCACACTTAGCAACTGTCCCAAGTAAACTCCACAATCCGATTAGGACATTCAAGTTCACCACACTAGCCTATGTATACTATTAGGTGAAGTCTCACAGAGGGAGTATCGAATCAATGGACACATGGACTCAACCTATTCAGTATCTGACCACCAAACTGTCGGTTTCTGGTTTCTTTCTTTTCCCTTTCTCCCTTAGCACTGATTTTTTCCCACTTGGTATCATTTTTTTTTTTATCAGTGCTCTTCCCTTTTTATTGGGGTTTACCTTTGAATTTTTCCATAGATACACATGCGGTAATAGGGGTCTCTACCACTCCCGTGACCACTTCGAAGCTACTAGCTTATCCTCGGTTTTTATCTTCTTCTTTTTTACTTTCAAAGGAGGGGAAAATCAGAAACCATACTTTAGAACATGATCATAGGCTGTGCCAAACACATCAAAGGAATCCGACGATTACCAAGCCCCTAAGTGAGAAATTAAAGTCAAGATTAAGTGTGAGACTAGTGATGGATCCTCCGAATACCTGGTTAGATATGGGTGTCCTTGGTAAGTTGGTATGTGTGGTGTTTTCTAATAGTCATAGAGGTCCTGCAAGTTTGTCCAATGGTCATTTAGTTCCTATTCCATTGAAAAATTTCCTCAAAAAATCATAGATTCATACAACTTTTGACTCAATAAAACAATTTTGAAAACTAGTGAAAACATGGGACTGGCTCTAAGAAAATAAAACACAATGTCAGTAGCCACCTCCCCCACACTTAAACTGCATTGTCCTCAGTGTTATTGCAGCTTGGGCTCAGGAGAACAAGGTATAAATCAACAAAAAGCTCGGAAAATCAGAAACCTTACCTGCTAGCGTGGTCAGCGTCGACCGACACACAGCCAGCGTCGAACGACATGAGGCTTAGGTCGACACTAATCTGATCCAAATCGAGCATCCTCGATTATGGTCCGTGTTTTCGAGTTTGGTGTCGACTGACACTGAAGGGTGTCGATCGACACTGCTGTCTGCAAATCTGTTCATCACGTTCAGAAACACAAAAAACCAGAAAAATCAAAGAAACAAAATCCTAAAACCAAAAAGAAAAGAAAACTGACCGAACAGTGGGTTGCTTCCCACTCAGCGCTTGTTTTTAGTCATTAGGTTGACTATGGGTAGGAGATCAGACTCATGGGGGTTTCAACAGAAGCTTTGAGTACCTTTGCGAAAATCTCATCATCCATGGCGGCGTATATGCATTGTGTGCATGAGACTGACCGAGAAATTTGGGAATGACATCAAGGTCAGGTTGAACATTTCGTTTCCTGACTCTATTTCCTGCAAAATCAGCATCAGAGTTAGCATACTTAAAGTCAGAGAATGCATACCTTGGATTGATCAGATGTGGCTTAGATATGATGTTTGGAGCTTTCTGCTTAAGAGCAGGTATAGGCTTTGAAGATGTTAGAGCAGTCTCAGTATGAACCGCCATCTTCTCCTCTACAATCGCAATCTCTGTTTCTATCTCAACACTGAAACTCTGTCAATCAATAGTGGATCTCTGCAACCCATCCATCTTGAACTGCAAAGGTTTATCTCCCAGGTGGAGATCAATCAGACCAAGTCGCACATCAATTACAGCTCCAGCAGTGGCTAAAAAGGATCTACCAAGTAGTAGAGGATCATCAGGCTCAATCTCATACTTCTGTACCACAAAGTCCGTTGGAATAAAGTAGTTTCCAACTCTGAGAGGGATGTTCTCAAGAACTCCTTCTGGATACCTCTTCAATCGATCATCTAGGAGAAGAGAGATTCTAATTGGCTGGAAGTTCAACAATCCTAATCTCTTAGCCACAAAGTATGGCATGAGATTCACACTAGAGCCAAGATCACACAATGACCTCTTAAATCTGTCTTTGTATATAGAACAGTCTATCATGAAACTCCCTGGATCCTTTAGTTTTTCAGGAATCCTATCATGAATAATAGCATCGCACACTTCAGAGACCATCAAGACACCTTCTTCTTCAGTCATGTTACTAGAAAGTATGTATGTAACACATCTCCTCACCATAGGAATGTTCTTAACAGCATCAATCAATGGGGCCTCAGTTAGCTTATCTCTCATCATCTTCATGTACTTTTCTAACTGAATCTCCTGCTTAGACCTCCTTGGGAAAGGAATTTTCGGTTTGTAGACTTTTTCCTCAACCACATTAGGTTTCTCTGGACAAATTGGCTACTCACGTCCATGGTGTCGATCGACATGGAAATGGTGTCGATCGATGCTGAACTTATTCGAATCGACCTTGGTGTCGGTCGAGGTCGATTTTGGTTCGTCATAAAAACTCGAAAGTGCTGTCGACCGACACGGATTTGTGTCGATCGACACAGAACCTGTAGATCGAGAATCACTCGAATTTTTCAGCTCTGAAGCCTTTACTTCATCTTTCTGATCAGCTTCGTCCTCTACCAAAACCGCCTTATCATTTTCTTTCTGAGATTGAGTCATCGTTTCCTTAATATCGACCTTTGCTTGTGTCACCCTAGCATCCAGATTATCAACTCTGCTTGTCAAAGTCTCCAATTTCCCACTCAGATATTCATACATGGAGTCTAGCTTCCCATGTAGATCTCATGTCATCTTATTTTGCCCAAGAAGCAGCTGCTCAAGCATGGACTCAATCTTTGTCTGCTCATTAGTGGGAGGAGCTTGGTGATATGAATGACCATCATCTCTCGACCTCGAGGCATATCTAGAAGCTTGTCTCTGTCCATGATAATCAGCCTCAGCTATATAGTTCACCTCTACAAACTCTTCAGCTTCTGAATCAGATCGAATTTGCCTCTTTCTAAGTAGGATGCTGTGGACAGAATCAATATTGTCCTTTATCTCAGCTATCTGCAAGCTATCATCTTTGCCACCAGATTTCTGCCTCTCCTTATCAGCATTCTTGACACTATTGCTAGATATCAAGTTCTCAATAAGCTCTTTAGCTTCTCCTGTATTCTTGGAATAGAAGTTCCCATTGCTTGCTGCGTCCATAGCTCTCTGATACCAAAAGTCCAAACCTCTGAAAAATGCTCTTAGCCGCTGAACCTCAGAGAAACCATGATGTGGACAATCTCTCTGGTACATCTTGAAACGCGCCCAAGCCGCTTTCAGGGCCTCTGTAGGTCCCTGCTCGAATGTCAAGAGGTCTTGTCTAAGCTGTTTGGATCTAGCATCGACATAAAAGTGTCTAAGGAACCCCTTCTTGACTGCAGCCCAAGTAGTCAAAGATCCTGGTGGTAGCTGTTTCAACCAGTGAGCTGCTTCTCCATTAAGAGAGAATGGGAAGAGCTTGCAGAAAAGATAATCAGAAGAAACTCCCTCAGCCTTAATACTGCTAGCCAATTCTTCAAATGTGTCTATGTGATCCATAGGATGCTCGCTAGAAAGACCATGAAACTGATGCTGTCCAACCAATGCGTAGTACTCTCGCTTCAGCTCAAAATCAGCTTTGGTAAATGAAGGTGGTCGAAGTGCAGACCGATTAGCGTAGAACAGATCCGGTCTGTTGTAATCAGCAAGTGTTTTCTCGCGACCATCTTCCTCTCGTCGATGTTCCGCGCCCACGGCAACATCTGGTATGATGGGGTTTCCTTCCCCATCCTGTTTCTGACCCTTTGTGTTGCATATATGACCCTCCTGGTCTCGTAAAATGCCGTTCTCACCGCGAATCAGAATCACAGGTTCCATAGAAAGAATCCTTCTAAAGTGCTCAAGCTCTCGCTGTCTCTGGTCGCGGCTGGTGTCGATCGATTCACTATGAGTGTCGATCGACACTATGCGATTCCTGCGATACCAAATAAACAAGAACGTGACTAAACAGAAAATAAAAGAAAAATGCTTAGTCTAAATTCTAATACTGAATCTATCGGCGAACTCAAAGAGTCCTCGGCAACGGCGCCAAAAACTTGATAGCTTAGAGTTTTAATCATATTCTACTAGAAGTGCACAATTATGTGATTGTAGTATAAAAGGTATCGAATCCCACAGAGACTCTAGTTTCACGCGATAGACTATATGCAGTAGAATTAAGCTAAGCAAGACAAGTGAAAGCGGTAAAGAAAACAGTAAATCAGAGTAGCAAAGTGAACGGTGTGTAAGCAATTAACAAAGGTGTCAGGTTTCAGGAGTTCTCAGGAAGTCAGGAAATCAGATAGCAGATAATCAGGATTCAATCTATAGCGCTCTTGAACTAGAATCACAGAAGTAAAACTAACCAGCTCTCGCTGTGATAATTATCTATGTCTAACAACCTAGCAAGCCAACTCTCGTTGCGAATCCTAGAGTTCTAAACATGCATTAATTCCAAGTTCGTTCGTTCACAACTTCTCTAGACCAAATATCTTTGCGAATAGATAAGTTGCTCACACTAAGTTTATTCAGATTATGACTCACCCTCTCGCGCTATTATCAATTATCTCAGATCTAAACTCTAGGTGATCAGTCCAGAATTCAGTATTAAGCACAACTTAGGTGAAGAACTAGATAATGAATCCTAATCAATCAGTTAATCTAGCATTCCTTCAAATCCCTAACGAGAATCCCTAACCTAACAAGAGATCTACTTAGACATAGCAATCATAACAGAAAATATAGTCAAAATAGATATCATAGATGAATCAAAAAAAGTAAGAACAGGGGTTCGAAATCAGGTCTCTCTCGAGAACCAAACCAGCCCCAAATCTCCTAATCTCTCTAGAACAAAACTCTGAATAAAACATAAGAAAAGCTTAGATCAAAACTTAGCCACACAAGTGGCTGTAAAACCTAATTAAAAGCTAAAACACGAATTGGGTCATTTTGTAATTATTGGAAACTTCTGGGTCAAGTTACAATTTCCAAATCTTCATTAAAACTCGCGAGATGACTCAGTCACGACCTTGTGTCGACCGATGTACAATACGTGTCGATCGACACAAGCGTCTGATATCGGCAATGACTTCTTCTTCTCGGGCAATTGCTCCAAAATGCTCCAGAATGCGCCATAATGTCCAAGTAAGCTCCAAACGTGCTAAAACCTGTAAAGTACCTGAAAGGACTCGAAAGACTCTATAGAAGACTCGATTATGTATATATATCATGGCCCAAAACACCTAAAAACCATGATATATCAACTCTCCCACACTTAGCTCTTGCTTGCCCTCAAGCAAGTAAAGAACCAAAGCATAAGAAAAGAGGTTTGAAAACACAGAAACTCATTTCGTCTTAGGAACTTTCGCATTCACATTCACTTAGTAAACCACTGTAAACTTTCCTACAGAACTCAAGACCACAATATACTTCCCCCACACTTAGCAACTGTCCCAAGTAAACTCCACAATCCGATTAGGACATTCAAGTTCACCACACTAGCCTATGTATACTATTAGGTGAAGTCTCACAGAGGGAGTATCGAATCAATGGACACATGGACTCAACCTATTCAGTATCTGACCACCAAACTGTCGGTTTCTGGTTTCTTTCTTTTCCCTTTCTCCCTTAGCACTGATTTTTCCCCACTGGGTATCATTTTTTTTTTATCAGTGCTCTTCCCTTTTTATTGGGGTTTAACTTTGAATTTTTCCATAGATACACATGCGGTAATAGGGGTCTCTACCACTCCCGTGACCACTTCGAAGCTACTAGCTTATCCTCGGTTTTTATCTTCTTTTTTTTTACTTTCAAAGGAGGGGAAAATCAGAAACCATACTTTAGAACATGATCATAGGCTGTGCCAAACACATCAAAGGAATCCGACGATTACCAAGCCCCTAAGTGAGAAATTAAAGTCAAGATTAAGTGTGAGACTAGTGATGGATCCTCCGAATACCTGGTTAGATATGGGTGTCCTTGGTAAGTTGGTATGTGTGGTGTTTTCTAATAGTCATAGAGGTCCTGCAAGTTTGTCCAATGGTCATTTAGTTCCTATTCCATTGAAAAATTTCCTCAAAAAATCATAGATTCATACAACTTTTGACTCAATAAAACAATTTTGAAAACTAGTGAAAACATGGGACTGGCTCTAAGAAAATAAAACACAATGTCAGTAGCCACCTCCCCCACACTTAAACTGCATTGTCCTCAGTGTTATTGCAGCTTGGGCTCAGGAGAACAAGGTATAAATCAACAAAAAGCTCGGAAAATCAGAAACCTTACCTGCTAGCGTGGTCAGCGTCGACCGACACACAGCCAGCGTCGAACGACATGAGGCTTAGGTCGACACTAATCTGATCCAAATCGAGCATCCTCGATTATGGTCCGTGTTTTCGAGTTTGGTGTCGACTGACACTGAAGGGTGTCGATCGACACTGCTGTCTGCAAATCTGTTCATCACGTTCAGAAACACAAAAAACCAGAAAAATCAAAGAAACAAAATCCTAAAACCAAAAAGAAAAGAAAACTGACCGAACAGTGGGTTGCTTCCCACTCAGCGCTTGTTTTTAGTCATTAGGTTGACTATGGGTAGGAGATCAGACTCATGGGGGTTTCAACAGAAGCTTTGAGTACCTTTGCGAAAATCTCATCATCCATGGCGGCGTATATGCATTGTGTGCATGAGACTGACCGAGAAATTTGGGAATGACATCAAGGTCAGGTTGAACATTTCGTTTCCTGACTCTATTTCCTGCAAAATCAGCATCAGAGTTAGCATACTTAAAGTCAGAGAATGCATACCTTGGATTGATCAGATGTGGCTTAGATATGATGTTTGGAGCTTTCTGCTTAAGCGCAGGTATAGGCTTTGAAGATGTTAGAGCAGTCTCAGTATGAACCGCCATCTTCTCCTCTACAATCGCAATCTCTGTTTCTATCTCAACACTGAAACTCTGTCAATCAATAGTGGATCTCTGCAACCCATCCATCTTGAACTGCAAAGGTTTATCTCCCAGGTGGAGATCAATCAGACCAAGTCGCACATCAATTACAGCTCCAGCAGTGGCTAAAAAGGATCTACCAAGTCGTAGAGGATCATCAGGCTCAATCTCATACTTCTGTACCACAAAGTCCGTTGGAATAAAGTAGTTTCCAACTCTGAGAGGGATGTTCTCAAGAACTCCTTCTGGATACCTCTTCAATCGATCAGCTAGGAGAAGAGAGATTCTAATTGGCTGGAAGTTCAACAATCCTAATCTCTTAGCCACAAAGTATGGCATGAGATTCACACTAGAGCCAAGATCACACAATGACCTCTTAAATCTGTCTTTGTATATAGAACAGTCTATCATGAAACTCCCTGGATCCTTTAGTTTTTCAGGAATCCTATCATGAATAATAGCATCGCACACTTCAGAGACCATCAAGACACCTTCTTCTTCAGTCATGTTACTAGAAAGTATGTATGTAACACATCTCCTCACCATAGGAATGTTCTTAACAGCATCAATCAATGGGGCCTCAGTTAGCTTATCTCTCATCATCTTCATGTACTTTTCTAACTGAATCTCCTGCTTAGACCTCCTTGGGAAAGGAATTTTCGGTTTGTAGACTTTTTCCTCAACCACATTAGGTTTCTCTGGACAAATTGGCTACTCACGTCCATGGTGTCGATCGACATGGAAATGGTGTCGATCGATGCTTAACTTATTCGAATCGACCTTGGCGTCGGTCGAGGTCGATTTTGGTTCGTCATAAAAACTCGAAAGTGCTGTCGACCGACACGGATTTGTGTCGATCGACACAGAACCTGTAGATCGAGAATCACTCGAATTTTTCAGCTCTGAAGCCTTTACTTCATCTTTCTGATCAGCTTCGTCCTCTACCAAAACCGCCTTATCATTTTCTTTCTGAGATTGAGTCATCGTTTCCTTAATATCGACCTTTGCTTGTGTCACCCTAGCATCCAGATTATCAACTCTGCTTGTCAAAGTCTCCAATTTCCCACTCAGATATTCATACATGGAGTCTAGCTTCCCATGCAGATCTCATGTCATCTTATTTTGCCCAAGAAGCAGCTGCTCAAGCATGGACTCAATCTTTGTCTGCTCATTAGTGGGAGGAGCTTGGTGATATGAATGACCATCATCTCTCGACCTCGAGGCATATCTAGAAGCTTGTCTCTGTCCATGATAATCAGCCTCAGCTATATAGTTCACCTCTACAAACTCTTCAGCTTCTGAATCAGATCGAATTTGCCTCTTTCTAAGTAGGATGCTGTGGACAGAATCAATCTTGTCCTTTATCTCAGCTATCTGCAAGCTATCATCTTTGCCACCAGATTTCTGCCTCTCCTTATCAGCATTCTTGACACTATTGCTAGATATCAAGTTCTCAATAAGCTCTTTAGCTTCTCCTGCATTCTTGGAATAGAAGTTCCCATTGCTTGCTGCGTCCATAGCTCTCTGATACCAAAAGTCCAAACCTCTGAAAAATGCTCTTAGCCGCTGAACCTCAGAGAAACCATGATGTGGACAATCTCTCTGGTACATCTTGAAACGCGCCCAAGCCGCTTTCAGGGCCTCTGTAGGTCCCTGCTCGAATGTCAAGAGGTCTTGTCTAAGCTGTTCGGATCTAGCATCGACATAAAAGTGTCTAAGGAACCCCTTCTTGACTGCAGCCCAAGTAGTCAAAGATCCTGGTGGTAGCTGTTTCAACCAGTGATCTGCTTCTCCATTAAGAGAGAATGGGAAGAGCTTGCAGAAAAGATAATCAGAAGAAACTCCCTCAGCCTTAATACTGCTAGCCAATTCTTCAAATGTGTCTATGTGATCCATAGGATGCTCGCTAGAAAGACCATGAAACTGATGCTGTCCAACCAATGCGTAGTACTCTCGCTTCAGCTCAAAATCAGCTCTGGTAAATGAAGGTAGTCGAAGCGCAGACCGATTAGCGTAGAACAGATCCGGTATGTTGTAATCAGCAAGTGTTTTCTCGCGACCATCTTCCTCTCGTCGATGTTCCGTGCCCACGGCAACATCTGGTATGATGGGGTTTCCTTCCCCATCCTGTTTCTGACCCTTTGTGTTGCATATATGACCCTCCTGGTCTCGTAAAATGCCGTTCTCACCGCGAATCAGAATCACAAGTTCCACAGAAAGAATCCTTCTAAAGTGCTCAAGCTCTCGCTGTCTCTGGTCGCGGCTGGTGTCGATCGATTCACTATGAGTGTCGATCGACACTATGCGATTCCTGCGATACCAAATAAACAAGAACGTGACTAAACAGAAAATAAAAGAAAAATGCTTAGTCTAAATTCTAATACTGAATCTATCGGCGAACTCAAAGAGTCCTCGGCAACGGCGCCAAAAACTTGATAGCTTAGAGTTTTAATCATATTCTACTAGAAGTGCACAATTATGTGATTGTAGTATAAAAGGTATCGAATCCCACAGAGACTCTAGTTTCACGCGATAGACTATATGCAGTAGAATTAAGCTAAGCAAGACAAGTGAAAGCGGTAAAGAAAACAGTAAATCAGAGTAGCAAAGTGAACGGTGTGTAAGCAATTAACAAAGGTGTCAGGTTTCAGGAGTTCTCAGGAAGTCAGGAAATCAGATAGCAGATAATCAGGATTCAATCTATAGCGCTCTTGAACTAGAATCACAGAAGTAAAACTAACCAGCTCTCGCTGTGATAATTATCTATGTCTAACAACCTAGCAAGCCAACTCTCGTTGCGAATCCTAGAGTTCTAAACATGCATTAATTCCAAGTTCGTTCGTTCACAACTTCTCTAGACCAAATATCTTTGCGAATAGATAAGTTGCTCACACTAAGTTTATTCAGATTATGACTCACCCTCTCGCGCTATTATCAATTATCTCAGATCTAAACTCTAGGTGATCAGTCCAGAATTCAGTATTAAGCACAACTTAGGTGAAGAACTAGATAATGAATCCTAATCAATCAGTTAATCTAGCATTCCTTCAAATCCCTAACGAGAATCCCTAACCTAACAAGAGATCTACTCAGACATAGCAATCATAACAGAAAATATAGTCAAAATAGATATCATAGATGAATCAAAAAAAGTAAGAACAGGGGTTCGAAATCAGGTCTCTCTCGAGAACCAAACCAGCCCCAAATCTCCTAATCTCTCTAGAACAAAACTCTGAATAAAACATAAGAAAAGCTTAGATCAAAACTTAGCCTCACAAGTGGCTGTAAAACCTAATTAAAAGCTAAAACACGAATTGGGTCATTTTGTAATTATTGGAAACTTCTGGGTCAAGTTACAATTTCCAAATCTTCATTAAAACTCGCGAGATGACTCAGTCACGACCTTGTGTCGACCGATGTACAATACGTGTCGATCGACACAAGCGTCTGATATCGGCAGTGACTTCTTCTTCTCGGGCAATTGCTCCAAAATGCTCCAGAATGCGCCATAATGTCCAAGTAAGCTCCAAACGTGCTAAAACCTGTAAAGTACCTGAAAGGACTCGAAAGACTCTATAGAAGACTCGATTATGTATATATATCATGGCCCAAAACACCTAAAAACCATGATATATCAACTCTCCCACACTTAGCTCTTGCTTGCCCTCAAGCAAGTAAAGAACCAAAGCATAAGAAAAGAGGTTTGAAAACACAGAAACTCATTTCGTCTTAGGAACTTTCGCATTCACATTCACTTAGTAAACCACTGTAAACTTTCCTACAGAACTCAAGACCACAATATACTTCCCCCACACTTAGCAACTGTCCCAAGTAAACTCCACAATCCGATTAGGACATTCAAGTTCACCACACTAGCCTATGTATACTATTAGGTGAAGTCTCACAGAGGGAGTATCGAATCAATGGACACATGGACTCAACCTATTCAGTATCTGACCACCAAACTGTCGGTTTCTGGTTTCTTTCTTTTCCCTTTCTCCCTTAGCACTGATTTTTCCCCACTGGGTATCATTTTTTTTTTATCAGTGCTCTTCCCTTTTTATTGGGGTTTAACTTTGAATTTTTCCATAGATACACATGCGGTAATAGGGGTCTCTACCACTCCCGTGACCACTTCGAAGCTACTAGCTTATCCTCGGTTTTTATCTTCTTTTTTTTTTTACTTTCAAAGGAGGGGAAAATCAGAAACCATACTTTAGAACATGATCATAGGCTGTGCCAAACACATCAAAGGAATCCGACGATTACCAAGCCCCTAAGTGAGAAATTAAAGTCAAGATTAAGTGTGAGACTAGTGATGGATCCTCCGAATACCTGGTTAGATATGGGTGTCCTTGGTAAGTTGGTATGTGTGGTGTTTTCTAATAGTCATAGAGGTCCTGCAAGTTTGTCCAATGGTCATTTAGTTCCTATTCCATTGAAAAATTTCCTCAAAAAATCATAGATTCATACAACTTTTGACTCAATAAAACAATTTTGAAAACTAGTGAAAACATGGGACTGGCTCTAAGAAAATAAAACACAATGTCAGTAGCCACCTCCCCCACACTTAAACTGCATTGTCCTCAGTGTTATTGCAGCTTGGGCTCAGGAGAACAAGGTATAAATCAACAAAAAGCTCGGAAAATCAGAAACCTTACCTGCTAGCGTGGTCAGCGTCGACCGACACACAGCCAGTGTCGAACGACATGAGGCTTAGGTCGACACTAATCTGATCCAAATCGAGCATCCTCGATTATGGTCCGTGTTTTCGAGTTTGGTGTCGACTGACACTGAAGGGTGTCGATCGACACTGCTGTCTGCAAATCTGTTCATCACGTTCAGAAACACAAAAAACCAGAAAAATCAAAGAAACAAAATCCTAAAACCAAAAAGAAAAGAAAACTGACCGAACAGTGGGTTGCTTCCCACTCAGCGCTTGTTTTTAGTCATTAGGTTGACTATGGGTAGGAGATCAGACTCATGGGGGTTTCAACAGAAGCTTTGAGTACCTTTGCGAAAATCTCATCATCCATGGCGGCGTATATGCATTGTGTGCATGAGACTGACCGAGAAATTTGGGAATGACATCAAGGTCAGGTTGAACATTTCGTTTCCTAACTCTATTTCCTGCAAAATCAGCATCAGAGTTAGCATACTTAAAGTCAGAGAATGCATACCTTGGATTGATCAGATGTGGCTTAGATATGATGTTTGGAGCTTTCTGCTTAAGAGCAGGTATAGGCTTTGAAGATGTTAGAGCAGTCTCAGTATGAACCGCCATCTTCTCCTCTACAATCGCAGTCTCTGTTTCTATCTCAACACTGAAACTCTGTCAATCAATAGTGGATCTCTGCAACCCATCCATCTTGAACTGCAAAGGTTTATCTCCCAGGTGGAGATCAATCAGACCATGTCGCACATCAATTACAGCTCCAGCAGTGGCTAAAAAGGATCTACCAAGTAGTAGAGGATCATCAGGCTCAATCTCATACTTCTGTACCACAAAGTCCGTTGGAATAAAGTAGTTTCCAACTCTGAGAGGGATGTTCTCAAGAACTCCTTCTGGATACCGCTTCAATCGATCAGCTAGGAGAAGAGAGATTCTAATTGGCTGGAAGTTCAACAATCCTAATCTCTTAGCCACAAAGTATGGCATGAGATTCACACTAGAGCCAAGATCACACAATGACCTCTTAAATCTGTCTTTGTATATAGAACAGTCTATCATGAAACTCCCTGGATCCTTTAGTTTTTCAGGAATCCTATCATGAATAATAGCATCGCACACTTCAGAGACCATCAAGACACCTTCTTCTTCAGTCATGTTACTAGAAAGTATGTATGTAACACATCTCCTCACCATAGGAATGTTCTTAACAGCATCAATCAATGGGGCCTCAGTTATCTTATCTCTCATCATCTTCATGTACTTTTCTAACTGAATCTCCTGCTTAGACCTCCTTGGGAAAGGAATTTTCGGTTTGTAGACTTTTTCCTCAACCACATTTGGTTTCTCTGGACAAATTGGCTGCTCACGTCCATGGTGTCGATCGACATGGAAATGGTGTCGATCGATGCTGAACTTATTCGAATCGACCTTGGTGTCGGTCGAGGTCGATTTTGGTTCGTCATAAAAACTCGAAAGTGGTGTCGACCGACACGGATTTGTGTCGATCGACACAGAACCTGTAGATCGAGAATCACTCGAATTTTTCAGCTCTGAAGCCTTTACTTCATCTTTCTGATCAGCTTCGTCCTCTACCAAAACCGCCTTATCATTTTCTTTCTGAGATTGAGTCATCGTTTCCTTAATATCGACCTTTGCTTGTGTCACCCTAGCATCCAGATTATCAACTCTGCTTGTCAAAGTCTCCAATTTCCCACTCAGATCTTCATACATGGAGTCTAGCTTCCCATGCAGATCTCATGTCATCTTATTTTGCCCAAGAAGCAGCTGCTCAAGCATGGACTCAATCTTTGTCTGCTCATTAGTGGGAGGAGCTTGGTGATATGAATGACCATCATCTCTCGACCTCGAGGCATATCTAGAAGATGTCTCTGTCCATGATAATCAGCCTCAGCTATATAGTTCACCTCTACAAAGTCTTCAGCTTCTGAATCAGATCGAATTTGCCTCTTTCTAAGTAGGATGCTGTGGACAGAATCAATCTTGTCCTTTATCTCAGCTATCTGCAAGCTATCATCTTTGCCACCAGATTTCTGCCTCTCCTTATCAGCATTCTTGACACTATTGCTAGATATCAAGTTCTCAATAAGCTCTTTAGCTTCTCCTGGATTCTTGGAATAGAAGTTCCCATTGCTTGCTGCGTCCATAGCTCTCTGATACCAAAAGTCCAAACCTCTGAAAAATGCTCTTAGCCACTGAACCTCAGAGAAACCATGATGTGGACAATCTCTCTGGTACATCTTGAAACGCGCCCAAGCCGCTTTCAGGGCCTCTGTAGGTCCCTGCTCGAATATCAAGAGGTCTTGTCTAAGCTGTTCGGATCTAGCATCGACATAAAAGTGTCTAAGGAACCCCTTCTTGACTGCAGCCCAAGTAGTCAAAGATCCTGGTGGTAGCTGTTTCAACCAGTGAGATGCTTCTCCATTAAGAGAGAATGGGAAGAGCTTGCAGAAAAGATAATCAGAAGAAACTCCCTCAGCCTTAATACTGCTAGCCAATTCTTCAAATGTGTCTATGTGATCCATAGGATGCTCGCTAGAAAGACCATGAAACTGATGTTGTCCAACCAATGCGTAGTACTCTGGCTTCAGCTCAAAATCAGCTCTGGTAAATGAAGGTAGTCGAAGCGCAGACCGATTAGCGTAGGACAGATCCGGTCTGTTGTAATCAGCAAGTGTTTTCTCGCGACCATCTTCCTCTCGTCGATGTTCCGCGCCCACGGCAACATCTGGTATGATGGGGTTTCCTTCCCCATCCTGTTTCTGACCCTTTGTGTTGCATATATGACCCTCCTGGTCTCGTAAAATGCCGTTCTCACCGCGAATCAGAATCACAGGTTCCATAGAAAGAATCCTGCTAAAGTGCTCAAGCTCTCGCTGTCTCTGGTCGCGGCTGGTGTCGATCGATTCACTATGAGTGTCGATCCACACTATGCGATTCCTGCGATACCAAATAAACAAGAACGTGACTAAACAGAAAATAAAAGAAAAATGCTTAGTCTAAATTCTAATACTGAATCTATCGGCGAACTCAAAGAGTCCTCGGCAACGGCGCCAAAAACTTGATAGGCTCAGAGTTTTAATCATATTCTACTGGAAGTGCACAATTATGTGATTGTAGTATAAAAGGTATCGAATCCCACAGAGACTCTAGTTTCACGCGATAGACTATATGCAGTAGAATTAAGCTAAGCAAGACAAGTGAAAGCGGTAAAGAAAACAGTAAATCAGAGTAGCAAAGTGAACGGTGTGTAAGCAATTAACAAAGGTGTCAGGTTTCAGGAGTTCTCAGGAAGTCAGGAAATCAGATAGCAGATAATCAGGATTCAATCTATAGCACTCTTGAACTAGAATCACAGAAGTAAAACTAACCAGCTCTCGTTGTGATAATTATCTATGTCTAACAACCTAGCAAGCCAACTCTCGTTGTGAATCCTAGAGTTCTAAACATGCATTAATTCCAAGTTCGTTCGTTCACAACTTCTCTAGACCAAATATCTTTGCGAATAGATAAGTTGCTCACACTAAGTTTATTCAGATTATGACTCACCCTCTCGCGCTATTATCAATTATCTCAGATCTAAACTCTAGGTGATCAGTCCAGAATTCAGTATTAAGCACAACTTAGGTGAAGAACTAGATAATGAATCCTAATCAATCAGTTAATCTAGCATTCCTTCAAATCCCTAACGAGAATCCCTAACCTAACAAGATATCTACTCAGACATAGCAATCATAACAGAAAATATAGTCAAAATAGATATCATAGATGAATCAAAAAAAGTAAGAACAGGGGTTCGAAATCAGGTCTCTCTCGAGAACCAAACCAGCCCCAAATCTCCTAATCTCTCTAGAACAAAACTCTGAATAAAACATAAGAAAAGCTTAGATCAAAACTTAGCCTCACAAGTGGCTGTAAAACCTAATTAAAAGCTAAAACACGAATTGGGTCACTTTGTAATTATTGGAAACTTCTGGGTCAAGTTGCAATTTCCAAATCTTCATTAAAACTCGCGAGATGACTCTGTCACGACCTTGTGTCGACCGATGCACAATACGTGTCGATCGACACAAGTGTCTGATATCGGCAGTGACTTCTTCTTCTCGGGCAATTGCTCCAAAATGCTCCAGAGTGCGCCATAATGTCCAAGTAATCTACAAACGTGCTAAAACCTGTAAAGTACCTGAAAGGACTCGAAAGACTCTATAGAAGACTCGATTATGTATATATATCATGGCCCAAAACAACTAAAAACCATGATATATCAAATAGTCACAAGAAGAAGCTAACCAAACGTGCACCCCTTGATGTAAGAGCTGACAATCTATTACCCATCAGCCAGGAAAGCAATGGTAATGATAAACTTATTGTTTTGGAGAATATTGATGATCAGTATTGTTTGTGTAAAAAAATGGAACAACTTTCAAGGGCATGCCCAAGCCAGGTGATCAAAGATCTGTTTGATGATGCTGAGATCAACACTGAAGAGAATAAAGGAGAAGTGTTTGAAACCTTTTAATCTTCTACAACATCCACGATTGGTAATGAGCATATGGTGACCAGAAACATTCCAAGAATTCAAGATCAAGATAAGTGTTCTCTTACTTTTTATTCTGATTTTGTGATTCAAAATAAATTAACTTGTGAATAACTAACTGGTTTTGAACAGGTAAAGCCGAGAAGTTTTTGTTTCATTTTCACAGATCTATAAAGAAGATACACAAAATGAAGTACCAAAGAGAGCACCAATGGATCATGATCTGGAGCTCACAGCAAGCCTTGCACAACACCCGGTCTTTGATTTATTCTTTGGAAAAAACCAGAGCAAGCTCAGTAAGAAAACTAGTTCGATTGATGCAAAGCCTAGTTTGTTTGTGCTAGTCACTCAAGAAGAAGAGAAACGATTTTGTTTAAGCCATGTGAAAAAGATTTTTTGTTTCAAACTTGATTTTTTACAAACTGATTTCAAATTTTGAAACTCCTAAACTTGAAAAGTTTTTGAAACCAAAGAGTTTTCTACTTAATGAAGTGAGAGGTTTTAAACTTGATTTGGATTCATTCAGAGAAAACTGTGACATTTTGAGCTTTAATGTGAGAAATTGTTTTTTTGTTAAAAGGTTTTCTAATCCTAAACATGTACTCACGTTGAATCTTTAATTTTGGATATATTATAGTAGTTATGTTTTTATATAATTTAATGTTTTAGGGTTTGTATTTAGGGTTTAAGGTTTTGACTATCCCCAGATGAATTTGTGGCAAACTTATATTGATAAGGTTCAAGGTTACAACATCCACACTCCTTTTGAGATTTATTCTCACAAATGGTCATGTAGAAGACCATTGTGATTAAACATCAAAAGCATCAAGATATCATAAACTCTTATCTTCAAAATATCATCAAAAGCTAAAACTTTTGAAAGCAATAGTGAACCGCTAATAGTTTTAAGTCTAAGGTATTATTTGTGATTCGTGTGATGAAGCTATCAGCCAATGAAATTATTATGATTTACTTAATATATAATTATCAAAAATGATTTAAATAAAATAAAGTGATAAATTTTTTAAAAATGTTAAAATATTAAGAGATTTAAAATAATAAACTATGTATATAGAATAACTAAAATAATTTAAAACTAATTAAACATGAGTTATTATTCTTAAATATTTTTAATTAATTCTATGTTATTTACATATGTACTGATTTACATATTAGTTTTATGTATATATTTAATAGTTAAATTATGTTTTATAGTTTATGATTAAGAGTTTAAGGTTTAGAGTTTATGATTTATGGTTGGGATATATGGTTTGAGGGGGCTATGTACTAAAGTTTTAAGTTAATGTTTGAAAATATTAGATTGGAAAATAAAAATTCTCTATATAAAGGTTGAATCTTAGTTTTTGTTATGTTGTAGTAATTGAAGTTTTAGTAATTAGATTTTGGTTTATACTTTAGGGTTTTAGGGTTTGTTAGGGTTTAGGGTTTAGCGACTACTTGGTGACTAATTTTTCGGTCTCGACAATAGTCGTTAATTAGTCGTAATTTGGCGACTTAGAAACTAGTTTGCAATTGTATTACGACTACCAATATATATTCGTATAGTAGTTGCTAATTTATGACCAACAAAGATAGTCGCTAATTTAATCGCAAAATTAGCGACTACTTGATGTCTGATTTTTTCAGTCTCGACAATAGTCGTAAATTGGCGACTAAATTAGTAACTACCTTTTTAGTCGTAAATTAACGATTAATATATGACCATATTTTAATAGTCATAATACAGTCGTAAACTAGTCTCCAAGTAGTCGCAAATTTTACGACTACAAATATAGTCGCAAAAACGATGTTTTCTTGTAGTGTTGGGTCAGTCTCCTCAACTTGGAATGAATCTCACGTTGGTAGTGGCTAGGCAAAAACCTTCTTCTCATGAGGAGCTTCATTCTTCCCAAGTTTCAATAGGGTATCTGATCCCACCAGCTCAAGGCATAATCAAAAAACTCAGTAACAACTACCTTAGCCCTATTAATGTCTACATAATTTTGGCAGTTGAAACCAGATCAACCTTATTCTCCCAATCCAAATAAGAATATGTATTGTTTGTTCCATGGAAGGATATGATATTTATCTTAAGACCATTGAGATTCTCTTGCATAAGGTCCTTGCCTTCCCTTGCCCGTCTGGTTCTCCTCTACCTTCTTTGAGATGAAGGGTTATGGGTGTTGTAGTAGTAATGTGTAGCTTCATCTCTAGGATATCTTCTTTGTTCTATGCCTTCTTGTTTCCTTTCTCTACCAGAAGAATGATTATCTCAGTTTGTTTGATTATGACTCAGCTCCTGCTTCATGGTTTCAAACTTACCATCCTTCAGCTTTTCCATTTGCTTTGTAATTTGGGTTGTGATGGCTTCAATCATAAGTTTGTGGCTTATGTTATGACTTCTTTCTTCGTCCTCTTCAAAGATCTTGAAACAAATTAGACAAACTCAGCAGTAACTAGTCCTTACAGATTATGGTACTAAACACTCTTAGAACTGAAGAAATTAAAACAGAATCACACATGAACTACTAACAGATTTCGAATGATGATGATCAGAATAAGAGTGGTCAATTTCGAAATTATTTGAAGAACAAATTGTTTAATATCGATGATTAAACTTTGAAATGGACCACATGAAATGATGAAATCAAAGAGATAACAAGATGCAAACTATTGTTTTGGATATATTTGTGTGTGTGTGTGTGTGTGTGTGTGTGTGTGTGTGTTTGGGTGTACATATTTTCAATTAGTATATGTATGTGACCTTGATGAACGACTGTTTCATGTTTTTAGCTGATTGGCGGAATGCAATTGGCCTTGAACCTGAATAAGCTTATTTTGTTGGATGTGCTGCATATAATTTTGTGTAATTAATATTCAATAGAATGAATTACAAAGAGGAGCGTATGATACATTTATACAGAGGTTAAGAGAAGAAGAAAGAACCTACGATATTTAGGTAGTAAATACATAGATATTAACATAACTACATATATATACTTTCCATATCTTATACGCCCCCACAAGACGGATCAGCAATGGCGAGTCCGATCTTGGTCAAAAAATTTTGTAATCATGATCCTATAAGAGGCTTTGTGAGAGCATCCGTGAGTTGTTCGGCAGAAGTGGTATGCATGACCCGTAGTTGTCCTGATTGAAACAAATTGCGCACAATTGATAGTGAAGAGCTAAGTTCTTCATGCGAGAATGGAATACCGGATTTTCTGCAAGGTAAGTTGCACCAATATTTTCGCAATATATGGGCGGTGTAGTTTGCGATTTGAGGCCAAGTTCTTTGAGTAAAGAGTTGATTCAATAGACCTCGGATGCAGTGGATGTAATGGCAACGTACTCTGCTTCAGGGGATGAGCGCACAACACACTTTTGTTTCCTAGAAGACCAAGAGATCGGTTGGCTTCCATTGTAGACAATGTAGGCACTTGTGGTTGTGTAGTCATCTTTGTCCCCTGCCCAATCTGCATCTGTGAAAGCATGAAGAGTCAGCGTATTGTTTTTTGAGTAGAATATGCTGTGAGATTGAGTGCCAAAAATATAGCGCAAGATACATTTCACCGCTATACAATGATCGTCAGTTGGTTTATACATGAACTAGGACATCTTGTTGATGGCGTAGGAAATGTATGTATGTGTCAGAGAAAGATATTGGTGACCCCCAACAACAGCATGATATTGTGTCGGTTCTAGCATTGGTTCCCCAGTGTTGAGAGTGAGTGTGACAGAGGGGAAAAATTGTTGTTGGTACGGATTTTCAATTGGTCATCTTGTTCTTAAATAATATATTTGCAATATAACGACGTTGGGTTAGTAAAATACCTCGAGTTGTATGAGTAGCTTCAGTACCAAGAAAGTAAGAGAGAGTGCCCAATTACTTTATTGAAAATCGGTTGGAAAAGGAGGAAATCAAGTTGTTGAGCTGTTGAGAATTGGGCCCCGTGAGAATGACGTCAACAAAGACAAGCATGTATATGAGACCACCACTTTTGTTGTAGATAAAAACGGGCATCCTCTAGGAGTTAGTGAACCCGTAATGGAGCAATAATGCTTTCAATTCGTTGTACTAGGCGTATGGAGTCTGTTAAGACCATAAATTGCTTTGTTAAGCTTGCACACGACTTGTGAATTATCTTTATGTTTGAGCCATGTATACTTCATCATGAAGTTTCCCTTAAATAAATGCGTGACTAACATCAATTTGATGAATGGGCCAGTTGCTGGAGACTGAAACGATAAGTACAAGTCTTGTTGTTGCCGGTTTGATGACAGGGCTGAAAATATCGTGATAGTCAATGCTCGGACGTTTATTGAATGCTTTAGCAACAAGAGGCGTCTTAAACCTGTCAACAGAGCCATCATCATTACGTTTAATTGTGAAAACCCACTGTCAATGCTCGGCCGCTGATTGAATCTTATAGCAACAAGACGCGCCTTAAATCTGGTGTAAAATCTGGTGTAAAATCTGCAATATCAGACTCAAAAGAAGAACTAGTAACATGTCTTGAGGTATAAATTCGAGATGTTATGCGATCTAAACAAAAAATAGGCATTTTTTGGTGGAGTAACCTAAGAAAACACATGGACATGATCGATCGTCTAATTTTCACAAATCATATGATTTAAGCCAAGGGAAGCATGAACATCCAAAAATCTTTAATTTTGAATAATTGGTATTTGACCAAAACGACATTGAAAAGCTAATTTTTGAAAAAATAATTTGTGTCGGCATGCGGCTTATAAGATAAACTGCAGTAGTTAGTGCGTAAGTTCAATATGACTTTGGCATCGAAGCTTGTGACAAAAGAGAGAGAGACCAGTTTCGACAATATGTCGATGTCTACGCTCGGGTATGCCATAATGTTCTGGCGTGTGTGGAAGAGTGGTGAAATGAGAAATACCATTTGTCGATAAAAACTTGATAAAGCGATAAATTAACTTCCATTATCAGAATAAAGGGTTTTTCGTTTGTGTTAAAATCGATTTTCAACCAAAGTTTTAAACCGCTTGAAAATATCTAAAACTGGGATTTTTGTTTGAGTGGGTAGAACTACTTATACCAAGTAAAATGATCAACAAAAAATACATAATATTTGAAATTATCTATTGAAATAATTGGTGAGGTCCAAACATCAGAAAACACAACATCGAGAGGTTGAGACGAAAGAAGGGTAGAAGTAGAAAACGGAAGCTTATGCATTTTATTAATAGAGCAATCACTACAAGGCTTGTAAAGTAAATCTTTCGAAGACAATGGTAAATGAAATGTTAAATAGTAGTGCGTAAAACAGGTAATGCAGGATGTCCTAATCTAGCATGCCAATCAGATAATGACGTCTTTACTACAGACGCATAAGCAAGAGACAGAAGTGTCTACGATCCTTATTTTGGCCACTCATAAGTGCCACCTTTAGGTTTGTCTTCCAAATGAAGTGCCCCCGTATTCAGATCGCGAACCTGAAAATATGTTGGTATAATTGTGACAACAACACCATTAGTGGAGCATAGTTGAAAAACCAATATAATATTTTTGTCAAGAGATAGGAATGCATAACACATCTTTAAGAAAGAAAGGATTATGGAGAGAATGAAGAGATAAAGAACCAATATGTGTGATTTATTGGGCAGATCCATCACCGAGAAGCACATCATCACCACCATTGTATGGAGCGTGGAGAGAGAGATTTGAAATATCTGAATTCATGTGATGAGGAACACAACTATCGATTAGCCAAGTAGAGGAATTTTAACCTGAAGCCATATCCACATTTGCACGAGGCTGCCAATTCCGATAGGGACTTGCCGAACGCCAAGGTTGAGTTGATTGAGGTGATTTCCATTGTTGTGATGAGCCACAAACAATACAAAATTCTTGGCAGAATTTGGCATTGTGGCCTTGCGGGCCACATGCCTGACATCTTCCAAGTTATGATTGAAGTGTGTGATTGGTCGAGTGAAAGCTTTGATTAGAATTGTTGTAGTTATTCTGGGTTTTGTTGTCGCCTCGCCACTGAGTCTGATGTTGATGTTGTGGGCGTGAGTCTGCATCATTTGATGTGATTGGGCATGTCGTGCCATCTCTTCTTTGCACAAAAGCATAACTTCCTTGATAAGGAGGCGTCGCGAAGTTCCGAGAACGAAATTGGAGTATTGCGTCCATTCACAGCATCGACCTTGTAAAGAAACCACGATAGTGCTTAGTACTATCCCAAGACTGTAGTACCCGATAGAACCAAGAGAACAAACCCTCAGAGTATTAAAATTTTTATGGAAGAACACTTAGAGAATACTTGAAAGAATTTTAGAGGATAAGAGACCTTATGAAAAACACTCTTTATTTAAATTTGCTTTTTATTCACTTGTTCAACTTCTTGTACATATTAAAAATGAAGAAATGAGGAGGTATTTATAGCCTCCATAAGAGTCTTACATAATAATCTAGATATTTCTACTATAACCTCTTTATCCTATATATTTCATAAATCTCTAGAATTCTCTAATATTAATTTATTACAAATTTCTAGATTTTTTTTTACTACACAACATCTGGACTTTTCTATAAGAATATCTTACATAATTATCTTTTAGAATTCTTTAGAACATTTAGAGGAGGTGATGATCTCTAATGATGTTTCTAGAGAAATTCTAGAACTTCGGCTTAACTTTGGGTTTATTCCAATAAGGGTAATTGGATTATGAACCCAATATTAAGCTTGATCCAAAATCAAGTTTAACTTCAATACTCCCCCCTTAAACTTAATTTTGTCAACCATCCCAAGCTTTGAACGAAGTAAGTCGAACTGACCTTTCAGTAGCGACTTAGTGAAGATATCTGCAACGATATCTTAACTTCGAACTTCCAAAGCTTCAATTGTCCCATCAAACACCTTATGCCGTATGAAATGATGTTCCAATTCAATATGTTTTCCTTGCATGAAACACCGGATTGTTAGCCAGTTTGATAGCACTTTGATTATCTCTGTAGATGAAAACCGGCTTACTGATTGGCTCGAACAGGTTTTCAAGGAGTCTTCGAAGCCATATACACTCTTGAGCTGCGAGTGTTGAAGCTTTATAATCCACGTCAGTTGTATATAATGACAATGTTGCTTGCTTCTTGCTGCACCACGAAACGCTTGTGTCTCCACATAAGCACACATAGCCTGAAGTATATTTTCGATCATCTAGATCTCCACCAAAGTCAGCATCGGTGAAACCATAGAGTGAAACCTTGGTATTGTACTTGTACAACAATCCCATGCCAAGAGTTGTCTTCACATACTTTAAGATCTTTTCACCGCTTCTAGATGTGGTTTTCTTGGTTCTTGCATAAACCGGCTTACACGAGCAACCGAAAAGGAGATATCATGTCTTGTAATGGTTAAGTATAAAAGGCTTCCGACAAGAGATAGATAAGGTCGAGGATCGGGTAGCAAGGATCCTTCATCGCGTTTAAGCTTTATGTTCACATCCATGGGAGTAGTACGCGCCTTTCCCTCGTGTACTCCGAACTTCTGAACAATTCTTCTTGCCTAGCTTTGTTGGCCGATGAATATTCCATCATTTACCCTTTCAAACTCCAAACTAAGAAAGTTGTTCAGCTCACCCAACTTCTTCATCTCAAACCTTATCGACATATCCTCTTGTAAATGAGTTATTTCAGCATCATCATTCCCCTTAATTATCATATCATCCACGTAAAAAAGGACTATCACGTCGACTCTTCCATTCTTCTTGAAGAATAGACTTGGATCAGAATTTGATGGCACATACCCGCAAAACTGAAGAATCTGAGCAAGCTTTCCATACCAGGCTCGTAGAGCTTGTTTTAACCCATATAAAGCCTTATTGAGCTTGCACACATAGTCTGAGTGCTCTCTTGATTTAAAACCAAGTGGTTTCTTCATGAAGATACTCTTATCAAGTTCTCTGTATAAAAATGCATTCTTCACGTCTAATTGCCATAAATTCCAACCAAAACTTGCAGCTAAAAATAAAATTGAATGTACTGTAGTCATCTTTGATATTGGGATGAAAGTCTCATCATAATCTTCTCCATACTTCTGAGAGAACCCTCGAGCAACCAACTTTTCATTTAAATATGTCAATGCTCCCTTCCGTCTTCCACTTAATTCGATACACCCATTTGCAAGAAACAGGTTGGACATCCTTGGGTTTTGGAACCAAGTCCCATGTTTCATTTTTACTGAGGGCATTCATCTCCTCCTTCATTGAGGTCTCCTACTCATTAAGGCCTTTTGCTTCATCATAACATGATGGCTCATCTTTTTCTAATGGAGTTGCAAAGTAGCATGAGTAAGTAGTAACAAACTTGTCATCCTTGAACTGAGCAGGCCTAACAATCTTCCTTTTAGGCCGTTGATTAGCCATCGAACCATTATCTTCCTCATCCTCTTCTCCTTGGTCATTGCCCCCCTTTCACCTTGTGTATCCTTTTCAATACTTCTACTCCCCCATGGAACTTGGAGAACTGGTTCATCTACCTTGGATGAACTTGCACCATCTTACTCAACCAAGACTTGAGGTGGCCCATAAAATGAGGAAACTTCATCAAAGACAACATCACGAGACACAATATACTTATGTGTCTCAGGATCCATACACCTCCAGCCCTTGATTTTCTCATCATAACCAACAAAGATGCATTTCTTCGCCTTTGCCTCTAGCTTGGTCTTTTGAGAGTCAAAAACATGGAAGTAGCAGATTGATCCAAATATTATGAGATGTTTCACCATTGGCTTCTTCCCATGTATCATCTCATAAGGATTCTTCATATTGTTTGAAATTAGTGGCATCCGATTAATGACATAAGCTGCACATCTCATGTCGTCTGCCCATAAAGCTTTACGCAAGTTCTTATCATGTAGCCAGCTTCTGCATGTCTCAGTTAGATATATGATCTTCCTTTCCGCTACTCCATTTTGTTGAGGTGTATATGGACAGGTAAATTCTCTCTTTATACATTCTTTTGGCAAAAAGAGAGAAACTCCTTTTGTAACACGTTATCCGCTGACCGACGAGCTGACCGGTCAAAATTCAAACAAGAACATGACTGATCGAACCCGAGCAGGTCAATCGAGAAAAGTTCATCACAATACGAAGCCAGAGACAGTCCGGTTTGCGACAAAGGCTCGCACCATACCGTCCTTGACCCCGTTTTACCAAGCTTCCACAATACAAGGCCTTTCAGCTAGTATTGCTTCCACGAGTTGTGTCGGTTCCGACGAAACCAAATATCAGGGAAGCAATTTCATTTCTAAGTGTTTTAAGTCATTTAAATCCCTTAGCTAATTTAAATCGTATTCCAAAACAAACAGAAAATCAATAGGCTTCATAAAACCGAACCAAAATAAATCCAAATAATATAATCGAATCAAATCGCGGCCCAAAAGCTATCCCAAGACTATACCGAGGACCTCCCACGTCCGTCGAGCTAAGCCAAACCTGAAAACAACAAAAAGAGTCTAATGACTGATCTAAGATCACACAGCGAGCGGTCCCCACTAAAGGCTTTTAAGAATCTACTAAAGATAATCCCGCCCCAATACCCAAAATAACAGTCAAAAGAAATAAATAGCTGATCACGTGCCACCATGACGTTATGAGCTTCACAACACACAAATTATCTAACAATGCAAGAAAAACAGAGATCGAGAAAACTGCGGCATATGATCTCGATCGGACTCGATCTATCTAACGCGAAACAACACTAACACCACTGGGCCCACTATGCGAACTCGGTAACTTCCACGGGAACACTTAGCTACCGCCATGGTAACCACAAACTCCCCTCGACTGCTAGACGTGAACACTAAGTCCTACGACCTAGGACACTGCTCTTTGTCCATCGATATACAGCGACTCGAGCTACCCCTAGATAGCCTAAGCTTCCATGCAGTCTGGCCGTAGGACATGACCCCGTATTCTTCGGATCACACACCTACCGGCGTCACTCAGTAGGTTAACACCATAACCATAATCACCGCTCGAAGGCACGTGAACCGATCAGGCAACTACCCGAGGATCCAATTGAATTGGAAGTACCATAACGCTTTCATTCGACCTGCGGGATCTAACCCACCCTAGAGTCCTGATAACAATAAATAAATCAAGCAGACTCTCTGGGACTCTACACAGCAAGCAATACCGACAAGGTCAAACATAAATAAGAACACAACCAACGAAACCTAATTTATCCTGCAAGTCCTATTCATCAACCTTCAGACTACCAACCTTATCCTGTTCTATACCGGATTAGGTATCTAACAAATTTTTCCGGTCCTGTGACCGAGGTAAGTATCACACAACATGTCTATCCGGCCCAACACCGGAATAGACCAAACAACACAAACAACGAACTATCCGGCCCCACACCGGAGTAGTCCAACAAACAAGCATGCACACATTCACACCACATCAAATCCAACAACACACAATCAATTACTTAAGATAACTTGCTTTTAGTTTCAATCTCATCCTTTAATTCATTAGTCCGCTACCTTGGGTTAGTGGCTTACTAACCCTGTAGATGGCTCATCACCCATTAACACCTTTTAATTTATCTTCCTTAAATATCTTTTATAAAATCTTCGATTTGTCAGTTTAAGATCAGAAAACTTACTAATCTCCCAACATCTCATTGTTATTTAATTAAATCCAATTAACCCAATAAACCCAACTATTAACTATAAACCCATCCAGTTATTATATTTTAAAGTATGTTATGTCTTTTAACTGTATTTTAATTAAGTCATAGTTTCCGTATATAGATTCATTTCCTTATGTTCTTACTATCTTATATATGCATATAGGTCCTAATCATGCCAATATACATGAATGCATCAATCAATAATCAACCACGGCATAACAAAGTAATGCGGAGTAACTAACATGCATATAACAACCTAACGAATTCATTAATCAATCTGATATCAATCAATTAACCAATCAACCAAGTCAATCAACAGGCATGCAATCCTAGAACTACGACTTAAGTTTCCCGGGTCTACATGACCTATACTACATGCATAGTTAACCGAGTCACAATGGGTTGTAAGTGATGGATGACGGTGTGACGGAACTCCAAACCTTCCGAGAACGAACAATGGCTAAACTCGAACCTTCCCGAACCAATAAAAGATCCAAATGAAACTTTGAGCTAGAACCGTCCTAAACCGAAACAGTGACCAACTAAACCAATGTTGACCGCTCCAAACCGGCATTGACCAGGCATTGACTGTTGACCGAGCGTTGACCGTGGGTTGACCAAGATAAACGGGTTGACCAAGGCTTGAACCGATGTTGACCAAGATTGAACCGGGTTGAACCAACCCTAGCTTTGACCGGCGAGAAGAGGCTGAGTTGACCGGCTGCTCTAGTGACTTTCCTAGCGTTGACCGAGGGTAGAGACCCGTTGACCGGTGGGTAAGAGATTCTTCCAGTGAAGGCTACTCCGGTGAGGTGGCCGGCAGTGAGAAAACCGGCAAAAGAGAGCCATGACAGGAGGGAGAAGCTCACGGTGAGCGATCTCCTACGTTGACCGAGGGATTCGGTGTTGACCGCGGCGGAGCTCCTGAGATGATCCAGCGTTTTTGAAATCCGGTGAGAGAGGAGAGACCAGGGGAGTGGATCAACTGGCTGAGGAGGAGAGGAGAGATAGCGGAGGTCGCCGTCGGGAGCCTTCCGACGGCGGCTCCGACAAGATTCCAGCGACGGTGGCAAGAAGAAACCGGCGACGAATGAAGAGGAGGTGGAGGGGATCTCAAATATGTGAGTTGTTTTTTTGAGATCAAGCCTTGTTTTGGAGATATTTGGATAACTTGCAACTCAAGGTATGAAGAACACCATGAGTTTTCTTGAAGATCTTCAAAGAGAAGATGAATGGGGTTGGATTTTGTTGAATATGCAGAGAGAGTGAGAGATGAAGCTCGTTGGTGGTGAGAGGAGAGAGGCTGGAGAGAGATTGTGAGTGGTTTTTGGTGAGATAGAGTGAAGTGAGGTGATTAGATGCAAAACATGCAATGCATCAAAATGAATTCATTGAACCCAAAAGAGAGTATGTGGCACCAGCTGAGAGGGAGAGAAGGCCACCTGTCACCATGGGGAACAATCTGAGATTCTATACATTGAATCTCCAATCCATAAATCATCAATACTTTGATTAACTATGTTCGGTCCAAAATAGCTAAATCCGTTTTAATTCTCCAAAAACCCCGTAGCTTCTGAAATAAATTTTCCAATCTTCTTTTAAAAATCACTTGCACAAGAGTCATTTAGCAAGTCGTTTCACCTCATTCGGACTCTTGTAGCCCCCGTACCAAATCTTACAAGTTTATCGGTTTTATAGGTTTCCATCCCGATAGTCCGTAAAACTCTTTTTAAAAGTCCAATTCCACCACTTCTAGTCTTCTAAATGATTTTTTTAACTAAAAAGATAATCATTTTGCCCATCTAAGCTTTCGTCTCGCATTTTGGTAAAATTACTAAAATGCCCTCAAGTCTTGGAAATTACGAAAATGCCCATATTGACTTTCGATTCCATCTGCGCCAACTGATAACCTCTTGAACCAACACCTCTGACTTCCCCACTTTTATTTGATTTCCCCGAATTTCACAACACTGACTCGTCCTCCATTCCCGATACTTGCCTTGCCTGCAGTGCTTACTGCTTCCCATCGATATTCTGCTAATATCGATGTCTTTCCTTCCATCCAACTAAATCGCCATGCCCACACGCCTCTAACGTTATCGATCACTGAACTCCACACTTCACTGACTTCAAAATTGCTCTACCCACTGATAACCTTGAACTGATCCACACTGACACTGATGCCTTCCAAATCTCTTTGCTAACTCATCATACCCAACTGCTTGCTTCGAATCTGACTGCCACTGATACCCACACTTTTCTGAATACACACTATCTTGCTTGCGGCTTGGGTTAAACTACTTCACTGCTTCCTAGAAGTTCTCTTTGAAGGATTATGTGTGTGTTCATGGTTTAATTCACAGATTACATCTTAGCACACATAACTCAGATCTAGGTGATTTGCAGTTGAATCATACAGATCAGGATCATTACCTCTTTTAGAGTGCAGCGGATTGATTGGTAATGACGAGATCACTTAGAGCAGATTATCACCGGCTCCTCCTAGGTATCCACACGCTTACAAGCTACGGATCAGGCTGCTAGACCGAGGTGGAAATCACAGAGAGAGAGAGGACGGCACAGCTCAGAAAATCGCAGAAGCTTAGGGTTTCTGGCGCCTCTCTCTTGCCTTATATAAGCCCAAGTTATTAACTAATGGCCTATTAGGCTTTTGGGCCCAAAACACAAATCAGACAAAAAGCCCGTTTTTGTCTTGGCCCAATTCTCTGTACAAATACAGTAAATGCCTTTGCATCTTACCGTATTATTTCCATTTAACTTTCCTGTTAGCTATGGTGTGTGACCCTTTGGGATCATACAATACTGGTAATAAGTCCTAAACTTATAGATCATGAGCGGGCTCTAGCAAGTCATCATGATCACCCAGTATTTATGACTTATGTCTGATCTCGACACTTATCATACTTTCTAGAGATAGTACGGTAGATTTCAGGACATTCCCAACAATCTCCCACTTGTACTGGAATCCTACACAGGACATTCCCAACAATCTCCCGATTGTACTGGAATCCAACATTCCCTAATCCTTTTGTATCAATATCTCGATCTGGCATAAGGCAAGATGTGTGTCATCCTTATATAGCCAGACCATTTTCATCGGACCAGATTTGATACTGACAATGCAAACGACTTGGGCAAGTCCGTTTGGGAGTGGCCACTCTCTTACCAGCTATCAAGTCTCCGATTGGCCTAGAGATATTACCTCCGTTAAACGGCAGGGACAAATCCCATCTTGTTCCATCACTATGAACTACACACTTTATAATACACCCAACCAAGGTCCTTATAGCTCCCAGTTACGAAACAGCGTTAGACAATGATCAAAGCGCATCACTCCATGTGCAGCCACATGCATGCGAACTCAGGTCTAAGGACTATACTCTATAGTCGTATATGAGAACCTCTCATGACACAGATATTAATATCTTGTAGAGTTCTCATCAGCGGGCCATGTCCGGTCATATGCTTCCCTACATATACCTATGTGTCGACTTTGATGCCGCGCATCTATGACCCCTCGAAACTTGGTCATAAGTCTCAACACAATCTAGTCTCAAGTGGTTGTTGGTGTTCCAATTTCAACAACCTTCGACTATGGACACTATGATTTATGTCATTTCGTTAAATATGGGGTTTCAGGATCAAGTCTTACTCATGTACTTCGATGGCCCATATATAATGACATGAATCATTTTGGAACGATTATTTATATCACAGTTAAAATAATCCAGAAATCATAGATTTCATAAACATAAAATATTATGCTTACATGAACCTTTCAAAACAACTAAGTAAAGCCCTTTACAAACTCCCACTGAAATTAAGACTACATCTTAATTTCACTCATCCTACAGCTACAGTCTGCGACTCGTGCTTAGGCATAAGGAGTGGCTTCGTTAATAGGTTAGCAACGTTCTCATTCGATGAAACTTGCTTATCTACTTAACACCTCTGTCATTTATCTCACGGAATAGGTTATACCTACCCTCAAGGTGTTTGGACCTCTGATGTGCAGCTAGTCTCATCTATGCTGGGAATCACATCAAGTTCAGTAATGAACTCTTTCTTTCCAAACAACCTCTTTCGCTGCTTCTCAAGCTGCGAAATGTTCAGCTTGAGTCATGGAGTCAGCAACAGTGCCTTGCACCCCCAGACAGACACAAGATATAGCCGGACTGTGACCAGGAATTATCTTTGTCTATTGGAAACTTGCCTTTCAGACTCTACCGAATTTTAGCACTTCACTTTCTCCGTAAATCAAGAACTTATCCTTAGTATTTCTCAAATACTTTAGGATATTCTTTACGGCAATCCAGTGATTCTTTGCTGGATTTTACTGGTCTTTACTTGTCTTGCTTAACATTAAAGCAACATCAAAACAAGTACTTGTCATGGCATACATGATAGATCCAATTGCCGACGCATATGGAATCCTATCCATGCATTCAAGCTCAGCAGTTATCGTAGGACACTGCTTCTTGCTTAACGTATTGCCATGTGACATTGGCATAAAACCCTTCTTGGATTGCTGATTACGTATAGGACTTTGTCAATTTAAGAATCCTGACTTTGTCCTACCAGCTCTTTTGGATCTCTATCTTTAGATCCAAAATCCAAGAACTACGTGGCTTTACCCATGTCAACCACAAAACCAAATCCCAAGCCAGTCCTTTACCGACTGCAGCATTGGGACGTTATTTCCGAGAATTAGTATGTCATCGACATACACTATGAGAAATGCAACATCGCTCCCACTTATCTATTAGTAAACGCACGGTTCCGCTTCGTTCCTGTTCAAGTCAAAACCTTGACTACTTCAACAGAACGAAGATTCCAACTCCGATATGTTTGCTTCCATCCATTGATGGATCAATGAAGCTAACTTACACATAGTGTAATTTTCGGAGTCCGGGCTCACTTTCGCTTCTTTGAATTTCGCAGGTTCGTCGCTTTCAATGATCATCAGATCATGCGAACTTTCAATGATCATCAGGTTCAACTAATGACGAGAAATCACTCTCGGATTAGTAACTGATTCATTCAGATCTGCGAACAGGCTTTACAGGTGTAGATTCTACAGAAATCTGTAAATCCATCCGCTGCTCTCCCTCAACAGGTTGAGCAGCCTCCTGTATTTCTCGAATTTCTTCGAGTTACGCTTTTACTCCCACTGTTCTTCTTGGAAAGTAACTTCCCTCTTAGAAAACAGAATGGACGTAAAAAGTAACAAGCCTTGGTTTCCCTAGGACAACCAGCGAAGTAGCACAACTACAAATACTCAGTAAAGACGAATTTGGATCATTTCCAATCCACATTTATGTGGTGTCTTTCAACTGATATTAGTGGAACTATTTCAGCGTAAACTTAGATATTACTAGAGCGTTATTCTTAAAGAATATCATGGAAGATTCATGTGACTCATCTTTAATCATTTCTAATAAGATCTGATTCTTTCTCACAGAAACACCTCCAGGTTTTCAGGATAAATGAGCTGTGAAACGACTTCACACTCATTCAGATGATCACACCATCAATGACTTAAGTATTCTCACTCGTTATCTAATCCAGAGTCTCAATACTTTTGTCACTCAGATTCTATACCTCATTTTGGAACTCTTTCGATCATATCAAAGAATTCCGACTTGTGTCTCATCAAATGAACACAGTCATACTCACTGAAGTAATCAGTAGAGACAATGAAGTACAGGAAATTTTCTCTGGCATTACTGCTCATCGGACCACATACATGAGTATGTTCAATCTCCAATAAGCCTTTGGGCCTTTCTCTAGCTCGGCTAAGATGGGCCCTTTGTCTTTTGGTCTAGTAAGCAGAATTCAAGTCTCATAAGATATCCATTCAAATGAGTCCAAAAGTCCATAACTATGGGGTTTCTGAATCTGACTTACTCTATGTGACCAAAACATTTACGCCAAGAAAATCAGGTTTAATTCATCAGGTTTAAACCAATTCGGTATTTATGTTACATTTAGGCACTCTTTGGTTTAAGATATAAAACCCATTCCTTGAATAGGGTGCTACAATTAACATTTCATTAAGATCAAAAGAACAAAACTTGTCTTTATCAAAATGAAAAACATTCAAATTCTTACAAGAAAATGAAAAACTACTATGCGTAAAGCAGGTACATTGTAGCAATTACTTAATACAAAACCAAGCCTCAAAGGGATCTATAAGTGAAAACCCTACGGCTGAGGCAGCATCCCAAGCTCCTTCCAGACACGCAGTTCCACTTGCCCTTCTTTCAAAGTTCTACTGTTGCTCAGGCTCTGCATATTATAACAAATATCAGTGCCACAACCAGTATCCAATACCTATAAGGTATAACTTGAAGTAATAACATGAATACCTGAGGAAGTAGTTTCATACATCAACTTCAACTCCTCATAATCTTCCATGAATTTAATGCAATCTCTTTTCCAATGCCCAGTCTCTTTACAGTAGCAGCACTTACCAACGCAAGAGGTATCTGATTCGGGCTCAGAAGACACACGCTTGCCATGATTTAAAATCTGGACAACTTTGTCTTCACCCTTGTCAGCATTAGGTTTAGGAAACCTACCCTTCTCCTTCATGAGATTGTACAGGGTACTCTTCACGTTTGGCTCAACTGTTTTGAGCATATCATGCAGTTCAGTCAGCGTCTTTGTTAAGCCTTTCTTGATATAGTTCCTTCTGAACTTATCATAGCTTGACGGCAGTGACTGCAGAATGATCTCAGTTGCCAATTCCTGGCTAACTGGATAATCCAGTTTCCTCAGGTTATCAACGTAACCCATCATTTTACTGACATGAGGACTTACTGGATGATCATTTGGTAGCTTGCAGCAAGTGAGAGATTTAACCAACTGGTATCTCTCCACTCTTACCTGCTCCTGAAATTTCAATTTCAGGCTGCTGATCATCTCTATTGGCGACTCCATGTTCTCATATTGCTTCTGCAAGTCTGAGTCCATGGTAGCCAATATCAGACCATGCACATCTACCGCATCATTATAATGCTTATTCCAAGCATCATATACAGCATGAGTGGCATTGGACCCGATCCTCTCGGGGAGAGTTTTCTCAAGGACATAGTCCTTTCTCTCATGCCTGAGAACTAGTCTCAGGTTCCGCGACCAAGTCAAGAAATTTGATCCGTTCAGTTTGTCCATCTCAAGGACAGACCGGATCGAGAGAGTGTTTTGATTGTTTGTGCTTGTCATAGCTGAAATTTAGAGATAAATAGAGTTTTAGTTATTTAGTTCATAAAAGAGTAATCTTAATAACTTATAAGAAAACTCGCATTGCATTCAAAATTTCTTTGTTTAACCTCATAAGAATGCAATGATTCCGAGACCCATGTTCAGCTAAATCCAAAGTGGGCCACTGGCCGTCACCCGGAATTAGCTTTACTTGGTAAGCATACACACAGCTAGTTACATCTCATATAACTCTCGGTTGTGAATTGGGCCCAAGGCCCAAAACACCAGATGTCTCAAGGCCCGGGACTCCCGATGGCCCAGTCAAGGAAACCAATCTCTTACAGCCAAATAATCACTAAAGTCTGGGACTCCCAATGAAATTAGTGACTATATACTACTTTACTTACGCAAAAACAGACACCTCACACTGTAAGCCATATCTGTAATTAAATAAGCGTTAAGTAGTTGACAAGATTGGAAAGACACCCAAGCTTGATATTGTTTTTGAGGATTTTCAGTTTTATTTCCAAAAATAGAAGATTACTATTTTGGGAAACTTACTTATTTTAGAAACTTTCTAAATTTAGTAACATACTAAAATAGAAATTTCTAATTTAATATTTTATAAATATTTTGGGATTGGGTCACAAATTATAGGCCCAATTCTTGGCCCAAGACCATAGAATTCCAGTTGGCCCAATAATTTGACATAACCGATTCGGTTTATTAATTCTGGTCCAAGACCAAATTAACTATCAAAACCATCGGTTATTTACTAAACCAGACTAGCTCTAAATTATTTGGTCCAACCAAATCAAACTTAGACCAGCATTCGGTTTAGGTCATAATTCAATTTTGAATTTCAATCCGGTTTAACCAGAAATTAAATAATACCAATTGTATTAAATAATTTCCAGCAAACCGCGATTTGGGTTAACCGCTTAAACCACCAATTAAATTGGATCGGTTCAATTAAGTCCAAAACCGGGAAGAAACACCTAGTGTTTTAGCCAATTTGACCTAACTTGCGGTTTAAGGCTTTAAACACACGATTAATTAAATAATCGATTAATTGATTCATACCATAATATAATAAAAGATTATACCATATCGCTAACCAATTGGTTACGATCATGATCATGTGTCAACAGCTTATGATTAAACAAATCGTAACAAATTAACAAACGATTAACACAATCACAAACCAACAGTCAAACATGTTTTTGTCCTTTTCTTATTCAACAATAACAATCGAGTCATGTAATCCCAATTCAATAATTGATCAGATTGAGATATTGACTAAAAGACAAAAGCAACATGTGCGATTCATACTTCCAATTCAATAATGAAAGCGATCGATTAATTATAACTTAACCAATTCAATAATCGATTGTGACATAAGACAAAACCGGCTTCATCGTTTCATAATTCAATTAATGGACAAAACCGATTCTCTTTTATAAGCGAATGATATCACTCTTCAATTCGATAATGGATTCACTAAAGACAAAAGCACATCGTTGATAATCGATCGTGTGAATAAGCAACATTCGATTATCACCAAAAAGTCAACATTCGATTATATTCAAAGATCCAAGCAGCAAAAACCTAAGAACCTGGCTCTGATACCACTGAAGGATTATGTGTGTTTTCATGGTTTAATTCACAGATTACATCTTAGCACACATAACTCAGATCTAGGTGATTTGCAGTTGAATCATACAGATCAGGATCATTACCTCTTTTAGAGTGCAGCGGATTGATTGGTAATGACGAGATCACTTAGAGCAGATTATCACCGGCTCCTCCTAGGTATCCACACGCTTACAAGCTACGGATCAGGCTGCTAGACCGAGGTGGAAATCACAGAGAGAGAGAGGACGGCACAGCTCAGAAAATCGCAGAAGCTTAGGGTTTCTGGCGCCTCTCTCTTGCCTTATATAAGCCCAAGTTATTAACTAATGGCCTATTAGGCTTTTGGGCCCAAAACACAAATCAGACAAAAAGCCCGTTTTTGTCTTGGCCCAATTCTCTGTACAAATACAGTAAATGCCTTTGCATCTTACCGTATTATTTCCATTTAACTTTCCCGTTAGCTATGGTGTGTGACCCTTTGGGATCATACAATACTGGTAATAAGTCCTAAACTTATAGATCATGAGCGGGCTCTAGCAAGTCATCATGATCACCCAGTATTTATGACTTATGTCTGATCTCGACACTTATCATACTTTCTAGAGATAGTACGGTAGATTTCAGGACATTCCCAACACTCTTGTCTCTCGGGTTCGGTCTCGTGTTCGCGTCACATCGTCCATCTTCTCATGTACCACAACAACAACACAACACTGGAGTGGTTAGATCTTTTTCTAACTTACTTCTGACATCACTTTCTTATAGAGATATTGTTATCTAGTCATGTACCCAACGGTCACACATGGCTAGGTAACAATACCTTATAAATCCGCTTATCACAAGATAAGTTTCCTATCAAATCTACTAATGCAGTAATGCTTACCGTCCAACTAACAACTTAACGAAATGATTAATGCATTGATCCAAAATGACAAGTACCAAATTAATGATTCCTCACTAGCGATCTACCAACCTAGCGATCAAACAAATGCACTTCGAACAACCTAGCGATCAAACAAATGCAACACTAACAATCTTAACGATCAAACAATTCATTTCTATTAACCTAACGATCACGCAGATGTAATGCTACCAACCTAACGATCAAATGAATGTAGACCTAGCAGTCCTAACGATCAAACCAACACAATGCATCAATGCTAAACAGAACATGCTAACACTCTAACGATTAATCAGATGCAGCAATTCAAAATTACAAACTAGCAATCTAGCGAATAAGCAATGCATCAATCACACACGCAATCAAACATTCCTAAAATCAAACAACATCACACAAACAAGAAATCAATCAATCAATTGGCTCATCCTCACGAAAATGTTAATGCGGTCGTCTCATGGATCCTGGTGAGTGATCGCTTGTTCCGACCATCATTTGTTTTCACATCGTAATTGTATTGCATTCACAAACCATCATATGCATGCAATAGAACTACTTTGTTACTCAAAATGATAAATCGAAATACTCTTCATCCACTACGTACATAAAACATCCACATCCATATATAAGAGTTTTAGTACAAAGTTTAGTCAAAGCCTACTACAAGCGGCCACCCATCATACCCAAAAAGAAAACGCCGCTACAAGTCCAAAATCTTCAGTGACGAATAATAAGCCGATCTATATACAATAAAAAATCAGTTAGAGCCCTACTTACCTAACCAAAAACCTCCAACAAGAGTGATACACCCCACAGAGGTGGCAGTATGGCTCGTGGAAGTATTCACTGGCAGGTGTGCCAGGGGGATGGTGTGGGTGTGCAGAGCAGGTGGATGGCGCTGGAGTGAGCGCTGCACTAGGGCGCGGTTCGGCGATCGGGAAGATAGGCGCGAGATGCCCGTCGTAGACACAAACGATATAGGTAGCCGGTGGCGGCGCCGGCTGGTACGGCTCGTGGTAGCTCCGCAAGCGAAGCAAGGGGGATACTGAGACCGCTTCGATGACTGAGGTTCAGGTGACGCAGCCTGAGGGAGTAGATGCTGCTGAGCATCGATGTGCTGCTCCAGGATATCCGCGAGTAGGCCGGTCTGCTCGGCCAACTGCTCCTCCCACTCGCGATACTGGGACGGGTCGATGGGATCCATCGGGAGATTGAAGTCCGGAAGTGAGTCCAAAAGGAAGTCACCTGGACTGTACAACTCCGGTCTGGTGGGTACCTCGGGGAGAGGCACCTGCTGCAAGGGCGAGAGAGGAGGTAACATTGGCAGTCCACTACCCGATGCTCCGAAGATAGAAAGATATATGACACAAGGGTTGTCAGAATCTGCATCATCCCTGAGAACTGCAGGGAGAGGAGATGGAGGTGCCGAAGCGGGTAGTACTGCTGCGGCTGCACCAACAGGAGCACGAAGATGAACTGGGGCTCGGTCTGAAGTACGTGAACCCTCTGCTGAAGGTAGGGTATGTTGCCCTGGGCTAGCCGGACCGGATCCGACTGACTCACAGTCTCTCATGACGACGACGTCTGTCCACAACACACACACCAAACCCTCCTGGGGCAGGATGTTGTGGGTCTGCAACCAAAAACACAAAAAATTTAGTACAATCCTACTAAAAAATCTAACTTACCCATCCCCCCTCGGGTTTGACGGATGCAACTCGGTTTCCTAATGGATGCTTGGTGACTCATTTTGAATCGATAAAACATTGAAAAACTTAGAAAATGCAATTGTTCGAATCCATGACGAACCATGCTCTGATACCACCTTTTGTAACGCCCCCTTTCCCGTTATCCGCTGATTGACGAGCTTACCAGTCAACAATCAAACAAAAACATCACCGATCGAACCCGACCAGGCCAAACGAGAAAAGTTCATCACAATACGAAGCCAGAGACAGTCCGTTTTGAGACAAAGGCTTGCACTATACCGTCCTTGACCCCATTTACCTCGCTTCCACAATACAAGGCTTTTCAACCAGTATTGCTTCCACGAGTTGTGTCGGTTCGGACTAAACCAAATATCAGGGAAGCAATTTCATTTCTAAATGTTTTAAGTCTCTTAAATCATTTAGCCTATTGAAATATTATTCCAAAACAATCGGCAAATCAATATGCGCCATAGAACCGAACCAAAATAAATCCAAACAATATAATCGAATCAAACCGCATCCCAAAAGCTATCCAAAACTACACCGAGGACCTTCCACGTCCGTCAAGCTAAGCCCAACCTGAAAACAACAAAAAGAGTCTAATGATTGATCTAAGATCACCCAGCGAGTCGGTCCCCTTTAAAAGGCTTCCAAGAATCTAATAAAGATAACCCCCCCCCCCCCAAAAAAAAAACCCAAAATAACAATAAAAAGAAATAAATAGTTGATCACGTGCCACCATGACGTGATGAGCTCCACAACAAACAAGCATTCTCTAACAATGAAAGAAACACAAAAATCAGGACCACTGCGGCACATGATCTCAATCGGACTCGATCTATCTATCGCAAAACAACACTAACACCACTGGGCCCACTATGCGAACTCGGTAACTTCCACGGGAACACTTAGCTACCGCCATGGTAGCTACAAACTCCCCTCGACTCGTAGACATGAACACGAAGTCCTACAACCTAGGACATTGTTCTTTGTCCATCGATACACAGCGACTCGGGCTACCCCTAGATAGCCTAAGCTTCCATGCAGACTGGCCGTAGGACATGACCCCATATTCTCCGGACCACACACCTACCGGCGTCACTCAGTAGGATAACACCATAACCATAATCACCGCCCGAAGGCACGTGAACCGATCAGGCAACTACCCAAGGATCCAATTGAGTCAAGAGTACCATAACGCTTTCATTCGACCTGCGGGATCTAACCCACCCTAGAGTCCTGATAACAATAAATAAATCAAGCAGACTCTCTGGGACTCTACACTACAAGCAATACCGACAAGGTCAAACATAAATAAGAACACAACCAACGAAACCTAATCTATCCTGCAAGTCCTATTCATCAACCTTCACACTACCAACCTTATCCGGCTCTATACCGGATTAGGTATCTAACAAATTTATCCGGTCCTGTGACCGAGGTAAGTATCACACAACATGTCTATCCGGTCCAACATCGGAATAGACCAAACAACACAAACAAGGGATTATGCGGCCCAACACCGGAGTAGTCAAACAAACAAGCCTGCACACAATCACACAACATCAAATCCAACAACACACAATCAATTACTTAAGATAACAGGCTTTTAGTTTCAATCTCATCCTTTAATTCATTTAGTCCGCTACCTTGGGATAACCCCGTAGATGGCTTATTACCAATTAACACCTTTTAATTTATCTTCCTTAAATATCTTTTAAACTTTTCGATATGTCGGTTTAAGATTAGTAAACTTACTAATATCCCGACATCTCTGTTATTTAATTAAATCAAATTAACCTAATAACCCCAACTATTAACTATCGTGTATATGCATATAGGTCTTAATCATACCAATCTACATGAATGCATCAATCAATAATCAACCACGGCATAACAAAGTAATGCTGAGTAACTAACATGCATATAACAACCTAACCAATTCATTAATCAATTCGATATCGATCAAATAACCAATCAACCAAGTTAATCAACAGGCATACAATCCTAGAACTACGGCTTAAGGTTCTCGGGTCTACATGACCTATACTACATGCATAATTAACCGACGCACAGTGCGATGTAAGTGACGGATGACGGTGTGACGAAACTTCGAACCTTCCGAGACCGAATAGCGACTAAACCCGAACCTTCCTGAACCAATAACCGATCCAAATGCAACTCCAAGCTAGAACCGTCCTACACCGAAGCGTTGACCAACTAAACCGGTGTTGACCAGGCGTTGACTGCTCCTAAACAGCGTTGACTGAGCGTTGACCGTGGGTTGACCAAGCTAAACCGGTTGATCAAGGCTTGAACATATGTTGACCAAGATTGAACCGGGTTGAACCAACCCTAGCTTTGACCGGGGAGAAGAGTCTGAGTTGACCGGCTGCTCCGGTGACGTTCCCGGCATTGACAGATGGTGGAGAAGCGTTGACTGGTGGCTAGGAGATTCCTCCGGTGAAGGCTACTCTGGTGAAGTGGCCAGCGATGAGAAAACCGGCAAGAAAGAGTCACAGCCAGAGGGAGAAACTCACGGTGAGCGATCTTCGACGTTGACCGAGGGCTCCAGCATTGACTGCGGCGGAGCTCTGACGATGATCCGACATTTCTGAACTCTGGTTAGAGAGGAGAGACCAGGGGAGTGGATCAGCTGGCAAAGGAGGAGAGGAGAAGCTGAGCAGTGGAGGAGAGATGGCGGAGGTAGCCGGTGGCGGCTCCAGCAAGATTTCGGCGACGGCGGCAAGAGGAAACCGGCGACGAATGCAGAGGAGGTGGAGGGGATCTCAAATATGTGATTGGTTTTATGAGATCAAGCTTGGTTCTGGAAATATTTGGATAACTTGCAACTCAAGGTATGAAGAACACCATGAGGTTTCTTGAAGATCTTCAAAGAGAAGATGAATGTGGTTTAATTTTGTTGAAGATGGATAGAGAGGGAGAGATGGAGCTCGTGGGTGGTGAGAGGAGAGAGGCTGGAGAGAGTTTTTGAGTGGTTTTTGGTGAGATAGAGTGAATGATAGTGAAGTGAGTTGATTAGATGCAAAACATGCAATGAATCAAAATTAATTCATTGAACCCAGAAGAGGGTATGTGGCGCCAGCTGAGAAAGATATAAGGCCACTTGTCACCCTGGGGAACAATCTGAGATTCTATTCATTGAATCTCCAATCCATAAATCCTCCATTCTCCGATTAACTCCGTTCGGTCCAAAATAGCCAAATCCGTTTTACTTTTCTAAAAACCATGTAGCTTCTGAAATAAATCTTCCAATATTATTTTAAAAATCACTAGGCTCCATAAGAGTCATTTAACAAGTCGTTTCACCTCATTCGGACTCCCGTAGCTCCCGTACCAAATTTTACAAGTTCTATCGGTTTTATCGGTTTCTATCATGATAGTCCGTAAAACTCTTTTTAAAAGTCCAATTCCACTACTTCTAGTCTTCTAAATGACTTATTTAATTAAAAAGAGAATCATTTTGCCCTCTAAGCTTCCGTCTCGCATTTTGGTAAAATTACCAAAATGCCTCTCAAGTCTTGATCTTCTGGCCTTCATAAACTCCCATTCATTATCCGTCCTTAGAGTCTTGATCTTCTGACCTAACTCTCCTTCCACGGTGATCTTGATTCTTGAAACCTTGAAAATACTTTAGACTTTTCCTTCACAAAGTTTACCCAAGTGTACCGTGAGAAATCATCAACGAATAGCAGCATGTAGAAAAACCCGGAATAGAAGGATGTTCTTGTCGGACCCATCAAATCTCTATGGATCCTTTCCAAAGTAGCACCGCATCGTGCGGTAGAATTTTCAAATGAAAGTTTGTATGATTTTCCATACTAACAACCTTCACAAAGTTTTCCTTCATATTGAATCTTCAACTTCAGGAGCCCATTAACTAAATCCTTATTCACAATGACCTTGAGCTTAGTCATTTTTATATGACCAAGCCTAGCAATCCATATGAAGGCATTATCATTGGTGCTCATCTTTTGAACATATGAGTTAGAAGCTGATAAAACATATAGATCTTTGACTCGTGCCCATGTATGATCCACATCCACCTTTAATGATCTCTAATGATATTTTAGAGAAATTCTAGAACTTGAGCTACTTTGGATTTAGTCCAATAAAAATAATTGGATTATGAACCCATTATTAAGCTTGATCCAAAATCATGTTTAACTTCAGTAGACCTTTGGCTTGTAATCCTCGCTCAGACCAGAAAGTTGTTGGGAATGTCCTAAAATCTATTGTACTGACTCTAAGTGTAAGTTGGATTGTCGAGATTAGACAGTCATATAACACTGGGTAATCATAATGCTTTGCTAGAAGCCACTTGTGATCAATAAGTTTAGAACTTATTGCTAGTGTTGTATGATCCTACAGGGTCACACACCTAAGCAAACTGGACATAGAATAAGAGGTTGATCATTAATGTAATGATCTGATAAATGCATATTTGATATGCATTCAATATCGAGTTTCTGAGGCAGTGTCGATCGACACAGCATGTGCATCGATCGACACAAATCGCGAATGACCCGATTAACTTCGGTTTGATCGTTGGTTAATCAGGTCGTGGTATAAGTCAACATATATAAGATATATGGTCGACTTTTACACTTAATCTAACCTAATTCACAGCCACCAAAAGAAACAGAAAACCTCTTGAGAGATCTGATCTCTGACGGCACTAGCATCCTAGCTGTTCAGTTTGTGTGCGTGTGGATACCAGAGGCGAAGTATTTGAGGCGTTCAAGGATCTCGATTACTTGCAAACCTTCCGCTGCCAATCTCCAGGTAACTTCGAGATCTATAGATTCAATATACATGAACCCTAGATCTTAGGGAATGGAATTTATACCTAGGGTTGCTAATCTGATTAGAATTGCTAGAAATTCCAACAGTGGTATCAGAGCCTTAGGGTTTTATTGAATCAGTAGCATGTTGATTAGATTAGTTGAATCTGAACCTCTGTATAGTTGATACAAGCAAGCTAAAACTCGTTTTAATCAAAGTAATCTAGTTTAGGTTTTTTGCTTGAAAAACGATTAGGGTTCATCGCCCTGTGTCGATCGATGCAAATCCGGTATCGATCGACACATAAGGATGACCCGAATAAAACTTGGGTTTAACCTAACTGTGACGATCGACACAAGAGTTGTGTCGGTGGACACAGACCTTACGGTCAGGATAATTGGTCCAATTGGATTGGACCAATTATCTAGCTTGGTTAAACCGCTAAAACGGTTTATTGCGATTGAGCTGATAAGGTTAGCATCGACCGACACTAACGTAGTGTCGATCGACACTAATGTAGTGTCGATCGACACAGACCGGTTATCATAAAACCGGATCAATTGGATTGATCGGTCATCGCAAATTGGTTTTGGTTAATCTGCATCGATCGACACTAAAGTAGTGTCGGTCGACACAAGATCCGCTGATTTAGGTTATTGAACCTGAAATCACAGAACCAAACCAAGATAAATCAATTAATTAGAAGAATTAAAACATATTAAAACTGAACGTTTTAAAGGTTCTGTTCCTTAAACTAAATATCAAGTAATCCTTGATGTCTTCCCGATCTTGTCAACTGTTAAGACTCGTTTCATTGTGCGATAGATTTGCAGTGCAAGATGTCCACAATTACATGAGTAAGACAGGAGGTAATCGTGTTGATGGACTTGCAGTGCAAGACATCAACAATTACATGACTTAAGAGATTGGTTTACTTGACTGGGCCATCAAAATCGTTTTGGGCTTAGAGACATCAGGTGGATTGGACATTAGATGTCAATCCACAACCAAGAGTTATATTGGATATAACTAGCAAAGTTGTTGCTTACCTAGATAGCTAAAATTTGGGTAATAGCCAGTGGCTCACTCAAGTTTAGTGAAGTATGGGTCTTGGATCATTATATTCATTTGAGGAAACATTGTTTGAATATATTGCGAGTCTTCTTAATAGTTAAGATTTCTCATTTCTTGAACATCATAACTAAACCTCCCTTGTTTTCAGCTATGTCTAGCGCAAACCATCATAACAATTTCTCCCTGCGATCCGTCCTTGAGAATGACAAGTTAAATGGATCCAACTTTCTTGAATGGTATCGGAACTTGAGAATTGTTCTCAAACAGGAGAAAAAGGACTATGTCCTTGAGAAAGTTCTCCCTAAGAAGTACCGAGTCAATGCCTGGCAGTCAGAAAAGGATGCTTGGGATAAGCATTCCAATGATGTGGTCGATGTGTGTTGTCTCATGTTGGCTACCATGAACTCGGATTTGCAGAAGCAATTCGAGAACGTGGAGTCGCCAATAGATATGATCACTAACCTGAAAAGTATGTTTCAGGAGAAGGCACAAACTCAGAGATACCAGACGGTTAAGTCTCTAATTGAGTGCAAGCTACCAAAGGACGTACCAGTTAGTCCTCATGTCATTAAGATGATGGGTTATATTGATAACCTGGGGAAACTGGATTGTCCCATTAGCCAAGAGTTGGCTACTGACATCATTTTGCAGTCACTGCCGTCAAGCTATGATCAGTTTGTTATGAACTATAACATGAACAACTTGACAAAGTCTTTGACTGAGTTGCATAGGATGCTCAAGACTGCAGAACCTAACATCAAGAAGGACACCCCAAATGTCCTTATGGTACAAAAGGGTAACAGGTTTAAGAAACTTGGTAAGAACAAAGGTAATGGCAAGACGAGCTCGATTGTGAATCAAAGCAAGTCTAACCATGCTCCTAAGGTTAATCATGGTCCTTCTTGTAGGATTATGTGTGTTCATGGTGTAATTGTCAGATTACAGCCTAGCACATAATTATCTAGGATCTAGGTGATTTGCAGTTGAATCATACAGATCAGGATCATTACCTCTTTTAGAGTGCAGCGGATTGATTGGTAATGTCGAGATCACTCAGAGCAGATGATTACCGGCTCCTCCTTGGTATCCACACGCTTACAAGCTACTGGATCAGGCTGCTAGACCAAGCTGGAATGAATCAGAGAGAGAGAGGACGGCTCAGCTGAAATCGCAGATGGAGTTGTAAATCAGCCCTAGGCGCCATTCCTCTTCCTTATATGGGCCCAAGTTATTAAACTAATGGCCTATTAGGATTTTGGGCCCAAGACACAAATCAGACAAAAGCCTGTATTTTGTCTGGCCCAATTCTCTGTACAAATACAGTAAATGCCTTGCATCTTACCGTATTAATTCCTTGTTAACTTTCCCGTTAGCTATGGTGTGTGACCCTTAGGGATCATACAATACTGGTAATAAGTCCTAAACTTATAGATCAAGAGCGGACTCTAGCAAGTCATCATGATCACCCAGTATTTATGACTTATGTCTGATCTCGACACTTATCATACTTTCTAGAGATAGTACGGTAGATTTCAGGACATTCCCAACAATCTCCCACTTGTACTGGAATCCTACATTCCCTAATCCTTTTGTCTCAATATCTCGATCTGGCATAAGGCAAGATGCGTGTCATCCTTATATAGCCAGACCATGTTCATCGGACCAGATTTGATACTGACAATGCAAACGACTTGGGCAAGTCCGTTTGGGAGTGGCCACTCTCTTACCAGCTATCAAGTCTCCGATTGGCCTAGAGATATTACCTCCGTTAAACGGCAGGGACAAATCCCATCTTGTTCCATCACTATGAACTACACACTTCATAATACACCCAACCAAGGTCCTTATAGCTCCCAGTTACGAAACAGCGTTAGACAATGATCAAAGCGCATCAATCCATGTGCAGCCACATGCATGCGAACTCAGGTCTAAGGACTATACTCTATAGTAGTATATGAGAACCTCTTATGACACAGATATTAATATCTTGTAGAGTTCTCATCAGCGGGCCATGTCCGGTCATATGCTCCCCTACATATACCTATGTGTCGACTTTGATGCCGCGCATCTATGACCCCTCGAAACTTGGTCATAAGTCTCAACACAATCTAGTCTCAAGTGGTTGTTGGTGTTCCAATTTCAACAACCTTCGACTATGGACACTATGATTTATGTCATTTCGTTAAATATGGGGTTTCAGGATCAAGTCTACTCATGTACTTCGATGGCCCATATATAATGACATGAATCATTTTGGAACGATTATTTTATATCACAGTTAAAAATAATCCAGAAATAAAATTTCATTAACATTAAAATGTTTACATGAACCAATCAAAATAACTAAAATAAAGCCCTCACAACTCCCACTCAAAAAGAGATTACATTTGAATATCTCTAATTCCTACAGCAGCAGTATGCAACTCGTGCTTAGGTCTCGGGAGTGGCTTTGTCAACGGGTCAGCCACGTTCTCATCAGTGGGAACTCTGCTGACCATCACTTCACCTCTATTCACTATATCACGAATAAGGTGATACCTTCTCATAATATGTTTGGATTTCTGATGATGTCTCGGTTCCTTGGCTTGAGCAATTGCACCATTGTTGTCACAATACAATGCTAGAGGCTCAGTGGCATTTGGGAATACACCGAGTTCAATCAAGAAGTTCCTTATCCAAACTCCTTCCTTCGCAGCTTCTGAAGCAGCGATGTATTCAGCTTCAGTTGTGGAATCTGCCACGGTGCTCTGCTTGGAGCTCTTCCAACTTACTGCACCGCCATTCAGACAGAAGATGTAACCAGACTGTGACCGGAAATCATCTTTATCTGTCTGAAAACTTGCATCCGTGAATCCACTCATTTCAAGCACTTCACTTCCTCCGTAAACCAAGAACTTATCCTTAGTATTCCTCAAATACTTCAGGATATTCTTTACGGCAATCCAGTGATTCTCACCTGGATTCGACTGGTACCTACTCGTCATGCTTAGTGCATAGGCAACATCAGGACGAGTACAGATCATGGCATACATGATAGATCCTATAGCCGAAGCATAAGGAATCCTACTCATGCGCTTAAGCTCATCAGGTGTTTTTGGACACTGATCCTTGCTTAGTGTAGCACCATGTATCATTGGCGTGAATCCTTTCTTGGATTTATCCATACCGAATCGATGCAGGATTTTGTCTATATAAGCATCTTGACAAAGTCCAATCAGCTTTTTAGATCTGTTTCTAAAGATTCGGATTCCAAGAACATACGCGGCTTCACCCATGTCCTTCATGGAAAAACAACTTCCCAGCCAGTCTTTAACAGACTTCAGCATTGGAATATCATTTCCAAGAAGCAATATGTCATCGACATATAGGATAAGAAACGCCACTTTGCTCCCACTAGTTTTCTTATACACACATTGTTCTTCCTTGTTTCTGATGAAGTCAAAATTCTTTATTGCTTCATCAAAACGAAGATTCCAACTCCTCGATGCTTGCTTCAATCCATAAATGGATTTGTGAAGCTTGCATACTTTCCCAGCATTCTTAGGATCAATGTAACCGTCAGGTTGTGTCATATACACATCCTCCTCCAAGATTCCATTCAGGAAGGCGGTTTTCACATCCATCTGCCAAATCTCATAATCATAATAAGCGGCAGTTGCTAGGAGAATCCGAATTGATTTCATCATAGCCACTGGTGAATAGGTTTCATCATAGTCTATACCATGAATTTGCTTGAAACCTTTTGCCACCAACCTGGCCTTGTAAATCTGGACATTTCCATCCATGTCAATCTTCTTCTTGAAGATCCATTTACACTCGATGGCTTTTGCACCAGCGGGTAAATTAACCAGTGTAAACACTCGGTTGACAGACATGGAGTCCATCTCGGATTCAGTGGCTTCACGCCACCTTAAGGAGTCATGGCCCATCATGGCTTCTGCAAAGTTCGAGGGTTCATCACCGTCAATGATCAAAAGATCATGGCAATTAGTCACGAGGAATCCCTGATATCTATCGGGTTCGTGACGGATCCTTCCGGATCTTCGAACTTCAGGTACTGCAGGTTCAGGTTCTATTACAACTTCATGTAATTCATCCTGCTGTTCTTCCTCATTAGGTTGAACAGGTTCCTGTCCTTCTTGAATTTCATCAAGTTGTACCTTACTCCCACTATCTTTCTTAGAGAGAAATTCCCTCTCAAGAAAAGTGCAATCCCGAGCAACAAAGATCTTGTTCTCGGATCGCAGATAGAAGTAATAAGCCTTGGTATCCCTAGGATAACCAATGAAGTAGCATTTGTCAGATTTTGGTGTAAGCTTGTCTGTGATTAATCTTTTGACATAGGCTTCACAACCCCAAATTCTGAGAAAAGACATTGCTGGAGCTTTTCCAGTCCATAACTCATATGGTGTCTTTGCTACTGCTTTTGATGGCACTCTGTTCAGTGTGAACGTTGCGGTCAGCAAAGCATATCCCCAAAGGGATATAGGAAGGTCTGTGTGACTCATCATGGATCGGACCATATCTAACAATGTCCGATTCCTTCTCTCAGACACACCATTCCACTGAGGTGTTCCAGGAGGTGTGAGTTGGGAGATGATCCCACACTCACTCAGATGATCACGGAATTCCTGGCTCAAGTATTCTCCTCCTCGGTCCGACCGAAGAGCCTTTATACTTTTACCAAGCTGGTTCTGTACTTCATTCTGGAATTCTTTGAACTTTTCAAAGGTTTCCGACTTATGTTTCATCAAGTAGACATATCCATATCTACTGAAATCATCAGTGAATGTAATGAAGTACTGATAGTTTCCTCTAGCATTTGTGGACATTGGGCCACACACGTCAGTATGTATCAGGCCCAATAGTTCACTGGCCCTTTTTGTGGGTTTATTAAAAGGGGCCCGTGTCATTTTGCCCATTAGGCAAGATTCGCATTGCTCACAAGACTCAAAGTCAAATGAGCCCGAGAGTCCATTTGAATGGAGCCTCTTGACGCGTTTCTCACTAATGTGCCCCAAACGACAATGCCAGAGAAACGTTTCATTTTCTTCGTTAGATTTGAACCGTTTTGTATTAATGTTATATACTGGAGCAGATTGATCCAGCATGTACAGCCCATTAATAAGAGGGGCACAACCATAGAACATATTATTGAGATTAAAGGAACACAATTTATTCTTAATAGAAAAATCAAATCCTTGCAAATCCAATAATGAAACTGAAATGATATTTCTGCTTATAGCAGGTACAAAATAACAATTCTCAAGTTCTAAAATCAATCCAGAAGGTAAAGACAACAAGTAAGTGCCAACGGCCAGTGCTAGAACCTTCGCTCCATTGCCAACCCGCAACTCTACTTGCCCTTGCTTCAACCTTCTACTGTTGCTGAGCGCCTGCATATTAGTACAAATATGAGCCCCACATCCAGTATCTAATACCCAAGTGGTATTATCAGAAGTAGTAGTATTTACTTCAATAACAAAAATACCTGAATTAGTAGTCTCCAAGGACTTCTTCTTCTTCTTCAGACTTTCCTGGTATTTCTTACAGTCCCTGCGATAATGCCCTGCCTCTTTGCAAAAGTGGCAGATATCAGAAGGCCCAGCTTTAGACACGGGCTTGGGCTTGGCCTTTTCGACTGCCTTGCCCTTTCCCTTGTCTGCAGCAGATTTCTTGAAACCCTTGCCCTTCTGCACCATGAGTACAGATGGCTCCTTGGCCTTCTTCAGATTAGGTTCTGCAGTCTTGAGCATACCATGTAGCTCAGGCAAAGTCTTTATCAACCCATGCATATTATAGTTCAAGATGAACTGGTCATATGCAGGAGTAAGAGACTGCAGAACGATATCACAAGCAAGCTCTTGGCTTATAGGACAGTCGAGTCTAGTCAAATGATCGAGATAACCCATCATTTTCAGAACATGTGGACTCACTGCTGCATCCTTAGCCATTTTACAGTCCAAGAGATTCTTTACAGTTTGGAATCTCTCTGTACGAGCCTGCTCCTGAAACAACGCTTTCAGGTTTGCCATCAGTTCCATGGGACAAGTCAGGCCTTCCCACTGCATCTGCAGTTCGGGAGCCATTGTCGCCAACATTAGGCAAACCACGTCATTAGCATCTGAAGAATGCGTATCCCAAGCATTCTTCACAGCTTGTGCGGCATTATTCGCAGGTCTAGGAGAGAGAACTCTTTCAAGGACATAAGCCTTCTTCTCCTGCCTGAGCACAAGTCTCAGGTTCCTGGACCAGTTCAGGAAGTTTGATCCGTTCAGTTTGTCCTTCTCAAGGGCAGACCGGATCGAGAAAGTGTTTTGTGTTGTTGTGCTTGACATAGCTGAAATTATGAGACAATAGAGTTTTAGTTATTTAGTTCATAAAAGAGTAATCTTTCAACTTATAAGAAAACTCGCATTGCATTCAAAATTTCTTTGTTTAACCTCATAAGAATGCAATGATTCCGAGACCCATGTTCAACTAAAACCAAAATGGGCCACTGGCCGTCACCCGGAATTAGCTTTACTTGATAAGCATACACACAGCTAGTTATAACCATATAACTCTCGGTTGTGGATTGGGCCCAAGGCCCAATTCACCAGATGTCTCAAGGCCCGGGACTCCCGATGGCCCAGTCAAGGAAACCAATCTCTTACAGCCAAATAATCACTAAAGTCTGGGACTCCCAATGAAATTAGTGACTATATACTACTTTACTTACGCAAAAACAGACACCTCACACTGTAAGCCATATCTGTAATTGAATAAGCGTTAAGTAGCTGACAAGATTGGGCAAGACATCCAAGCTTGATATTGGTTTTGAGGATTTTTGGTTTTATTTCCAAAAATAGAAGATTACTATTTTGGGAAACTTACTTATTTTAGAAACTTTCTAAATTTAGAAATATACTAAAAATAGAAATTTCTAATTTAATATTTTATTAAAGTTTTCGGATGGGTCAAAAATTATAGGCCCAATTTTTGGCCCAAGACCACATAATTCCAATTGGCCCAATAATTTGACATAACCGAGTCGGTTCATTAATTCTGGTCCGAGACCAAATTAACTACTAAATCCAACTGGTTATTTACTAAACCAGACCAGCTCTAAATTATTTGGTCCAACCAAATCAAACTTAGACCAGCCTTCGGTTTAGGTTAAAATTCAATTTTGAATTTAAATCCGGTTTAACCAGAAATTAAATAATACCAATTGTATTAAATAATTTCCAGCAAACCGCGATTTGGGTTAACCGCTTGAACCATACAAAAATTAAATAATTAATCGATTCAAAATCTTAACCAACCTATCAACAAATCGATTCACTTTAATTCAAAAAAAGTGATATTGACTTTTTCCAATTGCTTATGATTATCAAATCACGATTCTTGTACAATAACAAATTAAACAAATCGATCTCTTAATTAAAGGTTCAATAGGCGATTTTGACACTAAAGGACAAAACGATTCTAAACCCTAACAAAACTAATCAAATCGATTCATGATTGTCAAACAAAGTCATCTTTAATTATCACATTCACTAAAGACAAAAACTTCAATAACAATCAACTTTGATTCAAGTCATTCACTAAAGACAAAGTTGTGATCCTTAAACATTAACAAATCAAATCGTTTCTTGCAATTCACACGATCATGACTTTCTCTTTATCGTATGATGACATAATTGATATTAACAAACCGATCAACAAAGTCAACTTTCGATTCACATATTTCTAGGTATTCCAAGTTTCAATCAATTTTACTCATAAAAATCGATTCAACAAACTAATAAACAACCTAGTATGATCCAAAAAGCAAAAACCTAACGACCTAGGCTCTGATACCACTGTAGGATTATGTGTGTTCATGGTGTAATTGTCAGATTACAGCCTAGCACATAATTATCTAGGATCTAGGTGATTTGCAGTTGAATCATACAGATCAGGATCATTACCTCTTTTAGAGTGCAGCGGATTGATTGGTAATGTCGAGATCACTCAGAGCAGATGATTACCGGCTCCTCCTTGGTATCCACACGCTTACAAGCTACTGGATCAGGCTGCTAGACCAAGCTGGAATGAATCAGAGAGAGAGAGGACGGCGCAGCTGAAATCGCAGATGGAGTTGTAAATCAGCCCTAGGCGCCATTCCTCTTCCTTATATGGGCCCAAGTTATTAAACTAATGGCCTATTAGGATTTTGGGCCCAAGACACAAATCAGACAAAAGCCTGTATTTTGTCTGGCCCAATTCTCTGTACAAATACAGTAAATGCCTTGCATCTTACCGTATTAATTCCTTGTTAACTTTCCCGTTAGCTATGGTGTGTGACCCTTAGGGATCATACAATACTGGTAATAAGTCCTAAACTTATAGATCAAGAGCGGACTCTAGCATGTCATCATGATCACCCAGTATTTATGACTTATGTCTGATCTCGACACTTATCATACTTTCTAGAGATAGTACGGTAGATTTCAGGACATTCCCAACACTTCTAAAGATGATAAGTGCCATTATTATAATGGTTATGGGCATTTGAAAAGACACTGAAATAAATTCCTAGAAGATTATGAGAAGCTGAAGAAGACGTACGAGACTTCTTCTTCAGGTATTATGTTATAGAAGTAAATCTTACTTCTTATGGTTCTACTTATAGGGTATTAGATACCAGCTGTGGTACTCATATTTTGTGAAAATGTGCAGGGCCTAAGCAAAAGTAGGATTTTGGAGAAAGGACAAGTGGACCTGCGCGTGGGAAATGGAGCAAGAGTTGCTGCATTAGCCGTAGGGACGTTTCATTTGTTTTTTTTGCCTTCTGGCTTGTTTTTGAACTTAAGAACTGCTACTATGTACCTGCTACAAGCAGAAACATTATTTCTATTCCTTGTTCGGATATGGAAGGATATCAGTTTTCAAATTAAGAATAAATGTTATTCATTTGTCTACGATGATATATTTATGTAGCGGTCCATTAAAGAATGAACTTTATGTTCTAAAACCAAAAAGTTCCTAACTATAACATTAGTACCAAGAGATTCAAGTCAAATGATAAGAATCAAACTTTTTCTCTAGCATTGTCGTGTAAGCCTCATAAATGAGAACGAATTCAAAAGCTCCATAGTGATGGACTTTTGGGCTCATTTGATTATGAATCATGATAAGAAAAACGGATCTTATTTATTGGGTAAAATGACGTAGGCCCCTTTCAACAAAAGGTAGTGTCGATCGACACAAAGGTGTGTCGGTCGACACAGGTCGCGAACGAACAAAATGAAAGGGCCAGTGACTTACTGGGCTTTATACATACGGATGTGTATGGCCCGATGAGCCCAAGTGCTAGAGGAAACTCTCAGTACTTCATTACCTTTACTGATATTTTCAGTAGGTGTGGTTATATCCATTTAATGAGACATAAATCGGAATCTTTTGAAAAGTTCAAAGAGTTCCATAATGAAGTACAGAATCAACTTAGCAAAAGTATTAAAACTCTACGATAAGATCGTGGAAGTGGATACTTAAGTTAAGAATTCAGTGATCATCCGAGAGATTGTGGAATTGTTTCACAACTCACTCCTCCTAAATCGGACTTTATCAGATATGGTTCTATCATGAGTCACTCAGATCTTCCATCATCCTTCTGGGAATACACTCTAGAAACGTCTGCGTTTACACTAAATAGGGTTCCATCAAAATCAGTTACAAAGACAGCACATGAGATGTGGACTGGAAATGTTCCTAATTTGTTTTTCATGAAGATTTGGGGTTGTGAGGCTTATGTAAAACGTTTAATCTCTGATAAGCTCGCATCCAAGTTTGATGAATGCTACTTCATTGGTTATCCTAAGGAGACCAAGGCATGTTACTTTTACTCCCATCGATCAAATTAATGGGTATTTGATACACAATAATATACGTGTTTAGAGGGTGTGTCGATCGACACAAGTGTTGTGTCGATCGATGCAATGCGAAGAACGACACAATTGACTGTGTTTTTCCTGAGAAAGATTTTCTTTCCAGGAAGAACAGTGGGAGTAAAGTACAACTCGAAGAAATTCGAGAATCACAGGAAACTGCTCAACCTGATGAGGAAGAGCAGCAGTTGGATCTACAAAGAGTTGTAGAACCCGCACCTGTGGTGCCTAAAATTTGCAAAGGATCTGAGGAATGCATATTCGATATACATTCAAATGGCGAATTTCTGAGGAAGTGTCGATCGACACAAAGGTGTATCGATCGACACAGATCGTGAAACAAAATATTGATTTTGGTTTATGACTTAATTAACTACGGTTTAAATCTTTTTTAATTAGGTCGTGGTAAAAGTCGATATATGAGATATGTGCACGACTTTTACACAAAACTGAAGCTCGCAGATCTGAAAGGATCCGTCACCAACCCGAGAAATGTGGATTTTTCGTCACCAATTGCCATGATCTGTTGATCATTGAAAGTGACGAGCCTACAAATTTTGAAGAAGCAATAATGGGCCCTAGCTCCGAAAATGGCTAAAAGCCACTGAATCCGAAATGGGATCCATGTCACGGAACCAAGTATGACTTGGATTGATTTACCAGATGGTGTAAAAACTATTGAGAGTAAATGGATCGTCAAAGAAGAAAAGTTGATGTGGAAGGTAATATTAAGATATACAGAGCTAGGTTGGTGGCAAAAGGTTTCAAGTAAATTCATGGTATTGACTATGATGAAACCTATTCCCCAGTCACTATGCTTAAGTCCATTCGGATTCTCCTAGCAATTGCCGCTCATTATGATTATGAGATCTGGCAAATGGATGTGAAAACAGCTTTCCTTGATGGAATTCTGGAAAAGGATGTGTACATGACACAACCTGAATGTTTTCATTAATCCTAATGCTGCTAGGAAGGTATGCAAGCTTCATTGATCCATTTATGGATTGAAGCAAGCATCTCTGAGTTGGAATCTTCGTTTTGATGAAGCAGTCAAAAGGTTTGACTTCATCAAGAACGAAGAAGAACCGTGTGTTTACAAGAAGACTAGTGGGAGCGCAGTTTCATTTCTAGTATTGTATGTTGAAAGTGAAGTTCCACTGTTTCAGTCTGTAAAGACGTGACTCGAAAGTTGTTTTTCGATGAAAATATGGGAAAAGCCGTACAAATTCTTGGAATAAGAATCTATAGAGATAGATTGGACAAGCTAATTGGATCGTGTCAAGACACTTATATTGATAAGGTCTTGCACAGGACAAGTATGCATGATTCCAAGAAGGGCTTCATGCCAATGACTCTTGGCATTACTCTTAGCAAGACGCAGTGTCATTCGACACACGCTGAGCGAGGGCGAATGAGGGACAGACTACTGCAAAAGGCATTAGATGTCTTAAGATGTGATCTTAATTTTAGTGGGATTTATTGTTGATTTTAGTTATAATATGATGTTCATGTAAACATAATTTGATTATGTTAATGAAATCTGATTTCGGTATTAAATAATACCCGTATAATAATTTATGACATTTTTTATAGGTCATCAAGTATGTGACTTGATCATGAAACCCTATAAATAATAAATGACATAAATTACGTTGGTCCCTGGTCAAGGTTGTTAAAGTAGGACACTAACAACCGTGTGAGACTAGTATGTGAGGTGACTGATGACTAAGTTTCATGGAGTCATTAATAAGAATATTAAAGTCAATCACATAGATATGCGTTAAAGAACACAGGATCGGACATGACCCACTAATGAGAACTCTACAGGATAGTTAAATAAGTGTCATGAGAGTTTCATTACGACTATAGAGTATAGTCCCTAAACCTGAGTTCATCATGTTTTCTTACATGTGAATTGGTCCGCTTTAACTTTGTCAAACATCAGCCGTAACTGGTGATCATAAAGGCATTGATTGGGCGTATCTGTTGGGAATGTCCTGAAATCTACTGTACTATCTCTAGAAAGTATGATAAATGTCGAGATCAGACATAAGTCATAAATACTGGGTGATCATGATGACTTGCTAGAGCCCGCTCTTGATCTATAAGTTTAGGACTTATTACCAGTATTGTATGATCCCGAAGGGTCACACACCATAGCTAACGGAAAAGTTAAATGGAATAAATACGGTAATATGCAGTGGCATTTACTGTATTGGATCAGAGAATTGGGCCAGACAAAATGCAGGCTTTTGCCTGATTTGTGTCTTGGGCCCAAATGATTAATGAGCCATTAGTCAAATGACTTGGGCCCATTAATGAGAGATAGAAAAATCGAAAACCCTAAGCATAAGGCTGTGGCTTGCGATTTTTCTCCCGGAGCCGCGAACCTCTCTCTCTCTAACTCTCTCTTTCTGATCTGATCCATCTCTTTGGTCTAGCAGCCGTCCCTTGCTTGTAAGAGTGTGGATACTCGAGGAGGAATAGGTGTTACCATCTGTTCTAGCTGATCTCATCATTACCATCCATCATCCGCTGTAATCTGAAAGGTAGTGATCAGGTTTGCTTTATGATTCATTTGACGAGAACCTAGATCTGTTTAAGGATTTGTGTTAGGTTGTAATTGAGAATTAAACCATGGAAAACACCCATAATCCTTCAGTGGTATCAGAGCCTAGGCATTAGGTTTCTTGTGAAATTGGATCATATGATTTTAATGGTTTTTGAATCAATTAAGGAATGAAAATTGATTAAAACTAATTAAACCCTAATCGTAGTGATCTTGTTTAATAATCGTGCGTTTTTGGTCTTGGTCGAATGACCTTATTAATAATCGCATGTCCCTATTATTAAACCATAATCGCTTTATGTGGTCGCATGTATCGAGAGCCATAAACGATCGTGTTGAATGGACGATCGGTCAATGGTTTTGGCCGATAGATCATGCGATCGCGTGTGATACCCAAGCCGAGATCGATCACGATGATCGTGAGGCAAAGGATCGTGCGCGAGCGTTGCGTGTAACCGGGCCGAGCATGATCCGTTGCAATGATCGATCGCAAACGATCGTGAGCAACCGTGTTGGATCATTGGGCCTCGGTTGGATCATGGCCCACAATTGCGTTAATGGGCCGAGTTGGATCTTGGATCCGATTGTTTGGCCCATTAAAACTTTACGTCCCGCGAATAGTCAATCGGTTAAACCGAGCTTCGCGGTTCGTTGTCCAAAACCACACCAATTAAACCGGTCCATTTAATTGGCGGTTAATTGAGTGTTTAAAGCCTTAAACCGCAAGTTAAATCAAATTGGCTAAAACACTAGGTGTTTCTTCCCGGTTTTGGATTTAACTGAACCGATCCAATTTATTGGTGGTTCAAGCGGTTAACCCAAATCGCGGTTTGCTGGAAATAATTTAATACATGGTATTATTTAATTTCTGGTTAAACCGGATTTAAATTCATAAAATTGAATTTTAACCTAAACCGAAGGCTGGTCTAAGTTTGATTTGGTTGGACCAAATAATTTAGAGCTGGTCTGGTTTAGTAAATAACCGATGGTTTTGATAGTTAATTTGGTCTTGGACCAGAATTAATAAACCGGATCGGTTATGTCAAATTATTGGGCCAGCTGGAATTCTATGGTCTTGGGCCAAAGAATTGGGCCTATAATTTGTGACCCAATCCCAAAATATTTATAAAATATTAAATTAGAAATTTCTATTTTTAGAAAGTTACTAAATTTAGAAAGTTTCTAAAATAAGAAAGTTTCCCAAAATAGTAATCTTCTATTTTTGGAAATAAAACTTAAAAATCCTCAAAAACAATATCAAGCTTGGATGTCTTTCCAATCTTGTCAACTACTTAACGCTTACTTGATTACAGATATGGCTTACATTGTGAGGTGTCTGTTTTCGCGTAAGTAAAGTAGTATATAGTCACTAATTTCATTGGGAGTCCCAGACTTTAGTGATTATTTGACTGTAAGAGATTGGTTTCCTTGACTGGGCCATCGGGAGTCCCGGGCCTTGAGACATCTGGTGAATTTGGGCCTCGGGCCCAATTCACAACCGAGAGTTATTGGTTATAACTAGCTGTGTGTATGCTTACCAAGTATAGCTAATTCTGGGTGACGGCCAGTGGCCCACTTTGGATTTAGCTAAACATGGGTCTCGGAATCATTGTATTCTTATGAGGTTAAACAAAGAAATTTTGAATACAATGCGAGTTTTCTTATAAGTTGTTAAGATTACTCTTTTATGAACATAATAACTAAATCTCTATTGTCTCATATTTTCAGCTATGTCAAGCACAACAACACAAAACACTTTCTCGATCCGGTCTGCCCTTGAGAAGGACAAACTGAACGGATCAAACTTCCTGAACTGGTCCAGGAACCTGAGACTTGTGCTCAGACAGGAGAAGAAGGCTTATGTCCTTGAAAGAGCTCTCTCTCCTAGACCTGCGAATAATGCCGCACAAGCTGTGAAGAATGCTTGGGATACGCATTCTTCAGATGCTAATGACGTGATTTGCCTGATGTTGGCGACAATGGCTCCCGAACTGCAGATGCAGTGGGAAGGCCTGACTTGTCCCATGGAGCTGATGGCAAATCTGAAAGCGTTGTTTCAGGAGCAGGCTCGTACAGAGAGATTCCAAACTGTTAAGAATCTCTTGGACTGTAAAATGGCTAAGGATGCAGCAGTGAGTCCACATGTTCTGAAAATGATGGGTTATCTCGATGATTTGACAAGGCTCGACTGTCCTATAAGCCAAGAGCTTGCTTGTGATATCGTTCTGCAGTCTCTTACTCCTGCATATGACCAGTTCATCTTGAACTATAATATGCATGGGTTGATAAAGACGTTGCCTGAGCTACATGGTATGCTCAAAACTGCAGAACCGAATCTGAAGAAGACCAAGGAGTCGTCTGTACTCATGGTTCAGAAGGGCAAGGGTTTTAAGAAATCCGCTGCAGACAAGGGAAAGGGCAAGGTAGTCAGCAATGAAAAGGCCAAGCCCAAGCCCGTGTCTAAAGCTGGGCCTTCTGATATCTGTCACTTTTGTAAAGAGGCAGGGCATTACCGCAGGGATTGTAAGAAATACCAGGAAAGTCTGAAGAAGAAGAAGTCCTTGGAGACTAAATCTTCAGGTATTTTTGTTATTGAAGTAAATACTACTACTTCTGATAATACCACTTGGGTATTAGATACTGGATGTGGGGCTCATATTTGTACTAATATGCAGGCGCTCAGCAACAGTAGAAGGTTGAAGCAAGGGCAAGTAGAGTTGCGGGTTGGCAATGGAGCGAAGGTTCCAGCACTGGCCGTTGGCACTTACTTGTTGTCTTTACCTTCTGGATTGATTTTAGAACTTGAGAATTGTTATTTTCTACCTGCTATAAGCAGAAATATCATTTCAGTTTCATTGTTGGATTTGCAAGGATTTGATTTTTCTATTAAGAATAAATTGTGTTCCTTTAATCTCAATGATATGTTCTATGGCTGTGCCCCTCTTATAAATGGGCTGTACATGCTGGATCAATCTGCTCCAGTATATAACATAAATACAAAACGGTTCAAATCTAACGAAGAAAATGAAACGTTTCTCTGGCATTGTCGTTTGGGGCACATTAGTGAGAAACGCGTCAAGAGACTCCATTCAAATGGACTCTTGGGCTCATTTGACTTTGAGTCTTGTGAGCAATGCGAATCTTGCCTAATGGGCAAAATGACACGGGCACCTTTCAATAAACCCACAGAAAGGGCCAGTGAACTATTGGGCCTGATACATACTGACGTGTGTGGCCCAATGTCCACAAGTGCTAGAGGGAACTTTCAGTACTTCATTACATTCACTGATGATTTCAGTAGATATGGATATGTCTACTTGATGAAACATAAGTCGGAAACCTTTGAAAAGTTCAAAGAATTCCAGAATGAAGTACAGAACCAGCTTGGTAAAAGTATTAAAGCTCTTCGGTCGGACCGAGGAGGAGAATACTTGAGCCAGGAATTTCGTGATCATCTGAGTGAGTGTGGGATTGTCTCCCAACTCACACCTCCTGGAACACCACAGTGGAATGGTGTGTCTGAGAGAAGGAATCGGACATTGTTAGATATGGTCCGATCCATGATGAGTCACACAGACCTTCCTATATCCCTTTGGGGATATGCTTTGCTCACCGCAACGTTCACACTGAACAGAGTGCCATCAAAGGCAGTAGCAAAGACACCATATGAGATATGGACTGGAAAAGCTCCAGCAATGTCTTTTCTCAGAATTTGGGGTTGTAAAGCATATGTCAAAAGATTAATCTCAGACAAGCTTACACCAAAATCTGACAAATGCTACTTCATTGGTTATCCTAGGGATACCAAGGCTTATTACTTCTATATGCGATCCGAGAACAAAATTTTTGTTGCTCGGGATTGTACTTTTCTTGAAAGGGAGTTTCTCTCTAGAAAAGATAGTGGGAGTAAGGTACAACTTGATGAAATTCAAGAAGGACAGGAACCTGTTCAACCTAATGAGGAAGAACAGCAGGATGAATTACATGAAGTTGTAATAGAACCTGAACCTGCAGTACCTGAAGTTCGAAGATCCGGAAGGATCCGTCAGGAACCTGATAGATATCAGGGGTTCCTTGTGACTAATTGCTATGATCTTTTGATCATTGACGGTGATGAACCCTCGAACTTTGCAGAAGCCATGATGGGCCCTGACTCCTTAAAGTGGCGTGAAGCCACAGAATCCGAGATGGACTCCATGTCTGCTAACCGAGTGTTTTCACTGGTTGATTTACCTGCTGGTGCAAAAGCCATCGAGTGTAAATGGATCTTCAAGAAGAAGATAGACGTGGATGGAAATGTCCAGATTTACAAAGCCAGGTTGGTGGCAAAAGGTTTCAAGCAAATTCATGGTATAGACTATGATGAAACCTATTCACCAGTGGCAATGATGAAATCAATTCGGATTCTCCTAGCAACTGCCGCTTATTATGATTATGAGATTTGGCAGATGGATGTGAAAACCGCCTTCCTGAATGGAATCTTGGAGGAGGATGTGTATATGACACAACCTGACGGTTACATTGATCCTAAGAATGCTGGGAAAGTATGCAAGCTTCACAAATCCATTTATGGATTGAAGCAAGCATCGAGGAGTTGGAATCTTCGTTTTGATGAAGCAATAAAGAACTTTGACTTCATCAGAAACCAAGAGGAACAATGTGTGTATAAGAAAACTAGTGGGAGCAAAGTGGCGTTTCTTATCTTATATGTCGATGACATATTGCTTCTTGGAAATGATATTCCAATGCTGAAGTCTGTTAAAGACTGGCTGGGAAGTTGTTTTTCCATGAAGGACATGGGTGAAGCCGCGTATGTTCTTGGAATCCGAATCTTTAGAGACAGATCTAAAAGGCTGATTGGACTTTGTCAAGATGCTTATATAGATAAAGTCCTGCATCGATTCGGAATGGATAAATCCAAGAAGGGATTCACGCCAATGATACATGGTGCTACACTAAGCAAGGATCAGTGTCCTAAAACACCTGATGAGCTTAAGCGCATGAGTAGGATTCCTTATGCTTCGGCTATAGGATCTATCATGTATGCCATGATCTGTACTCGTCCTGATGTTGCTTATGCACTAAGCATGACGAGTAGGTACCAGTCAAGTCCAGGTGAGAGTCACTGGATTGCCGTAAAGAATATCCTGAAGTATTTGAGAAATACTAAGGATAAGTTCTTGGTTTACGGAGGAAGTGAAGTGCTTGAAATCAGTGGATTCACGGATGCAAGTTTTCAGACAGATAAGGATGATTTCCGGTCACAGTCTGGCTACATCTTCTGTCTGAATGGCGGTGCAGTAAGTTGGAAGAGTTCCAAGCAGAGCACCGTGGCAGATTCCACAACTGAAGCTGAATACATCGCTGCTTCGGAAGCTGCGAAGGAAGGAGTTTGGATAAGGAACTTCTTGATTGAACTCGGTGTATTCCCAAATGCCACTGAGCCTCTAGCACTGTATTGTGACAACAATGGTGCAATTGCTCAAGCCAAGGAACCGAGACATCATCAGAAATCCAAACACATTATGAGAAGGTATCACCTGATTCGTGATATAGTGAATAGAGGTGAAGTGATGGTCAGCAGAGTTCCCACTGATGAGAACGTGGCTGACCCGTTGACAAAGCCACTCCCGAGACCTAAGCACGAGTTGCATACTGCTGCTGTAGGAATTAGAGATATTCAAATGTAATCTCTTTTTGAGTGGGAGTTTTGAGGGCTTTTGTTTTAGTTATTTTGATTGGTTCATGTAAACATTTTAAATGTTAATGAAATTTTATTTCTGGATTATTTTTAACTGTGATATAAAATAATCGTTCCAAAATGATTCATGTCATTATATATGGGTCATCGAAGTACATGAGTTGACTTGATCCTGAAACCCCATATTTAACGAAGTGACATAAATCATAGTGTCCATAGTCGAAGGTTGTTGAATTGGAACACCAACAACCACTTGAGACTAGATTGTGTTGAGACTTATGACCAAGTTTCGAGGGGTCATAGATGCGCGGCATCAAAGTCGACACATAGGTATATGTAGGGGAGCATATGACCGGACATGGCCCGCTTATGAGAACTCTACAAGATATTAATATCTGTGTCATAAGAGGTTCTCATATACGACTATAGAGTATAGTCCTTAGACCTGAGTTCGCATGCATGTGGCTGCACATGGAGTAATACGCTTTGATCATTGTCTAACGCTGTTTCGTAACTGGGAGCTATACGGACCTTGGTTGGGTATATTATGAATTGTGTAGTTCATAGTGATGGAACAAGATGGGATTTGTCCCTGCCGTTTAACGGAGGTAATATCTCTAGGCCAATCGGAGATTTGATAGCTGGTAAGAGAATGGCCATTCCCAAACGGACTTGCCCAAGTCGTTTGAATTGTCAGTATCAAATCTGTTCCGATAAACATGGTCTGGCTATATAAGGATGACACGCATCTTGCCTTATGCCAGATCGAGATATTAAGACAAAAGGACTAGGGAATGTAGGATTCCAGTACAATCGGGAGATTGTTGGGAATGTCCTGTGTAGGATTCCAGTACAAGTGGGAGATTATTGGGAATGTCCTGAAATCTACTGTACTATCTCTAGAAAGTATGATAAATGTCGAGATCAGACATAAGTCATAAATACTGGGTGATCATGATGACTTGCTAGAGCCCGCTCTTGATCTATAAGTTTAGGACTTATTACCAGTATTGTATGATCCCGAAGGGTCACACACCATAGCTAACGGGAAAGTTAAATGGAATAAATACGGTAATATGCAGTGGCATTTACTGTATTGGATCAGAGAATTGGGCCAGAAAAATGCAGGCTTTTGCCTGATATGTGTCTTGGGCCCAAATGATTAATGAGCCATTAGTCAAATGACTTGGGCCCATTAATGAGAGATAGAAAAATCGAAAACCCTAAGCATAAGGCTGTGGCTTGCGATTTTTCTCCCTGAGCCGCGAACCTCTCTCTCTCTAACTCTCTCTTTCTGATCTGATCCATCTCTTTGGTCTAGCAGCCGTCCCTTGCTTGTAAGAGTGTGGATACTCGAGGAGGAATAGGTGTTACCATCTGTTCTAGCTGATCTCATCATTACCATCCATCATCCGCTGCAATCTGAAAGGTAGTGATCAGGTTTGCTTTATGATTCATTTGACGAGAACCTAGATCTGTTTAAGGATTTGTGTTAGGTTGTAATTGAGAATTAAACCATGGAAAACACCCATAATCCTTCAGTATCATGAAGTGTGTGAAGGAACAGGGATGAAACAAGATGGGATTTGTCCCTCATGTACAACAGGAGATAAATGTCTCAGGGCCCATCGAAGATTTGATACTGAGAAATGTGTGGCCACACTCAAACGAGGTGATTGTCAGTCGTTTGTCTTGTCAGTATAAATCGGAGTTCGATGAACATGATCTTGGCTTAATAAGGATGACACAGATCTTGCCTTATGCCAGATCGAGATATAGAGACGAAGGGATTATAGGAATAGAGGATTCCAGTACAAGTGGGAGATTGTTGGGAATGTCCTGAAATCTATTGTACTGACTCTAAGTGTAAGTTGGATTGTCGAGATGAGACAGTCATATAACCATGGGTAATCATAATGCTTTGCTAGAAGCCACTTGTGATCAATAAGTTTAGAACTTATTGCTAGTGTTGTATGATCCTACAGGGTCACACACCTAATCAAACTGGACATAAATTAAGAGGTTTATCATTAATGTAATGATCTGATAAATGTATATTTGATATGCATTCAATATCGAGTTTCTGAGGCAGTGTCGATCGACACAGCATGTGCATCGATCGACACAGATCGCGAATGACCCGATTAACTTCGGTTTGATCGTTGGTTAATCAGGTCGTGGTATAAGTCAACATATATAAGATATAAGGTCGACTTTTACACTTAATCTAACCTAATTCACAGCCACCAAAAGAAATAGAAAACCTCTTGAGAGATCTGATCTCTGACGGCACTAGCATCCCAGCTGTTCAGTTTGTGTGCGTGTGGATACCAGTAGAGGCGCAGTATTTGAGTCGCTCAAGGATCTCGATTACTTGCAAACCTTCCGCTGCCAATCTCCAGGTAACTTCGAGATCTATAGATTCAATATACATGAACCCTAGATCTTAGGGAATGGAATTTATACCTAGGGTTGCTAATCTAATTAGAATTGCTAGAAATTCCAACAAAAGTATATGTTCGTTAAATCCTCTCGATCAAGCGGCTTCCCAAGCAATGCCAAATCATCCGCTTTGCCTTTGATTAAGCGTAAGTAATCGCTTATGAATTTGGTGCCTTTACAGAGCTACGAATCTCAAATTTGAGCTGGCATATGTGGCCTCTTGTTGGTTTCCCAATGTTGTGGCCAGAAGAGACCAAACCTCCGATGTTGTTGTTGCTGTTGAGACAACGGATTGAACCGGGAGATAAATGGCTCCAATTAACGCACTGTAGAGTATCTGATCTTGTCTACGCCAGGAAGCATAGGCTGGTTTTACTGAAATATGGTCAGCAATGGTGATAGTTGGTGGTGGTGTGGTTGCGGACTCCTCCAAAAATCCATGAAGCTCGTAACCTTCTAGAAGGACTCGGACAATGGCGGAGCTAGGATGATTTTAATGGGGGCATATCATTTATTTTATAAATATTATTTATTATAAAATAATATAACAAAATATTATATTTTTAATTTAAATCACTTTTAACAATTTGATTATATTTTAATATAATTATTTATTTATATATTATTAATTAATATTTTATAATATGTTATTTCTAATATAATATCTGAAATATAATATAAGGGATGTGATCTGATAAAAGAAGAAATATATATATATATATATGATAATAAATAATAATATTATATACAAGTGTTTTTTTACATTTATCACTATGATTTTTGAAATATGCGAAGAATGTATTTTATCAATCAAATAAAGAAAAAAAATAGAATTTTTTAGTTTTAAAGTATTGATTTTTGAAATATGTGAAGAATGTATTAGCTATTTTCAAAACAAATCTATTTTGATAACGAAAAAATAACCATTAAAGTAAATAGAAATATTTTTAAAATTGAAATAAAAAAGAAAATTTTCTCTTTTAAAAAGAAAATCTGATAAAAGACTACACAAAATTAAATGAACACAAAATTAGATTCATTGTAAACTACTGAACTGAGAAAATCAACTACACAACACACATTGTTTGAATTTGGCTTGCTCCTTGTTGGATATGGGTTTAGCACCCATCCATAAGCCTATTGAAAACCTTGTTTAATAATCATATCTACCTCGGCCCAAGAAGACAAGCTCGCTAATAAGTTAATGGTCCAAAGAGAAGTCAGCATCCAAGCACTATAAATAGCACCCTTCACTCTTCATTTGAGACACATTGTAACTTGCGAGAGTGCCGAGCTACTTCTATAAAGCTCCGACCTCAAGCAATATTTAGGGGGCATGTCATTAGACGGACTCCCACCTCGTACCATCCTGTTCACAACTCGGTTTCAGCCTTAAGATTAATAAAGAACAGTTTCGACCTTACTTAAAGTTTATATTTCACCTCGTAGTTCGGACATTTCAGATCGTAGCCCGGCTTTATTACTAGTCGAATTTCCGTAACACCAATTGGCGCCGTCTGTGAAGAGTAGAAACTTTTCTACATTGTAAGACGAAGCCGAGATGACAGGACCTCTTTCAGCCAGCAATAGTTCGGAAAAGACGATAGGTTTCCCAAAAGCTACTGGACCCGACATTGCGCTACCTCGCGCGAAGGTATCGACGGTAGCAACCAGCCATATCCCAACGAGCAACATGATCATGGGAGGGCTCCCGACCTGTAACGACTCCGTGCGATCGATAAAGGAGTACAAACGAAGAGTAGAAACATATCGACGTCACAGACCAAGCGCGAACCACGAGCTCGGAAGCAAGGATGGTATAACATTTACTAAGGACAATGAGGAAGGATTATACAGACCGCACAACGACCCCCTTGTCGTCGAAGTACAGATCGGTGACTGTGAGGTAACCAGAATCCTAATCGACACTGGAAGCACGGTCGATCGCATATACGAAGAAACCTTGAAAAGGATGGGACTGTACGACTACGAGATAAAGCGCTCAGAAAGGCCGTTGGCCGAATTCACCGGAGCTACGACCACAACCGTCGGAACAGTCAAACTACCGGTCCGCGTCGGAAGAACGACAGTAATGACCAAATTCGTGATCGTCGATAAGCCAGCAATCTACAACGCCATCTTAGGAACACCATGGATCCACACCATGAGAGCAGTCCCGTCGACTTACTATCAATGCGTCAAGTTCCCTACTCCGAGCGGAACGTTCACGCTCCGTGGAAGCCAGGAAGTCTCAAGCACATGTTTCCTCGTTCTGCCTGCTTGCCGAACCTAAGATAGAGCTGCCACCCTAAGAAGGGCCAAGCCGCGACGTTATCGAGCAAGTTAACATCGACATCAGCAACCCATAACGATGCGTAGGCATAGGCGCGGACCTTAGAAAGGACCTGAAGGACCAGCTCATTAAGTTCCTCTGCCGAAATGCTTCGACCTTTGCCTGGTTGACCAGTGACATGAAAGGGATCGATCCTACGGTAACATGCCATGAACTCCATGTCGACCCAGTGTTCAAACCGGTCAAACAGAAAAGGAGAAAACTGGGGCCGGAGCAGTCTCAAGCCGTGAACGACGAAGTAGAAAGACTATCCAAGGCGGGCTCGATAGCCGAAGTGAAATACCTGGACTGGCTCGCAAATCCGGTGGTCGTCAAGAAAAAGAACGGGAAGTGGAGAGTGTACGTCGACTTCACAGACCTCAACAAAGCCTTCCCAAAGGAAAGCTTCCCGCTCCCTCACATCGACAGACTCGTCGAAGCCACAGCAGGCAACGAGCTCTTATCATTCATGGACGCCTTTTCCGGGTACAACCAAATAATGATGCGCCCCGAAGACCGAGAAAAAACATCGTTCATCACCGACCGAGGGACATACTGCTACAAGGTAATGCCGTTCGGCTTAAAGAACGCCGGAGCAACGTATCAAAGGCTCGTCAACAAAATGTTCGCTGACCAACTCGGACAAACAATGGAGGTGTATATCGACGACATGTTGGTAAAATCAGCCTCGGCTGACGACCACATTGCTCACCTCACGACCTGCTTCAACAGCTTAAACAAATACAGAATGAAGCTCAACCCAGCCAAGTGCACATTCGGATCCACTTCGGGGGAATTCTCGGATACATAGTCACCAAAAGAGGGATAGAGGAGAACCCACAAAAGATTGCAGCACTCACCGAGATCCCTTCGCCAAGGAACACGCGCGAGGTGCAAAAACTCACCGGACGAATCGCCGCACTAAGCCGATTTATCTCGAAATCAACATATAGATGCCTACCTTTCTACCAACTTCTCCGAGGAAACAAGCAGTTCGAATGGGACACCGGATGTGAGAACGCCTTTCAACAGCTGAAAGATTACCTATCTACGCCCCCCGTCTTGTCCAAACCAGAAGAAGGCGAAACCCTATACGTATACATATCGGTATCAAGCTCCGCAGTAAGCGGCGTCCTCTTCAGGGAGGACAGGGGCGACCAAAAGCCAGTCTTCTACATCAGCAAAAGCCTCGATGACGCTGAAACGCGATACTCCACCTTGGAAAAGCTCGCTCTTGTGGTCGTCACCTTAGCAAGGAAACTCCGGCCATACTTCCAATCCCACTCGGTAACCGTCCTCACCAACCAACCACTGCGGACAATACTTCACACCTTAAACCAATCAGGACGAATGGCGAAATGGGCGGTGGAACTAAGCGAGTACAACATCGACTATAAACCACGAACAAGTGCAAAGTCGCAAGTCCTGGCAGATTTCCTGATCGAACTACCACCAGAGCTGACCCGTGACGAGGACCAAGCTGCGATCGAGAAATTGACCCTTTTCGTTGATGGGTCATCTTCTTTTAACGGGTCAGGAATTGGTATCAGACTGACCTCCCCAACTGGAGAGATACTGGAACAGTCATTCCGACTCGCTTTCCCACCGTCCAACAATGAAGCAGAATACGAAGCCCTGATAGCGGGACTGCGGCTGGCAAAGGCAATCGGAGCAAGGCATATCAACGCATTCTGCGATTCACAAGTCATCGCCAGCCAGTACAACGGCGAATACGAAGCCAAGAACGACCGAATGGGAGCCTACTAGAAGATCGTTCAGAAGTTGGCCGGAGAATTCAGAATCTTCTCGTTTACCAAGATCCCGCGAAGCTGATGCACCAGAAGCCCTCGCATCTACATCTGACCCCGACCTTCGACGGGTCATACCAGTCGAATGCATCGAAAATTCGAGCATAAGTCAGACCAAAAACCTGTTCGCCATTTCCGAACCCGAAGACAGGATGGACGACCCCGACGAAACAGACGAGTCTGCCACAAAGGAAACCTCCGGGCAAGCGAATGACTAGAGGGACGAGATCATATCTTACATCCTGGAAGGGACGGTTTCGGAAGACATATGGGCGGCTTGACGCCTAAAATCTAGATGCGCCCACTTCGTCATAAGCGACTGAAAGCTATTTCGCGTAAGCACATCAAAAACCCTACTAAGCTGCATCCACGGCGAGGAGATCAAATGGGTATTGGAAGAAACACACGAGGGAGCCGGAGGAAACCACTCCAGCGGTCGGACAATGGCTATGAAAATCAAGAGACAGGGACATTTCTGGCCAACGATGGTAGCAGACTGCGAAAAGTACGTCGCCTGCTGTGAAAAGTGCCAAAGACATGCGCCTGACATACACCAGCCCGCCAAATTTTTAACCACCTCAGCCGCCCCCTGCCCATTCATGAGATGGGCGATGGACATAGTAGGCCCCATGCCGGCCTCCAGGCAAAAGAAATTCGTTATCATCATGACGTATTACTTCACCAAGTGGGTAGAAGCTGAATCGTATGCCAGTATTCGAGATCTCGACGTGCAGAGATTCGTATGGAAATAAATCATCTGCCGCCACGGGCTGCCATACGAGATCATAACGGACAACGGATAACAGTTTATATCAAGTGTCTTTGAAGGTTTCTGCGCAGGATGGAAGATATGTCTGAGAAAATCAATACCCCGCTACCCTCAGGGAAACGGACAGGCAGAAGCCACAAACAAGACAATCATCCACCGGCTCAAGAAACGTCTAGAAAGAAAAAGGGAGTTCGGGCCGACGAACTAGATGGAGTACTGTGGTCGCACAAAATGACCCCGCGTCGAGCAAGAGGAAAAACCCCTTTTTTATTGTCGCACGGAATGGAAGTGATGGCACCAGACGAAGTGAGCATACCAACAATCAGACGCAAACTCGCACCAGAATACGAAGATCTCAACAACCACATGATCCTCGATCACCTCGACCATGTCGAAGAAAAACGCGATCAAGCGCTCCTCATAATCCAAAACTACCAGCAACAGGCCACACGATATTATAACAAAAAGGTCAGAGGAAGACATTTCAACGAAGGGGATCTCGTCTTACGAAAGGTGTTCGAAAACACCAGAGAATACCGAGCAGGAAAACTCGGCGCGAACTGGGAAGGCTCATACATCATCTCCAAAGTCGTAAAACCAGGAGTATACGAGCTCGTCACCATGCAAGGAGAAGCAATACCCTGTTCGTGGAACGCAAACACGCTCAAACGATACTACTACTGAAAAACAAAAAAAACGAACTACGATCTGCTTGATCCCTCCCTGGAGGGTACGTAAGCAGCCTTTTTAAGGTCCAGCTACTTCAATAAAAACTCTTTATAAAATTCCTTCTCTCTAAACTGCTCGCATTCCCTTGCACTCACCGACGTTTTGGCCAAACGATCGATGAGAACGATGCATCGCACACAAAAAATGACCAACACGCGTCACAAGCCGGGCCCAGACCCGCAAAAAAGTCCCCACCCGAACAGATCTAATAATCCGAACACCTGTTCGCACATCCAGTTCAAACGAGACTTCCACAGGATAAGCCGAGCACGTACTTGCACCTAGCAATATATATCCACGGTATAAGCCGAGCTCGATCTCTCCCCCAAAAGAACCACATGATAAGCCGGCATCAGATTCGCACCTCTAAGTGACCACAGGATAAGCCGAGCACGTACTCGCCCCTCTGAATCAATTACAGGATAAGCCGAATTCGCCCCTAAAAACCGCATACAGGATAAGCCGGAAAAAGTTCCGCACCTCAAAAGACCACAGGATAAGCCGAGCACGTACTCGCGCCTAAAGGTTATCACGGGATAAGCCGGCGGTAGCCCGCACCCCAAAAAACACAGACTACAGGATAAACCGAGCACGTACTCGTCCATAAAAGTCATTCACAGGGTAAGCCGGCAACAATCCCGCCCCTACAAACACATAACATAGCAAACAAGAAACAAAACAAGAAAAAGGAGAGGGGGCAGGGACATAACCGTTCACGTTCATTAAAAACGGACTACAAAACAAAGCGCATAAAAGTCCAATCCAAGAAAAACAAGTACAACCAAACAAAGCAGGAGAAACAAACCCGCACCCCCAAAAAATCAAACCAAACACTAAGACCCGACCTGGACACACTCCTCCGAAGGAACAAGCCCTTCATCACGAAGTCTGGCAACGTCAACAGCAGTGATGATCCCCTCGTTCGAACCATGCACATCCCACACGAAGCGACCTGCCAAAATATCTTTTTGACGATCTTGATTACCCAAAGGAGTCATGTGAAAGTCCCCTTCGGAAAGCTCGGTATAGTTATCGAATAAAGCTCTTCCCTGAGGACCTTCTCGTCAGTAACCAGCCGCTCGATCTTTGATATTGGAAGGTCCAGGCCACCATCGACTAGAAGACGATATGAAGCTAAGACCAAAACAACCTGGTTCAACTCCAGAAGCTTCTCCCGGGATCGTACGTCCTCCTCCCTGGCTCTCCTAATTTTTGACAAACGAGCCTCCGCTCTACCAAATTTCTCGGCCTTCGATCGAGCGATCTCGTTGGCGCAAGACATACACAACTTATCACACTCCGACCGGTGCACCACTTGAGCAGCAAGCAGCACGTCCCTTTCTCGCGATGAATCAGCAATCCGAAGCTCGAAATTCTCAACCCTTCTCTTCTCACGACGAAGGACATCACCAACCCCCTTAAGCTCGCGAACCTTTGCATGCATCTCAAGCAGCTTCGATCCAAGCCTCTCCTTCTCGAGTCTGAGCGCCTTGATCTCTTGCTCATAAGCATCCGTCAAAATATTCTCGTCTACAAGAGCCTACCAAAAAAAAAAACCCGAAAACTCACAACGAGAAAGAGAAGAAAAATGAAAGCACGGAGATGGAAAAATCTTACCTGAATACGAGGACATCCAATCCTCCGATGAAGGTCAGACCTAAACGACACAGGAACCAAAGGCCGCTCGCTCAATGGACTCGACCTCATTGATCGGAGAAATCGGACACACGCATCATCATCATTAACAATCGCCTTAAACCAGAATACTCAAAGGGAACTGAAAAATCAACCGCTTCAACTCGGACGGACGTCTCAGGCTTAGATACAGAGGCTATTCCTCTCTTCTCCGTTTTCATCCTCTTCAATTTTTGACATCGAGGAGTCACCACTAACCGCACCGTCTCGTGCGCCAGCCAACATACCCCCGGACAGCCGCTCCTTCTTGAGGTCCCACTTAGCCGCCCGGCATCCATACGGGAGAAACTCCTTCGAATCCTCTCCATATGGACATCGGGCCACAACAAAGGACCAACTGAAGTCATCTTCTTCAAACCCAAAGGAAAATCCTTCGGATAGGGAGCGTTGAACGTACGACGATATGGGCAAAAGAAAACACGAATAAAAAAAGGAGAGAAAAGAAGAGAGAGGAAGTAAAGAAAGGGGAAGAACAGGAACCATACCATGAGCATGATTCCATGACGATCGGAACAACCCATCATTATCGGGAACCGACGCATCATTAACCTTCGCGAAGAAATACCTATCCCGCCAGTCAAGTATTTTACTCACCGCGCCGGTAACATGCTTGAGCCCATACCGACTCCTAGTCGAAACGTAGTGCGTCCCGGTGATCGTATTGTTAGTAGAAATCCTCATCACCTCCTCGAAAAACTGAAGAGTCATGTCAACCCTCCCCTCAGCACCAAGTAATAAGGCAGCTACCATATTGCGAACCACAGCCAGGCAAAGTTGAGAAAGAGCAATCCGACGCTGCTCAAAGTAACTTACCATAATGTGGATCCTAAAACCCACACTCAGTTTTCAGAGTGTTTTCGATGAGCTGATTTATAAAGTAGATGGGTTAGATTCTTGGTCGAACTAGATCAAGGAACTTAACAATGGTGAAAAAAGGATTTGTATTGATTTTTATATAAGGACACTAAGAACTCGAGCTAAGTAGCGATTACAAGGTCTTAATGCTAGGTTTGAGTATGATGTCAAGAATCCGGTCCCTTCTCTCGTCGTTGAAGCCTCCTTTTATAGTCCTCTTCTCCACGATTGCTTTCCTCGGTTTGCGGAGTTGGCTTCAACAACCCACGGGATTCTCGGGATTATGCGCTCTAACGACTCCTCCTTCTTCGCCGGTTTGTTGCCAACAGACGGACTCGTCACTTGTCGGGCTATACTCCGGAGTCGGAGTCTCCTTTGTTGGATTGGGCTTGACTGTGAATGCTTTCGGGCCCGCTTGTTGAAGACACATGAGGCCTTATCCAGCCAATTCTCTTGGGAGTGAATTTGGGCCCAAACATTTGCCCCCCGGCCCTTTAAGCGGAGTCCCGAGCTTGAAGGGCGAGATCTTCTTGGGAAGGCCCACAGTCTTCTTGGATAAGGCTAAATCTTTCAGTTTAAACCGCGCCAGAGATACTTGGACGATTCGGTTTCTCAGATGCACCGTTGGATGGAGCGTGGAAGATAGTCCCGCCAAAATGGGTGGCCAGGATGAGAGCGTGGTATCAGTCACGCGCGTGTGCAGCGCGTCGGAGGATGCTAGCGCGATTCGACGGTTGCGATACGTGAGATTGGAAAAGATCTTTCGGAGTCCCGAGGTTGCGTCATTATGACGTCTTTATAACTCCACTCCTCGCGAACCCATTCTCCAAGACTCAACCGCCATTCTTAAGGTAACTTCTCCACTCTCCCTCGTTATATCGGTTCCCTTTCTCCTTTCTTTTTTTTTGTTTTCCTTTTTACGCTTTTCAGTTTTCTCTTTCTTGTTTGCAAAAAGGAGACTGCTTTCTTGAAATCTTTAAACAATGTCGAAATCGAGTCTCGTTAGGGTTAAGAAAGAGAAACAGGTGGTCGAGGAGGAAGAGTTCGAGTATCCGGTTCCGACTACGAAGGCGGAGGACATTGAGAACCTATACTCGTCGCACGGCGTACCGAGGTCGGTGAAATTGAAGCTTCTCGATCCTGGGGAGACGCCGGAGTCGGTTAAACCAGGCTATTGCTGTGCCTACAAGGCTTACTTCGAGAAGTGTAACCTAATTTTTCCGATCCCTCGGCTCCTGTTGGATGTGATAGGCGAGCTTGGGATAGCGCTTCCGCAATTAACGCCGAATTTCATCCGCTACCTCATCGGCCTGCTGGTTAGGGCTCGAGAGGAGGGGATTCCGTTTGACTTGTCCGTTCTTCATGATTTATGTTCGATCAAGCATAACTCGGCGAAGGGGCTCTTCTACCTCTCTCCTCGGAGGAGCTTGGCGATCTTGGTGGCGGTGCCGAACCGGGAAGATCGTTGGAGAGAGCGGCCCCTGAAGTTCAAGCTTGACTGTCACTCAATCGGGGATTACGATCCCTCTAAAATCACGACCGCGTGGTCGGAGTCTGTTGGTTAGAGATAGCGTTTAGTTAGGGTTTCTCTTGTTGCATGTCGGTTTTGGTCTTATCCGAAGAAACCTGAGTGTTTGCTTTTCTTTTGATGTTTGCAGAAATCCCGGAGAGATCTGGAATAACTCCCGTGATCAGGAGACTAGCAGGCGTTCTCAGCTCCAGAGACGTGCTTTGGACCTCTTTTAATTTTGACAGAGTAAAGCGCGCACTCGAGCTTCCCGAGGCAATAGAGCCATTGGAGATTCGTCCTGCTCCGGCCCTCATCGGTGAGTGTATACTCGTTTTTTTTTTATATATAGTCCGGGTGCGGGTCTCAGAGAGTTTTTCTTTGCTTTACAGCTTCCCGAGAGCACTCGCCTTCCGAAGCCGCTTTGTCGAGTACGACCCATCCGAAAAAGAATATGAGGAGACGTCCCACCGTTCGTGAGTCATCCAAGAGGCCTGCTGAGAAGGCGTCGTCTGGTGGTTATGCCCCCATCCATGCCGGTCAGCTGAGTGACGCTTTAACCGGTGCTATCAATGACGGGAGGTCTGGAGGTGTTCCTACGCCGCCTCCGCGCCGGGACACGGAGTCTGGGAAGGGACCGGAAGTTGCACGCCCCGACCAAGTGATTCATCTGAGTTCCAGGGCCACTGGGAGTGATTCCTCGATGCAGCCTTTGAACAAGAAGCCTCGATATGAAAAGGAGGCAGCTGCTGGGTCGGGCTCGTCGCATGCTCCGGGATCCAAACCGTTTCATTGGAAGTTCGAACACACCAAGGATTATCCGGTTACGGACGATCCAGAGGGGCTCGCTCATCTGCTCCGTCATTGTAAGGCTGCTGGGTGCTCTCTGCCTTCGGTGAGGAATCTGATCGGCCGGGAGCTGTTTGTTAAGGCGATGGTTGCCAAGGGAAAGGTACCCTTCTGAGCTCCGCTTTTACTCTTTCAGTCTGGTCTTCTTAACGCTTGTTTTTCTTGTCTCAGGCTCTGGAAGCGGACAATCAACTCACGGCTTTTTACGAGCAGAGTCTTAGATCCGTCCCTAGCCAAGAGGAGCTCGAGCAAGCTCAGAGCGTTGTGCACCAGTTGACTGTGAGTCTTAAGAGCTGCCAGGAGGAAGTAAACCGCTATGAGGCCCAGCTTAACGTTGTAAAGTCCGAGCGCCTGGCTGCCGTAGAGAGGGCGGCTACTTTGGAGGCGCAGATCAAGGATCTCCTTGAGAAGGCGGAGGATGCGATTCGCTCGGCCCGACACGACGGAATGAGGATAAGGGACGGTCATTACTACGACATGTTCGAAGCTCACAAGGATAAGTTCGAGAGGAAGAAGATGTTAGAATATGATGTTTAGAATAAGAAAGTAGCTTAGATTGAAGATAGAATGAAGTGAGAATGAAGAGAGAGAGCTTGGCACCCGATTAGGGTTTCCGAGCCGGTTAGAGAGAGAGTAAGAGAGATATAAAGTTTTAGAAGTAGAACTCTCAATATATATTAACAAGTGATGTTACAAGGTATATATAGAAGATACAACTAGGTTAAGCAACTAGAGAGAGAGAGACAACCGAAATTTGTTTGGTGAGATGTAGGTGATTTGTTGGTGAGAGTTAGGTGAGTTGTTGGTGAGACCAAATATTTCCAAATAGTAGTCTTCAAATAGTAACTCCCCAAATAGTGTAGAACCGAGATTAGTTCCTTGTCACACACCTTCAAGCTAGCTGCCTTGGTGAACACATCTGCTAGTTGTTCTTCACTTCTTCTGAAGCAAGGTAACACAACTCCTTGCTCAATCAACTGCCTTACTATGTGGCAATCCACTTCAATATGTTTAGTCCTTTCATGGAAGACTGAGTTTGAGGCAATGTGAATGGCTGCTTGGTTGTCACAATGCATGGTGATTGGTTTTGTCTTCTCAATCCCCAAATCCACAAGAAGAGCTTCGATCCACACCAATTCTGTTGCTAGCTTCCTCATTGCTCTATATTCAGCTTCAGCACTTGAACATGACACTATCTTCTGCTTCTTTCTCTTCCAAGTGACAAGGTTTCCTCCAATGAATGTGCAATATCCAGTAGTAGATCTCCTGTCCACTCTATCTCCTGCCCAATCAGCATCACAATACCCAACTATCTCTGTACTTTGATTGCAACCCATCCAAATGCCTTGACCAGGAGCACCACTTAGATATCTGAGTATCCTTTCAACCATATCCCAATGATGCATCTTTGGTGCTTGCATATGTTGGCTTACCTGGTTCACTGCAAAACACAAATCAGGTCTGGTTATGGTTAAGTAAATAAGCTTACCAACCATCCTTCTATATTGGGTAATGTCCTCAAATGGACTGTCTTCAAGCTCCCCCTCTCTTATGACTTTGTAGCCTTCCTCCAATGGTGTCTTAGCTGGTTTTGATCCAATCTTTCCTGGCTCAGATAACAAATCAAGTGTGTATTTCCTTTGAGATAAGAAGAGTCCATCATTAGATCGACAAACTTCTATCCCAAGGAAGTACTTTAGAGTAGCAAGATCTTTAATATCAAAAACAGATTTGAGATAAGCTTTAGTTTCTTGTATACCTGACTTGTTACTCCCTGATATGATAATGTCATCAACATAAACAAGGATAACAATGATACCTTCCTGATCTTGGAGAGTGAACAATGTATGATCTCCTTCAGACCTCTTGAAACCTCTTTGCATAAGTGTTGAACTCAGCTTGTGATACCAAGCTCTAGGTGATTGTTTTAACCCATAGATGGCCTTCTTGAGTCTTAGTACTTTCCCTGTTTTAACAAGGCTTTCAAGACCAGTGGGTGGTGTCATGTATACCTCATCTTCAAGCTCCCCTTGAAGGAATGCATTCTTGACATCCATTTGCCAAAGTTCAAAAATCAAGATTTGTTGCCAAAGACAAGATGATCCTAACTGTGTGAAGCTTAGCTACTGGTGCAAAGGTGTCCAAGTAATCCTTTCCATAAGTTTGAGTGAAACCTCTTGCAACCATCCTTGCTTTGTATCTCTCCACTTCTCCATTACTTCTGTATTTGATGGTGAAAACCCATTTGGAAGTCACTGCCTTCTTTCCTCTAGGAAGTTCAGCTTCATACCAAGTCCCATTGTTGTCCATTGCTTTTATCTCTTCATCCACAGCCTGCATCCACCTCTTATCTCCCTTTGATTCTTCATAGGTTGTTGGTACATATTCTTGATCCAACTTCCCAATGAACACTTGATGCTCCAATGGTACTTGAGCTAAACTGCAAACAGCTTGAATGGGATGAGCTACTGCATTGCTGTTGAAGAAAACCATTTGCTTTTTCTCCCTTGTACTTCTTCTTAACACTTGAACTTGTTGCTGCTCATTCATAACCGGCTCCTCAACTTGATGATCCAACTCCTCAGCTTCTTCAACATGTTCTTCCTCATGTTTCTCATGCTCCTCATTTTCAGCTTGATCATGTGCAGAAGGATCAGCTACTTGCGGTTCTGGAGCTGATTCATGACTGTCCCCCTCATGATCAAGATGGGAATGTTGAGGAGTTTCTGAAGTTGGAGCAGGGACTGGAGTGGTAGTGTTTGTCTTGGCCGTTTGCTGAGGCATACTAATACCCAAGTGTTCCATGATCATCCTTAGGTTAGCTGCTCTGTCTGATTGAGAAGTGGGAAGATCCTTCAAGCTATCCCAATTCTTTTCATCATAGAAACTCCTTGTTTCCATAAACTTCACATCTCTTGAGATTAAGACCTTCCTTGTTTCAGGTACATAACACTTGTATCCTCTTTGTGTTGTGGAGTAACCTATGAACATAGCTTTGGTGCTCTTAGCATCCAGCTTATCCCTTTGTTCTCCTGGTATTAACACAAAGCAAATACACCGAAACACACGTAAGTGATCAACTAATGGATTTGTTTTGTTTAGTACCTGAAATGGAGATTGATCCTTAAGAACTCTTGTGGGAGTTCTATTGATCAAGTAGCAAGCAGTCATGACTGCATCTCCCCAAAACCTCTTAGGAACATTCCTGTAGAACATCATGGACCTTGCTACCTCCATTAAGTGTCTGTTCTTTCTTTCAGCTACTCCATTTTGTTGTGGAGTATAAGGACAGCTTGTTTGATGGAGAATCCCATGTTTGGACAAGTGTTGTTTGAAAGCATTGCTTGTATACTCACCACCATTGTCTGATCTAAAAATTTTGATCTTACCATTGAAATGATTAGTAACATGATTTTGAAAATTCATAAAAGCTTCTAACACTCTATCCTTAGTTGGCATCAATTTTATCCAAGTATACTTAGATTTTTCATCAATAAAAGTGACAAAATACTTATGATTCTCTCTAGACAAACAAGGAGCAGTCCACACATCAGAATGAACAAGATCAAAGCAATTTTCATAAGTAGTTTTAGAAGTTGGAAAAACAGACTTGCAATGTTTCCCAAGAATAAAAGCCTCACATTCATCATTTTGAAACTTAACAGAAGGTAATAGAAGCCCTAAAGCCCTAGAGTGTGGATGTCCTAGTCTAGCATGCCAAATAGAGTCATCCACACTAACGCAAGTAGATAAAGCAGTAGATAAAGCAGATAATTCAGAAGAGGGATTAGTGTCTTCAATCATGTAGATTTCATCCTTGGTCACACCTTTTCCAATTAACTTACTTGTTCTAATATCCTGAAACACAACATCATTAGGACTGAAAATAACATTGCAATTTAGATCAGTGGCTATTCTTTTAACAGATACTAAGTTGGATGTGAAACTAGGCATAAAGAAAGCTTTGGATTCTTTATCAAATAATTTCAAATTTCCTATGCCTTCAATTGGAATTTTATCACCATTTGCAATCACTACACATCCTAAAGCTGGTTTAACATTTTCTATTAACTTAGGGTCACTGATCATATGGTGAGAAGCTCCAGAATCAATAATCAAAGGTCTGATTTTTTTTGATGCAAAGAGTGAAGTACCAAGGACCATACCAGAGTTTTCCTTGAGGGCTTTGATGAGTGCCTCAAGGTCTGACCTTCTTACCACATCATTAGTCATAGCTGGAGCTTGATGAACCACCATTGCTCTTCCTTCATCACATTGCTGCATAGAAGAAGAACCTGGTCCAGCTCCACCATATGAGTAGTTTGCCCTTTGATCCTTGAACCGGTTGTTGTGAGATGATGATCTGAGGTTTGGGTGAAGGCGCCAGCATCTATCCTTCAAGTGCCCACTCTTCTTGCAAAAATCACATATCAAGACTATAGGAATGATTACCCTTGAGTTCTCCATTCCTTAAAAACCGGTTTAATACAAGGAGGGAGTTTTCAAGGTAAGTTTTAGAGTATTCAAGAACATGTTCAAGAACAAGAAGATAGCCGGTTATAAGAACAAGTTTTATAACCGAGAGTAAAATGGTTTTGAAACTCAAAGGTAAGCTTTTAAGCTTTGAAACTAGTGTGTTCTCAACTCACAGAGAATGCACACAACAATAAACAAGAAGAAGAAATGCTTGAAATCTTTAGAGTATTCAAGAACAAGAAGATAGCCAGTTATAAGAACAAGTTTTATAACCGAGAGTAAAATGGTTTTGAAACTCAAAGGTAAGCTTTTAATCTTTGAAATAGTGTGTTCTCAACTCACAGAGAATGCACACAACAATAAACACGAAGTAGAAGTGCTTAAGAGCTTAAGAATATTCAAGAACAAGTTCAAGAACAAGGAAGAACAAGCCGGTTACAAGAACAAGTATAAGACCGAGAGTAAATAGGTTTTGAAACAAAGTTTGCGGATACCAAGGTAAGCTTTTAAGCTTTGAAATAGTGTGTTCTCAACTCACAGAGAATGCACACAACAATAAACACGATGTAGAAGTGCTTAAGAGCTTAAGAATATTCAAGAACAAGTTCAAGAACAAGGAAGAACAAGCCGGTTACAAGAAAAAGTATAAGACCGAGAGTAAATAGGTTTTGAAACAAAGTTTGCGGAAATGAATAGGTCTTAGGAGCTTAGTGCTCTGATACCATGTTAGAATATGATGTTTAGAATAAGAAAGTAGCTTAGATTGAAGATAGAATGAAGTGAGAATGAAGAGAGAGAGCTTGGCACCCGATTAGGGTTTCCGAGCCGGTTAGAGAGAGAGTAAGAGAGATAGCAAGTTTTAGAAGTAGAACTCTCAATGTATATTAACAAGTGATGTTACAAGGTATATATAGAAGATACAACTAGGTTAAGCAACTAGAGAGAGAGAGACAACCGAAATTTGTTTGGTGAGATGTAGGTGATTTGTTGGTGAGAGTTAGGTGAGTTGTTGGTGAGACCAAATAGTTCCAAATAGTAGTCTTCAAATAGTAACTCCCCAAATAGTGTAGAACCGAGATTAGTTCCTTGTAGTTCAATGCACATGTCTAACTTGTGATCTCCAATTCAATAGAAGAAGGAGACGGACTGCGAGATCAAGGTCCAGGAGGTGGAGGCTAACATCGAGCTGATAAACCTTCTGCAGTGCGGAGTGACAACCTTGGAGGAAGAGCTTCCCAAGTTGCTGGAGCAGAGGGAGACTTTTGCTAAAGAGTTTGAGGCCGCGCAGGTGTCTGACTTCTCTCTGAGTGCCGAGCTTCTTGCTATTCCTCAGATTTCCGAGGACTCGGTGATGCGCGTGGCTCGCTCTGCAGGTTTCAACGAGTTTGGATCGAATGCCGAGATGATGGCGGGACCTGCGAGTACTGGAGCGACCAAGGCGGCGGAGACTGGAGTTCAGGAGGAGCAAGGCGGCGGAGACGAGAAAGCTGACGGAGAGGAGCAAGGCTGATAGCCGCTCCTTAGAAAAAATTTTAATTTCTGTTTTTTTTTAAATCCCCTAAAGCCCTCTTTTGAGCTAAAGTTGGACTTTTTATATTTTTCTTTTGGTGTTGCCCGGGAGGGCTTTTATCCGTAACTCTCTTTGGCTCGGGTGAGCCTTTTTATTGCACGTTTTTATGTTTATGGTTTGTTCAGAGTTTGGATTTCTAAGTTTAGCAAAATATCGAGGTTCGTTTATGCGTTGTCAGTTTGCAAGTTGAACCTTCGAGTCGTGAAGTAGAACTCTGGATTCTTTTCTTGTTTAGTCTGGCCAGACGTTTCTTATATTTTGGAGTTCGTTTCGCGACTTGGAGCCCTTTTCGGTTTGCCTATGGTTCGGATACCTGTTTAACTCGTGCAAAGTTGTTTAGGGTTTACTTCCGAGTTTGTTTGCGATTTGGGGGCTCTGGAAGATAGCTCCGGAGGAGTCTTCTAGGGTCGTAGTTTACGGAGCGCTTAAGGTTTTAAGACTTAGCGTATTTTGTGATTTGTATGAAGTAAAACTTGTGTAAAGTTTAGACTTTGTTTAATGTAGACTTTTGTCATTGCCAAGGTTTCAAGACTTGGTGAATTCGTAATAGCATATGTTACTTATCACGAGAAATAGGAACACGAAGAGATAACAAAGAATTTCATTAATGTATTCTCCAGAGTTTACATTGATGTATTGGGTGATAACCATGTACTCCCCCCTGGAAAAACGAAGAGGTAGAATGGAAAAATTTCTAAGTTTTTGGGTGGAGTGGCTGCACTCGAGGTCTGATCTGCCTACGTACCCCGCCAAGGGATCAAGACTAACGTGGTTCGATTTTTGTGAGTACTTATGAGTTGAATAGCTTGAGGTTCATGGCGTTCCATGGCCTCTTCACTGGCACTCCGTTTTTGACTTTTGTGAGCTTGTAGACGCCGTCGCGGACTATCTCGGTGACTCTGTAGGGTCCTTCCCAGTTTGTCCCGAGTTTCCCGGCGCCCGGTTCTCTCGTGTTTTCGTAGACTTTGCGCAATACTAAGTCTCCCACGATAAACTTCCGAGGTCGGACTCTGGAGTTGTAGTATCGGGAAGTTGCTTGCTGATAGTTTTGCATTCGTATTAGCGCTCGGTCACGTTGTTCCTCGATCATGTCTAGGCGATCTCGGAGCATTTGTTCGTTTAGTTCCTCATGTCTCGGGCTCAGGGCCCTTCTGACAGTCGGAACCAATATTTCTGCAGGGACTACTGCTTCCATCTCGTATGCTAACGAGAACGGAGTCTCGCCAGTCGCGCTGTGAGGTGTAGTGCGGGAGGCCCACAGGACTCCTGGTAACTCTTCAGACCAAGCGGACTTTTTAGAGTCGAGTCTCTTCTTGAGGCTATATAGTAGAGTTTTGTTCGCAGCTTCTGCCTGACCATTTCCTTGGGGATACCTTGGAGTTGAAGTGGTCAGGCGTATCTTCCAAGTTTTGCAGAAATTTCTGAAAGTTCTGGAGATGAACTGCGAGCCGTTATCCGTTACTATCTCGTATGGGAGTCCATGTCGGCAGAATATGTGCTCCCAGATGAAGTGTTGTACTTCGATTTCTGTGGTTTGCTGGTAGGCTTTAGCCTCTATCCACTTGGTGAAATAGTCTGTTTGGACCAGGAGGTACTTTAGCTGTTTTGGTCCTGAAGAAACGAGAGGCCCTACTATGTCCATTGACCACCTCATGAAGGGGTATGGTGCAGAGATTGAGGACAGCTTCTCCGCAGGCTGGTGAATAATGGGTGCGTGCCTTTGGCATTTATCACACAGCCTGGTGTAGTTCTCGCAATCTGCGATCATAGTCGGCCAGAAGAATCCTTGCCTTTTGATGCGGATGGCTAGGGCTCGCCCTCCGGAGTGGTTACCGCAGGTGCCATCATGGGTGTTGCCCATTACGGCGAGGGCTTCCGTGGCATGCACACATCGCAAGTAAGGTTCTGCGGTGCTACGTTTGAATAGGCAATCGTTGATTATGCAATATCGGGCGCTTCGGGCTTTAAGCTTTCTGGCTTGCCACTTGTCGTCGGGGACTTGGCCGTGTCGGATATAGCTTAGGATTGGTTCCCTCCAATCCGGCCTGTTCAAGAATTCTGCGTCCGGTTCTTCGTTTTCAGGCTCGGATTCCTCCTCCTCGACGGGAGGTTCAGGGATTTGTCGGCCACTACGGAGACCAATGTCGTAGACTTCGTGGCATTCCGAGGCCATTTCTGCCCGGGCTTCAGGTTCCGGGGTTCCCGTTGAGTTTTTTGTCAGGATCGTTGTGGACTGATCTGCGGTATGCGCCTTGAGTGCCACGTCGATGCTTGGTTTTTCTATCCCTTCTACGGGTATTATTCTTTTAATCTTAGGGTCGGACGTCGAGGCTAATGCCGCCAGGGCGTCGGCGGAGGAGTTTTCCCCCCGAGGTATTCTCTCGAGTGTGAAATCTTTTAGCTGATCTGCTAACTCGTGAGCTACCTTGACGTACGCTTCCATGCGCTCGTCCTTAGTTTCGTACTCGCCGTGATACTGGCTCGTAACCAACTGTGAGTCGCTAAAGGCGCGTACTTCTTGTGCTCCGACTCCGATTGCGAGTCGGAGTCCGGCTATGAGGGCTTCATACTCGGCCTCATTGTTGGATGCACTGAAGCCAAGTCTGAACGATTGCTCGATTACCTCTTATTGGGAATGTCCTGAAATCTACCGTACTATCTCTAGAAAGTATGATAAGTGTCGAGATCAGACATAAGTCATAAATACTGGGTGATCATGATGACTTGCTAGAGCCCGCTCATGATCTATAAGTTTAGGACTTATTACCAGTATTGTATGATCCCTAAGGGTCACACACCATAGCTAACGGGAAAGTTAAAATGGAATTAATACAGTAAGATGCAAGGCATTTACTGTATTTGTACAGAGAATTGGGCCAGACAAAAGACAGTCTTTTGTCTGATTTGGGCCTTGGGCCCAAAAACCTAATGAGCCATTAGTTTAATTACTTGGGCCCATATAAGGAAGAGGAGAGGCGCAGGAAGCCCTAATGCTTCTGCTTCTGCGATTTTTCACCTGAGTCTTCCTCTCTCTCTCTGTTGTTCCAGCTTGGTCTAGCAGCCTGATCCGTAGCTTGTAAGAGTGTGGATACATGAGGAGGAGCCGGTTCTCATCAGCTCTTGCAGATCTCGATATTCCATTGATTAATCCGCTGCAATCATAAGGTAATGATCCTGATCTGTTTATGATTCAACTGCAATCACCTAGATCCTTGATGATTATGTGCTAGGTTGTAACCTGTGAATTACACCATGAATGAACATAATTCTTCAGTGGTATCAGAGCCAGGTCATTAGGTTTTTGCTTTTGGATCTTTATTGAATCGATTTTGATTTTGTTAAACAATCGATTTTGATTTTGTATAATCGATGTGTATGTTAAGGTCAAATTCATCGATTGTGTATAATCGATTTTGATTTTGTATAATCGATAATGGTAAAGGTCAAATTGTTTGTCTTTTAGTGCATGTAGTGAAGCAATCGTTTTGTTAATTATCAATCGTTTTGTATAAGTTCGCATGTTGACTTTGGGAAATCGTGATGATCGTTTGTTTAATAATTAAACAATGCCATGTGGGATTACCCACTGAAGCGTGGTTGACTTTGCTGGCTTTAGGTTAAATTAATTATCAAATGATTCGCTTATTGTTAAGAATCGATTTGCTTGTTGACTTAAGGTTAAGTGTCAAGCGATTGTTTAATGTCTTGAATCGATGAGGAAAAGTTCAAAACGATTTTGTCCAAGTGAATGTTGAAACGATTTGTAGAATCAATTAATTATCGTTTGTCATGTCATGATCGTAATTAATTGTTGATTGATTTAACAATCGTTCGATTATGTATATGGTTTAGGTTAGCGATCATCAAGTTTTGTTTTTAAACAATTTAAAACCTTGATAATTGTGGTTCGTTTTTCCCAAACCCGCGATAATGAACCGATCAAACCGATTGTGGTTCATTGTCTGCTTTAGCCAAAACCGCAAGTTAGGTCAAAATTGGCTAAAACACAAGGTGTTTCTTCCTGATTTTGGACTTAACTGAACCGATCCAATTTAATTGGTGGTTCAAGCGGTTAACCCAGATCGCGGTTTGCTGGAAATTATTTAATACAATTGGTATTATTTAATTTCTAGTTAAACCGGATTTAAATTCAAAAATTGAATTTTAACCTAAACCGAAGGCTGGTCTAAGTTTGATTTGGTTGGACCAAATAATTTAGAGCTGGTCTGGTTTAGTAAATAGCCAGTTGGATTTAGTAGTTAATTTGGTCTTGGACCAGAATTAATGAACCGACTCGGTTATGCCAAATTATTGGGCCAATTGGAATTCTGTGGTCTTGGGCCAAGAATTGGGCCTATAATTTGTGACCCATCTGAAAAAACTTTAATAAAATATTAAATTAGAAATTTCTATTTTTAGTATATTTCTAAATTTAGAAAGTTTCTAAAATAAGTAAGTTTCCCAAAATAGTAATCTTCTATTTTTGGAAATAAAACCTAAAATCCTCAAAACCAATATCAAGCTTGGATGTCTTGCCCAATCTTGTCATCTACTTAACGCTTATTCAATTACAGATATGGCTTACAGTGTGAGGTGTCTGTTGTTGCGTAAGTAAAGTAGTATATAGTCACTAATTTCATTGGGAGTCCCAGACTTTAGTGATTATTTGGCTGTAAGAGATTGGTTTCCTTGACTGGGCCATCGGGAGTCCCGGGTCTTGAGACATCTGGTGAATTGGGCCTTGGGCCCAATCCACAACCGAGAGTTATATGGATATAACTAGCTGTGTGTATGCTTACCAAGTAAAGCTAATTCCGGGTGACGGCCAGTGGCCCACTTTGGATTTAGCTGAACATGGGTCTCGGAATCATTGCATTCTTATTAGGTTAAACAAAGAAATTTTGAATGCAATGCGAGTTTTCTTATAAGTTATTAAGATTACTCTTTTATGAACTAAATAACTAAAACTCTATTTATCTCTAAATTTCAGTTATGACTAGCACAAACAATCAAAACACTTTCTCGATCCGGTCTGTCCTTGAGATGGACAAACTGAACGGATCAAATTTCTTGACTTGGTCGCGGAACCTGAGGCTAGTCCTCAGGCAGGAGAGAAAGGACTATGTCCTTGAGAGAGCTCTCCCCGAGAGGATCGGGTCCAATGCCTCTCATGCAGTATATGATGCTTGGAATAAGCATTATAATGATGCGGTAGATGTGCGTGGTCTCATATTGGCTACCATGGACTCAGATTTGCTGAAGCAATATGAGAACATGGAGTCGCCAATAGAGATGATCAGCAGCCTGAAATTGAAATTTCAGGAGCAGGTAAGAGTGGAGAGATACCAGTTGGTTAAGTCTCTCACTAGCTGCAAGCTACCAAATGATTCACCAGTGAGTCCTCATGTCAGTAAAATGATGGGTTACATTGATAACCTGAGGAAACTGGATTATCCAGTTAGCCAAGAATTGGCAACTGAGATCATTCTGCAGTCACTGCCGTCAAGCTATGATAAGTTCAAAAGGAACTATATCAAGAAAGGCTTAACAAAGACGCTGACTGAACTGCATGATATGCTCAAGACAGTTGAGCCAAACATGAAGAGTACCCTGTATAATCTCATAATGGAGAAGGGTAGGTTTACTAAACCTAGTGCTGACAAGGGTGAAGACAAAGTTGTCCAGATTTTGAATCATGGCAAGCGTGTGTCTTCTGAGCCCGAGTCAGATACATCTTACGTTGGTAAGTGCTGCTACTGTAAAGAGACTGGGCATTGGAAGAGAGATTGCATTAAATTCATGGAAGATTATGTGGAGTTGAAGTTGATGTATGAGACTACTTCCTCAGGTATTCATGTTATTACTTCAAGTTCTACCTTATAGGTATTGGATACTAGTTGTGGCACTGATATTTGTTATAATATGCAGAGCCTAAGCAACAGTAGAACGTTGAAGGAAGGACAAGTGGAACTGCATGTCTGGAAGGAGCTATGGATGTTGCCTCAGCCGTAGGGTTTTCACTTGTAGATGCCTTTGAGGCTTGGTTTTGTATTAAGTAATTGCTACAATGTACCTGCTTTAAGCAGAGTTGTCTTTCATTTTCTTGTAAGAATTTGAATGTTTTTCATTTTGATAAAAGACAAGTTTTGTTCTTTTGATCTTAATGAAATATTAATTGTAGCACCCTATTCAAGGAATGGGTTTTATATCTTAAACCAAAGAATGCCTAAATGTAGCATAAATACCGAATTGGTTTAAATCTGATGAATTAAACCTGATTTTTCTTGGCGTAAATATTTTGGTCACATAGAGTGAGCCGGATTCAGAAATCCCATAGTTATGGACTTTTGGGCTCATTTGATCGGATATCTTATGAGACTTGAATTCTGCTTACTGGACCAAAAGACAAAGGGCCCATCTTAGACGAGCTAGAGAAAAGCCCAAAGGCTTATTGGACCTTGAACATACTCATGTATGTGGACCGATAAGCAGTAATGCCAGAGAAAAATTTCATGAGCGGACTCTAGCAAGCCATCATGACCCCCAGTATTATATGACTTATGTCTGATCATTGACATACTCTTACTTTCTAGAGACAGTGCCGAGATTACTGGACACAATTCCAACAATCTCCCACTTGTACTGGAATCTCTGTATTCATAATCCTTTTGTCACAATATCTCGATTAGTCATAAGGCAAGATTGGTGTCATCCTTATAAAGCCTAATCTTGTTCATCGGACTCTGATTTGATACTGACAATCCAAACGACTCGGGAAAGTCCGTTTGAGCATGGCCATGCATTTTCCAGTATTCAAATCTCTGATTGGCCTAGAGATATTCACTCCATTTATATTGGAGGGAAAAATTCCGTCTTGTTCCATCACTGTAAACTATTCATTTCATAATGTACCCAAACAAGGTCCTTATAACTATCGCAGAACGATAGCGTTAGACAATGATCAAAGTGCATCAGTCCATGTGCAGTCACATGCATGCGAACTCAGGTCTAAGGACTATACTCTATAGTCGTAGTAAGAATCTCTTATGACACAGATATAAATATCCTGAAGAGTTCTTATAAGCGGGTCTTGTCCGGTCGTATGTTCCCAAACATACACCTATGTACTGACTTTGATGCCGCGCATCTATGACACACTGAGACTTTGTCATAAGTCACGTACCAATCCAGTCTCACACGGTTGTTGGTGTTCCAATTTCAACAACCTTCGACTAGGGACGGGATGATATAAACATCTATCAAATATAGGGTCTCATGAACAAGCTAAATGACTTCGATGACTCAAGATCAAGTCATTTACTTCGATGACCTATAAAATGGTTCATATCACTTTGGAACGATTATTTCATCACAGTTAAAATAATCTTGAAATAATAATTTCATTAAACATAAGAATGTTTTACAAGAACATATCAAATAACTAAATAAAAGCCCTCAAACTCCCACTCAAATTTAGATTACATTTCTATGTCTCTAATGCCTACAGCTTTAGTCAGAAACTCGAGCTTAGGCCTTGGGAGTGGCTTTGTCAACGGATCAGCGACGTTATCATCTGTCTGAACTCGGCTGATCTTGACTTCCTTTCTATTAATGATGTCACGTATCAAGTGAAATCTTCTTAGAACATGCTTGGATTTCTGGTGTGATCTTGGTTCCTTTGCCTGAGCTATAGCACCATTGTTGTCACAAAACAGTGCCAGAGGCTCAGCCGCATCTGGTATCACACCTAGTTCAATAATGAACTTTCGTATCCAAACAGCTTCCTTCGCAGCTTCTGAGGCGGCGATATATTCAGCTTCTGTAGTGGAATCAGCAACGGTGTCTTGCTTGGAGCTTCTCCAACTGATTGCACCGCCATTCAGACAAAAGATATAACCGGACTGTGACCGGAAATCATCTTGGTCTGTCTGGAAACTTGCGTCCGTGAATCCACTGACTTTAAGCACATCACTTCCACCGTACACTAAGAACTTATCCTTAGTATGTCTTAGATACTTCAAGATATTCTTTACGGCAATCCAATGGTTTTCACCTGGATTTGACTGGTATCTACTCGTCATGCTCAATGCATAAGCAACATCAGGACGAGTACAGATCATGGCATACATGACAGATCCTATTGCAGATGCATAAGGAATATTGTTCATGCGCTCAAGCTCAGCAGCCGTCGTAGGGCTCTGCTTCTTGCTTAGCGTTGTGCCATGTACCATCGGCGTGAAGCCCTTCTTGGAATCCTTCATGCTGAATCTTTGTAGGACTTTGTCAATGTATGAATCTTGACACAAGCCTATCAGCCTTCTAGATCTATCCCGGTAGATCCTGATTCCAAGAACGTATGCGGCTTCACCCATGTCTTTCATGGAAAAACAACTTCCAAGCCAGTCCTTTACGGACTTCAGCATTGGAACGTCGTTTCCGAGAAGCAGTATGTCATCGACATACAGAATAAGAAATACAATCTTGCTCCCACTAGATTTCTTATACACGCATTGTTCTTCTTCGTTTCTGATGAAGTCAAATTGCTTGATCGCTTCATCAAAACGAAGATTCCAGCTCCTCTTTTTTTTTTTTTTTTTTTTTTTTGTAAAACATTCTTATGTTTAATGAAATTATTATTTCAAGATTATTTTAACTGTGATGAAATAATCGTTCCAAAGTGATATGAACCATTTTATAGGTCATCGAAGTAAATGACTTGATCTTGAGTCATCGAAGTCATTTAGCTTGTTCATGAGACCCTATATTTGATAGATGTTTATATCATCCCGTCCCTAGTCGAAGGTTGTTGAAATTGGAACACCAACAACCGTGTGAGACTGGATTGGTACGTGACTTATGACAAAGTCTCAGTGTGTCATAGATGCGCGGCATCAAAGTCAGTACATAGGTGTATGTTTGGGAACATACGACCGGACAAGACCCGCTTATAAGAACTCTTCAGGATATTTATATCTGTGTCATAAGAGATTCTTACTACGACTATAGAGTATAGTCCTTAGACCTGAGTTCGCATGCATGTGACTGCACATGGACTGATGCACTTTGATCATTGTCTAACGCTATCGTTCTGCGATAGTTATAAGGACCTTGTTTGGGTACATTATGAAATGAATAGTTTACAGTGATGGAACAAGACGGAATTTGTCCCTCCAATATAAATGGAGTGAATATCTCTAGGCCAATCGGAGATTTGAATACTGGAAAATGCATGGCCATGCTCAAACGGACTTTCCCGAGTCGTTTGGATTGTCAGTATCAAATCAGAGTCCGATGAACAAGATTAGGCTTTATAAGGATGACACCAATCTTGCCTTATGACTAATCGAGATATTGTGACAAAAGGATTATGAATACAGAGATTCCAGTACAAGTGGGAGATTGTTGGAATTGTGTCCAGTAATCTCGGCACTGTCTCTAGAAAGTAAGAGTATGTCAATGATCAGACATAAGTCATATAATACTGGGGGTCATGATGGCTTGCTAGAGTCCGCTCATGATCTATAAGTCTTGGACTTATTGCCTTTATTATATGATCCCATATGGGTCACACGCCTAAGCTAACAGGAAAATGTGTAGGAACGGTTTAGCAGAAGTACGGTAAAAGTGCTAGGCATTTACTGTACTTAGAGAGAATAAAACGGTTTAGCTACTCTGTGTCGATCGATACACAAGGTGTGTCGGTCGACACAGTGTGCGAATGCCGTCTAGTTAATTGGTGTTTGGGCCAAATGGCCCAAACGAAATCAGACAAGTTTTATAAGCTAAAACTCGAGTTTCTGATCAAAAAACCCTAACACTCCAGCCGTAAACTCTCTCTCTCTGCGCCGAATTCCTCTAGTGGTCTAGCAGCCGTTTCCTGTGATCGCGTGTGTGAACCTTTGGAGGATTCATCCCTCGGTGTTTCTCTGATCTCAGACATACCATCTATTTCCGCTGCAAACAGGTATAAGGTGAGATCATCATTTGTTTCTATTCTGAGAAGAACCTAGATCGCATGTTTAGGTTGATATGAATCTAAGAATTGAATCAGGATCAACTAAACAATCCTTCAGTGGAATGCTCAAAACGTGTAGTAGTCATATCTGAAATATATAGATAAAAAGGTTATTAGTTAAAATGTTCAATATGATTAATCTCGTATTTAAATTTAATATGATTAATCACGCATTATATTCAATAACATAAGTTACCCTCAATAGAATATAATGATTCCAAGATCCACATATAACTAAGATTAAAGTGGGCCACTGGCCGTCACCAAACCTTAGCTTATATCGGTAAGCCCTATATCGGCTAATTATATCCGTGATATAACTCTTGGTTGTGAATCTGGGCCCGAGGCCCAATCCACTCTGATGTCTCAAGGCCCGGGACTCCCGATGGCCCAGTCAAGAAAACCAGACTATACAGTCATGTAATCATTAATGTCTGGGACTCCCAATGACATTTATGAATCACAAACCGTCTTATCCATGCAAAAGCAGACACCCTCACACTGTAAGGCCATGAATACAATTGAATGGGCTTCGACAGCTGACATAGAATGGACAAGACATCCAACGCTTGATATTATTTGAGGTTCGTAGGTTTATTTAAAAATCATTCCCAAAATAGAAGATTACTATTTCGGGAAACTTTCATTTTTGGAAACCTACTATTTTTGGAAACTTTCTAAAATTGGAAACTTTCTAACGGAAACTTTCTAACTTTAGAAATTTCTTTAAAATCCAAAACCCGCAAATCCAGAAACTTCTAATTTAAGAAACTTTCTAATTTTAAAATTTCGGAAACTTTAATTTAAAATCGACTTTATAATTATATATAATAAATTTTAAATTATTCTGAAGAAAGACTCAAATAATTGGCCCAATTGTTTTAACTTCTTGGCCCGAGGCCCAAGAATTGGTCCATGTCCAAGACATGACCCGATTGTCCAATTAAATGACATAACCGGTCTGGTTCATTAAAATTGGTCTAACCAAATTTTAATTACTACGATGACCACAATTGTCAACCGGTTATTTACTAAACCGGATTTTCTCAATTTATTTGGTCCAACCAAATCAAATTAGAAAATCCTGGTTTAGGTACTAAATCCAATAATTCTTTCGACATTGGATTTCTTGTCCCGGTTTAACCAGACTTAATAAAATTATTAAATCTGTTTATTAAACCAGGATGATTAATTTTAATCAAGATTAAACCGAGCCTTAAACCAACCATGTCGATCGATGAACCAACCGTGTCGATCGATCCATCAACCACATCGGTCGATGCTCTCAGTATCGATCCTGCATCGATCGTGCATCGATCCTGTATCGATCGATGCTCTCACGCATGCACTGAACCGAGTCAAAACCCTAACCGTGTCGATCGATGTGCACCAACCGCATCGGTCGATGCACCAATATCGAACCTGCATCGATCCTGCATCGATCGATGCTTTCACGCGTTAACAGGGTTAACCGATAGGGTGTATCGACCGATCCATGCGATCGTATCGATCGATCCATGCGATCGCAGTCGATACAGACCTCTTGAAATCGCATTCTACCAAATCATATAGCTTGGTTTCTGCAATTTTATGTGTGTTTAGGTTCCAATTCTTGTTACTTAAGTAGTTTCTCTTATCAGTAGTTGATTCAAAACACTTTTAAACAAGAAAACAATCCTAAACATTGAATCTAAACAAGAAAAACCAGAACCATTGGCTCTGATACCACTGAAGGATTGTTTAGTTGATCCTGATTCAATTCTTAGATTCATATCAACCTAAACATGCGATCTAGGTTCTTCTCAGAATAGAAACAAATGATGATCTCACCTTATACCTGTTTGCAGCGGAAATAGATGGTATGTCTGAGATCAGAGAAACACCGAGGGATGAATCCTCCAAAGGTTCACACACGCGATCACAGGAAACGGCTGCTAGACCACTAGAGGAATTCGGCGCAGAGAGAGAGAGTTTACGGCTGGAGTGTTAGAGTTTTTTGATCAGAAACTCGAGTTTTAGCTTATAAAACTTGTCTGATTTCGTTTGGGCCATTTGGCCCAAACACCAATTAACTAGACGGCATTCGCACACTGTGTCGACCGACACACCTTGTGTATCGATCGACACAGAGTAGCTAAACCGTTTTATTCTCTCTAAGTACAGTAAATGCCTAGCACTTTTACCGTACTTCTGCTAAACCGTTCCTACACATTTTCCTGTTAGCTTAGGCGTGTGACCCATATGGGATCATATAATAAAGGCAATAAGTCCAAGACTTATAGATCATGAGCGGACTCTAGCAAGCCATCATGACCCCCAGTATTATATGACTTATGTCTGATCATTGACATACTCTTACTTTCTAGAGACAGTGCCGAGATTACTGGACACAATTCCAACAATATTTACTGATTACTTCAGTGAGTATGACTGTGTTCATTTGATGAGACACGAGTCGGAATTCTTTGAAATGGTCGAAAGAGTTCCAGAATGAGGTATAGAATCTGAGTGACAGAAGTATTGAGACTCTGGATTAGATCACGAGTGAGAATACTTAAGTCATTGATGGTGTGATCATCTGAATGAGTGTGAAGTCGTTTCACAGCTCATTTCTCCTGAAAACCTTGAGGTGTTTCTGTGAGAAAGAATCAGATCTTATTAGAAATGATTAAAGATGAGTCACACGAATCTTCCATGATATTCTTTAAGAATAATGCTCTAGAAATATCTAAGTTTACGCTGAAATAGTTCCACCAATATCAGTTGAAAAACACCACATAAATGTGGACTGGAAATGATCCAAATTCGTCTTTACTGAGTATTTGTAGTTGTGCTACTTCGCTGGTTGTCCTAGGGAAACCAAGGCTTGTTACTTTTTACGTCCATTCCGAAAACGAAGTTAGGTTGTTCGGAATTCTGTTTTCTAAAAGGAAAGTTACTTTCCAAGAAGAACAGTGGGAGTAAAAGTATAACTCGAAGAAATTCGAGAAATACAGGAGGCTTCTCAACCTGTTGAGGGAGAGCAGCGGATGGATTTACAGATTTCTGTAGAATCTACACCTGTAGAGCCTGAAGTTCGCAGATCTGAATGAATCCGTCATTAATCAGAGAGTGATTTCTCGTGATTAGTTGCCATGATCTGATGATCATTGAAAGTGACGAACCTGCGAAATTCACAGAAGCGAGAGTGAGACCGGACTCCGGAAAAATTATACTGTATGTAAGTTAGCTTCATCGATCCATTCATGGATGGAAGCAAACATATCGGAGTTGGAATCTTCGTTCTGTTGAAGTAGTCAAGGTTTTGACTTGAACAGGAACGAAGTGGAACTGTGCGTTTACTAATAGATAAGTGGGAGCGATGTTGCGTTTCTCATAGTGTATGTCGATGACATACTGATTCTCGGAAATAACGTTCCAATGCTGCAGTCGATAAAGGACTGGCTTGTGAGTTGGTTTTATGATTGACATGGGTAAAGCCACGTATGTTCTTGGATTTTGGATCTAAAGATAGAGATTCAAAAGAGCTGGTAGGACAAAGTCAGGTTTCTTAAATTGACAAAGTCCTACACGTTTTCAGCATTCCAAGAAGGGTTTTATGCCAATGTCACATGGCATTACGTTAAGCAAGAAACAGTGTCCTACGATAACTGCTGAGCTTGAATGCATGGATGAGATTCCATATGCGTCGGCAATTGGATCTATCATGTATGCCATGACACGTACTTGTTTTGATGTTGCTTTAATGTTAAGCAAGACAAGTAAAGACCAGTCAAATCCAGCAAAGAATCACTGGATAGACGTAATGAATATCCTCAAGTATTTGGAAATTACTTAGGATAAGTTCTTGATTTACGGAGAAAGTGAGGTGCTACAAGTCGGTAGAGTCTGAAAGGCAAGTTTCCAACAGACAAAGATGATTTCCGGTCACAGTCCGGTTATATCTTGTGTCTGTCTGGCGGTGCAAGGCACTGTTGCTGACTCCATGACTTAAGCTGAACATTTTGCAGCTTGGGTAGCGGCGAAAGAGGTTGTTTGGAAAGAAGAGTTCATCACTGAACTTGATGTGATTCCCAGCATAGATGAGGCTAGCTGTACATCATGTTGGAATTGTGTCCAGTAATCTCGGTACTGTCTCTAGAAAGTAAGAGTATGTCAATGATCAGACATAAGTCATATAATGCTGGGGGTCATGATGGCTTGCTAGAGTCCGCTCATGATCTATAAGTCTTGGACTTATTGCCTTTATTATATGATCCCATATGGGTCACACGCCTAAGCTAACGGGAAAATACGAAGGAACGGCTTAGCAGAAGTACGGTAAAAGTGCTAGGCATTTACTGTATCAAGAGAGTCTAAAGGGCCTGATTAAATCCATGGGATTTAATCAGAACTGAGAATTGGGCCCAAAAGCCCATGAGAACTAGGAGAGATTTTAATGAATAAAATCAGACCTAGGTCTCTAATTTTCCTCAGCCTTTTTGCGCCTCCCAGCCTCTCTTCTGCGCCTCCTCTCCTTGCTGGTCTAGCAGCCAAATTCCCGGTGTGCGTGTGTGAGCCTTTGGAGGATCCATCCCTTGGTGGTTCTGCTGATCTCTGACCTGTTCTATCTCCTTCCGCTGCATAAACAGGTAAAAGGTGAGATCTATATTGTTTCTATTCAAGAGAACCTAGATCTGGCATGTTTAGGATCAATTAATCTGATGAGTTAAATCAGGATTAACACCAAAAGATCCTTCAGTGGTATCAGAGCCATTGGTTCTTAGGATTTCTTGTTTTAGATTCATGTTTAGGTTGATTAATTTTGTTTAGAAGTGTTTTGAATCAATTACAGATAAGATAATTCACTTAAGAAACAAAATTGAATCCTAAACACACTAAAGAAATCGCAAACCGAGCTATATGACTCGTGTTAAGCGATCGGCCGAGATGATGAACCAATGACCAAGCCGTTCGTTTGGAGCGTGCGTTGGCCGGTTGCATCACTCGACCGTGAGGGGCAGGCGCAGACCGATCGCATGGCTCGGCCGAGATCGATCGGTTTGATCCAATCGGCCCGACCGCATGGATCGTAGCCACACGCGTTCTGCCGAGAGCCGAGCATCATCTCGATCGCGTCTCGGCTTGAATCGTCCCGCCTGACCCGAGCAAGCATCGTCCCGTCCCGAGCTCGACCGATCATCGACCGTCCAGCTTGCATCCCGATCGCGTGAGGCTCGGCCGTCCGTGGATCGTGGATGGAACGCGGCTGGTCGGACATGATCCAAAAGCTAGGTCACGACCAACTCGGTTCGGTTCGTGACAAATTCGGTTCGGTTCAAGGCTCGATTTAGAATTTTAATTAAAATTGATACGTCTCGGTTTAATAAACAGATTTTAATAATTTTATTAAATCTGGTTAAGCCGGGACAAGAAATCCAATGTCGAAAGAAATATTGGATTTAGTGCCTAAACCAGGAATTTCTAATTTGATTTGGTTGGACCAAATAAATTGAGAGATTCCGGTTTAGTAAATAACCGGTTGACAATTGTGGTCATCGTAGTAATTAAAACTTGGTTAGACCAGTTTTAATGAACCAGACCGGTTATGTCAATTAATTGGACAATTGGGTCATGTCTTGGACATGGACCAATTCTTGGGCCTCGGGCCAAGAAGTTAAAACAATTGGGCCAGTTAATTGAGTCTTTCTTCAGATCAATTTAAAATCTATTTTATAAAATTATAAAGTCGGTTTTAAATTAAAGTTTCCGAAATTTTATAATTAGAAAGTTTCTTAAAATAGAATTTTCTGAATTTGCGGGTTTTGGATTTTAAAGAAGTTTCTAAAGTTAGAAAGTTTCCGGTTTTAGAAAGTTTCCAATTTTAGAAAGTTTCTAAAAATAGTAGGTTTCCATAAATAGAAAGTTTCCCGAAATAGTAATCTTCTGTTTTGGGAATAAAACTTTAAAATAAACCTACAGACCTCAAACAATATCAAGCGTTGGATGTCTTGTCCATTCTATGTCAGCTGTTGAAGCCCATTCAATTGTATTCATGGCCTTACAGTGTGAGGGTGTCTATTTTTGCGTGGGTAAGACGGTTTGTGATTCATAAATGTCATTGGGAGTCCCAGACATTAATGATTACATGACTTTATAGTCTGGTTTTCTTGACTGGGCCATCGGGAGTCCCGGGCCTTGAGACATCAGAGTGAATTGGACCTCGGGCCCAGATTCACAACCAAGAGTTATATCACGGATATAATTAGCCGATATAGGGCTTACCGATATAAGCTAAAGTTTGGTGACGGCCAGTGGCCCACTATAATCTTAGTTATATGTGGATCTTGGAATCATTATATTCTATTGAGGGTAACTTATGTTATTGAATATAATGCGTGATTAATCATATTAAACATAATACGAGATTAATCATATTGAACATATTAACTAAAATCCTTTTATCTTAATTTTCAGTTATGACTAGCACAAATAATCAAAACACTTTCTCGATCCGGTCTGTCCTTGAGATGGACAAGCTGATCGGATCAAATTTCTTGACTTGGTCGCGGAACCTGAGGCTAGTCCTCAGACAGGAGAGAAAGGACTATGTTCTTGAGAGAGCTCTCCCCGTGAGGATCGGGTCCAATGCCTCCCATGCAGTATATGATGCTTGGAATAAGCATTATAATGATGCGGTAGATGTGCGTGGTCTGATATTGGCTACCATGGACTCAGACTTGCGAAAGCAATATGAGAACATGGAGTCGCCAATAGAGATGATCAACAGCCTGAAATTGAAATTTCAGGAGCAGATACGAGTGGAGAGATACCAGTTGGTTAAGTCTCTCACTAGCTGCAAGCTACCAAATGATAATCCGGTGAGTCCTCATGTCAGTAAAATGACAGGTTATGCTGATAACCTGAGGAAACTGGATTATCCAGTTAGCCATGAATTGGCAACTGAGATCATTCTGCAGTCACTGCCGTCAAGCTATGATAAGTTCGTAAGGAACTATATCAAGAAAGGCTTAACGAAGACGTTGACTGAACTGCATGATATGCTCAAAACGGTTGAGCCAAACGTGAAGGGTAGGTTTATTAAACCTAGTATTGACAAGGGTGAAGACAAAGTTGTCCAGATTTTAAATCATGGCAAGCGTGTGTCTTCCGAGCCCAAGTCAGATACCTCTTACGTTGGTAAGTGCTGCTACTGTAAAGAGACAGGGCATTGGAAGAGAGATTGCATAAAATTCATGGAAGACGATGAGGAGTTGAAGTTAATGTATGAAACTACTTCCTCAGGTATTCATGTTATTACTTCAAGTTCTACCTTGCAGGTATTGGATACTGGTTGTGGCACTGATATTTGCTTTTAATATGCAGAGCCTAAGCAACAGTAGAACGTTGAAGGAAGGACAAGTGGAACTGCATGTCTGGAAGGAGCTATGGATGCTGCCTCAGTCATAGGGTTTTTCACTTGTAGATGCCTTCAAGGCTTGGTTTTGTATTAAGTAATTGCTACAATGTATCTGCTTTAAGCAGAGTTGTCTTTCATTTTCTTGTAAGAATTTGAATGTTTTTCATTTTGATAAAAGACAAGTTTTTGTTCTTTTGATCTTAATGAAATATTAATTGTAGCACCCTATTCATGGAATGGGTTTTATATCTTAAACCAAAGAGTGCCTAAATGCAACATAAATACCGAATTGCTTTAAATCTGATGTATTAAACCTGATTTTACTTGGCATAAATGTTTTGGTCAAATAGAGTAAGTCGGATTCAGAAACCCCATAGTTATGGACTTTTGGGCTCATTTGAATGGATATCTTATGAGACTTGAATTCTGCTTACTGGACCAAAAGTAAAGGGCCCATCTTAGCCGAGCTAGAGAAAGGCCCAAAGGCTTATTGGACCTGGAACATACTCATGTATGTGGCCCAATGAGCAGTAATGCCAGAGAAAATCTCACGTACTTCATTGTCTCTACTGATTACTTCAGTGAGTGTGACTGTGTTCATTTGATGAGACACAAGTCGGAATTCTTTGACATGGTCGAAAGAGTTCCAGAATGAAGTATAAGATCTGAATGACAAAAGTATTAAGACTCTGGATTGAAATCAAGAGTGAGAATACTTAAGTCATTGATTATGTGATCATCTGAATGAGTGTGAAATCGTTTCACAGCTCATTTCTCCTGAAAACCTGAAGGTGTTTCTGTGAGAAAGAATCAAATCTTATAAGAAATGATTAAAGATGAATCACACGAATCTTCCATGATATTTTAAGAATAATGCTCTAGAAATATCTAAGTTTACGCTAAAATAGTTCCACAAATATCAGTTGAAAGACACCACGTTAATGTGGATTGGAATCGATCCAAATTTGTCTTTACTGAGTATTTGTAGTTGTGCTACTTCGCTGGTTGTCCTAGAGAAACTAAGGCTTGTTACTTTTACGTCCAATCTGTTTTCTAAGAAGGGAAGTTATTTTCCAAGAAGAACAGTGGGAGTAAAAGCATAACTTGAAGTTTTCTCAAGGAAACCAAGGCTCGGTACTTTTACGACCATTCTGTTTTCTAAGAAGGGAAGTTATTTTCCAAGAAGAACAGTGGGAGTAAAAGCATAACTCGAAGTTTTCTCAAGGAAACCAAGGCTCGGTACTTTTACGACCATTCTGTTTTCTAAGAAGGGAAGTTACTTTCCAAGAAGAACAGTGGGAGTAAAAGTACAACTCGAAGAAATTCGAGAAATACAGGAGGCTGCTTAACCTATTGAGGGAGAGCAGCGGAAGGATTTACAGATTTCTGTAGAATCTACACCTGTGGAGCCTGAACTTCGCAGATATGAAAGAATCAGTCACTAATCCGAGAGTGAATTCTCGTCATTAGTTTAGCCTGATGATCATTGAATGTTCGCATGATCTGATGATCATTGAAAGCGACAAATCTGCGAAATCCTAGGAAGCGAAAGTGAGCCCAGACTCCGAAGAATTACATTTTGTGTAAGTTGGCTTCATCGATCCATTCATGGATGGAAGCAAACATATCGGAGTTGGAATCTTCGCTCTGTTGAAGTAGTCAAAGTTTTGACTTGAACAGGAACGAAGCGGAACTGTATGTTTACTAATAGATTAGTGGGAGCAATATTGCATTTCTCAAAGTGTATGTCGATGACATACTGATTCTCGGATATAACGTCCCAATGCTGTAGTCGGTAAAGGACTAGCTTGGGAGTTGGTTTAATGATTGACATGGGTAAAGCCACGTAGTTTTTGGATTTCGGATCTAAAGATAGAGATCCAAAAGAGCTGGTAGGACAAAGTCAGGATTCTTAAATTGACAAAGTCCTACACGTTTTCAGCAATCCAAGAAGGGTTTTATGCAAATGTCACATGGCATTAAGTTAAGCAAGATACATTATCCTACGATAACTGCTGAGCTTAAATGCATGGATAGGATTCCATATGCTTCGGCAATTGGATCTATCATGTATGCCATGACACGTACTTGTTTTGATATTGCTTTAATGTTAAGCAAGACAAGTAAAGACCAGTCAAATCCAGCAAAGAATCACTGGATTGCCGTAAAGAATATTCTAAAGTATTTGAAGAATACTAAGGATAAGTTCTTTAGGTAAAGAAGAAAGTGAGGTGCTACAAGTCGATAGAGTCTGAAAGGCAAGTTTCCAACAGACAAAGATGATTTCCGGTCACAGTCCGGTTATGTCTTGTGTTTGTTTGGCGGTGCACGGCACTGTTGCTGACTCCATGACTTAAACTGAATATTTCGCAGCTTGGGAAGCAGCGAAAGAGGTTGTTTGGAAAGAAGAGTTCATCACTGAACTTGATGTGAATCCCAACATAGATGAGACTAGCTGCACATCAGAGGTCCAAACAACTTGAGGATAGGTATAACCTATTCCATAAGATAAATGACAGAGATGTTAAGTAGATCAGCAAGTTTCATCGAATGAGAACGTTGCTAATCTATTAACGAAGCCACTCCTTAGGCCTAAGCACGAGTCTCGGACTGTAGCTGTAGGATAAGTGAAATTAAGATGTAGTCTTGATTTCAGTGGGAGTTATTAAAGGGCTTTATTTAGTTATTTGATATGTTCTTGTAAAACATTTATGATGTTTAATGAAATTATTATTTCAAGATTATTTTAACTGTGATGAAATAATCGTTCCAAAATGATATGAACCATTTTATAGGTCATCGAAGTAAATGACTTGATCTTGAGTCATCAAAGTCATTTAGCTTGATCATAAGACCCTATATTTGATAGATGGTTTATATCATCCTGTCCCTAGTCGAAGGTTGTTGAAATTGGAACACCAACAACCGTGTGAGACTGGATTGGTACGTGACTTATGACAAAGTCTTAGTGTGTCATAGATGCGCGGCATCAAAGTCAGTACATAGGTGTATGTTGGGGAACATACGACCGGACAAGACCCGATTATAAGAACTCTTCAGGATATTTATATCTGTGTCATAAGAGATTCTTACTACGACTATAGAGTATAGTCCTTAGACCTGAGTTCGCATGCATGTGACTGCACATGGACTGATGCACTTTGATCATTGTCTAACGCTATCGTTCTGCGATAGTTATAAGGACCTTGTTTGGGTACATTATGAAATGAGTAGTTTACAGTGATGGAACAAGACGGAATTTGTCCCTCCAATATAAATGGAGTGAATATCTCTAGGCCAATCGGAGATTTGAATACTGGAAAATGCATGGCCATGCTCAAACGGACTGTCCCGAGTCGTTTGGATTGTCAGTATCAAATCAGAGTCCGATGAACAAGATTAGGCTTTATAAGGATGACACTAATCTTTCCTTATGACTAATCGAGATATTGAGACAAAAGGATTATGAATACAGAGATTCCAGTACAAGTGGGAGATTGTTGGAATTGTGTCCAGTAATCTCGGTACTGTCTCTAGAAAGTAAGAGTATGTCAATGATCAGACATAAGTCATATAATGCTGGGGGTCATGATGGCTTGCTAGAGTCCGCTCATGATCTATAAGTCTTGGACTTATTGCCTTTATTATATGATCCCATATGGGTCACACGCCTAAGCTAACGGGAAAATACGAAGGAACGGCTTAGCAGAAGTACGGTAAAAGTGCTAGGAATTTACTGTATCAAGAGAGTCTAAAGGGCCTGATTAAATCCATGGGATTTAATCAGAACTGAGAATTGGGCCCAAAAGCCCATGAGAACTAGGAGAGATTTTAATGAATAAAATCAGACCTAGGTCTCTAATTTTCCTCAGCCTTTTTGCGCCTCCCAGCCTCTCTTCTGCGCCTCCTCTCCTTGCTGGTCTAGCAGCCAAATTCCCGGTGTGCGTGTGTGAGCCTTTGGAGGATCCATCCCTTGGTGGTTCTGCTGATCTCTGACCTGTTCTATCTCCTTCCGCTGCATAAACAGGTAAAAGGTGAGATCTATATTGTTTCTATTCAAGAGAACCTAGATCTGGCATGTTTAGGATCAATTAATCTGATGAGTTGAATCAGGATTAACACCAAAAGATCCTTCACATCAGAGGTCCAAACACCTTGAGGGTAGGTATAACCTATTCCGTGAGATAAATGACAGAGGTGTTAAGTAGATCAGCAAGTTTCAACGAATGAGAACGTTGCTAATCTATTAACGAAGCCACTCCTTAGGCCTAAGCACAAGTCGCGGACTGTAGCTGTAGGATAAGTGATATTAAGATGTAGTCTTAATTTCAGTGGGAGTTTGTAAAGGGCTTTATTTAGTTGTTTTGAAAGGTTCATGTAAACATAATATTTTATGTTTATGAAATCTATGATTTCTGGATTATTTTAACTGTGATATAAATAATCGTTCCAAAATGATTCATGTCATTATATATGGGCCATCGAAGTACATGAGTAGACTTGATCCTGAAACCCCATATTTAAAGAAATGACATAAATCATAGTGTCCATAGTCGAAGGTTGTTGAAATTGGAACACCAACAACCACTTGAGACTAGATTGTGTTGAGACTTATGACCAAGTTTCGAGGGGTCATAGATGCGCGGCATCAAAGTCGACACATAGGTATATGTAGGGGAGCATATGACCGGACATGGCCCGCTGATGAGAACTCTACAAGATATTAATATCTGTGTCATAAGAGGTTCTCATATACGACTATAGAGTGTAGTCCTTAGACCTGAGTTCGCATGCATGTGGCTGCACATGGAGTGATGCGCTTTGATCATTGTCTAACGCTGTTTCGTAACTGGGAGCTATAAGGACCTTGGTTGGGAGTATTATAAAGTGTGTAGTTCACAGTTATGGAACAAGATGGGATTTGTCCCTGCCGTTTAACGGAGGTAATATCTCTAGGCCAATCGGAGACTTGATAGCTGGTAAGAGAGTGGCCACTCCCAAACGGACTTGCCCAAGTCGTTTGCATTGTCAGTATCAAATCTGTTCCGATAAACATGGTCTGGCTATATAAGGATGACACGCATCTTGCCTTATGCCAGATTGAGATATTGAGACAAAAGGATTAGGGAATGTAGGATTCCAGTACAAGTGGGAGATTGTTGGGAATGTCCTGAAATCTACCGTACTATCTCTAGAAAGTATGATAAGTGTCGAGATCAGACATAAGTCATAAATACTGGGTGATCATGATGACTTGCTAGAGCCCGCTCATGATCTATAAGTTTAGGACTTATTACCAGTATTGTATGATCCCTAAGGGTCACACACCATAGCTAACGGGAAAGTTAAAATGGAATTAATACAGTAAGATGCAAGGCATTTACTGTATTTGTACAGAGAATTGGGCCAGACAAAAGACAGTCTTTTGTCTGATTTGGGCCTTGGGCCCAAAAACCTAATGAGCCATTAGTTTAATTACTTGGGCCCATATAAGGAAGAGGAGAGGCGCAGGAAGCCCTAATGCTTCTGCTTCTGCGATTTTTCACCTGAGTCTTCCTCTCTCTCTCTGTTGTTCCAGCTTGGTCTAGCAGCCTGATCCGTAGCTTGTAAGAGTGTGGATACCTGAGGAGGAGCCGGTTCTCATCAGCTCTTGCAGATCTCGATATTCCATTGATTAATCCGCTGCAATCATAAGGTAATGATCCTGATCTGTTTATGATTCAACTGCAATCACCTAGATCCTTGATGATTATGTGCTAGGTTGTAACCTGTGAATTACACCATGAATGAACATAATCCTTCACCTCTCCTGTGGGGGTTACGAGTTTGATTCCTACCCCGGAGCCGTGTTTGGATGAGGCTCCGTCTACATGGAGAGTCCAATGTTCGTATTGATTTTTCTGCTCCGGAGCCATGGGGGGGGGAGCTCGATAATGAAGTCTGCTAGGACCTGGGCTTTAGCGCTCGTTCTGGTCCGGTACTCGATATCGTACTCGCTTAATTCGATTGCCCATTTGGCTAGTCTGCCGAATTGGCTCGGACTATGGAGTATAGTTCGTATGGGCTGCGACATCATCACTACTATGGCGTGTGACTGGAAGTACGGCCTAAGCTTTCTTGCCGCCATCACTACTGCGAGTGCGAGCTTCTCCATTGCTGGGTACCTCGTCTCTGCGTCTATGAGCGTTTTGCTCACGTAGTATATGGGCTTTTGCTCGTTTTGTTCCTCGCGGACCAGGACTGCACTAACGGCGGCGGGCGAGGTTGCGATGTAAAGATACAATGGCTCGCCCTCCACTGGTTTGGCTAGTATTGGAGGTTTGCTGAGGTATTTCTTGAGCTCGTTTAGGGCGTTTTCACAGCTCCCGTCCCATTGGAACTCCCGGTTTCCTCTGAGGAGGTTGTAAAATGGTAGGCACTTGTCCGTAGACCGAGAGATGAAGCGATTTAGAGCTGCTATCCGTCCTGTTAGTCTTTGCACTTCCCTTTTGTTTTTCGGGGAAGGCATTTCTAGGAAGGTTGTTATTTGTTTTGGGTTAGCTTCGATCCCTCGCTCTCTTACGAGGTACCCGAGGAATTCTCCCGAAGGTACTCCGAAAGAGCACTTGGCGGGGTTGAGCTTCATCCCGTATTGGTTTAGGATTTTGAAGCATTCCTGGAGCTGTTCTATGTTGTCACTTTCTTTGGATGATTTTACGAGCATGTCTTCAATGTAGACCTCCATTGACTTTCCGAGCTGATTGGCGAACATTTTATTCACCAACCTCTGGTAGGTAGCTCCGGCGTTCTTCAGCCCAAAAGGCATCACCTTGTAGCAGTAGGTTCCGCGGTCGGTTATGAAGGCCGTTTTTTCTTGATCCTCTGGGTTCATGAGGATTTGGTTGTACCCAGAGAACGCGTCCATAAAGGATAGTAGTTCGTGTCCGGCGGTGGCTTCCGCCAGACGGTCTATATGTGGTAGTGGAAAGCTATCCTTTGGGCATGATTTATTCAAGTCTATTATAGGTTCTAAGTTTTACCCTATTCTAAACTGCAAGTGCACAGTATCGTCAAAGTAGTATATAGGGTTATCGAATCCACAGGGACACTAGGTCTCAATAGATCAGAACAGTAGAGAATAATACTAGAAATAAGCAGATGGTGAAGTAAATAAATTGCGAAGCATGAAAGTAAACAGTAGCAAGTTGGTTGTGAAAGCAATAAACTAAAAGCGTCAAGCCTAGGGTATTCTCAGGAAATCAGACAAGCAGACATGTTAATCAGTCAGGATCAAATTAAACTCAGTTCTAGAACTCAAATCACGTAAATAGAATTAACCAAATCTCTTTGCGAAAACTCTCTAAGTCTAAGTGCAGTAACCCAAATCTCTTTGCAATTACTAACAGATTAAACTAGCATTAAGTTCAAGTTCGATATGTTCACAATTAAACTAAACCAAATCTCTTTGCGAATAATTTAATTGCTCAACCTAAATAGTTCAGATTATAAAACACACTCTCGTGTCGAATTTAGCAACCTAAGATCTAGATTCTAATTGATCAGGTTAGAACTAGCATTAAGCACAATTTAGTTTGAAGAACATTCTAATCATATGAATCCTTAACTGAATTAAACAAGTCTAGCAAGTCATCAAACCCTAATGAGAAACCCTAAACTTAACTATGGATCTACTCAGACATGATTGATGAAAACATAATCATAGAAATAATAGATTGCATATAAGAGAATAAAATATCAAAGGGGTTCGAAATCTTCTCCAAAATAAGTGAATACAGGAAATAGATCAGCCCCAAAATCTCTAAAAATCTCTTAGCTCTAAGTATGAAAGCGTAAGTAAATTAAACACCAAAATCCTCTATATATAGGCCTAATCTCGGCTGGGGCTTCTGTGTAAATACTGGAACTTTTCTGGGCCTCTTTGAAAATCTTCATAACTTGGTAAACCGACTCGTACGGCCCATCTCGCTAGTGTGTCGACCGATGCACAAGGTGTGTCGGTCGATGTTTGATCAATAAATCGGACAGTGAGTTAAGCTCTCGGCCAAAACGTCCCAAAAGTCCCAAAATGCTCCAAATATCTCCAATTAGCTCCAAACCTGATTAAACCTGTAGAAGACTCTAAACGAACACAAAAGACACTAAAAACACATCTATATCATGGTATAAAATGGGTAAAAACCATGATATATCAACTCCCCCACACTTTGCCTTTGCTTGCCCTCAAGCAAAACAGAGAACTAAAATGCAGTGAAGAGGTTTGAAAACTCTTCAGAAACTCATTTTGTCGTAGAAGCAACAGCATTCAGATTCCCCTTAGTAATCCACATGAAAGAATCAATCCACAGACATCAAGACCAACATATACTTCCCCCACACTTAGCAACTGTCCTAAGTAAACGCCACAATCACATTCACGCATTCAAATTCTCCCTACTGACTTCTGCATATATTTAAGTGCGGTCTCACCTAAGGGGTATCGATCTAAAGGCACATGGATTCTTACCTTGCCAGCTCTAGACCACCAAACTGTCTTTCTTTAGTCCCTTTCTTCTCTTTCCCTTCCTTAACAACTGATTTTTCCCCACTGGGTATCATTTTATTTTTTTTATCAGTGTTCTTCCCGTTTTGGGGTGTACTTTGGACACATTCCATGGATCACATGAGAGAAAATAGTGTTTGCTACCATTCCCATGACCACTTCGGAGTTACTAACTCATCCGCAGTTTATTATCTTTTTTTTTTTACTTTATGGAAGGGGAGAAGGGAACCAAATAGGACAGGTTTACAGGCTGTGTCAGAACCAACAAGGGAGTCCGACAAAAAGTATACCAAGCCCTTAGATGAGAAATCTAAAGTCAGGATTAAATTGAAGTCAGTAAAAGATCCTCTGATACCAGAAGCGATGTGGGTGTTCTCAGTAGGCTGATTTGTGTCTGGGTTTTCTAATAGTCATAGATAATCTGCAGCTTCATCCCAATGGTTACTTAAGTTCCTGCAAATGCTGCTAATCTTCTCAAAAAATCATTGTTTCCTACTTAAACAAATTTTTAAAATTTAACTGACTCTAAGAAAAGAAAAGAAAGTAATTAGTAGAACCTCCCCCACACTTAAGACACATTGTCCCCAGTAGTGTCAAGCAAGGGATTGGTTAAAAGAAAGAAAATAAAAATTTGTTAATGGAATGGTTAGTTCTCTCGGGTTTTTACCTCTGTCGCAGTCAGGCATCGATCGTTGCACTAGGTGCACCGACCGTTGCTGTGCGATTTTCGTTGGGGATCGATCGTTGCTCAGGACCGCAACGATCGCTGCAATGCGATTCTTTTGTATTGTGACGATCGACACAATGGTGTGTCGATCGACGCACTGCGTTTTAATCCGAGACCTGCAAACAAATCTCACCAAAACCAGAAACAAGCGTAAAATCCTATGAAAATACTAAAATCAAAATGCAAAAACGAAAACAGTGGGTTGCCTCCCACTCAGCGCTTGTTTAAGGTCATTAGCTTGACGCTTCAGCTGATTTAGGTAGAGGGTGCATCATCCAGAGGAATAATCTGGCCTTCTGGAATTTCGGCCTTAGCCCAATAATGTTTCACCCTCTGTCCATTCACAGTGAATTAAATACCATCCTTACCAGTTAGAACGACAGCTCCATACGGACGTACTTCTTTGATTGTGAAAGGACCAGACCACCTTGATTTCAGCTTTCCTGGAAACAAATGCAGACGAGAGTTATATAAAAGTACCTGATCATTAGGCTCAAATTGTCTGGAGACAATCTTCTTGTCATGATATGCCTTAGTCCTCTCCTTGTACAGCTTTGAGTTCTCATAAGCAAAATGTCTAATCTCATCTAACTCATTAAGCTGTATAAATCTCCTTTCCGCAGCAGACTTAAGATCATAATTCATTTGTTTTACAGCCCATGCTGCTTTGTGCTCAAGCTCCACTGGCAGATGACATGCTTTTCCATATAGCAGATGGAATGGAGTGGTCCCAAGTGGTGTCTTGAATGCAGTCTTGTAAGCCCATAATGCATCATCTAGCTTTGCTGCCCAATCCTTCCTTGTCTTTCCAACTGTCTTCTCAAGGATCTCTTTGATCTGCCTGTTAGAAACCTCAACTTGTCCACTGGTTTGAGGGTGATAAGGAGTAGCGACTCGGTGATGAACTCCATGCTTTTTCAGCAGCTTCTCGAAGACCTTATTGATAAAATGAGATCCTCCATCACTAATCACTATACGAGGCACTCCAAATCTGGGGAATATGATGGTTTTAAACAGCTTAATGACCACCGAAGAATCATTGGTTGGACTAGCTATTGCTTCAACCCATTTAGACACATAGTCCACAGCAACCAAGATGAATTTATTCCCATAGGATGAGGGAAAAGGACCCATATAAATCTATGCCCCAGCAATCGAAAACCTCAACTTCCAGAATGAAATTCTGAGGCATCTCATGCTTCTTGCTGATTTTCCCTCTTCTCTGACAAACATCACACTGAGAGACGAAAGAATGAGTGTCTCTGAACATTGTAGGCCACCAGAAACCTGCTTGCAGAAATTTAGACACAGTCTTGAATGTAGCAAAGTGTCCAGCATAATCTGATCCATGACAGTGAAAGAGGATGTCTGGAACTTCTGATTCAGCAGTGCATCTCCTGTACAGGCCATCTGAGCAGAGCTTGTAGAGATAAGGCTCATCCCAGTAGTACCTTCTAAGCTCTCTAAAGAACCTTTTCTTTTCATAACCCTTCAGATCATCTGGTTTAGTCTCAGCAGCAAGGTAGTTGGCTATATCAGCATACCATGGTCGATCAGAGGTTGCTACAGCAGAGATTTCGAAGTCATAATTCCCAATTCTGATCTTGAAGGACTCTCGTCTCGTAACAGGTATGCATCGATCGTTGCGCGTGCATGTGTCGATCGTTGCTTCCCCGATACTTGTATCGACCGTTGCCAGTGTGGCATCGATCGACACAGTGCGACTTTCCCGACAGTTCTGCAACTCTCCTCCCAAATCCATCTGAAAAACTGCACCAATCATGTTGACGTTTTACTCGTGCAAATAATCATTTATGGGCACGTCTTCCTCAACTAGCATCCTTGAAAGATGATCAGCGACTCCATTCTCAACTCCCTTCTTGTCCCTCACTTCAATATCAAACTCCTGAAGCAACAGAATCCATCTCAACAATCTCGGCTTAGCATCCTTCTTCTGCATCAGATACTTCAGGGCTGAATGATCAGTATGAACAATCACCTTAGAGCCAACAAGATAGGGGCGGAATTTCTCGAAAGCAAAGACAACAGCTAACAGCTCTTTCTCTGTGGTTGCATAGTTTCTCTGCGCATCATCTAGTGTCCTACTAGCGTAATAGATAGCATGAAGTTTTTTATCCTTCTTCTGTCCTAGAACAGCTCCTACAGCAAAATCACTTGCATCACACATAACCACAAAAGGTAGATCCCAATCTGGTGGCTGAACTATTGGAGCACTCACTAATGCATGCTTGATCTGTTCAAATGCAGTCTGACAGTCCGCATTGAACTCAAATTTGGTATCCTTACACAGCAAAGCAGTTAGTGGCCTAGCAATCTTACTGAAGTCTTTGATGAAACGCCTATAGAAACCAGCATGTCCAAGAAAGCTTCTAATAGATTTAACAGAATCAGGCGCATGAAGATTTGTCATTACCTCAATCTTAGCGCGGTCCACTTCGATTCCTGCTTCAAATACTTTATGTCCAAGAACAATACTATCTTTGACCATAAAGTGGCATTTTTCCCAGTTAAGGACCAAGTGTTTCTCTTCGCACCTAGTCAGCACCTTGCACAGATTATCTAGACATTCATTGTAAGATGACCCATAGACTGAGAAATCATCCATGAATACCTCCATAAAGTCCTCAATCATATCAGTGAATATGGACATCATGCATCTCTGAAAAGTGGCAGGAGCATTACAGAGTCCAAAAGGCATCCTACGGTAAGCGAATGTGCCATATGGACAAGTGAAAGTAGTCTTTCCCTGATCTTCTGGGTGGATAGGAATCTGAAAGAAACCTGAGTATCCATCGAGGAAGCAGTAGTAAGGGTGATTGGCTAACCTCTCCAGCATCTGATCGATGAAAGGCAAGGGAAAGTGATCCTTTCTGGTTGCAGCATTCAGCTTCCTGTAATCTATGCACATCCTGTGTCCCGTTACAGTCCTAGTAGGTATCAGCTCGTTCTTCTCATTCTTCACAACTGTAACTCCGCCCTTCTTAGGCACTACATGGACTGGACTTACCCAATCACTGTCTGAAATAGGATAGATGATTCCAGCATCCAGGAGTTTCATAATCTCCTTTTTAACCACTTCCTGCAGATTAGGATTAAGCCTTCTCTGATGCTCAACAGATGTCTTAGACTCATCCTCAAGGTGTATCCGATGCATGCACAGCTCTGGTGAGATACCTGAAATGTCATCAAGATAATAGCCAAGAGCTTTACGATGCTTGCGCAGCTTGCTTAGCAGTAAAGTGAGCTCTGCGTTGTTCAAACTAGCGTTAACAATCACTGGATAAGTTGAATTTGGTCCAAGAAACGCGTACCTTAACCCGGATGGAAGTTGTTTCAATTCTATTTTCGGAGCCTTTTCCTCTGCCCAGTCTGCGTCGCCTTACAACGACCGATGCTTGGTGAGTGTCGATCGTTGCATCGTCGCGTCAGATACTTCCACCTGCATTGCAACTTCAACAGAATCCATCAGTCTTGTATAGCACATTGCTGGCTCGTCCTGCAGGTACTCCAACTCCATTATAGAGCTCAGTAAAGCTCTTTCTAGTGGATCTTCAGCATGTGACTGGTGAAAGTACTCTGCAGCTAATTCACCAAGTGTGTCCACATAGAAAGTTTGTCCGTCGATGGTTGGTCTCTTTACCAGTTTGTTCATATCAAAACTCATCTTCAGATCACCCACATTCAGGAATATTTTACCTCTCTGACAGTCAATCATCGCACCAGCTGTAGCTAAGAAAGATCTGCCCAAAATTAGTGGATCCTTTGGTTCCTGTCCATACTGCAGAACCACAAAATCAGTAGGAATCGCACATTGGCCAATCATTATAGGCACATCCTCCAATACTCCTTCAGGAATCCTGATCGTTATGTCTGCTAGAACCAGTGATATCCTAGTGGGTCTGAAATCAGTCATACCGAGCCTCTTAGCAACTGAGAGTGGCATGAGATTCACACTAGAACCAATATCACATAGGGATCTTTCGAACCTCTCTCTGTAGATAGTACAATCTAATACAAAGCTCCCAGGATCCTTTAACTTCTCAGGAGTTCTGCCCTGAATTACTGCACTGCATACCTCACTGATCATCATCACACTCTCTTCATCAGTCCATTTTCCAGCAATCATATCTTTAAGGCATCTCCTCATCATAGGCGAGGTATCCATGGAGTCAAGCAAAGGTACTTCAACTTTCACCTTTTTTATGAACTCTTTGCATTTGGCCTACTGCCTCTCGTTCTTAGCCTTCCTGGGATTTTTGGGATAGGGTATTTTAGGCTTGTAAACTCTTTCGGTCGACTGTTTCGATTTCTCTGGTTTTGAATCCTCAGCAGTCGCCTTGCATCGACCGTCACTGGGATTGTGTCGATCGTTGCTGGGCGACTTCACGACGACAGTTTCTACGTTATCGCTTTGCGTCGACCGTTGCTTGGGTGCATCGACCAATGCATCGCGAATGTCACGAATTTCATCCTCCAATTCTTCAATCTCCACGAGTTCCTCAACGCTCAGCTGCCTGTTTTGTTTAGGTAACAGTTCCTTACCACTTCTCAAAGTCACTGCATTGCATTGGTACTTGGGATTAGCGTCAGTTCGTCCTGGGAGATATCCATCTTCCCTCTGAGCATGTCCAGCAATTCTTGCAACCTTAGCATCAATCTCTTTCACGTGGGTGCTCAGGAATTCAAACTTCCCATTCAGCTCCTCATAGACCTTATCTACCTTTTTGTTGGAGTCTGCAGCACTTTTAATCTGGTTCTCCAGCACCTGTTCCAGCATTATCTCTATCTTACTCTTATGAGCAGTGGCTGCAGGAGGAGTCTGATAAGATGAAGATCCATAGGTTCTTTGATTTCCTGTGAAGGTATTCCTTTGTCCTCCACCGGAAAATCTGTTTCCTTGGAAACCAGATCCTCCGATGTAATTCACATCTTCTTCCTGAGTGTCCTCCTCAGTCTGAATTACTTCTACTTCTTGAGCAAAATGGACAGCTTTCTTTTCACCTAGAAGATTGCAGATTTTGTCCATCCTGGATCTCAATTCAGCCATCTCTGAGTTATCAACACTTCCACCAGATTTCTTCCTCCTCTCATCCATAGTTTTGCAGCTGTTGCTGCTTACTAAGTTCTCAATCAACTGCTTAGCTTGTGCAGGAGTCCTGGTGTTGAAGTTTGCATTACTGGAGTTATCCAGTGCAGACTGATATGGCAGATCTATGCCTCTGAAGAAAATACCTAGCAATGTGACTTCACTGAATCCATGGTGTGGGCAGTCACGCTGATACTTCCTAAATCTCATCCAAGCAGTCTTTAAAGGTTCCACAGCTCCTTGGGAAAAGGTGAGTATGTCCTGTCTGGACTGATCTGAGCGCGCATCATCATAGAAGTGACGCAGGAACTCACTCTTTAAAGCTGCCCAAGTAGTATACTGAGCAGGCGCTAGCTGCTTAAGCCACGCACTAGCGTCTCCAGCAAGACTGTGCGGAAAGAGCTTAAGGAACAGATAGTCCGGGCAGACTCCATCATACTTCATGCCAGTGACTACGTCCTCAAACGAGTCAATGTGGTCCATAGGCTGCTCCGTTGGGTAACCATGAAATGCATTCTGTCTCATCAGTGAGTAGTAGATGGTTTTGATCTCAAAATCATTCCTCTCAAAAGCAGAAAGCACTAAAGCTGACCGGTTTCTATGAAACTCATCCGGTCTGTTGTAGTCAGCTAAAGTCCTTTCATGGACAATCATCTGTCTACCTTGGGCCTGTCCTTGACCCTGGTTCTGCTCCTGTTGATGTTGCTTAGGAGGATCAGGGATCACGTTCCCTTCAGCATCAACCCGATGCCCAGCAGCATTGTACGGGTTGTTATCTCGGTCCCTCAGGGTACCTTCAGCATCTGGTATCAAGATTAGACGTTCTCGTACCATTCTCTCTCTCTCTTTTCTCTTCTGATAGTTCTTTCTAGACGTCCAAGTTCCTCTAGTCCGAGATTAACTAAGCTCGAGTTCGGATTACTTCGAGTTTTCTGCATTGGCATAAACTGTCTGTAATCGTCCAGCAACGACCGATGCTATCAGTGCAACGATCGATCCAATCTCAGAATCGCCTAGTGACGATCGACGCAAGGGATGCAATGATCGACGCAAGGCGAAAGTCGTACCTGCGACAGAAAGAAACAGAGAAAAAGTTAGCAGATTATAAAAATAAAAAACGAAAAAACAAAAATAAAAAGAAAAATTTCTAGTAAAAACCCTAAGTTCGGTCCTATCGAAGACTCTAAGACTCCCCGGCAACGGCGCCAAAAACTTGATAGGTTCTAAGTTTTACCCTATTCTAAACTGCAAGTGCACAGTATCGTCAAAGTAGTATATAGGGTTATCGAATCCACAGGGACACTAGGACTCAATAGATCAGAACAGTAGAGAATAATACTAGAAATAAGCAGATGGTGAAGTAAATAAATTGCGAAGCAAGAAAGTAAACAGTAGCAAGTTGGTTGTGAAAGCAATAAACTAAAAGCGTCAAGCCTAGGGTATTCTCAGGAAATCAGACAAGCAGACAAGTTAATCAGTCAGGATCAAATTAAACTCAGTTCTAGAACTCAAATCACGTAAATAGAATTAACCAAATCTCTTTGCGAAAACTCTCTAAGTCTAAGTGCAGTAACCCAAATCTCTTTGCAATTACTAACAGATTAAACTAGCATTAAGTTCAAGTTCGATATGTTCACAATTAAACTAAACCAAATCTCTTTGCGAATAATTTAATTGCTCAACCTAAATAGTTCAGATTCTAAAACACACTCTCGTGTCGAATTTAGCAACCTAAGATCTAGATTCTAATTGATCAGGTTAGAACTAGCATTAAGCACAATTTAGTTTGAAGAACATTCTAATCATATGAATCCTTAACTGAATTAAACAAGTCTAGCAAGTCATCAAACCCAAATGAGAAACCCTAAACTTAACTATGGATCTACTCAGACATGATTGATGAAAACATAATCATAGAAATAATAGATTGCATATAAGAGAATAAAATATCAAAGGGGTTCGAAATCTTCTCCAAAATAAGTGAATACAGGAAATAGATCAGCCCCAAAAGCTCTAAAAATCTCTTAGCTCTAAGTATGAAAGCGTAAGTAAATTAAACACCAAAATCCTCTATATATAGGCCTAATCTCGGCTGGGGCTTCTGTGTAAATACTGCAACTTTTCTGGGCCTCTTTGCAAATCTTCATAACTTGTTAAACCAACTCGTACGGCCCATCTCGCTAGTGTGTCGACCGATGCACAAGGTGTGTCGGTCGATGTTTGATCAATAAATCGGACAGTGAGTTAAGCTCTCGGCCAAAACGTCCCAAAAGTCCCAAAATGCTCCAAATATCTCCAATTAGCTCCAAACCTGATTAAACCTGTAAAAGACTCTAAACGAACACAAAAGACACTTAAAACACATCTATATCATGGTATAAAATGGGTAAAAACCATGATATATCAACTCCCCCACACTTAGCCTTTGCTTGCCTTCAAGCAAAACAGAGAACTAAAATGCAGTGAAGAGGTTTGAAAACTCTTCAGAAACTCATTTTGTCGTAGAAGCAACAGCATTCAGATTCCCCTTAGTAATCCACATGAAAGAATCAATCCACAGACATCAAGACCAACATATACTTCCCCCACACTTAGCAACTGTCCTAAGTAAACGCCACAATCACATTCACGCATTCAAATTCTCCCTACTGACTTCTGCGTATATTTAAGTGCGGTCTCACCTAAGGGGTATCGATCTAAAGGCACATGGATTCTTACCTTGCCAGCTCTAGACCACCAAACTGTCTTTCTTTAGTCCCTTTCTTCTCTTTCCCTTCCTTAACAACTGATTTTTCCCCACTGGGTATCATTTTTTTTTTTTTATCAGTGTTCTTCCCGTTTTGGGGTGTACTTTGGACACATTCCATGGATCACATGAGAGAAAATAGTGTTTGCTACCATTCCCATGACCACTTCGGAGTTACTAACTCATCCGCAGTTTATTATCTTTTTTTTTTTTACTTTATGGAAGGGGAGAAGGGAACCAAATAGGACAGGTTTACAGGCTGTGTCAGAACCAACAAGGGAGTCCGACAAAAAGTATACCAAGCCCTTAGGTGAGAAATCTAAAGTCAGGATTAAATTGAAGTCAGTAAAAGATCCTCTGATACCTGAAGCGATGTGGGTGTTCTCAGTAGGCTGATTTGTGTCTGGGTTTTCTAATAGTCATAGATAATCTGCAGCTTCATCCCAATGGTTACTTAAGTTCCTGCAAATGCTGCTAATCTTCTCAAAAAATCATTGTTTCCTACTTAAACAAATTTTTAAAATTTAACTGACTCTAAGAAAACAAAAGAAAGTAATTAGTAGAACCTCCCCCACACTTAAGACACACTGTCCCCAGTAGTGTCAAGCAAAGGATTGGTTAAAAGAAAGAAAATAAAAATTTGTTAATGGAATGGTTAGTTCTCTCGGGCTTTTACCTCTGTCGCAATCAGGCATCGATCGTTGCACTAGGTGCACCGACCGTTGCTGTGGGATTTTCGTTGGGGATCGATCGTTGCTCAGGACCGCAACGATCGCTGCAATGCGATTCTTTCGTATTGTGACGATCGACACAATGGTGTGTCGATCGACGCACTGCGTTTTAATCAGAGACCTGCAAACAAATCTCACCAAAACCAGAAACAAGCGTAAAATCCTATGAAAATACTAAAATCAAAATGCAAAAACGAAAACAGTGGGTTGCCTCCCACTCAGCGCTTGTTTAAGGTCATTAGCTTGACGCTTCAGCTGATTTAGGTAGAGGGTGCATCATCCAGAGGCAGAATCTGACCTTCTGGAATTTCGGCCTTAGCCCAATAATGTTTCACCCTCTGTCCATTCACAGTGAATTCAATACCATCCTTACCAGTTAGAACGACAGCTCCATACGGACGTACTTCTTTGATTGTGAAAGGACCAGACCACCTTGATTTCAGCTTTCCTGGAAACAAATGCAGACGAGAGTTATATAAAAGTACCTGATCATTAGGCTCAAATTGTCTGGAGACAATCTTCTTGTCATGATATGCCTTAGTCCTCTCCTTGTACAGCTTTGAGTTCTCATAAGCAAAATGTCTAATCTCATCTAACTCATTAAGCTGTATAAATCTCCTTTCCGCAGCAGACTTAAGATCATAATTCATTTGTTTTACAGCCCATGCTTCTTTGTGCTCAAGCTCCACTGGCAGATGACATGCTTTTCCATATAGCAGATGGAATGGAGTGGTCCCAAGTGGTGTCTTGAATGCAGTCCTGTAAGCCCATAATGCATCATCCAGCTTTGCTGCCCAATCCTTCCTTGTCTTTCCAACTGTCTTCTCAAGGATCTCTTTGATCTGCTTGTTAGAAACCTCAACTTGTCCACTGGTTTGAGGGTGATAAGGAGTAGCGACTCGGTGATGAACTCCATGCTTTTTCAGCAGCTTCTCGAAGACCTTATTGATAAAATGAGATCCTCCATCACTAATCACTATACGAGGCACTCCAAATCTGGGGAATATGATGGTTTTAAACAGCTTAATGACCACCGAAGAATCATTGGTTGGACTAGCTATTGCTTCAACCCATTTAGACACATAGTCCACAGCAACCAAGATGAATTTATTCCCATAGGATGAGGGAAAAGGACCCATGAAATCTATGCCCCAGCAATCGAAAACCTCAACTTCCAGAATGAAATTCTGAGGCATCTCATGCTTCTTGCTGATTTTCCCTCTTCTCTGACAAACATCACACTGAGAGACGAAAGAATGAGTGTCTCTGAACATTGTAGGCCACCAGAAACCTGCTTGCAGAACTTTAGACACAGTCTTGAATGTAGCAAAGTGTCCAGCATAATCTGATCCATGACAGTGGAAGAGGATGTCTGGAACTTCTGATTCAGCAATGCATCTCCTGTACAGGCCATCTGAGCAGTGCTTGTAGAGATAAGGCTCATCCCAATAGTACCTTCTAAGCTCTCTAAAGAACCTTTTCTTTTCATAACCCTTCAGATCATCTGGTTCAGTCTCAGCAGCAAGGTAGTTGGCTATATCTGCATACCATGGTCGATCAGAGGTTGCTACAGCAGAGATTTCGAAGTCATAATTCCCAATTCTGATCTTGAAGGACTCTCGGCTCGTATCAGGTATGCATCGATCGTTGCGCGTGCATGTGTCGATCGTTGCTTCCCCGATACTTGTATCGACCGTTGCCAGTGTGGCATCGATCGACACAGTGCGACTTTCCCGACAGTTCTGCAACTCTCCTCCCAAATCCATCTGAAAAACTGCACCAATCATGTTGACGTTTTCCTCGTGCAAATAATCATTTATGGGCACGTCTTCCTCAACTAGCATCCTTGAAAGATGATCAGCGACTCCATTCTCAACTCCCTTCTTGTCCCTCACTTCAATATCAAACTCCAGAAGCAACAGAATCCATCTCAACAATCTCGGCTTAGCATCCTTCTTCTGCATCAGATACTTCAGGGCTGAATGATCAGTATGAACAATCACCTTAGAGCCAACAAGATAGGGGCGGAATTTCTCGAAAGCAAAGACAACAGCTAACAGCTCTTTCTCTGTGGTTGCATAGTTTCTCTGCGCATCATCTAGTGTCCTACTAGCGTAATAGATAGCATGAAGTTTTTTATCCTTCTTCTGTCCTAGAACAGCTCCTACAGCAAAATCACTTGCATCACACATAACCTCAAAAGGTAGATCCCAATCTGGTGGCTGAACTATTGGAGCACTCACTAATGCCTGCTTGATCTGTTCAAATGCAGTCTGACAGTCCGCATTGAACTCAAATTTGGTATCCTTACACAGCAAAGCAGTTAGTGGCCTAGCAATCTTACTGAAGTCTTTGATGAAACGCCTATAGAAACCAGCATGTCCAAGAAAGCTTCTAATAGATTTAACAGAATCAGGCGCCTGAAGATTTGTCATTACCTCAATCTTAGTGCGGTCCACTTCGATTCCTGCTTCAGATACTTTATGTCCAAGAACAATACCATATTTGACCATAAAGTGGCATTTTTCCCAGTTAAGGACCAAGTGTTTCTCTTCGCACCTAGTCAGCACCTTGCACAGATTATCTAGACATTCATTGTAAGATGATCCATAGACTGAGAAATCATCCATGAATACCTCCATAAAATCCTCAATCATATCAGTGAATATGGACATCATGCATCTCTGAAAAGTGGCAGGAGCATTACAGAGTCCAAAAGGCATCCTACGGTAAGGGAATGTGCCATATGGACAAGTGAAAGTAGTCTTTCCCTGATCTTCTGGGTGGATAGGAATCTGAAAGAAACCTGAGTATCCATCGAGGAAGCAGTAGTAAGGGTGATTGGCTAACCTCTCCAGCATCTGATCGATGAAAGGCAAGGGAAAGTGATCCTTTCTGGCTGCAGCATTCAGCTTCCTGTAATCTATGCACATCTTGTGTCCCGTTACAGTCCTAGTAGGTATCAGCTCGTTCTTCTCATTCTTCACAACTGTAACTCCGCCCTTCTTAGGCACTACATGGACTGGACTTACCCAATCACTGTCTGAAATAGGATAGATGATTCCAGCATCCAGGAGTTTCATAATCTCCTTTTTAACCACTTCCTGCAGATTAGGATTAAGCCTTCTCTGATGCTCAACAGATGTCTTAGACTCATCCTCAAGGTGTATCCGATGCATGCACAGCTCTGGTGAGATACCTGAAATGTCATCAAGAGAATAGCCAAGAGCTTTGCGATGCTTGCGCAGCTTGCTTAGCAGTAAAGTGAGCTCTGCGTTGTTCAAACTAGCGTTAACAATCACTGGATAAGTTGAATTTGGTCCAAGAAACGCGTACCTTAACCCGGATGGAAGTTGTTTCAATTCTATTTTCGGAGCCTTTTCCTCTGCCCAGTCTGCGTCGCCTTGCAACGACCGATGCTTGGTGAGTGTCGATCGTTGCATCGTCGCGTCAGATACTTCCACCTGCATTGCAACTTCAACAGAATCCATCAGTCTTGTATAGCACATTGCTGGCTCGTCCTGCAGGTACTCCAACTCCATTATAGAGCTCAGTAAAGCTCTTTCTAGTGGATCTTCAGCATGTGACTGGTGAAAGTACTCTGCAGCTAATTCACCAAGTGTGTCCACATAGAAAGTCTGTCCGTCGATGGTTGGTCTCTTTACCAGTTTGTTCATATCAAAAATCATCTTCAGATCACCCACATTCAGGACTATTTTACCTCTCTGACAGTCAATCATCGCACCAGCTGTAGCTAAGAAAGATCTGCCCAAAATTAGTGGATCCTTTGGTTCCCGTCCATACTGCAGAACCACAAAATCAGTAGGAATCGCACATTGGCCAATCATTATAGGCACATCCTCTAATACTCCTTCGGGAATCCTGATCGTTATGTCTGCTAGAACCAGTGATATCCTAGTGGGTCTGAAATCAGTCATACCGAGCCTCTTAGCAACTGAGAGTGGCATGAGATTCACACTAGAACCAAGATCTCATAGGGATCTTTCGAACCTCTCTCTGTAGATAGTACAATCTAATACAAAGCTCCCAGGATCCTTTAACTTCTCAGGAGTTCTGCCCTGAATTACTGCACTGCATACCTCACTGATCATCATCACACTCTCTTCATCAGTCCATTTTCCAGCAATCATATCTTTAAGGCATCTCCTCATCATAGGCGAGGTATCCATGGAGTCAAGCAAAGGTACTTCAACTTTCACCTTTTTTATGAACTCTTTGCATTTGGCATACTGCCTCTCGTTCTTAGCCTTCCTGGGATTTTTGGGATAGGGTATTTTAGGCTTGTAAACTCTTTCGGTCGACTGTTTCGATTTCTCTGGTTTTGAATCCTCAGCAGTCGCCTTGCATCGACCGTCACTGGGATTGTGTCGATCGTTGCTGGGCGACTTCACGACGACAGTTTCTACGTTATCGCTTTGCGTCGACCGTTGCTTGGGTGCATCGACCGATGCATCGCGAATGTCATGAATTTCATCCTCCAATTCTTCAATCTCCACGAGTTCCTCAAAGCTCAGCTGCCTGTTTTGTTTAGGTAACAGTTCCTTACCACTTCTCAAAGTCACTGCATTGCATTGGTACTTGGGATTAGCGTCAGTTCGTCCTGGGAGATATACATCTTCCCTCTGAGCATGTCCAGCAATTCTTGCAACCTTAGCATCAATCTCTTTCACGTGGGTGCTCAGGAATTCAAACTTCCCATTCATCTCCTCATAGACCTTATCTACCTTTTTGTTGGAGTCTGCAGCACTTTTAATCTGGTTCTCCAGCACCTGTTCCAGCATTATCTCTATCTTACTCTTATGAGCAGTGGCTGCAGGAGGAGTCTGATAAGATGAAGATCCATAGGTTTTTTGATTTCCTGTGAAGGTATTCCTTTGTCCTCCACCGGAAAATCTGTTTCCTTGGAAACCAGATCCTCCGATGTAATTCACATCTTCTTCCTGAGTGTCCTCCTCAGTCTGAATTACTTCTACTTCTTGAGCAAAATGGACAGCTTTCTTTTCACCTAGAAGATTGCAGATTTTGTCCATCCTGGATCTCAATTCAGCCATCTCTGAGTTATCAACACTTCCACCAGATTTCTTCCTCCTCTCATCCATAGTTTTGCAGCTGTTGCTGCTTACTAAGTTCTCAATCAACTGCTTAGCTTGTGCAGGAGTCCTGGTGTTGAAGTTTGCATTACTGGAGTTATCCAGTGCAGACTGATATGGCAGATCTATGCCTCTGAAGAAAATACCTAGCAATGTGACTTCACTGAATCCATGGTGTGGGCAGTCACGCTGATACTTCCTAAATCTCATCCAAGCAGTCTTTAAAGGTTCCACAGCTCCTTGGGAAAAGGTGAGTATGTCCTGTCTGGACTGATCTGAGCGCGCATCATCATAGAAGTGACGCAGGTCCTCACTCTTTAAAGCTGCCCAAGTAGTGTACTGAGCAGGCGCTAGCTGCTTAAGCCACGCACTAGCGTCTCCAGCAAGACTGTGCGGAAAGAGCTTAAGGAACAGATAGTCCGGGCAGACTCCATCATACTTCATGCCAGTGACTACGTCCTCAAACGAATCAATGTGGTCCATAGGCTGCTCCGTTGGGTAACCATGAAATGCATTCTGTCTCATCAGCGAGTAGTAGATGGTTTTGATCTCAAAATCATTCCTCTCAAAAGCAGGAAGCACTAAAGCTGACCGGTTTCTATGAAACTCATCCGGTCTGTTGTAGTAAGCTAAAGTCCTTTCATGGACAACCATCTGTCTACCTTGGGCCTGTCCTTGACCCTGGTTTTGCTCTTGTTGCTGTTGCTCAGGAGGATCAGGGATCACGTTCCCTTCAGCATCAACCCGATGCCCAGCAGCATTGTACAGGTTGTTATCTCGGTCCCTCAGGGTACCTTCAGCATCTGGTATCAAGATCAGACGTTCTCGTACCATTCTCTCTCTCTTTTCTCTTCTGATAGTTCTTTCTAGACGTCCAAGTTCCTCTAGTCCGAGATTAACTAAGCTCGATTTCGGATTACTTCGAGTTTTCTGCGTTGGCATAAACTGTATGTAATCGTCCAGCAACGACCGATGCTATCAGTGCAACGATCGTTTCAATCTCAGAATCGCCTAGTGACGATCGACGCAAGGGATGCAACGATCGACGCAAGGCGAAAGTCGTACCTGCGACAGAAAGAAACAGAGAAAAAGTTAGCAGATTATAAAAATAAAAAAAAACGAAAAAACAAAAATAAAAAGAAAAATTTCTAGTAAAAACCCTAAGTTCGGTCCTATCGAAGACTCTAAGACTCCCCGGCAACGGCGCCAAAAACTTGATAGGTTCTAAGTTTTACCCTATTCTAAACTGCAAGTGCACAGTATCGTCAAAGTAGTATATAGGGTTATCGAATCCACAGGGACACTAGGTCTCAATAGATCAGAACAGTAGAGAATAATACTAGAAATAAGCAGATGGTGAAGTAAATAAATTGCGAAGCAAGAAAGTAAACAGTAGCAAGTTGGTTGTGAAAGCAATAAACTAAAAGCGTCAAGCCTAGGGTATTCTCAGGAAATCAGACAAGCAGACAAGTTAATCAGTCAGGATCAAATTAAACTCAGTTCTAGAACTCAAATCACGTAAATAGAATTAACCAAATCTCTTTGCGAAAACTCTCTAAGTCTAAGTGTAGTAACCCAAATCTCTTTGCAATTACTAACAGATTAAACTAGCATTAAGTTCAAGTTCGATATGTTCACAATTAAACTAAACCAAATCTCTTTGCGAATAATTTAATTGCTCAACCTAAATAGTTCAGATTCTAAAACACACTCTCGTGTCGAATTTAGCATCCTAAGATCTAGATTCTAATTGATCAGGTTAGAACTAGCATTAAGCACAATTTAGTTTGAAGAACATTCTAATCATATGAATCCTTAACTGAATTAAACAAGTCTAGCAAGTCATCAAACCCTAATGAGAAACTCTAAACTTAACTATGGATCTACTCAGACATGATTGATGAAAACATAATCATAGAAATAATAGATTGCATATAAGAGAATAAAATATCAAAGGGGTTCGAAATCTTCTCCAAAATAAGTGAATACAGGAAATAGATCAGCCCCAAAAGCTCTAAAAATCTCTTAGCTCTAAGTATGAAAGCGTAAGTAAATTAAACACCAAAATCCTCTATATATAGGCCTAATCTCGGCTGGGGCTTCTGTGTAAATACTGGAACTTTTCTGGGCCTCTTTGCAAATCTTCATAACTTGTTAAACCGACTCGTACGACTCATCTCGCTAGTGTGTCGACCGATGCACAAGGTTTGTCGGTCGATGCTTGATCAATAAATTGGACAGTGAGTTAAGCTCTCGGCCAAAACGTCCCAAAAGTCCCAAAATGCTTTAAATATCTCCAATTAGCTCCAAACCTGATTAAACCTGTAAAAGACTCTAAACGAATACAAAAGACACTAAAAACATATCTATATCATGGTATAAAATGGGTAAAAACCATGATATATCAGTCTGTGAAGCCTATGCAGACTCTCCACTTCCCGTTTTTCCTTTTGACGACGACCGGGTTGGCTAACCAGTCGGGGTATTTCACCTCCCTGATTGACCCGACCTTTAGTAGTTTGTCGACTTCGTCGTTAACCGCTTTGGCTCGGTCTGGACCGAGTTTGCGGCGTTTCTGTTTCACGGGTTTGAAAGTTGGATCGACGTTCAATTCGTGTGAGGTGACCTCAATATCAATCCCTTTCATGTCTTTTGTGGACCATGCGAATGTATCCACGTTCTCTTTGAGGAATTTAATGAGTTCTTCCCTGGTAGCGTTCAGTAGCTCCGATCCGATGTTTACACACCTTTCCGGGTCTTTGTCGTCAATACAGACTGAGACGACTAAATCTTTTCGTGGGCCTCGGATTGTTGGATCGTTGCTACGTTTCGCGGTCCGGGAAGCGAGCTCTTCCTCTTTCTGTAATTGCTATACGTTTAAGGTCTCTAACTGTTTGAAGAAAGTTAGGTAGCACGACCTTGCGGCCTTTTGGTTCCCGTAAATCGTCTTGATCCCTGAAGGGGTTGGGAACTTCACACACTGGTGATAAGTGGAAGGCACTGCCTTCATGGTGTAGATCCATGGTCTACCCAATATCGCGTTGTACGGGGCTGGTTTGTTCACTACCACAAACTCCAGGATTTCCTGTTGCCCCCCAGCGATGGACGGGAGTTTTATAGTTCCATCGAGTAGGTGGTTTCGCCGTCGAACCCGGTTAATGGGGTTTTTCCTCCGGTCAACATTGAATCTTTGAAGCCCATTTTTCTGAAGGCGTCGTAGAACAAGAGGTCTACTGAGCTCCCGGTGTCAATCATGACTCTTGAGAGCTCGAACCCGGCTACGTCGAGTTGGATAACTAGAGCGTCATCATGCGGTTTGTCGAGTGTGAAGGTTTCGCTCTCAGAGAATGTTATGTGAGTGTCCGGTCCTTCGATTGGGACCATTTCCCTGAGTTCATTTGCAACTCGTCTCTGGTGAGCTTTGATCGAGTTTACTGAATTCCGACAAAACCTCGAACCTCCCGATATGAAGTTGATCGTTTTGGGGAGGTTCGAACTACACAGTCCGAGCTTAGGCAAGCACTGGCTGGCCGGTTTCTTAGGAGCTGGGGGTGGCGTGATGACCGATCTCATTGACCCCCCGAAGCGAGCTAAGCTAAAGATTGCATCTATGCGTTTTCGAGAGGGGACTGGGGAGTCTGATCCCTCCTTTTCTGGAGTCCTCTCGCGCTTAGATTGCGAATTCTTTTTTTTTTCGACTTGCTTTTTCCTTTATCTTTCTTTTCGGGCTCTTTCTCCTCCGGTTCCGGAGCCTCGCTGCTGTCGTTTTTAGCTGCCAGCAGGCGGTCTTTGGACCGGCACTCTTCGGAGGAATGCCCTTGCTTGTCGTGGTATTTACAATACTTGTTTGCATCGTAGGGCTTGCGCCATTGAGGCTTGCCATCTACTGTTAGGCTGTGCTGTCCCTTGCCAGAAGATTCCTTTTTGCTAGTTTTCTTCTGGCTTGATTCTTCCTTTGCCGCAGCTACGGTTTCTTCGTACTTCGCATAGTAAGTAGCTTTGTGTAGCGCGTCGTCCAAGGACGTGCATGGTCGGACCGCGAGCTCCTTTCTGAACTCTGATGTGTATAGGAGTCCGTTTTCCAGAGCCGCGATTGCTATAATTTCGTTTGGGTCGGCTATGCGCGATTTGACTTCTCTGAACCTTGCGATGTAGGCTCTGAGAGTTTCGTCCGGCCCTTGTTTCAGAGCCCAGAGGTCGGCTTCCGAGGTTTTCTCTTCGATGAAGATCGAGTATTGCTTTAGAAAGATCGATACGAGCTGTGTGAAGTTGTCGATCGAGTTTCCTTCTAGACTGGCGAACCATTCTAGTGCGGTACCGGTGAGGTTTTTGGCGAAAAGTCTGCAGTACCCCGCTTCCTTTTCTTCATCGGTGAGGTGCGCTCTGGAGACCGCGAGCCTGAAAGCTCTAATGTGGGCCTTCGGGTCTGTAGTTCCCGCATATTCTGGATTTTGATTTTCCCGGTGTTCTGGATCCTCGCGCTAGCGATTCTATCCGTGAATGGGGTCCGGCGGGTCTCCTCGATAACTTGATCGATGTCTGGAGCCGCGCTTGTTGCCGAGTGGACCGCAGCTTGCAGACGCTGGATCCTGGCATATATGCTTTCGTCATCTATGTCCGTTCGTTGGTCGAACATGGGGAGTTGTGTGCTCCGCGGACGCGTGTTGTTCGGTCCCCTAGTTCCGGCTCGTTGGGCTATCTCGCTCGGGGGAGGCCGAGCAGTGTTAGTCCCTGGTTCCGTCACTGGAGGACGCATGCTGGAGGCGAAGGCTGATGCCCCCAACACCCGATGCCTGTTTGTTTCATAGCTCGTTGGCATCGGCGGGGGCGTTGGCAGTCGCGCTCCCTCAGGGGCCGTAATACCGGTCGAGGTTGAAGCCACGGTGTTTGAGCTAGGAAGTGTACCTCCCAAGATTGGACTAAACACCGGATAGCTGCTATTCCCTGCCATGGAAGTCTGCCTCTGGGCTTCTGGAGTTATGTATTCCTCCTCGAAGTCCAGGCGCGTGCGAGGTAACGGGCTCCTCGCGGCGGTGTCTGCCGTGGTCCCCGTGACGGGCCGTGGCCTGTTTCCGAGGTTCAGCAGACTCCTGTCGTGCATGTCTAGCCGGGCTAATACAGTCCGTTGTGTAGCTTCTTGATCGTGCGATCTGTTAATTAGGACTGTTAGCATTTTACGGAGTTCTGCTATGCCATCGGTGACGGATCTCGTCAGGCTTGGCGAGTCGGGGCGAGTCTGCGGAACAGTTCGAGGGATTTGCACGTCCCCTTGGCAGCGATCCTCGGATCGTATCCAGGTTTGAGAGGTGGTTCTCTCGGTTGTCTGTGAAGTTGAGCCTGAAGGTGAAACTCCTAGAGGTTGGGAAATAGGGATGCGGTCCCTTGTTCCGGATCCTGCTTGAGTCTGGGTCAACTGTGATCCGGTATTCCCGACTTGAACGCTTGCGTTCGTTTGGTCAAGGTCTTGCGACCTTGGCGATCCGATCGGAGCTGTTGCGTTGGGATCCATTTCCACGCTAGCGAGCTGTTGATCAGGTTCGTGTGTAAAGAATATCTATGAATCTCCCCACAGTCGGCGCCAAAATGTGGATCCTAAAACCCACACTCAGTTTTCAGAGTGTTTTCGATGAGCTGATTTATAAAGTAGATGGGTTTGATTCTTGGTCGAACTAGATCAAGGAACTTAACAATGGTGAAAAATGGATTTGTATTGATTTTTATATAAGGACACTAAGAACTCGAGCTAAGTAGCGATTACAAGGTCTTAATGCTAGGTTTGAGTATGATGTCAAGAATCCGGTCCCTTCTCTCGTCGTTGAAGCCTCCTTTTATAGTCCTCTTCTCCACGATTGCTTTCCTCGGTTTGCGGAGTTGGCTTCAACAACCCACGGGATTCTCGGGATTATGCGCTCTAACGACTCCTCCTTCTTCGCCGGTTTGTTGCCAACAGACGGACTCGTCACTTGTCGGGCTATACTCCGGAGTCGGAGTCTCCTTTGTTGGATTGGGCTTGACTGTGAATGCTTTCGGGCCCGCTTGTTGAAGACACATGAGGCCTTATCCAGCCAATTCTCTTGGGAGTGAATTTGGGCCCAAACACATAAGTTTAGGAAGAGGAAACCAAAGATGGCACTTGACAAACCAGCAGTCATAGAGACAAATCCATCCGTCAGGAGCCGACCATGGCCGCTCATCCATAGCCGGGAGACGAAGTACAAGACCCGGAACACGAGCATGGTCTCTCACAATCCCGTCCAAAGTCGCTTGCTTGCACAAGGACCTCTGAATCTCACGAGTCACTGCAACCTTTTTCGTCTGAGGCAACTCACAGACAGCGCTCAAGTCAGAGCTATTCACCTGGTATTCCGGGACATCAAAGGGAAGACGACGGCGCACCGAAGACAAGTTCCTCCCACAAACCCGAGATTCCTCTTCCTCGTCGAGCGACTTCAGAACAGGGGAATCCGTCCCCAAGGAAACAAATGAGCCATCATCATCACTATCGCTGCTAGAAGACATATGATCAAACATAGAACTCATCGATAGATATCAAATGAAGGATAAAGCAAAAACAATATAGAGTAAAATGAACGAAGGAAAACTCCCTTCCAAGAATATTTATACTGAAAACCCTCAGCAGACATCAAGGGAACATCATCATTGCCTCTGCACAGATCCCGAGGCCCGACGGTTGCACCAGTGACGTTGCAGATGATACGCAATATTCCTTTCCGTACAACCGTTAGCACATTCCTTTCTCCCCGATGGTATCATGACACGTGTACAAGACTACAAAGGGCCAAAAAGCCACAAAAATTGAATACGTCCAACAAGATTTCCCGCCTGACTTAAGTACCCGAAGAAATTTGACGACCTCGGCTGAACACCTCGGCTAGATGAACTGGGGGGACTAACTGTTGGATATGGGTTAAGCACCCATCCATAAGCCCATTTGAAACCTTGTTTAAGAACCATATCTACCTCGGCCCAAGAAGACAAGCCCGCTAAAGAGTCAATGGCCCAAAGAGAAGTCAGCATCCAAGCACTATAAATAGGACCCTTCAGTCTTCATTTGAGACACATTGTAACTTGCGAGAGTGCCGAGCTACTTCTTTAAAGCTCCGACCTCAAGAAATATTTAGGGGGCACGTCATTAGACGGACTCCCACCTCGTACCATCCTGTTCACAGCTCGGCTTCGGCCTTAAGATTAATAAAGAACAATTTCGACCTCACTTAAAGTTTATATTTCACCTCGTAGTTCGGACATTTCAGATTGTAGCCCGGCTTTATTACTAGATCGAATTTCCATAACAACACTCCTTTTCTTGGAAAGGCTTCTTTATTCTTCCCGAAAATGAAATTTGTGGGACGTAATTTAAATATGTGTTTGGATTTCTTCATTTCCTTCATTCAAACCGGTTCCTGATGAGGACATAAAGTCGTATCAGTCAAGGAGCATGGAGAGGACATAAATCAACCAGCCAAGACCTTTGGTGAGAAACAGCTTAAATGCACAAGAGACATATGTGCATGTCTTGGAGAATATCTACCCAACCAGGAGGACTTAAGCTACAATTGAACTTTTTCCAGAAGCTTAACCCATAAAGGAATCATGGAGAGTTCAAATCATCACAAATGGAGTTCAGATGAAGAAGTTATTCAACTTCTAAAACAGATGATTCCCAGCTTGCGTCATTTGGAAGCTCAAGGATTCAATCATTTTCAAACCACACTTTGGCGACCAGGAGATACATCTAATCATTTAGTAGATATATCCAACCATTCAGGAGAGTCAACCATTACTTTACCATACACTAGCAACCAGTTGATCAAGAGGATCAAAGATATACTCAACTTTTTGGATGCATTCAAAATAGGAGCTTTAAACCACCAACGGCTATATACTCTCAACTGCTGCATTTTGGAGGCAAATTCACTGAATCAAGACGTCCCAAGACACCACACATTCATGCCAAAGCTGTCAAGACTCAATATCAGCTCCCCTTGCCTTATTTGGGCATAATTCTTCTTAATGGCTTCAACAGCTATATTCCTTGATCTTTGCTATTTCTTTTATTATATTAACCTTTAGGAACGTGGTAAGAGCATTAGATAAGCTCAATTAGACCATTTGTATCAGACACCTTTCAATCATTCAGAAATAAATCAGAGTATTTTCTTTTCTTTTCGAAGTTAAGTTCTTTGGAGAGTTGTTCCTTCTTAGAGTTTAGTGAGTGATTCCCATCCTCATAGAAGTTTCGGTTCAGAATAACTTTGAGTGATTCAGATAGTTTGTAATTTGATTGAGAGAGTCAGTCAACCCACTGAGCAAGAGAGTTGTTCACCATCACTTCCATCTCGCAATTCCATTTCATTCTGAACAAGTTAGAGAGCTTCAAAGCCAGCATATGTTCTTCCATCTCCCACCATCCTAGTCTCTGATTTAGGGCTGCATCTGGTATCAGAGCCGAAAGGCTCCTAAACAGGTGTTTTCTATCCTTGTTTTTTGTTATTTCACTAGATAGCACTTTTTTCATTCCATAGAAATCGATTGCATCCATTCTGTGCATTTAGATTTGTCAATATGTTTAGATTATCAATCTGTTTCATTGCATTCTTATCTAAAAACAAAAAGAAAAAGCACTCTGCATTCATATAGCTTTTGTTCTAAGTTTCATTTCATTCAAAAAAAAACCCAAAACAAGTCATTTGCATCAAGTTAAGTTTCTTTGATTTGTTTCTGCATCTAAAAACCAAAAGAAAAACTATTTGCTTGCATCCCATACTATTTGTCTTGCATCTCTTAAACCAAAAACCAAAACAAAAGTTTCCTTGCATTAGTTTTTGAAAGTTGTGTTCTTATTGCTCTCATTTTCGAAAACCAGAAAAACAAAAGGAAGAAGAAGACGTTTTTTAATAAGTTAGATTTAGTTTCTATTAGCTTTTAAACTCAGAAAAGGTTTATTTTCTTATTTTTCATTGATTTCGAATTTTTGAAGTAAAACCAAAGGCTCCTCTTGAAAAGTTTTGGAAAACTAGTATTCTTGTTTCCATTTTAAGGCTAAAAAACGTGTGAGGATTTAAAAACAAAAGGAAAGTGTAAAAGTTTGGTTTTCTAAACTTGCAAATCGAATTCCCTCATTATTCCATATTGTTTTATTTGAATACTTTAATACATCCTTTTATTTCATTGAGCATTCGAAAAATTTGAGTCTGTTTCATATATAGTTTTCTTGTGAACCTATTGATATAGCCTTAGAATTTGGTTACAGGAACAAAACCATAGGAGATAAAACATGGAAGATGAAGATGGAGCAAGTATCTATACTACCTCAGAGGTTGATTGGGGTGATGAAGAGCACTCATGGAATGAAGAAGAAGAGTTCTCTAAAGCATCTTGGACAGAAGGAGCAACATCATAAGCTAGCTTTGATGCAGATGCTAAGCATGATCAGGAAGGATCCGAGCTTGAAGAAGAAGCACATGGAGAGAACTATTATAACACAGACTATGAAGAGGATCTTAATGATGGAGAACGTGAACCAGAATCTCCAGACCCTTACCAAGATGAAGTACAATGCGAGTCAAATCAGGAGGATCAATATGACCTTGAAGATCCTTATGGAGCAAAACCGGACTGCAAAGAAGAAAAAGAGCAACAAGAGTTTGACTCTTGGGATGGAGAAGCTCAAGCTGAAACCAACTCTGAAGAAGAATCAGAGAGAGGATATGAAGAGGAGTCATGGGCAGAAGAGAATGACTCAACAGCTGATAGCATAGAAGCACCAAGCTGTGAAGAATCTGATTTCCAATACAGTCTAAGTGAAGCTGAGACAAGACAAGAGCCCATTGAAGAAGCATGGGAAAGCAACACCAATTCTGAAATCAGTGAAGGAGAAGACTGCCAAGGTGAGCTTTGTCAAGAAGAACCATATAACATCTGTTTTTCAGGTCGTGTGCAAGGACCAGAAGCTTATCTAAGGTGGGAAAGAGATATGGATGACTGGTTTCAAGCAAATCGAGTTCCAGAAGAGGAGAAGACCACCATTGCTGAAGAAACTCTAATCGAAGAAGCCTATCTATAATGGGATAAGGATGCTTACCTCAGACTTGAACTTGAGCTACCAGACCACACTTGGGAAGACATGAAGCAGCTACTGCATAAGGAGTTTGTAGAAGAGATATCCACAGAACCATACTACTCAAGGTGCCTAATTCCTAAAGAGCCAAGAAGATGGATCATGGCAACACCTCCCAAGAAGAGCACTTGTTCTAAACCCAGAAAGATGACTTCCAACAAGCAACTAAAGTCTGCCAAAGATGAACCAGAGGCGCCAAGACAGCAGAGGACACAAGCTGCCAAGATTAGGAAGCTACATTTAACCACTCCTAAGTAGCAGGAGCAGTGAAAAGAAGGACTACGGCTTGAAGAAGCCACTGGAGGAAGTTTCAACCTCTTGCACCATCAACCAGACACGCCAAGACCAGGTAAGTCTACTAACTCTAAGAGACTTAAATATCAGACATGATATAGATGTCATAAGAGAGGAAATTTTGTTGTAACATGTCCATCTAAACAATTGTTGAACGAAACATCACTAGGACATAAAAATGCATTAGCTAAAATCAGTTATACTTTATCTCATTCTGATTTGTTATTTCCCAATTCTAGTTTCATGCATTTGTCTTTGTCAAGAGGATTTGATACAGGGAAAGAAGAACTGAGCAGTAAAGAGCATGAGCAAATCAAAGTCAGTAGGGAAGAAGATCAAAGACCAGAGAAACATGTTTGGTGATCAGGAAAGAAGATGAACGTTTAATGATCACTAGCTCACAAGAGCAGAAGGTCCAAACCGTCATACAACCTACTGAAGCTGACAACGTAAGTACAAGTATCATACAATCTGTTTCTACTACTCCAAAAACAAATATAATGCACTTGTTCTTCCCAATGAGCATCTCTACAGATATAAAGCACGAGGGAGAAGAGAATGTGAAGAGAAGCTCAGAAGCAGCCCTTATACTATGTGATCAGACTGATCAAGGCAGTAGAGAAAAGGAGAACATCAAGGATAAACCCCCAGACCAAAGAAAAGACACCACATCTATTAACAAGGTAGCACAGGAAATTGACTCAAAGGAGAAGGATTCAAGTTGTTTATTATGTGATAAAGAGCCCATAATGCACTTGTTTCTTTGCCAAAGTGTTGAACATGTTTCAGGTCTTAAGGACAGCAGGAACAAGACAAGCAAAGGAAACGCTATACCAGATCAAAGAAGAGGAGTACTACTATCCTATCTGCTCAAAGGAGAACCACCAGACACTCCACTCATCACCAGACCATATACCCATCAAGGTAAGACCCTAGACTCCCAAAGGAGAATGAAAGCTAACTTGCTTTCTCTTGGTGCACATTATTCGGTTTTAAGGTTGAAACCTTTTCAAGAGAGAGAAAATGATGAGGACATAAAGTCATCATCAATCAAGGAGCATGGAGAGGAAATAAATCAACCAGCCAAGACCTTTGGAGAGAAACAACTTAAATGCACAAGAGACATATGTGCATGTCTTGGAGAATATCTACTTAACCAGGAGGACTTAAGCTACAATTCAACTTGTTCCAGAAGCTTAACACATAAAGGAATCATGGAGAGTTCAAATCATCACAAATGGAGTTCAGATGAAGAAGTTATTCAACTTCTAAAACAAATGATTCCCAGCTTGCTTCATTTGGAAGCTCAAAGATTCAATCATTTGCAAACCAAACTTTGGCGACCAGGAGATACATCTAAGCATTCAGTAGATATATCCAACTATTCAGGAGAGTCAACCAACACTTTACCATACACTAGCAACCACTTGATCAGGAGGATCAAAGATATACTCAACTTTCCATATTTGGATGCATTCAAAATAGGAGCTTTAAACCACCAACGGCTATATACTCTCAATTGCTGCATTTTGGGGGCTCATTCACTGAATCAAGACGTCCCAAGACACCACACATTCATGCCAAAGCTGTCAAGACTCGAGATCAGCTCCCCTTGCCTTATTTGGGCAGAATTCTTCTTAATGGCTTCAACAGCTATATTACTTGATCTTTACTATTTATTTTATTATATTAACCTTTAGGAATGTGGTAAGAGCATTATATAAGCTCAATTATACCATTTGTATCAGACACCTTTCAATCATTCAGAAATAAATCAGAGTATTTTCTTTTCTTTTCAAAGTTGAGTTCTTTGGAGAGTTGTTCCTTCTTAGAGTTTAGTGAGTGATTCACCATCCTCTTAGGAGTTTCTGTTCGGACTATCTTTGAGTGATTCAGATAGTTTGTAATCTGATTGAGAGAGTCAGTCAACCCACTGAGCAAGAGAGTTGTTCACCATCACATCCATCTCGCAATTTCATTCCATTCTGAACAAGTGAGAGAGCTTCAAAGCCAGCACGTGTTCTTCCATCTCCCATTATCATAGTCTCTGATTGCTTTCCCATATTTCCTTCCTTCCCACCGACCTTTGTGTCGAGCTCGTTCCCACTCTTCAAATTTACAGCGTTAATGAAAAATTTGTTCGAGCAAGAACTCGTTCTACGGGCTTGCTTTGTCAGAAGACTTCACATGAGAAATGAGGTTATCTACATCCTATAATCTAGTATCTTTGTAATCTCATAAATACAGTACATGAATTAACACTCTGAAACACGCAATATAGCACAAGGCAAAAGAATAACACATGTTTAACCATAAAATTATTCATAATTAATATAAAAAGGCAAGTCTCAGAAAAGGAATATATTGTCGTTAGAAAATAAAATTAAAAAAAAAAACAAAAAACAAAAAAAAAGGCGCAACGATCTTTACACAAGTATAAATAAGAAGCCTAAGAGGTCTCTCTTCTTAATTATTCATATCCAACTTCATAAACTCAGAAAAATCTAAGATGAACAATGCAGCCCTCTTCTTGAGTACAAGATTGACCACCGTCTCGAGTAACAACCAGACGCAAAAGGCTTGACAATCAACGTTGAGGCAGAGATTATCGGAGCCAAAAACAGTGTGATCCCAAAAAGAGTTCCTTCTCGTTCTCATCGCCCGAATTCGACAAGTACGAAGACAAATCTCTGAACAAAGAAAAACTTTACTATTTCCTGATACAATGTGGAATCGAAGAGGATGCTGATGCTGAATTGATTATCAAGGACACGATTTTTTTCCGTACGTAATCTGCCATGCTTGAAGAGTAATGGGCTAAGAGGATTTTTGACAGTATTGTTGTAAGATCTCAACTCGGTCTATCCAAAGATAGAAAGAGTTTTAGGGTTTGTGAATAAGGGATTCTAAAAGAAGGATTAATGAATACGGTGAGAATTGGGAATTTAGGGTTTATAACCGGTGTTTCCAAGTCGGAAGCCGGTAAAAAGATGTTAAAGTCGCCGGAGAGATATTTAGGTTAAATTCGCTCTAAAAGTCTCTCAGGCACAAAGTAATAGGAAAAGCGTGTCCTTTATTAGGGTTCCCTTATATAGGGTTACAAGTCGGTTTATCCTAAAAGGAAAATAAGAGATAATTACGAATATTTCCTAATAATTCGGCTTCGTCTTGATACGGAATATTTCCTTTTACCGACTTTCTTGCGCGGCGCCTTTGGACCTGACACCTTCCAAACCCTAATGTAAAAGCCGGCTATCCCAAGTTCGGTTTAACCTAAGTTTTACCGCCTTGGGCTTTATTTTCGACCTTCCATTTTGGGCCGACCTAAACTCATGAATAGGCCTCCTTAGGAAAGTGCTGATCTTGACTCTAACAATAAGAGTGCGGAGACTTGAATTCAAGTCGGCGTTATGAGGAGTTAGCCTTTGGTTTAAGAAATGATTTTTGCAGGCCCATATTCGACGTCCAGCGAACTTTATTTTTCTTTAGGCCCATATTCTTATCGGGCTTTTCTGCCTTTCGCTCGTAATGGCGAAATTTTATCGATCCGGTTCAGAACTGATGGCGAAACCAGAATTGATTCTCGGTTTAGTCACCGGGTAGGTATGAAACACGAATCGTCGCCTAGGTAATGATGTGCCTCGATTCATGCGCCGTTATTTTCACTATAAGTAGCTTCTTCGTGCCTCCTACTTTCTCATTTCGCTCAAGAGAAGAATTTTGGAAGGTAATCCTCTCTCTCTCGATATTTATTTTCCGGTCATCACTCCGCCGTTGCTCCGTTTTAGGCTTTATAGGTCTTTAGATCAAATCTTCGTTTTTCACTTGAGTTCTTCACTTGTTCTTCAACAAGTCATGTCTTTGATCCGTTGTTCATCGAGTAAAGATAAAGAAGTTGTTTCCGTCTCGTCTGCGGAAGATTCTCCAAGTCGCTAGTCTATTTCTTCTACTTCCTCGTCTTCGAATACTTCGTCCGACTTGGGGAATCATTCTGCTCATTTTGAAATCGAAGACCTCCGACGTCGTCACGAGGCATCCCGTCAGACCGATGCCGCCGAGAGTTCTGGCCGGGAGGATTTAATCATACCTCGGTTACGGGATGCCGATGATGACGAGGACGACATCGACGTTGGTCAAGTCGGCTCTGAAGATAACGCTCCTCCTACATTGCCGGTTGATCCTTACGCAGCTTTTAGTAACATTTTAGGGACCAAGTCGACTGCGTCTTCGGTGAGATCTATGCTTCAAGATTGCGGAGCAGATCCAAGGATCAGAGTCATCATCCCCTTTCCGCTTGACCATCCCTGGAGTCCTCCTCCGGGATATATAACTCTTTATGAGTCGTACTTCATCAACATTGATACTGGGGGCAGTCGTTGTTGGTTTCCTCTACCCGACCTGTTGATTTCGTACTGCCATCGTCGCGAAATTGCCATTTCCCAACTCTCAGCCGTTGCGGTTCGCCATATGGTTGGTCTTCTAGTGTTAGGGGCTGAGGCCGGTATTACGATAACTGCACAGATTTTTGAGGAAATGACGTCGGTCAACCGTATGAAAGCCACCAATCCAGGGTGTTTCGCGGTTAGGTTCAAGAGTGGCAACCGCGTTCTGACAGATGCGCCCAACAAGATCAACAATTGGCAACGGTCCTATTTCTTTGTCGAATTGTCCTCATTAGTTGTTCCTGACGAACATAAGGAACTCATCAGGACGTCTTGGAATGCGGATTATGGTAGATGTCGTCCCAAATTTGCTATCTTTTGAACATGACAATTTACTTAATTCCTTTTCATCTTTGCAGTGCAACACCCTTTCCTGAAGCCGTATCCCGACAATTACTTCCCTATCCTCGAGCAGATTCAAGCCCTCGGTTTACGCAAGTGGTCAGATCTTACTCGCGAGCGTATCAACAAGTTCCTCCCGCGGATCTCCGAAGGTTCGAATACCGTTTTTACGATATCCTTTTCCTTGTTTCATTCTGATTTTTCGTCCGTCAATGCAGTCAAGTGGGATACTAAGGCGAAAGTTACCCCTGAAGAACTCGTCAAGCCAAAAAGGATGGGTAAAGTTAAGAGAATCGACTCCGTGGACTATTCCAAAGAGATTTCATCCAAACGTCCTTCTTCCTCCAAGTCGTCAAAAGATAAGGACAAACTTCTTTCTTCTCAAGGCGGCAGTCATTCCGATGTCGGTGCGAAGTCGACCGCCCCAGTGGTAAATCCTTCCAATCTTCCGCCTAAGGCTCCCACAAGGAAAAGGCCTGCAGAGGATAAGCTGGCTCAGGAGAGGTCGGCAAAGAAGGCGTCCCAGACGAGCAAGCCGGCTGAGGACGCTTCTGCTGTGGTGGCGGCTCCTGGAGAACCCGCTAAGCAAAAAGATCCGTGGAAGCGTTTCTACAAGTTTAAGGGGACCGTCTCTGATTCGTCTGGTAGCTCGAAACCCTTCGAATCCAACAAGGAGCTCGTCTTGGTGCGACCGAAGCGTGAAGTGAAGGAAGGGGAAGTTCGCCCTTCTATTCACAACTTCGCTTATCAGTACGCGAGCGAAGTCCCTTTTTGTTGGAATTGTGTCCAGCAATCTCTGTACTGTCTCTATAACGTAAGAGTATGTCAGTGATCAGACATAAGTCATACAATGCTGGGGGTCATGATGGCTTGCTAGAGTCCGCTCATGATCTATAAGTCTTGGACTTATTGCCTTTATTGTATGATCCCATATGGGTCACACGCTTAAGCTAGCAGGAAATAATGTTGGAACGGCTTAGCAGAAGTACGACAAAAGTGCTAGGCATTTGTCGTACTAAGAGAGAAGAATTATTGGGTCTGATTAAATGGAATTTAATCAGATTGGTATTTGGGCCCATAAAGCCCAAAAGGAATTAGACAAGTTTTATGAATAAAACTTGAGTCTGTTTTCCCTTCCAACCCTAACACCCAGCGCCGTTTTTCTCCTCTCTCTGCGCCAGCCTCCTTTGTGGTCTAGCAGCCAATTTCCGGTGATTGCGTGTGTGAGCCTTTGGAGGATCCATCTCTCGGTGTATCTCCCTGATCATTGACCTGTTCATCAATTCCGCTGCAAACAAACAGGTAAAAGGTGAGATCATATGTTTCTAAATAAGAACACCTAGATCTAATGCATGTTTAGGTTGATATCAATATGAGAATTGAATCAGGATCAACCAAAACTCCAACAGTGGTATCAGAGCCATTGGTTCTTAGGTTTCTTGTTTTAGATTCATTGTTTAGGTTGTTTAATCTGCTTAGGATTGTTTTTGAATCAATTACTGATAAGATAAAACAGTTAAGAATCAGAATTGAACCCTAAACACACAAGAGAAATCGCAAACCGAGCTATATGACTCGGGTTTGTCGATCGGCCAAGGAAGAGATCGACCGGCTTGGCCGGTTCGATCGCGCGGCCGAGAGCTAGGCCGGCCGGATGAGCGATCGCGAGAGATGGGCCGATCGGTTGTACCGATCGCATCTCGTCCGATCGTCCGATCGCGTCGTCCCGGCTGTACCGTCCGAGCATCCCGATCGCGGCCCGAGCTGCGCATTGTCTCGATCTTGGATCGTTGACGGCTTGCGGCTAGGGTTTGGTTACGTGAAGATCACGGCTAGGTCATGATCGGTTCACGTGATCAAATCGGTTCGGTTCGGTTTAAAACTTAATTAAAATCTAAACGTTCTGGTTTAATAAACAGATTAATAATTTTATTAATTCTGGTTAAACCGGAATAAGAAATCCAATGTCGAAAGAAATATTGGATTTGGTGCCTAAACCGGGAATTTCTAATTTGATTTGGTTGGACCAAATAAATTGAGAGATTCCGGTTTAGTAAATAACCGGTTGACAATTGTGGTCATCGTAGTAATTAAAATTTGGTTAGACCAATTTTAATGAACCAGACCGGTTATGTCAATTAATTGGACAATTGGGTCATGTCTTGGACATGGACCAATTCTTGGGCCTCGGGCCAAGAAGTTAAAACAATTGGGCCATTAATTGAGTCATTCTTCAGATTTAAATTTAAAACTTATTTTATAAAATAAAATTATGAAATTCGATTTTAAATTTTATAAAGTTCCGAAATTTCGAAATTAGAAAGTTTCCAAAATTAGAAGTTTCTGAATTTGCGGGTTTTGGATTTTTTAAAGAAGTTTCTAAAGTTAGAAAGTTTCCGGTTTTAGAAAGTTTCCAATTTTAGAAAGTTTCCAAAAATAGTAGGTTTCCATAAATAGAAAGTTTCCCGAAATAGTAATCTTCTATTTTGGGAATGATTTTAATAAACCTACGAACCTCAAATAATATCAAGCGTTGGATGTCTTGTCCGGGCTATGTCAGCTGTCAAAGCCCATTCAATTGCATTCATGGCCTTACAGTGTGAGGATGTCTGCTTTTGCGTGTGTAAGACGGTTTGTGATTCATAAATGTCATTGGGAGTCCCAGACATTAATGATTACATGACTGTATAGTCCGGTTTTCTTGACTAGGCCATCGGGAGTCCCGGGCCTTGAGACATCAGAGTGGATTGGGCCTCGGGCCCAGATTCACAACCAAGAGTTATATCACGGATATAATTAGCCGATATAGGGCTTACCGATATAAGCTAAGGTTGGGTGACGGCCAGTGGCCCACTTTAATCTTAGTTATATGTGGATCTTGGAATCATTATATTCTATTGAGGGTAACTTATGTTATTGAATATAATGCATGATTAATCATATTATACTTTAATACGAGATTAATCATATTGAACATATAACTAATAACCTTTTTATTTATATATTTCAGATATGACTACTACAAGCACTCAAAACACATTCTCGATCCGGTCTGTTCTCGAGAAGGAGAAGCTGACTGGAACGAACTTCCTGACATGGTCAAGGAACTTGAGGCTGGTCCTCAAGCAGGAGAAGAAGGATTATGTCCTTCGAGATCCCCTCCCCGAGAGGCCTCTTGCCAATGCTGCCAGGACTCTGCACAATGCTTGGGAAAAGCATTCGTCAGATGAAAATGATGTTTATTGCCTGATGTTGGTGACAATGACTCCTGAGCTGCAAAAACAGTTCGAGAGTGTATTGTCTCCAATCGAGATCATGGCAAGCCTGAAATCGCTTTTTCAGGAGCAGGCTAGGACCGAGAGGTTCCAGACAGTTAAGAACCTCTTGGACTGTAAGTTGGCTGCGAATGCGGCAGTGAGTCCTCATGTGTTGAAGATGATGGGTTATCTCGATCATCTTCACAAACTCGACTGCCCAATCAGCCAGGAACTTGCCTGCGACATCATTCTGCAGTCTTTACCTGCAAGCTATGATCAGTTCATTCTGAACTTTAACATGCATGGCTTGAGTAAGACACTGCCTGAGCTTCACGGAATGCTCAAGACTGCAGAGCCCAACTTGAAGAAACCCGCCAAGGACCCCAATGTACTTATGGTACAGAAGGGCAAGGGGTTTAAGAAGTCTTCTGCTAAGGATAAGGGAAAGGCCAAGGGTGTCCAAGTCGTGGACAAGGACACGCCAAAGCCCAAGCCCAAGTCCAAGGCTGGGCCAACTGACATGTGCAGGTTCTGCAAAGAACTGGGGCATTGGAGAAGAGATTGCAAGAAATTCCAGGAAGGTCTAAAGGAATTAAAGAAGAAGACTTTCGAGACTTCTTCATCAGGTATTTTTGTTATAGAAGTTAATACAACTACTTCTGATAATACCTCATGGGTCATGGATACTGGTTGTGGGGCTCATATTTGTACTAATATGCAGGCACTCAGCAACAGTAGAAGGCTGAAGCAAGGACAAGTAGAGCTACGAGTTGGGAATGGAGCGAAAGTTTCAGCACTAGCTGTAGGAACATACTTGTTGTCTTTACCTTCGGGATTGATTTTAGAACTTAATAATTGTTATTTTGTACCTGCTATAAGCAGAAATATTATTTCAATTTCTTTGTTGGATTTGGAAGGTTATGATTTTTCAGTTAAGAATAAATTATGTTCCTTCAATCGCAACAATTTGTTCTATGGTTCTGCCCCTCTTACGAATGGGCTTTACATACTCGATCAATCCGCGCCAATTTATAACATTAATACAAAACGGTTTAAACCTAATGAGGAAAACCGAACGTTTCTATGGCATTGTCGTTTAGGGCACATCAGCGAGAAACGCATCAAGAGGCTCCATTCGAATGGACTTCTTGGCTCATTTGACTTTGAGTCATGTGAGAAATGCGAATCCTGCATGATGGGCAAAATGACACGGGCCCCCTTTAATAAACCTAACGAGAGGGCCAGTGACTTATTGGGCCTGATACACACTGACGTGTGTGGCCCAATGTCCACTAATGCAAGAGGAAACTATCAGTACTTCATTACCTTCACTGATGATTTCAGTAGGTATGGATATGTTTATTTGATGAAACATAAGTCTGAATCTTTTGAGAAGTTCAGAGAATTCCAAAATGAAGTACAGAACCAACTTGGCAAAAGCATTAAGGCTCTTCGGTCCGACCGAGGAGGAGAATACTTAAGCCAGGAATTCAGTGATCATCTGAGAGAGTGTGGGATCGTATCCCAACTCACTCCTCCTGGAACACCTCAATGGAATGGTGTATCTGAGAGGAGAAATCGGACCTTATTGGATATGGTTCGATCTATGATGAGTCACACAGACCTTCCAATATCCCTTTGGGGATATGCTCTGCTAACAGCAGTGTTCACTCTAAATAGAGCGCCATCAAAAGCAGTAGCAAAGACACCATATGAATTATGGACTGGAGTTGCTCCAGTGCTGTCTTATCTAAGAATTTGGGGTTGTGAAGCCTATGTAAAGAGATTAATCTCAGACAAGCTTACACCAAAATCTGACAAATGCTACTTCATTGGTTATCCACGGGAAACCAAGGCTTATTACTTCTATCTACGTTCCGAGAACAAGATCTTTGTTGCCCGGGATTGTAACTTTCTTGAGAGGGAGTTTCTCTCTAAGAAAGACAGTGGGAGTAAGGTACTGCTTGAAGAAATTCAAGATGAACAGGATACTGCTCAACCTAATGAGGAAGAGCAGCAGGAGGATCTACAAGAAATTGTAGAGCCTGAACCTGTAGTACCTGAAGTTCGAAGATCCGGGAGGATCCGTCACGAACCCGAGAGATATCAAGGATTCCTCGTGACTGACTGTCATGATCTTTTGATCATTGATGGTGATGAACCATCGAACTTCAATCAAGCCATGATGGGCCCAGATTCCTCTAAGTGGCGCAAGGCCACTGATTCCGAAATGGACTCCATGTCGGTCAACCAAGTCTTTTCGTTGGTTGACTTACCCGCTGGTGTAAAAGCCATCGAGTGCAAATGGATCTTCAAGAAGAAGATTGACGTGGATGGAAATGTCCAGATTTATAAAGCCAGGTTGGTGGCAAAAGGTTTCAGACAAGTTCACGGTGTGGACTACGATGAAACCTATTCACCGGTGGCTATGATGAAATCTATTCGGATTCTACTAGCAACTGCAGCTTTTCATGATTATGAAATTTGGCAGATGGACGTGAAAACCGCCTTCCTGAATGGTATTCTGGAAGAGGATGTGTATATGACGCAACCTGACGGTTACATAGATCCAAAGAATGCTGGGAAAGTATGCAAGCTTCATAAATCCATTTATGGATTGAAGCAAGCATCGAGGAGCTGGAATCTTCGTTTTGATGAAGCGATCAAACAATTTGACTTCATCAGAAACGAAGAAGAACAATGCGTGTATAAGAAAACTAGTGGGAGCAAAATCGTTTTTCTTATTCTGTATGTTGATGACATACTGCTTCTCGGAAACGACATTCCAATGCTGAAGTCTGTAAAAGACTGGCTTGGAAGTTGTTTTTCCATGAAAGACATGGGTGAAGCCGCATACGTTCTTGGAATTAGGATCTATCGGGATAGACCTAAGAGGCTGATAGGCTTGTGTCAAGACTCATACATTGACAAAGTCCTACAAAGATTCAGCATGAAAGATTCCAAGAAGGGCTTCACGCCAATGGTACATGGCACAACGCTAAGCAAGAAGCAGAGCCCTACGACGGCTGCTGAGCTCGAGCGTATGAAGAACATTCCCTATGCATCTGCAATAGGATCTGTTATGTATGCCATGATCTGTACTCGTCCTGATGTTGCTTACGCATTGAGCATGACGAGTAGATACCAGTCAAATCCAGGTGAAAACCATTGGATTGCCGTAAAGAATATCTTGAAGTATCTAAGACATACTAAGGATAAGTTCTTGGTGTACGGTGGAAGCGATGTGCTTAAAGTCAGTGGATTCACGGACGCAAGTTTCCAGACAGACACAGATGATTTCCGGTCACAGTCCGGTTATGTCTTTTGTCTGAATGGCGGTGCAGTAAGTTGGAGAAGCTCCAAGCAGGACACCGTTGCTGATTCCACTACAGAAGCTGAATATATCGCCGCCTCGGAAGCAGCGAAGGAAGCTGTTTCGATACGAAAGTTCATTATGGAACTAGGTGTGATACCAGATGCGGCTGAGCCTCTGGCACTGTTTTGTGACAACAATGGTGCTATAGCTCAGGCAAAGGAACCAAGATCACACCAGAAATCCAAGCATGTTCAAAGAAGATATCACTTGATACGTGACATCATTAATAGAAAGGAAGTCAAGATCAGCCGAGTTCCGACAGATGATAATGTCGCTGATCCGTTGACAAAGCCACTCCCAAGGCCTAAGCTCGAGTTACTGACTGAAGCTGTAGGCATTAGAAACATTGAAATGTAATCTAAATTTGAGTGGGAGTTTTGTGAGCTTTATTTTAGTTATTTGATATGTTCTTGTAAAACATTATTTTATGTTTTAATGAAATTATTATTTCAAGATTATTTTAACTGTGATGAAATAATCGTTCCAAAATGATATGAACCATTTTATAGGTCATCGAAGTAAATGACTTGATCTTGAGTCATCGAAGTCATTTAGCTTGATCATGAGACCCTATATTTGATAGATGTTTTATATCATCCCGTCCCCAGTCGAAGGTTGTTGAAATTGGAACATCAACAACCGTGTGAGACTGGATTGGTACGTGACTTATGACAAAGTCTTAATGTGTCATAGATGCACGGCATCAAAGTCAGTACATAGGTGTATGTTGGGAACATACGACCGGACAAGACCCGCTTATAAGAACTCTTCAGGATATTTATATCTGTGTCATAAGAGATTCTTACTACGACTATAGAGTATAGTCCTTAGACCTGAGTTCGCATGCATGTGACTGCATATGGACTGATGCACTTTGATCATTGTCTAACGCTATCGTTCTGTGATATCTATAAGGACCTTGTTTGGGTGCATTATGAAATGAGTAGTTTACAGTGATGGAACAAGATGGGATTTGTCCCTCCAATATAAATGGAGTGAATATCTCTAGGCCAATCGGAGATTTGAATACTGGAAAACGCATGGCCATGCTCAAACGGACTTTCCCGAGTCGTTTGTATTGTCAGTATCAAATCAGAGTCCGATGAACAAGATTAGGCTTTATAAGGATGACACTAATCTTGCCTTATGACTAATCGAGATATTGTGACGAAAGGGATTATGAATACAGAGATTCCAGTTCAAGTGGGAGATTGTTGGAATTGTGTCCAGCAATCTCTGTACTGTCTCTATAACGTAAGAGTATGTCAGTGATCAGACATAAGTCATACAATGCTGGGGGTCATGATGGCTTGCTAGAGTCCGCTCATGATCTATAAGTCTTGGACTTATTGCCTTTATTGTATGATCCCATATGGGTCACACGCTTAAGCTAGCAGGAAATAATGTTGGAACGGCTTAGCAGAAGTACGACAAAAGTGCTAGGCATTTGTCGTACTAAGAGAGAAGAATTATTGGGTCTGATTAAATGGAATTTAATCAGATTGGTATTTGGGCCCATAAAGCCCAAAAGGAATTAGACAAGTTTTATGAATAAAACTTGAGTCTGTTTTCCCTTCCAACCCTAACACCCAGCGCCGTTTTTCTCCTCTCTCTGCGCCAGCCTCCTTTGTGGTCTAGCAGCCAATTTCCGGTGATTGCGTGTGTGAGCCTTTGGAGGATCCATCTCTCGGTGTATCTCCCTGATCATTGACCTGTTCATCAATTCCGCTGCAAACAAACAGGTAAAAGGTGAGATCATATGTTTCTAAATAAGAACACCTAGATCTAATGCATGTTTAGGTTGATATCAATATGAGAATTGAATCAGGATCAACCAAAACTCCAACACTTTTATCAATAATCCCCGGGCCTGTTTCGACATGCTTATGTGTGTGAGAGGAAATGAGTCGGACTGGACGGTTTTGGAGGAATTGCCTCACTCGGATGCCATCGTCCGGTTAAAGCACGCCGAAGCTACAGTAAGTTTTAAGTTTTTTTTTGTATTGATTTTTGCATTGCTTGCCCAGATAACGTTCTTCTCGCTATTTTCAGATGATCGCGGCCTCTAACCGTGTGGCTCTGGAAAGTTCCTGGGCCCAAAAGAAGCTGGCTGACGCGGTCACTAAGCGGGACGATCTTCTCAAGAAGATTAAAGAGGAGAAGAGGGTATTGGAAGGGAACAATCTGGTTCTCGAGGGTAAGCTCAAACAGGCTGAAGAGAAATCGAAGGCCGACTTTCTCAAGTTTAAGTCGGAGAAGCAGAAGCTGCAGAAATCCTGCCTCGACTTGGTTTGCAAAGAGAGGGAGAGAGTCGAAGCCGCTGCTAGGACAAAGGCGCAGACTCATTTTGATATTATCCAGCGCTATATCAAGGATTAAGAGGATGCCGTTGCGCTTCAAGTTAAGCAGGCTCAGATTTCCGGGCTCAAGAAATGTTTGATAAAACTCAGCGAGCAGGGCGTGCCGATTCCACAGGCCGTTCTGGATAAGGTTGCCGCAGACGAGGTCGCGGTTGATGCAGAGTTGGACGACATGAATGTCGTGACGAAGGAGGAGCTCACATTTGTCCTTTCTCCGATACACCACCCTCTTCTCGATCGCTCTCATGATTCGCCTCCTCCTGTTCCATCGGGCGTCGACCAGTTTGGGACAAATTGTGGGGTAATTCCGGAGGCGGTTCCTGCTGATCTCGTCAAATCTGTCCATTCAGAGGTCGCGGCTTTAGAAAGCGCTCCTAAGGTGCAGGATCAGATTACTGAGAAGAGCGGACCTGGAGAGGTCGGTGATCCTGAGAAGTCGTTTGCTGGGGCTGACTGAAGCCCTACTTCTTTTGCTTTGCAGTAAAGTTTATTTTTGATTTTGTAACCCTTAACTCTTGTTTAATTTAAGCATAAGTAATCTTAAGTTTGTTTTTAAGCTTTTGATAGTGATTTGAATCAGTCTATCTTTGTTTTACAGCTTATCTGTCAAACTTTTAATTAAATTTACGGTTTCAAATTGTGACGAATCAAATATAGATTTTCGTCATGTGACCAAATCTTGCTACCGCGTTCATGCTTGTAGCGATTTTTATCACGAAGTCGTACAATTGTATTTAAACAAGTATCGACTTGCTTTTGACAAATTTAGTTGCTTAACCGAGTCGGACGGATCCCGGCTTTTCCTTACCACGATGTGCACCTCGTGCGCAAAGAAGACCACACCCCTGGCCAGGAGGCATGATGCTAACGTGAGTCTTTATTAGATACTCGGGTTTTGTGAGTTGCTTAGACTCGGCTTTTGCGAGTTGCTTGGACTCGGCTTTTGCGAGTTGCTTAGACTCGGCTTTTGCGAGTTGCTTGGACTCGGCTTTTGCGAGTTGCTCAGACTCGGCTTTTGCGAGTTAGAACTCGGCTTTGTTAGTATCAAGAGTATTAAATATTTAATGAAAGGACTTACCTGTTTTGGTTATGCATGGCTTTTTAAGACGGTAAGTTAATCTGAAAAAATGAAGATTTTATTAGATTTGTGACTGTGCCGGTAAAGGCTGCCTACGTATCTCCCGAGGGAGAATCAAGTCACTCGTAGTTCATAATACAAACTTTTTTTTTTTGACGATAGCCTTGCCGTCTTAGAAGTATTCTTTCAGACTCGCCGAATTCCAGGATCGCGGTAAAGCTTTGCCCTTCATCGACTCAAGCTCGTAGACTCCCGGCTTGACGACTTTCGTGACTTTGTAAGGTCCTTCCCATTTTGCCCCGAGTTTGCCTGCTTTCCACTCTTTGGTGTTTTCGTAAACTTTGCGGAGGACGTAGTCACCGACTTGAAAGTGTCGCTCCTTGACTTTCTGGTTGTAGTACCGTGCTGCGAGATGTTGGTAATTTTGAATTCTGAGTAGGGCTCGATCCCGCTCCTCTTCTAATGTATCAAGAGCTTGGATTAGCATCTTTTCATTGATCTCGGTATGATGTGGCATGAGAGACCGGCGGAGAGTGTAAATATTAGCTTCTGCTGGTACCATTGCTTCTATGCCAAAGGCTAAGGAGAATGGGGTGGCTCCTGTTGCGCTGCGGGGTGTCGTTCTATGCGACCAGAGGACGCCGTCTAACTCGTCTGCCCAAACTCCTTTTTTGCTCTCAAGGCGCTTCTTGATGCCGGCGATGATGGTTTTATTCGTAGCTTTGGCTTGGCCGTTTCCCTGAGGATACCTTGGTGTCGACTTGCTAAGACGTATATCCCACTTCTTGCAAAATCCTTCGAACACTTTCGAGGTGAATTGTGATCCGTTATCTATGACGATCTCGTAAGGCAGCCCAAAACGGCATATGATGTATTTCCAAACAAAGTTCTGGACCTGGACATCGTGGATTGCGACGTAAGCTTTGGCCTCTACCCACTTTGTGAAGTAGTCGGTCATAATAAGCAGGAAACGCCTTTGATTAGATAGTGGTAATGGTCCAACGATATCCATCGCCCATCTCATGAATGGGTAAGCCGCGGTTGAAGTTGTAAGCAGTTCCGTAGGCCGGTGTATGAATGGTGCATGACGCTGACACTTTTCACGCTTGTTGGAATAGGTCTCGCAATCGGCTATCATAGTTGGCCAATAGTGACCGTTCAGCTTGATTTTGAGGGCGAGAGACCTGCCTCCGGAGTGGTTGCCGCATTCTCCAGAGTGCGTCTCTTCGAGAACTCGACTTACTTCGTCTCCGTGTATGCATCTGAGGAGGATTTTATTAGCCGAGTATTTATAAAGGATGCCGTTATGTATAGTGTATCGTGCACTCTTGACTTTAAGTCGTCGCGCTTCCCATTTGTCTTCTGGAAGCTTTCCTTCTGTCAGATATGCTCTTATTGGAAGTCGCCAATCCTCATTGTTGTCAGTTAGGAAAGCAATGAGGTCGGTGTTCTTCGCCTGAATGTTACAGCACATATCGTCCCTGCCACCTTGGATCTTTTCGTCAGGTTCTTCTTGATCACTTTCGGGGGGCGGGATGCTTGGTTCGTGGATCGTTTCTACCGCGATCCGTCGACAGAGATCGGGATTTGATGCCAGCGACGCGAGTGCGTCTGCCGGGGCATTCTCTTTCCTTGGTATTTGGACGATGTCGAAGAATTCGAAGGAACTGGTGAGCTCTAATGCCGTCTTTCGGTAAGCCTCCATCCGCTCGTTTTTAGCTTCGTAGTCTCCATTGATCTGGTTTGCTACAAGCATGGAGTCGCAATGGGCCAATAGATGTCGTACTCCGATTTCTCTGGCTAGTCTGAGGCCGGCTAACAGAGCTTCATATTCGGCTGTGTTGTTAGATGCCGTGAAACCCAACTTGAACGACTGTTCTAATATTTCGCCGGTTGGTGATATGAGGCGTATCCCTATCCCGGCTCCTTTTTTCGATGAAGCCCCGTCGACGAACAACTTCCAATTTTTGTCTTCTATCTCGGTACCGACATCCAATTCAGGTGATAATTCGACAAGGAAATCAGCTATTACCTGTGACTTGGCGGTTGTCCTGTTTCTGTATTCGATGTCGTACTCGCTTAACTCTATCGCCCATTTGGCTAGGCGACCGGACTGTCCCGGGCTGTGAAGGATCGTTCGAAGAGGTTGACTACTTAACACGGCGATCGGATGTGATTGAAAATACGGTCGTAGCTTTCGTGCAGAGATGACGACTGCGAAGGCCAGTTTTTCCATTGCGGGATATCTGGTTTCGGCTCCGTTCATTGTTTTGCTTACGTAGAAGATCGGCTTCTGTTCCCCTCGATCTTCTCGAACTAGTACGCCACTGACTGTCGTTGTTGAGACGGCGATGTAAAGCAATAATGTCTCACCGTTTTCTGGTTTAGACAGTATCGGCGGGTTCGACAAGTAGTCCTTGAGCTGAATGAATGCTTCTTGACACTTATCGTCCCACACAAACCTTTTGTTCCCCCGTAGGAGCTCATAAAAAGGCAGACATTTATCCGTTGACCGGGATATGAATCTGTTCAAGGCGGCTATGCGGCCAGTGAGGCGTTGTACCTCTCGAGTGTTCCTGGGGGATGGCAAGTCGATTATGGCTGTGATCTGCTTTGGATTAGCTTCTATTCCTCTCTGAGTTACCACGTACCCTAGGAACTCTCCTGATGTTACTCCGAACGTACACTTAGTTGGATTGAGCTTCATTCCGTACCGGTTAAGGATGTTGAAACATTCCTTTAAATGGCCGACATGCTGAGAGGCAATCAAAGACTTGACTAGCATGTCGTCGATGTAAACCTCCATTGTTGTGCCGAGTTTTCCTGCGAACATCCGATTGACCAGCCGCTGGTAGGTGGCGCCGGCGTTTTTGAGGCCAAAGGGCATAACCTTATAGCAGTACGTACCTCATTCAGTGATGAATGCCGTCTTCTCTCTGTCGTCAGGGTTCATGAGGATTTGATTATATCCTGAGAACGCATCCATGAATGATAGCAATTCGTTTCCGGCTGTTGCTTCAACAAGGCGGTCGATATGCGGCAGAGGGAAACTATCCTTTGGGCAGGCTTTATTCAGATCTGTGAAATCGACACATACTCTCCACTTCCCGTTTTTCTTTTTCACGACCACTGGATTGGCCAACCAATCGGGGTATTTCACTTCTTGGATTGAACCGGCTTCAAGTAACTTCTCTACTTCATCGTTGACTGCTTTAGCCCTTTCAGGGCCGAGCTTTCGCCTCTTCTGCTTAACTGGTTTGTAAGTCGGGTCGACATTCAGCTCGTGAGTTGTGATGGTTGGATTGATACCCTTCATGTCCTTCATTGTCCACGCAAACGTTGTGACGTTTTGCTGTAGGAAGGCGATCAATTCCCTTTTGATGCCTTCTGGCAGTTCTGCACCAATCCCTACACATTTGCTTGCGTCGGAGTCGTCGATGATGACTTGTTTAATTAGTTCTTTCTCAGGTCCTTTTCTTCCGTGTTCCGTGTTGATCATGCACGAGGGCACTCTGATCATGTGTTCTCTCGCAAAACACGACCGGCTCGCGCTTTGGCACCCCTTGACTGTTTGAATCCACTTAGTTGTCGGGAATTTTAGACATTGATGATATGTCGAGGATACCGCCTTCATACTGTATAACCATGGAGTTCCGAGGATGACGTTATAGATGGTTGGTTTGTCAATGACGTGAAACCTCACCAATCTGTTAACCCCTCCTGCGTAAACTGGCAACTTGATCGTTCCGATTGTGTATGTCGTCTCGCTTGTGAACCCGGTGAGTGGCTTGGCTTTCTGCTTAATATCCTCCTCCTTAATTTCCATCTTTTTGAGTGTATCCAGAAAAATTAAGTCTATTGAGCTTCCGGTGTCCACCAGTATTCGAGATACTTGGCAGCTTCCGATTAACAGCTCTACTACTAGTGGGTCGTTATGGGGGTAGTGAGTCCCATAGAGGTCTTGGTCGGTAAACGTGACGGGGGGATCGTCTGACAGGATTGGCTGAGGTGCCTTTTGTGCAGCTAACGCAAGGCGTTCGTAGACTTTTATTGACCGGACCGAATCGTTTACGGAGATTAGACCGCCCATGATCATGTTGATTCTTCGGACGGTTTTGGGGGTTTCCTCTTCGTCTTCTCCCTCCTCTTCTTCTCGGTTGCGTTTCAAAGCTATGCTTTTGATACGCCGTGGTGGCTTATCCTGTTTTGGAGCTTGCCCGTCGGCTTTGTCTTCCTTCTGTTGCCCCGACTCTTCCTTTTTCAATCTCTCAATGGCCGCCTTGATCTCTTCATCCGAAAGTCGGGAATAGAGCGCATTTCTGAGGTTCCGACACTCAGCCGTGTCGTGCGACGTGGCTTGATGGTACTCGCAGTACTTATCCCCTGTAGCGGAAGTTGCTTGTTGCGGCTTCCCCTTTGCTTCTTTATTCCGTTTATTCCATGGTTTTGATGACCGGGATTTATCGGAACTATCGACAACCATTGTTTTGGCCCCTTTGTCATAATGCTGTCTAGGCTCCCTCTCTTCCTTCTTATCTGCTTGTTTGCCGGAACCGAATCTGTTTGCTAATGCGACCTTTTTCTCTTCCAATTCCATGAATTTGTTTGCTCGATGGAGTGCGTCTTCGATGGTCAGTGGCGGTTTGACGACTAGATCCTGATAAAAGGGCGACTCGTGCAAGACGGCATTTGTCAAGGCGGCTATAGTGAACTTATCCAGTGCCTCCGCTCTCGTCATCACTGCTCTGAACCTTTCTACGAAGTCCTTTAGAGTTTCCTTCTTTTCTTGTGTCATGGACATCAGTGCGCTTAGCGACGTGTCTTTGCGTATGTAGGCGAAGTGATGCCTTACAAATGCCCATGTGAGGTCGGAGAAATTGTCAATTGATTTGGACGGGAGTCGGGAGAACCAGTTTAACGCGTCCCCTTCCAGGGTTTCGGTGAACAGTTGGCAGAAACCGATGTCACGCTCCTCGCTTGATGAAAACCGCGCCTTTGCCGCCATGATTTTGAACGTTGTAAGGTGGGTCGCTGGATCTTTTGTGCCGTCGTACATCGGCAACCTGAGCTTCTCCCTTTGCCTGATGTACGTGTTTGTGATGCGCGAGGTGAAGGGTGTCCTCCGAGTCTCCTCGATGATCCGGTCGATTTCCGGTGCGGACCCCTTAACGCCATGGACTTCCCCTTTTAGTTCTTTTAGGGTGTCTCTGAGCTCAGTCAGCTGTTTCTCGACATGGTTACGACTTGCTCCGCGAATAGATGCTTCATGAGTTTTCTCGCGCGACATACTTCGCTCTTGGCGATAGTTGTCACGGTGCGAGTCATTCTCGTATCGCAAATTTCGTCTGTGATGCATGCCCCGTGTCTGGTGATTGGTGCGCTCATACTTATCGGGTGAATACCTCTCATCGCTCCAGTCGTCCTGCTTCCGACTTCCGCTCCGTTTGGGTTCTTCCGACCCTTCTTTCCGATGTGAGCTTCGTCCGCGAGTATCCTCTTTATTGCGTTCCTTGCGCGAGTTGCTTCTGGATTCGCTGCTTCGGCTTTGCTCATGGTGGCTCTCCTCGGATGTATCATAGACTAGTCGTCTGGCGACTTTGTCTTTCACCTTTGGAGGCACTTCTCTCTTGGACTTTCTAGACTGCTGGTCCGAACGGATCTTTGCTTGTTCTGTTTGCAGTAGATCGATTCTTTCAGAGAACGTTTTGATCAAGTCGTTCTGCGACTCGATCTTGGCCATCAGAGTAGCTAAGATTTTGTCTTGCTCGATTTGAGCTGCTGTTTTGCTGAGTGACGGGGCATGTTTGCCGTCATCCCGAGCTTTCTTTGGCTTAGCGGCGTCGCGCGGCTGCTGGCCGTCTTTCGCCGTATCGTCTTCGCGATCACTTTGGTCGTAATCACTTGCTTCATGATCGCTTAAGTCAACCCTAGGGTTATCCGGATCGATTTCCTTACGGTTTCCCGACATCTCGTTCAGAAATTTCTCTTAGAAATCCCCACAGTCGGCGCCAATTGTAAGATCTCAACTCGGTCTATCCAAAGATAGAAAGAGTTTTAGGGTTTGTGAATAAGGGATTCTAAAAGAAGGATTAATGAATACGGTGAGAATTGGGAATTTAGGGTTTATAACCGGTGTTTCCAAGTCGGAAGCCGGTAAAAAGATGTTAAAGTCGCCGGAGAGATATTTAGGTTAAATTCGAAAAGCGTGTCCTTTATTAGGGTTCCCTTACATAGGGTTACAAGTCGGTTTATCCTAAAAGGAAAATAAGAGATAATTACGAATATTTCCTAATAATTCGGCTTCGTCTTGATACTGAATATTTCCTTTTACCGACTTTCTTGCGCGGCGCCTTTGGACCTGACACCTTCCAAACCCTAATGTAAAAGCCGGCTATCCCAAGTTCGGTTTAACCTAAGTTTTACCGCCTTGGGCTTTATTTTCGACCTTCCATTTTGGGCCGACCTAAACTCATGAATAGGCCTCCTTAGGAAAGTGCTGATCTTGACTCTAACAATTGTTATACATACGGTTCCCTTCGATTAGGCCCAGCTGAAGAACGAGTAGTAGAGCACTAGTACGTAAGACTGGAGCAAGAGTTACGTGAGCGTGAAGCTAATAGATTACTAGGGCTCTTTTTACGACGATATTATCCTTTAGACTGAATCTCTATCAATGTATTAGGATTAATTATTTAGCTGATTTTTACGACGGAATACCGACGACATTTGTTTTTCCGACGGAAATCCGTCGATATTTGTTTTTCCGACGAAAATCCGTCGATAATTACCGACGGATTAAGGTTTAGGGTTTCGGAATGGGAAACAGATAATCATAAAACCTAATGTAATTATAGTTTGTACTATTAGTTTTAAATATCTGATCCAAATGACATGGTTTGTATGACTAGAAAAAATTACAACACGTCGGACCGAAACACTTCGTAGTATACAATAACGAATAAGTCGAAGTTATTGTCAAACCTTATCTAACTTGTCATTTTCATAATTTTCTTTAAACTGAGGCGTATATTTGTTTTTCCGGCGGAAATCCGTCGCTATTTGTTTTTCCGACGGAAATCCGTCGATAATTACCGACGGAATTTCGACGGATTAGGGTTTAGGGTTTCGGAATGAGAAACAGATAATCGTAAAACCTCTCAGTAGTTAATGTAATGATAGATTGTACTATTAGTTTTCAATATCTGATCCAAATGACATGGTTTGTATGACTAGAAAAAATTACAACACGTCGGGACCTAAACACTTCATAGTATACAATAACGTTTATGTCGAAGTTATTGTCAAACCTTATCTAACTTCTCATTTTTCATAATATTCTTTAAACTGAGGCGTATAATCAAAAATTTCAACGTTAATATTACATGTAAATGTGAACATTATAACATGCCAAAGTCAAAACCCTAATTGAAACCCTAAACCCTCGGAATTCCGTCGGAAATTTTTGACGGTTAACCATCGGTTTCCCATCGATTCTTCGTCGGAAATCCGTCGGTAAAAATATCGACGATTTCCGTCGGAAAAACAAATATCGACGGATTTCCGTCGGAAAAACAAAATTAATTATACCGCAAAAAATTTCGACAAACTGCCAAAATTTTGGCCTAAAAATTTGACCGCCAAATTTCCAGACGGAAAACCGATGGTAAATGAATTTTCCGACGGTTTTCCGTTGGTAATCTAAAAATATGAGTCCCAAAGCATCTTCTTCTTCATCATTTCTCTGCAACTCCTATCTCTCTCCACACTTCCTCCACCTTCTCTCTACCTTTTTCCGTCGAATCAGGCCGTGGCATGAGAAATCCGGCCGTCACATCCTTTATCTTCATGTAAGTTTGCTTTCTAACCGATTAATTTTTGTTCCAATCGATTTTTAGGTGGTTAGATTAGTGTGTAATTTTGCATTTGTTGTTCATACATAGTTTTAGGTGGTATAAGGTGGAATTTAGTTATTAGGATGATATATTGATTATTTCATATCATATTAATTTCTTAAAAACATTTTCAATTTTTGTTTAAAAATGATTTTAAAACGATGTAAAATGTTTTTAATAATCAAAAACATTTTAAAAACTTTTTAAAACACTTTTTATTTGTTTTTAAAATTTTCAAGTTTTTAAAAATATAGTAGATAATTTTAAAAAGGTTTTTGATATATAAAACATTTAAAAAGCATTTTCTGATAATATTATGAAATTAATTTTGTATTTATTAACTTAATAATAGATTCTAAAATTACATTTTCATTAAAAAAAGTTATAGAATATTGTATATTAATTCTTAATAATATTTCATTATTGTTTGTAGGGACAATTTTGTATTGCAACACCATGGCGGCTAACGGCGATTTGGAGCTTCGGGTAAGAGAACGCGACCGGAACATGGATACGGGGAAGAGAACGAGACTGGAACATGGTCTGGGAAAGGAAAGAGACTGGAACAGAGACAGGAATGGGAACGGGGACGGGATAGAGACCTTCGGGGACATGAACACGAACATAGACGGGATGGAAACGAGATCGAGACCCATCGAGACATGAATATGAATCATTTAATATTTTAAATTTTGTAAATTTTTGTTTTGAATATATTTTTGTAAATTCTGAAATTAATAAAATAGTTTTATAATTTTAGAAAAAAAAAATTTGTAATTAATTTTTTTTATCATCCATCGGTCATCCGTCGGAAAACCGTCGGTAATTACCAACAAAAAACCGTCGGTAATTACCGACGAAAAACCGTCAGTAATTACCGACGAAAAATCGTCGGTTATATTTCATCGGAAATCCGTCGGTTATTGATCCGTCAATAACTCGTCGATAATCTGTCGGTTTTATATCCGTCGGTAATCCGTCAGTAATTACCGACGAAAAACCGACGAATATTTTTTTGACGAAATAGAACCGACAGATTGTTTTGGTGGGAAATCCGTCGGAAATGACCGTTTCCGACGGACACCCGTCGATTTCTTCCCTCAGTATTTGCGTGTTTTCTTGTAGTGGAGGAAGGAAAAAAGAAGATGAATATCCCAGATATTTGAGAGAGAGAGAGAGAGAGAGAGAGAGAGAGAGAGAGAGAGAGAGAGTGAGAGAGAGAGAAGAGAGACTCTATGTAACATGCAAACTAACCAGTACTTATCAAGGACGGATGAAATTGTGGCTTGCCAACGGTCTCACTGCCTCTAGGACTTACTGCCTGAACACCTAGGTTGACGACGCTTTGACAAGATTCTGGTTGGGTGCTTTTAACAAGAGACCCAAGATTAGTTTAAGCATATTATCTTTTGTTCGAAAATGTTTTTTAAAAACGGGTTTTCAAAATAGTATACATATATTACTAGAGTAACTTTGATGGCTTTGATACCATTAGGAAGTGGTTTAAGTCTAAACATGGTTCTTCTTCTACATCTCAAAAAACAATTAATTCAAGAGAAATTATGTCAAAAATTACAACTTTTAATAAAGAAATATCGCATGATCAATTACCTCACGTTAATCCTGAAAATATATATCAAATAAGAACTTTTGATTTTAAAACTGCATATTCAATAAAAGAACATGAACAAACTATTTCATTACAAAATGAGTTTGAAGAAATTAAATTACTTTCTTCAATGGCTTTAGAAAGTTATAGACAAAAGAAATTTAATTATATTCATTTTGGATTAATACAAATCGCTATAAAACCTTTATCTAGAACATGGATAGATTCTCATATACTTATGCTTTTAAGAGATAAAAATCTATTAAAATTTGAAGACTCCTTATTGGGAGCTGTACAATCAAATTTATGTAATGAAGCTGTATATTTTAATTGTGCTCCAAATTTTCAAGTAAGCTTGCATGACCCTACTATATTTAATACTTTAGTACTAATGTACACTTACCTGAAATTAAATTTCAACAAGAAAGACATGGCTACTTATTGTTATATCGAATTTATTTCAAGCAATCTACACCTGAATTTAATCCACGATGTTTATTGCATGATGATAAAGGTGAAACAACAATCCTAACTATTCATAGTAAATATATTCCAACATCTACCTACACACCAAAACAATTGAAATGGACTGAAATTAAAATCCCCGACCAATGGAAAATAGCTATCACTCAGCCACCAAGAAATTTTGAAAAAAAACTATTACTAATATAACCGAACAAAGTGATGGAAAAATACTATTAAAATTTGGATCATTTAGGGAACCACGTTCATTAAGAATTAGTTCATTTTATCCTAGGTCTTCTTTCTCTGATTATAGAGTTAGTAGAGCTAGTACTCAATTAGAAGAAAGTATAGAACAAACTTTACAAAATAAATCTAGAGAAATAACCAATTAATTTTCAAGCACTTATAGAAGAACCTATTCAAAACTCTGAAGTATGATATAGTTTTCCTACTTCTGCAACACCTTCAGACTTTAAATCAATAAATATTATTTCTAAAAAATTTGAAATAGAGAAAAAAATATCTTAAAAAAGAATTTATATCCGATAAAAATAAATATAAAAGACAATGGTATTTTAAAACATTCACCAAAGAAATAACTATTAATTATCGAGAGATATGGTATGATTATTTGGAAAACATGGAAGCTAATATTCCATTCTTCATATGGTTTGAAACCTATGCTTTACAAAATAAAATATATTATCCTTACAAAAACAAATCTATTAACATTATTTCAACATTATATAACACTTGGGAAATGATTAACAGAGAAAGACTTAAATCAGTTCACCCGCTTCTTAAAGATTTAAAGATATACACACCACAACGTCAAGTAGTAGCTACACCTTTTAGAACAGCAGCAAATAGAGACGATAAAGACATAGTTAGTATGGCAGATATTAAAATAGTTTATGAACAAAATAATTATCAAAGTCAAATACTTCGTACTATATTACGAAAAATATATCACATAGATAATAAATTAGAAAATGATGAAACTAATTCAATTACTCACTATCAACCATTTTCACAACTGTTTAGTTCTATATCGCCACCTCTCTTTAAACCTTTAACTAAGACAGTTAAATTTCCAGAAAATGAAATATTAAAGTCTACCTCAACTAGGTTAGAACGATTAGATAAAAATAAAGGAATTAATAATATTGATGAAGATAGTCAAGATGAAATTGATCAAGAAGTGGAAATTAACCGTATAAAAAGAAAACTTCAATCGTCAAAAAACCTTGTTATCCTAGACACTCTCCACCCGACCTATTATTTGAAGAACACCATAAGTTCCCTACCGCCAAATTTTACACCGGAGAAGGTATATATGAATGGAATATAGATGGTAGATCGAAATATGAAATGATGAACTTATTCCAAGAAATGGGGATTGCTGCTTTGGCATATAAAGCTAAAGGCTTATCGGACAAGCAAGCATGTGTTCTCCTCGTTTCATGATTTAATGGTGCACTAAAATATTGGTGGGATAACTCTTTAGATACAATAATAAACCATACTGAAACTAGACGGGTAGAAGGGGAAGATGGACTTTACGAAGAAGAACAAATCCAAAATGCTGTAGAAGTGTTATTACACACAATGACCATGCACTTCGTAGGAAATCCTTCAAAAGAATTATCTAGTAAAAAACTGGTTTTAACCAACCTTAGATGTTCAAATCTAGGAGATTTCAAATGGTATAAAGATATGTTTATAACAAAAATATTTCAAAGGAATGATTGTAATCAGCCCTTCTGGAAAGAAAGGTTTATTGTTGGATTACCATCATTCTTTGTAGAAAGATTAATTAGTAAATTAAAAGATTTTACTGAAGGACAACCAATACCATGGGATTCTATAACTTATAGTCAATTGTTTTCCTTCGTCAAATAAGAAGGACTGCAAATTTGTCAAGAACATAAAGATTAAAAAAACTAGTAAATTAGATTAGGTGCAACTATGAGCTCATTTTGTGAACAATATGGCTATCACCGTCTTACTCCTCCTTCTTGAGAAAAACGAAAAACCCATAAATAAAATAAATTTACTTATTCACAATCACAAAATAGGAATAAAAATTTCTCAAAAAGCCTTCTAACTCTTATTATACAAAAAAAGTTTTTGAAACCAATCATACGTGAAAAAATTGTCTGTTGGAATTGCAAACGCCCTGGAAATAAATCCACCAACTGTAAAATGAAAAGGAAAATTAAGGAAATTTTCCATGATCAACAAGATATTAGGGAAAAACTAGAAAATTTTCTTCTCTCGGAATCCGAAAACTCTGAAGAATATAGTAGTGAGCCTTCCTTAGACATTGTAGAAGACCAAAGCGATTCATCATCTGAAAATTTTGAAGATTATTGAGATGAAATTTGCAACTGTAAAACAATAAATGTTATCACCAAAGATACTGATAAACAATTTCTAATAGATATCTAATTTATATAAAGCACAAGTCATGAGAGAGAAAAAATCTCTTCTCCTCCAATCAAAACATTCCATTATGCCAGCGTGTCAGGCATTTTGGTCACTACTCCAAAAAAATTTTTGATGACTATTCTGTTTTTTTTTTCCATTTCTCTCACCCATTTTGTCGAAACCTTCTCTCTCGAAAAAAAAAATTGCCGACTGCACCATCAGAGATTTCCTGCTCTCACCTTTTCAACATCCGAGATCTCCATGCAAATTCCTCGATTTCCAGTTTAAATCAACCATCAAATTCCTCGATTCCCAGGTTAGAAATCAATCTTCTGGCTCCGATTCATCTCGATTGAGTTTATATTTGATATGAACCAAAGTAGTTGAGTTTCTTTATCTTCATTCTAACTTCCACGTTCTCTCCTCTTTTACTCCACGAAACAAAGTCAGAAACTGTTTTATCAAAAATTAACGAAACAAACGATTCCTCGAACCATTTCTCCCTCATCGTCAAAACTGGAACGGGGTCTTTCGGCTCTCCGATCTCAAGCTCCATGTTCATGAACGCTGAATTTAACCTCCTTGGTAAAGGAAGCCCTAGCTTCAAGCTTGACCTCAAAACTACAATTCGGCGACTTCTCAATCAAAAAGTCACATTTTTTTGTTTGGCTTCGATGTGAATATGATCAATTCGATGAACGGATCTATTTGTGAAGAGGATTCGTTGATCGAGGCGGTGGATTCCCCAGCGGTCAACGAGCGCTCATGGTTAAGTTTTGGGTCCGGGTTTACCGACTGAGTCATGATGATCCGGGTGTGTGTTTGGCATTGGAAGAGCTTCGATCGGAGAACAGACAGTTAAAAAGGGTAATGAAACTGAACTCGAAATTAATCAATTCTTTTCTTTGTATTGTTGTTGTGAAACAATAGTCGATATGGAATTGCTTTGGATTACAACATTTCATACATTTTTGAGAATCTGCAACAACGTAGACATAGAGATTATGAGATGCAACATTGGAGAAGCCATGAAACAGAGTCGAGGTTCCAGCAACAAAAGAGGGTAGAGAAACTTAAGTTCTTACTCAGTTTGCTTCGTTTGATTTTGAAGTCTTTCGCACAAGAGCTCGAGAGATTAGAACCAGAGATGCAGAATGAGATTGCGCTGTATACACTCACCCAGATTCAGCCCAGAGTTGTTTTGTTCAAGGAAAAGGTTTCTTTTTCTCTATTCATTAATTAAATCCCTTAATTGTTTGTAATCCCTAAACCATGTATCTGCTTAGGTTGTCAAATATCTGCTATTGTATCTCTTTGATGTGGCTTTCTAAACTGATTAGTTTTTACAATCTTCTTATTGTGGTTCTAATCAATTTCAGTTTAACAAGGAGTACAATTTATCTGTTTATGAATCTGTTTTTCGAGTTCTTTAGTCACACTTTGTTTTTACTGTATGTAGTCAACGCTTTTGGGTTTGCCATGCCCAGTGAACTCAGTTGGAAACCTACCACTTGGTTACATGAAGTTGAAAGAGGTATGTTCCCGTACTTAATGTAAAATTTTCACATGTGTCTTCTCAAAGAGATTAGGTGTTAGGTAATGTCACAATTCCTTATTGAATGTTCAGGGGTGAGAGGTCGAAACTCAGTATGGAACTGGTTTACAATAGGAATAGGATTATAGAATATATATTTAGTTTAAAGAAGTACATGGCCAGGAGGTAGAGACTTATTAGCATTGCTTATATTATGCCATTTATGTATTGGGTATGGTCTCCTTGAAAAAATCAGATATAAAAAGGTAAAGTTCCTTAATTTTCAAGCCATTTAAGCCGTTGGTCGACCATTCCTAATCGCTGAATCAGATTGATGAGTTAATTTCATTTTACTTTATGGTTCAATCGTTCTATGGTTATACAAGACCCATAACTAATTTTGTTTTTTTTTTGTTTTTATGTGGATGACATAAAACAGGAAAGTGAATACAAAAATCATTAGAAAACCATTGAATGTGAGACGGCACGAGAATAAGATAAGTTTTTCACTCTCAATCTTAATTTTCTTTAGGTGAATAAAAATGTTGTTGTTTTAGTGTATAGTTTTGGCATTTGATATGATATTAACTTTTTTGTTGTATGGACAAATAGTTGCTGATGAAAAGTTCTTGGGTCCATCAAAGTCTTTTTAAACTATAAGGCCAGGAATCCTCTTAAGTTCAGGTATATTTTTACTTTTATATTTATCCACAATTAACAGAAATTATTGCTTTAAGAAATTAATTTATGTTCCTCCAATATTATAATTGTTCCATTATTTCTTCCACCTCTCACGTTCTCCATTTTTTTTTTCGGTTTCTCCAAAAGTATCGCCACAACTTCAACCTCCTTTTATACTAGACACAAAGGTAACAGATCAAATTAAGCCATAGAAGTTACTTGACGAGATCATTCTAACTCCAGAAGGTAATTCGATTTCTGTCCATTTTGTTCATCTTTATTTGTATGTAGTTTAAATCTGGTTTCATTTTGATGATCTTGCTTTCTTTTCTTCCATGATGCCTATGGATTTTACACATATATCTGAGCTATTTTCTACAGATGCACTTTCATTTTTGTTTGTTTAAAAGTTATTTCTTTCATCAGGGATATATGATTCAAAGGTTTAATCCGGTCTTTCATCAGGAAACAAGAAAGACCTGGAGTTTTAACTGGTCTTGATATAATCCTTGTGGATGAAAAGGTTTGTTATCTTTGTTTTATATGTTTTAAATCATTGGTTCTTAAGATGTATGTTCTCACGGATCATACATTGTAGGATGCTACGATTGACTCCGTTCCAGCAGTTATCTCTCTCTCTCCTCAGTTCCATCAACCAGAAATGACATCCAGGTTAGATAGTTATTGGATCTACTGTACGTTTGTTTTATACATTTCTTTAACCATAAAACACTAATATGTTTATGCCTATGTTTGTTCATTCTTTATTTCCAGATAACACACACATCTTCATCAACTCACCACTGAACCTTTCACTCCTATTCAGAAATGGGCAATGACTGTTCTGGGGGAGGATGAGGCTGCTCAGGAATCATCATCCAAGCGAAGAACACCACAATCGGTCAACAAGCCTAAAGGTGCCTCGAAGGTGTTTGTAAAGAAGGAGAAGAAAACTGGATGAATATCGTTCCTATTTATGTTTACTCTATTATGTTTAAAAGCTATGTTGTATGTTTTCATATGTTGAACTTCTGATTTTCTGGTGTTTTTATGTCTAGGAACTATTGTCTATTTTCGCTTTAGGTTATTCAAAAATATTTTAATGATTTAATTTCTTAATTATATATTACATTGAAGTTTTTACTCTATCGAACTTAAAACATATTGTAGAATAATAAAGAAACAATAAATGTATATAAGTAATTAAATTTATTTTCTAAAATTTGCTGTTCAATGTTGACAAATAGATATCAGTTTATTGTGATTGTACCCCAAATTTTTTGATTTTTTAAACAATGTTTTTAAAAGGGTTCTAAATTTTTTTAAGTTAATCCGTCTAATTTTGGTTAGTTATATTCCATCCAATTTGTCATATAATTGTTTTTGGACCGTTTTAATTTAGCTTGAATGTATCATGTTTTAAGACCATAGCATAAATTAAAAAGAAATACTCATAAATATATACATATATGTATATATATGTACATATATATCTCATTAACCCTTGAATTGATACTAAATAAAAGAAAATATCTATGTTATCATTAATCTTGCAAAACCCAAATTAGTATAAAATATAATTATTAACATTTTGTAATGTCTAATTTATTGTTAGTTCAAATCCAAAAATGGATAATCGTAATTGCCTTAGTGCCGTCTATATTACCGACTTACTAAACTGTTTATTCTTTGCCTTTCTATACAAATACCTTGCCGAGTAGCAACTCAGACATCAACGTTCACCGATGATCTGAATCTTGGTAGCAGTAGTGGTTAAAGATCAACATTCACCACTGACTCAAACATTGGTAGCAGTTCGACTCTTAAATCTGCATTAACTAATAATTTTTACATTAGTAGCAGCTTCACTCAAAGTTCTATATTCACCAACGATTTAACAATAGGGATGACTAACACTCCAGAAAACATCAAACCCGTATACACAAAATCTATTAAACGAAAAAAAAACAGACGGTAGGTTTATTATACTGCATACATCAATAAATACAGATTTTATATTTCTAAACATTGTTTCTATTCTCATGTGTGAATTGTCTTCTCTATCTAATGAACCACATTCATGTACCATAGGTAAAAATTCTCATAAATCAGCACCCATGATATTTGTTTAGCTTAAGTTTATCAACACATCAACTATTCCACATAATATGATGTTTTGGGGGATGCAATATACAACTGCGACAAGTGTGGCGCATTAATGTGGTACGATGAGTGAATAGAGAAGAAAAAGACATACGGGACTCCCAAGTTTTCGTTGTGCTGTATGCAAGAAAAGATCCAGCTAGAACCGCTACAACCTCTTCCTTAAGTACTATATGATTTGCTCTTCAAAGGTCACACAAATAGCAAAAAATTCATTTAATTTTTAAGACCGGTCAACTCGATGTTCACCTTCTCTTCTATGGGAGGTCAAATTATAAATTATGTGAACAACGGTCGTGGTCCTCCAGTTTTCATATTTCATGGGTCAAATTATCACTTCATTAGCAGCTTACTCCCGATAGATAGATCTCCCCCCAAAGTGTATCCAAACAATAATATTTGTTTTACTAAACTATATGTCACGTCGTATATTACAATTGATTAAAAAAAATATCTCATTTTTGAGCTGTGAGAGTAGACGAATAATAGATGTATAATAGAATGTTTTTATGTGGATATGAAGTTCATATTAAATCCGAAAATGTGTATAGAACTAAAAAAAAAGAAATCTTAATATTTTATTGATGTTTAGAATATGCTTTTTTAATCTTTCTATTCTTACATTTCCAAACTTAAGATGATGATAAATGAAGATTTTTTTTGTACGACATTAGCTTTTATTTTCTTTTTCCATCGAATGTGAGCTTAATTTTTTAGATCATTTTTTTGTTTATGGGTTTCATTAAATTTTAGGCCAAAACATGACTCTTTAACACATAATTATTGTAAACTCTAAAATCGAATATTTCATGGTAATGTTGTCTCGGTTAGTTATACTATGAAATGTTATTTGAAATAAATGGATTGAAATTCAATGCCCGTGCAACGCACGGGCCAGAATACTAGTAGTTGATAAAATAAATGATCCAGAAATAAAAAGGGAATATTTATTAAAATTAAAAGATATAGCACACAAAGAAAACCAACTTTCTACTCCCCAACCTTTTAGCCTTAGCAAAATATTAGAAAAATACCCTTCTCCTACGTTATTTAAACAAGTAACTACAAGAGAATTACAAGGAGAAGTTAAATGTTTGAAGGAACAAGTAAAATAATTACAACAAATAGTCCACGAACAACAATTAGAACAATTAAAAATAAATGCTAGAATAGCTTTATCTGAACCAAAATTTCATCAATCCATGCATTCTATTCCAACGGAGCCATCCACAAGTAATCCTAAAAAACATGATGAAACTAAAGAAGAAGAAGAATATATCCAAATTATAGATAAAATAAATTATAAAAATGGTATACAAAAATTACACTACACATAGTATATGATTTTAAAATAGAAATAATAGCAATATTAGATACAAGTGCATATTATAATTGCATTAGAGAAGGTATAGTTCCAACTAAGTATTATGAAAAAACTTATGAAAAACTTAGTGGTGCAAATGGAACTAGTTTAAAGGTCAATTATAAATTACCAAGGGCAAAAATTTGTAACAAGAGCTATTGTTTTAAAACTCAGTTTAATCTTGTTAAAAATCTAAGTCAAGAAGTTATATTAGGAACTCCATTTTTCACACAAATATATCCCTTTAAAATTATGGAATTATGGATTAGTACAAAAATTGTAGGAGAAAAAATAATATTTGAATTTCTATCTCCTATGAAAACTAATGAAATACTAGCTTTACAAAACTCTACAATAGAAAAATCTATTAAATTAATAAATGGGAAACAAAAACATATAAAATATTTACAACAATAAATAAAGTATCAACAAATAGAAGAAAAAAATTACATAATTCACTTACAATAAATAAAATTAAGAAAACAGAAAATGAATTACTAAACCAAGTATGTTCTGAAATCCCAAATGCATTTTGAGAAAGAAAAAACATATTGTTGAAATAACTTATGAAAAATATTTAATGAAATAAATATTCCCACTAAAGCTAGACCAATTCAAATGAATCAAGAACTCTTAGAACATTGTAAAAAATAAATCCAAGAATTACTAGACAAAAAAATTAATTAGAAAATCTAAATCACCTTGGAGTTGTTCAGCCTTTTATGTAAACAACCAAGCAGAAAAAGAAAGGAGTACCTCGTCTAGTCATTAATTATAAACCCCTAAACAACGTTATCAATGGATATATTATCCTATACCTAATAAAGAGACTTATTAAAAAGACTATATGATACTTGTATATTTTAAAATTTGGATATGAAAAGTGGAATTTGGCAAGTTCAAATAGCCAAAAAGAACAAATATAAGACAGAATTCAATGTGCCTTTTGGGCATTATAAATGGAATGCCATGTCCTTTGGTTTGAAAAACGCACTTTCGGAATTTCAAAATATTATGAATGAAATATTTAACCCTTATACTAAATTTTCAACAGTATATATAGATGATATATTAATATTTTTAAAATCTATTGATCAACATTTTAAACATTTATATACCTTTTTAAATATAGTTAAAAACATGGATTAGTAGTATCCGCAAAAAAAGATGCAAATATTTCAAACAAACAAAAGATTCTTAGGACAAAATATTTATCAAGGAACTATTATACCTATATCTAGATCTATAGAATTTGCCAATAAATTTCCGGACGAAATTAAAGATAAAACTCAACTACAACGATTCTTAGGATGTTTAAACTATATATCAAACTTTTTAACTAAAAATTATTCAACCATGGTTTCAGAGACTGCAGAATAATCTGGTATCATGGTCTAGTCAACATACCAGTATAGTTTAAGATATTAAGAAAAAGGTCACAACATTACCGTGTCTAGTTATTCAACATCATAATGCATTCATGATAGTGGAAACATATGCATCAGAAATAGGATATGGGGGGATCCTTAAACAAAAAATGCCAGAGTCTACTCAAGAGTCAATAGTACGTTTTCATTCAGGAATTTGGCTAGGACCCCAAAAGAAGTATTCTACAGTCAAAAAAAGAAGTTTTGTCTATAGCAAATTGTATTTCTAAACTTCAAGATGATTTAATAAATAAAAGATTTTTTATTACGCGTGAATTGTAAATCAACAAAAGAGATTTTACAAAAAGATGTTAAAAATTTAGTTACGCGTGAATTGTAAATCAACAAAAAAGATTAACATCTCCTCACATTTCCATCCTCTTCCATCCTCTTCTCAAAAAACTACTGACCAAAAATCCTCACATTTCCTTAAACCACGTCGTCATCACCTTCTTACCACTTCCCTTGCCAAGCCAATATCACTAAAATATCTGACCCATTTTACTTCCCGTATATTCTACGAGGATAGTCAATACCTTACCGACAATCTTACCAAAAACCGAACCTTTTACGAATTTATCATTGTCGATACCAAGTCAGCCGAAATAGTCCACCATACCGATAAATCCGACCCAAACCTCACATCATACTCTACTTGTAAGATACTAAGGGTATGCAATGCTCAAGATCTCGGATTTTTTAACTTCCATACCAGAAAAGACTTCTTTGTTCCTGGGTTTCCTATTCCAGGGTTCACCTATATAGACTACCAAAAAGCCTTCTTGCATGCCTTTTACCTACGAACCTATGACCACTCATGGTTTATATCCTTTGACTTTCACTTTCCTAAGTCCATACCTGGATGGTTTTATGAATGGTGGTATTGGTTTGGACCAAGCGACCCAATTTATCCTCCCCAACTACTCAAAGTATCCTTACCCTACTACACTAAACACGAAAAACATGAACCCATTGGCCCCTTACCAAAAATAGCTTCTCATATAGACATGAGCGTACCTTGGATCTTATCATGGCATTTTAACCTCATTCCATTTTTACCAGATATGCCATACTCCTTAGTACGAGAATACCGAGTCAAATGGTGGGACAAATATAGTTTGTATCGATGTTTTGTTACCAACTTATAAAAATGGATACAAGCCCATAACCAAATTAAACAATCTGTTGCAACAATATCCCGAGCACTGCCACCCATTCAAACAAAAACCGTAAAATCCGCCTCCCCAAGACAAAAACAACCAGTCCAACAATGTCCACCACTTCATCTTCTGACTCCAAGAAAGACAAACTTAAGAAAATATTGGAAGCTATCGCAATGAAAATATCCTCCTCTGACGACGAATATGATACTACACAAGACGCTACACAAGACGATGACCCATATGGTGGTCTCTTATCTCAAGATCCATTCGGAAATTAAAACAATAATGTTATTACACTTCTAAAATGTAAAATGTAAACTTATAAAAAAATAAAAAATAAATAAAAAAAAATAAAAATAAAAATAAAAATAATAATCAATAAAAAAGAAGAAGCAAAAAGAAAAAGCAAAAATCATAAACAATCTCTGAATTTTGCAGGTACTACTCAAAAGAAAGATACAAAATTTATCAGGAAAGAAGAAACCGAGATTTTCAATCAACATAATCATCAATCGAAGACAAAATCAACCATCAAGACAATATCTTCAATCACACCAAGGATAAGTCTAAAAAGATCAATCAAGACAACATCTTCAATCACTAGGCAAGGATAAGTCTAAAAAGTTCAACCCAAAAGTATCAAGATTACTCACCATCGACAAGCATAAAAACAAGACACCTCACCCTTTACATTTTATAAAATCTTATCAATAACTTTGTATAAATATGTAAAGAAAACTTTGTGAAGGGCAAAGTGAATTTCAGCGAGACATCTCTTACAAATTTCCTGCACACTTAAAACTCTTTAAGTTTTCATCTTTGTATTTCTGCTCTGTATTTCCTACTTTGTACTTACAAGAAATTCAATAAAAAAATAAGTTTTAATCATATAATCTCTTTACATCTTGTTATTTTAGTTTTGAATTTTATACTTTACTCTATACAAACTTTTGTATAAATCAAAGTTTATAAAGTTATTTACATAGTTTATAAAATTGTTTACAACCTAGGTTTAAGAGAGAGAGAGAGAGAGAGAGAGAGAGAGAGAGAGAGAGAGAGAGAGAGAGAGAGAGAGAGAGAGAGAGAGAGAGAGAGAGAGAGAGAGAGGAGAGAATAAAGAATTAAGTAAATTGTATATTTTATTATAACTTAATCAAATTAAGGATTTAAGAAATCCGGACCCGGAATGGATGGATGGATATACTGAATTGTGTGGTTGGGTTCGTTTTTTTTTTGGGCCAAACCTTACTTTTGTTGATAGATTACCCTCCATTGAAGGAGAAAATGTTCTGAAGACATAATAACAAGGCCATCATGGCGAAATAAACAGCCAATACATAAGCTAGAAGGAGAAAATAGAACAACAAGATAGGAGCAAACATAGCTTTTAAGCAACTAAAAACATTGAGAAGTCCTCTAAACTCGACGCCAAAGATGCTTGGAAGGGATATGATGCTATGGAAATTAGAAGATCTAATATTCGAGATTGAAACAACAACTAGTGCCCAATTATCATTCAAAATTTCGGCTACAAACGTAGAGGTGACAAAGCACCGAACTACTGAACCTTCGAATAGAACAAAGATCGAATCATTTGATATCTTTGACATATTACTCCTTGCCATAAAACCACTCAAAAATGGTGAAGTTGGGAAAAATACAAGATCCATAAAGGAGAAGTGTGGACAAATCATGTATAGTAAAGCCAGCCTAGAGAAAGCAAGTTTTAATCCATCAAATCGCCACAAAAGAAAAGATAACAACTTGGTATGAACTTGAGCCGAAACAAACATGGATACAAGACTGCATACTGCAGTAAGGAGAACATGAGACTGAGGTAAAATACCTTCATAATGAGATAAAAAAAACCTCATACAAAGGTAAAAGAGCCTCATACAGAGATAAATGATGTTTAATCCAGAGCTTAACAAATTCATATAGAGGTAACTGGAAAAATAAGACAAACAAACTTAAGTCCTAATCTAAGGCCAGTTCCACACAAATACGAGACATTCCAAGAGATTTCATGAACCAAACATGTTCAAAGACATTCCAAAAATGTTGGGGTCGAGTCTTCAAACGGAGAATAAGAGAACTCTGGAAACGACAGCCCACATAAAGAGCATGTAAAGGCGTAATGGATTTACTCTTAGGACCAGTATCGACAAGCTATCCAAGGCATAAGTTTTCCAATCGGAAAGAGGAAGAGACATATCACTACAAGAAAACAGCATTTTTGCGACTCGACCTTGCGACTATACTTGTAATCGTAACATTTGGCCATATTAGGGGATAATATAGCTACTATTTTGCGACAACGGATTATTGGACGTGTATTAGTCGCTTATATACAACCAAAAATGATTGTGGCCAATTTAGTCGTCGATTTACGACTGAATAATGACCATTGTCGAGACCGGAAACAATAGTCGCAGGCTAGTCAGCGATATGGCGACTATTTTTTCGTCTGACGTTAAGAGTCGTAGAACAATCGCGAATTGATCAGTACATGGGCGACTAATTCGCTACATCGGGGATAGTAGTAACCAAAGTATTTATTTTTCGCTATTGATACGACTAATATTCAACTCATTATTCTTGTCGCAGAGTAGTCGGGTATGCGTCGTATCATATAATATTTTGGATTTTTTTAAAGCAATATGAGATAGTTTGGTTATATTTTACCTGTTTGTGGTAGGTATACGTGTTTCAAAGCTAATCTATATTTGCAATATGTAAAGTGCATAATCGCTCTTTTCCAACTTCTAATAAACATGTATAAGTTACAATATTATATATTAACTAAAATTTAAATCGAAGTTAATTAACCCTTAAAATAGAAACCAAATGCTTAGCAATCTTTACACTGGTTTTAAGGAATCAAAAATTAAAAATTCATAAGTTCTTAATAGTTATAGAATAAGAGTGACGGAGAGTTAGAAGCGATCGAGAGTCTGGTGCTCGTTTGAGTACCATATCGGAAGAGGACTAGGGTAACTACACGAAATCAAAGAGGGAAATATGTCAGATGTTTTTAATAATTTATATGATCATAAGATGTTCAATATGACAAGTTCAAAAAAATTCATACCGTTCCATCAGACTGTTCAACTCATCCAATGTTACACGATGATAGTCAATTGAAGAAGGTCCTTCGATCCCTCTAAGCCAAGTAACACCTACGTAAAAAAATATATATATATTCTCATAATTATGTTATATATTAATGTACTCATATTTTCTAGAAAACATGTCAAGATACCGCCAAATCTTTCAATCCAGAAAAATCGGAGCAAAACAAACAAATGCTTGTCTGGAACTTGTTCAAAACGCCTCGGCAACACATTCTATGGCCCTCTTCCTTCAATCCCAACATCATTATTTAGTAAGGTTTAATTATAAGGTGATTATAAAACTTTGAAACTTAAACTTACTCGGCATCTCTTAGCATGAATTGGACTTTAGCGCGTGTACGTGAATACGAATAGACCTTTGAAGAGTCATCTACCCATTCAAGCTCTACAACACATGTTATAGCACCAACAATATCTATAGGAAACCATTGTTTTGAATATAAGTTAATCCCCTAAAAACAACAACCACAATAACCACAATTCTTCCAAATCCGATGTTAGATTTTTCCATTTAATATAATAATAATGTATTGTAAACAACACTTACCAAGTGCATATTTATCTGAAACCGTCCCATCATTAATTCCTAGGATTGGTTTGATACTCAAGAAGTCATCCAAAGTTGGAGGATCGAAGTTCTCAGTGATGTTTGTCTCGCCAGTTATATAAATATCATTATACGTTGGACATACTATGTCATACTTTGGCCCTAACGAAGCCCTAAAACCCGAAAAATTAAACCAGCAATCTTCTTTCTGTAAAAGAAAAAGGAACTTTCGGGCGTTTTTTCGAAAATCTAAGGCTTGAATCCGACTTCCCTGTTGATTATAACTAAAGGTTACAAAAGGAAGTACACAAATAAAAACGTATGGATTTATGGGTGCCCCCAAAGATAGAAAGCGGTAAAATTAATTCCAGGGATAAAAAAAGTAGAAGAAGAATACCGTTTCATCGGATAAAATTAATTCAAAGGGAGCATCATAGTGAGTAAAACACCACGCTCTCTAAACCTTGGCTCTAACATTCCAGCTATTATCCCTCAAAGTAATATCAGCAATTTTGTGAAATTGTGAGTTTTTAGAATCGCATGTTATAAGCGGATTCATTTTGTGGATATCTCTTTGAATATCAGAGAATGATAGGGAAGAGGTAGAAGAACAAAGTGAAGCGTTTTTAGGTTTATTGAAATAAATACCTGGTAACTATTTTAACTCGATACGCAACAGTTGCGACTTTACATTAAAATCCACTTACTCGTTTTTGGCTTTTCTTGAATGATCACATGAGAATGACCCATGTATGCTTTTGTTTCATAATCTATAATTGTTATGCGTTAAATTTACCATAAGAAACTGATTGTTCATAATCCTCTCAGCTTAACAAAATACATTGATTTGTTCTTCAAAAGGGAACATGTTCTCGATCGCTTAATAAGTTTAGGTACTAAACCAACCAACCACCTCCAACATTCTTAACATAGAGGAGGCTTAGGGTACCTGAACAAAAAAAATCATATTAAAACAATAACACATAAGATCGCCAAAAAACATAGTCATCTATACTATATGATTAAGAGTTTGGAGATAAATACCTTTGCACTAAATCACAGAACTCTTCAACTTCATACGCATCAAAGCGTATGTTAGAAACTCGTTGAATTGGCTCGAACCTCACCAACCCTAATCAACAAAGAAATTTTAATTATTTGTCATTTTACACTAAATGGAACGAATTTACAAAAAACCTTTGATGTTTCATCATACCACCACTGTTATTGGCGATATTAAAGCACTGGAATAAACAGAACAATATCCCATTCTGACTTTTACCTCATGCCCTAACCAGCCTAACAGCAAGATCGACATTGGCCACACAATCCAATGACTCGTTTCTGCCAATATTTAATACAGTTGAGCTTTCAGACATTCTAAGAATATTGTACATGAAATAAATTTATGTTATACTTACTCCAAATCTCTGATTCTGAATTTTACTTGAAGTCGCCTCCAGAAATAAGTTTCCGGATCATTTGCAGTAACCACTGGATCTCTTACGAAGCAATCAATTCCAACCACAACACCAATCAAATCTATATCTCAAACAAATAAACATAACAAACAAATCCATAAAAAAGCATATTAAAACAATAAAGTCACATAAAACTTGTAACCTTAAATCCAAAATATTATACCGATTGGATATGTGCTAGTTATAGTGCCATTTGAAAGGCCATGTATAGGCTTCAAGTCTAAGCAGGGATGTCTATTAGGGTATGGAATTTTCCAGATTACACTCGAACGGATTCGACACAGGGAGTATAAACTATCTGTCAAGCAGTCAAACATTGGCCTGTCAAGGATATGAACGTTATCCCATTGTACCCACTGGCCCTCATATTCCACCAGCCACTCGGAGATTTCAACGAAATCACCCCAAATTTCTCCTTCTATCCTGTTGCCCTATCGTTAGAAAGTGCAAGACTTAAAACTTCAAAAAGCGACAGAATAGAAGTTTATACAGCTTAAGATCAAAACTTTATAAAGCGCATGAACTGTGGTAGAGAGATAACCTGTTCATCCACCAAAAGTAGTTTGATGGTTTTGCCGGAGAAGACCCGTTCATACATCCAACACCGAAGGACCTTCAATCTCAATCTCAGACTTCTTGATGTCCGAGAGGAATTGGTATTGCCTTTGTGTCAATGGTCTTTTTGCAATAGATTTTCCTTTGAGGGAATAAATGTATAATGCAAGGAGTTAGAGAGATGAAGTGAATTTGACAGAGGTTATAATGGTTAGGGTATTGGCAGTTTATGATAATTCAGGTGCCATAAATATATTGGGTTTGGCGGGTCTTAATTTGTGTCAATTAATGGTTATTTATGAACTCATGTGTTACACATGGCATATTAAAGACCTACTATTGGAAACTTGCCCCTACACTTGTAACTATTGAATTAGACGTCTAAAGATCTTTGGGTAGATTTGCTAGATATGTTGAGTTCCTAATCAATCATCTATTTTTATATTAAGATGCATTTATTATTCTTGTAAAACTACTTATTTTAATTTAAGTAAATTAAATTTAACCAACTACTAAAAAACAACATAATATTAATGATTGCATTTGAAGTACTAAAAATAAATCCAACCAATCACTAAAAAATACATTTAAATCAGCATAGAAAATTGCAAAGGTATATTGTAGGATTCACTATTTCAAGTAATGGTAAGTTTCAAATTGTGGAAAAATACACCGTACTAATTACCAGAATTAGTATATTTGAACCACGATATTTTAATGTTTAGTGTTGTATTAGTAATGTATAGTGTTCTACTGTGAATACTGTTACACGAAAATTGCATTACCAATGTTGATAGCTAACAAAATCTTGCATGACATAATGACTATGTTAGTAAGATTTGACATAAAGTAGTCTAATAATTACGACTACTTAACATATAGGGGTATACAGTCGGCTTCCTGCACACACGCAAACGATATTAGTGGATAGGTGATTATCTAGGGAAATGCGCGCCAAATACACGATGATCTAGGTTGTTAAAGAAAACAGTATTTTCGTTTAATTATTATATTAATCATTCTTGTTCGGGAAAGTGAATAGTCGTGTCTATATGTACGGTTATTATTGAAGGATTATTGTGTGTTCATGGTTCAATTCTCAGATTGCAACCTAGCACATAATCTTAAACAGATCTAGGTTCTTGTAAATGAATCATAAAACAAACCTGGACATTACCTTTTGCAGCGGAATGGTGGTGATGTCGAGATCAACGAGAACAGATGAACAACCTGCTCCTCCTTTGGTATCCACACTCTTACAAGCCGGGATGGTTGCTAGACCAAAGAGATGGATCAGATCAGAGAGAGAGAGTTAGAGAGAGAGATGAGCTCACGGCCACTCTTGAGAAATCGCATGGGATGTGTAATCCCTTAGGGTTTTCGAAATCATTAACCTCTCATTAATGGGCCCAAGTCAAATGACTAATGGCTCATTAATTATTTGGGCCCAAGACACAAATCAGACAAAAGCATGCATTTTGTCTGGCCCAATTCTCTGATCCAATACAGTAAATGCCATTGCATCTTACCGTATTAATTCCATTCAACTTTCACGTTAGCTATGGTGTGTGACCCTTCGGGATCATACAATACTGGTAATAAGTCCTAAACTTATAGATCAAGAGCGGACTCTAGCAAGTCATCATGATCACCCAGTATTTATGACTTATGTCTGATCTCGACACTTATCATACTTTCTAGAGATAGTACGGTAGATTTCAGGCCATTACCAACAATCTCCCACTTGTACTGGAATCCTACATAGGACATTCCCAACAATCTCCCGATTGTACTGGAATCCTACATTCCCTAATCCTTTTGTCTCAATATCTCGATCTGGCATAAGGCAAGATGCGTGTCATCCTTATATAGCCAGACCATGTTCATCGGACCAGATTTGATACTGACAATGCAAACGACTTGGGCAAGTCCGTTTGGGAGTGGCCACTCTCTTACCAGCTATCAAGTCTCCGATTGGCCTAGAGATATTACCTCCGTTAAACGGCAGGGACAAATCCCATCTTGTTCCATCACTATGAACTACACACTTTATAATACACCCAACCAAGGTCCTTATAGCTCCCAGTTACGAAACAGCGTTAGACAATGATCAAAGTGTATCAATCCATGTGCAGCCATATGCATGCGAACTCAGGTCTAAGGACTATACTCTATAGTCGTATATGAGAACCTCTTATGACACAGATATTAATATCTTGTAGAGTTCTCATCAGCGGGCCATGTCCAGTCATATGCTCCCCTACATATACCTATGTGTCGACTTTGATGCCGCGCATCTATGACCCCTCGAAACTTGGTCATAAGTCTCAACACAATCTAGTCTCAAGCGGTTGTTGGTGTTCCAATTTCAACAACCTTCGACTATGGACACTATGATTTATGTCATTTCGTTAAATATGGGGTTTCAGGATCAAGTCTACTCATGTACTTCGATGGCCCATATATAATGACATGAATCATTTTGGAACGATTATTTATATCACAGTTAAAATAATCCAGAAATCATAGATTTCATAAACATAAAATATTATGTTTACATGAACCTTTCAAAATAACTAAGTAAAGCCCTTTACAAACTCCCACTGAAATTAAGACTACATCTTAATTTCACTCATCCTACAGCTACAGTCCGCGACTCGTGCTTAGGCCTAAGGAGTGGCTTCGTTAATAGATTCGCAACGTTCTCATTCGATGAAACTTGCTTATCTACTTAACATCTCTGTCATTTATCTCACGTAATAGGTCATACCCATCCTCAAGGTGTTTGGACCTCTGATGTGCAGCTAGTCTCATCTATGCTGGGAATCACATCAAGTTCAGTGATGAACTTTTCTTTCCAAACAACCTCTTTCGCCGCTTCTCAAGCTGCGAAATGTTCAGCTTAAGTCATGGAGTCAGCAACAGTGCCTTGCACCGCCAGTCAGATACAAGATATAGCCGGACTGTGACCGGGAATTATCTTTGTCTATTGGAAACTTGCCTTTTAGACTCTATCGACTTGTAGCACCTCACTTTCTCCGTAAATCAAGAATTTATCCTTAGTATTCCTTGAATACTTTAGGATATTCTTTACGGCAATCCAGTGATTCTTTGTTGGATTTGACTGGTCTTTACTTGTCTTGCTTAACATTAAAGCAACATCAAACAAGTACGTTTCATGGCATACATGATAGATCCAATTGCCGACGCATATGGAATCCTATCCATGCATTCAAGCTCAGCAGTTATCGTAGGACACTGCTTCTTGCTTAACGTATTGCCATGTGACATTGGCATAAAACCCTTCTTGGATTGCTGATTAGGTGTAGGACTTTGTCAATTTAAGAATCCTGACTTTGTCCTACCAGCTCTTTTGGATCTCTATATTTAGATCCAAAATCCAAGAACATACGTGGTTTTACCCATGTCAATCACAAAACCAACTCCCAAGCCAGTCCTTTACCGACTGCAGCATTGGGACGTTATTTCCGAGAATCAGTATGTCATCGACATACACTATGAGAAATGCGACATCGCTCCCACTTATCTATTAGTAAACGCACAGTTCCACTTCGTTCATGTTCAAGTCAAAACTTTGACTACTTTAACAGAACGAAGATTCCAACTCCGATATGTTTGCTTCCATCCATGAACGGATCAATGAAGCTAACTTACACACAGTGTAATTTTCGGAGTCCGGGCTCACTTTCGCTTCTTTGAATTTCGCAGGTTCGTCGCTTTCAATGATCATCAGATCATGCGAACTTTCAATGATCATCAGGTTCAACTAATGACGAGAAATCACTCTCAACTTAGTAACTGATTCATTCAGATCTGCGAACTTCAGGCTTTACAGGTGTAGATTCTACAGAAATCTGTAAATCCATCCACTGCTCTCCCTCAACAGGTTGAGCAGCCTCCTGTATTTCTCGAATTTCTTCGAGTTACGCTTTTACTCCCACTGTTCTTCTTGGAAAGTAACTTCCCCTCTTAGAAAACAGAATGGACGTAAAAAGTAAAAAGCCTTGGTTTCCCTAGGACAACCAGCGAAGTAGCACAACTACAAATACTCAGTAAAGACGAATTTGGATCAACTTCAATCCACATTTATGTGGTGTCTTTCAACTGATATTAGTGGAACTATTTCAGCGTAAACTTAGATATTACTAGAGCGTTATTCTTAAAGAATATCATGGAAGATTCGTGTGACTCATCTTTAATCATTTCTAATAAGATTTGATTCTTTCTCACAGAAACACCTCCAGGTTTTCAGGAGAAATGAGCTGTGAAACGACTTCACACTCATTCAGATGATCACACCATCAATGACTTAAGTATTCTCACTCGTGATCTAATCCAGAGTCTCAATACTTTTGTCACTCAGATTCTATACCTCATTTTGGAACTCTTTCGACCATGTCAAAGAATTCCGACTTGTGTCTCATCAAATGAACACAGTCATACTCACTGAAGTAATCAGTAGAGACAATGAAGTACAGGAAATTTTCTTTGGCATTACTGCTCATCGGACCACATACATGAGTATGTCCAATGTCTAATAAGCCTTTGGGCTTTTCTCTAGCTCGGCTAAGATGGGCCCTTGGTGTTTTGGTCCAGTAAGCAGAATTCAAGTCTCATAAGATATCCCCTCAAATGAGCCCAAAAGTCCATAACTATGGGGTTTCTGAATCCGACTTACTCTTTGACCAAAACATTTATGCCAAGAAAAATCAGGTTTAATTCATCAGATTTAAACCAATTCGGTATTTATGTTACATTTAGGCACTCTTTGGTTTAATATATAAAACCCATTCCTTGAATAGGGTGCTACAATTAACATTTCATTAAGATCAAAAGAACAAAACTTGTCTTTATCAAAATGAAAAACATTCAAATTCTTTACAAGAAAATGAAAGACAACTCTGCTTAAAGCAGGTACATTGTAGCAATTATTAATACAAAACCAAGCCTCAAAGGCATCTACAAGTGAAAACCCTACGGCTGAGGCAGCATCCATAGCTCCTTCCAGACATGCAGTTCCACTTGCCCTTCCTTCAACGTTCTACTGTTGCTCAGGCTCTGCATATTATAACAAATATCAGTGCCACAACCAGTATCCAATACCTATAAGGTATAACTTGAAGTAATAACATGAATACCTGAGGAAGTAGTCTCATACATCGACTTCAACTCCTCATAATCTTCCATGAATTTAATGCAATCTCTCTTCCAATGCCCAGTCTCTTTACAGTAGCAGCACTTACCAACGTAAGATGTATCTGACTCGGGCTCAGAAGACACACGCTTGCCATGATTCAAAATCGATACAACTTTGTCTTCACCCTTGTCAGCATTAGGTTTAGTAAACCTACCCTTCTCATTCATGAGATTGTACAGGGTACTCTTCACGTTTGGCTCAACTGTCTTGAGCATATCATGCAGTTCAGTCAACGTCTTCGTTAAGCCTTTCTTGATATAGTTCCTTACGAACTTATCATAGCTTGACGGCAGTGACTGCAGAATGATCTCAGTTGCCAATTCCTGGCTAACTGGATAATCCAGTTTCCTCAGGTTATCAATGTAACCCATCATTTTACTGACATGAGGACTTACTGGATGATCATTTGGTAGCTTGCAGCTAGTGAGAGATTTAACCAACTGGTATCTCTCCACTCTTACCTGCTCCTGAAATTTCAATTTCAGGCTGCTGATCATCTCTATTGGCGACTCCATGTTCTCATATTGCTTCTGCAAATCTGAGTCCATGGTAGCCAATATCAGACCACGCACATCTACCGCATCATTATAATGCTTATTCCAAGCATCATATACTGCATGAGAGGCATTGGACCCGATCCTCTCGGGGAGAGCTCTCTCAAGGACATAGTCCTTTCTCTCCTGCCTGAGGACTAGCCTCAGGTTCCGCGACCAAGTCAAGAAATTTGATCCGTTCAGTTTGTCCATCTCAAGGACAGACCGGATCGAGAAAGTGTTTTGATTGTTTGTGCTCGTCATAGCTGAAATTTAGAGATAAATAGAGTTTTAGTTATTTAGTTCATAAAAGAGTAATCTTAATAACTTATAAAAAAACTCGCATTGCATTCAAAATTTCTTTGTTTAACCTCATAAGAATGCAATGATTCCGAGACCCATGTTCAGCTAAATCCAAAGTGGGCCACTGGCCGTCACCCGGAATTAGCTTTACTTGGTAAGCATACACACAACTAGTTATATCTCATATAACTCTCGGTTGTGAATTGGGCCCAAGGCCCAAAACACCAGATGTCTCAAGGCCCGGGACTCCCGATGGCCCAGTCAAGGAAACCAATCTCTTACAGCCAAATAATCACTAAAGTCTGGGACTCCCAATGAAATTAGTGACTATATACTACTTTACTTACGCGAAAACAGACACCTCACACTGTAACCAATATCTGTAATCGAATAAGCGTTAAGTAGCTGACAAGATTGGAAAGACATCCAAGCTTGATATTGGTTTTGAGGATTTTAAGTTTTATTTCCAAAAATAGAAGATTACTATTTTGGGAAACTTACTTGATTTAGAAACTTTCTAAATTTAGAAACATTCTAAAAGTAGAAATTTCTAATTTAATATTTTATTAATATTTTGGGTTGGGTCACAAATTATAGGCCCAATTCTTGGCCCAAGACCATAGAATTCCAATTGGCCCAATAATTTGACATAACCGAGTCGGTTTATTAATTCTGGTCCAAGACCAAATTAACTATCAAAACCATCGGTTATTTACTAAACCAGACCAGCTCTAAATTATTTGGTCCAACCAAATCAAACTTAGACCAGCCTTCGGTTTAGGTTAAAATTCAATTTTGAATTTCAATCTGGTTTAACCAGAAATTAAATAATACCATGTATTAAATAATTTCCAGCAAACCGCGATTTGGGTTAACCGCTTGAACCACCAATTAAATTGGATCGGTTCGGTTAAGTCCTAAATCAGGAAGAAACACCTTGTGTTTTAGCCAATTTTGACCTAACTTGCGGTTTTTGGCTAAAGCAGACAATGAACCACAATCGGTTTGATCGGTTCATTGTCGCGGGTTTGGGAAAAACAAACCACAATTATCATTCATAATCAATCGCTTATTGCTTATTTAACAAAACGATCATGTTCTACAAAACGATCGGATTCAATTAATCCAATAAGTGATTGACTTTGTCCAATTAATTAATACAACTAGTCAATCACTATGACGATACCAATTTTGACTTTTCTTGTTCGTACGATACTTAAGCCATTAAGCAAATCAAAAGCAAAGTCAACAAAGCAAAGTTATCGATTCAACAATGACGAAATATATTATGATAATCACTCACGTTCACATTAACAATTCAATGATCTTAATAATTAATCGAACATGACACTAAAAGACAAAGCGAGTCACAAGCGAATTCTTATGATACAACAAGGCCAACAATCGATTAATAATTAATCGATTCAACAAGTGATTTTAACATTGTCCAATTCGCTTCATGACAATCACTAAAGGACAAAAAAATTTGACCTATTCAATTCAATAATCGATTGTGACTTTCACAAACAATTCATCGTCTGAAACTCTCTTAAACAAATCGAATTCTTTTGATCATTAACCAAAGTCAACAAGCGATTTCAAATTAGGGTTTTACAAGTTCTAATCAAATTTCTTAAGCCAAATTCGATTCTTAACATTAAAACAACCTAAATATGATCCAAACAGCAAAAACCTAACGACCTGGCTCTGATACCACTGAAGGATTATTGTGTGTTCATGGTTCAATTCTCAGATTGCAACCTAGCACATAATCTTAAACAGATCTAGGTTCTTGTAAATGAATCATAAAACAAACCTGGACATTACCTTTTGCAGCGGAATGGTGGTGATGTCGAGATCAACGAGAACAGATGAACAACCTGCTCCTCCTTTGGTATCCACACTCTTACAAGCCGGGATGGTTGCTAGACCAAAGAGATGGATCAGATCAGAGAGAGAGAGTTAGAGAGAGAGATGAGCTCACGGCCACTCTTGAGAAATCGCATGGGATGTGTAATCCCTTAGGGTTTTCGAAATCATTAACCTCTCATTAATGGGCCCAAGTCAAATGACTAATGGCTCATTAATTATTTGGGCCCAAGACACAAATCAAACAAAAGCCTGCATTTTGTCTGGCCCAATTCTCTGATCCAATACAGTAAATGCCATTGCATCTTACCGTATTAATTCCATTCAACTTTCCCGTTAGCTATGGTGTGTGACCCTTCGGGATCATACAATACTGGTAATAAGTCCTAAACTTATAGATCAAGAGCGGACTCTAGCAAGTCATCATGATCACCCAGTATTTATGACTTATGTCTGATCTCGACACTTATCATACTTTCTAGAGATAGTACGGTAGATTTCAGGCCATTACCAACAATTATGTAGAAGAAACTCAGTCAATCAAATTAGGGAATAAACACCCACATTTAAGATCATGAAACCACTGAATCAAAACCAGTAAAAGTCAACCTTTTCGCTAACCCACAGTACAACAACATGCCTATGGCTTATGCATACTGGACATGGCGTCGATACGACTAACCTTACTACGAAACACGCTCTGTAACAAAAAAACGTAGAGCAATCATCCCATTCGACCTTCTAGCGTTGCTTGATTATGTGATAACGAAGATTCTCGCTCGTGTTTACGAACGGAACATGCAAGATCTCCGTCATTCGAAGATTGTTTGCAAAGCCCTGAAGGAGAAGACGGAAACACAGGAGTTCTTCAACTCGGTCAATCTAACACAGATGTCATACAATGTTTGGGCTCCGGGATTTGATTGGTAAAATTCCATGAGAGGTGCTACGACGCAGGCAACACATCAGCCATCCTTCTCAAAGGAATCTCAGATTTCTTCTTCGATAACAAGAGAGATGAAGGTCTCGCACGCATACAGGCTGCTGCAAAAGATGGATGCATCTTAAGCAAGTATGTGTATGGATGCATACGCAAAGTCTTCGGAGAAGACAGAGATGATGAACTCTTCGGTAGATTTAATTTACTCGGGAAGACGCAACGCAACTGCGATTAAAACTACCTCGTCTGGATCATAGTTCATGGGGAGGTTGGGTTCCTGATTGGTTCAAAGCGAAACGAGACGAAAACAGTATTGATCGTGTGCGACAATCCCGAAGTTCTAACTTCGACCCTTGGTGCTCTGGGTGGCCTTTGTTTAAGGACTATTGCGACCAATGTTTCTGGATTATGCAGACCGCTTTCTTCTGTAGACTGATAGATAAAAACTTGTCCCGATTTCGTTGTAATCGATGATGTCTTATTTATGTATGTTTTGCCTTTTTCACATTTGATGTTTACCCGTACCAATATCTAGTATTTTGTATCTACCACAAGTTCTACAGATTGCTTGTATTCTGTTTATTACTTCTATAGCGTAGCAACCCACCGTACTCAATTGAGATAGTAAATAACACAAATAAACTAAACACTTTAATAATAACAAGATCAACGAGAACTTGGTTATAACCCTAAACTCTAAACCCAAACGGTAAACCCTAAACCCTATATATACCCTAAACTCTAAACATAGATATCAAACCATAATGCGTACTCTATATAGTCTTTTATGTAATATTATAATTATCAATATATACAAATATAAATACAAATGCCATACATCTTAAACTCTAAACCCAAACATGATATCCTATATATACATTATCTAGAGAACTGCAAATACACGATGATCTAGGTTATTAACGTTAAGTGGAGTTTTCGTTTCATTATTTTATTAATCGTTTATTCCCTTTTAATTATCCCTTCTGAAATTGATTTTTTTTTATTCGGTTTAACTTCTGTTTACATATGTAACTGAACCCAAGATCATTAATTCCATAAAAGATTTACCATTTGTCTTAAATTCTAATTTTTGGAATGAAATAGAGTGAAATAGTCATTCCATTTTATGTTTTCCATTTACACCGTAATTATTACGTGGGGATATCGAATAGTCACGACTATATGTATATATATATACATATGGAAAGGCCTCATTAAAAAAACAACTCGATAACACCCATTCAATCAACTCGGTCTCCACTTCAAAGCACCACCGATTCAGAACGAAACACATAAGCCATCTCAAATGCCAAACCCTCATGTATATTGGCCGTTGCCTCGTTTCAACGACCCACCCAACGAAACACGGTCCGTGACGAGAAGGCGGAGGGAGGCAGCGAGACCATTCAACCTGCTCGGCTTGCCGGAAGATCTGGTAAGGAACATTCTTGTTCGTGTCTGCAAAAATGACATGCAAGATCTCCGCCACTCGAGGATTACGTGCACTCGTCTGAATGGAATGTCTCAAACTGACGAGTTCTACGCCTCTAGTAATCTACAGAAGATAAGTCATTGGACTTGGACTCCCGGTTTTGACTGGAAAAAGTTCCATGAGAGGTGCTACGATGCAGGCAACAGAACCGCCATCTGCCTCAAAGGAGTCTCCAATTTGTTGTTCGAGAACAAGCGGATCGAAGGAGTCGGTAAAATCAAGGTTTCTGTAGGAAAAGGATGCATCATGAGCGAGTATATCTACGGCATGATGTGCAAAATGTTCAGGGAAGATTGGGAGGGAGTCTTCGGTAAGTATCAATTTACTAGAGAACGTGCTACTCATCTTCGAAGCAAATTTCCTAAGATCATTGGGAATGGGTGGGAAAGGGATATTCCAGATTGGTTAATTGCGAAACGTGACCAAAACGACCATCATATGATCACCGAGTGCAAATGTTCGAAATACAAATATGGTGGGAGAAGCCCAAGGGGGACGATATGTGTGATAAATGTTACTGGATTTTGTAGGTTGCCTATGTTTACAAAATGGTCGCGGAAAAGTTTATTCTCTTTGAGTGCAATCGTTGAATTTTGGGGTTGTTATTAGAACGTTTTAATTAATTTCCTATTTATGTTTGGAGCAAACTGCCTAAAACCTAAACCCATGTTTATAAACCCTAAACACTAAACCCTAGCTAATCCCTAATCTCTAAATGAGAGACAAGGAGAATATTCAATCTTTCTCTCTACCGATACTATTCAATTTCCTTCATATAACCACTTCATGTCGCTATGTATATTGATTTAGATCATTCGAGTTAAAAGAAAAGACGAAACCTCAAAATTTTAAGAGTATTTAATTAGTTTTGACCATTAATCACTACTTTGAAATGAATTGATTGATCAAATTTGAGAGTATCACGGAAATATGTTTGTTGAACCCCACAATGAAACCTCATAATGAGTTGTTACGGATCCTTTTTAGGGTATAGGGTTTTGGTCACTCCAAAAAGAACTCTACAATACCCTAAACCCTTAAAATATAAAGTTTTGTATGTGCTTTAACATTCTAGTCCGAAAACTATTTCTTAGATCTTGATGTATACTATTTTTAATATGTGTGTTACCAAAATTGCAAAACTATTTCAAAGAATTTAAAACACAAAATTTACTTTCATAAAACGTGTATTCAATCGTTGTTTATACTGTGAGCAAAATTGTTCTGATTTTTTCAATATAAAAAAAAAAGCAAAATAGATTAGTTAAATTTTTAAAACAGAGTCAATAAAAAAGGAATACATCACGACCAAGTTACGCATACAAGTGGGCAAAAATTCAAAATATTTGCCAAATAATTCCAGGAAACCTAAACCCAATTTAATAGCCCAAAACATTTTAATTACCCGCCTGTGCCCAAGAATTTTCGACAAAGTGCCGAAAAATCATCAAATTCGTCAAACCCTTATTTTATTTTGTTCTTCCCCTTTTCAGAAATCTCCTTCGAAACATCTCCTTTTCTACGCCCACCCATCTAAAACTGATATCTCTTCTTCGAATCTCTTATTCGAAGCTTTCCATTTCATAGCTAACTTTCGCTGAAACCCTATAGACTCTCTCAAATTCTTCTTTGAATATCTCAATCACGAAACCCTTCGTGAATCGATGCCTACGGCTATAGGTAGCTATATCGTTAGTTTCCTTCTGCTTTGCTTTGCTTGTGAAACGGGACAGGCTCTGAATCTGATTATTTGTTTACAATTAATTTTTGTTCTACAGGTTGTAAACGACTCATATAATCCACAGTCTGGCTAAGTTGGTTATATTTTTAACGAGTGTTTGAAGAGTTAGAGTCTGAAGGTTAGGATGCTAATCTTATAGTTAACACGCAATTGAAGACACCAATCTCTTCTTAACTCATTAATTTGTTCTGATAAGTTTGAGTGACTAATCGCTTACAAGATAATCAATGTATCATTTGAGACATGGTCAAACCATTCATAACTTTCTTCTGAAACATTTGTTGAGGAGATCTATCAACGACGCATGAAAGACATGGTTAGCAACACAAAGGATTGCTGAAGCACTGCAAAGAACTCCGACCACGTGAGATATCAACAGTTTAATATAACAACATCTTTCCTCAGTTAAAGTCGCTGTTTTCACAATCCATAATTATAAAGTCATCGATCTTTATTTAATTATTTTCTCTTACTGTCTGTAATTGTCACAGGCCACTGAGAAGGATGGACGAGTAAATCCTGATGGAGTCGAAAGCCTGATAGCTAATCGGAAATGCGTAAGCACAAGCAACCCATACACTTTTCAGCGTTGTCGCCCACCAAGAGCAACTAACAGAAGCTCAAAGTAAAACAACAACACCATCTTATTCATAGGTTACTTATCACTGTCTCTTGCACTTGTTAATTTTTTGGTGTATGATTTGACAACTACTAAATGATGGAGTTTGCGTTTTGATGCAAGTGTTTGTTATGTTTGTTGTACCATTCAAATTACGGTATCACCGATTACCAAATCGGAAATGAAATTAATCCAATTCTAAATTTTACGAAAAAGCCACTAAACGGTCATCCATTTTTCGCACAATACACACAAACTAGTCACTAAATATTTACCATCAGCGAATCTATATTTTCCATCTAGTCGCTTAATAATCGTTATAATATCATTACACCGTCGCCAAGTAGCCACCATTTCTTACGACTATGTTGTGACTATATTAGACAGTCAGATAGCAGTCGGCAAGACAGTACCATAATCGAATCTGGATGTTTCGTTTAGACGCTGCATAGTCGTTTAACAGTCGACAATTAATAGCAAGATGTTTACCAAAATCATATTTGGATTCTCCATTTTGTCGTCTTATAATCGGTAAATTAGTCAATAACTAGTCGCCAAAACGTCATCCTCTACGACTAAGTCGTGACTATACTACATAGTCACATACCAGTCGCCACATAGTGGCGATATCATTACCATAATCGTATATGGATGTTCAGATTAGTCGCGGGATAGTAGTTAAAATGGTCGTTACGCAGTCACTCCATAGTGGCTAATATTTACGACTACTTTCTGACTATACAATACAGTCACATATTAATCGCCCCATGGTCACCTGAGTTAACGACTATTTGATGACAACATCTCTCCGAGCGTTTCTAGACTCCCTCTATAGTCGCACAATTGTCGCTACCGTAGTCGCAGTTTAGTCCCTATATCTTCCGACGACACTGCGTCAATTTTACGATTACCTATGTTGGTCGTATAAATAGTCGTAACTCGCCGACTAATAATACGACTATGAGATTTAGCGACTATTGATTGACAACTACCATATTTAGTCGTATGTTTGTCGTAAAACCCCGATCAACGACTATTATGCGATTAAAAGTGCAGTCGTAAAAACGATGTTTTCTTGCAGTGTATCCGACCGACAAAGGCCAAACAATAGATATGGAGAACAGGGAGCAACATGAGGGTCAGAAGGGTCTGGAAGATCGGGAGAGGAGACCGCAGAAGGAGGAGCTGAAGGAAATTCCGGTGGCGGCAGCTTTGGAGGAGGAGGAGGGGGAAAAAGCCAACGAAAACACAAAACTTGAACCATAAACCAGAGAAACCATGGCAGAAAGGAAGTGGAGGGAGAAAGGAGAAGATTCTCGCAGGTGGGCGAGAGGCCGCACCAACGGCGGCTTAACAATGCAAAACCTTAATCGTCCTAGGGAAGGAGAGAGAGACATGTCCCTTTTTTTTTATTTTGAGTGGTTGGGGTTCGTTATTGTTAGAGTTCATTAAAAATACAAGAGAGAATCAACCATTTTTCAATTTAAAAATAAATGGCTTAGAAATTAAAAAGGGATTGCTCAACAAAACATTTGGGCTTGAGAGACAGTTTAGCATTTAATCCACTAAATAATGAATCAAAACTACCAATTTCTCCGAACAAAAACCATATTTTCACTTCTTGTAATCCGATTTAATATAAACAAAATATCAATCGATATGGAAACCCCAAATAGTAGAACCAAAATCTGAATCTCGACCGGATCAAAACGGAACGAGAACCTGGACAATCCGCCCTTGCTTCTTTATTTGGTAATATGGGATTTTTATCCCACTCTGATCTTCATCCCGCAAATGATCAGATGTTGATTGTGATTGGTAATCTTAGGTGCAATGTGTAGATTTTGTTGTTTAATTGAGTAGTTTTCCTAAGTGACTGTTGTGGTTAAATCAACTGAGTGTATCTCTAGATTCAGTGTTTTTTTTTGTTTTGGTCAACAAATATTTTATAAATGTATAATCTTCATAAGTGGAGTAATTGTTCTCAATATACAAGGCCAACTTGGCAAAATAAACAAAGGCTAATTCATAGAAAGGGAAACAACATAGTAAGATAAGGGAAACATAACACCTAAACAAATAAAAGTCGCAGAGAAGTTCTCTGAACTCAGCGACGATCGAGTTGGTAGGCGAGACGAAGCCATTGGGATTGGAGAACACATAAGGCGAATAATCACCCGAGATTAGAACAACAACAAGTGCACAATTAACAATATCCAAAGCGGCTGCAAAGCCTTTGATTAATCTTGAGACCAAAGTCTCTGAAATCTTCAATAGATCACTCCTTGCACCAAACTCATTCAAAGAAAGAGGTGAACAAGAGAGGGAAGACATCTCCGAAATGGAGGAAAAAGGACAACAAATGTCCAAAACTACCCGACTAGCGGGAAAAAAGAAAGTAACATCCTCATACAGAGGTAATCGGGTAACATCCTCGTAAAGAGGTAATTAGGTAACATCCTCATGAAGAGGTAATTGAGTAACATCCTTATGAAGAAGTAAAGAGGGGCTAAGACTTAGTCTAGCATCCTCATAAAGAGGTAATTTGGGTGACGAGAGATTATACCTAAAGAGAATTAATATTAATATAGGACTAAAATCAGTCAATTCCACAGAGTTCCAAGAAAACTTAAACGCCAAACCTGAAACCAATATGACAAGAAGTCTCCAGGATGATTGAGATATCAGCGGATACATGGTGGGCAAGGTGAAGATAGAGATGCCTGATATCTGCAAAATGCAGTAAAATCCACTAGAATACTAAACTCTCCAAACCAGAGATGGGAAACAAACCAAATATGTGGAGATGCGAGCAACCAATGGGAACTGGAGATGGGGACGAATAGGGTGAACATGGGAGACATGGACGGAGACTGAGTAAATGGGGGAGCATGACTGGCGAGCATCTAAAGAGGAGCTCTTGTCCAAGGAGCTGTCCAAGATGTCAACGCCAGCCTAGCAACAAGAGACAGAAACCGGTAATCAAGACAGGGAGAGTTTGAAGGCTCGTAATGTTTTAGAACCACAAAGACAACCAGAACGAAGCCGGTTGCAAGCACATTGAGTAAACTCTGGAGAGCATAAGAAGCAAACTTCATATCTGAAGGATGAGATGGTCTCCATATCGGCGCCGGCAAGACGCCGCGGCAGAGGGGAGGCAGAGGCTTCAGGTAGAGCGGAGAGCGAGGACTGCAGAGACGGAGGATCACAAGGTAGCGGTCGCCGGTAAACAAGCAGAGCAGGCAGGTAAAGAGATGATGAGGAGGAGGACGGCAGATATGAGCTGGGCTCCTACGGCGGTGGTGAGGGCAGCCGCAAAAGTGGAGGAGAAGGAACCACAAGCACGACAGAGAAAGTTGCGGCTTCACGACCAGAGAAGAATGCTCGACGAGCATTTTAAAATGATTGAGAAATGGTTGTTTCGATCGAACGAAATGAAGTGCGACTGATTAGTAGTTTTAATTATTCTTAATTTTTGATATTTTTATTTTTTGGTCAAGAATTTTTGAATTTTAAAATTTATGTGCTGTAGCCACTATCTTCTGCTAATATATATCTACAAAAGATTATGTTTTCAAGGCTAAATGAACGTTTCTGGCTAATATTATTTTATTGAAATTTATGATTGATAAATTAGAACTTTTAGAGCATCTTTATTGGAAGTTTAAAAAATTCTCAATAAAAATATATCATATAATTATTAAAAAAATATTATTTAAATAGCAATATCTTTTTTATCAAATTATTTAAATAGCAAAATTTTAAAACCGATTCTCATTCGAGAAACTATGAGAAACTTTCTCTCATTTCAAAACATTGATACTTGTCATGTTATGATTGATTTATATTTTCTTATATAAATTAAATCTTTCATTCATTTAGAATCTTAGTTATATAGTTTACAAATTTTTTTTTATTTACTTTTTGTTTTCTTACAAATCTTAAAATAAAATTATCTAGATATTAAACTCCATTTGTATAAATTTAAATTATATAAATATTATTTTATATTAATGTAACAATATGTTGTTAGAAATATATTTTTGTTAACAATTTGATGAATAATATATAATTTTTATTAAAATATTAATATTATATTAATAAGATATCCATTGAGATACTTTATGGTATCTTACTAATGGAGCTACATTTTTTTATGAGAAACTCGTAGAGTATCTTATCAATGGAGATGCTCTTATACATGGGCATTTACCCGAAACCCGAAATCCAAACTCGAGCCGACTCGAAAAATCCGATCATAATCTGAACCGATTCTACAAAAAAATATCTGAATGGGGCTTAATATCTGAATCCGAACCGAACCCGAACAAGTACCCATATCGGCTACTTTCGAATATTTCTTCGAAAGATTCTACCCAAGTAAGAGGCTATTTCTTCATAGGATTCTACCCGAAGTAACCCGAATTTTTACCTAATTTTCAGTAATTATTTGAGTAGTTTTTATCGGTTATTGGGTAGGACGGATATTTTTTAGTATTTTTGTATAGTTTTAGGTAGTTTAAGTATATATTTTACAGGATTTTTGAGTATTTTCATATCTTTTTGAATACTTTTCGAGTTTTCAGTCATTTTTTGTAATTTCGGGTACCCGAACCCGACAAGTTCCGAACCGAACCCGATCTTAATAATACTCAAACGGGGTCTCTAACCCTTAACCCTAAAATCTGAAAGAGTAATACCTGGGTTCACCCCTAGAGGTGAACCCTTTTGTTCACTTCCACCTTTTTTAACCAATCAAATAATTCCACATAATCTAATATTAAAAATAATTAAAATTTTAAAAATGTTATAAAAATAAGAAAATAAAAATTGAATTTAAAAGAAAAGAAAAGAAAATATATTTTATTTTAGACAAAACTTAAAAATAATTTTTTTTATAAAAATACTAAAACCTTAATCTTAATCTCTAAACCCTAAATTCTAAACCCTAAACCCTAAACGATAATTTGAACCTAAAATATTAAAATTAAAACTAAACCCTAATCCCTAAACCCAATATGTAAATCTTAAAAAATAAAAAAACTAAACCCTAATCCCTAAACCCTAAACCCTAACCCAAAGAGCTTAAAACCTAATCCACAAACCCTAAACCCAAAGAGCTTAAACCCTATACCATAAACCCTAATCCCTAAACCCAATATGTAAATCTTAAAAAATAAAAAACTAAACCCTAATCCCTAAACCCTAACCCAAAGAGCTTAAACTCTAATCCCTAAACTCTAAACCCAAAGAGCTTAAACACTATACCATAAACCCTAATCCCTAAACCTTAAACCCCAAAGGGTTTACATTCAAAGGGTCCTTAATCCCTAAACCCCAAAAGTTTTAGATCCAAATGGTCCATAATCCTTAAACCCTAAACCCAAAAGAATTTAAACAATAATCCCTAAACTCTAAACCCTAAAGGTCTTAAACCCTAAACCCTAAGCCGTAAACCCTAAACCATAATTCGTAGATCCTAAACTCCAATTTATGAACTCTAAAAATATATAGATATTGATATATATATTATTATCTATTTTTATAAAATATTTGAATGTCTTTAATTCTTTAATTTTAATTTTATAATTTTATTTAAAATAATATTACATGAAATATTTTTATTGGTTAAAAAAGAGGGAGTGAACAAATGGGTTCACCTCTAGGGGTGAAACATTGTCTCATATGCCCCTCTTTCTCAGAATCTAATCTCTTATACCCCCACTTAATCTACGTGCCCCTCATTTTTTAAATGAAATCCTGTGATGACGATTTTGCCCTTCTCATTTTGATTTAATTTATATGAATAATCGTTGTACCAGTATTACCTTCATTACCAGTGTTACCTCCAGTAGTACTAGTATTACCAGAACCAGTATTACCTCCAATGGTACTGGTATTACCAGTGATACCTCTAGTGTTACTAGTGTCATCTGTATTACCAGTATTACCTCCATTGTAGTATTACTTCCAGTGGTGTTGGTATTACCAGTATTACCAGTACCAGTGTTACCTCCAGTGGTACTGGTATTACCAGTGTTACCTGTATTACCAGTATTACATATACTTGTAATATTACCTGTAGAAAAAATATCGGTATTACCAGTATTACCACGCCGGTGAGATTCGAACCCTGGGCGCGCATCGCGCACAGGTATGCGCGTAGAGCTCCTAACCACTGAGCTACCGTTGTTTTCAACAAATACTTACCGGTTTAATTATATTTAAGTCCTTACAACCATTCATTAAGGGTAAAATTGTCATTTCGACATTAAAAATAAAACAGGGGCATTTGAGATTTATGATGGAGATATAGGGGCATACCAGCTCATGTCTCTCTAGGGGTGAACCTAAGTATTTTCCAATCTAAAAACCCAAAAACCCCGACCCGAACCCGAATGAGTACCCGAACGTCAATGCCTAATAACCCTTGTCCCATTCTGATGAAATGCACTTTTCGGGTTTTGTTTGATTTTAATGTAGAGTAATTGTAGTCGGTGGGATTCAGAGATGGTTCCGGTTGGTCCTCGATCAGGTGATGCAATCTTCTCCATCATTGATCGCGTGGTCAATTCCTTAGTTCAGATTTTGAGGATTCTATTTCTTCAAAGGATAAGCCTCTTTCTATGTATGCTTCACTGCTGTTGTATGTGTTGGAACTTGGAAGTCGTAAGGTGATATGAACCTTTGTTCATAATAGAATTAGATCGAAGATTTAGGCTAAACTTCCTCTTAACCCTAGTCTCCCTTGGAGAATAAGGTTAATTGTTGGAAGTTGGTTTCTTATTAATCATAAGTAATCCTTATATAGGGACACAACTTAATATAGCAAAAGGAAAAAGACTTAAACCTAATGTCAAAAGGAAAACATCAAACTAATTTGAAAAATGAAAATCACCAAAACTCATTAACTAAAATATCCTAACCATAGTCACGTATCATTACACCTCTCTTCGACTCGGACCATGTCCTCAAGCTCCAACTCTGGATATTCCTTGGTTCCAAAATTACAAGCAATGATAAGTTTTCCTTTGAAGTCTCTATCTTCGACGCTGCTTGTTGTTTTTTTGTCTTCTCTTGCTCTAATATCATCGCTTGGAGGTCTCGGCACATATGAAATAACTTATCGCATCATGTGATCACAACATCGGATTGTTCCAATATCCTATTGTTCACGCCATATAGCGTTTTTACCGAATCACCATCTCCCATCAGATCAAAAGGCTCTGTATGATATGCACCTTTATTCACAATAGCATTATATAGAATACTAGGTGGGGTGTCCGCACCGGCGGATAGAATATTTTGTTAGAGTAAATAAAATTAGAAGTTTATTTTCACTATGAAATATTTTAAATTCATGAGATTTAGATTCGTTGATTGACTTTTTATAGCGATTTATGCTTTTAGGAAAATTAACATAACTTAAAAGGCTCGATTTTTAAGAGAAATTAATATAATTAAAAGGAAATAATTCATTAAAATTTCATTAAGGATAGACTGATAATTAACCTCGTGAGAATGAATCTGGTCTCTCTCTCTCTCTCTCTCTCTCTCTCTCTCTCTCTCTCTCTCTCTCTCTCTCTCTCTCTCTCTCTCTCTCTCTCTCTCTCTCTCTCTCTCTCTCTCGTTTTTCTTCTATATTCATTCTCTTCTCATCTTATCCTATATATATTAGGGAATTATTCTTCCAACTACCGATGTGGGACAATTTCATTAAAATTTCATTAAGGGTATCATCGTCATTGATCTCGAGTAAATAAAATTGGAAGTTTATTTTCATTATGAAATATTTTAAATTCATGAGATTTAGATTCGTTGATTGATTTTTTAGAGCGATTTATGCTTTTAAGAAAATTAACATAACCTAAAAGGCTCGATTTTTAAGGGAAATTAACATAATTAAACGGAAACAATTCATTAAAATATTATTAAGGATATACTGGTAATTAACCTCGTGAGAATGAATCTGGTGCATTTTTCTCTCTCTCTCTCGCTCTCTCTCTATCTCTCTCTCGTTCTCTCTCAATCTGTCTCTCTCTCTCGGTCTCTCTCTCTTTCTCTCTCTCGGTCTCTCTCTCTTGTTCTTCTTCTATATTCATTCTCTTCTCATCTTACCATATATATATTAGAGAATTATTCTTCCAACTACCGATGTGGGACAATTTCATTAAAATTTCATTAAGGGTATCATCGTCGTTGACCTCGTGAAAATGAATCTGGTGCGTTTTCACTTCTCAGTTATAGAATTAGATTGGGGCTAAACTTCCTCTTGAGCCTAGTCTCTCTTGGAGAATAAGATTAATTGTTGAAAGTTGGTTTCTTATAAATCATAAACAATCCTTATAAAGGGATACAACTTAATAGCAAAAGGAAGAAGACCTAATGTCAAAAAGAAAACATCAAACTAATTTTAAAAAGGAAAATCACCAAAACTCATTAACTAAAACATCCTAACCAATCCTAACCATAGTTACGTATCATAAGAATATGAGAAGTATAATTTGAAGCCAATTCCAAATCTTTGATTCGGTTTTGTTGTGGAGACGTAATGTTTGATCTCTTGAGATTTTGATGATTTTGTAAAATGCAGAGTTGTTCACCTTGACGTATGGTGCAATTTTGCGTCAGTTTACGGACCTCGAAGAAATCGAGGAAGTAAAGAAAAACAAAATCGGGGAATTTAATAAACAACTTGATCAAATGTATTCTTCGTTCTTCGCTCTCTATACCGCTCTTCTTCCATTGCATTTCGATTTCGATTGTCTTTGAAGTTCTTCTGCATAATGTCTCTATTTCCTTTGTTTATATGCCATGGAGGGAATGAATAAAACAATCGACTTTCAAGAACATACTGATGAGTATTTATTATTTACATCTGTGAACCTCGTTATCACTAGCTTTCTGTCTGCAGGGGATACAACATTGGAATCCGACTTATTGATGAGTTTCTAGCTAAATCTGGTGTTTCCAGATGCGTTGATTTCAAGGAAACTGCTAAAATGATTGCCAAGGTTTGCACTTTGGCCTTGACTTAGTTGTTTAGTCTCACGATTGTACAGTTTTGAAGTGTCCGGGCATCAAAGAACGAGAGATTACTCTTGATTTATTTGAATGTTCACTCCGCTTGGCACTATAAGATAAACCTTATGTATCAAACTAGAGTCCTGGCTAATAAATATTTTAATGTCAACTGTCAAATATATCTTTTGGGGTTATATCATCATATCGAGTAGCTGTAGTAGGGTTTGCTTTATTTATATCGAGTGATGATACAAAACCTATACATAAACAACGTCAGCTACAACTTAGGGATCCGACTAAAAAAATACACATATATATATATATATATTCTATTAATATACATTTAAAATAATTCATAGAGACATTTTTAAAAATATTTTTCGTAATATATATTTTAAAAAATTTAGAGGGTATTTTTAATATAATTTTTATTAAAAATATAATATATTTTTTAGATTGAATAGGACATACAAAAATATTATACCGACAGTGCAATTAAGTGAGATCAGAGTTTATATGTTTTGTATCATAACTGATTCAAACTTTAGAATGTGCGTATGTGACCGGTGACACGATGAGTAAATGAGAATAGGTGAAATTGAGGAGACGGAGAAGAGTTACCCTAATTTTTTGGGGGTGATTGCAAAAATGCCCCTGAAATTGAAGTCAACTCTGATTTTACCCTCGGCCCTCTCCTTCCTCTCGCGCGCTAATTTATCCCCTTGGTTATCTTGGTTATTCACGAGAATGCCATCGTCAGACTTCATATGAAGTCTGACATTTTAGGTAAAAGACAAAAGGGCCCAAAATTTGTTTGGATATTCACGAAAATGCCATCACCATCAATGCTCAACAACCACGACACCCACCATCGCCGACGAGTTAATGTGTAATCCAGCTCGTTTTGCCACCATTAAAGCTCAATTAAAGCTCAAGAATAGAGCTTGGACGTTATCCCGACCGATTTCTCCCTTTTCCCCTTTGATTTTTCGATTCAAAAGTTGCGAAATCGTGTATCATCTTATAAAAACAGCTAAACACGTCTCGGATTCGTGTTTTCGGTGATATTAGACGTTCTGGGAAATCGTCGAGGCTAAGAACAAACTAAAAACGGACATTGGTAAGAATTTTTTTCATATCGTCGATTTTCAGATCTGAATTGTACTTTCAGTCTGTCGTTTATGTCTTATCTTTTTTCGTAAACTTCAATATGTTCAACGTGAGGGTAGTTTTGCAATTGACTTTCAATTGCTATAGAGGTCTGTCAAAATCCTTTGCAAAAAAAAAAAAAAAAAAAATCAGACTTCTCTAAGAAGTCTAAATAAGAAGAGGATAGTTTTGCAATTGATTGTAATTTGATTTTTTCGTCAGACTTCTTATGTTGTCTGGCAAAAAATTGACCGATTGTTGACTTTTTGTCAGACGGAATCTGATGTCTGACAAAAAGGAGGGGTAGAAACAGCAATTGACCCAAATTTTCAGATGTTGACCAGGATTAGCGAAAAAATCGTCAGACATCTAAAGCAGTCTGAAAATAAGCAAAAAAAGTATCAGACGGCTATAGACATCTGAAATTCTAAACTTTTGCCAGACGGCTATAGACATCTGAAAATCCGAATTTTGGTCAACGATGGATAAAAACCGTAAATGCCGATGTTTTATGTCAGACTTCCATAGCTGTCTGAAAATTTTGTCAGACAGCTCAAGCTATCTGAAAGTTTTCAGACTTCTTGTTGAAGTCTGACATTTCAAAATCAATTGCAAAACTACCCTCGACTTCTTGTCAGACTTCCCCGAGAAGTCTGAAAGGTTTCAGACTTCTTAGAGAAGTCTGACATTTCAAATTCAATTGCAAAACTACCCTTTTTCTCAGACTTCATAAGATGTCTGACAAAATTTCCAAAGCAGACAGCTGACGCTGTCTGATAGATTTCAGACCGCATCCGCTGTCTGACATTTCGATTTCAATTGCAAAAATACCCCTTTTTCAGACAGCCATAGAGGTCTGGTTTCACTTTTATCAGACAGCTATAGCCGTCTGAAATGTTAAAAACTTAAAAAATGCATTTTATTTTATATTTGTGATTAATTTTGCTGATTTTAAATTTTATAAATGTGTGTTAGTTTTATATGTTCCTCCTGCGTTAGTTTTACATTGTTATATATGGTAATTATTTTTAAATCAATTTTTGAATAATATTGGCAAGATAGCGAATAGCATCAGACTTCTCCAAGAAGTCTGGCTTTAACCAAAAGATCTCTAATGTGGTTTATACGTGTTTGTTTATACATATAATGGTTCAGTTACCTTTTAACTTTGGTGAATGGGTCGTGAGAGACCAGATTTGGCATTTTGTGGCTGATAAGGTGAAAGGAGGGCGGTTTATCACTTTGCGCCATGGTTCTACACATCAAGAACTTGTTGAGATTGTACAAGATGATTATATGCTGGACAGGACAACCGAGTTGGTGGTGTTATCATATCAATTGCCGGAAGCACTCTTGAAACTAATGGATCCGGATAGCCCTCCGGTTTATGTCACAAATGATAGACAAGTAAGGAGCATGGTCGAGTTAGCTAATACGCATTTAATCCGTCTTTGTGTCTCGAGCCGATCCGCTATGGAAGTTGATGATGCGGTGAATTGTGATGAAAAATATGAAGTTGAAGTTGAAGATGTGGACGAAGATGACGTAGATGATGAAGTCAATGATGAGGAAGATGTGGACTCAATCTCGGATGATTCTGTTTGTGGTGGTGGTGGAAACGATGGTGTTGGAAATTTGGATGTGCCTGAAAATGTTTTCAGGAAACACGCTGAGGCTTACCATGACGATGATGATTATAGCTTATATGGGAAAGTGAAACATGAAGATGTAGATGTGGAAGAAGATGAAGATTATAAGAAATATGAGTTGGAGGATGCTAGTAAACGGTGTGGTGGCAAAAGGGACTTGTCTGAGGGTATCTTTCTCCATAAGTGTTTTGATAGCAAAAATGACCTAATATCAGAGCTACGTTTGACGGCGATATTGAAGAAATTCGCATTCATGACTGAGAAGTCTGACAAGAAACGTTTTGTGGCTAAATGTCGTGTGGAAGGATGCAAGTGGATGGTTCGAGCGTGTGTGAAGAGCGAACCAAACAAGTATTGGGTGATGAGCTATTCAAAAACCCATACATGTTCGATGGTGGACCGGATGTCTACGCGCAAACGTTATACTCCAGTTTATATTGGTTGGTTGTTTACTGAATCTTTTGGTATAATTGAGGGTATAACACCAAAGCATGTTAAAGTATCAATGAAGAAGCAGTTTGGGATTAGGATGAGCTACACAACCGCATACAGAGCATTGTTACATGCTCAAAATATTGTGAGAGGAACAGCGGAGGATGGGTACGAGAGACTTCCTTCTTTTTTGCATGGAATCAGGCAAACCAACCCGGGAACAGTAACTGCTCTTGAACTAGATGAGAAGAATAGATTTAAATATCTATTTATAGCATTTGGAGCTTCCATATATGGGTTTACGTTTCTTAGAAGAGTCATTGTGGTGGATGGTACTCATCTTAATGGAAAGTATGGGGGTGTTATGCTAGTGGCGGCCGCACAAGACGGAAATTTTCAAATATTTCCGTTGGCCATCGGAATTGTAGACTCTGAGAATGATGACTCGTGGGAATGGTTTTTCACAAAGCTGAAAGAATGCATCTCAGACCAATATCCTTTGGTCATAGTCTCGGATAGATGCGAGTCTATCAAGAATGCGTGTGAAGCAGTTTTCCCTTGGGCACAACGAGGGATATGCTATTACCATCTACAAAATAACATAGTTACCAAGTTCAGGGGAAAACATCTTCTGTACTTAGTGAAAAACGCGGCTTACGCATATACGATTTACGATTTTGACCGAAACATGGCTTCCATACGAGCGGTAAATCTTGAACTTGCTGATTACCTGGAGGAGGCGGATGTGAGGCTATGGTCACGCGTCCATTTCAGCGGAGACAAGTACTTGTGCGGTATGACAATAAGTGTCAGACTTAATATTTTTGTCTTCGACTTCTATTGATGTCTGATACTATTATCAGACTTCTCCTGCTGTCTGAGTATATACCAGACGACAGAAGAAGTCTGAAATCGTATGGTTTTTCTTAATACTTTCTAGTTCTTACTTGTGTAAACCTCTTTCGAATTGTTGGAGACAGGTACAACATAAAGACGAGCAACATTGCTGAATCTATAAACTCCGCAGTTAAGAAGGCAAAAGGATATCCCATATCTTTCCTTTTAGAGTTTATACAAGAGAAACTAGGGACGTGGTTTTGTAAAAGGCGGCTAGATGCAATGAGTCTCTCAACAACATTTAGCAGAGGAGTTGAATATTTGCTGGCTATTCGTGAATATTATGCAGATATGATGACGGCAGAACGCGTGGATACGTATCAGTTTGTTGTTAAGGGAGGACATAGGGATTTTGTTGTCGATTTGGAACATCATACTTGTGAATGTGGTGTTTGGGATTACGAAAAGATACCTTGCTCACATGCCATATGCGCTGCACCGGAACTTGAGCTACACATTTCTACCCTTGTATGTCCATCTTACAGAACGGACTACTTGTACGCTGCATACTCTCGCAACATCTTACCAAAGGATTTAAAAGGCACAGCTGGTCATGACAACGTGCGTGTCCTTCCGCCGGAAGAGAGGCGGAAGCCTGGAAGACAAAAGAAGTCAAGGTGGCAATCTATGCTAGAAATCGCCAAGAAGAAGGGTAGTAAACCGCAGAAACTGCACAAGCAATATTGCTGTTCGAATTGTAGACAACCAGGCCACAAACAACCTAATTGTCCACACACTGAGGCTGGCTAGAAATGCTTGAAGTCTTAAATGTGGTATCAGTGAAGCCTGATAAGTTTTAGGGTGTAATGAAGTGTGATACATTTGTGGTTCATTGAAGTCTGATATATTTTAGGGTTCAGTGAAGTCTGATATTTTTAAGGGTTCATTGTTTGGGATTTTCCACACCCTGGGGCTGACTAGAAATGCTTGAAGTCTGAAATGTGGTATCAGTGAAGCCTGATAAGTTTTAGGGTGTAATGAAGTGTGATATATTTGTGGTTCATTGAAGTCTGATTTAGATTAGGAATTCAGTGAAGTCTGATATTTTTAAGGGTTCATTGTTTGGGATTTTCCACACCCTGGGGCTGACTAGAAATGCTTGAAGTCTGAAATGTGGTATCAGTGAAGCCTGATAAGTTTTAGGGTGTAATGAAGTGTGATATATTTGTGGTTCATTGAAATCTGATATATTTTAGGGTTCAGTGAAGTCTGATATTTTTAAGGGTTCATTGTTTGGGTTCCGAAGTCTGACGTAGTAATGATGGTATTTCAGAAGTCTGATTTTCAAACTTGTCTCAATTGTTTGGGTTCCGTTTCACCAAGCGTAGTAATAAACATAACTAGGATTAGTGCTTAAGTGTGTTACAAAAAATAAACAAGCACACCAAAAGATGGATTTGTGTTCCTTACACCAGCGAAAGAAAATAGGGAAAATGTATGCAATAATCCAGTGCTTGAGAGTCCAAAAGATATGGAGAAGATATCGGAAGTCTATTACTTTCCATAGATGTCCAGCAATGCATACTCCGTACGTTCTCCTTCTTCACCAGTTCTCCCGAGTTAAGACATGATGTCAAAAGCTAGCCTGTCTCTGATCTGCTTGATGTTCCTATCACAGAGATACTTTGGCCACGGCATTCCTAGTGAATGGAACTCGATGTACTTCAAGCAGTACACTCCACAGTCACCCGTTTGCTGATTTTGGGGAAGATCTTTGCTCCTGTCAATCGAGAAGGTGTAACGATCCAAGGGATAAGGCCATCCATCTGTAGTTGGGGCCAAGATGTGCATCGCATAAGGAAACATCTCACAGATTGGTGCCATTGCCGCTCCGACCGACTCATCAGTCTTCCCAGAAAGGATGCTGTCCCAGACTGTTACGTGCCTTTCCGTGATAGAAATCATAATTGCTACCCAATGATTTCCTCCCATGTGGAGTGCGGTGTAGATCTCATCAATTTCCAGCCCCCAAGGCTTCTTTGATTTGCAGAACACGGGAAGATCACCAGTGAAGTAATCAAAACAACCAGGAGGAAGCATTCTAGTTCTGGCTGATCCATTCTCTCCTTCACCGCTCTTGATAAATTGTGGATAGTGTTGACGCCACAGTGCCTGAAGGAGTGTGTCAACAAAGCATATCCTATCGCTCCTGAACCATTCTGGATGGCTCTGTTGACGAAGCCTTAACAGATCAATCCCGACATCAATATGCTGCATCAAGACAAGAAATGTGTTAATATAAAAGAACAAAACACAACAAGATTCCTTAGGAAGTCTGGATACACAACCACATTAGATTAGGAATTCTGAGGAGTCTGAATATACAACCAGATTTATTGGGAAGTCTGAATATACAACCAGACTTCTTAGGAAGTCTGAATATACAACCAGATTTATTGGAATCGAATTCTTAATTCACAACCATTGAAGTCATACTGACCGTGTCATGCAGCCATTCCTTTGGAGTGCGAAGATCATAATACCATTGGAGTGTAGTGTTCACTTTCCTAATCGGATAACCCCTACAAAGAACAATACGCTTGTTAGACAATTAGTGTAGAGATTAGGCATACAACTTACTCGTCTAGTTAAGAGTGTTAAGACATACGGCTGTCTTTTGTTGTAATCATTAAGTGCCTTCACTTGCATCTTGGTGATAGCATCACAAGGGTTATATCCCGGTGTAACATGTGCTTGGACAACAGGTTTAATTGGAGTCTTCACCTTCTCCTTCTTCTTAACCTCTTTAGCCTTCGCTTGCATATAAGTTTCAGCTGTTGCCTGCTTAGTATCCTGCTTAAACCTCTGCGTAGCATTGAAGTCTATGCCCGTGGCCGACTGTGTAACGAACAACACACTTGGAGCTGTGCTCTCGGGTATATTCTGCATATACAATTTAGCAACCCGTGTTAAGCAAAATCCAAACCAGACTGCCATAGAAGTCTGGTAACCAAAATACATTATTAAAATAGAATCCAGACCTAAAATCACACCAAACAAAATATTGATATAAGTCTAATGCCAGTGATCCAAGTTCAGAGCAGATACAATAACAAGGGGGAAATAAAACAAACTCGGTCATGCTCATGTTTTTACAATCAAGATTACTCATACTGCTAAGAAGGCTACTTCCCCTTGAGGGATTTCTCCTGAAGTCTTGTACTTCTCTTAGGCTCAACTTTCTTTTCCTTATTTGTATTCAGAGTTTGAAGGTTTTGGAGCTAACCCCATCATCAACCGCAGTCTGATTGGTAGGCTTAGCCGGGTTGTCATCTTTGTCTGTAACCACTGCTTTCACAGACTTCGTTTTCGCTCTCTTGGTAGGTTCGACGATATCAGCAACATGATTCTTTACCTTCACTACCAATTTCTTCGGGTTCCAGGCTTCCCTTTCCTTTTTCTTTCTTTCTCCTGCAGCAGCAGTTACTTTAGTTTGATCCTGAAGATCTTCAGGTTGATCTTCTTCATCCTCACCAACTCCGGCCGCCTTATCCATCTCAGCAGCCGCAACACTTGCATCTTTCCTCAGCTCACCACCTTTCCCACCAGCAGTATCTTTCTCCTTCTCATTCTCCTTCTGTCCAACTCCAGCACGTTCCTCTTTCAAATTCTTGACATTCTTGGCAAGATCATCAACTCTGTCACCCATCAGTCTCAAACCCTCGTTGAAAATATCTACCAATACATCATTCCGAGATTCAAATGATTTTTTCAGATCCTCAATCTTTTGAACAACATCCCCAAGAGTGGGACCAGCCTTTTCTTTTCTAGGTCTCTTTCCAGACTTCTCCTGCACCTCTTCTTCCTCGTCCTCATCATCAGAAACATCCTGTACCAACTTCCTCTTGACTCCCACAACCTTTCGTTTTTTCTCACCAACCGCAGAAACATCCTCAGACTTAATCTCAAGCTTGACAGAACCGCCAACTTGAGTCCTGAACACACCTTCGCTTTTCCAGTGTTTAGTACCCCACTTCCAAGCCGCAGTCCCAAGCTGTCCAAGCATTGCCCTCACAAGGTTATTAACTTTTTCGTCCTCCTCGACATCGTTGTCCCACGTGGGGAACATGTCATCATGATCTTCCGTGAGTACAAGGTTGTTGACGCGAGACTGCAAATTATAAGTCACATAGCAAAATGAATAGGGACCCAAATGACTATAAGAATTTAAAATATCACAACGACATACATCATAGGTACATCATACGAGACTTGGAACAAAATGTCAGACTGAAACAAATTTCAGACTTCATATGAAGTCTGGCATTATGTGTCAGACTTCACATGAAGTCTGACACATAATGCCAGACTTCACATGAGGTCTGACACATAATGCCAGACTTCATATGAGGTCTGACACAGAATGTGACTTCTTATGGGAATAAAATATTTCAGACTTCAGAACGGCCTAAGAAATACTTGTTTACGTAAGGTTTCATCGACTTTCTTGCTACTTCGTGATCCGTGGTACGCCAGCAATGGTGTGGTTGGGGCATTCTGGAAGGGCACTCCATAAGTTTTCGCCATATTGGGGCATGCCCAATATACCCAGATGTTCAGGACCTCAGCAAAACCTCCGATCTGATAATTTTTTCCTTCCACGAGTTTTTTGTTTGCCTCCTTAACAGAGTCTATCAGAACCTTAAAGGCGAATCTTCCCCATGGATATGAATTTAACGTTCCTGGAACCAGCATATTCTTAGCCATATCAGCCCTTGTGGATGTTGTCCAGTGTTGAGCCTCAATGAAGGTTGCATAGATGGCTAGATAGCCCAGCCATATCCTCTGTTGCGGTTCCCAACCAGCACAGTTTTTACAAGCTTCTAATAATTGCGAATAACTTGGGCCCAATTCGAAATCCACCCCAAGAAGCTCCCACATTGCTCTCATCTTATCGGTGTATTCAACTTCAGGGTACTCCAGGTTCTCGATATAGTCGCAGTTGAGTCCGGTTATGGCTCGAAATTCATTCAAGGAAAACCTAGCAGGCTGAACGCCAAGAAGGGACCATATCTCATACTTCTTCTTGCAGACTAACTGCAAGCATAGCATGTAATGGACCATCCTTGAGCACCATTTGAAATGGAGGTCATTGAATTTCAAAAAAAAACCCAAATTCTGATTCTTGGAGTTCTTGTCATTCTGCCGGTAACAACACTATTTTAACATCATCCATGAGATCTCTCCGTCCACTAAAATAATGGATGCTTTTATCCGGATTTGGTTCATACCCGACAGTGAACATCCTTGGTGGGAATTCAACATCTGCCATAAGAAAATCTGAAACAACAAGGGGGAAAAAATTCATGAACAGTCTGAGTACTACTAGCCAGACGCCATGCACAGTCAGACAAACACAGTCAGACATATCCCTTGCCATCTGGCTAGTATTAGTTATGTAAATATGTAGACGAAGAGAAGAGTCGAAGGATCTTACCGTCGTAGGTCACCGGAGGAGATAGAAACAAGATCTGGAATTTAAAAAAAAAAAAAAGCTCAGAGAAGGTATGAGAAAATTTCAGACTCTATTCGCAGTCTGACGACTATAATCAGACACCACTTGCAGTCTGCCGACTATCGCCAAACTCGATTTGCTGTCTGAGGACTAATAGTTATTCTACGTTTATTCATGCAAGGAGGGATTCGATGAATCTTACCGTCGCGGGTTAGCGGCAGAGCAGTGGCTTTGAGAGAAAATGGGTTTTTTTTTGTTTTTTTCCTTAGAAACTGTAAAAAAAAGGGTAAAAGCCTATTTATATGTGGGCCATAAGAGCAGTTGAAACAACGGTTTTACCACATACGTAACTGCCGCACATTTTTACATAACTCCCGGGCATTTTTGGGGCCTAAATTACAAAATAATTGAACTCCCGCGCATTTTAATATTGTCAGACATCATATGTAGTCTGATATTGTTAGACTAATATGATGTCTGACACTATAGTTTTTATTAGTTGAAGTCTGACAAAATATTGTTAGACTTCAGATGATGTCTGACACTCTATTTTTTATTATTTGAAGTCCGAAAACATACCCCAAACATATTACTCTTGTTTTTTAGGTAAGTAGCTTTAAAAGAGGATAATTTGCATAATGAAATGGGGAAATTCAAAAGATGACTGAAATCCGTCTAATATTACATAAAATTGTAGCTGGATTCACAGGACTAACATATTACAACTGACAAAATGCCCTCAAGATGATCGGGATGATAATAATAGCACCAGCAAACATCAGATACTCATACTTGACGCCATTTGTCGGAGTAGATGGTTTTTCAGCCAACAGCTCCTTTAATTGAGCTATCTCTGCCTGCAATTTTTTGAGCTCGTCGTCCAAGTGGGTAACACAGGCAATTTCAGCATAACCAAGGAAGATGTAATCAATTTGTTCACCATGTTGGTCCACTCTCGGCGTGAGGTCGTTAAACTCCTCCATCATAGCCTCATCCCACCACTTCATAATATGGTAGCCACCATCCTATACAGCCACATTTTAAATTTACAATCCTCTTCGGATTTCCAATGAGTAAAGATAAAATAAAACTGGCTACATAACAGAGAAAGGTAATTACATCCCAGTTACGACATCCAAAGAATCTTCTTCCCGGATTATCGGCAGTAGTGGAGGTTCGCATGACAGGCTCCAGACCGCAGAAACATTTCTTGGGGAATCCATTGCATGATCCGGATCGTTGTCGAAATGTGGAAGTTGCGTATGAACTACTACTCGACGTTGGAACCTGACTGAATCGTCCCATCCTGTGTACCATGAAACAATTGAAAACAGAGGCTAGTTTCAAACTTCTAATAGAGTCTAATTATAAAACAAATCCAAGCTTCAGACTTCTAATAGAGTCTAATTCAAAAACAAATCTAAGCTTCAGACTTCATAGAGTCTAAATCAAAAACAAGACAGTATGGATCTAAAACGAGAAACCTATATTTTTGTTCAGATCTAGACTAAGAAAATACGGAGAATCGTATGGATCTAAAACGAGAATTTTATAATTTTTGTTCAGATCTAGACAAAGTAGATACGGAGAAGAGGTTAACTCGGACTCAAAACCGTATGGATATAAAAGGAAAAATATATAAAACCTATATTTTTGTTCAGATCTTTACTAAGAAAATACGGAGAAGGGACTAACTCAAAAAAAATGTATGGATCTAAAACGAGAAACCTATATTTTTGTTCAAATCTAGAAAAAGTAGATACGGAGAAGAGGTTAACTCGGACTCAAAACCGTCTGGATATAAAAGGAAAATATATAAAATCTATATTTTTGTTCAGATCTAGACAAAGTAAATACAGAGAAGGGGCTAACTCAAAAACAAAACCGTATGGATCTAAAACGAGAAAGTACATAGACAAAGTACATAGGGAGAAGGGGATGACTCGGACTACAAACCGTACAGATCTCAAAAAATTTCAGAAAGAAGAGTTTAGAAATATGACGACGGCGGTGTAGGGATTGGTAAGAAGATACGAAAAAGGAGAGGTAATTACACGTTTGAAGAAGATGAATACGGCGGTGGCGGTGGCTAGGAGGATTATCGGAGAGTTTTTAGAGAGTGTTTAGAGAGAGAGAGCGAGTATCCGTTTTAGAGAGAGAAATTTGATAATGACTTTTACAGACTAATTTTGGTAACTTTCGTTTATATATGGGGTACAATCCCAAGTAGGGTAACCTATTGGTGGTCAACTTCTTCGGTAAGTCTAACAAAACATATACGTGAATCAGACTAAAATGGAAGTCTGATATACCCTAAATATACTAATTACTACTAAAATACAATCATATTATATAGAAAACCTACAAAAAACATCAAACTCGTTTAATATAGTCACAACCTAGCCAGTATATGCAAATGTAACAATATGGATGAAAATACACAAACCCTCAGCCTAACCCTACATATGAAAATATGACATCCAACTTCATATGTCATGGATAGATAAAGATACATGGTGTATTTAACCAAATATACCTTAAGTGGTTAGATTTGACTAAAGTATATGTGTTTTTAATTTACAAATGTCCAAAAATAAATTTATAAAATTATAAAAAAATATTTTTAGGGAAATTTTGGATCCATAAATTAAACATGGGATTTTTGGACATTTGTAAATTAAAAGCACATATACTTTAGTCAAATCTAACCACTTAAGGTATATTTGGTTAAAAGTATTTTTTTTGTTTTTGGCTAGTTAAATACTTCTCAGACTTCTCTCGGAAGTCTACGAAACCCCAAAATTCAGACTTCTCATAGAAGTCTGAGAAACCCTAAATCTAATATTAATCACTAAACAGTGAAAAATATTTAAACAAAACACATAGAAAACATCAAATTGTTTAATATATGCGCATTATAACATACATGTGCAAATATAACTTTTTCAAATGTAAATTTCGTGAACCTTGAATCTAAACCCTAAAGTTAAATGTTAGTCATATGTAAATGTTCCACCAGTTCCATTACAAAGCATGTTCTAAGGGTTAGAAACTACTAAACCACTTTATATATTTTTAATCTGATTAAAATTTACCCAATTTAATTTATATACTACTTAATTGAATATATTTAATTTATGTATATAAAATTTTTGACAAAATATTTTTTTTTATAATTTTAAAATTAAAATTTTCAAACTTATTCTGTATCAGACTTCAATGCGATGTCTGAGAACGTCATTTAGACTTCGCTTAGAGTCTAACTCGTCAGACGTCTATAGACGTCTGACAAAGGCAAAGGTTATAATGGTAATTGCGTTTTCCGGTTTTTTGATTGGTCGTAAAGGCTTGCGGTAATTTCCGTAGTCCGCAAAACCAGTTTTTTATTTGATTCAAATTCAGGGGTACACTTTTATTTAAAACCAATTTTGAGGACATTTTTAGCAATTCCCCCAATTTTCTATTAATTCTCTTAAAACGCAGATTTCTTTATTCTTATAATATCATCTCCTCATCTTCTTATTTTTCTCTCTTCATCTTTTGATTTCGAAAACTATACGAAAAATGATCCAAAATGAAAATCCAAAGAAAAGAAAAGAAAACAAAGGAAACTTATTTTTTTAGTCAAACAAACAAAGGAAACTATCAAAAGAAAAGATAGTAGCTTCACCAAAAGTCTCATCTATTTTCTTTATATCTTCATTTCTCTTTTTTCTTTTGACCTAATGTTGATACCAAAATCCACATCTTGATTTGGTTCGATAAGAAAGGTCTTATCACTCAAACATGTCGACATTACGGATATCACTCTGGCCCAGACCGAAGCTCATCCGTCTTTACCCTATCGATTGGAAAATGACTGTGTATTGAAGAAGACGTGCCCGATAATAAGGTCAACCGTCAAGCTGATTTAGTCAAAACTGATCACTTCGAGATCAGCTCAACCATCCGGAGATCACAGAGATCATTCCAACATGCGCATTACGAGATATACGGGATGGAGAGCTGATAAAAGGGGTTATAAAAGGAGTTCGATGACTTTAGATTAAGGACCTGCTTTTTACACATTTTCTACACATAAACAGCTCTACGAGCTCACTGTAAAACTCTCTCTTGAGACCCCTTTTGTAATCTTCTTTCATCAATACAAGATAATTACGAAACATAGATTCGTTTTAGATAGTTCTTTAAGGCATCATTTGATCTTTAAGGTGCTAGTCCGTCGACAAATTTCCCCATTCCAAATAATAAACTTTACTGTGGATTACGAATCCACATTTTGGCGCCGTCTGTGGGAACAATCATAGTAACCTCTGTAAAAAAGGTCCGGTAAAAGATCTCAAAAGACGAAATGGGTACTGAACAAATACAACTTGAGTGATCCGGCTCAAAACAGCCAAGCTCAACAGATTCCGAGCAATTGATCCCAAAGGTCGATGCTCTCACGAAAACCAATTCAACAGGCTCTGGAAACACAACTCAGCCCTAAACGCTATTGCAGATCCGAGTCTATTGTGATCTAACACTACGACGAGAGACACCCTCCCTAATGGGAGCACCTGTGCAACAGATCGCACAAGCCCCCAAGTCTGGATATGACCCGAAGAAAATTCAACTTGTCAAGGCTGAATCTTGACTAGGACCGACCCAGGCCTGTCTCTTCATGAGTGACCGGACCTACGAGGTCTAACCTTAATCATCTGGCTGAGATCCATAGCATGCTCTCCACATTGGTTGACAAAGCACGAAGCCATGAATCGTCAACCCGAGATCTAACAGCTCTACTAGATTGATGAGATCTCCCAATCACAGATCACTAGCAGGGCGAGGCCTCTTCCTAACGGTGGGAGTCCACCTCCTCGAACGTGTCCGAACTTCTCTGAGGTCTACGTCAGCCATGACGCCTCGAGACAGTTCACTACCCCAGTAAGAGCTGGAGGGTATCCGCCACTCCCCACTATCGTATGCTCACCATCGTTAACTACAAACCTGACGAGATATAACATTACATGAACGGAAAATCGCCCAATCACGTGTTTGCCTTCTCCACTTCTTTCGCCTCCAAGATGCATACCATACATATACCGGTGGCCCAGGGTGTGCGACATTTCTTCCACATCAAGGCAACCTCATGAGCTCTCCGCCAGGATTAGACCTCCCCAATTGGGAGACGGCTAGGTGAACAGTGAGACAAACGGGCAGACCTACCACCTCGCCAATCAACAAGGCGAGATCGACCGGGAACCTTTCCAAAGATATGATCACACCAATGCTGAACTCCAGCATATGAACAATCGAGTTCATTCGGCTATAAGCTCAGCTCCCGATATTGATAGGGTAATCAAGGAAAATCGACGAACTTCCTTCACGGACAGGATTGCCAACGCTCGCATTCCAGATGCATCCAAAATCACATCAGATCGTTTAAACTGAAAATAGTTCGCGTGCACCTAAATGATTTCAAGAAAGAGGCAGGCTACTGCCGTTTCTTTGCTGAAAATCTTGTCGGACCTGCCCTAAAATGGTTCACAGCTCTGGAAGGAAAATTCATAGACAACTTTAACCAGCTCGCTTCAGCCTTCTTGAAGCACTACTTTGTATACATACAAGAACAAGCCTCAAAGGACAACCTTTGGGCAATCTCAAAGGTCAAGAGGCAGGATACTTTACTAGTTTTAAACCATGATATAGGTGTGTTTTAGTGTCTTTTGTGTTCTTTTAGAGTCTTTTACAGGTATAATCAGGTTTGGAGCATATTTGGTGATTATGGCACTTTCTGGAGCTAATTAAAGTATTTGGCCGAGAGATAGACTTCACTGTCGATATTTCAGAGATGCAACGATCGACACACTAGTGGCATCGATCGTTGCACGTGCGAGATGGACCAAACGACGGTTTAATGAAGAATAATGAAATTGCAGTTCTGCCCAGAAGTTCCTGATATTCACAAAGAAGCCCCAAAACGTGTTTTAGGTTTTAAATAGAGTTTTTAAGCCATCGTTTAGGCTACGCTTTTACAAGCTTTTCTTACGTTAAGTTTTACTCAGAGAGAGTTGAGGGGCTGATCCTGATCTCGAAAGGGACTTGATTTTGAACCCCAGTTCTTATTTGATTATATGATATTTGGTTTTCTACTTATGATATTTTCTGTCTCGATGAATATGTCTGAGTAGTTTACCTGTTAGGTTGAAGGATTCTCATTAGGGATTTCAGAGAACTATAGTTTAAATTAATCTGTAGAGATTCATATCTGCTAGTTCTTTATCTAAGTTGTTCTTAATGCTTAATCTGAAGTAGCTAATCAGAATTATGATGTTAGGTTGATTAATACAGCGGAAGTTGGTTAATTTAACTAGAAAGAACCTAGATAAGCAATTAAACTATTCGCAAACAGAAGTTTGGTTTAGGATTAATTGTGAACATATCAAACTTGGAATTAAAGCTGGTTTAATCAGTTAGTTCTCGCAAACGAAGGTTTGGTTTGCTGCACTTAGACTTAGAGAATTATCGCAAAGGAATTTGGTTAATTCTATATCCGTGTTTGAGTTCTAGAACAGTTATTGATTAGATCTAGATAGATTGATTGCTTGCGTTCCTGATTTCATGAGAACTCATGAAACCTAACGCTTCGCCCTCTTGCTTACAAACTCACTTGATTTGCTTTGTTATTTCGTTTACTGTTTTCACACCTGCTTCGCTTGATTAAATCTGAACTACTAATAATCTATTGTGTGACTGAGAGTCCTTGTGGGATTCGATACCCTATATACTACGATTGCATTAACTGTGCACTTGCAGTAGAATAGGGATAAAACTACACCTATCAAGTTTTTGGCGCCGTTGTCGGGGACTCTTTGAGTTCACCAATAGATTTAGTACTAGGATTTAGACTAAGCATTCTTTTAAATTTTCTTGTTTACTCACGTTTTTGATTTTTGGGATTGCAGGGATTCGCACTGCATCGATCGTTGCTACCTTGCATCGATCGACACAAGGCGAGAACAGCGATGCCAAGATCTGAGACGTTCAATAAGTTCCACTCTATGGAGCCTGTGATTTTGATTCGCGGTGAAAACGGCGTTCTACGAGACCAAGAGGGTCATATATGCAACGCAAAAGGTCAGAAACTAGATGGGGAAGGAAACCCCATCTTGCCAGATTACCATGTATTTATTGGGCAAGTAGCTGAGATGAGAAATAAGATAGATGACATCCACAACGTCCTACTGAGGGAAAGACAGTTCCGAGCACATGCAGAAACTGAAGGATTTGCAGAGGTAAACCATATGGCTGGAGCTGATTTTATGGACATACATTTGGACATCAGCAGAGACAAGGTTCTAGGCATGCTCAAGGATCAAGGGATTTTGGTTATACACCCTGCCTAGCATCTCCTGTACCTGCACAGAGGAGCAGGTTAGAGATCATGATAGAGCAGTCCATTGCAGGACAACAACAGACCACATCATCTTTCAGCTCGAAGCTTGAGAGCTTGTACACCAATCTGAATGAGAAATTTGAGTCCTTGAACACTCATATGAAGTTGCTAGATACACAGATGGATCAGATTTCAAGTCCTACCACGAGGAGGGATACCCAGAAAACCCATGTAGTTGACACTCCTATTCAGACTAACCACAGGATGGATCATGAACCATATCTAGCAGTTAAAGCTATGGAATTTGTGGAAAACAAAGAGGAGTCTAACATTTAATTCCCTGAGTTTGAGAGCTTCGACGGACCTGATTCAACAGAGATTGACATGGATCTTTTGGCTTGGATAGCTCAGACTGATACTGGACCAGGTCAAGAGGAGAAATTTGAGTTTGAGATTGTTGGATTAGACCAGGAAGCGGATGGACCCGAGACTGTGGTTGAAACTCGAGCTAAGACAACCGCGTCGATCGTTGCACCACATGCACCGATCGTTGCACCCCGTAAAGGACCAGTTTCACTTACACCTCGTGGAGTTACTAGGGAAAGAATTTACAAACCTCCAATACCATTTCCAAAAGCTCCTGTAAGGTCTAAAGATGTTGTTCCGTGCACAATAGTGGTTGATAAGAAGATGGTGATCCCACAGGAGTCTACTCTAACATCTTCAAAATCTAAGGCTACTCATAAGCAGAAGGCTCCGAACATTGAATCTCTGCCAAAGGTAAAGCGTAAATCCTCTAAGTTTAAACCTCCTGACTCGACTGTTTTGAATGCAGGAAAAAGCTTTAAACCACCCAAGTGTCGATCCCACCCTACATTCCTTCCTACGTTCCTTGGACGACATCATGCTGCTACTGCTTACACACCACCATGGATGATAAGGCATTCACAGAGACACTCAAAGTCTCTGCTGAAACCTCCATGAGTCTGACCTCTTTCCAAAAGTCAAGCTAATGACTTAAAACAAGCGCTGAGTGGGAGGCAACCCACTGCTAGGTTTAATTATTTTTCCTTTTCATTTTTGGTGTTTTTCTTAGGATTTCACGTTTTTATTTGTCTTTGCTAGTTTTTAGATACAGAACACAAAGTCTGGAGATGTGTGACGATCGTTGCTCACTTGTGCAACGGTCGTTGCAGTTGGGTTAAATCGAAAATTAAGGTATGTCGCGCTAAACCGGAATCAATCTGGTTCAACCAGCATCGATCGTTGCTACTATGCAACGATCGTTGCACCCACGACCAAGGTAAGTTACCTTAAACCCTTCTTCTCCTCTTTCTTCTCCATTTTCTCACCGCCGATAACACCGAGAGCCTCCACCTAAAATCACCATTTCTTCATCGATTTCTTTGATTCAAAGCACTATTTCACTTATTTTTACGTCCCCAATCTATTTCTCCTACCCATTTCTCACGAAATCAAGGTAATGTACTTCTATTTGATGATTTTCGGATTTCACTTTTAGGGTTTTAGAAATTGGAAATTTTGATCAAAATTGATGAATGCATGTTAAAATGATTATGCTTTAGGTTGTTTAGTGATGGATTGTTGTCGATTTTGCGGTTGATTTCACGATTTTGGAACGATTTTGTTGACTGTTGTTGGCGGCCAGAATCGCTCAGCAACGATCGTTGCGCTTGTGCAACGGTCGTTGCTAGACGATTCTGGGGAAATGTTCGAATACACGAAATCGCCTTGCAACGATCGCTGCCTTAGTGCAACGGTCGTTGCATGACGATTTCACAGAGAGTTTGCCGTAACTAATTTGCTTAAATTTCTGTTTTGCAGATGGCAACTCAAGATCAACCCCGCAAGCGCAGAGCAACAGCCGCAAGCGCCTCACGACAGTACATTCCGCCACCAGAGTGGCTACACAGGGATTCTGATCCTCCAGAGCCATATCAGTTGGTTCATGCGACCATTGGGCCACCATGGCCAAGAGCAGATAAGGCTCGGATTCAGACTGATCGCAACTGGGGCAAGGGTATCAAGAAGATGCTCACTACGTCTGATTTCACAGAGAGGCCGCTACACGAGTACTGGGACGAGTACGATACACTGCTGTATAACGGTTGGTGTGGCATGGAGATAGCGCCAACCAAGTTCGCGGACTACTCGACTTGTCATGGTCTCGGCATAGACAGACAGGTTATGGAGCTGTGCAGAGGCATTGGTCTGGGGACAATGCCGATGCAGCCTTACGATCTATACCCAGAGCTGGTGAGGCAGCTTCTTGCCACATGCAGGGTTGTATACCCAAACCCGGAGAGCAGGAATGCTCAGGGAGGCACTTTTACTTTCATGTTTCTTAGCGCCAGGTATCGAGTGCCCCTTCTCGATATCTGCAGGATCTATGGGTTTAGCATTGAGCAGCCACGCACCGATATGTCCCTTCCATGGGAACCAGCAGAGGCTGCGCAGTTTTGGCAATACATTGGTGGTGGACGGTATCACTCACGGACTACACCAGTGATTCAGGTCAGGCATCCGGCCCTCAGGTATGTCTTGCGTATATTGGGACGCACTCTATTGTGCAAGCATGAGGCCAACAAGATGCGCAAGAACGAGTTGGAGATTCTATTCAGAGGACTGAGGGAGCAGTTCAGGGGTACCGATGTGAGAGACCCAGCTAAGAAAGTCAACCTGGGAGCCTTATTTGCCCATCATCTTTGCGAGCTGCAGAAGAAGCCTTATGACGGCGTGCGCAAGGAGACAGTAGGGAGTCTTCTTACTCCTATTTTCAGATACTGCAGGATCCCTATGGGGGATACAGAGTGCGATACTGAGAGAGAGTTCCTGGATCTCAGTCACTTGCAAAGTGCTACGTGGCTGAAGGAGGGGCGAGTGTGGGTTTACTTCGACCCTGAGGATACACAGTATGGTATTGATCTTCCTGCTGCTAGGTTGACTCAGATTGATACCATTGATGCTTTGAGTTTCCGCCCTCCTGCCAGAGCTCGACGCGCAGTGCCTACTATGGCTCATCCGCTGGGAAAGCCTTCTACAAGAGCTTCGTCTTCCTCTACACCCGTGCCTGCTGCTGATATGGGTCCTTATCCTGAGATGACAGTGCCCTACGGTAGTATGTCTGAGGCTGAGTGGAGAGAGCGTAGTGATGGGATATGGAAGACCATCTGGGAGTGGATGCGAGGCTGCACTTGCAGGAGACAACTACAGGTTCACCAGCCCGTCCCAGGACCTTCTCGACGCAGACGACGATCTCCGACTCCTACTTCTTCGAGCGGTACTGATCGCATAGCTGAGGCAGCCAGTGATGATGAGCGGTATGGTGGGATAGATGATGTGAGCGAGTGAGATTGATCTCCATTTTCAGACTTTCGGTTCTATACTTTTTATCCTTTTCTTATTTCTCTTTGCACTTTTTCCTTTTGATTTTTAGGATGCTTTTGTTTTTGGATGATATGTTTGATATGCTACGTTATTTGCTTCGATTTTACTCTGTTTTCAGTGTTTCTAGCTTGCAGGATTCGAAATTTGATAGATTCCAATGGACTAACCTGCTAACTTGCTGACTGATTTGCTATATGCATTGCAACGATCGTTGCTCATAGCAACGATCGACACTCAACGAAAAATCGCCTAGCAACGATCGATGCACTATGCAACGATCGGTGCTTGCGCGACAGAGGTAAAATACGACAGAACTCAAACAAACCATTAACAAATTTTTTATTTTTACCGATCCTTCGCTGGACACTACTGGGGACAGTGTGTCTTAAGTGTGGGAGAGGAGCTACTGACTTATATCTTTCTGTTTTCTTAAGAGTCAGTCCATTTTTCAAAAAAAAAAATTTGTTTTATTGGGTCAAAAATTGTTTAAGTAAGAAACTGTGAATTTTTGAGAAGATTTATAGCACTTGCGAGAACTTAAGTAACCATTGGGATGATGTTGCAGGATCTATCTCTGACCATTAGAAAACCCAGACACGGATCAACCTACTGGGAACACCCACATCGCTTCAGGTATCAGAGGATCCTTTTACTGATTTCAATTTAATACTGACTTAGATTTCTCACCTAAGGGCTTGGTATACTCTGTGTCGGATTCCCTGTTAGTTCTGACACAGCCTGTCAACCTATCCTATTTAGTTCCCTTCTACCCTTCTATAAAGTAAAAAAAAAAAAAAGATAATAAACTTAGGATGAGTTAGTAACTCCGAAGTGGTCACAGGAGTGGTAGAGACCCCTATTATCTCCTGTGCTATCCATGGAATGTGTCCAAAGTACACCCCATAACGGGAAGAACACTGATAAAAAAAAAATGATACCCAATGTGGGAAAAAACAGTTGTTAAAGAAGGGAAAAGAGAAGAAAGGGACTAGAGAAAGATAGTATGGTGGTCTAGAGCTGATAAGGTAAGAATCCATGTGCCCTTTGATCGATACTCCTTAGGTGAGACCGCACTTAAATACTTGCAGAAGTCAGTAGGGAGAATTTGAATGCTTGAATGTGATTGTGGAGTTTACCTAGGACAGTTGCTAAGTGTGGGGGAAGTACATGTTGGTCTTTATATCCTGTGATTGATTCTTTCAGTGGTTTACTAAGGGGAATCTGAGTATTGTAGCTTCTAAGATGAAATGAGTTTCTGAAGAGTTTTCAAACCTCTTCACCTAGCTTTAGTTCTATGTTTTCCTTGAGGGCAAGCAAAGGCTAAGTGAGGGGGAGTTGATATATCATGGTTTTTACTAGTTTTAGACCATGATATAAATGTGTTTTAGTGTCTTTTTGTGTTCTTTTAGAGTCTTTTACAGGTATAATCAGGTTTGGAGCATATTTGGTGATTATGGCACTTTCTGGAGCTAATTAAAGTATTTGGCCGAGAGATAGACTTCACTGTCGATATTTCAGAGATGCAACGATCGACACACTAGTGGCATCGATCGTTGCACGTGCGAGATGGGCCAAACGACGGTTTAATGAAGAAAAATGAAATTGCAGTTCTGCCCAGAAGTTCCTGATATTCACAAAGAAGCCCCCAAAACGTGTTTTAGGATATAAATAGAGTTTTAAAGCCATCGTTTAGGCTACGCTTTTACAAGCTTTTCTTACGTTAAGTTTTACTCAGAGAGAGTTGAGGGGCTGATCCTGATCTCGAAAGAGACTTGATTTTGAACCCCAGTTCTTATTTGATTATATGATATTTGGTTTTCTACTTATGATATTTTCTGTCTCGATGAATATGTCTGAGTAGTTTACCTGTTAGGTTGAAGGATTCTCATTAGGGATTTCAGAGAACTATAGTTTAAATTAATCTGTAGAGATTCATATCTGCTAGTTCTTTATCTAAGTTGTTCTTAATGCTTAATCTGAAGTAGCTAATCAGAATTATGATGTTAGGTTGATTAATACAGCGGAAGTTGGTTAATTTAACTAGAAAGAACCTAGATAAGCAATTAAACTATTCGCAAACGGAAGTTTGGTTTAGGATTAATTGTGAACATATCAAACTTGGAATTAAAGCTGGTTTAATCAGTTAGTTCTCGCAAACGAAAGTTTGGTTTGCTGCACTTAGACTTAGAGAATTATCGCAAAGGAATTTGGTTAATTCTATATCCGTGTTTGAGTTCTAGAACAGTTATTGATTAGATCTAGATAGATTGATTGCTTGCGTTCCTGATTTCCTGAGAACTCATGAAACCTAACGCTTCGCCCTCTTGCTTACAAACTCACTTGATTTGCTTTGCTATTTCATTTACTGTTTTCACACCTGCTTCGCTTGATTAAATCTGAACTACTAATAATCTATTGCATTAACTGTGCACTTGCAGTAGAATAGGGATAAAACTACACCTATCAAGTTTTTGGCGCCGTTGCCGGGGACTCTTTGAGTTCACCAATAGATTTAGTACTAGGATTTAGACTAAGCATTCTTTTAAATTTTCTTGTTTACTCACGTTTTTAATTTTTGGGATTACAGGGATTCGCACTGCATCGATCGTTGCTACCTTGCATCGATCGACACAAGGCGAGAACAGCGATGCCAAGATCTGAGACGTTCAATAAGTTCCACTCTATGGAGCCTGTGATTCTGATTCGCGGTGAAAACGGCGTTCTACGAGACCAAGAGGGTCATATTGCAACGCAAAAGGTCAGAAACTAGATGGGGAAGGAAACCCCATCTTGCCAGATTACCATGTATTTGTTGGGCAAGTAGCTGAGATGAGAAATAAGATAGATGACATCCACAACGTCCTACTGAGGGAAAGACAGTTCCGAGCGCATGCAGAAACTGAAGGATTTGCAGAGGTAAACCATATGGCTGGAGCTGATTTTTATGGACATACATTTGGAAATCAGCAGAGACAAGGTTCTAGGCATGCTCAAGGATCAAGGGATTTTGGTTATACACCCTGCCTAGCATCTCCTGTACCTGCACAGAGGAGCAGGTTAGAGATCATGATAGAGCAGTCCATTCCAGGACAACAACAGACCACATCATCTTTCAGCTCGAAGCTTGAGAGCTTGTACACCAATCTGAATGAGAAATTTGAGTCCTTGAACACTCATAAGAAGTTGCTAGATACACAGATGGATCAGATTTCAAGTCCTACCACGAGGAGGGATACCCAGAAAACCCATGTAGTTGACACTCCTATTCAGACTAACCACAGGATGGATCATGAACCATATCTAGCAGTTAAAGCTATGGAATTTGTGGAAAACAAAGAGGAGTCTAACATTTAATTCCCTGAGTTTGAGAGCTTCGACGGACCTGATTCAACAGAGATTGGCATGGATCTTTTGGCTTGGATAGCTCAGACTGATACTGGACCAGGTCAAGAGGAGAAATTTGAGTTTGAGATTGTTGGAATAGACCAGGAAGCGGATGGACCCGAGACTGTGGTTGAAACTCGAGCTAAGACAACCGCGTCGATCGTTGCACCACATGCACCGATCGTTGCACCCCGTAAAGGACCAGTTTCACTTACACCTCGTGGAGTTACTAGGGAAAGAATTTACAAACCTCCAATACCATTTCCAAAAGCTCCTGTAAGGTCTAAAGATGTTGTTCCGTGCACAATAGTGGTTGATAAGAAGATGGTGATCCCACAGGAGTCTACTCTAACATCTTCAAAATCTAAGGCTACTCATAAGCAGAAGGCTCCGAACATTGAATCTCTGCCAAAGGTAAAGCGTAAATCCTCTAAGTTTAAACCTCCTGACTCGACTGTTTTGAATGCAGGAAAAAGCTTTAAACCACCCAAGTGTCGATCCCACCCTACATTCCTTCCTACGTTCCTTGGACGACATCATGCTGCTACTGCTTACACACCACCATGGATGATAAGGCATTCACAGAGACACTCAAAGTCTCTGCTGAAACCTCCATGAGTCTGACCTCTTTCCAAAAGTCAAGCTAATGACTTAAAACAAGCGCTGAGTGGGAGGCAACCCACTGCTAGGTTTAATTATTTTTCCTTTTCATTTTTGGTGTTTTTCTTAGGATTTCACGTTTTTATTTGTCTTTGCTAGTTTTTAGATACAGAACACAAAGTCTGGAGATGTGTGACGATCGTTGCTCACTTGTGCAACGGTCGTTGCAGTTGGGTTAAATCGAAAATTAAGGTATGTCGCGCTAAACCGGAATCAATCTGGTTCAACCAGCATCGATCGTTGCTACTATGCAACGATCGTTGCTACTATGCAACGATCGTTGCACCCACGACCAAGGTAAGTTACCTTAAACCCTTCTTCTCCTCTTTCTTCTCCATTTTCTCACCGCCGATAACACCGAGAGCCTCCACCTAAAATCACCATTTCTTCATCGATTTCTTTGATTCAAAGCACTATTTCACTTATTTTTACGTCCCCAATCTATTTCTCCTACCCATTTCTCACGAAATCAAGGTAATGTACTTCTATTTGATGATTTTCGGATTTCACTTTTAGGGTTTTAGAAATTGGAAATATTGATCAAAATTGATGAATGCATGTTAAAATGATTATGCTTTAGGTTGTTTAGTGATGGATTGTTGTCGATTTTGCGGTTGATTTCACGATTTTGGAACGATTTTGTTGACTGTTGATTGCGGCCAGAATCGCTCAGCAACGATCGTTGCGCTTGTGCAACGGTCGTTGCTAGACGATTCTGGGGAAATGTTCGAATACACGAAATCGCCTTGCAACGATCGCTGCCTTAGTGCAACGGTCGTTGCATGACGATTTCACAGAGAGTTTGCCGTAACTAATTTGCTTAAATTTCTGTTTTGCAGATGGCAACTCAAGATCAACCCCGCAAGCGCAGAGCAACAGCCGCAAGCGCCTCACGACAGTACATTCCGCCACCAGAGTGGCTACACAGGGATTCTGATCCTCCAGAGCCATATCAGTTGGTTCATGCGACCATTGGGCCACCATGGCCAAGAGCAGATAAGGCTCGGATTCAGACTGATCGCAACTGGGGCAAGGGTATCAAGAAGATGCTCACTACGTCTGATTTCACAGAGAGGCCGCTACACGAGTACTGGGACGAGTACGATACACTGCTGTATAACGGTTGGTGTGGCATGGAGATAGCGCCAACCAAGTTCGCGGACTACTCGACTTGTCATGGTCTCGGCATAGACAGACAGGTTATGGAGCTGTGCAGAGGCATTGGTCTGGGGACAATGCCGATGCAGCCTTACGATCTATACCCAGAGATGGTGAGGCAGCTTCTTGCCACATGCAGGGTTTTATACCCGAACCCGGAGAGCAGGAATGCTCAGGGAGGCACTTTTACTTTCATGTTTCTTGGCGCCAGGTATCGAGTGCCCCTTCTCGATATCTGCAGGATCTATGGGTTTAGCATTGAGCAGCCACGCACCGATATGTCCCTTCCATGGGAACCAGCAGAGGCTGCGCAGTTTTGGCAGTACATTGGTGGTGGACGGTATCACTCACGGACTACACCAGTGATTCAGGTCAGGCATCCGGCCCTCAGGTATGTCTTGCGTATATTGGGACGCACTCTATTGTGCAAGCATGAGGCCAACAAGATGCGCAAGAACGAGTTGGAGATTCTATTCAAAGGACTGAGGGAGCAGTTCAGGGGTACCGATGTGAGAGACCCAGCTAAGAAAGTCAACCTGGGAGCCTTATTTTCCCATCATCTTTGCGAGCTGCAGAAGAAGCCTTATGACGGCGTGCGCAAGGAGACAGTAGGGAGTCTTCTTACTCCTATTTTCAGATACTGCAGGATCCCTATGGGGGATACAGAGTGCGATACTGAGAGAGAGTTCCTGGATCTCAGTCACTTGCAGAGTGCTACGTGGCTGAAAGAGGGGCGAGTGTGGGTTTACTTCGACCCTGAGGATACACAGTATGGTATTGATCTTCCTGCTGCTAGGTTGACTCAGATTGATACCATTGATGCTTTGAGTTTCCGCCCTCCTGCCAGAGCTCGACGCGCAGTGCCTACTATGGCTCATCCGCTGGGAGAGCCTTCTACAAGAGCTTCGTCTTCCTCTACACCCGCGCCTGCTGCTTATATGGGTCCTTATCCTGAGATGACAGTGCCCTACGGTAGTATGTCTGAGGCTGAGTGGAGAGAGCGTAGTGATGGGATATGGAAGACCATCTGGGAGTGGATGCGAGGCTGCACTTGCAGGAGACAACCACAGGTTCACCAGCCCGTCCCAGGACCTTCTCGACGCAGACGACGATCTCCGACTCCTACTTCTTTGAGCGGTACTGATCGCATAGCTGAGGCAGCCAGTGATGATGAGCGGTATGGTGGGATAGATGATGTGAGCGAGTGAGATTGATCTCCATTTTCAGACTTTCGGTTCTGTACTTTTTATCCTTTTCTTATTTCTCTTTGCACTTTTTCCTTTTGATTTTTAGGATGCTTTTGTTTTTGGATGATATGTTTGATATGCTACGTTATTTGCTTCGATTTTACTCTGTTTTCAGTGTTTCTAGCTTGCAGGATTCGAAATTTGATAGATTCCAATGGACTAACCTGCTAACTTGCTGACTGATTTGCTATACGCATTGCAACGATCGTTGCTGCTATGAGCAACGATCGACACTCAACGAAAAATCGCCTAGCAACGATCGATGCACTATGCAACGATCGGTGCTTGCGCGACAGAGGTAAAATACGATAGAACTCAAACAAACCATTAACAAATTTTTTATTTTTACTGATCCTTCGCTTGACACTACTGGGGACAGTGTGTCTTAAGTGTGGGAGAGGAGCTACTGACTTATATCTTTCTGTTTTCTTAAGAGTCAGTCCATTTTTCAAAAAAAGATTTTGTTTTATTGAGTCAAAAATTGTTTAAGTAAGAAACTGTGAATTTTTGAGAAGATTTATAGCACTTGCGAGAACTTAAGTAACCATTGGGATGAAGTTGCAGGATCTATCTCTGACCATTAGAAAACCCAGACACGGATCAACCTACTGGGAACACCCACATCGCTTCAGGTATCAGAGGATCCTTTTACTGATTTCAAATTAATACTGACTTAGATTTCTCACCTAAGGGCTTGGTATACTCTGTGTCGGATTCCCTGTTAGTTCTGACACAACCTGTCAACCTATCCTATTTAGTTCCCTTCTACCCTTCTATAAAGTAAAAAAAAAAAGATAATAAACTGAGGATGAGTTAGTAACTCCGAAGTGGTCACAGGAGTGGTAGAGACCCCTATTATCTCCTGTGCTATCCATGGAATGTGTCCAAAGTACACCCCATAACGGGAAGAACACTGATAAAAAAAAAAAAATGATACCCAATGTGGGAAAAAACAGTTGTTAAAGAAGGGAAAAGAGAAGAAAGGGACTAGAGAAAGATAGTATGGTGGTCTAGAGCTGATAAGGTAAGAATCCATGTGCCCTTTGATCGATACTCCTTAGGTGAGACCGCACTTAAATACTTGCAGAAGTCAGTAGGGAGAATTTGAATGCTTGAATGTGATTGTGGAGTTTACCTAGGACAGTTGCTAAGTGTGGGGGAAGTACATGTTGGTCTTTATATCCTGTGATTGATTCTTTCAGTGGTTTACTAAGGGGAATCTGAGTATTGTAGCTTCTAAGATGAAATGAGTTTCTGAAGAGTTTTCAAACCTCTTCACCTAGCTTTAGTTCTATGTTTTCCTTGAGGGCAAGCAAAGGCTAAGTGAGGGGGAGTTGATATATCATGGTTTTTACTAGTTTTAGACCATGATATAAGTGTGTTTTAGTGTCTTTTTGTGTTCTTTTAGAGTCTTTTACAGGTATAATCAGGTTTGGAGCATATTTGGTGATTATGGCACTTTCTGGAGCTAATTAAAGTATTTGGCCGAGAGATAGACTTCACTGTCGATATTTCAGAGATGCAACGATCGACACACTAGTGGCATCGATCGTTGCACGTGCGAGATGGGCCAAACGACGGTTTAATGAAGAATAATGAAATTGCAGTTCTGCCCAGAAGTTCCTGATATTCACAAAGAAGCCCCAAAACGTGTTTTAGGTTATAAATAGAGTTTTAAAGCCATCGTTTAGGCTACGCTTTTACAAGCTTTTCTTACGTTAAGTTTTACTCAGAGAAAGTTGAGGGGCTGATCCTGATCTCGAAAGAGACTTGATTTTGAACCCCAGTTCTTATTTGATTATATGATATTTGGTTTTCTACTTATGATATTTTCTGTCTCGATGAATATGTCTGAGTAGTTTACCTGTTAGGTTGAAGGATTCTCATTAGGGATTTCAGAGAACTATAGTTTAAATTAATCTGTAGAGATTCATATCTGCTAGTTCTTTATCTAAGTTGTTCTTAATGCTTAATCTGAAGTAGCTAATCAGAATTATGATGTTAGGTTGATTAATACAGCGGAAGTTGGTTAATTTAACTAGAAAGAACCTAGATAAGCAATTAAACTATTCGCAAACGGAAGTTTGGTTTAGGATTAATTGTGAACATATCAAACTTGGAATTAAAGCTGGTTTAATCTGTTAGTTCTCGCAAACGAAAGTTTGGTTTGCTGCACTTAGACTTAGAGAATTATCGCAAAGGAATTTGGTTAATTCTATATCCGTGTTTGAGTTCTAGAACAGTTATTGATTAGATCTAGATAGATTGATTGCTTGCGTTCCTGATTTCCTGAGAACTCCTGAAACCTAACGCTTCGCCCTCTTGCTTACAAACTCACTTGATTTGCTTTGCTATTTCGTTTACTGTTTTCACACCTGCTTCGCTTGATTAAATCTGAACTACTAATAATCTATTGTGTGACTGAGAGTCCTTGAGGGATTCGATACCTTATATACTACGATTGCATTAACTGTGCACTTGCAGTAGAATAGGGATAAAACTACACCTATCAGTGCACTTGAGCTAAAATTCAATATTCAACGGTGAAGTGACATCAGAGAAGAAACTGGTCCAAACATAAGTCAAATGGCACGAGATAACAAAATTTAGCTCATCATACCCCAAGAAAGACCATACCGACCGAAGAAAAGCTAGTTAATGAGTTCAGCCTCTTACGCTAGAGTCACACTCCCACCTAGTACACCCACTATAATTCTAACTTATTGAAAGGTCCAGGCACTGAAGACAACATGAAGAACACACCAAGGAAGCAAGATGGCCCGAGAGAAGAGTATGGACCCGAGAGAGACCAAGTTGGGCAAGAAGAATAGGAGGAGCTGGAGGAAGAGGAAGAGCTTGAAGATGGAAATTATTCTGATCTAGAAGACACCAAGGAAGACTGATAAAACAATCTCAAGGCCCAGAACAAACCAGAAGCCAATGCCACGTCAAGTGCTCCATATGCCTCGGTTTAAATCTATATACAAGCAAAGTAAGTTATATACTTTATTAACTCTTCTTGCAGGTTATACCAGCAGCAAGAATGCCTACGTGCATAGCCAAATTACCTCATCATCATTAGTTTTAGTTTCGCTCATGCTTTCCTTATTTGGTTTAATGAAAACTATGCTTGTAGTTTTTTTCTTTCTTTTGTAATTTGCTTTCGAGTGTCATGTTGGTTTTGAGTCTTTTTCCATTCTTTTGAGTCAAACTCTAAAAGGTTCAAGCTGATGAGCTACTAATAAAGCCCCCATGCAGTTTTGTAGTTTGAAATTTTTACACTGAAATCAATAAACGCAGTTCTTGTCAGAAGAAGTCTAACAGAAACTTATCCTTCAACCTTTGCTATTGCTTGTGTGTGTGATTTATATTAGTAAGTGTTCTTGCACTGTATCAGAGACTTCACATCCTTTTGTGTCGTGTATTCACTCCATCATCTATCCATTCAAATCCATCGCACACAAAAGAAGCGACCATGATATATCATGGTTTTTACCAGTTTTATGCCATGATATAATTATGTTTTAGTGTTCTTTTGTGTTCTTTTAGAGTCTTTTACAGGTGTAATCAGGTTTGGAGCAGAATTGGAGATATTGAAGCATTTTGGGGATTTTTGGAGTGTTTGGCCGAGAGATTGAGCTCACTGTCCAATTTTGAGATCATGCATCGATCGACACACCTTTGGTGTAGATCGACACACTAGCGTTTTGGGCCGATACGGCGGTTTAACGAAGAAAGAAGATTTTGCACTTTGGCCCAGAAGTTTCCAGTATTTACAAAGAAGCCCCAGCCGAGATTATGCCTATATAATTAGGATTTTAGTGTTTATTTTAGATACGCTTTCATACTTAGAGCTAAGAGATTTTTAGAGATTTTGGGGCTGATCTAATCCTGTACTTCATCTATTTTGGAGAAGATTTCGAACCCCTTTATCTATTTAATTTCTTATATGCAATCTATTAATTCTATGATTTATGTTCCATTGATCATGTCTGAGTAGATTCATAGTTAGGTTTAGGGTTTCTCATTAAGGATTTCATTACTTGCTAGACTTGTTTAATTCAGTTAAGGATTCACATGAATAGAATGTTCTTCGATCTAAATTGAGTTTAATGCTAGTTCTAACCTGATCAATTAGAATCTAGATCTTAGGTTGCTAAATACGACACGAGAGTGTGGTTTAGAATCTGAACTATTTAGGTTGAGCAATTAAACTTCTCGCAAAGGAATTTGGTTTAGTTTAATTGTGAACATATCGAACTTAAAATTAATGATGGTTTAATCTGTTAGTAATTGCAAAGGAATTTGGATTACTGCACTTAGACTTAGAGAATTCTCGCAAAGAGATTTGGTTAATTCTATATCCGTGATTTGAGTTCTAGAACTGTGCTTAATTAGATCCTGACTGATTGATTTGTCTGCTTGTCTGATTTCCTGAGAACGCCCTAGACTTAGCGCCTTTAATTAACTGCTTTCACCACCAACAATCTGCTACTTGTTTACTTTCTTGCTTTGCTATTTAGTTTACTACAATTTGCTTTCTTCTTAGTTTAAATTCCTACGGTTCTTTATCTATCGAGACCAGAGTCTATGTGGATTCGATACCCTATATACTACAATCACTTAATTGTGCACTTGCAGTAGAATAGGATTAAAACGTGACCCAATCAAGTTTTTGGCGCCGTTGCCGGGGACTCTTAGAGTCTTCGATAGGATCGAACTTAGGGTTTTTACTAGGATTTTTTATTTTTGTTTCGTTTTGTTTTGTTTTTATTTTAAGGTACTAATTTTTCTCTGTTTTCTCTCTGTCGCAGGTACCGATTTCGCTTTGCGTCGATCGTTGCACCTTTGTGTCGATCGTCACTAGGCGATTCTGAGATTGAATCGATCGTTGCACTGATAGCATCGACCATTGCTTGACGATTACAGACAGTTTATGCAGACGCGTGAAACTCGAAGTAATCAGAACATGAACCTCGTTAATCTCGGACTTGAAGAACTTGGACGTCTACAGAGGACTAACAGAAGAGAAAGAAGAGCAAGGATGGTGGTACAGAAGTTAATCATTATGCCTGATGCTCAAGGTACCCTGAGGGACCGAGACAACAATCCGTACAATGCTGCTGGGCATCGGATTGACGCTGAAGGGAATGTAATCCCTGATCCTCCTGAGCAACCGCAATAGGATCAGAACCAAGGCCAAAGACAGGCCCAAGGTAGAGAGATGGTTGTCCATGAGAGGACTTTAGCTGACTACAACTGACCGGATGAGTTTCATTCAAACCGGCCAGCTCTTGTGATGCCTGGTTTTGAGAGGAATGATTTTGAGATCAAAACCATCTACTACTCGCTGATGAGACAGAATGCCTTCCATGGTCATCCCACGGAGCAGCCTATGGATCACATTGATCAGTTTGAGGACCTAATCAATGGCATGAAGTATGATGGAGTCTGCCAGGATTATCTGTTCCTTAAGCTCTTTCCATACAGTCTCGCTGGAGACGCTGCTGCATGGCTGAAGCAACTGCCACCTGGGCAGTTTGATACTTGGGCAGCCCTGAAGAGTGAGTTCCTGCGTCACTTCTATGATGATGCGCGTTCCGATCAGTCCAGACAGGACATACTCACATTTTCCCAAGGACCTGTGGAGCCTCTTAAGACTGCATGGATGAGATTCAAGAAGTACCAGCGTGACTGCCCACACCATGGATTCACTGAGGTAACATTGCTAGGTATCTTCTTCAGAGGCATAGATCTTCCATATCAGTCTGCGCTGGATAACTCCAGTAATGCAAACTTCAACACCAGGACTCCTGCACAAGCTAAGCAGTTGATTGAGAACTTAGTGAGCAGCAACAGTTGCAAGACTATGGATGAGAGGAGGAAGAAATCTGGTGGAAGTGTAGAGAATTCAGAGATGGCTGAATTTAGATCTAAGCTGGACACAATTTGCAATCTCCTGGCTGGTAAGAAGGCTGTCCACTTTGCCCAAGATGTTGAGGAAATTCAGACTGAGGAGGACACTCAGGAAGAAGATGTGAATTACATTGGAGGATCTGGTTTCCAAGGTAACAGATTTGGTAATCAGCAGGGAAACAGGTTCTTCAATGGAGGACAAAAGAGTGCCTTCACAGGCAATCAGAACTCAGCTGGTTTTGGACAGACTAGTGGTTTTCAGAAACATTTTGGACAAGGTACTCAGAGAACCTATGGATCTTCATCTTATCAGAATCCTCCTGCAGCCACTGATCATGGAAGTAAGTTGGAGGCAATGATGAAACAGCTGCTGGAGAGTCAGACTAAGAGTGCTGCAGACTTCGACAAGAAGATAGATACAGTCTATGAGGAGCTGAATGGGAAATATTGAATACCTAAGCGCACATATGAAGGAGCTTGATGCTAAGGTTGCAAGAACTGCTGGATATGCTCAGAGGGAAGATGGATATCTCCCAGGGCGAATTGATGCTAATCCCAAGTACCAATGCAATGCAGTGACATTGATAAGTGGTAAGGAGTTGTTACCTGGCCAGAAAAGGCAGTTAAGTGTTGAGGAACTCGTGGAAATTGAAGAATTGGAAGATGGGATACGTGACATTCGCAATGCATCGATCGACGCCACCAAGCAACGGTCGATGCAAAGCGATAACGAAGAAACTGTCGTAGCGAAGTCACCCAGCAACGATCGACACAACTCCAGTGACGGTCGATGCAAGGCGACTGCAGAGAGCTCAAAACCAGAGAAACCGAAACAGTCGACCGAGAGGGTTTACAAGCCTAAGGTACCTTATCACAAGAATCCCAGAAAGGCTAAAAACGATAGGCAGTATGCCAAATGCAAGGAGTTCATTAAAAAGGTGAAAGTTGAAGTGCCTTTGATTGACTCCATGGAAACCTCTCCAGTGATGATGAGATGTCTTAAGGATATGATTGCTGGGAAGTGGTCTGATGAGGAGAGTGTAATGATGATCAATGAGGTGTGTAGTGCAGTGATTCAGGGCAGAATTCCTGAGAAGTTAAAAGATCCAGGAAGCTTTGTACTAGATTGTGCTATCTACAGGGAGAGATTTGAAAGGTCTCTATGTGATCTTGGTTCCAGTGTGAATCTTATGCCTTTCTCAGTTGCTAAGAGGCTCGGGATGACTGACTTTATACCCACTAGGATATCACTGGTTTTGGCAGATAGAACAATCAGGATTCCCGAAGGATTATTGGAGGATGTGCCCATAATGATTGGCCAATGTGTGATTCCTACTGACTTTGTGGTTCTGCAGTATGGAGAGGAACCAAATGATCCACTAATTTTAGGCATGCCTTTCTTAGCTACAGCTGGTGCGATGATTGACTGTCAAGGAGGTAGAATAGTTCTAAATGTGGGTGATCTGAAGATGAGTTTTGATATGGACAAGCTGGCAAAGAGACCAACCATCGACGGACAGAACTTCTATGTTGACACACTAGGTGATTTGGCTACAAAATACTTTCACAAGTCACATGCTGAAGATCCACTAGAAAGAGCTTTACTGAGCTCTATATTGGAGTTGGAGTACCTGCAGGACGAGCCAGCAATGTGCTATGCAAGACTGATAGATTCGGTTGAAGTGGCGATGAAGGTGGAAGTGTCTGACGCGACGATGCAACGATCGACACCAACTAAGCATCGGTCATTGCAAGTCGACAGAGACTGGGCCGAGGATAAAGCTCCGAAAATAGGGCTGAAACAACTTCCATCCGGGCTAATTACGCATTTCTTGGACCGAATTCAACTTATCCAGTGATTGTCAATGCTAGTCTAAACAACGCAGAGCTCACTTTACTGCTAAGAAAGCTGCGCAAGCATCGCAAAGCTCTTGGCTATTCTCTTGATGACATTTCAGGTATCTCACCAGAGTTGTGCATGCATCGGATACATCTTGAGGATGAGTCTAAGACATCTGTTGAGCATCAGAGAAGGCTTAATCCTAATCTACAAGAAGTGGTTAAGAAGGAGATTATGAAACTCCTGGATGCTGGGATTATCTATCCTATTTCAGACAGTGATTGGGCGAGTCCAGTCCATGTAGTGCCTAAGAACGGTGGAGTTACAGTTGTGAAGAATGAAAAAAATGAGTTGATCCCCACTAGGACTGTAACGGGACACAGGATGTGCATAGATTACATGAAGCTTAATGCTGCAACCAGGAAGGATCACTATCCCTTGCCTTTTATTGATCAGATGCTGGAGAGGTTTGCTAATCATCCTTACTACTGCTTCCTCGATGGATACTCAGGTTTCTTTCAGATTCCTATCCACCCAGAAGATCAGGGAAAGACCACTTTCACTTGTCCATATGGCACATTTGCTTACCGTAGGATGCCTTTTGGACTCTGTAATGCTCCTGCCACCTTCCAGAGATGCATGATGTCCATATTCACTGATATGATTGAGGACTTTATGGAGGTATTCATGGATGACTTCTCAGTCTATGGATCATCTTATAATGATTGCTTAGATAATCTGTGCAAGGTGTTGACTAGATGCGAAGAGAAGCACTTGGTCCTTAACTGGTAAAAATGCCACTTCATGGTCAGAGATGGTATTGTTTTTGGACATAAAGTATCTGAAGCAGGGATCGAAGTAGACCGCGCTAAGATTGAGGTAATGACCAACCTTCAGGCGCCTGATTCTGTTAAGTCTATAAGAAGCTTTCTCGGACATGCTGGCTTCTATAGACGGTTCATCAAAGACTTCAGTAAGATTGCTAGGCCACTAACTGGTTTGCTGTGTAAGGATACCAAATTTGAGTTCAATGCAGACTGTCATACTGCATTTGAACAAATCAAGCAAGCATTAGTGAGTGCTCCAATTGTTCAGCCACCAGATTGGGATCTACCTTTTGAGGTTATGTGTGATGCAAGTGACTTTGCTGTAGGAGCTGTTCTGGGACAAAAGAAGGACAGAAAGCTTCATGCTATCTATTATGCTAGTAGGACACTAGATGATGCGCAGAGAAACTATGCAACCACGGAGAAGGAGCTGTTGGCTGTTGTCTTTGCATTTGAGAAATTCCGCCCCTATCTTGTTGGCTCCAAGGTGATTGTTCATACTGATCATTCAGCCCTGAAGTATCTGATGCAGAAGAAGGATGCTAAGCCAAGATTGTTGAGATGGATTCTGTTGCTTCAGGAGTTTGATATTGAAGTGAGGGACAAGAAGGGAGTTGAGAATGGAGTTGCTGATCATCTTTCAAGGATGCTGGTTGAAGAAGAAGTGCCCATCAATAATTATTTGCCTGAGGAAAACGTCAATATGATTGGTACAATTTTTCAGACGGATTTGGGCAGAGAGTTGCAGAACTGTCGGGACAATCGCACAGTGTCGATCGATGCCACATTGGCAACGGTCGATACAAGTATCGGGGAAGCAACGATCGACACATGCACACGCAACAGTTGATGCATACCTGATACGAACCGAGAATCCTTAAGTATCAGAATTGGGAATTATGACTTCGAAATTGCTGCTGTAGCAATCACTGATCGACCATGGTATGCAGATATAGCTAATTACCTTGCTGCTGAGACTGAACCAGATGATTTGAAGGGTTATGCAAAGAAAAAGTTCTTTAGGGAGCTTAGAAGATACTACTGGGATGAGCCTTACCTCTATAAGCACTGTTCAGATAGTCTTTACAGGAGATGCGTTGCTGAATCAGAAGTTCCAGACATCCTTTTCCACTGTCATGGATCAGATTATGCTGGACATTTTGCTACATTCAAGACTGTGTCTAAGGTTCTGCAAGCAGGTTTCTGGTGGCCTACAATGTTTAGAGACACTCATTCTTTCATCTCTCAATGTGATGCCTGTCAGAGGAGAGGGAAAATCAGTAAGAAGCATGAGATGCCTCAGAACTTCATTCTGGAAGTTGAGGTTTTCGATTGCTGGGGCATAGATTTCATGGGTCCTTTTCCCTCATCCTATGAGAATAAGTTCATCTTAATTGCTGTGGACTATGTGTCTAAGTGGGAAGAAGCAATAGCTAGTTCAACCAATGATTCTTCGGTGGTCATTAAGCTGTTTAAGACCATCATATTCCCCAAATTTGGAGTGCCTCGTATAGTAATTAGTGATGGAGGATCTCATTTTATTAATAAGGTCTTCGAGAAGCTGCTGAAGAAGCATGGAGTTCATCACCGAGTCGCTACTCCTTATCACCCTCAGACTAGTGGACAAGTCGAGGTTTCTAACAGGCAGATTAAGGAGATCCTTGAGAAGACAGTTAGAAGGACAAGGAAAGATTGGGCAGCAAAGTTGGATGATGCATTATGGGCTTACAGGACAGCATTCAAGACACCACTTGGGACCACTCCATTCCATCTGCTATATGGAAAAGCATGTCATCTGCCAGTAGAGCTTGAACACAAAGCAGCATGGGCTGTAAAATAGATGAACTTTGATCTTAAGTCTGCTGCAGAGAGGAGATTAGTGCAGCTTAATGAGTTGGATGAGATTAGACATTTTGCTTATGAGAACTCAAAGCTGTACAAGGAGAGGACTAAGGCATATCATGACAAGAAGATTGTCTCCAGACAGTTTGAGCCTAATGATCAGGTACTTTTGTATAACTCTCGTTTGCATTTGTTTCCAGGTAAGCTGAAATCAAGGTGGTCTGGTCCTTTCACAATCAAAGAGGTGCGTCCGTATGGAGCTGTCGTTCTAACTGGCAAGGACGGTAATGAATTCACTGTGAATGGACAGAGGGTGAAACATTATTGGGCTAAGGCCGAGATTCCAGAAGGTCAGATTCTGCCTCTGGATGATGCACCCTCTACCTAAATCAGTTGAAGCGTCAAGCTATTGACGTTAAACAAGCGCTGAGTGGGAGGCAACCCACTGTTTTTGTTTTCGCATTTTAATTTTAGTATTTTTGTAGGATTTTACGTTTTGTTTCTGGTTTTGGTGAGTTTTTGTTTGCAGGTCTCGGACGAATCGCAGTGCGTCGATCGACACATCACAGTGTCGATCGTCACAACACGATCGAAATCGCATTGCAGCGATCGTTGCGGTCCTGAGCAACGATCGATCATACACGAAAAATCGCCTAGCAACGGCCGATGCACCTAGTGCAACGATCGATGCCTGAGCGACAGAAGTAAAACCCGACAGAACTCAACCAATCCTTTTAACAAATTTTTCTTTCTTTTTGCCAATCCCTCGCTTGACACTACTGGGGACAGTGTGTCTTAAGTGTGGGGGAGGTTCTACTAACTTCTTTGTTTTGTTTTCTTAGAGTCAGTTAAATTTTTAAAAATTTGTTTTATCGAGTCAAAACTTTTAAGTAAGAAACAATGATTTTTTTAGAAGATTAGCAGCACTTGCAGGAACTTAAGTAACCATAGGGATGAAACTGCAGATTATCTCTGACTATTAGAAAACCCAGATCAACCTACTAAGGACACCCACATCGCTTCAGGTATCAGAGGATCCTTTTACTGACTTCAAACTTAATGCTGACTTAGATTTCTCACCTAAGGGCTTGGTATACTTTGTGTCGGATTCCCTTGTTAGTTCTGACACAGCCTGTAAACTGTCCTATTTAGTTCCCTTCTCCCCTTCCATAAAAAAAAAAAGATAATAAACTGAGGATGAGTTAGTAACTCCGAAATGGTCATGGGAATGGTAGATACAACTTTCATATCCTGTGCATCCATGGAATGTGTCCAAGGTACACCCCTTAACGGGAAGAGCACTGATAAAAAAAATAAAATGATACCCAATGGGGAAAAATCAGAATGCTAAGGAAGGGAAAAGAGAAGAAAGGGACTAGAGAAAGATAGTATGATGGTCTAGAGCTGATAAGGTAAGAGTCCATGTGCCTTCGATCGATACTCCTTAGGTGAGACCGCACTTAAATACTTGCAGAAGTTAGTAGGGTGAATTTGAATGCAAAATGTGATTGTGGAGTTTACTTAGGACAGTTGCTAAGTGTGGGGGAAGTATATGTTGGTCTTGATGTCTGCAGGTTGATTCTTTCATGTGGTTTGCTAAGGGGAATCTGAGTGTTGCTGCTTCTAAGATGAAAAGAGTTTCTGAAGAGTTTTCAAACCTCTTCACTACATTTTAGTTCTCTGTTTTGCTTGAGGGCAAGCAAAGGCTAAGTGTGGGGGAGTTGATATATCATGGTTTTTACCGGTTTTATGCCATGATATAATTATGTTTTAGTGTTCTTTTGTGTTCTTTTAGAGTCTTTTACATGTATAATCAGGTTTGGAGCAGAATTGGAGATATTGGAGCATTTTGGGGATTTTTGGAGTGCTTGGCCGAGAGATTGAGCTCACTCTCCGATTTTGAGATCATGCATCGATCGACACACCTTTGGTGTCGATCGACACACTAGCGAGTTGGGCCGATACGGCGGTTTAATGAAGAATGAAGATTTTGCACTTTGGCCCAGAAGTTTCCAGTATTTACAAAGAAGCCCCAGCCGAGATTATGCCTATATAATTAGGATTTTGGTGTTTATTTTAGATATGCTTTCATACTTAGAGCTAAGAGATTTTTAGAGCTTTTGGGGCTGATCTAATCATGTACTTCATCTATTTTAGAGAAGATTTCGAACCCCTTTATCTATTTAATTTCTTATATGCAATCTATTAATTCTATGATTTATGTTCCATTGATCATGTCTGAGTAGATTCATAGTTAGGTTTAGGGTTTCTCATTAAGGATTTCATGACTTGCTAGACTTGTTTAATTCAGTTAAGGATTCACATGAATAGAATGTTCTTCGATCTAAATTGAGTTTAATGCTAGTTCTAACCTGATCAATTAGAATCTAGATCTTAGGTTGCTAAATACAACACGAGAGTGTGGTTTAGAATCTGAACTATTTAGGTTGAGCAATTAAACTTCTCGCAAAGGAATTTGGTTTAGTTTAATTGTGAACATATTGAACTTAAAATTAATGCTGGTTTAATCTGTTAGTAATTGCAAAGGAATTTGGATTACTGCACTTAGACTTAGAGAATTCTCGCAAAGAGATTTGGTTAATTCTATATACGTGATTTGAGTTCTAGAACTGTGCTTAATTAGATCCTGACTGATTGATTTGTCTGCTTGTCTGATTTCCTGAGAACACCCTAGACTTAGCGCCTTTAATTAACTGCTTTCACCACCAACAATCTGCTACTTGTTTACTTTCTTGCTTTGCTATTTAGTTTACTACAATTTGCTTTCTTCTTAGTTTAAATTCCTACGGTTCTTTATCTATCGAGACCAGAGTCTCTGTGGATTCGATACCCTATATACTACTTAACTGTGCACTTGCAGTAGAATAGGATTAAAACCTGACCCTATCAGACCACCATTGTGTTAAATGTCCATCTTCGCCCATCCATTTAACACAAGAAAAAGTGATCACCAACTTGTGTTCCCATCCATCTATCCTAAACTCATCATCCAATGTTATATCAACCAATTTGACCTGATGGCTAATCATACCATCACTTAACATAGCACTTTCCTACTTGCTATTTATAGAGTACAATAACATTTGGATTTCGTTATTAATTTATTTATAGTTATTTGGGTTTGAGTTGTGAATTTTAAATATTATGATTTTTTTATTAAAAAAAATGATTTCTTTGCGAATCTTGGATTCTTTAAATATTTTGGAGTTTGGATTTCCTTATAGCAATTTTATTAATTATATTTTTTTTTTTTGCCAACTGAGAAATATATATTAAGAAGAGTCAAAGTGATACATAGAGGGAGAAGCAATCCAGGAAATAACTAAATATTGATGAGAAACACAGGCGGAGTTAGCAAGATGATCAGCTACAGAATTAGCACTGCGAGAGATCCAAAGGAAACGATAGGATGGATCCGCAAGATATAAAACATCAGCAAGATAACACTGAATGTCCGTATGGCAATGAAGAGAAGGAGAAGGTGAAGAACAAGCCATCAAACATTGGAATAGCAGAGCAGCATTGCCTCAGAACGTGACATAACGATAAACGAGGCGCTTAACATGAAAAACGGCTTCACAAAGAGCAAGAGCTTCAGCTTACAAACTAGATGCAATAGGGTACACAGAAGCTGATCCACGGTCGAGGGAGGTACCTTGAGACGTATAGAGGGACCAACTGATGCCAACACATAGGGCAAAGAGAGGCGGAGCACCTCCGGGAAGGTAGATGGTACATGCGGCTTAGTCATCACAGGTAGCGAAAAGATGTGGGGAAAAACAAGTATGCTTCATTCCACGTTCTGAAATCCACAATGGATGTGTGAACAATATCCACAATGGTCCATTGTGTACCTTGGAATAGCAGCTCGTTTCTTGCCTTCCAAAGGTGCCAACCAATGAAAGAAAATAAATGAGCATGAGAGCAAGAGGACTTCTCGGAAGAAAACACTCCATGAAGGATGGAGGCAAAGGAACGATATAGATTGAGCTTATCTCGTGTAAGAGGAACATGAGACAGCTCTCAAATCTCTTGTGCAACCCTACAATGAAAAAGCAATTGAGCAATGGATTCAGAGTGCTCACCACAGAGGAAACAGTCTAAGGAAGTGCATAAGTGCCTTTTAGATAAAGCCTAAGCTACTGGTAAAGCATTGTGTAAAGCTTTCGACCAAAAAATGCTTAAGTTTAGGTGGAACTTGAAACTTCCAGATAAGATGGCTGGCCACATTCGTTTCAAAAGAGGCAACAACATGAGGGAGAGGAGATTTAACCAGCTGATGATAACCCGACTTGACAGTGTATTCACCAGAGGCCATAAAGATCGAGGAAGGGAGATCCTTGATATCCGAAAGTGGGGGACGAATCCTCATCACCAGAGACCTATCATCGGGATGAAGAAGAGTGGATACTAGTATTATTCCAAGAGGATGATACAGATGAAGGATTTGAGAGACTGTGAAAGCAGGAGGAAGGAGAGAAGGATAAGGTTTTGGCAGGGCGAGGAGGATGATCAGCCCCGGCCCAACAAAAATCAGAGCTCCATGACAAATTTTTTTTTGACCTTATATATTAGCTAAAAAAACTTTGGGCCCCTATTCCACTTTTTTATAAATATTTGTGCTTTTTTACTTTTTGTGTAGGGAACAAAAAAAATTAGCCCTTTTCAACACTAAAGAGAAAAACATTAAAAAATTTGGACCCCTTTTTCCTTAGATTTTTTTTTGTTTATGATCACATCCCCAGGCAATGGACCGGGCCTGAAGATGATCAAGCCAAGGATTGCACCATATTTGAATATCTTTGTCATTACCTATAGTCCAGCTAACGCCTTATTTGAAAAAAGAGATACCCTGCAAAATATTCCGCCACGCATGGCTAGGACGCGAACCCAAGTGGGATTCAAAAAGTGATGTCTTTCCATAGTACTTTACTTATATTTTGAATTTGGAATTTGGATCTTTTTTAAATAGTAGGAGTAAATCGCAATCTGTAAAAGGGGAAAAACGATTTATCTCTTAATTAATTATCTCCAAATAAAAATAGAAATGTAGCTGTGAATAGCCGTATAGGAAGGCGTGCCAGTGCTCTCAAAATCTCAATTTTCCATACTTATCGATCACGTCATCTCCGTTGTCTTCTACCTAACTCGGAAACCTCCCTTCTTAAATCCACACCTTCACCGTCCTCTCCACTGCAAAAAAAAAAAAAAGAAGAAGAAAAGAAATGGCGACAACCGAGCTCAAATCCGACGCAATCATGGATTTGATGAAGCAGCATCTCTCCACCGACGCCGGCAAAGAGCTAATAGAGAAGATCGGTCTCGTTTATCAGATCAACGTCGCTCCCAAGGTCCCCATTCCTCGATTCCATCGTCTTCTTCTTCTTCTTCTTCTTAATTTTTTTGTTTTCTTTCTGTTAATTTCTATTCGAATTTCAGAAATTGGGTTTTGAAGAGGTTACTTACATCGTCGATCTGAAGAAAGGCCAAGTCACCAAAGGTTAGCTCTCTTCGATTATGCCAATTTATGAGAATCTGAGAAATCAATCGAACGTCTATCTTTGCCAAAATGATTTAGGAAAATATGAAGGAGGGAAAGTGGACGCTACCTTTTCCTTCAAAGATGATGACTTTGTCAAAGTTGCTACTGGGAAGATGAATCCTCAGATTGCTTTCATTAGGTTTGTTCATCCCTCTCAATCCTTCCAACATGTCATTATTACAAGTATGTTTAAGCAGCTTTGTCTTATGTCTGAACCATTCGCAAAAACAAACACAAGCTTTCATGATTCGATTTGGTTGAACAAGTTGATTTCTAAGTCGTCCTGTGAATGTTGAATGTTGACGCAGGGGTGCGATGAAGATCAAGGGTAGTCTCAGTGCTGCGCAGAAATTCACCCCGGACATTTTCCCAAAGCCTTCAAAGTTGTGAACACAAAAAGAATGTTTTGAAAAGGGTTTGCTTTATCAGTCGAGAGGAGGAGTTTTTTTTAAAAGAAGTAGCCACTAGAAATAAAGGTCTCTTCAAGTATCTTTGTATGATTCTGCTTCTCTTTTTATCTTTTGGATTGCGTTTAATAATATGAATCTTTATCTTTGAAGAGATTTCGCAATATTATCTAAATCTGCAAGTGTGTATCAATAATGGCTACATGGAAAAAGTAATTGCCAGACTCATTTCAAGAAAAGCAAAAGTATTCAACATTTTTTTTTCACTTGTGAGACTTCTTCCTTGACAAGAACATGAAAACCTTTGGCAGCAAAGAAAGCTTCTTCTTCGTCTTCTTCTTTGTTTCAATGTTGCTGCTGGCTCCAAACGCAAACGATTTCGACTGCCCAAATCCCTTCTCCTCGAATGTTGGGCTTTTCTCTGGCTCCTTACCTTCTTCTGTTCTCCTCTTCCCATTCTCTGACCTCCATTTCCTCAACTCTTGCTCCATACCCAGCTTTCTATCTCTAGCTTTTTCGGCTTTTCCCATAGCCTCTTTTAGCTCTTCTTTTCTTAGGCTCAGCTCTCTATTCACTTCCTCTAGTTTTTCCAAGATTCTTGACTCTTCCTCCTTAGCCACTTCTATTTGGGAGACAATCTGTGACAGCCTTGTGTTTGCCTCCTCCTCTGACTCGTGAGCTTGCTTGCTTAGCTCGTAGTATTCCTCTACAGATATTATGATGCTTCTTGGTGAATTATTAATCTCTTCAAATCTCTGACAAGATTCAGTCTCTTGCAGAGCTTTAATAGCAGCCAAGGCCAACTTCTCTGAAGCTCTAGCAGCCTCCATTTCTTTTTTCGCCTCTATTAATTTATTCTCCATCCTAGACATTCCTGTTTTCGCTTGTTCAGACAATTCCTTTGCCATTCTAAGCTCATCTCTAGCAGCGGCGGCTAACAACTTTGCATCCTCTGCCTCTTTTTTCGCCTGCTCCAACTTCTTGGCTCTTGTCCCGACCAAACCAAGCTCGGACTGTAATGATCCAGCTATTATCTTCAATGTTTTCACCTCCGAAGCTGCTTTCTCAATGTTGGATTTCACTTCCTCGAGCTCTCTCTTAGCTGCATTATTACTCTTCTTAGCTGAATTTTCAGCCTCTAGCTTAGTTTTCACATCGATATCATCTTCAACCATCTTCTGTTCCATTTCCCAATTGTATATGTCTTGGTCCCGAGCCATCGCTGCACCTAACCTCTTCTCTTCTGCTTCGAGATGAGCAGTGTGCGCTGATTCAAACAACTCCTTAGTAGCAATAAGCTCTATACTCAAACCATCCATCCTTGTCTCAATCTCTTTAGCTTCCATAACAGCAACTTGAGCTCTCTCGGCAGCTAAATCTTTTCCCCTCAACATATCTTCATATTCATTACAAACCATTTCAATCTCTTCTCTCACGGACCGTAGCTCACAAGTCGCTGACTCCTGTCTCGCTTTAGCTACCTCGAGCTGTGCTTTCACAGCTTCATTAGCTACACCTTGCTCCATCTCCGAGTCCTGTCTCGCTTGTTGCTCTTCTGATTGCGCTTTATCTAGCTCGAGTTTTAGCTCCACAATGAGTCCCTTTGTGCTCTCTAACTCCTTTAACGCATTGTGTTTCGCATCATCAGCTAACTCAGCTTCTCTCTTATACTCAGGCATTGCTTCTTGTATCCTCTCAAGCTCTTCATCAACCATCTTCCTTCTCTGAACATACAAATCTTAAAAAACAACACCTCATGGGGGTAAAAAAAACATCATGTGTAATAATAATAAACAAAGCTTTTGAACCTCTATTGTCTGAATCTTATGCGCTTTCCAATCTGTAATCCCACCGAACTTTGAAACTGCTTCTTTCACAGATTCGAAAGGTGAAGCTGTATCAATCAATCCAACGGGAGATTCCACACATCTCTGATACACAAAAGCTCTAGGAGAAGCATCTTCGATTCTTGAATCTTCTGAGAACGAGTCTTGATGGCTTATCATCACCCTAGGTGCGACGTAAACCTTAGGAGATTCAAAGATTGGACTTTCGAAGTCTTGAAATGGGTTGTGCGAATCTCCTCCTCCATCGTCCAGGTTGAAGAAGTCGATATTATTGAAAGACGTGGTCATCGGTGCTTCATCGTCACCAATGGCGTTGAGAAATATATTAAGGTCGTCTGAATCTTTATCATCATCGCCAGACATTGTTAACGAGAATCTTCAGGACAGAAAACGGGTTTTTGTCTGATTTTGGTCAAACAAACTTAATTCGTGTTCTTGGGATAATGTCAAATAAATTTATGAAATGCGAGAATGAGTTTCGGACATGTGAGTTTTACCTTTAATCTGACAAATGCGAGACGAAGGTTTGGAAGGACAGTATATATGATCCCTGATTTGAAGTTACAACATTAGATTTGAAAGGAAACAACAGAGAAAAAAATAAGAAGACGATGTGACCCGAGCATTGGAAAATAGAAAGGAGGGACAAACGGCGAATAAGCAGGATTGTGAGACACACGCGCCTTTGTCTCTCTCCATTTCCCTTTCACTTTCTTTCCCCCAAAAAAAAAGAAATGTTTTAAGAACTCAGGCATTTCCTTATTTTATTTAGAGTTATTTGCATTCCCTATACAAAATTTATAGGCTATTTGGGAAACTAACAAAATTTACTATTCATTTTTCTTAATGTTAAGGATCTATTTTTCTTTAAAAACTTTTATATAACACCAAATGTCTCCTGAACTATGTCCTTTGTCTACTTCTACACATAAAGTTTGCAAAAGATCCAATTGTCCTTAAATTGATTGTTCGAATTCATATAATTTAATTTCGATACACATGACCACCCAAACGGTTTATTATGTTGGTTTATTGTTTTGTAATACAATTTAAACCATATAAAACCGAATTAAGATATGATTTGCGTTGATTAAACTCGGATTATGACTTGCTTAAGCTATCTAAACTCAAACCCAATTTGTTATGTCCTAAAACAATAAAATCTCCAAATCGATAAAACCTAAGTCACGAATCCCAAAACAATAAAATCTCAGACTAATGTAAGCAATGTTGCAGACGATGAACCTTCTCAAACTACTTGGGGTCAGGTGGAATCTACTTATGGCTTCACATGAGATCGAGTTGGAAGTAGTGGGTTGTGAATTCTAGGAGATTGTCGGTTTTTAAGTCTGTTTTTGAGGTTTTGTGTACTCTAAGAGATTGTCGGATCACTTTATCAACCTTTTGTTAGCATCTACTTTTTTAAGTATTTTGTAAACTTCGGTTTAAGAGCACAATTTTGTCTTATTGACCATTACTTTGTCATTTTATGTTGTTTCAAGCTTACGTTTATCAGCTTTGTTATTGTTATGATCGATGAAAATGAAACAGAACAAATGTATGAACCATTGTAAAACACTACAAGCACCGTGAGTTTTACACACACAAGACTTATTCCCAATCACAATCAGTGGCGGAGCCAGAAACTTTTTCTACTGGGGGCAGAAAAAAATATATAAAAAATATTTTATAAATTATCGAAAAAATTACAAATGGACTCTACGATCACTCATAGCTTGAAACTTTTTTATCACGGTTTCATTTGTTACATCTTCTAATATATATTTTTCGATAAAACATATAAGACAATCACTTAGAAACTGATCACCGATGCGATTCCGTAAAACTGTCTTGACGATCTTCATTCCTGAAAAACATCTCTCAACGGTTGCAGTAGCAACAGGTAAAGTCAAAGCTAACTTCAAAAGCCTATAAACCAAAGGATGAGAAAGATGTTTCCTGGTTTCTACCATCACCCGCGACAAGTCTCCCAGATTTTTCAGATCAGCAAACATTTTATCTTCTCGTAAATTATCAATATAAATGTCAAGTTGCTGCTCAAGAGTTATGCACTCCACAGAACTAAAATCCTCGGGATAAAGTTTGGCCAATCTCAGCAACTTTTCTTTATCAAACTCACGGAATGAATCAACAGGACTTAAAGCCGATACGCAAGTGAGTAATTCAGAGTTTACCTCGTTAAAGCGGTCATTAAACTCTTGAAGCTGCATATCCAATACAGTATAAAAGCAATTGACTATGTATTGATGCAAGTTGGTCATGTTGGTCTTTTTACGTGGCTTCCTTGGATCGATGAAATCGTCCTCCATATTGAGAATTTATGTGTCATGTTTCTCACAAAAAACTGAAACTCTCTTCACAAAAGAATCCCATCCATCATCTCTGAACTTTTGTAGTTGACGCTTAGTGGATTCCACTAGTGAGACAGCATTTAGGATGTCTTGATTTTTTCTTTGTAATGCCATTGATAAGTTTTCTGTGAGTCCTAAAAGATGCAGCATCAAGTGTAGGTAGAATATGAAATCAAAAGTGTGGAGATATTTGAGAAGGCCATTTGCTTGACTTTTTTGGGTATTGTCCATACCTTTTTCTTCGACGTACTCAAGCACCTTACTCACAGAAGAAAACAACTCAACTAACCACAACAACGTTTTATAATGAGAACCCCAACGTGTATTCCCTAGTCTTGGAAGTGAAGACTCTTGATTCAGACCTTTTCCTGTTTTGATTTCTCCCCTATCTATTCCCTTTTCAATTGTATCCCGCTGAATTTCTATCATCTTATCTTTCCTTTTGCAAGAAGCTGCAACCACATTCACCAACACAGAAATGTTATCAAAAAAATTTACCAGCTCAAAATGTTTCTTTGCAACCGAAACAACAACCAATTGAAGCTGATGAGCAAAACAGTGTACATAAAATGCAGAACAACTTTCTCTTGAAATCAATGCTCTCAGACCATTCAATTCACCTCTCATATTTCCTGCTCCATCATAGCCTTGTCCTCTCAGCTTTTTCAAACTCAAACTATACTTAGAAAACAATGAATCAACTCCAGATTTCAGTGATAAAGAGCATGTATCCTTCACATGGATAAGACCAACAAATCTCTCTTTCACTATGCCATGTTTATCAACAAAACGAAAAACTATAGCCATCTGCTCTTTCTTAGAACAGTCTGCAGATTCATCTACCAACAGAGCAAACACATCATTATCCATCTCTTGAACTATGGAGCTAACTACTTCTTCTGAAAAGCAATTAACAATGTCTTTTTGAATTGGATGAGATACCATTTGGTTGTTTCCAGGAGCATTCTTCAGCACAACCTTACTCACTGCTTCATTTTGTTCAGCCGTATATTTCACTAGTTCCAAGAAATTTCCTTGGTTACTAGAATCTAGTGTCTCATCATGACCACGAAAAGGCAATCCTTATCTCAATAAGTATATAGAAGCATCGATTGAAGCATTTAATCGAATACGATACTCATTTTTCATAACATCAGTTTGCTTGTGCAGAGCATGTTTGATTGATTGACTTTGTCTCATCAAATCCTCACACTTCTTCTTAGCTATATTATGAAAGCTATTTATTGTCCCTACATGACCATACAATCTCTCTGATTTATTCCAGCAATCAAATCCCTCTGTGACAAATCCAATACTGCCACTTTTTTTTTCGTTGATGAACAAATAACAACACAAACAATATGCTTTTTCTTTCTTCACACTATATTCCAACCAATCAACATACTGTTCAAACCAACAAGGATTAAACCGCCTTGGTGTATTTCCTATAACTCGTTGTTTAAAACTATGGCTACGAGGTTAACAAGGTCCTCTAGTTAAATATTTGCGTCTTACCTCATCTCTTTGATTAGGATGATATTCCAGTAATCCTTTTTTTTCACCGGGATCATAAGGCAAATCATCTAAATCAACATCATCCGTCGGAGTTTTTCTTTTCAAATTTAGAAATTGTTCCATTATTTCTGTTAGAATAAAAAAAAGTTAGTATACTTCTAGATACAAATCATAAAAGTACATAGATTATAAATATAAACCATAAATTCTACGAGTTTACGTTACGATATGATAAGTAATTTTTAAATAAAAAGTATAACACAAGAAACGAAAATAAAACATTAAGGAAAACAAAAAACAAAAGATAGAAACCTGAATTTTCAAGCAAAAATTGCTTCGTGAACCGAGATGGAGACGAGACGACGACAAAGGTAAAAAATTAGTTAGTGAATTTAGGTTTTGTTTTTTTCTTTTCTAAAACATTAGTTGACTAATATTTAATTGAAACCCACTAAAATTATTAGTTTTCCATTAAATTAATTGGGCTTGTTAAACCCACTAGCTATAAATTTTAATTCAACCCAACCCATTAGTTATATAATTAGAAAGATTCTAAGTTTTACTTTTGTACTAATATTACGGGGTCAGTTTTTTTTTATATGGGATCAACGTTTTTTTGTCTGCATATTAAACAAATATTTTTAAAAATTGGGTGGGGTCAGCTAACCCCCCACCCTTGGCATTGTCTTCGCCACTGATCACAATCATGCTCATGAGTTTTACACACATAAGACACAACCAACACCATACTCTTTAAACTACAAATGGCATAATCTCAATCACAATCATACAATACAATATAAAACCATTAGAACCTTCATCTTCTTCAACCCTTATATAGCTTCTACCAACACATCTCCAACCCTTCAAATATCTCTTTATTAATCTTCACATGCACTTTCTCAAAAACCATCTTCTCAAACTTTCCATATTCTATTGCAATGGCTTTCAACTCTTGTTCCAATTTAGCATTCTTCATCTGAAGTGTCTCAACCTCATTTAACAAGAGAATCCACAAAGATTAATTCAATGAACTAATTAAAAGATGAGTGACTTGGATAATAAGATTAAAAGGAACACGAAGCAATAACAGGAATAGACCGGAAATCTAGTCTTTATTGATACGAGCCGAAATCGATCTTTAATCGCTAGCTCTAGGATTTCTGAGTAAAAGAGTATGAGTTGTCGACTTAGTCTTTTCCCCCGCAGGGGAAGGATATTTATAGCAGATGATCTAGGGTTTTTTCCTAGATTCTCTCTAATATTATTTACAAAATCCGAACCAACTTAGATTTTGTTTCCTTTTCCAAGATTTGCGTTTATCTTCTTTTATTTTGTAAATATGTTAAATTAACATATTTACTTTTTCAATGCAGGTCGGTCGCTATATCGGCGACGAGCTGCCCTGTTGTCGCCGCCTGCTTGGGCTTGATCTCCTTCGGGCCGTTTTAGCTTTTGGGTCGGGCTACATAGGGGTGCTAAACCCACCTCCAAAAGTAGGCCCCCTCCCAGTTCGCCATACTGAGCGGAGCTGAGGTCGGCGAATTTAATAACGGTGTGACCCGGTTAGTTGAATCGGTGCGAGTCAAGATCTGTAATCCGAATCATCAAATCTCCTCCCACGTGGCTATTGGCGCTTCGCGTACTCAGGACGCTTCCTTTATGTCCAATACGATCGAGACACATGTGCCGGGAAGTCGCAGGGTCAAGCCCATTGAGAGGTAAAGTTGCGCCCTCGGAAGACTCCCGTCTCTTCACTTCTATAAATACTGCCTTCTACTTTCACTTTTTGCTATCTGCTACCAGAAGTAATTTTCAGGTACCTCTCCTTCTAAACTCTCTCGTCTTTTCTTTCCTCTTTATATCCTTCTCGCCTTTGTCGATTTCTTCGCCGATATGCACATTCGCGCCGAGTGTAGTGAAAATTCTGCCAGTATCACGAGTGCTGGTGCTTTTGACGAGGAAAGCATTCCTTCTTCTTCGCTGCGCAGTTTGGATTCCGTCAACCGCGTTCAAGTATTGTCTCGGAGACAACCCGTGTCTCTTCGTGATGACGCTACCGATCAATCCGACGAACACGTTCCCCTTGCGTTCAGGGCGGCGTCCCTTAGCCGAGGTAAGAAGAACGTGGCCTCGAAAGGGAGAGAAACAAAAGTATTCTTTTTCCTTCCGACTCGCAATGTCCTTGGGATGCTCCTCCGAACTTTGCTTGTTTTTTTATGAGTCATTTTTCCACCTCGGGAACCTTCAATTCATACTACCTAGTGTGTTGGTTGACTTTTGCGCGAGGTTCAAGATTGCTTTTACCCATCTGAATCTTGCTGGTATTATTAACTTAACCGGCATCCTTGAGCTTTGTACATTTCTTGGAATTCTGTTGGTGGTCGAGCTATTCGAATGTTTCGGCCAGCTGAACATCATGACAAAGAAATCGAGATGGATTCAGATTAACCTACGGCCGCAATACAAGTTACGGAATCGTATTAAATCCAGCAAAACTCATGATTGGTAGAGGAACTATTTCTTTGTCAAGATAGACAAATTTTCGTTTCCCAATCCGGCGGCCTTAGTCGTCAACGAATGGAACCTCTCCATTGGTAGTTTACCGATTGGCAAGTCGTCGGCATTACTTCTTCCTTATTGGCTCTGACCATAGTTTTTTTACCTTTCAGATCATCTCAATCCAAAGCGACTTAATCAGGAATATTTGAACAGCGGCGGCAGAAAGTTTTTCGAGCTTGGTTGGCAGATTTGGCCGAAGCCGAGGAGACTAAACCGAAGAAAACCAGTGAGTTTATTGTTGCTTTTTATCTTTTGCGGTGTTGCCATTTTTCGTTGTTCTCAATCTTGCGAGCTGCCTTCCGCAGCATCTCAGCCGAAGAGTAGAATGGGAAAAGCAAGGAAGGTTAACCCGAGCATGCTGATCGATCCGAAGAAGACCTCTAGACCTTCTGACAGCGGGAAGGTATATAACCATAGTCGATTTGCGGTTGCTAAACAACCTGCTTCTCCTAGGTCGCAATCCACGAGAGGGGAGAACCGATCCTCTGATGAAGCCGAAATGAAAAGGGCTGCGGGGGATAAGAAGCGTCCGTCCAAGCTAAGGTCGAAGAGAGCAGCCGACGACACCAGTGCTCCGCAGAAGAAGATTGGGACTTTGTCTGCTGAGGACGATCTGGAGGAGACTCCTTCTCAATTCACTCGGAAGACTTCGAGGCTTACCGGTCCGGTCGAGGTAGCTCCTTCGACAAATATAGGGAATCTTCCCCCTTCTTCCATTTAACAGGTTTTGGTACGGAACCCTCTGGATCGCTGGCTTCGCCTGCTGGGGCGAGGAAAAGATCTTCGGAAGTAGCGAGTCGCTCTGACGAAGGTCGGTGAGTCCTCGGAGAGCTGGAAGAACAGGTCATTCGTCCTTCACGGGGACAAGCTTAAGATCCCATACGCACGCTATTGTGGGTCTCTGGCCCGGAATATCTCCTTTGACGTTTTCCCGCCCTGTCCGTTGGACCAAGCCTTTAAGCCGGATGTGTACTGCGACATCTATCAGTTGTTCATCAACGTTAGTGTGTTTGTTTATTCTCTTTCTTTTCGGTGTTTCTCCTTTGTTTTGACACTCTTCGTTATGCAGGGTGTAACGCCCCTTTCCCATTCTCCGCTGACCGTCGAGCTGACCGGTCAACAATCAAACAAGAACATGACCGATCGAACCCGAGCAAGTCGAATGGGAAAAGTTCGCCACAGGACAAAGCCAAAGATAGTTCAGTTTGAGGCAAAGGCTCGCAACAATCTATCCTCGACTCCGCTATCCTCATATCCATAGCACAAGCGGTACCACTTGCACTACTTCGATGAGTTGTGTCGGTTCGGACTAAAACGTCATATCAGGGAAACAATTTCATTTCTGAGCAATCAACGTTGAGTACAACGTTTAATAGAATTTCGCAAACAATCGTCAAGTCAAGTATACAAAGAAATCAACACACGAAATAACAATAACGCCGAACCGAGAAAACACCCAAAAATCACGAATCAAATCCCGTCACAAGCAGCCCGAAACCACACCGAGGATCTCCCGCGTCCGTCGCTGCTAAACCTGAAAAACACAAAAAGAGTCTAATGAGCGATCTAAGATCACCCAGTGAATCGGCTCCCCACGAACGGCTTCTAATCTACATAAGTCTACAAATTCCCGCCCCAAAACCCAAAATAACAATCAGCAGGAATAATGGTCGATCACACACTACCATGTCGTGATAAACCCAAACACACACAATCAATGCCAAAGATAAAGAGGATTAAGGGAAATCGAAGGCACTGCGGCACATGTCCTCGAGTGGACTCGATCTATCTATCACGCTACAAAAGAAAGAAAAAACAACAATGGGCCCTACGAACTCGGTAACTTCCACGGGTTTACAGCGTCACCTGTATGGTAACTGACCCACGACTCCTAAACGTGAACACACTGTCCCACGAATAGGACACCGTTCTCCGTCCGTCGATACGCGGTGACTCGGACTACCCCTAGATAGCCAGAGATTCCATGTGAATCGGCCCTAGGACATGACTCCGTATACTCCGAACCACACACCTACCGGCGTCACCCGATAGGTTAACACCATAACCAGAATCACCATGATCTGATTAGGTAAAACCCGAGGATCCAATCGGGTCGGAAGTACCGAAACGTAATCAAAACCTAGGCTTGCGGAATCTAACGCGCCCTAGAGTCCTAGTGCAGAAATGTAAACACGCAGACTCGCTGGGACTCTAGCACAGATCACACAATCAACAACAATAATAATAACAGTTCCCAACTATTCCGCAAGCCACTACACTACCACACCACCGCTCTGACTAGGTAAGATACCTAGTCAGCACTAACTAACTTACCTGGTCCCGTGACCGGAGTAAGTGTCCACAATGACTGCTCGGCCCAACACCGAGCAGTCTAACAAGCCTGCACACAAAGCTCAACACAACACAATAATCACAACAATCAATCACGCAATCACAATCAATCACAACAATCACATCAATCACAACACAAGCAGGCCTATTAGGGTTTCTAAGTCTTTTAATCCGTTCTCGTCCGCTACCTTGGGTTAGCGGATTGCTATCCCGTAGACGGCTTACAACACACTCCACTTCCTTATTTAAACCATTCTAGATATCTTTTATTAACTCCTCGATCCGTCGGTTTAGAGTTAGTAAAATTACTAACTCCTTGACGTCTCATTATTAACTAACTTTATTCATTACCCGATTCCGCTATTAAACCTAAACCCCAACCCCGTTACAATATCCTATACGCCCGTTTAGGTTTAACTCATATTTTAATGTCGTCTTAATTCCCGTATATAGATTCATTAATTATCGTCCTTAATACATATATATGCATATACGATCCTATTCAATCGGTGTCTATATGAATGCATCAATCAATCATTACTAACAACCTAGCGGCACACAACCAATTAACCTTTTAATTCTTTAAACCCTAACATGCTTAATCGATCCTAACCGGTTTATCATTAAACGTCCAATCAATTACTAATTACTAATCAGGTTAATTAACGGGTATGCAATCTTAGCACTACGGTTTCTCGATTTCCGGTCTAAATGAATCTAAAGGTTTGTGAGCCGACTCACAGTGAGATAGGCGCGGAATGATGGCTCGATGCGGATGTGAATCCCGAGACGCCCGACACGAACCCCGAACTCCCGAATCTCGAACTCCAAACCCCGAGCACTCCTGAAACCTCGGAATGGCCGTGGACCAAGCGTTGACCGGCTTGATCTCCGGCGTTGACCGGCTGACCGCGTTGACCGTTGACTGACCGTTGACTTGACTTGGACCGGTTGACTTCCCAAACCAAACCGGTTGAACCACTGAACCATCTGAACCAACTGAACCAGTTTAATTAGAACCGGTTAGGTTAAACCGGTTTTGGCCAAACATTGACCGGTTTGACCTAACCGTTGACCAAGGCTGAACCGTGCCTAAACCGACCCATCTCCTGAACCAGACCAGACCATCCCACTCCTTGAAGAACCGGCTTCAATCTGACGGCGGCGAGGCTTCTCCGGTGACCGGCTCCGGCGTTGACCACGGTGGTCCGGCGTTGACCAGCCGGTTCATCTCTTTTTCCGGCGACTCAGGTGAAGATCTACATATCAAACTGACCGGAAAGAGAAGATATATCCATCCATGGCTTCAAAACGTTCAGATTTGGTGAAGGAAGAGATAGATCCATTAAACCCTAATCCGCGGATGCTTTCCGGCCAGATTCCGGAGAGCTCCGGCAACGGCGACGACGGTGGCTGGCTGGAGATTGTAGAGGAGGGAGAGAGGAAGCTATAGCACTTTGCAGAAGTTGATTTGGGTTTATAATGAAGAAGTTATGGTATTTTTGGTGTTGGAAGGTATGAAGAACACTCAAGAACACTTTGAATGTTCTTGAGGTTATTTGAAGATGCATAGGGAATTTATGGGGTTTTCTGGGTAAATAGGATGAATCTGGAGAGAGAGGAGAGAGGTAAGGGCGTGGGTGAGTCTAGAGAGAGGTTGAGAGAGTGAATGAACCTTCTCACATGCATGAACTTGTTTTATGTGCATGCAAACCATTCCTTGCACCAAAAATATATAGGTGGCGCCATTAGCAAACAACACCTGTCCCTCTGAGTGTGCTTTGTAGCCAAAAACTCTTCCCTAATTAGCCATAAAAACTCCTTAATCCTCCTTTCTTCCAATGCTCGGTTTTGACGGTTTTTGGGTTTAATATTTTAGAATCTATCCGGATGATCCCATAAATCTCCAAACCTCCACTATTATATTCTCCATGCTATTTTATGAATTTAGCATTTTTAATCACTCCGTTCGGACTTACGCAGCTCCGGATATGAATTTTTGAAGTTTCTTCGGGATTGTCGGTTTCCATTCCCGACAAGCCGTAAAACACATTTCCGCTCTGATTCTTCCAATTCTGATCTTCTAAACATTCTTTATGTTGAAACATAAGAATATTTGGCCCGTCTCGGCTTCCGTCTCGAACTTTGACAAAATTACCATTTTGCCCCTCACTTGGCAAAAATGACAATTTTGCCCCTGGTTGACTTTCTGCTGCCGTTGACCGTATTTTGGATACGGGGTATCACATTCTTCCCAATTTACAGGAATTCGGTCCCCGAATTCTCCGTCACTAACAGACTTAAAATCGGTTCCGAACCCTGCAAGTTGCTTCATCGCTTCATTCCGACGCTTCTATATTCAATCACTACTGCATTCTGCTGACACCCATCACTGCGATCCTTCTGTCCCGTTCCTTTCTACATAAATGATCTTCACAACAATTCCGCTCTGGCTCTCCGTCTTGTCCTCCTTGCTCCACTTAACCCTTAACTGTTTTCATCGGTCTTGATCTTCGAACTTAACCCCCGTCGGTTTCTTTACTCTGATTCTTACTTCGGCTTCCCCACTTCGCTTCGACCTCCACATCCTTTGGGTTGTAACTTCTTCCTTCCTTTCTGGGACACTCTTCAAGAATCTGATCACTTGCTCCTTTCTGACTGCTTCCCACAATAACACTAATCCTTCTTTCCCAAAACTTTTTGCTAACTCATCATACTTCTCGGCTTCCTTCTGTCGGTCACTCGATAGGCTGATACATTTTCCACAGACGATGTCTACCACTGCTTCACGGTCTGGTCTACTGTCTCGCGGTGTCTTGACTCTTCATCTCGCTTTTCGGGTTCGGGTTCGTTCTCGGATTCACATCGCGTCGTCATTCCGTCCTACACTCAACTCAACAACTCACTGAAACAATTAGTTTCATCCCGATCTATCCTCAATATCACTTTTCCATAGAAATATGGTTACTTAATCACGTACCCGACGGTTACTCGTGATTAAATAACAATACACTATAAGTCCGTTCCCTCGTGAATTGACGGTTGAACGCAACCGTTCTCAGTCGGCTCAAAATTAAAATAAAATCAACACTTTACCTTTCTAACAAAACAGAAGAAAAGCGATCAATCACTACTCAAATTTCCGAACAACTAGCAACCCAACGGTCTCTAAGACCCAAAACGATCAATCTATCAAACCACACATGCCAACACTACGCAAACTACCGCACAAACAAATCAATCAATCAATCAATTAACAGGAAAAGAAAACAAGTAATTACCACACACACATTCACGCAATCTAATGATCGGTCGGATGCGTCGTCAGTCCGGGTTCAGGTCATGATGAACGGTCGTCAGTTCCGCTCATCATTTAGTTTCACACAGTAATCCATTTGCTTTCAGAACCATCTCAATCATGCAAATAGTTACTATGCTACTCAAAACGATCAGCTGAACACTCTGCATCCACCACATACATAAAACGATATATCATACATCATAAGGTTTTAGTACATGGTTACGATCAGAGTCCGTACATAAAGCCGTCATCATATCCAAAAACCCATACGACGCCGCTGTACATCAGAAAAGTCAAAGACGACACGCAAAGTCGCCTATCCACTGATCTATCTACAAGACAAAAAGAAAGTTAGTGCCCCCACTTACCTGGCCTAACTACACCTATCCTAACCTAACGCCTCCAGCAAGACCGAAATGCCCAAAACCACTGGCAAAATGGCTCGCTGAAGTATCCGTTGGCAGGTGCGCCGGGAGGGTGTGCCTCTCGAGACGGTGCTCCCACGTGCTGTGGCTCGGCGATCGGACCAAGGTAAGCATCGTGACCTGCGCGGCCACTTACCTGACAAACTGGGCGGATACTGAGTGCGGTCCACGGTAACAAGCAGATGCCTGATGATCATATCCTCCACACAACTGACAAGGAGAAGTCGGCTCTGTCGGCGCTGACCGGGGATCCATAAAGCAATCATGTGCAAGATGACCATGTCCTCTACACGACTGGCAAGTCCTCACTGGCTCGGGTCTAGTTGACTGAACGACCGGCAACTGAACAATGGGTGGCTGACTGGGCTCGGGGTCTCTGCGACTGGGTCCCGCTCGATAGTCCTCTGGTACTGGTACTTGGTACGGCTCTCCACCGAGAGTATACTCACCTGATCTGATGGTAGGGCAAGTCAGTGCTCCGTGACCCTCGTGACCACATAGCGGACAGCCGTCCGGTCCGGGCAGTGGATGGTACAACTCTCGTAGATGCGGGTCTACTGCTCGGGGACACCAATACAAATGGAACTCACATACTCCACATCCGCTGCATGCTCTCCTATCTGGTACTGATGGCGCTGCCTCTATCGCCTCAGCTGGTGGCGAAACTGCCTCGAACTCTGACTCAGTGGATGCTGGCGACATAACCATATCAAACGGCGTACGAGGTGATCCGGGTCGTGGGTCTAACTGATGATGGGGCCCGACCTGCTGCTCCAAAATGTCCTCTAACATGGCTACCTGCTCATCTACCTGCTGCTCCCACTGTTGACGCTGCTCCGGGTCTACAGGCTCCATGTCCAAGTCGAAGCCAAATGGTAGCGGGCTCATCAAATAATCCTCCACACGAAGTGGCGGGGAAAACTCGGGTGCCTCCATAAGCGGTGCCTGATACATCGGTGGTGCGTCTGATGCTGCGAGTATCTGCGGTACATCCGGCTCTGGCCACTGTGGCGGCAACTGAAACTCTGCATCCGCTCCTCTCAGATAACCCATCATGTCTGCGTAAGGGTCTCGGCTGCCTGCATCGTCCATCATCACTGGAGGTAAAGGGTCTGGAAGAGGCGACCAATCTACCTGTGCTGCTCTAGCACCCTGCATCTGTCGCAACGGAACTGGCCGATGATCCGCCGTACGAGATCCTGGCGAATGGCCTAGCGAAGCTGGGTATCCCTGAAATTGCTCTAACTGGCCCTGCTGCGAACCATCTGACCCCTGCTGACTCATACTGATCCGCTGAAACTACTCTCCACGCACACACACACACCCCTCCACTCCACCCGGGACACACTGCTGTAAGACTGCAATCAAAACACAAAGACGAGTTAGTACAATTAATACGAAAATTCTATTTTCCCATCCCAACCCCGGGTTTAACGGACGCGGCTCGGTTTCCTAGTGGATGCTTGTGTGAAACATTTGACTCGATAAAACACGGAAAACACTCAAAAATGAAATGTTTCGAAACCCATGCAGAACCATGCTCTGATACCACCTTTGCTATAACGCCCCTTTCCCATTCTCCGCTGACCGTCGAGCTGACCGGTCAACAATCAAAGAAGAACATGACCGATCGAACCCGAGCAAGTCGAATGGGAAAAGTTCGCCACAGGACGAAGCCAAAGATAGTTCAGTTTGAGGCAAAGGCTCACACCAGTCTATCCTCGACTCCGCTATCCTCATATCCATAGCACAAGCGGTACCACTTGCACTACTTCGATGAGTTGTGTCGGTTCGGACTAAAACCTCATATCAGGGAAACAATTTCATTTCTGAGCAATCAACGTTGAGTACAATGTTTAATAGAATTTCGCAAACAATCGTCAAGTCAAATATACAAAGAAATCTACACACGAAATAAAAATAACGCCGAACCGAGAAAACACCCAAAAATCACGAATCAAATCCCGTCACAAGCAGCCCGAAACCACACTGAGGATCTCCCGCGTCCGTCGCTGCTAAACCTGAAAAACACAAAAAGAGTCCAATGAGCGATCTAAGATCACCCAGTGAATCGGCTCCCCACTAACGGCTTCTAATCTACCTAAGTCTACAAATTTCCGCCCCAAAACCCAAAATAACAATCAACAGGAATAATGGTCGATCACGCACTACCATGTCGTGATAAACCCAAACACACACAATCAATGCCAAAGATAAAGAGGATTAAGGGAAATCGAAGGCACTGCGGCACATGTCCTCGATTGGACTCGATCTATCTATCGCGCTACAAAAGAAAGAACAAACAACACTAGGCCCTACGAACTTGGTAACTTCCACGGGTTTACAGCGTCACCTATATAGTAACTAACCCACGACTCCTAAACGTGAACACACGGTCCCACGAATAGGACACCGTTCTCAGTCCCTTGATACGCGGTGACTCGGACTACCCCTAGATAGCCAAGGATTCCATGTGATTCAGACAGAGATTCCACACACCTACCGGCGTCACCCGATAGGTTAACACCATAACCAGAATCACCATGATCTGATTAGGTAAAACCCGAGGATCCAATCGGGTCGGAAGTACCAGAACGTAATCAAAACCTAGGCTTGCGGAATCTAACTCGCCCTAGAGTCCTAGTGCAGAAATGTAAACACGCAGACTCGCTGGGACTCTAGCACAAATCACGAAATCAACAACAATAATAATAACAGTTCCCAACTATTCCGCAAGCCACTACACTACCACACCACCGCTCTGACTAGGTCAGATACCTATTCAGTACCAACTAACTTACCTGGTCCCGTGACCGGAGTAAGTGTCCACAATGACTGCTCGGCCCAACACCGAGCAGTCTAACAAGCCTGCACACAAAGCTCAACACAACACAATAATCACAACAATCATTCACGCAATCACAATCAATCACAACAATCACAGCAATTACAACACAAGCAGGCCTATTAGGGTTTCTAAGTCTTTTAATCCGTTCTCGTCCGCTACCTTGGGTTAGCGGATTGCTATCCCGTAGACGGCTTACAACACACTCCACTTCCTTATTTAAACCATTCTAGATATCTTTTATTAACTCCTCGATCCGTCGGTTTAGAGTTAGTAAAATTAGTAACTCCCCGACGTCTCATTATTAACTAACTTTATTCATTACCCGATTCCGCTATTAAACCCCGTTACAATATCCTATACGCCCGTTTAGGTTTAACTCATATTTTAATGTCGTCTTAATTCCCGTATATAGATTCATTAATTATCGTCCTTAATACATATATATACATATACGATCCTATTCAATCGGTGTCTATATGAATGCACCAATCAATCATTACTAACAACCTAGCGGCACACAACCAATTAACCTTTTAATTCTTTAAACCCTAACATGCTTAATCGATCCTAACCGGTTTATCATTAAACGTCCAATCAATTATTAATTACTAATCAGGTTAATTAACGGGCATGCAATCTTAGCACTACGGTTTCTCGATTTCCGGTCTAAATGAATCTAAAGGTTTGTGAGCCGACTCACAGTGAGATGTTGGGAATGTCCTGAAATCTATTGTACTTACTCTGAGAGAAAGTCGAATTGTCGAGATGAGACAATCATATGACACTAGGAAGTCATAACGCTTTGCTAGAAGCCACTTATGATCAATGGGTTGAGAACTCATTGCTAGTGTTATATGATCCTACAGGGGTCACACACCTAAGCAAACTGGACGTTGTATGTGAGGTTGATCATTAATGTAATGATCGGGTGAATGCATATTTGATATGCATTCAATACTAAGTTTCTGGGCAGTATCGATCGACGCACTAAGTGTGTCGGTCGACACAACTCTCGGATTACCAGATTAATTCGGTTTAATCGTTGGTTAATTCCATTGTGGTTTAAGTCGATATATAAGATATATGGTCGACCTATACTCGATCTTAACCTAATTGACAGCCACCAGAAAAGAAACAGAAACCTCTTGAGAGATCTGATCTCTAAAGGCACTAGCATCCCTTCTGTTCAGTTTGTGTGCGTGTGGATACCAGTAGAGGCGCAGCATTTGAGGCGCTCTAGATCTCGATTATCTGCAAATCTTCCGCTGCTAAACACCAGGTAATTCTGAGATCCCAATGATTCAATTACATGAACCCTAGATCCTAGGCTTGGAATTCAGACCAGGGTTGCCTAATTGGATTAGGAACTGCTAGAAATTCCTTCAGCGGTATCAGAGCCTTAGGGTTCCATTGAATCTGCAGCATGTTGATTAGATTAGTTGAATCTGGATCTCTGTATAGTTGATACAAGCATGCTAAAATTCGTTTTCATGAAAAATCTAGTTTTAGGTTTTTGGCTTGAAAATCGATTAGGGTTTATCGCTCTGTGTCGATCGACACCAATTCGGTATCGGTCGACACAGAAGGATAACCCGAATAAAATTGTTTTGCCTAGTGTCGATCGACACAAGAGTTGTGTCGGTCGACACCAACCTCGCGAAATTGATAAATCGGTTCAATTGGATTAGACCGGTTATCGAGCTTGGTTAATGATGGTTGAAAACTGTGAATGATTTAATTGCGATTGGTTTGATAAGGTTGGTATCGACCGATGCTAGTGTAGCATCGATCGACACTGACCGGTATTCAAAACCGGATCAATTGGATTGATCGGTTATCGCGGATTGTTTTGGTTATTCTGCATCGATCGACACTGAAGTAGTGTCGGTCGACATGAGATTCGATGATTTAGGTTATGGAACCTGAAATCACAGAACCAAAGCAAGATAAATCAATTAATTAGAAGAATTAAAACATAATAAAACTGAACGTTTTAAATGGTTCTGTTCCTCAATCAAATATCAAGTGATACTTGATGTCTTTCCAATCTTGTCAACTGTCAAGACTCGTTTCATTGTGCGATAGATTTGCAGTGCAAGGTGTCCACAATTACATGAGTAAGGAAGGAGGTAATCGTGTTGATAGGCTTGCAGTGCAAGGTATCAACAATTACATGACTTAAGAGATTGGTTTACTTGACTGGGCTATCAAAATCGTTTTGGGCCCAGAGACATCAGGTGGATTTGACATGAGATGTCAATCCACAACCAAGAGTTATATTGGATATAACTAGCAAAGAGTTGCTTACCTAGATAACTAATATTTGGGTGATAGCCAGTGGCTCACTCAAGATTAGTGAAGTATGGGTCTTGGATCATTATATTCATTTGATGAAACATTGTTTTGAATATAATGCGAGTCTTCTTAATAGTTAAGATTTCTCATTTCTTGAACATCATAACTAAAACCTCCCTTGTTTTTCAGCTATGTCTAGCACAAACCATCGTAACAATTTCTCCCTGCGATCCGTCCTTGAAAAGGAAAAGTTAAATGGATCAAACTTTCTTGAATGGTATCGGAACTTGAGAATTGTTCTGAAACAGGAGAAAAAGGACTATGTCCTTGAGAAATTTCTCCCCAAGAAGTACCGGGCCAATGCCTGGCAGTCAGATAAGGATGCTTGGGATAATCATTCTAATGATGCGGTGGATGTGAGTTGTCTCATGTTGGCTACCATGAACTCGGAATTGCAGAAGCATTATGAGTATGTGGAGTCGCCAAAAGAGATGATCACTGGCCTGAAAGGTATGTTTCAGGAGCAGGCACGAACTCAGAGATACCAGACGGTAAGATCTCTGATTGAGTGCAAGCTACCAAAGGGCGAACCAGTTAGTCCTCATGTCATTAAGATGATGGGTTATATTGATAACCTGGGGAAACTGGATTGTCCCATTAGCCAAGAGTTGGCTACTGACATCATTCTACAGTCACTGCCGTCAAGCTATGATCAATTTGTTATGAACTACAACATGAACAACTTGACGAAGACGTTGACTGAATTGCATGGGATGCTTAAGACTGCTGAACCTAACATCAAGAAGGACACTGCAAATGTCCTTATGGTACAAAAGGGTAAAAAGTTTAAGAAACTTGGTAAGAACAAAGGTGATGGCAAGACGAGCTCGATTGTGAATCCAAGCGAGTCTGGTCATGCTCCTAAGGTTAAAACCAGTCCTTCTGAAGATGTTAAGTGCCGTTATTGTAATGGTTATGGGCATTTGAAAATAAACTGCAATAAATTCTTGGAAGATTATGAGAAGCTGAAGAAGACGTACGAGACTTCTTCTTCAGGTATTATGTTATAGAAGTAAATGTTACTTCTTATAATCCTACTTATTGGGTATTAGATACCAGCTGTGGTACTCATATTTTGTGAAAATGTGCAGGGCCTGAGCAAAAGTAGGACTATGGAGAAAGGACAAGTGGATCTATGCGTGGGAAATGGAGCAAGAGTTGCTGCATTAGCCGCAAGAGTATTTCATTTGTTTTCTTTTATGGCATGTTTTGAACTTAAAACTGCTACTATGTACCTTCTATGAGCAGAAAGATTATTTCTATTCCTTGTTTGGATATGGAAGGATATCAGTTTTCAAATTAAGAATAAGTGTTATTCATTTGATTACAGTGATATATTTTATAGTAGCAATCCATTAGAAAATGGACTTTATGTTCTAAACAAGAATGTGCCTAACTATAACATTAATACCAAGAGATTCAAGTCAAATGATACGAATCGAACTTCTCTCTAGCATTGTCGTTTTGGGCCACATAAATGAGAAATAGATTCAGAAGCTCCATAGTGATGAGCTTTTGGGCTCATCTGATTATGAATCATAATGAGTAAAGTGAATCTTGTTTATTGGGTAAAATGACGAAGGCCCCTTTCAACAAAGGCAATATCGATCGACACAAACGGTGCGTCGGTCGATAAAGGTTGCGAACGAACAAAATGAAAGGGCCAGAGGCTTATTGGGCTTTATACATACGGATGTATATGGGCCGATGAGCACTAGTGCTAGAGGAAAATTTCAGTACTTCATTACCTTTACTGATATTTTCAGTAGGTACGGTTATGTCTTATTTATAAGACATAAGTCAGAATCTTTGAGAAGTTCAAAGAGTTCCAAAATGAAGTACATAATCAATTTGGCAAAGGTATTAAACCTCTACGATGAGATCATGGAGGTGAATACTTAAGTCAAGAATTTAGTGATCATCTGAGAGATTGTGAAAGTGTTTCACAATTCACTCCTCCTGAATCGGACTTTATTAGATATGGTTCGATCAATGATGAGTCACTTAGATCTTCCATTATCCTTCTAAGAATACGCTCTAGAAATGTCTGAGTTTACATTAAATAGAGTTTCATCAAAATCAGTTACAGAGATACCACATGAGATGTGGAATGGAAATGTTTCTGATTTATCCATCATGGAGATTTGGAGTTGCGAGACTTATATAAAACGTTTAATCTCTCATAAGCTCACACCCAAATCTGATAAGTGCTACTTCATTGGTTGTCCTAACAAAACCAAGGCATGTTACTTTTACAACCAGTTCGAGAACAAATTGTTTGTTGCTCGGAATTATGTTCTCTTAAGAAAGACTTTCTTTCCAAGAATAACAGTGGGAGTAAAAGTACAACTCGAAGAAATTCGAAAGTCACAGGAGACTGCTCAACCTGATGAGGAAGAGCAGCAGTTGGATCTACAAAGAGTTTTAGAACCTGCACCTGTGGTGCCTAAAGTTTATAAAGGATCTGGTGAATGTATATTCGATGTACATTCAAATGCGAGTTTCTGAAGAAGTGTCGATCGACACAAACGTTGTATCGATCGACACAGATCGCGAACCAAAATATTTTGGTTTATGACTCAGTTAACTACGGTTTAAATCTTGGTTAATTAGGTCGTGGTAAAAATATACATATGAGATATGTGTGCGCGACTTTTACAGGAAACTGAAGCTCGCAGATCCGAAAGGATCCGTCACGAACCCGAGAAATGTGGATTTCTCGTAACCAATTGCCGTGATCTACTGATCATTGAAAGTGACGGGCCTGCGAAGTTTGAAGAAGCAATGATGGGCCTTGACTCCGAAAATGGCTGAAAGCCACTGAATCCGAAATAGGATCCATGTCACAGAACCAAGTATGACTTGGGTTGACTTACCCGATGGTGTAGAAGCCATTGTGAGTAAATGGGTTTTCAAGAAGAAAAGTTGACATAGATGTACAAAGCTAGGTTGGTGGCAAAAGGTTTCAAGCTAATTCATGGTATTGACTATGAAGAAACCTATTCCCAGTCAATGTGCTTAAGTCCATTCGGATTCTCCTAGCAATCGCCACTCATAATGGTTATGAGATCTGGCAGATGGATGTGAAAACAGTTTTCCTTAAAGGAATTCTGGAAAGGGACGTGTACGTGACACAACCTGAAGTTTTCATTGATCCTAATGAAGCTAGGAAGATATGCAAGCTTCATCGGTCCATTTATGGATTAAAGCAAGCATCTCGGAGTTGGAATCTTCGTTTTAATGAAGTAGTCAAAAGGTTTGACTCCTTCAGGAACGAAGAGGAACCATGTGTTTACAAGAAAAATAGTGGGAGCGCAATTGCATTTCTAGTATTGTATGTTGATAACATACTACTTCTCGGAAAAGAAGATCCATCGTTTCAGTCTGTTTAGACCTGACTCGAAAGTTGTTTTTCGATAAAATTATGGGAGAAACCGTATACATTCTTGGAATAAGAATCTATGGAGATAGATTGGACAAGCTAATTGGATTGTGTCAAGACACTTATGGTGATAAGGTCTTGAACATGTCCAATATGCATGATTCCAAGAAGGGCTTCGTGCAAATGACTCTTGGTATTACTCTTAGCAAGACGCAGTGTCCTTCGACACACGCTGAGCAAGAGCGAATGAGGGTCAGACTATTGCTAAAGGCATTAGATGTCTGAAGATGTGATCTTAATTTTAGTGGGAGTTGTTGTTGTTAATTTTAGTTATGATATGATATTCGTATAAACATAATTTGATTATGTTATTGAAATCTGACATGTGTATTATTTAATAATGGTTATTAAATAATAGTCCCAAAGTAATTTATGACATTTTATAGGTCATCAAGTATGTGACTTGATCATGAAACCCTATAGATAATAAATGACATAAATTATGTTGGTCCCTGGTCAAGGTTGTTAAAATGGGACATTAACAACCACGTGAGACTAGTATGTGAGGTGACTGATGACTAAGTTTCATGGAGTCATTAATAAGAGTATTAAAGTCAATCACGTAGATATGTGTTGGAGAACACATGATCGGACATGACCCACTGATGAGAACTCTACGGGATAGTTATATAAGTGTCATTCGAGTTTTCATTACGACTATAGAGTATAGTCCTTAGACCTGAGTTCATCATGTTTTCTTACATGTGAATTGGTCCGCTTTAACCTTGTCAAACGTCAGCCTTAACTGGTGATTATAAAGGCATTGATTGGGCGTATCATGAAGTGTGTGAAGAAACAGGGATGGAACAAGATGGGATTTGTCCCTCCTATATAACAGGAGATAAATATCTCAGGGCCCATCGAAGATTTGATACTGAGAAATGTGTGGCCACACTCAAACGAGGTGATTGTCAGTCGTTTGTCTTGTCAGTATAAATCGGAGTTCGATGAACATGATCTTGGCTAAATAAGGGTGACACAGATCTTGCCTTATGCTAGATCGAGATATAGTGACGAAGGGATTAAAGGAATAGATGATTCCAGTACAAGTGGGAGATTGTTGGGAATGTCCTGAAATTTATTGTACTTACTCTGAGAGAAAGTCGAATTGTCGAGATGAGACAATCATATGACACTAGGCAGTCATAACGCTTTGCTAGAAGCCACTTATTATCAATGGGTTGAGAACTCATTGCTAGTGTTATATGATCCTACAGGGTCACACACCTAAGCAAACTGGACGTTGTATGTGAGGTTGATCATTAATGTAATGATCGGGTGAATGCATATTTGATATGCATTCAATACTAAGTTTCTGGGCAGTATCGATCGACGCACTAAGTGTGTCGGTCGACACAGATCGGCAGTGTCGATCGACACAAAGAGTGTGTCGGTCGACACAACTCGCGGATTACCAGATTAATTCGGTTTAATCGTTGGTTAATTCCATTGTGGTTTAAGTCGACATATATAAGATATATGGTCGACCTAAACTCGATCTTAACCTAATTGACAGCCACCAGAAAAGAAACAGAAACCTCTTGAGAGATCTGATCTCTAAAGGCACTAGCATCCCTTCTGTTCAGTTTGTGTGCGTGTGGATACCAGTAGAGGCGCAGCATTTGAGGCGCTCTAGATCTCGATTATCTGCAAATCTTCCACTGCTAATCACCAGGTGATTCTGAGATCCCAATGATTCAATTACATGAACCCTAGATCCTAGGCTTGGAATTCAGACCAGGGTTGCCTAATTGGATTAGGAACTGCTAGAAATTCCTTCATGAGATAGGCGCGGAATGACGGCTCGATGCGGATGTGAATCCCGAGACGCCCGACACGAACCCCGAACTCCCGAATCTCGAACTCCGAACCCCGAACACTCCTGAAACCTCGGAATGGCCGTGGACCAAGCGTTGACCGGCTTGATCTCCGGCGTTGACCGGCTGACCGCGTTGACCGGCGGCGTTGACCGGCTGCGTTGACCGTTGACTGACCGTTGACTTTACTTGGACCGGTTGACTTCCCAAACCAAACCGGTTGAACCACTGAACCATCTGAACCAACTGAACCGGTCTAATTAGAACCGGTTAGGTTAAACCAGTTTTGGTCAAACGTTGACCGGTTTGACCTAACCGTTGACCAAGGCTGAACCGTGCCTAAACCGACCCATCTCCTGAACCAGACCAGACCATCCCACTCTTTGAAGAACCCGCTTCAATCTGACAGCGGCGAGGCTTCTCCGGTGACCGGCTCCGGCGTTGACCGACGGTGGTCCGGCGTTGACCGGCCGGTTCACCTCTTTTTCCGGCGACTCAGGTGACGATCTACATATCAAACTGACCGCAAAGAGAAGATCTATCCATCCATGGCTTCAAAACGTTCAGATCTGGTGAAGGAAGAGAGAGATCCATCAAACCCTAATCCGCAGATGCTTTCCGACCAGATTCCGGAGACGGAGACGACAGTGGCTGGCTGGAAATTGTAGAGGAGGGAGAGAGGAAGCTATAGCACTTTTCAGAAGTTGATTTGGGTTTATAATGAAGAAGTTATGGTATTTTTGGTGTTGGAAGGTATGAAGAACACTCAAGAACACTTTAAATGTTCTTGAGGTTATTTGAAGATACATAGGGAATTTCTGGGTTTTTCTGGGTAAATAGGATGAATCTGGAGAGAGAGGAGAGAGGTAAGGGCGTGGGTGAGTCTAGAGAGAGGTTGAGAGAGAGTGAATGAACCTTCTCACATGCATGAACTTGTTTTTTGTGCATGCAAACCATTCCTTGCACCAAAAATATATAGGTGGCGCCATTAGCAAACAACACCTGTCCCTCTGAGTGTGATTTGTAGCCAAAAACGCTTCCCTAATTAGCCATAAACACTCCTTAATCCTCCTTTCTTCCAATGCTCGATTTTGACGGTTTTCGGGTTTAATATTTAGAATCTCTCCGGATGATCCCATAAATCTCCAAAACTCCACTATTAGATTCTCCATGCTATTTGATGAATTTAGCATTTTGAATCACTCCGTTCGGACTTACGCAGCTCCGGATATGAATTTTTGAAGTTTCTTTGGGTTTGTCGGTTTCCATTCCTGACAAGCCGTAAAACACATTTCCGCTCCGATTCTTCCAATTCTGATCTTCTAAACATTCTTTATGTTGAAACATAAGAATATTTGGCCCGTCTCGGATTCCGTCTCGAACTTCGGCAAAATTACCATTTTGCCCCTCACTTGGCAAAAATGACAATTTTGCCCCTAGTTGACTTTCTGCTGCCCGTTGACCGTATTTTGGATACGGGGTATCACACAGGGGGTCTCTCTGATGAATTCGTATGTCTTCGATATGAATCGTCAGTTATCGAGGCAAGGTGCCAAAGTTGACAAGGAGCTCGCCTGAAAGACGAGGGAGTTGGAGAAATTTAAAATTTTTGCCGAGCTTTCTCGAGTGAGCGAGGCGAATTTAAAGAGTCAAGTTGCTTCTTCTTATGAGCATGTTAAGTTGCTCGAAACCAGAAACCAAGAGCTCGAAGGTTTCAAGGAGAGACTAGCTTCCGAGTTGGCGCACGAGAAGCTTCGTCGTGTCGAAGAAGTGAGGAAGGATCGAAATATCTCGGCATTAGAGGTTGGCAAACTTATTAACGGTTGCAGTGACCTACTTCGGAAGTATGAATATCGTCTTCAGGAGCTGAAGGAGGCGTCCGCCGCAAAGGATGCTGAGAGAAACACGTATATGAACTTGAGCCAATACTCTGGGACTCTAGAATTTCTTCATCACTTCGAGACCAGAGTGGGATAACCATTCCTGACGAGTTATTTGCGGAGCTCGCGGCGAAGAGGAAAAAGTGGGATGAGGAAGTTGACCGGATCAACCCTCCAGACATCGTTGATTGCTTTTTCGTGGTTTCCCTGGTTCCGCTTAGGATGCGCGATTGCAATCCTCCTTCTCCTCGCCCCTTTCAACCTCCGTCTGACGATCCTCAAGTTGATGTGATATCGACGGAACTGGTTGAGACTCTGAAGAGTCATGATGGTGCTCAACTCACGGTGATGGGAACTTCTTTATTGTTGCCCGTGGTGTTTCCTACTAAGTCCCGACTGCTCCTTTGGTGGAGCCAGTTCAAGATCTCCCTCCGCCGGTCTAGGCTTTTATTTTGTTTTGTTGTTGCAGTATGTTTCTTTTTCGGGGTGGTTTGATCACCCTTTTTGTAGAACTTTTATGGGTGATGATGTCCCCCTTTTCGGAATGGAACTCTATTTTCGCGAAGTCTTTTTATATTTTATTTTATGATCGTGCGAGGGCGGAAAATTTCTTGCCTTTTGGGATCGATGATTGTTTGTTGTTTTTTAGCGAGGAATTGCTTTTGCTTATGGACTATTTTTGTATACTCTGATTTAATACTACAAGAGTGACTAGCGATGAGTTCATCTCGCTATTTATCGAAGTGGCCTAAAAAGACCTTACTTTCGAGTGAACGAGGAAAGGAAGGGGTTGATTTAACCGAGTTATCATCTTTTCGTTGCGTAATCCTTAAAGGATTTGCCGAGAAAAGGGGTTTGACTTTTTGATAAGTCTTATTTTAGAACTCATCTTTTTCGAGTGTTTTTCTCGGAGATAGCGTGGCTTGTGATTGTACCTTGAAGAAGGGTTTAATTTGATTATGCGAGTGAAGACTCAGTTTTGGTTCGTCGGGCCAGGCTCGGAATAAATTTTGTATCCCTAACTCCGGATCAGTTGTGCGAGACAGGTCAGCTTATTTAGTCCATCTGAGTTAGGGAGCGGGTGTGATTCCCGGATTTTCCTTATGCTGATACGATTTAGATCGGAGTCTTTGTCGTATGGTAAAGGCAAATGTTCTTGCACGTTGTTGTGCGGATGCAATTGAGTCGAGAATGTGGCAAAGATGTCGGCGTTTGTTTGAGACAAGAATTTGTTTTTTTAACAAAAGTTTGTTTTTATTGATTTACGGCTACACTCTGGGTAGAGTTTCCTACGTACCTCGAAAACGAGGATCAAGGCGTTCGTAGTTCATATTACACAAGGTAATAGCTTTATTTTTGTTGGCGCAAAAAACCGTAAAAAAGAGCTCTGCCGTGGTGTTTGACGATGCAGAGTCTAGGCCTGGTTCTGCCGAGGTGCATTCATCATGCTTGTTCCTTCGCCTCCCTCGGGAGCTTTCCTTCCGCCGGGTGGTCCTGGTACAATCTTCCTTTTCCGTTTGGGCTCAGAGGGATGACGGAGTTTTCGCTTGCTTATGAAGCACAACCTTGAAGTGGCCTGATCTCCTATGAGCGTATGGACTCCGTTTGGAGTCAGGAATTTTATACACTGATGGTACGTCGAAGTGATTGCCTTCATTGCATGTAGCCAATGTGTTCCCAAGATTGTGTTGTAGATAGCTCGTCTTTCGAGGATGACGAATTTCGTCATGGTTGACATTCCGCCGATGTAGATTGGGAGTTTTACCATGCATATCGTCATGGTTTGGTCACCATCAAATCCATTTAGTGGTTGCACCTTTGGCTTGACTCGCAAATTTTTGAATTCTGTTTTCTCAAGCGCTTCTATGAAGATCACATCGACCGAGCTTCCGGTATCAACTAGAACACATGATATCTCGCAATCTCCGATTAGGATATCGATCACTAGATGATTGTTATACGGTACGTCTACTCCGAGTGCATCGGCTTTGGTGAACGAAAGAGGTATTCCTTCTTCGATGGGGAGTGGGTAACGTTCAGTTGCTGAAACCTTTCAGCCGTACTCCTTGATCAATCGCATTAAATTCAATCACAGTTGTAGACGCCGTTATCATGTTGATTCTATGACGGGGTTGCGGTGCAGCTCGGCCCTCTTCATCCTTGTCCCGAGGACGCCTGTTGGGCTCCGTTTCCGGGGGATGATCTTCCGTCTCTGCGTCTTGGGCGAGGGCTTCCCTTTGATCTTCTTGGCCATTGCCATTATTTTTAGGCCGTCGACCACCTCACTCGGGATTGACTATCTTCCCTTTGCGGTACTGTTCCAACTAGTACTCAGCCAAGTTTCGGCACGACGCAGTGTCGTGAGAGTTCTTTTTATGATACTCACAGTATGGTCGGTCATCGTTGCCATCCTCCGATCGTGGCTGGTTTCAAACGTATTTGTTCCATCCTTGTGACGTACTGCTGACGACGAAGGTCGAATGTTTTTTCCATTGTTATTATCCTGAGGATCGGGTTTTGATTTTTCTTTTACCGCTGAGGCCTTCTTGACTGAGCCAGCATGCTTTTTGGAGAGTATGGCGTCCTCTTCTTCCAGCTCGGTGAATGCTACTGCTCTGTGTAACGCATCTTCTAGGGACGTGGGCTTGTTAATCTTCATGATGAGGACATAAAGTCATCATCAACTAAGGAGCGTGGAAAAGACAACAATCAGCTGATCCACACCCCCGGAGAAAACCAACCGAAGCGCGCCAGATACATATGTTTATTTTTTGGAGCATATGTTTCCAACCAGGAGGATTTAAGCCACAAGACAACCTGTTCTAGAATCTTAGCTCATCAAGTAATCACGGAGAAGTGGAATTGTTTCAAAAGATTTCCACATGAAGAAGTTATTCAGGATACCAGTCAGGAGAATCGCAGTGGACCCGATGGAGACATACGACCACAAACTGAAGCATTTCAACTCAACCAAGATGAATCAAGCAATAAAGTGACTTGTTCTGGAATCTTGATTCATCAGGGAATCCATGAGGGTTGGAATCAGACCAATCCCGGTTCTGAGAAAGAATTTATTCAAGTTCTAAACCAGTGGTTTGCCATCTTACCTTATTTGGAGTCTCCCAGATTTATTAAGGCTCAGACCCATATTTGGCGACCAGGAGAACGACATAATCAAAACTACAACGTTTTGGGATCTATATTAAGGTATCCAGAAGACCATAGATGCACCAGACCTCACCAGATCACTCAGATCAACAAGAAGACACACTTGCCATATTTGGACCCAAATGGCATTAAACCCCAACAGCTCTTTGCCCAAAAATGCTTACAATATTTCGACCAGGTCTATGCCATTAAAAATGTTCCAAAGAAGCTCACTTACACCCTAAAACCGTCCAGATACAAGTTCAGCATCACAACCCTTGAATCAAGCCAATTAATTCCATATATCTTCCAACGGCTAGTTTATTGCTTATTTTTATTTCTTTTCTTATTTAGAACTTCATGAACATTGTAAGAGCATTATATAAGCTCAGTTAGACAATTTGTATTATTCACCTTTCAATCAGTCAATAATAATCAGAGTATTTCGTTTCAAAGAGTGTTCTTTAAGTTTTGTGTTTATTAGATTCACTTGAGTGATTCATTGAATTCTTTTGAGTTTTCAGAATAATCTTCTTTGTGTGATTCAAGGAGATTGCTTCTGCCAAGGATTGAGAGAGTCAATCAGCCCACTGAACAAGAGAGTTGTTCATCCACGCCTTCCTTCAATCAGATTCATCAGAGAGAGCTACACAGCCAGCTGATCAATCTCCACCCCTATCTGTGCCTGCATCAACTGGTATCGGAGCCGAAAGGTTCCAATCAGGTGTACTCTATCCCTTTACCTTTCGGTTTTCATTGCATTAGATCCCTAGATTATTCATTCAGTTTCTGTTTCAGTGCATCTTAATTCAAAAACCCATAAAATTGTTTTTGCTTTGCATCTAGTTCATTCTGATTTGCATTTAGATTATTATATGTTTTCTTATTGCATCTTAGAACTGGAAAACCCATAAAAATCATTATGTTTCAATCAATCTAGTTATTTGACAGTCTGTTCATTGCATTTCTTATTGAATAAGTCATAAAAATCATCTGCTTTGTTAGTTCATATCATTCTGAATAGTTGTTTGCATCTTAAATCGAAAATCTCATAAAAAGAGTCCCTGTTTTTGTGTTCTAATCATTTTGTTCATTACCTTGCATTCATATTTCGTTTTTAAACTTAAAAAATCAAAAGAAAAAGAGTTCAAGTTTGTGGTTCTGTTGATTTCTATTTCTGTGTTCTTATTTTGTTTTCATAAACTTTAAAAGAAAAAGAAGAAGTTCTCTTGTTTTAATTCGATTTCTAAGTGTAGAATTATGTGTGTTCATGGTGTAATTGTCAGGTTACAACCTAGCACATAATCATCTAGGATCTAGGTGATTTGCAATTGAATCATAAACAGATCAGGATCATTACCTTATGATTGCAGCGGATTAATCAATGGAATATCGAGATCTGCAAGAGCTGATTATCACCGGCTCCTCCTAGGTATCCACACGCTTACAAGCTACGGATCAGGCTGCTAGACCAAGCTGGAAAATCACAGAGAGAGAGGAAGACGGCTGGTGTGAAAATCGCAGATGTATGAAGCATTAGGGCTTCCTGCGCCTCTCCTCTTCCTTATATGGGCCCAAGTAATTAAACTAATGGCTCATTAGACTTTTGGGCCCAAGGCCCAAATCAGACAAAATAACTGTATTTTGTCTGACCCAATTCTCTGTACAAATACAGTAAATGCCTTGCATCTTACCGTATTAATTCCATGTTAACTTTCCCGTTAGCTATGGTGTGTGACCCTTTGGGATCATACAATACTGGTAATAAGTCCTAAACTTATAGATCATGAGCGGGCTCTAGCAAGTCATCATGATCACCCAGTATTTATGACTTATGTCTGATCTCGACACTTATCATACTTTCTAGAGATAGTACAGTAGATTTCAGGACATTCCCAACAATCTCCCACTTGTACTGGAATCCTACATTCCCTAATCCTTTTGTCTCAATATCTCAATCTGGCATAAGGCAAGATGCGTGTCATCCTTATATAGCCAGACCATGTTTATCGGAACAGATTTGATACTGACAATGCAAACGACTTGGGCAAGTCCGTTTGGGAGTGGCCACTCTCTTACCAGCTATCAAGTCTCCGATTGGCCTAGAGATATTACCTCCGTTAAACGGCAGGGACAAATCCCTTCTTGTTCCATCACTATGAACTACACACTTCATAATACACCCAACCAAGGTCCTTATAGCTCCCAGTTACGAAACAGCGTTAGACAATGATCAAAGCGCATCAATCCATGTGCAGCCACATGCATGCGAACTCAGGTCTAAGGACTATACTCTATAGTCGTATATGAGAACCTCTTATGACACATATATTAATATCTTGTAGAGTTCTCATCAGCGGGCCATGTCCGGTCATATGCTCCCCTACATATACCTATGTGTCGACTTTGATGCCGCACATCTATGACCCCTCGAAACTTGGTCATAAGTCTCAACACAATCTAGTCTCAAATATTAGAAGCTCTCTAATTTAATGTTTTATTAAAGTTTTCGGTTGGGTCACAAATTATAGGCCCAATTCTTGGCCCAAGACCACATAATTCCAATTGGCCCAATAATTTGACATAACCGAGTCGGTTCATTAATTCTGGTCCAAGACCAAATTAACTACTAAATCCAACTGGTTATTTACTAAACCAGACCAGCTCTAAATTATTTGGTCCAACCAAATCAAACTTAGACCAGCCTTCGGTTTAGGTTAAAATTCAATTTTGAATTTTAAATCCGGTTTAACCAGAAATTAAATAATACCAATTGTATTAAATAATTTCCAGCAAACCGCGATTTGGGTTAACGGCTTAAACCATACAATAATTAAATAATTAAATAATTAATTATTCAACAACAACAAAATCGTTTGTTATGATTATACAAATCGATTCAATTATGATTATTAAACAAAATCCACAAGCGATTTTGTCCTTTTTCAAAATCAACAAAGACAAACAATCGCTTCATACATATAAGACAAACACGTTTTTGACCTTAAGATTACAAGCGATCGAAATTCAATAATAGCCTTTGACTTATCCAATTCGTATCATGCCATTAACAAGAAGGCAAAAACTCTTTTGACTTTATCAAATCGAATGAAACTTAATTAAACAATCAACTCTGAGTTTTCAATAATTGAATTGACAAAAGCGATTCATATTAAGTCAACAAGCGAAGCATGAAATTCACTAAAGACAAAACAATTTTGACCTTAACCAAATTGTATGATTAAACAATCATTATTAATCCCAACAACATCGATCATGATCAAACCTCATGACAATAATTCGATCGAGATTATCAAACAAAGTCAGTAGCGATTTCATATTAGGTTTTCTTTTAAGTTCTAATCAAATTTCTTAAGCCAAATTCGATTCTTAACATTAAAACAACCTAAATATGATCCAAACAGCAAAAACCTAACAACCTGGCTCTGATACCACTGTAGAATTATGTGTGTTCATGGTGTAATTGTCAGGTTACAACCTAGCACATAATCATCTAGGATCTAGGTGATTTGCAATTGAATCATAAACAGATCAGGATCATTACCTTATGATTGCAGCGGATTAATCAATGGAATATCGAGATCTGCAAGAGCTGATTATCACCGGCTCCTCCTAGGTATCCACACGCTTACAAGCTACGGATCAGGCTGCTAGACCAAGCTGGAAAATCACAGAGAGAGAGGAAGACGGCTGGTGTGAAAATCGCAAATGTATGAAGCATTAGGGCTTCCTGCGCCTCTCCTCTTCCTTATATGGGCCCAAGTAATTAAACTAATGGCTCATTAGAATTTTGGGCCCAAGGCCCAAATCAGACAAAATAACTGTATTTTGTCTGGCCCAATTCTCTGTACAAATACAGTAAATGCCTTGCATCTTACCGTATTAATTCCATGTTAACTTTCCCGTTAGCTATGGTGTGTGACCCTTTGGGATCATACAATACTGGTAATAAGTCCTAAACTTATAGATCATGAGCGGGCTCTAGCAAGTCATCATGATCACCCAGTATTTATGACTTATGTCTGATCTCGACACTTATCATACTTTCTAGAGATAGTACAGTAGATTTCAGGACATTCCCAACACTAAGATCCCAAAAGCCAAAAAGTGTTGTTTCCTTATTGATTTCTTTGAATTTTCGAAAGTTGTTTGCCAAAGGATCCTCTTGATTCATAAAATTCAGTTTTCCTTTTCTAAAACTACCAAAACCGTGTGTGCCAAGCCAAGAAAAGAAACCTTATATTTTTCAAAACCAAACCAGCTGCCTTTCAACTTTTTGAAAAGTTTTAAAGCAAACCAGCTTCTAAAATTGGTTTTTAATCCCTAAAACCTATCCCTGACCGTGTGCAGTTTGACTTAAACCAAGGGAAAGAAGTTTTATTTGATTTATCAAACGGTGGACCAAGTTAAATCCAAACCACTTTTGTTTTCGAAAAAGACATAACTGGTTTTCTAGAGTGATTTCAAAACTTCCTAAGACTTGTTTCCAAAGATTCTGTGATTTTTGTTAACTAACCGTGTGTGCCTTTGTTTGATTTAATATAAACTTGAATAAAACATATTCTTGTTCTGTACTCAAATTTAAAGAAAACCAGAACCTATTCATACACTTGTTTGTTATATTTCAGGAACTAAAACATGGAAGATGAAGATGGAGCAAGTGTCTACACTACCTCAGAGGTTGATTGGGGTGATGAAGAGCACTCATGGATTGGAGAAAAAGAGTTCTCTGAAGCATCTTGGACAGAAGAAGCAGCATCATAAGCTAGCTTTGATGCAGGATCCGAGGTTGAAGAGGAAGCACATGGAGAGGATTATTATAGCACAGACCATGGAGAGGATCCTAATGATGGAGAACCTGAACCAGAACCTCCAGACCATTACCAAGATGAAGTACAATGTGAGTCAAGGCAGGAGGAAGCATGGGAGGAACAATCTGACCATGAAGATCCTTATGGAGCAGAACCGGACTGCCAAGAAGAAGAAGAGCAACAAGAGTTTGACTCTTGGGATGGAGAAGCTCAATCTGAAGCTAACTCTGAAGAAGAATCAGAGAGAGGCTGTGAAGAGGAGTCATGGGCAGAAGATGATGACCCAACAGCTGATAGCATAGAAGCACCAGACTGTGAAGAAGCATGGGAAAGCCACACCAGTTCTGAAATCAGTGAAGGAGAAGAATACCAAGGTGAGCTTTATCAAGAAGAACCATATAACATATGTTTTTCAGGTCGTGTGCAAGGACTAGAAGCTTATCTAAGATGGGAAAGAGATATGGATGAATGGTTTCAAGCAAATCAAGTTCCAGAAGAGGAGAAGACAACCATTGCTGAAGAAACTCTAATTGAAGAAGCCTATCTAGAGTTGAATAAAGATGCTTACCTCAGTCTTGAACTTGAGATACCAGACCACTCTTGGGAAGAGATGAAGCAACTACTGCATAAGGAGTTTGTAGAAGAGATATCCATGGAACCATACTACTCAAGATGCCAAATTTCTAAATAGCCAAGAAGATGGATCATGGCAACATCCCAAGAAGATTACTTGTTCTAAACCCAGAAAGATGACTTCCAACAAGCAGTTAAAGGCTGCCAAAGTTGAACCAGAGGCGCCAAGCCAGCAGAGGACACGAGCTGCCAAGGTTAGGAAGCCACATCTAACCAGTCCTAAGAAGCAAGAGCAGAGCAAAGAAGAACCACGGATTGAAGAAGCCATTAGAGAACGTTCCAACCTCTTGCACCTTCAACCAGACCCGCCAAGACCAAGTAAGTCTACTAAATCTAAGAGACTTAAAGATCATACATGCTATATATGTCATAAGAGAAGAAATTTTGCTGCAACCTGTACATCTAAACAATTGTTGAAAGAAACATCATTAGGAAAGAAAATTGCATTAGCTAAAATCAGTGATAGTTTTGCTCATTCTGATTTGTTATTTACCAATTCTAGTGTCATGCATTTTTCTTTGTCAAGAGGATTTGATACAGGGAAAGAAGAACTGACCAGGAAAGAGCATGAGCAAACCAAAGTCAGTAGGGAAGATCAAAGACCAGAGAAACATGTTTTGGTGATCAGAAAAGAAGATGACCGTTCGATGATCCCTAGCTCACAAGGGCAGAAGGTCCAAACCCTCATACAACTCACTGTAGCTGACTATGTAAGTACAAGTATCATACAATCTGTTTTAAGAACTCCAAGAACAGATATAATGCACTTGTTCTTCCCAATGAGCATCTCTACAGATATAAAGCACAGGGAGAACATAATGTGAAGAGAAGCTCAAAAACAGTCCTTACACTAAGTGATCATACTGATCAAGGCAGTAGAGAAAAGGAGAACATCTAGGAGAAACCTCCAGACCAAAGCAAGGACACAACATCTATTAACAAGCTAAGTCTTTCATTGAAACATATCATTTCCAATGATTCAACCGCTGTGTTAAAGAACTTTTTAAGCTTGAAAGAAGATGAGATATCATTAGCACAGAAAATTGACTCTAAGGAGAAGGATTCAAGTTATTTATTCTGTGATAAAGAGCCCATAATGCACTTGTCTCTTTGACAAAGTGTTGAGCATATTTCGTGTCTTAAGGAGAGCAGGAGAAAGATAAGCAAAGGAGACGCCATACCAGCCAAAATAAGAGGAGTACTACTATCCTATCTACTCAAAGGAGAACCACCAGACACTCCAGTCATCACCAGACCATATACACATCAAGGTAAGACCCTACACTCCCAAAGGAGAATGAAAGCTAACTTGCTTTATCTTGGTGCAGATTATCAAGTTTCGAGGTCGAAACCTTTTCAAGAGAGAGAGTATGATGAGGACATCAAGTCATCATCAACTAAGGAGCGTGGAAAAGACAACAATCAGCTGATCCACACCCCCGGAGAAAACCAACCGAAGCGCGCCAGTTACATATGTTTATGTTTTGGAGCATATATTTCCAACCTGGAGGATTTAAGCCACAAGTCAGCCTGTTCTAGAATCTCAGCTCATCAAAGAATCATAGAGAAGTGGAATTTTTTCAAAAGCTTTCCACATGAAGAAGTTATTGAAGATACAAGTAAGGAGAATCGCAGTGGACCCGATGGAGACATACGACCACAAACTGAAGCATTGCAACTCAACCAAGATGAATCAAGCAATAAAGTGACTTGTTCTGGAATATTGATTCATCAGGGAATCGAGGAGAGTTGGAATCAGACCAATCCCGGTTCCGAGAAAGAATTTATTCAAGTTCTAAACCAGTGCTTTGCCAGCTTACCTTATTTGGAGTCTCCCAGATTTATTAAGGCTCAGACCCATATTTGGCGACCAGGAGAACCACATAATCAAAGCTACAACGTTTTGGGATCTATATTAAGGTATACAGAAGACCATAGATGCACCTGACCTCACCAGATCACTCAAATCAACAAGAAGACACATTTGCCATATTTGGACCCAAATAGCATTAAACCCCAACAACTCTTTGCCCAAAAATGCTTACAAGATTTCGACCAGGTCTATGCCAAGATATTCCAAAGAAGCTCACTTACACCCTAAAACCGTCCAGATACAAGGTCAGCATCACAACCCTTGAATCAAGCCAACTAACCCCATATATCTTCCAACGGCTAGTTTATTGTTTGTTTTGATTTCTTTTCTTATTTAGAACTTCATAAACGTTGTAAGAGCATTATATAAGCTCAGTTAGACCATTTGTATTATTCACCTTTCAATCAGTCAATAATAATCAGAGTATTTCGTTTCAAAGAGTGTTCTTTGAGTTTTGTGTTTATTAGATTCAATTGAGTGATTCATGAATTCTTCTGAGTTTTCAGAATAATCTTCTTTGTGTGATTCAAGGAGATTTCTTCTGCCAAGGATTGAGAGAGTCAATCATCCCACTGAACAATATAGTTGTTCATCCTCGCCTTCCTTCAATCAGATTCATCAGAGAGAGCTACATAGCCAGATGATCAATCTCCACCCCTATCCGTGCCTGCATCACTTCAGGTCCTTTTTGAAGTCTGAGTTATAGCATAAACCTTTTCAAAGTGCTCCTCTTTCCGCACTGTCGTCCACGTTTATTTTGGATACGACTTCCTTAAAGCGGTCAATGAACTCTCGCAAGGGCCATCGTGCTTTTGTTCGAGGTCCCATAGATCGGCGTCAGATGACTCGGGGTTATGTATAAAGACTAGTGTTTCAAGAACATCTCTGAGAGCTAGTGAAAGCTGTCGATCGATCCTACCTTAAGTCGTGAAAACTAGCTAAGGGCGGTTCTTCTGAGGTTTTCCACGAAGTGTTGGCAGTACCCGGGATCTGTTTCCTCATTCATGAATCGATTCCGACCCATCGCTATCATGAAATCTGTCATTAACTGGATAGGGTCGGATTTTCCTTCGTAGAATGGATGCTTAACCTTTTCGATGCGCGGGAGTCTTGCGTTCATGATTCGGGCCATGAAGGCTGTCTACTGCGGCAGTTCTAACAAACGATCGAGTTCGGATGCCGAGCTGGCCACGCGATGGAATTTAGATTTTAACTCTTGGATTTTGCTCAATATGGTTGTGAGCTGATCACTGGATATCGACGCCGAGTTAGTCGGGGTGAATATGCTGCCTGTCGGGTAGAATGTCGACCCAATGGTTGTCCGAGGTGCTTCAGGAAAGAGGCGCCGGTTAATAGACGACATCTGCTCTTGGGTTCGTTCCATTGCAGGTGCACTTCGACGTTCTAGCAAGTTCTCTTGGATCAAGGCCTGTTGGTTAGCAATTGCGGTGATGCGCTCGTTTGTCGCTTTGTCCATGCTTTCTACTTGGTCTAGGATCATGGGGAGTATCTCCATCGTGTCTTGACTCCTGATTCTTAGACGGCATCTGCTCTGGGGTTCGTTCCATTGCAGGTGCACTTCGACGTTCTAGCAAGTTCTCTTGGAGCAAGGCCTTCTGGTTAGCAATTGTGGTGATGCGCTCGTTTGTCGCTTTGTCCATGCTTTCTACTTGGTCTAGGATCATGTGGAGTATCTCCATCGTGTTTTGACTCCTGATTCTGTTGGTCGGCGTAGCGGTGTTTGGCGTGCGTGCTGGTCTTGCTGGGGGCATCGCATCGCTTTTGCGCCTAGCGGTAGTCGCGGCTACTGCTTGAGTTGGTCTCGCCATTGGTGCGGTCAGGGTGCTCAGGTTTCCCGCGGGCGGCGCGCTATCATGTGGTCCTGAGTTTGCTGGTCTGTTGCGGGCTTTATCACCTTGCTGGCTGGATTGGACTGGGTACGCTTTTCCCCTGCTGCGTTGTTGACGGTGGTGACGTCGCCTGCGTTGCTGGTTCCTCCTGTATCCTGCGATGAGAGCGGTGTTTCTGTCATGCCGATCTTTCCTTTGGTTAATCAAAAGTCTCCTAAGTCCCCACAGACGGCGCCAATTGTTGATTCAGAGAATCCACAAAGATTAATTCAATGAACTAATCAAAAGATGAGGGACTTGGATAATAAGATTAAAAGGAACAAGAAGCAATAACAGAAATAGACCGGAAATATAGTCTTTATTGATATGAGCCAAAATAGATCTTTAATCGCTAGCTCTAGGGTTTCTGAGTACAAGAGTATGAGTTGTCGACTTAGTCTTTTCCCGTGCAGAAGAAGGATATTTATAGCAGAGGATCTAGGGTTTTTCCCTAGATTCTCTCTGATATTATTTACAAAATCTGAACCAACTTAGATTTTGTTTCCTTTTCAAGATTTTCGTTTATTTTCATTTATTTTGTAAATATGTTATAACATATTTACTTTTTCCATGCAGGCCGGTCGCGATATCGGTGCTGAGCTGCCCTGTTGTCGCCGTGCTACTTCGCAATGGGTCGGCGTCATCCTGCTTGGGCTGGATCTCCTTCAGGAAATTTTAGGTATTGGGCCGAGCTACAAAGGGGTGCTAAACCCACCTCCAACAAAGGTCATATCTATCCACCTAAAAATGTGATTATCATTCATACGCTACAAAAAACATACCACCATTAACACACGATTTTAAATAACAACAAATGAAATTTAAAAATAATCACTTTACCTTTTGTGTAGACACATAAGCACACCGGAAATATCTTTGGTGCGGATTGTGGTCTGAATTGGACATTAAGGAAACCACCACACCAACACTTCATAGGAATCCCAATGATCCTCCTGCTTCTACGACAACCAATAGCCCCGCCATTAGAGATGTTAGAAAAGTTACTTGTTGCTCTAGACATCACTACTGAATTTTCATTTATAGGGTTCTGGGAATTTTCTGAATTTTTGATTTGGGAAAAGCGGATTTTACTTCTAGGTTTTTCGAAGACGATGGATTAAAATGTGAGTCAATGTTGTTCTTTCGGGTCGGGTTTTACGGTTTGGTTTAGGCGGTATTGTTTTTTTGTCGTGGGTTAAGAGCTAAACCATTGAAATTAAGTTTTATGGGGAAATTCATTTCGAACAATCAATTCAGGCGTAATTGGATCTTTTACAAACTTTATGTGTGGAATTAGACATATGTCATATTTTGGGAGACATTTGGTGTTGTATAAAAGTTCTCAGGGAAAATAGATCGTTAACCTTTTTCTTTATACCAAACTTTCCCTTAACTATACACCTATATTCTCTCTCCAACAACCTTCAATTATGTTTTTCATTTTCTCTCCCTTTCCAAAACATCATTTCTCTCTCTTATGTGTGTCAATCCACACCCAAAATATCTCCTTCCTTTCCCCTCTTTCTCTTTCTAGAGTTTCTCCTAAAGTTGCTTACAGATCTCTCTTGTCTGATTTTATAGTCTTTGTTATTTTCTCCTCGATCTTGATTCAACTTCTCCTCATTTGGGATATGTTTTTTTTAAAGGTTCATCAAATAATTTAGTTCTATGCTTCTTGATCTTTGTGTCGTGAGACTTTGTTCTTATTTTCTAATTGATTCTTATGATCTGAGTACGCCTTCATTTGTTTTCTTCTCTTTTTCCAAAGATACATGATGCACGTCAGTTTAATGGTGTATTGGGTACAATATCTGAGGTGGGTCTATATGTCATATCTCTTCCTTTTTTGGTTAAGGCACAAAGAATCTAGTAACGCCTTCATTTGTATCCCATATACAAAACTTATAGGCTATTTATTGGTCCAATGGAACGAGTGATTTGGAGTTATATTTGGTTATGTGTGATGTTATTTTAGCCAACTATAGCATTGGTCGAATACAACATTAATTATCCTATTATTTGTTTTTGTTGTATCTATGTTTTCTAGTTTGATTTATACAATGTTATGCCGATGCAACCACTGGTGGATTAAGCTCTGGTGTAGTACTTTGTTGGTCTAATTGAAAAAGTGATTTGGAGTTATATATGGCTATGTGTGATGTTATTTTGGCCAACTATTGCATTGACCGAATACAACATTAGTTATCATATTATTTGTTTTGTTTTTTTATGTATTTTGAGTTTGACATATATAGTATTGTTGTTTTTCTTTTTTCTTTTTTGAGTTTGTTTTATACAATTTATTCTATATGTATTTAAAGTCTATTTAAGAAGATTTAGACTGTTTATCTCGTCGTTGCTGCCATAGCTGATCGTATTATGTCAATATATGAAGATTATAAAATATAGTTACTTTTGTTATTCATACATCTACATTCAAAAATCTACATTCAACAAAGAAAAGAAAAGTATTAGCCGACTAACATGTGTGTTATTATCCATACATTTACATTCAATAAAAAAAAACAAAATTATTAAGCGGTTAACATATGTGTTGTTATCAACAAATTTATATTGTTAATCGATATCTATGATAAGTGTATTAAACTTGTGCAGTGTTAGAAAGACATATCCAATGCTAACCATATATATGTACATTTATACTAACGCATAGATATAGTTGAAGATGTATTTTATTAGAGTGTTTATGTATCAGTCACAATGTAGCAAAAGAGGTGATACAATAATTGCGAAGTAGTACAAGACGTGATATAATACATGATACAAGACATGATATGATTGGTTGTTGAGATATAAATGAATCTTTGTGATATGATTCAGTGCAAGAGTTGTTTGCTGAGTTGGATGAAGATATTGGAAAGGATATATCAGTGTTAGAGTGTTTCCATATTCTTATGAGAAGATAAAGAAAAATAGAATATTTCCAAAAATATTTGAAAATATCATAACAAAGAGGAAATCTTTTATTTGTGTGATTGGAGAGAATTGGAGGGAAATATTCAAAATGATATATAAAGAGGATGTGGCCTTCTGAGAAATGTGTCCTTGTGACCAAAAAAACGACCTAAAAGAAAGAAATATTGATTTGGGTGATCGGTTGTTGATAGAGTACGACAGAGTTTCGCGGTTTGTGCTTGTCATGTTCAAGCTTGCTGGCGTTGGGTGTGACGTGTTCCGAAGACGTTGACAAAACAAAGTCTAGACTCGAGAGGAGTTTAACCTAGGGTTGGTTTATCATGATTAAGTATAGGCTCAGGGGGATTTTAGCTCATTGTTAGTGGTTATCATGAAGATTTCATGCTATTGAACGGAGCGGTGAATCGTTGGACGTGTTCCTAATTTACATATTTGAAATTATTTGTAATTGCTTTCTTGTTCTAGTGAATTCAAAACATGGACAAGGTCCCGGTGATGTAGGAAACAAACTTCGTTAAAAAATTCTTATGTGTCATTTACTTTCTACACTTTATTTCTTGCCTCGACTGCTTTTTCAATTGGTATCAAAGAGGGTTTTCGATAGAGATTTAGTCTTGTTTCAGGTGGATCAAGAAGTGAGGGCATAAAATTTGCTTAAGAAGAAAGACGGAGTTGAATAATTTTTTGACCATGATGTGACTAAGAGGAGATTGATGTTTTTTTTATAGGTTTTCGACTTAAGATGCTATGAAACAGAACTAGATGAATGAGACTAAGAATCGGATGCAATGAAAACAAAGGGTAGTGGATAGATAACTGATATATCATGGTTTTTACCTGTTTTAAGCCATGATATAAGTATGTTTTAGAGTCTTTTGTAGTGTCTTTCGAGTCTCTTTCAGGTGTTTATTAGGTACATACACGCTTGGAGGATCTTGGAAGATATTGGAGCTAATGGGACAAGTTTTGGAGCAAAAGGCGTGAGAAGCAGAATTCACTATCTCTGATCGACCGTTGCAACGATCGATGCATCATTGGCATTGATCGACACAGCCTCGCACCAGCACATTAATGAAGATTTTGGAGATTTGCACTTTTGCCCCAAAAGCTCCAGTATTTACAAAAGAGACCCAAGTCGTGATTAGCACTTTATAATTAGGTTTTTGGTGTTTTGTTTTGAGACACACATTCATACTTTTAGCTAGAGAGAGCTGGGAGCTTTGGGGCTGATCTTACCTTGTACTGCTTTTGCTTTTGGAGAAGATTTCGAAGCCCTTTTCTTTCTCTACTCTTTTATATATGCAATCTATTTATTCATTGATTTGTGTTTCATTAATCATGTCTGAGTAGATTCATAGTTAGGTTTAGGGATTCTTTTTAAGGATTTTATGACTTGTTAGATTAATCAATCAGTTAAGGATTCATAACTTGATTAGTTCTTCAACCTGGATTGTGCTTAATACTAGCTTCTAATCTGATCACTTAGAATCTAGACTTTAGGTTTATTAATTGACACGAAAGTGTGATTTAGAATCTGACATATTTAGGTTGAGCAATTTAATTATCTGCAAAGAAATTTGGCTTAATTGAATTGTGAACAAATCGAACATGCACTTAAGGCTAGTTTATTCTATTAGGAATTGCAAAGAAATTTGGATTTCCGCGGTTTAGACTTAGAGAATTCTCGCAACGAAAGTTGGTTAGTTCTACATCTGTGTTTGAGTTCTAGAACCGTGCTTAATTTGATCTTGACTGATAATTGATCTGCTTGTCCTGATTTCCTGAGAACTCCCTTGACTTAGCGCTTTTGGTATATTGATAACACAAACTGACTTGCTTGCTGATTTAGTTTCTGATTTTTAGTTATGTATTTTTGATTTGCATCGCCTAGCTTAATTCAGAGTTCTATAATCTATCGTAAGATTTCTTGAGTCTCTGTGGATCCGACCCCTAGATACTACATTTGCATGTGCACTTGCAGTTGAACTTAGGGAAGTAAACTCTGAGCATATCAAGTTTTTGGCGACGTTGCCGAGGACCCTTTTGAGTCTTCGATAGATATGAATCTAGAGTTTAGACAAGGTTTTTCGTTTTTGTTTTTGGTTACTAATTTTCTGTTTTTCTTTTTGTCTTTGCGTGTCTCAGGTTTGACGCATTGCATCGATCGACGCATCCTTTGAATCGATCGACACAAAGCGAACCCAAACTGAATCGATTGTTGCGGACCTGTGCATCGATCGACGCTTGACGATTACCGACGGTTTATGCATAATCACGCGACCAGAAGTAATCCGGACAAGATACTTGTGAATCTCAGACTTGAGGAACTTGCAAGGCGAGAAAGAGCGAACAGGAAAGCTCAGAGACCAGCTAAGATGGCTAACGTGAATGCTGCGCCTTTGATTTTGATACGAGATGCTGAGGGTGTTTGAGAGATTTGCAGAACAATCCCTATAATGCTCAGGGACAGATGATTGATGCTGAAGGAAATGTGATTGAACAGCAGATTGTTCAACCTGGGCAAGAAGCTGAAGGTGGAGGAGAAGGTGGACAAGGAATTCCACAACCAGGTGCGCCACCTAGAGCACCAAAGCCTCCTGCTAGGAGGACACTAGCTGACTACAACATGCCTGATGATTTCTATGCTAACAAGTCTGCGATTGTGCCTCCTGCTTTTCCGCGGAATGATTTTGAGCTGAAGACTTCCTACTACATGCTTGTGGGGCAGCACCTCTTTCATGGACTCCCACATGAGCATCCTATGGATCACATAGAGGACTTTGAGTCTTTAGTCACTAGGATGAAGCACAATGGAGTGACCTATGACTACTTACACTTCAAGCTTTTTCCTCACTCTCTTGGAGGAGAAGCTGCTAATTGGCTGAAGCAGATTCCATTTGGGACTCTGACTACTTGGGATGAAGTCAAGAAGAAGTTTCTGCGACATTTCTATGATGATGCTAGATCCGATCAGCTTAGATAGGATATCTTTACCTTCAAACAGGGAGCTACAGAGCCTTTAAAGGCAGCTTGGGTGAGATTCAGGATGTACCAGAGAGATTGCCCTCATCATGGTTTCTCTGAGGTTCAGCTGCTGGGCATCTTCTTCAAAGGAGTTGATTTGTGGTATCAGATGGCCTTAGATGCTGCAAGTAATGGGAACTTCAATGCTAAGTCTCCAGAGGAAGCTAAGGAGCTTATAGAGAACTTGATAACTAGCAATAGTGTCAAGAATGCTGATTTCGAGAGGAAGAAGTCTGGTGGAAAAGCTGATAGCTCACAGATAGCTGAGATGAAGAACAAGATTGACTCTGTTCATAGCCTTCTGGCTGGGAAGAAGAGTGTTCACTTTGCTTAGGATGTTGAAGAATTTGAGGCTGATGAAGGCTGCGAAGAAGAGGATGTGAACTATGTTGGTGGGACTGGTTTTCAGGGGAACAGATTTGGGAATCAGCAAGGCAGAGGTGGCTACAATGGAATGGGACAGAGAAGTACCTTCACAGGTAAAGAAAACTTCTCAGTTTTCACTCCTAAGCCTCAGTACCAGAAGCCTTATCAGAGTACTAGCAGCCCTGGAAACAACACTAACAGCTTCACTAGGAACTATGGATCTTCATCATATCAACCTGCTCCTCCTCAAAATGAGCAGAATGAGAAGATGATGAGACTGTTGGAGCAGCTTCTGAAAGGACAGCAGAAGAGTACAATGGATTTTAATGGTAAAATAGATGCTCTGTACTTGGATCTTAATGGGAAGATAGATGCCTTAAGAACTCATGTGAAGAAATTGGATGTTCAAGTTGCACAGACTGTTGGGTCTGTTAAGAGGCAAGATGGATCTCTCCTAGGATGAACTGATGCTAATCCTAAGTATCAGTGTAATGCAATCACGTTGAGAAGTGGTAAGGAGGTCATTCCTGCTCAGAAAAAGCAGCTAAGTTTGGAGGAAATCGTTGAGATTGAGGAAATGGAAGAAGAGATCCGTGAGTTTCGCAATGCATCGACCAACGCAACTGAGCATCGATCGACGCAGATCGTGAACGTGGATAGTGAGTCTAAGATCGACGCAGAAATCCCTACGAAATCGCCTAGCATCGATCGACGCAACACTGATGTCGATCGACGCAAAGCGATCCCTGAGAGTTCTAACGCAGAGAAGCTGAAGAAAGCTGACGAGAGGGTTTACAAACCCAAAGTTCCCTTTCCTAAGAACCCAAGAAGTCTAAGTACGAGGTGCAGTTGGCTTAATGCAAGGAGATGATGAGTAAGGTATTGATTGAAGTGCCTTTGATTGATTCTCTAAAGACTACTCCTGTAATGAGATGATGTCTTAAGGACATGCTTTCTGGTAACATGAATGATGAGGAGTGTGTAATGATGATCTCAGAGGTGTGTAGTGCTGTGATTCAGGGCAAAATTCCTGAGAAGTTGAAAGATCCAAGAAGCTTTGTGTTAGATTGTGGCATCTACATGGACAGATTTGAGAGATCTCTGTGTGATCTTGGTTCCAATGTGAACCTTATGCCTTTCTCTATTGCTAAGAGGCTTGGGATGACAAACTTTATGCCTACTAGGATCTCATTAGTCCTAGCTGACAGAACAATCAGGATTTCCGAAGGAGTGCTGGAGGATGTGCCAATCAGAATTGATGATTGTGTGATTCCTACTGACTTTGTGGTTCTGCAGTATGGAGAGGAACCAAAGGATCCACTAATTTTTGGAAGACCATTCTTAGCTACTGCTGGTGCTATGATTGATTGTAAGAAGGGGACTATCATTCTGAATGTGGGTGATCTGAAGATGAGTTTCGATATGGACAAGCTGGCGAAGAGACCAACCATCTACGGACAAACCTTCTATGTGGACACTCTCAGTGATTTGGCTGCAGATTTCTTTCACAAGAAACATGCTGAGGATCCACTGGAAAGAGCTCTGCTAAGCTCAGTATTGGAACTAGAGCATCTGCAAGACGAGCCTGCAATTTGCTATGCGAGGCTGATGGATTCTGCGGAGCAAGTGATGCAGCTGGATGTGTCTGCCGAGCCCTTGCATCGATCGACACAACCGGTGCATCCTGGCTAAGGTACGCATTTCTTGGACCTAATTCGACCTATCCAGTGATTGTTAATGCTTATGTGAACAACGCAGAGCTCACTTTACTGCTAAGCAAGCTGCGCAAGTATCTCAAAGCTCTTAGCTATTCTCTTGATGACATTTCATGTATCTCTCTGGAGCTGTGCATGCATAGGATACATCTTGAGGATGAGACTAAAACATCTGTTGAGCATCAGAAAAGGCTGAATCATAATCTGAAGGAGGTAGTAAAGAAGGAGATTATGAAGATACTGGATGCTGGGATCATCTATCCGATTTCCGACAGCGATTGGGTTAGTCCAGTCCATGTAGTGCCTAATAAAAGAGGTGTTACAGTGGTGAAGAATGAGAAGAAAGAGCTGATTCCTACAAGGACTGTGACTGGACATCGGATGTGCATAGACTACACGAAGCTTAATGCTGCGACCAGGAAGGATCATTTCCCCTTGCCTTTTATCGATAAGATGCTGGAGAGGTTAGCTAATCACCCATACTATTGCTTCCTCGATGGGTACTCCGGCTTCTTTCAGATTCCCATCCATCCAGAGGATCAGGGGAAGACTACTTTTACATGTCCATACGGCACTTTTGCATGTATGATGTCCATTTTTACTGATATGATTGAGGACTTTATGGAGGTGTTTATGGATGACTTTTCTGTCATCTTATCATGAGTGCTTAGATAATCTGTGCAAAGTGCTAGCTAGATGTGAGGAGAAGCACTTGGTTCTTAATTGGGAAAAGTGTCATTTCATGGTAAGAGATGGCATTGTTCTTGGGCACAGAGTATTTGAAACAAGGATCGAAGTAGACCGCGCTAAGATTGAGGTTATGACCAGCCTTCACGCGCCTGATTCTGTGAAGTCTGTGAGGAGCTTTCTTGGACATGCTGGGTTCTACAGAAGGTTCATCAAAGATTTCAGTAAGATTTCTAGACCACTAACTGCTTTGCTGTGTAAGGATGCCAAGTTTGAGTTCACTGCAGATTGCCAGACTGCATTTGAACAGATCAAGCAAGCATTAGTGAGTGCTCCTATAGTGCAGCCGCCAGATTGGGATTTACCTTTTTAGGTTATGTGCGATGCAAGCGATTACGCTGTAGGAGCTGTTCTGGGGCAGAAGAAAGACAAGAAGCTTCATGCTATTTACTATGCCAGCAGGACACTAGATGATGCGCAGAGGAACTATGCCACTACAAAGAAGGAGTTGTTCGCTGTTGTCTTTGCCTTTGAGAAGTTTTTCCCGTATCTTGTTGGTTCCAAGGTGATAGTGCACGCTGATCATTCAGCTCTGAAGTATCTGATGCAGAAGAAAGATGCTAAGCCGAGATTATTGAGATGGATTCTGCTGCTTCAAGAATTTGACATTGAAGTGAGGGACAAGAAGGGAGTTGAAAACGGAGTTGCTGACCATCTGTCAAGGATTATGGTTGAAGAAGACATCCCCATTAATGTTTTCTTGCCTGAGGAGAACGTCAATATGATTGAGACAGTATTTATGACGGATTTAGACAGGAAGATGCAGAACTGTTGGATTCTGCGCACTGCGTCGATCGTTGCCACCTCTGCAACGATCGATGCAGGTATCGTGATTGAATCGATCGACGCGGACCTGTGCGTCGGTCGATGCAATGCGCCTACACACCCAGAACCTTTAAAGGTTCAGATTGGATACTACAACTTCGATGTTCATGCTAATTCAACGACCAATCGACCCTGGTTTGCGGATATTGCTAATTACCTGGCTGCAGAGACTGAACCAGATGAGCTTAAGGGGTATGCTAAGAAGAAGTTCTTCAGAGAGCTCAGGAGATACTATTGGGATGAGCCTTATCTGTATAAGCATTGTTCGGATGGACTTTACAGGAGATGCATTGTGGAATCAGAGGTTCCAGATGTTCTATTTCACTGCCATGGATCAGATTATGCTGGACATTTTGCTACTTTTAAGACTGTGTCTAAGGTTTTGCAAGCAGGTTTCTGGTGGCCTACGATGTTTAGAGACGCTCATTCTTTTGTCTCTCAGTGCGGTGCCTGTCAGAGGAGAGGGAAAATCAGTAAGAAGTATGAGATGCCTCAGAATTTCATTCTTGAGGTTGAGGTTTTCGACTGCTGGGGCATTGATTTCATGGGTCCTTTTCCCTCATCCTATGGGAATAAGTTCATTTTGGTTGTTGTGGACTATGTGTCTAAGTGGGTAGAAGCGATAGCTAGTCCAACCAATGACTCCTCGGTGGTTCTTAAGCTGTTTAAGACCATCATTTTTTCCTAGATTTGGAGTACCTGGGATTGTGATCAATGATGGAGGATCTCATTTCATCAATAAGGTCTTCGAGAAGCTGCTACAGAAGCATGGAGTTCATCATTGAGTTGCTACTCCTTATCATCCTCAGACTAGTGGGCAAGTTGAGGTCTCTAACAGACAGATCAAGGAGATCCTGGAGAAGACAATTGGGAAGACAAGGAAGGATTGGTCTGCGAAGCTTGATGATGCATTGTGGGCTTATAGGACTGCGTTTAAGATGCCACTTGGGACTACTCTGTTTCATTTTCTGTATGGAAAAGCCTGCCATCTTCCAGTTGAGCTTGAGCGTAAGGCAGCATGGGCTGTGAAGCCAATGAACTTTGATCTTAAGTCTGCATCAGAAAGGAGATTAGTGCAGCTTAATGAGTTGGATGAGATTAGGCATCATGCTTATGAGAACTCAAAGCTGTACAAGGAGAGGACTAAGGCTTATAATGACAAGAAGATTGTCTCCAGACAGTTTGAGCCTAATGATCAGGTACTTTTGTATAACTCTCGTTTTCAATTGTTTCCAGGTAAGCTGCGTTCTAGGTGGTCTGGTCCTTTCACAATCATGGAGGTGCGTCCATATGGTGTTGTGGTGCTTATCAGCTCAGAAGGTAAGGAGTTCATGGTTAATAGACTGAGGGTGAAGCATTATTGGGCTAAGGCCGAGATTCCAAGAGGTCAGATTATGCCTCTGGATAATGCACCATCTGCATGATCGCAGAACAGTCAAGCTAGTGACGTTAAATGAGCGCTGAGTGGGAGGCAACCCACTAGGTAGTCTGTACATATTCAATTTGGTGTTTTTGTTAGGATTTTACTTTGCTTTTTCGTTTTTGTGTGTTCTTGGTCTGCAGATACGGTCTGGGAACTGCGACATCGTACTGCGTCGATCGTTGCGGTACTGTGCAACGATCGATGCAGGTAGAGATCAGACGAAAGAAAGAAATCGCATCGCGACGATCGTTGCGGTCCTGTGCAACGACCGATTCAGGGAGAAATATACGTGGAAAGGAGATCGCAATACGTCGATCGTTGCGGTCCTGTGCAACGATCGACTCACCTGGTTAAAATCATAATTAAAGGTACGTGTTCTACAAACCGGAAATCGGATTGGTTCGATTCGGTTCGACCGCTCACGATTTGCGACGATCGTCACAACTTCTGCGCCGATCGACGCACACACGCGCAAGGTAAGTACCTGAGCCTTTCTTCTTCCTTCTTCATTTTCTCATTTCGTCATTTTCGCCGACGAACCCTAAAAATCGCAACACTCATAACTTGCTCGATTCTCACTCGATTTCATCGATTTCACTTGATTTCTCACCCTCTATCCATATCTATCACTCACTTCGATCGATTTTAAGGTATGGCTCCCGAATCTCTTAAGTTTCTATTTTGGCCCTAAGGTATTGAAATCCGAAATTCATCACAATATTCTTGTTTGAATGGTGAATTGATACTTGATTATGCTTGATAGTGATGATTTCGTACTGCCTTAGCACATGCATTGACAGATTTAGCAAGTTTTCTGAGAATTTTCGATTCGATGACGAAAACTTGCGATGTTCTGATTTAGAGCGAATATAGAACGATTTGGATGCATTTGATACTGATTGTGCTGCTATTGATAGTTGATTGATATGCTGGACACTGATATAGCTGCGTTTGTTGATCTTAGAGCCTTGGCTTAAATGCAAGTTGGTTATCTTGTGTCTTTGATCACAGATGGCACCAAGGAAGACAAAGAACGTTCTTGCTGCTGATGAACCTCCTGCTGATTGGTTCGTGCGTTCTTCACCTATGCCTGCACCTTACACGAGCATTGTTGGCACTATACATGCCCCTTGGCCTAAGGCAGAGCGGGACAAGATTTCTGTGACGAGACAGTGGACACAGGATGCTAAGACAGTGACTGAGAGCGATGCATGTGTAGACAAAGCTATCTCTGAGGTCTGGGATGACTATGACATACTTTTTTACAACGCGTGGCACGACATGGAGATCAAGCCCACGCGATTTGCAGAATACTGAACCTGTCAGATGCTCGGTATTACTGATGATGTGCTGAGAGTCTCAAGACAGATAGGGCTAGGGACTATGCCCATGAGGAGCTATGATCTTTTTCCAGACTTGGTGCGACAGCTATTGTCCACATGCATAGTCTATTACACTGATTCTATGCACATTCATGTGCGACGGATTCAGGTATCGGATCAGCATTCTCGATCTCTGCAGGCTTTATGGTTTTGATGATCAGCCTACTCGATGCTCTTTGATTGCTGAGTGGGATAGCGAGAGCTGTCAGCTTTTCTGGGACCACATTGGATGCGAGGTGTATAACTCGCGCTTCTCAAAGCAGATTCAGTTGCCCCATCCAGTCCTGCGATATGTTGGGCGCATTCTTGGATATACTTTACTCTGCAAGTCTGAGGTGAACAAGCAGAGAAAGCTGGAGCTGGAGTTGCTCTACACTGGAGTGAGTCTTTGTTTGCAGATACACCATTGCAAGACCCAGCTTCCGAGCTGAATTTGGGAGCAGTATTTGCAGACCACTTGTGTGACATGAAGACCAAGCCATTCTCTGAGAAAAAGGTTGAGTCAGTAGGGAGTTTACTTACTCCTATCTTTCAGCAATTCATGATCCCTACTGATGGGAGAGAGTGCATCACTAGGAGGATGTGGATGGATTTTACTCACTTGAAGAACACCACATGGATGAAGGAAGAAAAGCTGTGGGTTTATCATGATGCAGACTCACGTGAGTGATGTGTACAGCTTCCTGTTGCTGAGCTTACTAGAGTTGATTCCTTGGAAGCCTTGCGCTTTGAGCCTGCCAGGAACTCGAGACGCAGAGTTCCTACATCTGCTAACCCTTTGGGTGCTTCTTCATCTTCTGCGCCAGCACCTTCCTCTTCTGCGCCTGCTGCTGCTGCTGCCCATGCCGATATTGGTCCATATCCAGTTCCATCGATGAGCGTTCATGAGATTTCTGAGGGTGATTGGCGGGAGCATTTGAACGATCGGTTACAAGGCATTTGGGAGTGGATGCGTGGTTGCACCTGTAGGAGTCAGCCACCAAATCATCAGCCTGTACCTGTTCGTAGATGCCGACGCTCTCCTACTCCTGCTACGTCTAGCGGTTCTGATCGCTACGGTGGCATTGACGATGAGTCTGAGTGATGTGAGATTTGAGTTCCTGTTTCCTGAGACGATCGGTTATGTACTTTTTACTTTTCTCTTTCGTTTCTGTTGAGTCTTGTTGGTACTTATGTTCATGGATGATGTACTTGTTCTATGACATTCTGTCTGCTGTCTGCTGTAATGTCAGACTGAATTCGCAGTGCAACGATCGACCCAGTCCTGTGTGTCGATCGACTCATGACGACTATCGCACTGCAACGATCCACACAGTCTTGTGTGTCGATCGATTCATATCGCAATCGCACTGCATCAATCGTCGCGGCCCTGTGCAACGATCGACCCAGTTGCGAGACAGGTAAAAATCGACAGAACCCAACACATCCCAGTCCATTTTCTTTCTTATACCGATCCTTCGCTCTACACCATTGGGGACAGTGTGTTTCAAGTGTGGGGGAGGTGGTACTGACATATTCTTTTTTCTTTTCTTAGAGTCAGTTGAGTTTGTTGTGTCTGTTTTATCGAGTCAAAACAAATTGAGTAGGAAACAATGAGTTTTTGAGGAGATCACCACACTCGCAGGAATTTAAGTGACCATTGGAATGAGCTTGCAGATGAATCTATGACTATTAGAAAACCCAACACGGACCAGCCTACTTAGGATACCCATATCACTTCAGGTATTCAGAGGATCCTTCACTAACTTCACCCCTAATTTTGACTTACTTTTCTCACCTAAGGGCTTGGTATACTTTGAGTCGGATTCCTCTATTAGTTCTGACACAGCCTGTAAACCTGTCCAAGTATGGTTCCCTTCTCCCCTTCCTTAAAGTAAAGAAAAAAAGAGAGATAAAATGAGGATGAGCTAGTAGCTCCGAAGTGGTCGCGGGAGTGGTAGAGACCCCTATTACCTCCTGTGCATCCATGGAATGTGTCCAAAGTACACTCCAATGTGGGAAGAGCCCTGATAAAAAAAAAATGATACCCAGTGGGAAAAATCAGTTGCTAAGGAAGGGAAAAGAGAAGAAAGGAACCAGAAAAAGATATTATGGTGGTCAAGTGCTAACAGAGTAAGAGTCCATGTGCCCTTTGATCGATACTCCTTAGGTGAGACCGCACTTAATAACTATTAGAAGTCATTAGGGTGAATTTGAATGCTCTGGATATGATTGTGGAGTTTACTCAGGACAGGTGCTAAGTGTGGGGGAAGTATATTATGGTCTTGATGTCTGCAGGTGCATTTTCATGTGGCTTACTAAGGGGAATCTGAGTGTGGTACTTCTAAGATGAAATGAGTTTCTGAAGTTTTCAAACTTCTTCACCACATTTTGGTTTTCTGTTTTGCTTGAGGGCAAGCAAAGGCTAAGTGTGGGGGAGTTGATATATCATGGTTTTTACCTGTTTTAAACCATGGCAAATGGGACACAGATTTCAAACTGTGTATGTACCTACACGAGTCTCTTTTGTAGTGTCTTTCGGGTCTCTTTCAGGTGTTTATTAGGTACATACACGTTTGGAGGATATTGGAAGATTTCAAAGTGTGGGGGAGTTGATATACGTTTGGAGGATATTCATACACGTTTCAGGTGTTTATTAGGTACACACACGTTTGAAAAACATATAATTAGGTTTTTGGTGTTTTGTTTTGAGACACAGATTCATACTTTTAGCTAGAGAGAGTTGGGAGCTTTGGGGCTGATCTTACCTTGTACTGCTTTTGCTTTTGGAGAAGATTTCGAACCCCTTTTCTTTCTCTACTCTTTTATATATGCAATCTATTTATTCATTGATTTGTGTTTCATTAATCACGTCTGAGTAGATTCATAGTTAGGTTTAGGGATTCTCTTTAAGGATTTCATAACTTGTTAGATTAATCAATCAGTTAAGGATTCATAACTTGATTAGTTCTTCAACCTGGATTGTGCTTAATACTAGCTTCTAATCTGATCACTTAGAATCTAGACTTTAGGTTTATAAATTGACACGAAAGTGTGATTTAGAATATGAACTATTTAGGTTGAGCAATTTAATTATCTGCAAAGAAATTTGGTTTAATTGAATTGTGAACAAATCGAACCTGCACTTAAGGCTAGTTTATTCTGTTAGAAATTGCAAAGAAATTTGGATTTATGTGGTTTAGACTTAGAGAATTCTCGCAAAGAAAGTTGGTTAGTTCTACATCTGTGTTTGAGTTCTAGAACCGTGCTTAATTTTATCCTGACTGATAATTGATCTGCTTGTTCTGATTTCCTGAGAACTCCCTAGTCTTAGCGCTTTTATTATATTGATAAAACAAACCGACTTGCTTGCTGATTTAGTTTCTGATTTTTAGTTATTTATTTCTGATTTGTATCGCCTAGCTTAATTCAGAGTTCTATAATCTATCGTAAGATTTCTTGAGTCTCTGTGGATTCGACCCCTAGATACTACATTTGCCTGTACACTTACAGTTGAACTTAGGGAAGTAAACTCTGAGCATATCAATAACACCTGTTAGGATCCGTTCGGCTCTGATACCAGATGATGTAGCCCACTACAAGAAAACAACGTTTTGCGACTGTACTTTTAATCGCAAAATAGTCGTTAATTGGGGGTTTACGACAAACATACGACTAATTATGGTAGTCGTAAATCCATAGTCGCTAAATCTCATAGTCGTATTATTAGTCGGCGAGTTACAACTATTTATACGACCAACATAGGTAATCGTAAAATAAATGTAGCGTTGTCGAAAGATATAGGGACTAATCTGCGACTACGATAGCAACAATTGTGAGACTATAGAGGGAGCCCAGATACAGTGGGAGAAATGTTGTCATCAAATAGTCGTTAAATTAGGTGACCACTGGGCGATTAATATGTGATTGTATTGTACAGCCTGAAAGTAGTCGTAAATATTGGCCACTATGTAGCGAATGGCTAACGACCATTTTAACTACTATCCCGCGACTAATTTGAACATCCATATACGATTATGGTAATGATCTCGCCACTATATGGCGACTGTTATGTGACTGACTAGTATAGTCACGATTCAGTCGTAGACCATGGTGACGTTTTGGCGACTCTTCAAGGACACTTTTACGACAGTTTAAGACTGATCTAACGACTATGCAGCGACTACGCGGGGCATCCTGATACCATTAATTGAAGACTGTTAAGTTTGCGTGAAAATAAGAATTTGGTGTTGTTCCATTTGTCAATTTTACGATTTGGTAATTGGTGATACTTCAATTTGAATGATAGAAGCAATGTATAAAATATTTGCTTCAAGAAAACATTGATAACCTTGATAGTTTTGTGTTGTACAAACGATTATCTACATGTGCAATCTCCAATATTAAGGAGTTTCGAAATCAGACACCAAATGATAAGTTCGGTAGGCAGAGCGACAAGTAACCTATGCAGCAGATGGAGTTAAGTTGTACATGTTGGGGGACGACCGTCTGTGTTGGCTGCTGGCCTATGAGTCTGAAGGAAGTCAAGAAAATGTTGATCAATTTCCCGCAGATACTTTTCTACCAAGGAAAGGTACTCGATCTTTTCCTTCTTCTCATTCGCAGCTCGGGCGTGATCTGCTTCACGAGCAGCCTGCTCTTCGATTTTACGTTGAGCTTCCTTCAGTTGGTCTTGCATAGCCACAAACCCTGAAGATTCTCCCGGCTGCTTGCGCTTGCCCCTCAAAAGAGACTCTTTGAGGCTTCCAACTCCTTAAGGATTTCCTCGTCTATCGGTCTCAGTAGCCTTTTATAATTAAAGACAATCCGCAAAACACGATAAAATAAAGAATATAACATGACTTTATAAATGTGAATTGTGAAAATATTACTTTAATTCAAGGAAGATGCTCTCATATTCATCTTGTGAGAGTTTCCGATGTCTCGAAGCAGCACCGTTCGAAACTTCTGAAGTCTCTATATCGAGATCTAACAACTTAACGTCTACGATCTTTTGAAAAGTTGCAGCGATATGCTCTGCCTTCCGATCAACAAACGTACCGTCTGCCTTTGTACGTATCCTGACGAATACCTCACCAATATGAACCGGTCTTCATATTCCTCTTCCTGCAGTGTTATACCTCAAACAAGGATTATTACAGAAATTTTTAGTTGCAATGTTTCCGATCAACAGATATATGATAAATGTTACTTGCCATTTCAAGCTTGATTTCTAGGTACGACTTGGGCCCTGAGAAATGGACGTGACGACCGAGACCTCCACTGTCTGAATTGCGACAATTGGCATAGGTCTGACTTTTAGCCATTGCTTCTTCAGTTTCCCAATAGTCGGTCATGGTTTTCCAGAGAGTCTCGATGTTCCACTTGGGTCGATCTCGTCTAGTCCTCGCAGTGCTAATCATGTCTTTTAACCGTCATTGACAAATTTCCTCGAAATACTGTTGAACTGTCCCTGTTATCAAGGGATCCCAATGGTGGGTTTTCTAGATTATAGATAGAATAAGCATAGCATTAGTGAAAACAACACATGCCAGGTATATATGAAAGGTATAGGAGAGAAAGCTGTACAGCGAACTCGAGGAAGTATCTTTCTGCTTTATCACGAGGCACACGTGACCAACTATAGTATGCTTTATCAAAATTGTTTGTAATTTTTTTTTTGTAATCTTCCGAACCAATTTCGATCCTGTGTCACGAGTAAACCTGAAATATGTACAAGATTGGCATTCTAACCATCAAAGACTCGAACTCTTTAGATCAGCATAGGTCAAAAGCAAACCAACAGTCAGATTCATAAACAAACTAGACTGATTAAAAACACACCATTGTGAAAGGTATAAGACAAGAACAAAAAATTCATACAGAGAATATCAACAACTGAAGAAACAGTACATGACAATACCCATACCAAGTCGTGCCTAGCATCGGTGTGGGAGAGAGTACGGTGGTAAACGTTTCCCTGTCTGGCATCCAAAGCATAGCATTCAGAGCCCGCAGTGTGTCCTCCTCGAGGTCCGTCAAAGCATTAAGAGATTCGTCGAGGAAGTTGTGCCCTTCAGAAGATGGATGACTCTGAGCCTGATATTGGTGAACTGGCGAAGGTGGGGCGTCCTCAACAGGGTCCTGGTTGTTCTGGAATTCTTCTGACACCGGAGAAGCTTCGACTTCAGGTTGATTAGTAGTCGAGTTCTGGAATAGTTGTCATGGCAGTGGATAGTCTCGTACATGGGGTACTGACGCTTACGTTTGGGGGATAGCTGGTTTTTTGTGTGGACTTTGAGTGGTCTGAGTCGGAGAAACAACGAGATTCGGGGTGAAGGTGTATTGGGATGGAAGAGGGCTCTTTGTTTTTTTTCAAACCACTGGGTTTGGACCCAACGGCTCTCTGAGTGACGTTTGGAATGGTTAGTATCTTACGAGCTCCTCCTCCTCTCTTTCCCTTTTGAGGCATCAGATCACGAAGATTTTCATAGAAGAAATTGAGAGGTTCGATAGCAATGAAACTGAGAACCTCGAATAAGAGATTCAAATAAGAGATGCCAGTTAGAGATTAGTCGGTAGGGAGGAGGATCTGGAGAAAAAAATATGCATGATGATTCGAAGGAGATTTTGGAGACGGGGAAGAACAAAATAAAATCAGGATTTATGTTGGCGGTAAATGATGGTTTCTCGACACTTAGGCGAAATTTGTTGGGTTAAGGCGCATAACTGAAAACTTTTGGGCTAAAAAATTAGGTTTGGTTTCCCGGATTAATTACGCGAAATATTTTGAAAATTTACTCACGAGTAGTCGGTTGCGGTGCTTAATTAAATTGGTTTTTTCGTAACGTTGTAAATTTTTGTGTTTATTTGTGTTTTATTATAAATATATAATTTTATAATCTTTTATTAAAAATATTGTAATACATTAATTAATAATTTTTGACAATATCCATGACTAGATTTGCATATGACCCTATACCCTAAACTGTAAAACCCAAACATTAAACCCTAAACCCTAAATACTGAACCCTAAGCCCCAAAACCTTTGACACGCCCATTAAACCCTAAACCCTAAATAATAAACCCTAAACCCTAAACAATAAACCTTAGACGAAAGATAAGCAGACTAGAAGAATATCAAATGTTCATCACAACCTTGACACCCCCATTTTTCCCCTGTTTCAAAGATAGATATGTGATTCGGTATAAATATTGTATATAAATAGATGACTAAGATGAACTACTAAATAACATATATAGTTTAAGCCATTAGCAAAACATATAAATCTCAAATACCTAAAAAAATTTTAAACCGGAAATGGAAAATCACCCATTAACACCATGATCATGATAATGAATGTTGTTAGTTGGGACTTAGTGATAAGAATATATACATAATTAATACAGCCTAGACAACCCAAAGGTTGCATTGCCTCGATAAATAAACTCTGGTGGGTGCTTCGAACTCTCAAATATTGAAAGCTTTTTTATTTGTCAAAATTCTTTTTCCATCTTTTCATTACCAAATTCGTAATGGATTACCTTCCAAGTGATGTTCTTTCAAAAATCCTTCTTGACCTCATTGAAGGTGAACAAGGTTAACGCTATTTTATAAGGGCGAAGACAACATGCAAGGCGCTTCATAGCTTCGGACAAAGTCAAGATTTCTAAAAGTCGATCGATTTATACTACAGTTTTATTAACTTAAATCTCTTTGATTGCCCACCTCATTATAAACAAGATTTCGTCGAGAGGTGTCTACAATCAGGAAACCCTGCAGCTCTTCTCCTTTGAGGTATGTGTTGCTTTATCTACAGCGACCAGATGGTTGAAGGAGAGGCAATGATCAAAAGATCAGCAGATAGCCGATGGGAAACATGGATATATATGTACTCCATGCTCTTGCGTGTTTTTTATGGAGATGGTGTAGTGTTGAAAAATGTATATGTCATCGACCGTGAACTTGCCACTCGGATACGTATAAAGATAACTAGAAGGCATAGGCGTGTATGGCCAGAAACGCCTTCGGCTCTATTCTTTAAGAAAGAAGCGAGTGTAGATATCAACAGCCTTTATAGTTGCACATGTGCTCCGATAACAACCTGTAAGGGTTAGTGGGACTTTGGTTTCAAGGGTTCAACCATGTGCGACAGATGCTTTTGGTCCATAGAGTCACTATTTTACTCCAGACTCTTGCTGAACAATTTCGGAATTTGGCCGTGTTTAGATTCTTGACTATCCTACCTTTGTGTTGACAAGAATGTGTTAAACTGCGAATAATATTATATGTTGTATTCATTACAGTGCAAATTTTAATCGTAAGGACTATATGCATTATCTTTGGGTGAAAATGGTAATTCTTCCGGACTATTTTATGACTGAATAAACGACTTTTTGAAAAATAGGCGCGATGATTAAATTGAAAGGACATTTACCTAAATAATTTTTTAACAATATTTCCATGCAAGTAACAACATGTTTTTTTAATAAATTTTGAATTGCAATAAATAATGAAGCGACATTACATATACCTAGCGAATTAGATTCATAATGTAAATACTTACTCCAGCCGAAGATGCACGCCAACAGATGCATATTAATTAATAAATAACAATAACATAAATAAATTTATGGAAAACCCAAAGGTTGGATCCGATCTATAAATAAACATCTGCAGTTGCCTTAGAAACAATACATTTCTCAAATAATCTACAATATTATTTTTTAAAATTCTCCTTTGCATGTTTCCATATTTTCTAACCAAAATTGACAATGGATTTCCTTCCTAGTGATATCCTAAAAATCCTTATTGTCGTCAATGACGATAACTAAGGGATACACTATTTGGCTCGGATGAAAGCAACATGCACTGCGGTGCAAAACGTCGGAGAAAGCTCAGATTTCTATAAGTCGGTCGATCTATACTTCTCCAACATTTCCTGATTACGGTATCTGGTGCCCACCTTGGGTTATAACTAAATTGGCCAACAAATGTCTCGAATCCGAAAACCCTTCTGCTCTTCTCCTCAGAGGTATGTGTCTTTTTGTATATTTTGACTGTTGGGTCGACCGATCGTTGACCTCCATCGACCGGATTGTTAAAGGAGAGGCTCTGATCAAAAGATCAGAAAATAGTGGATGGGAGACGGGGATATACACGTACTCAATGTTCCTGCGGGTGTTTATGGAGATGGAAAAGTTTTGAACCGTGGGTACATCATCGAGCGCGAATTTGCAACTCGAGTACGTGTTAAGATAACTACGAGAAAAAGGTATGGACGGTCAGACAGACGGTGTGCATTGTTCTATAAGAAGCGAAATGGATTAGATATCAAAGGGGTTTATAGATGTCCGTGTGCTCCGATAAAGACTGGGTTGAGTTGGTGGGAAAATGGTTTCAAAGGTACAAACATCTGCGATACCTGCTTTTGGACCCTTGAGTCACTGTTCTCATTCACAATCATGAGAGATAATTTCAGAATTTGGGTATGAATATCCTTATTAATATATAGTTTGTGAAATGTAGTAGATTATGTAGTGATAGACCTTTCAAATAATGAGAAAAATACGCAAGTTATAAAACTACCGCATTTAGTTATATTTACAAGGCGACAATGGAAATATTAATCTAATCTAAAAGGATGAAGTTGTGGCATGATAAAGTCGATAATTGATGGCCACCATTTAATGAAAAACATAGCAAGTTAACCAAACATCGTAACTCTCCTTTGCATGATATATATATTTAACCATGATTAGATGTTGATTTGATGTGGGTCTCATAGAGAAACACCCATAAGTGCCAGTTTGATGGTTGGTGCGAAATGTTCTTACTGGTTTTAAGATGGTTTGAGAAATTAAATTATGATTTTGCAATCTTTATAGATATCTGATATTTTTTTTTGAATATATACGAACTTATCATGTTATGGAAATTTAATAATATCGGTTGAGAAGAACATTGGATATTCTTCGTCTCTCATTTAATGTGTAGGCAATAAGCACAAACCTACCACATGAAACGTTCAAAACAAGATTGGAGGGTGGCTGCAACATAAATTTCCCCCCGAAACAGAGGAACACTGCAAAAGCCTACAAGAGAACAAAAGACAATAACCAGTGCACAGTTCTATGTCTCTGAGGCTACACCAAAGCAAACGACAATAGGAAGTTTATCGAGAATAGGAAGTTTTGAATCGTCATTATTGACATGGATAAGTGTGATTCGAAACCAAATCGTCATTATTAAAAGAATATCATTAGCGGTTGTGGCCCAAATAGTTTTTCTAAACCAAGGGTTGTGAGTTCTAATTTTTACACCTTTTACTATTATTAATTCAAAGGTTTTCTTTTATTGCTTCACACCGTTTACTCACCTATTTGGAAAACTATTTAAAACCCTTGGCGCTTCATTTTCCTACCGCTTACTGAGAGAAAAAAACCTCCTTTCAAGCTAATTTCTGCGAAAATTTCTCCGATTCTCAACCATGTCTCCACAGACTTTCAGAATTTTTTTTTTCAAATCAACAACTTCATTCCTTGCTTCTGGGACCTAAAAGCTTTCTTTTGCGTGTTTGGATGTGTGTTTCATCCATTGGAGAACCAATAATCCAAATGATTTTGGTCGATGAGGAGGTAATCTTTCTTTTACCCTATAATCTGTTTTATTTATTGGGTTATTGCATGTTTTATTAAGGTATTCGTTTATTGATTTATGGTATGAAAATAGAGGCAACTTTTCATGTCTCTTTTACTGAGAAATTCCGTTTCTCTACATGGTGTGAGTGTCGTTGGTTTAAACTTGCGAATGCTCGAGTTGTACAAGCACCGGAATATGTGTCGTTGACCCCTCACGATTTGAAGCTCATATTCGGGTTAAACACATCTTTCTGCCTCACTTATGATAATATTTCGGAAGGTCATTTTATGAAATTTGAATCGTTTCCGGATATATTAGATGGGAGAGTCTGTGATGAATATCCCATAGGTAACTTTTAGTCTGTACCTTTGTTTCCTATATCGGATTATATTAATCATGTTATTTGCATGTGTGGTAGACATTATATTTTTAACTAAATAGATTAAGGTATAGTTTTCTAAATGATTTTATTTTTTCTATTATAGATGTTCTTGGTGTTGTTACACGTGTTGGAAACCTTCAAACTTATTGGACAGGATGAAAGCTGCAGTTTACAATTCGCGGCCTAAGGTTAATTAAACAAATGCATGTAATCTTCCTCACATATGTTTTATTGTTTGTCTCTGATAATAGAAATATAAAATACATTTTTTCTAGCCTCCGGAGTCTTCGGTGTTTATTTATCGGGGAAGATTCTAAGGAACTAATAGAAAGGTTTTCGAGGGATGCTGATAGACATCTCTTTGTGATTCTCCGGTGCTTCTACAGAAAGCACGAAATGGGTATGATTAGAAATTCAATTTAGTTAGATGATATGTTAATCGTCTTTATGTTTCTTTTAAAAACACATATGTCGTTAATGTTTTCAACTTTTCTGTCCACTATATATCGTAATCTCTTTTTATTACATAAATTAAATAGCATATATAATCTAACCATGATCAATTTGGTTATTGTTAAATTAAAATATCAAAGTATATATTTCATTTGTGATACGACAATAAAAGTATTTTGCACATTTAAAGTTTTCATTCAATAACACATCGTATGCATGGACTCCAGAAGACCCATATTATTATTACTAAATCCAAAATAATATATGTTACGACCCATACCCGACTAATTTGCGACACGAATAATGAGTTGAATATTAGTCGTATCAATAGCAACAAAACGACTTGGTTACTACTATACCCGAAGTAGCGAATTAGTCGCCCATGTACTGACCAATTCGCGATTGTTCCACGACTCTTAACATTAGACGCAAAAATAGTCGCCATATCACTGACTAGCCCGCGACTATTGATTCCGGTCTCGACAATGGTCGTTAATCAGTCGTAAATCGACGACTATATTGGCGACAATCATTTTGGTCGTATATAAGCGACTAATACACGTTCATATATCTGTTGTCGCAAAATAGTAGCAATGTTGTCCCCTAATAGTGGCCATATGTTACTACTACAAGTATGGTCGCAAGGTCCAGTCGCAAAAACGCAGTTTTCTTGTAGTGACCCCTGGACAGAAGCTTGGATGATAGATTGATGGAGAACAGTACACTGGTCTTAAGACTCTCTTGATCTGCTCGGATTGGTGGAATGGATTGGTTTTGGATGGAACTTGATCTGCTGGTCTTAAGACTCTCTCAAATCAAGTCAGAGAATGGATGGATGGAATGAATGTCGCCACAAAGACCTATGGATATGATCTCTGATAAGACATAACTCTTCTCTAAAGTTGAATCACACAAACTTAAGAAGAACAACAAGAAACATCTTTGCACTGAAAGAATAACGTGTTTGCTTTATTAGTCTTGGGTAAAAAATACACTGCTGTGAGAGGGGACTTTATATAGAGTCCAAACAGCTATGTCCTTCAAAGGGTCTTTGAAACAGATTACAAAATAAGGAAATGCTTGATTCTAGGACTCTAATGACTCAATTAAAAGAAATACATACTCTAATTTCGAAATTTCAAAGAAAACACAAGAAAACAAACTCAATACTCATAATAATAATTGAAATACTTACCTTGTTGAGCTTTGACGAATTCTGGCTTGATTTTGAAAGAACTGTAGTTGTTAGGCTTAAATGATGCAATCTTTGCTGAAATGGAAAGCCTTTGAGCCTAGAAAGCTGTGGCATGAATCCATGGTGTTTTGGGACATCTGGATCCATTAAAAAAGCATCCAAAACGCAGCAGCATAGATAAGGAAGAATCTGGTTGAGCTTGATTGCATTTGGCTCCAAAAATGGTAAGTTTGATCTCCTTTGGTTTTGCATGACCAAGTATACTTGGGTGCACCATAGGACGTGTTGTATAGCTTATGTATGATGTAAATGGATTCCCAAAACACTGTAGTATTGATCTAAGGCTTCTCCTGGTCGCCAAATATGGGTTTGAATTGCATTGAATCTGGGAGACTCTAAATAAGGCAAGCTGGAAATCAACTGGTTTAGTAGTTGAATAACTTTTAAACCATAATTGATTTGTACCAATTCCAATTGCATGTATGCCTCTGATGGGTTGAGTCTCCAGCAAAAAATAGGTTTACAACTTGAATCATCCTGGATTGATCTTCATACTTCAATAAGTGTTTGTTGGTCTCCAGCGGATTCTTTGAAAGTCTGTCCATTTGTAACTTGAATAACTTTCTCATGTGGAAACCTTTTGAACCAATTCTTCGTCTCCGTTGACTCCCTGATGAGCATAGATTCTGGAACAGGTTGCTTTGTGGTTTAAATCCTTCTTGTTCGGAAGATATGCTTCAATACATGAACATATGTCTCTGATACGCTCAAGCTTATTCTCCCCAAGGGTATTAGTGGGTTGATTATGTCTTCTACATGCTCCTTGGTTGATGATGACTTTATGTCCTCATCAATATGGTTTCTGAGTTCACATACATAGTCAAAAAGGGGAGAATGAAGATGTATTTTATTGGAGTGTTTATGTATCAGTCGTAATGTAGTACGAGAGGTTATACAATAATCGCGAAGTAGTACAACACGTGGATATGTTTAATTGTTGAGATATAAACGAATATTTGTGATATGATTCGGTACAAGAGTTGTTTGTTGAGATGGATGAAGATATCGGAGAGGATATAAAAACGTTAGAGTGTTTCCATATTCTTTTAAGAAGATATAGAAAAGTGAATATTTCCAAAAAGATTTTAAAATATTCTAACAAAGAGGAAATCTTATTTTTGTTTGATTGAAGAGGCTTAAAGGGAAATATTTAAGCTGGTATTTAAAGAGGACGTGACCTAATGAGAAAGATTTCCTTGTGACCAAACAAAAAGACCTAAAAGAAAGAGAGATTGATTTGGGTGAACGATTGTTGATAGAGTGCGGCAGATTTTTGCGGTTTGTGCTTGTGGTGTTCAAGCTTGATGGCGTTTGGGTGTGAATTGTTGGCGTTTGGGTTTGTGCTTGTGGTGTCCTGGAATTGTTAATTGGATAATCTATTTCCACTTATGGTTACGATGATTGTTAGCTCAGTATAACCAATTATATTTTATTTCATAAAACACAGGTGCTGTTCTTTTGTGCGTTGAGAAACTGCATCTCACTGCAAAAACAAGATATTGTTCTTTTAGTGGTACTTAAGAAACGCATCCAGATGCAAAAGTCAGATATTGCATCCAAAATAATTGGAAATTCTGGATGCATTTGAAAGTTGAGTTGAGACGCACTTTGGTGCGTCTCAACTTCCAAAAATCTAAAATAAGCATTTTTTGGGAAAATCGTAAAATACTCCGGTTTCTCGATAAAATAGCAAAATCGCGGTTTTTCGCGAAACCAAAAAAATCACAAAAACGCATTTTTCCGCTAAAACCGTAAAAAACGTTTTCCCGCCAAAACCGCAAAATCGCGTTTTTCCGCTAAAACCGCAAAATCGCGTTTTCCGCCAAAACCGCAAAATCACGTTTTTCCGCCAAAATCATAAAATCTCATTTTCCCGTTAAAATCGCAAAACCTCGTTTTCCGCCAAAACCGCAAAATCACGTTTTTCCGCCAAAACCGCAAATTCGCATTTTTTCGCCAAAACCGCAAAATTGCGTTTTCCCGCCAAAATCGCAAAACCTCGTTTTTCCGCAAAAACTGCAAAATCGCGTTTTCCCGCCAAAATCGCAAAACCTCATTTTTCCGCCAAAACCGCAAAATCGCGTTTTCCCGTAAAAACCGCAAAATCACGTTTTCCCGCCAAAACCGCAAAATTGCGTTTTCTCGCCAAAATCGCAAAATCGCGTTTTCCCGCCAAAACTGCAAATCGCGTTTTCCAGCCAAAATCGCAAATCACGTTTTCCCGCCAAAACCGCAAAATCGCGTTTTCCCTCCAAAACCGCAAAATCGCGTTTTCCCGCCAAAACCGCAAAATCACGTTTTTCCGCCAAAACCGCAAAATCGTGTTTTTCCGTCTAAACCGTAAAATCGTGTTTTCCTGTCAAAACCGCAAAATCGTGTTTTCCCGCCAAAACAGCAAAATCGTGTTTTCCCGCCAAAACCGCAAAATCGCGTTTTTCCGTCAAACCGCAAAACCATGTTTTCCCGCCAAAACCGTAAAATCCTGTTTTTCCGCCAAAACCGCAAAATCGTGTTTTTCCGCCAAAACCGCAAAATCGTGTTTTCCCGCCAAAACCGCAAAATCGCATTTTCCCGCCAAAACCGCAAAATCGTATTTTTACGCCAAAATCGCAAAATCTCGTTTTCCCGTCAAAACCGCAAAATTGCATTTTCCCGCCAAAACCGTAAAATCGTGTTTTCCTGTCAAAACCGTAAAATCGTGTTTTCCCGCCAAAACCGCAAAATCGTGTTTTTTGTCAAAACTGTAAAATCGTGTTTTTCCGCCAAAACGGTAAAATCGCGTTTTCCCGCCAAAACGGCAAAATCGCGTTTTTCTGTCTAAATCGCAAAATCCCGTTTTCTATCAAAACCGCAAAATCGTGTTTTTCCGCCAAAACCACAAAATTCAAACCTTAAAAATAATGCATCCAACTAATGTATACAAATAAACAAAGAAACATAATTGCATCTAGACGCAATTTCTAAACGCAATTTCTAAATGCACAAAGAAACATAATTGCATTTACATCTGGATGCAACGTTTGGAAACTGCATCTGAACGCAGTTTCTAGACGCAATTTCCAGATGAGGAAAAGAACAGGCCCACACATAAGGAGAGAGACATAAGCGAGATATTCATAAGTGGTTAGTTTTACAAAATGTAGATTTGATGTGAGAGAGAGATTTGGTAGGCAACAAAATTTTGTGTTGAAGGCAATATTGTCACAAATCTGCCAAAAATGCTACATTGACTGGAGTTAATTTTTAAATAGCTATTTTCCTAATTTCAGGTTCTGTGTATTATTCAGCTAATTGACTCTTTTATTTATTTATCTTATTTTTGTGTAACCTCTTGATTTTTTTCTTCTAATTTTATTCAACATAAATATAGTTTCATATTTGGTAAAATATATTGGTGAGAGATATAAAGCTGGTAAGTTATAAACCTCCAAAGATATAACCCCAAAATAAACTGATTAACTAATGGCCGGATATGCAACAACAATTTTTAAATAGCTTACATTAAAACGATAACACCAAAACTAGAGAATTAAGCTTAAGAAGAAACAATTGTCGCCCAATCTAATAATGAAAAAAGAGAAATTTATTATCATGTATTGATTGATAACTTTACTTCTAGAAATAGTATCAAGAATGTTGATTTTTAGGGGAAGAAGCAAGCTGGAAACATTGAGGGACGTGAAATTGCTGTTGTGAATGCTAAGTTAAATTTGATGCACAGTCTTTCTTTGGGGTAATAAATATGTCCAGTTTGCTTCAGAATTTGAAACATTTGAGGAGGATGTGAACTACATCAATATAACTAGATATCAGAGCCAGAAGTTCCATTTCCAATAAAACTATAAGTGATTTTAGAAGGAATCAAAACTCTTATGTGTTCACAAAACCATCTTACCAAAAGCTATTTCAGAGCATTGAATTTAGTAGAGATAAAGGTAACTCCGCTTACTAATCACCACCTCCACCAGGACCAAATGATGAAGTGAAGTCCATGTTGGAGCAGATTCTTGAAGGACAGCAAAAAATCACTTTGGACATCAATGGGACGATCAATGCAATGTATCATGATTTGAATGGGAATTTTGAGTCACTAAGCACTCACATGAAGAAGTTGGACACTCAAGTAACTCAAGTTTTTGGTTCAATGAAAAGGAAAGAAAGATCTCTTTCAGGAAGAGCTGGTCAAAACTAGAGGCAATATGTCAATGCCATTGATGTGCAGAGTGGAACAGAGGTTCAGTGCCAAGAATGGATTTGAAAGCACATGAGTTCACAATCCTTTAATTAAATTTAGGAATCTGGAGATTCTCGTGCTACATACGAGGTGTCGATCGGCACCTCTCGTCAGTGTTAGTCGACACCTAGGAACATTCTTGAGTCTTTTAGTGTTAACGAACAAAAATCAACCAATATCGACAAAAAAGAAGGAGGTCGACACCAAGTAGGGATGGTAGTCGACACTAAGCCAAAATATTTGAGAATCAACCTTTGACGGACCGAAATCAACCACGCTCGACAGAAAATTTGAAAAATATTTTTTGCAGATTGGTGTCGACCGACACCAACTAGGGACGAAGCCAGTTTTGCATATTGTAGAGCATTGTCGACCAAAAAAAGATCCAGTGTCGCTCGACACCATTCCAGAACCCATAATTGAGGAGAAATAGACTGTAAAACGAGTCTATAAGCCCAAAGTTCCATACCTTAAGCCTCCCAAGAAGTCTAAACAGATTTTGACGATGCTAGATTTGAAGCAATGATGGATAAGTTGATAATTTAAATACCATATATTTGTGTTGTGAGGACTACTCCTTATATAAGGAGGTATGTGAAAAGGATGGTCTCAAAAGATTCTACGATTGAGGAAGGGGTGATGATGATATATGAGCAGGTCAATGCATTACTGCATAACAAAATGCCATAGAAGCTTCCAATCCCATGAGGTTTTCTGCTAAATTGTTCCAGATTCTCAAACAGCTTTAAGCATTCTTTGTATGATGTCTAATACCAACCTAATGCCATAATTTATGGATGAAAGATTGAGATTGATGGACTTTAAAGTCAACTAGGATCTCGTTAATTCTAGACGATCGCTCGAAAAGGATTCAAGAAGGATTTCTTGAGGATGTTTCCATAAGGATTGGTGAATTCTTGATTCCCACAGACTTTGTGGTGCTAAAGTTCGATGATGAACCAAACGATCCTCTGATTTGTGGTAAATCCTTATTGGATACATATGGAGCAATTATCAATTTGAAGCATAAACTGATTGATATCCACATGAGAGATTAGCCTTTGAACTTCAAGATGGATAAGCTTAGGAGATCCACCATAGATGGCCAAACACTCAAAATTGAGGTGGTGCCAGAAGATCAGATTGGTGAAGTGTTGGATTGTCGATAGAGAAAGATGCTAGCTCACCCTGAGGTTACTAAGGCATCTTACGCAAAAAAGATCCATACATCACACTTAGACTAAAGAAAAGTTAGTATTTCCTAAGATTGCACCTCCTAATCCCATTGATGTTCGTGCTTGAAATCACTTTATATATCCCACCCATGCTTGGCTCCTACCAATCTGATCTCCCACATTCATTGGTCAATCCCATAATCATGATGCTTACACACCACCGTGGATAAGTATACTTTCGCTGAGGCACTTTTTGACTTTGTCAAACCCTCTTGGAGCTTGATCTCCTGACATAGTCAAGCTAATGACTTAAAACAAGCGCTTGGTGGGAGACAACCTACTAGAAAGTCTGTATATATTTCATTTTGGTTTTTATTTTCACTAACTTTATTTTCTTTGGTTTAGAGTTTTTTTAAAAAAAACTGGACACGAACATGACCGATGTTGGTTCGACACCAAGGACAAAGAGACGGATAACGACACCACTTAGTGTCGATCGATACACATTGTGAGGTAATATTTTTCTTCTTCTATGATTTGTTTCGTTTTGTTTCTGTTTTATTATTCCTTTCTCGGTCTTGATAACATTGGCGACAATGTTGTTTAAGTTTGGGATAGGTAGTTACTAACATTGTTTTTGTTTTTCTTAAACTCAGTTGTGTCAGTCCGTTTTAGAGTAAAACCTTTGTAGGAAACAATTATTTTTGGAAGAATAACCATATATGTAGGAACTTAAGTGACTACTGATTCAACTTGACAGAGATCCATGACTGTTGCAAAACCCTTGGGTAGATCGTCATACCAATGTTACTTATAAATTTTGGGTATTTGAAGGATCCATTGCTAATTTGAATCAATTCTCTCATCTTGGGGCTTGGAAATACATTGGACCGGATTCCTCTATCATTCCTGAAAAAAACTTATTTGTGTGAGTATGATTTCGCTCTCTCTTCCCTTCAAAAAAAAAGGACATCAAAGATAGAAGAGCTAGGGGGTATAGGAGCTAAAAATTTATATCCTCCAAAGTGATGATGATCAAACATTGTCTATGATATAAGACTAGAATCCACCAAATTTATGATCAAAAGATGATCAAGAGGTTCCAAGCTTTGTTGCGGAAGATTGCCGAATGTATAAATGGAGATGGAGTTTTGTTGAATGAATCGACACTCAACCACGATTCGAATAACTTGAATCCAAAAGTTATTAGACTCGCAAATCACACAAGAAAAATGAATCCACACTAGACTTTAAATGACAAACACAAGAGAACAAGGAATCCTCCTATGAACTCTAATGAACAAGAAAACAAAAGAAAATAATTTTTATACTGAATAATACTTTATTAATATAAAAGTAATAAGGGTGATTACAATGAAAGAAGAGGAGAGATTATATAGGCTCTAAACTATTGGTAACAAATCATTAAAAAAAAAATTCTAAATTGAAATAAATGAGAAGTGGCCGTTGGAATGATTCTAATAGAGATGTTCATCCAAGGTATAATGGTGAACATATTGGCTCGTGTATGGTTAATAAGGGAAGTTATTTTGAGGCACCAATCCCTTGAACTAAATAGCCTAGCCGTTGGTGACCAAAGGAGAGATGTAGAAGCGGCCATATATGGAAACTCATATCTCCTTTGTATTGTGAACACTCATCATTTATTTGGCGTGTCTTAAGCCTTATTCAAGTCCTTATTTGGTCCATAGAGCTTAGATAGTTGACATAGATACACCCAAGTTGCTGGTATTTAGTAATTTCCTTATATGTCATCAAACGGACCGGTTTCGGAAAATGGTTCATATCTTGAGGATCCGGTGGGAATTTCTTCATATATTGAGCTTGTTCGATCCAGGATAGATGCAAGTGTAACCTCCAGGTGGTCTTCGGTCGATATAGTTGCTGGGTTGTGCTGTGTATCTCAAGCTTTGGACTAGACGCGTAACTGGATCGGAGACAAGTCTGCCAAATTGAGAAATCAATAACTTTTAGTTCTGAACCGTTTTTTACGGGTCTCCAATTCTCCATGCTACTCTGATGGATGAAGATTCCAACACAAGTCGTTTTGAAGCTTAACTCTTTTTGGTTCGATTGGAATCCTCCAAGTAATACACCTAGGTCCAAATCGAGTAAGCTCGGGCTTACCTGATTTGAAAACAGAATAACTCCTTTGTCTGAACTCTGATTGGGCTGATTCAACTTCGGGGAGTTCTCTAGATGAAGTAAGAACGTAATCCAGGTAGTCGTTGGGCTGGAACAGCTGATCTTGGACATAATTTGTACTGAACAAGGCATATGGGTCTTCTCGGGTGGCCTTAGGTGGATGTGGCTTGCACCATGTTTGATGATTGGATTGATGATCACCTCACTGGTTAACTCCGAGTCTTGTTTGGTTCTGGTTCCTACATCATACCCTCCCTCATCAAGAAGTTTTGTCCTCAAAACTTGTTTACCTGCACATAGATAAGTCAAATTAGTACAATTAAGTGTTTGAGGGTTTAGAAGATTACCTTGGTCTTCATCAAGTTGGTGAGCATCCGGTGGTTCTGGTGCAATGTCTGCATCTGCTTGTTGCTCCTTAATTGGTAAATAACGGGTGATGTCATTCATTGGTTCTGGTTTTGACTCGCCGTGTAAGAAGGTGTTAGAGTCGCCTTCGGTTTTCTCTTGGTCTGGTGGCTCTTCTTTTATCAGAATGATATTAGTGACAACTTCATCTTCTTTAATGGTTGGAATGTACAATAAGAGCTCAGGATTTTGTTCCTGGCCCGTGAACATGTTTTCCTTCGTTGTTGCTTCCTTTTGATCCAAATGTTTTCCTTTGATACCTACCATTGTTTCTATGCTTTTGGCACAAGAAAAGTGTATTAAAACAGTCATGGAATTGTCAAAAGTACATAGAGAAATTTCAGGTTGGACCTTTTCAATTTTAGGAGGTGAAACAATTTCTTGTTTCTCTTGATCCGATACTAAGTGTGGGAGTTGTGTTTGATCTTCTCGGATGTTGGGCTCCTCTTTGGGAATATTGGTGTCACTTTCAACCTCCTTTAAAAGCAATAGATCTGAATCAAATCACCTTTAACTTGGATCCGAGACTATGCTTCCAAGAGTTGGGTTTTTTTTTCTCGGTCCATGTGATCTTTGATGCCTAATTCTGGTTTGACACTTAGAGGCAAGGAAACATGCGTACAAACACTCATAGAATCATTAACAGTTGTTTGGAATAAGTTGGAGTGGACCGTTTCAATGGCAAGAGCTCAACAATGTCTTGTTCTTTGCTTTTTTGTGGATCAGGAAATAGGTGTTGATCCATTTCTTCTTTAACACCTAAACCTACATGAACCTTTTGGTCTAGAGACAAGTGCATGATACTTGCATTGAAAACTTTAATATTTGAATTAACTAATTTTTCACTTATCTCAAGGTTATTTGCCTCTGGTTCTAGAGATGTTAGGTTCACAACTCGTTTTGTAGGGCAGTCTTTTGCAAAGTGACCCTTTCCTTGAAACCTATAACAAATGAGCTCATGTAATTTACAAGGGGTAGAAGATTTACCTTGATCTTCTTTGGTTAGGCTAGATACTTGTTGAATCTTTCCATCTCGAGTTGCTTGTTGCGGATACTTTTGCTTTACCAAGATGTCTGGGATCATATTCTTTGGCTTGTGACAATGAACTGGTTTGTATGCAAGGATGGATTTCGTCTTTGTTGTTTGAATCACACTCCTCGAAGTTTCTTTGTTGTTTGAATCACATGCCTTGTGTGTCTGTCGCTTCCTATTTTGCTATTCTTGGCATATTTAGTGTCATCGCCTTGTCTGTGGCTTCTTGGGACAAACCGCTCATACATAAGCCACTTCGGGTCCTACTTTGTAACCTGAAAAGGTTATAGATATAGGGACAAAAATCTTTTGATACCTTTTACCACTCTCATAATTGAAGTGGATCCACGGTTTTGGTGTTGCTTGATTTTGAATTGATGGCTCCGGTTCTTTTTGGCAACAACTGGTCTCATCTTCATAGTCCAATTCAGAATCCGTATCTGCAAATGTTGGTTTTTTCACATCTTTGTGTTTCCCCGTAGTAAGGCTCTTCCTCATAGCCAACTGATTCATGCCAAGAATCTTGGGTCATATCATCTCCCCAATCTATTTCTGAGGTATTGTATTCATTCTCTTGCTCATAATCCATCACTCGTATGTTAAACCTTGCAAGAGCCAATTAATAAAAGGGAGATTTACTCCAATTAGTATTAATCTTTACTATAATTACTAGTTTAGTATCCTTCACTAAAAGTTTACTAAGTTAGTATTAAAAGTATGTAAAAAGACCAAATTGCCATAATGATTAAACTAATAAACAATTTTATTTTATCTTTGAAATAAAATAAAAATTTTAAAAATGGAAATAAAAATTTAAAAATAAAAACGAAAATAATAATCAAAAATAAAAACTAAATTAAAATTATAAACAAAAACGAAAATTTAAAAATTAAAATAAAATTAAGATTAATATTAAAATTAAATAAAAATTTAAAATTTTAAAATTAAAAACTAAAACTAAATTTTAAAATTGAAATAGGAAAACTAAAAACTAAAAAAAAAATTAAATTAAAAACTAAAAACTAAAAATTTAAAATTAAATATTAAAAATTAAAATTGAAATCAAAATTAAAAATTAAAAATTAAAACTAAAAATAAAAAATGAAAAACTAAAAATTAATAATATAAATATAAATAAAAGTTATAAAATTAAACTAAATTTATAATAAAATAAAATACTACAAAGTAAATTTTTAAAAAAAATTAAATTAAAAATTTTAAATATAAAAATTTAAATTTAAAATTTTAAAATTATAAAATAAAATTTTAAAATAAAATTATAAACTAAAACCCAAAAACTAAAAATTTAAAATAAAAAATTAAATCCTAAAATTTTAAAATTGTATTTTAGGATAATAGAATATATTTGCGTTTGGGAAAAAAAATATGTTTCTGTTTTTGAAAAAAATCGATTTTGTATAACTACCTTTTTAAAATCATGGGCGGTTAGAAAAAGGAAAGATATCAGAAAATAATTCCATTTAAAAAAAATCATATATGTATATATTCGGAAAATTCAAGTATAATAAGTTAAAAATGTTTTCTAAATATTTAAAATATATTTAACACATCAAATAATATTTAAACTTATAAATTTATTTTGTAAATCATAGAAAATTATTATTCAATCAAAGCTTTTACGGAAACAATTACGTTATAAACGTATAGGATTTTCAAATCGAATTTTATAAAAATATAATATTATAAGATTATATACGAAAATTTAAAAAATATATATTAAAAATTAAATAATAAAATTTATCGACCTGCTTAGTTTCATACAATATAATATTTTTTTAATAATTTATTGACCTGCTTAATAATTTATAAAACTATTTAAGGAAATACACAAACAAATCCGCAGAAAAATGATGATTCAAAAATACAACGTCATCAATTTTTTAAAAATATGCACAAACTAAAATTAAATCTGCAGTACATCAAATAAATCTGTACTACTAAAATACTAGTTTCGTAATTTTTTTAAGCCTTTTGTCTTTGTAACAGAGTTTTCTGAAATCTGCAACAAATACAAAAAATCTGCAACAGTGAGAATAAAATATGCTACATAAATCCCCAAAATCATGAAAATCTTCAAATTAAATCTGAAAAAATTAAACAAATCCGCAGGTATAAAAAAAAACTGTAACACATTGAACAAATCTGTTACACTTCGTACTACTTTAGTAATTAAAAAGTCAATATCCTTTGTTGCGGATTTATGTTAAATCCGTAACAAAGAAACAAATCTTCGACACGTACATTTAAATCTGTAACACTAAATCCGTAATTACACAAACAAATCCGCAACCACAAATATCTGCATCACATGACTGCAGATTTAATTTCGCAGGGAAGTTGTCATTTTCGTAAATAATTTATTTTTTGCTGCCATGGAAAAAAATTTAATGGCATTTCTGTAATAATTTTTTTCCTTCCATATGATGATAGGAGTACTTTAGGCAATAAAAATTTGAAAAACAAGGCCAAAAGATTAATATTACTCTAGTAATTGCTATACTTTTTCATACTAGATAAGTAATTTTCCCTTAATAAAATCAACAACAGTGAAGGTAGCATGATACACAAGAGAAATATTATGGCCGCTGAAAATCAATTTTGTTATGGAAACAAATCTCACAATATTCGTATATTCTATGCAAAATAAATTTCAAACCATGCAAAAAGTTATGTAATGAATCAAAATAAAAATTTTAAAAAAAAAAAAATTGAGGGAAACAAAATTCAATAATGCAATTTTTGGGGTTTTTTTATAAGGGGGAATAAAATACGAAAACTGCACAAACAATATTTTTTTTAATGAACCAAAAATATGAAAACAAAATTTCGAAATGAGTTCAGAATTTTTTTTTAATTTTATAAAACTAAAGCAATAAAATTATTCTTTGGATTTTTTGGATTTTCTTCGAAAAATAAAGGAAAATAAATTGGATTTTTTTTAAACAAATTATTCAGAATACAAAGCAAAACACTTTTTATGGATTTTATATTCTTCGAAAATAGATATAAATACATTTTTTATTGAAAATAAGAAGAAATTCAATAACAATTTTTTCATGAAATAAAAAAAATAAGAAATAAAATTAAAATGATAAGGGTTGGGTTAACACAAACTGGGGTAGGAGCTTTAAGCTCTGATACCAAATGGTATAATATTGGAATCCACCAAACTTATGATCAAAATATGATCAAGAGGTTCCAAGCTTTCTTGCGGAAGATGGAGATGGAGTTTTGTTGAATGAATCCACACTCAACCACGAGTTGAATTACTTGAATCCAAAAGTTATTAGACTCGCAAATCACACAAGAAAAGTGAATCCACACTAGACTTTAAATAACAAACACAAGAAAACAAGGAATCCACCTATGGGGTGATTACAACGAAATAATAGGAGAGCTTATATAGGCTCTAAATCATTGGTAACAAATCATAAAAGAAGAAAAATACTAAATTAAATAAATGGCAAAGTGGCCGTTGGAATTATTCTGATAGAGATGTGCCTCCAAGTTATAATGGTGAAGATATTGGCTCGTGTATGGTTGATAAGGGAAGTGCTTTTGAGGCACCATTCCCTTGAATTAAATAGCCTAACCGTTGGTGATCAAAGGAGAGATGTAGAAGCGGCCATATATGGAAACTCATATCTCCTTTGTATTGTGAACACTCCTCATTATTTGGCGTGTCTTGAACCTTATGCAAGTCCTTATTTGGTCCATAGAGCTTAGATAGTCGACATAGATACACCCAAGTTGCTGGTATTGACTAATTTCCTTATATGGCACCAAACGGACTGGTTTCGGAAAATGGTTCATATCTTGAGGATCCGGTGGGAATTTCTTCATATCTTGAGCTTGTTGGATCCAGGATAGATTCAAGTGTAACCTCCAGGTGGTATTTTGTCAATATAGTTGCTGGATTGGTCTGTGTAGCTCAAGCTTTGGACTAGACGCGTAACTTGATCCGAGACAAGTCTGCCAAATTGAGAAATCAATAACTTTCAGTTCTGAACCGTTTTTGATGTGTCTCCAATTCTTCATTCTAATATGATGGATGAAGATTCCAACACGAGTCGTTTTGAAGCTTAACTCTTTTTGGTTCGATTGGAATCCTCTAAGTAATGCACCTAGGTCCAAATTGAGTAAGCTCGGGCTCATCTGATTTGAAAACAGAATAACTCCTTTGTCTGAACTCTGATTGAACTGGTTCAACTTCAGGGAGTTCTCTAGATGAAGTAAGAACGTAATCCAGGTGGTCTTTGGGCTGGAACAGTTGATCTTCGACATCATTTGTACTGAACAATGCATATGAGTCTTCTCGGTTGCCTTAGGTGGATGTGGCTAGCACCATGGTTGATGATTGGATTGATGATCACGTCACTGGTTAACTTCGAGTCTTGTTTGGTTCTGGTTCCTACATCAGTCTAAAAATTGATAAAACCAATAATAAGGGAAGAAAAATAAAATAATACCAACTGGGGAAAAATCAGTTGTTGAAGTGAGAAAAGGGAGAGAAAAGAAACTAGAAGTAAGATAGTATGTGTGATAAGGTTATAACAGATTAAAATTCAATATGTTCTTTGTTCAATACTCCTTTTTTTGAGACTGTACTTAATTCTTAAAGAGGTCAGTATGGTGAATTTGGATTTCTTTTCTTGATTATGGAATTTGTTTGGGACATTGGCTAAGTCTTGGGAAAGTACATGGTGGTCTCGATCTTGTCAGGTTAGTTTTCATGTGTCTTGGTGATTGATGATGTGGTATTTCTAGCAAAAAATGAGTTTCTTAATTTTCATTTAAGTTTTTGTTTTCTGTTTGCTTGAGGAGAAGTTAAAGTTAAGTCTGGAAAAGTTGATATATGATATAATCCGTGTTTACACCATTTTAGCTATCATTTTGATACCGATATTTTATGTCAGAAGTTCACACCAAATAGAGGCATTCTCACCATTAGATCAAACTCAGATTTGGACAAAAGATAGAGGGATCTACTATCAACTCATAGCAACTTGTTTTAGAGGAATCCAACGGTTAGATCTCAAGTGTCGTTCGGAGCAATATGGCCCGAGCAGCTGACGAAGTGCCTCTGGTCACCATCCCAGCCTCCAAGACCGCAGGGAAGGGCTTCCTAGCCACGACCATGATGCTACAAGAAAACAATTTTTTTGCGACTGCAACCTGTGACTATACTTGTAGTCATAACATTTGGCGACTATTTATGGACACAATTGGGACTACGTTGCGACTAGAGATATATAGTCGTCTATTAGTCGCTAATATAAGAGAAACAATGGTTGTCGCCAATTTAGTCGCCGATTTACGACTGATTAAAGACTATTGTCTAGACCAAAAATATTTGTCGCAATGTAGTCGGTAATTTGGCGACTATGTTGCGTCTACGGTGAAGGGTTGTATAAAAGTCGCAAATTAGACACTATTTGGGCGACTAATTTGCTACTCTGTTTATTGTAGTAACAAAGTCGTTAATTTGTCGCTATTTGGACGACTAATATGCGACTCGTTATTCGTGTCGCAAAGTAGTCGGGTATGATTCGTATCATATTGTATGTTTTTGATTTAGCAATAATAATATATGATTGTTTGGTTATATTTGCTAATAATCTTAATTGATTATCAAAGTTAATATATATATTAATCATAAGTAATGAGAATGATGTATGCTTTTCTTTTATTATTTTAAATTATTATGCATGAAAGTTAGCATAAGAAATTGATAGTTCATAATCCTCGATGTTGCTTAACGAAATACATTGATTTGTTCTTCAAAAGGGAACATCTTCTGATGAGAAAAGGAAAAAACAAAAGAAAAAAGCTTAGAGGCATGTTCTTCTAACTTCTAATCATGAAGAACATGAAGCTCTCTACTTCAGTAGTACTTGAGTCTGGCAATTTGAATACGCATCATAGAAGAGGAAAAACAACATCAAACTTTTACTAATTTTCCGGGAAAATATAATTGAATTCAATATTGCAGATTCATTTCTCACCTTGGAGATGGGTCTCGTAGTTTGCATGGCTATCAGCTTCAGAGTTGTAGTCCTGCAATTAGATATTAGTCAAACCCATAAAATTTAAGCCATCTTAAATTCAAAAGTTCAGAACACAAAAGGATATGTGCAATACCCTGGGAATATGCTCGATATTGAATGACTTGATTTGGCTGGTAAACTCTTTTGCCTAATTATACTGCTCAGCCTTTCCCTTGTCCATTTCTCTTGCCGTCTCAATTTTCTTTGCGATAGGAGAGCAAAAATTCCAAGGTTATGATGGTTAGGGTATTTCGACGGCCGAAAGGAAGAGACTAGCTGAATTTGAAAAATGATGGGTATTTCGATCGATTATAGCTAATTTACCAAATTTTTTTGTTTAGGTGCCGCGCTGATGCGCAGAATTTTCAAAATATTAAAAAATTTATAATTAATTGTGCATAATCTTATCAGGTTTAATTTCAATGAACATTTTTTAAAAATATCATAAATGCCAATTACATCATTATTAGTATATATGTGCCAAATAATTTATGTTTTTAAATATTATCGTGCAATAAGATAAAAAACACTAAATTACTAAAGAAAACTAAAAAACAAAATGCGGGTTATAAATACAAATTTAATTTAAATTCATAAACCATAAGTATTTTCTTCATTTCAAAAATCCAACAAACCACACCCATCAATCTTAACTTAGAGGAGGCTTAGGGTACCTGAAGGAAAAAATCATATTAAAACAATAAAACACAAGATCCTCAAAAAACATAAACATCTATAATATATGATTATGAGGTGTTAGATAAATACCTCTGAAAAAAATCACGGAACTCTTCAACTTCCTACGCATCAAAGTGTATCTTAGAAACTCGTTGAATAGCCTCCAACCTCACCAACCCTAATCGGAAAAGAAATTTTAATTATTTGTCATTTTACGGTAACTGGAACAAATTTACAAAAGGTTTGAAATTTCATTATACCACCACTGTTTTGACAATATTAAAGCACTCGAACAAGCAGAACAATATCCCATTCAGACTTTTTCCCCATGCCCTCACCAGCCTAATAACAAGATCGTCATTGACCACACAATCCAATGACTTGTTTTTGCCAATTTTACTACAAATCAGCTTTCAGACATTCTAAGAACATTCTACATGAAATAAATGGAAGTAATACTTACTCCAAATCTTTAATTGAGAATTTTACTTGAAGACGCCTCCAGAAATAAGTTTCTCGATCATTTGTAGAAACCACTGGATCTCTTCCGAAGCCATCAATTCCAATCACAACACCACTCAAATCTATATCTCAAAAGAAAAAATACAAACAAATCCATAAACAAATCATATTAAAACAATAAAGTCCCATAAAACTTGTACCCTTAAAACAAAAATTATACTGATTGGATAATTTCTAGTTATAATGCCGTTTGAAACGCCATGTATAAGCTTCAAGTCTAAGTAGTGCTGGCCATTGAGGAATGAAATTTTGCTGATTATATTAGAACTGATTCGACACAAAGAGAATAAACTATCCGTCAAGCGGCCAAACATTGGCCTATCAAGGATATGAACATTATCCCATTGAACCCAATGGCCCTCAGATTCAAACAGCCACTCGAAGATTCCAACGTAATCACCCCATATTTCTCCTTCTATCCTTTGGCCCTATCGTTAAAAAGTGCAAGACTTAAAACTTTACACTAAGAAAATAGTTTATACAACGTAAGATCCCAACTTATTACAACGTAAGAACAATGCAAGTGGTACAACTTCAAATGAATCAGTATACTATAAAGATAAACTGTTCATCCACCAAAAGTAGTTTGATGGTTTTTCCGGTGAAGACCCCTTGAAACATCTAAGACAGATGGACCTTCAATCTCAAACTCTATTTCATCGTCGACTTGTTGATCTCTGAAAGGAATGGGTATTCCCTTTGAGCCATTTTTTTTTTAAATTAAATTTTCAAATCGAGAAATAAATGGAAGACGAAAGGAACTTGAGAGAGGTTATAATGGTTAGGGTAATGGCAGTTTAGTGTAATTTAGGAGCGGTAAGTTTTCTGTGTTTGGCAGACCTTATAAGATTATCTGTATGTTAACTTTGTTATCGATTAATGTAAATATATGTTCGATTCCCCGTACACATAATGGTTTATTGGTGTCACTTAATGACTCATGAACTAATGTGTTACACATGGCATATTAAAGATATAATGTTTGATATTTTCCCTCACACTTGTAACTCATGAATTAGAAGTTTAAAGATCTTAGAGCAACTCCAACCTTGACACTATTTTTAGTGTTGAAATCACACCAAATTTGGTGTTCCAAAGTTTTTTCATCACCAACTACAACACCAAATTTCACACCAAAATATATCTCTATTATTATATTATTAAATTTAATAAAATTTTGTGTTTGTTTGGTTTAATTTTGTAATTTTATGTTTTCTATGTTTTTGTTGAACAATATGTTTTATGAATATTAACCTTTATACATATTTAATGAATAAACAACAATTTATTATATTGTTAAATGAAAAAGATTTTTTTTTTGATGTTTTATGAATATTAACCTTTTTGCAAAAAAAAAAATCTTGCATGACATAATGTTCATAGCTAACAATATCAACCACCAATTAGTAAACATACTTTGCGAAGTTTTGACATCATCCTTATGTAATATTTTTACTATGACATTAGTAAATGGCTATGTTAACAAGATTTGACATAAAGTAGGTTATTACTACTTAATATATAGGGTCTACATTCACCTTTCTGCACACATAGAACCAACATTATTGAACAATTGATTATCTAAGGAACTGCCAAATACGATAATCTAGGTTATTAAAGTTAAGTAGATTTTTTTGTTCATTATTTTATTAATTATTTGTGTGGGAAAAATGAATGGTCGTGTCTTTATGCAAGGTTATAAAGAAGAAGGAACTCATTCAATCAAATAATGGATTAATTAACACCCATTCTTAAGATCTTGAAGCCACCGATTCAGAATCAATAAAAGTGAACCACTTCGTTAACCCAAAACTACAACAATATGCCATGGCTTATGCATACTGGCCATGGCGACAATACGCCCAGCCTTACTAGGAAACCCGTTCAGTTACAAGAAAGCGGAAAGCAATCATCCCCTTCAACCTTCTAGCGTTACCTGATGATGTGATAATGAAGATACTCACCCGTGTTTGCGAACGGAACATGCAAGATCTCTGTCATTGGAAGATAGCTTGCAAAGCCTTGAAGGAGAAGATGGAAGCACGCGAGTTCTTCAAATCTGTTAATCTAATAGAGGTTGAATATTATGCTTGGGCTTCGGGACTAGAGAAAATTCAATGAAAGCTTCTACGACGCAGGAAACACATCATCCATCCTCCTCGAAGGAATCTCAAATTTCTTCTTCGATAACAAGAGAGATGAAGGAGTCCACGCATAAAGGCTGCTGCAAAAGATGGATGCATCTTAAGAAAGTATATGTATGGTATCATACGTAAATCCTTCAGGGAAGACAGAGATGATGAACTCTTCGGTAGATATGAATTTACTCAAGAACATGCAATGCAACTGCGAAGAATACTACCTCGTCTCGACCATGCTGTGTGGGGAATATTGCTTCATGATTGGTTCACAACGAAGTGTAACGAAAACGATATTGATCGTGTGCACATCTGCCCATGTTCTAAATACGACCAGTGGTGCTCTGGGTGGCCAATGGAAAACGATGTTTGCGACCAATGTTTCTGGGTTATGCAGACCGCTTTCTTCTGAAAAATGATAGCAAACAACTTCTACCAACTTCTACCAATTTATTTTTTTCACACCATCATAATATTGCACACCAACTACTTAAGCTCGCTATATATGTTTGATTTAGATAATTCGGAATGCTATGTTTAATAGATTGTGTAGGATTATATATTCTCATGTTACGGTAATTAGAGAATATCCTAGGATACTCCTTTATGGGATAAATGGGGACATTACAAAAATGTCATATTTTATGTATGTTCTCCAAACGAAACCAAAAGAAACCTTAAAACCTCAAAATCTAGAGTTTCATATTTGCTTTAACATTTCAAGTTCCAAAATTCATTTACAAAATTTTTACTGTGTACTATTTTTAATTTTGGATTTTTAGAACCCGCAAACTCTTTTTTAATTTGTTTGTGAATTATAATTTTATAATCCGAGAAGTAAATCAAAAACTTTTATAATAGATAAGTATAATAGATCCCGACCAAAAAAAAGATAAGTATAATATATAACTATAAATTTTAAAATGTAGACAATAAAAAGGGAATGCATGATGAGTAAAGCTACGCCTACAAGTGAGTAAAAATTCAAAAAAGTGCCCAAAAATCCGGGAAACCAAAACCCAATTTTATAGCCCAAAATATTTCAATTACCCGCTTAAACCTAATAATTTTTGACAAAGTGACGAGAATTCTTTAATTATGACAAGCCCTGATTTTATTATTTTCTTCCCATTTTTCGAAATCTCCTTTGAATCATCTCGTTAATCTCTCTCCAAATCCTCTTATATGCCCTCCATATCAAACAAATATCTCTTCTTTGAATCTCTTATTCGAGGCTCTCAATTTCATCGCTAAATTTGGCAGAAACCCTTTCAAAATCTCAAACTCTTCTTTGAATCTCTCAATCACGAAACCTTCCATGATAGGAAGCCTATATCTACAGGTAATATATGACGTTAGGGTGTGTGTTAAACCGTCTAGTTTGCTTATGATTTACTTTTCTTATTAAATGGATTGCTTCTGAGTCTGGTTTTTGGTATGCTTAAGATTTTCTTGTGGTTTTCTAGTCTTGGAACAAATAATTTTGGTTCTACAGGTTGTAAACGACTAATATATTCCTCTTTCGGCTACAATATGGTCTCCACATCTTTTATAAGTTGGTTGTTTAGTTTTTAGTGAGTATTTTATGAGTTAGAGTCTGATAGTTAGGATGTTAATGAGGAAGAAGATGATTCACATGGGTTATATATTAAAAATCTTAGAGAAAAATACATTGCTTATTGGTAAATCATCGGGAATCCGTCGGTTATTAAATTAATTAAAATTCTTTTTCACGACAACCATAAAATTTTCAGAATATTATAAGGTTAAATTTCTGGCGGGTTCTGACAAAAATTACCGAGATACATAATTTTAAATATTTTTTCCATCCCTATTTAATCTGCCTGTAAAACCAAAGGATTAATAACATATTTTAGATTTTACAATAATTTGTCGGTATATTCCAACGGAAAACCGACAATTTAGGTTTAAGGTTTGAATTTAGACCTTTTATGAAATTTAAACATACATGAGGCGGTTTAAGGATGGTATGTTGTAAAATAGATCAATTATTAAAAAAAAAATAGAAATTCATTTTCCATAAAGTTTCTTTATTTCAAAATATGTATTCTTAGTGACATACAAGTCACACTTAATACTTATATACACCAAGTAACATATTTAGTAGAAAGTGATCAAATTTTAAAAACTCATGGTAATAGTTTTTAACATAGACATATGAAGTGTGATGACTTATAAAATATCTGTAGAATATGATTAGCTTTCATTTCGGATCGTTTTTCAAAATTTTGAAACCCTAAATCCTAAATCGTCCGACGGATTACCAACAAAATACTGAAGTTTGACTTTGACTCCACCGTTTTTATAATCCGTCGGTATTTGTGCCATCTTATTATAATCCGTTGGTAAAGTCAAATATTTGTGACGACGGATGATTTGGTCGGTTTTCCATCGGTTTTTACACTGGAAATCGATGTAAAACATTAAAAATTTGTGGCTATAACATCGTCATCATGGCTAAATGTTTTCGCGGTTATTTGATTTTTCATGCCTATAAAAGTTTTTCTCGTCTTTTGTCACATTTCATAGATATTTGAGAAAGCCACGAAAATATTGCGGCTAATTTTTTTGGTTAAAACCTCATATGGGTCTCCTTTTTAATGCAGGTTTTGTTTCTTCAACCATCAGCATACAGAGACTTCACACCTTCACATACCTCATCTGAGTTTATGTTCTTGATGCAAGTTCTGTTTATTCAGATATCATCTCACAAATACCTAAAACCCTCATTCGTTCCCTTTTTAATTTAGTTTGATATTCAAGCTTTTCTTTTTTTGGTATATGGCACCACAAATCACACATAAAGAACAACCAAACAAAATATCCAACACACAAGCTACAAAATAAATGTACAACACTATCAACATAGTCAAACAAATCCACAATCATGTTTCAAATACACACATTTATAATTTTAACCAAACATAAACATGATCATGTTTAGGTTACAAAACATTAGCATAATCAAACATATACGCGACCATGTTTTGATTACTTAAAACCATTATATGTATTGTTCAACATATACATGATCATGATTCGACTACTAAATCATATCAACATAACTAAAAATAACTGCGATCATATTTCAGTTACACATATCCTTCTCATCAAACATATGTTCATGTGTTCCAAGCTCAAGTTCAGACAATCCACATTTTCAGATCTAACAAACTCCCCATAAGTTAAACTCCCTTTATATCATTACAAGTTCAAAACAACCAACAAAATCATCAAAACACACACTCTTGGACATTTTTCCTCGCTCCCCCATACATCATGCTTTCTCGAGAAGCCTTAAGACACATAGAATCAAAACATTCCAGAAGAATAAGAACCTCAAGACCCTCAACACAACCTTTTCCCACTGATTAGGTGGATAACTAAGTTAAAAACACTCTTATGTTGATCAGTTCACTAAGATAGTAATCACAATCTCCCTTGATACATATAACCATCAATTGTGGTGAAATTAATAAAATTATATCAGAAAACAAACTCTATGTTGGTAAAATTCCTCCATCCATTAGCTTGTACTATTTTCTCCATAGATCTCGAATTATATCTGAAATTCTTTTATATTCTAAAAAATGTCTTCCATCAAACTGATAACTATGTATGAAATACTATGAAATAAAAGACGTTGAGCAGTCATTATCCATTTTAGATTCTGAATTTTTGTCCCCATGAATTATGTTCCTTCAGTAGTATCTAAATGTCAATACAACGCCAACATTTCTTCCAAGATCTAGTTGAGCTCTCCTATAGACAATCATAGTCCCAGATATCCAAAAGACTCCTTTAAAATAATAGCAAACCGATCTTGTTTTAACATCAAAATACAAATTCTTGAGTTGTGAGTTGTGATTTTGGGTTGACAAGAACTTTTGTGAGTTCAACGGATTGATCGTCAAGAGGTATTGTTTTGTTTGGAGAAAAGTGATATTGGGGAAGCTTGTTCGTGCATGAGATGATTGTGCTCATTCTTCACCAGCTTGGGCATGAATTACATGTCTATATATCCTATTTAACTAGATTATGCACATGTTTACTGTAGGTCACCTTTTTGTAGGACATCTTTCATGATTTCGAGATTGCTCGGTGGCTGGCTGATGACTAGGATTTACCGTCCCTTACTTGTAAATGATTATTCATATCTCTAGTTTAGTGCATAGAAAATATAAGAAAGAGAGAAATAGATAGAGAAAGAAATATATTCAACTGTCAAGACCAATGCAGGAACTGATTAATCTACAAGTAAGTCATATGAATATGAATTCGATGTCTATTTCCAGTTCCTTTTTTAGAAATATTGTAAACATCGACTTAGGATTTAACCCTACTGAGCAGAAAATCTATCAGAAATCATATACTCTCATTTTATCTCGATAAGTCCAAGGTGATTCTCATTTATGTGTGATGCATTACTATGAAGCAAGTGTTATTTATTGTGTTGTTGTATCATTGGTCGTGTGGTATAAGCATAAGTTGTTTTAATGCGTGAATCGTGATACGTATTTATATTAAGTTAATCGAGCTATGCACTATAATGCAAATGGTTGGTTATGAACGTGTGGAAAATTTCGACGTGTGCGAAGCCATTTGACATCACATGGAATGTGGATTGAACAATCACGCTTGAATCGAATAAGTTATGAAAGCCCTGGGAATATGCTCGATATCGAATGACTTGAATTGGTTGGTAAACTCTTTTGCCTGATTATACTGCTCAGCCATTTTTGGGTTTCTGACTTGCCATTCACCCCGTATCTGTTTAATGATAGCTATCAGAAAGTCTAAATATAAAGATTCAAGAGAGAATACAGGCATTAGCTATAAATTAACTGGCATGTTTAACAACAAGTTGAGAGTCTCCATAGGCCCTCACGTGTGTGTAACTATTTCTAAAGCAGACTCCAAACCACGATTCAAACCTCTCTATTCGGCAACATTGTTTGTTGTATTGCCTAATACTTCACGGTAGGAGGAGATGACAGTTCCATCTAAATCACGCAGAACAACTCTTGAACCAGCTCTTCCATGGTTTCCTTTTGAAGCTCCATGAAACTCAATGGTACAGTATTTATGAAAACATACATACTGTAATTTAAATAAGATGTAGACATCAATATCAAAGTTCGAACCTATAGTATCTCATGCTTCATAATCGACTTTTTTTAAGGTAATGAATAGCTATTTTCCTAATGTAAACACATTAGCACGGGAAGATCAACGGAAAAAATGATTAAATAGATAAGAGAAGAATCAAAATCAGAAACGATGAAGGGAACGAAGGGTTTCTCTCCTTTCCCATATACATTTCTCTTGTCTTCTCTGTTTTCTTTTCCATAGGAGAGCAAAAATTATGAGGTTATGATGGTTAGGGTATTTCGACGGCGGAAAGGAAGAGAATGTCTGAATTTTAGAGAGGTTATAATGGTTAGGGTATTTCGATCGGTTAATGATAATTTACCTGACATTTGGTTTAGGTACCGCGCCGATGCGCGGTATTTCCAAGTATTAAAATTTTATAATTCTGCACTCTTTTCATGTTTAATACCATTAAACAAAATTTTAAAATATCACAAGTACCAATTACATAATTATTAGTTTTCTTTTTCAAACTATTTTTGTTTTTAAATACTATGGTCATCATTGATTATTTTTTTAATTTTTGGATATCATGCAATACGATTGGAATACTAAATTACTAAAGAAAACCATGTTGACAAAAAGAAATACTAAAGAAAACCATAAACAAAGTGCGGATTATAAGTACAAATTTAATTTAAATTCATAAACCATAAGTATGTTCTTCATTTCGCAAAGCCAACAAACCACACCCAACATTCTTTACACAGAGGAGGCTTAGGGTACTTGAACAAAAAAAAATCATATTAAAAAAATAAGACATAAGATCCCAAAAACATAAACATCTATACTATATGATTATGAGTTGTTAGATAAATACCTCTGGCAAAATCACGGAACTCTTCAACTTCATATACATCAAAGCGTATCTTAGAAACTCGTTGAATTGCCTCCAACCTCACAAACCCTAATTAACAAAGAAATTTTAATTATTTGTCATTTTACAGAAACTTGAAAAAATTTACAAAAAGGTTTGAAATTTCATCATACCACCACTGCTATTGGCGACATTAAAGCACATGAATAATCAGAACAATATCCCATTCGGACTTTTTCCCCATGCCCTAACCAGCCTGACAGCAAGTTCGCCATTGGCCACACAATCTAATGACTTGTTTCTGCCAATATTTACTACAAATCAACTTTCAGACATTCTAAAAATATTGTACATGAAATAAATAGAAGTTATATTTACTCCAAACCTCTAATTGTGCCTCCAGAAATAAGTTTCCAGATCATTTGAGTAACCACTGGATCTCTTACGAAGCCATCAGTTCTAAGAACAACACCAATCAAATCTATATCTCAAATCAATAAAAATACCAAAAAATCCATAACCAAATCATATTAAAACAATAAAGTCCCATAAAACTTGTAACCTTAAAATAAAAAATTATAACAATTGGATATGTTCTAGTTATAGTGCCATTTGAAACGTCATGTATAGGCTTCAAGTCTAAGTAGTGCTGACCACTAGGGAATGGAATTTTCCAGATTACACTCGAACTTATTCGACACAGAGAGAATAAACTTTCTGTCAAGCGGTCAAACATTGGCCTATCAATGATATGAACATTATCCCATTGTACCCACTGGCCCTCAGATTCCACCAGCCACTTGAAGATTTCAACTTAAGCACCCCAAATTTCGCCTTCTATCCTTTGGCCCTATCGTTAAAAAGTGCAAGACTTAAAACTAAACAGCGTAAGAACAAAAGTTTATACAGTGTAAGATCAAAAATTTATACAGCGCATGAACAGTACTAGAGTGATAACATGTTCATCCACCAAAAGTAGTTTGAAGGACCTTCAATCTCAAACTCCATTTCGTCGTCGACTTGTTGATCTCCTAGAGGAATTGGTATTGCCATTGTGCCATTGGTTTTTTTGCAAATAATTTTCCGTTGAGAAATAAATGTAAGACAAAAGGAATTTGAGAATCTCTCTGAATTTGAGAGAGGTTATAATGGTTAAGGTATTGGCGGTTTATGGTAATTTAGGCGCCATAAATATATTGGGTTTAGCGGGCCTTAATTATATTTACATGTACGTTAACTTTGGTATCGATCAATGTAAATATCTTAACGATTGCCCGTGCACATAATGGTTTATTGGTGTCACTTAATGACTAGTCATGAACTAATGTGTTACACATGGCATATTAAATAACTATTGTTTCACACTTGTAACTCTTGAATTAGATGTCTAAAGATCTTAGGGTTAGTGTAGCTAGTTATGCTTAGGTCCTCTTGATAACAAGGATTTTGCAATCCTTTGAGGTACCAATTCCTCAAGCATATCGTGTAGCTTTGAGGTATCAAACCTTTTTGGGACGAATAGAGCCAATAAGAACACACCAAACCTCTAGAGTCAAATCACACAATCAAATTTGGTTCTAACAATCCTAATAAAGACAATTCAAATAGAAGTAATAAAAAGCAAGTAAACAAAGTAAATTCTTAACAATCAATGACAAAGATAAGGCCTAAGGGTTAAGGTCAACGGATTGGTGACTCGGGATAATCAAGGATCCTAATTCAAACTTCAAAGAAGCTAACCTCCTAGCAAGGAACACAACAGGTTGATTAGTCTAATCTCTTAATACTAATCTCTTTCCCTAATCCTAATCCAAGAACAAATTCTCATTTGTGAATTAAGATTAAGCAAGCAATCAAACAAGTTCCAAACAGCCAACAATCACTCTAAACATCCATTTTCATGTGCTAGAATGTGAAAGTCCTATCAAAGATAAAACTGGCATTTCATCGAACACATGGTGAGCAAGAAATCCTAAACATCCTAATCAACGTGATCAAGGCTAATTAGGCACTAAGAACACTTTGATAGAAGAGATTTTAAGCAATCAAACATCAGAAATCCATTAATCATCCCTAATCCTACCTAACCCATAAACCCTATGAAGAACTACTCACTAATCATCATGTGATTAACAAAATCCATAGAGATAGTGTTGATCATTGAGGATTAGAAATAGATTGAAAGATTCAAGGAAGAAATCACAAAAGAAGTACTAGATTAACAAAAATTCAATCTTGTTCTTACAAAAGAGTTTTTGCAACAAAACAAGCTTCAGAAACAATAGAAAATAGGTTTTTGGCTTAAGTAGTGATTATGGGGCGAACTGGGTCAACCCGGAACAAACCGGGTGTTGACCCGGATCCAAGTCAATTTCTGGGAAATCGTATCGGTCAGGCTGGTCGATATGGCAACCGATACGAGCTCTCGGATTTTTTGTCGAAGAATTGTATCGGCCAGGCTGGCCGATATGGTGACCGATATGAGCTCTCGGGTTTTTGGTCGAGGAACTGTATCGACTTGCCTGGCCGATATTCACACCGATATGAGCTGTCTGAATCTAATCCGATAGTGTGTATCGGCCACCCCAACCGATATGGTGGCCGATATGCCTTCCAGCTGGTTCTTCCTTAGTCCTTTGAGCTCTAGACTCCACGTCCAAGCTCACCAATTCTCCTAGACACCTCCAATCATCTGCAAAACACAAGAAACACTCCAAATGCAAGCCTAAAGTACCTACTCCTAATCCTAAACACCTCTATACTCTAGATGCAACAATGATCGACAAAATGGTACGAATGATGGTGAAATGAAGTCAAAACAAGAACTATATACAAGTCTAAATGCATGAAAATGTATGAATATCAATTCCCCCAAACTTAAACCTTGCTTGTTCTCAAGCAAGCATAAGACAATCAAAATAAGTTGGGGAAAAGGTTTGAAGGTGGGAGCTCATATCCAAAGGTTTAATCAAGTTTCAAACTTCATTTCAAGTCTATACAACTAAGGTGCAACCAAGAAAGACCTACTCCAAGGATATAGCCATACTCATCAAGACAATACTTTTAGCTTAATCCTCAACCTACACAAGCATTCAAATCAACTAGCTCTTTGACATTGATTAAACATTTCAAGTGGATCTTACTCACAACAAAGTGTTCAAACTCATTTGGCAAGGGTTAAGGTTTTGAGATAAAGATGATCTCAATCAATAAGAGGGGTTTCTCCATATGCATTTAGGTTCTCTCAAGAAGAAATGAATGAGCTCATAGTAAAAGGCTAAGAGTATAGAAGCAATTGGTGCATACTAGAATCGATTTTCGTCTGCCCATTTCCCAATGACTTCTACTCTTACTCTAGCCCACCTAGTTTGAGTCTACCCTTTTCCAAGGCTATTTTTGCCTCATCCAAAACACTTCCCAAGAATACTCCCAAGGATCTTTCGAAACCTTTCAAAACAGTGGCAATTCTTTTCTTTAAACTTAGCTCAAATACTTCTTTCTTTAGCAATGGCCTCTTTTCATAAACTTTCTTTTCTTTCTTTTAAGCTGAGCACTTTGGCTTCTTTTCATTTCAAAACTTGAGGCACTTTTTCTTTTAAAACACTTAAGAGCTTTTCTTTCAAAACATTTTTGCCAACAAACATAAGATCCCAATCAAATTCCCTTTTGTTCTTTCCCTTTCAAAAACCTTCCCTTAAACTTCAATCTTAGCCTAGTGCAAGCTAAAGGTGGTCAAGCTTGCGTCTACACGGAAATTTTCAACTAGTCGCCTCAAACTCAACACCATTTACTTAGCTCATTCCAAGAGGTCTACCTCTCAAAAGAGTGTTTATGGGTGGAAAGAAAGGTGGTTAAGGGCGTGGAAGCTATTCAAGCAAGCAAGTGCGGTAAAAAGAGAAAAGAATGCTTGAATATTTTGGAGGTATCCATGAGTTTAAAACACTAAGAAGGAGCAAGATAATTGCAAGTCAAGTTAAGTTTCTCACTTTAAATAGAGCTAGCATCAAGTCACAACAAGTTTCAGCATCGAATCAAGGTTCAAAGCAAGCTATCCAAGTAGGGTTCATTCTAGCTTTCAAGCATTTCTCGGGTTACGACCTTAGTGTGATCTATCTAGCATAGCTAGCGTATGAAACAAGTTTTACTCGCTTAAACCTTACGAGGAAATTAAATCATTGCTCCCTATGCAAAAACATCCTATATGATGCAACTAGACTCGATCCTACAATGCTTTCTTTTTGTGAAAATTTTTCAAAATTTTTCGATTTTTTTGGTTTTTCTATGCCTTATATGCAATGCATGAGACTCAAAAAAAAAAAGATCAAAAGAAACATGATTAGCAACTGGTCTATCCCCCAAACTTAAATCACACGGTCCCTTGTGTGATCTAAGAAAGGAAAAGAGACCGAAAACACACAAAATGCAAACAAAGAAAAGAAAATAAGTATGTACACGGTTGGAGTGTTACTTGGCTAGTTGTGGAATGATGGAGGTGATGATTCCCCCATGGAGTATGTTGGGTTGGATGAAGAGCAGGATGGTGTCCTCATTGCTCTTCTCTTTCGCCTTTGATCTTCGCGTGCGGAGTGGCGGTGAGGCTCGTAGTAGGAATCGGCGGCCATGCGTGCAGCGCCTCCCGTCTCATGTCCAGCAACTGAGTATCTTCCCTGCTCCATCTCTGTCTGCTCAACCAGATGATCAGCTTCACCGATCACTTCCTCAGTCGCTGCCCTTATCTCCTCATCCAAACCCGTGGGAGCCTCTCGTGATGTCGATGTCTGCCCGGTGGTGCTACTCTTATCCTTCTTTCCCGTTATCATCTTCAGAACTTTGGTGACCTTCTTCAAGCAGCTGGCTAATTTCTTGATGTTTCTTCCATGCCACTTGCTCTGCCTTTGAAGGTCCCTGTTCTGGTCCCTTAGAGCACTGACCGTCCTGTTTGCGATGGGATCATACAAAGGCTCGATGTAGTACCTGTGCAACCCATACACCCCAGCAGGTGCGTTGGAAGAATCAAAATCGGCTGCAGTCGCTCTTCGCGGTCCGCGGGGTTCGAATTGATGCTCCATCCCCAGTAGAAACCTGACATTGGCCGGATTTGTTGCAAAGCTTGTGATAGTGGGGTTTGGAAGCAGATACTTCTCTTGCATCGTTGTATCTGAACACATCCGGTAGAGATGACGCCCCGGAGGCGGCTTGGAACCTAGAAAGTGGGTCTTTATCAGCTGAGGAAAGTCCAACAATCCCACCGGAGTAGGCTATTCAAATGTCTTCTCTTCCAAACTTCCTTCCAGCTTAACCTTCTTTGCCTTGAGTAACGGCGTGATTAACCCACCCATGTTGAATTTGGGCTCAGAATCCTTGACAGACATTGCCCAATCTCGGTGAATCCCAAACTGCTCTACTAGAATGGCGGTGAAGCTCGGTGGGCGCTCAACGGGTGGTATCGTCCTACCGTCAGGAAATGTGCGCAGAAGTGGTTGTAATCCGATGTACAGAAGCTTCATCTCCACTTCTGTGACTTGGCCTGTCTTCTTTCTAGCAAACAGAGTTTGGGCTAGTGCCTTGTGCATGTACCGAATAGCCGGGTGTCGGATCCTTGCAGACTTCATGGCCCCCAACTTGTATGTTCCATCAGCTATCATGTGCCACAAATCCTTAAGGTCATCTTTTTCGATGGGGATGAAAGAGCCTAGCTTAGCACCATCCTCCTCAAAACCGAAGACTGAACTTATCTCCTCTAATGTCATGGTGTGCTTCTTCCTACCCATGGTGAATTCTATCTTCCCACGGCTCGCTTCTCCTCTCAAGGCTGCCTTTCTCAGGTTGATTGTTGCTTTCACGGTTGCAAGGAACTGGCAAGCCGAGCTCTGATAGCCGTCACTGGCGAGGCTGAAGAAGTGCTTAAGCCCCATGTTTTCTACAATCTCGTTGTAGTCTTCCAACAGTCCAAGAGCTGTAAGGTTCGGGACGTGAGGATACCGGGTTGACAAGAATTGTATCTTCTCCAGCTTATCAAAAATCTCAGAAGTTGAATAGTTCATTGGTGACGCATGAATCACCTTCCCTTTGTCCCCTGGTGCTTCTTCCTCAACAGTTATCCCCTTTCCCTTCGAGGAAGTTCCCTCATCTTGTCTCGGTGCTTTGGCTCGTGATCTCGGGTTGCCGGATGCCTTAGTCATTTTCCTACAAAAGACAACTCAAAGATAGAGTGAGCACACAATACAATCCACCAACACAATCAACAAGAGCTTGAGACATCCATGATCAACAATTGATATTCATCCATGCAATTCAATGATCAAGAGACTTGAAAGCTTAACAATTTCATAATTTTCGTTTTCAACCAAGCAAACAAGCTAAAACATCTCAGCCATTCTCAATTCAAGCTCATCATAAGCATAATTCACCAACAAGTCAATCACATTCAATAGAAACTCACATTCTCATCAACAAAGGCTTTCAACATGCATTTTGAAAATTTTGTGAAACAAAACTCAATTAAATCGAGTAGTCTCACAAACTTAAGCTTTTAACAACCCAATGCATCATTAGAAACAATCAATTTGACTTTCCCCCAAAATTTTCGGAATCAAAAAATCCTCAAGAACCTTAATCCCTAAAGCTTCAATCCAATTGATTCTAGGGAGAAATTGAGTTGGGTTTTCATCTAGGAGCAGCCTAGCAAAGGTTTCTAAGCCTATACAACAAGCAACAACCAACAATTTCGAGTCTGAAAAATATGAACTTTTTGGTGCAACCCAAAATTGAGAGAGATAGAGGATTACCTTGCTGGGATAGCGAGAGATGGAGGAAAACAGAGATTGTAGGTGATAGAGCTTTAGAAACAACGAATTTGGAGCTTTAAAACACTGAAATCGGTTGAGAATTGATGGAGATCGAAGGAATGGAAGCTTGAGAAAGATTTTTTTTTTGTTAAGTTCTAAAAATCGCAAATGGAGAGAGAGAGAGAGAGAGACCAAATTCATGTGGGTGGAGGAGAAACCAAGGAGAAATCGGGTCCCAGGCGGTTTAGATCGGTTCATTAAATCAATTTTTGGTCAAAATCCGGTCAAAATCCGGTCAAAATCCGGTCAAAACCGGTTTGGAATCGGTTTGGGTCGAGAGAACTTACCTGGGCGAAGAGGGCGTATCAGCTTGGCCGACCGATACGCCAGCCGATATCGAGCCTCGGATTTATTTCTGGGAAGTCCGTATCGGTCTGGCCAACCGATACGGACACCGATACGAACCCTCGGATTATTTCTAGGAAATCTGTATCGGTTTGGCCAACCGATACGGATGCCGATATCGTCTCACGGATTTCTTCCCGAAACTCTGTATCGGTCTGGCCAACCGATACGGAGACCGATACTGACTCTCTGCTCCTTTTTCCTTCATTTCCATGGCCTTCACTCAACACCAATGGTCCACAACCTCACCTAAAGACCAAAACCTGATAAAACTCAAAGCAAAACATCAAAAATAACAAGCAAAAGATCATATGTACAAGGATAAACATGGGAATGTCTCCCAAGTGCGCTTTCGTTTAAAGTCGTTAAGCTCGACTTTTGCAAACCGAGATTCAAGCTGAGGGAGGGCTAGAGAGTGGAATTGAAGTTCCTTCCTCTATAGCTTCTGAAGCTGAATAGTGCTTGAGTCTTTGGCCATTGACAGTGAACTCTTTATCAGACTTTCCCTCAAAGAACTACTGCTCCATATGGTCTCACCTCTTTCACCCTAAACGGTCTGGACCACCTAGACTTGAGCTTCCCGGGAAAGAGTTTCAACCGGGAGTTAAAGAGCAACACAAGATCCCCTTCTTTGAACTCTTTCTTCAAGATGAGCTTGCCATGGAAGATCTTGGTTCTCTCTTTGTAGATTTTCGAACTCTCAAAAGCCTCAAGCCTTATCTCGTCAAGTTCGTTCATCTGAATCAATCTCTTCTCAGTCGCGGTCTTGATGTCGAAGTTCAGCAACTTGACAGCCCACATAGCCATGTATTCCACCTCAACCGGTAAGTGGCATGACTTCCCATACAGCATGGTGAACGGTGTAGTGCCCAACGGAGTCTTGATAGCTGTCCTATACGCCCACAATGCGTCATCAAGCTTCCTAGACCAATCTTTCCTTGAGGCTCCAACAGTCTTCTCCAAGATAGCCTTGATTTGCCTATTGGACACTTCAACTTGCCCGCTTGTTTGAGGATGATATGGTGTTGCAACCTTATGCTTTACTCCATACTTCTTCAAAAGACTCTCAAAGAGTTTGTTGATGAAGTGTGAGCCTCCATCACTAATCACAATCCTTGGGATTCCAAACCTTGGGAAGATGATGCTCTTGAATAGCTTTATCACAACCTTGGCGTCATTCGTCGGGCTCGCCACTGCTTCTACCCATTTGGACACGTAATCCACAACCACTAAGATGTAGCTGTTCCCATAAGAGGATGGGAAAGGTCCCATGAAGTCAATACCCCACACATCAAACACTTCAACTTCAAGAATGGGGTTTTGAGGCATCTCATTCCTTCTACTGATGTTTCCCTTTCTTTGACAAGGATCACACTTAGTGATGAACTCTTGGGCATCTTTAAACATTTTAGGCCACCAAAACCCGGCTTGTAGAGCTTTTTGAACCGTCTTGAAGGTAGCGAAGTGACCACCATAAATTGACCCATGACAATGCAGGAGAATACCTCCTACTTCTTCATCAGCTATGCACCTTCTATAGAGTTGATCCTTACACAAAGTGTAGAGGTAAGGCTCATCCCAATAGTACCGATTGACATCTCTAAAGAACTTCTTCCTTTGGTAGCTATCAAGACTTGGTGGTTCCTTCCCAACTGCTAGGAAATTACTATGTATGCATACCACGGTTCCTTGTCTTCAATAGAACTAACCTCCACTACAAGAAATTGGGATATTTATAGCAGTACAATATAGCGTTATATGCTTTTCTGCTATAATTGAGATACCTCTTAGTTTTAGATAGCGTTTGTATTTTACAAACGCTATGTTTGGTTCGTCCAAATTTTAATTATGCAAACGCTTTCTAGAAGTATAGTATACATAGCACTGCTCAGTTCAAAACGCTATGCATAGTTGAAATGGAAAGTTCATTTCCCGTAAATTCTTAAGTGGGAAAAAGAAGCGCTAATGAAAATTCACAAACGCCAAAATTATTTTACTTCCCTCTCATTTTTAAGTTTCCTTTCTATTTTTTTTACACTGGCTCTTCTGTTTTTTCATATTTCACCAAAAGTAAAGAGGAGAAAAAATAGGGCTTTTCTCTTAGTCATCTCGACCTGGGTCTCTCTCTCTCACAGGTGACTATCGTCTTCGACGACCATAATCGCTTCCTTCTCCACCGCCACGATTTCTTCCCCCTTGCTTCCTCCGGCTGATTTTTCAATCTGACTCCCAGATTCTTCTTCTTCTTCTTCTTCCAAACTCTAACTTACTGCGTTTGATTTCTTGAGATTAGGGCCATTCGGATCGAATCATCCGTCAATCCTGGCCATGTTTGTCGTATATTGCGGAAGTAAGAGATCTTACTTCGAAGATATTCCTTCTCCTCCGTCTTCAAAGATGTTCCGATGTTATTCACCTTCGAACTCTCCAACCTGGTCCTCTCCGTCCTCATCACTCGATCAGATTTGAACTGCGTTTCCTCACCTTGAACTGACGGCATCTCTTGTTCCTTTTGTATATATATATGTCGGACTTATCAGATCTAGCTTTACCTTTTTGAGCACCTAGTTCTTTCTACTTACTGCTATCTTTGGTTCTGATTCTAGCTTCTCATGAAGATATTTGTGAAGACACTTAAGGGGACTCACTTCGAGATCGAAGTAAAACCCGATGATTCGGTATGCGACGGTTCCAGGCGGTTTAGACTTTGATTCTTTGAGTTGATCAAGTTCTAGGGTTTTCATCTGCTGATTATAATCTTTCGAGATCTGAGAAGGATAAGGCTTCAATGCTAGATAAAGCCATAGAGTATGTGTCACCTCCAAGTTCAGGTCACTAAAGATTTTACTAAGTTAATTTGTTATAACGAAATTTATTAATCTATGAAATTTTTCGTTTTTGTTCTGATATGTTGACAATAAGGAGTGGGTTAAACTTACATTCTTTATGCTGAGGAAAAGGTAGCATCTCTTTTCTTATTCTTGCATCATCATCATGTACATGTGAATTCCTCTCGTTTCAGTTAACTGAATCCTGTGACGTATGCAGCGTCTTTTGTTGCCTGGTCCACCAGCTGTCTGAACTTCGTGGTTAAGTTGCTGGGGTTTGTTTGATGCAGCAATGACAGGATCTGACAGATAAACACAGGTTAGTCTTGGTTTATGATTCTTGCTAAGATGCACTTTACCTGGTTGAGGCTCCTAATTACTACGATCTTCCATGAACTATTTTTGTGATGCATTTCTAAATATTTTATTGAAACTACTTCACTTAATCTTCTAACCATATAAGTGGTCAGGCTTCATGGAGTCAGAATCTTGGATTGTGAGTGGCTCTTAAGTAGATTGTTTAGGTCAGAGTTTCAATCAATTTATCCACTTTGAAAACATTTTCTTTGAGTGGCATATTCAATTAATTCATTGTTGTGCTTGTTATTCTATAGTAGTTACTGAAATTGTTTAGAACTAAATGTCAAATGCCAAGCTATCTAAAAACACAACTTATGCTTGGTCAGTTAACAACTAGATTATAGTGTCGCAGTAATATGAAGTTCCTATGAGCTTAATTACGTCCTTGTCTTTCACATCATTTTGTTCTCAGAAACTTTGATATAATAAAGTACTTTCCATCAAGTTTAGTTTCTCCTTGTTTATTTGCAATTGGTAATACCTATTAGCTACTTCGATGTTAGCATAAACTCATCTCCTAACATATTCCCACCAGTAAAAGGATCAGATTCTTGTAGTTACTCTCCACTCTCCGTCAGGGATCAATTCCTCATGTTGCTCTTGTCTGAATCTGTAACAACATTGTCTACTATGTTAAACCCGTCTCATTAATTTGTCTTATCTGCCTTGTGCTGCGGAAGAGCAGGATTTAGATAAAGACGGATGCGCATGACAGCCAAAGGCAACCGAGGAAAAACAGGATTCACGGTCTGTACACTCTTCTCTGTACATTATCTTTGATATATAATAGCAAAGAAGACCAACATCCTGAACCGAGTCTCTTCCCTATGCTCTCTAACTGGCAGCGAGAGTAAAAATGGAGGACATTCTGGTTAAGCTGAAAAAAAGAGGACTTTGCATAACTGGAAGTTAGCTCAACCCCCGAAAGGTAATTGCCAAAACAGAACACGGTTTTATCTTTGATCATGACAATACATGGTTTTAGTCGGATCGAGTTTGTTTGCTTATGATAAGTCTTAGGACCATCAAGCTCTAATCAAAGTCTTGTTTCTCCAGGTACTGAGGAAGCTAGGGCAGATCCAAAGGGACCGGCTAAATGTTGTGTGATGTGAAAAACGCTGGGAGTTATTCGAAGTTATCCTAAGGAAGAAGAGAGCCTGAAATTGGCTGAGACAGAAGCTGAATCTAAGAAAGAAGAGAAAGAATATCCAAATTCAGAGGTAGAAAGTGAAAGAGAGGGCTCAGAGTCAGAAGTGAATTTTGTCTGTGATCTTCATTGTTTAAGCTCATTGGATGTTGTTTGTGGTTTATGACTTAAATTTTGTAAATTATTTAAATTAATAAAAGTGTCTTCATTTTGTAATCTTCAACGTTTTTTTATTTTATATATTCAAAAAATAATAATTTATAAATCCAAAATCTATATATACAAAATAAATAATAATAGAAATAAATGCTATCAAATATTTTATAATTGATATATAAAAACTATATAATAACGGAAAATAAATGCTATTAAATATTTTATAATTGCATTAAAATAAGCGCTATTGTAAATACTTCTATTATAGCATTACAAAAAACCGCTATGTAAAGTGTCTTATCTATTATAACGGGCGTAGATAGAGCGTTTACTAAACCGCTATGATAGTAATATATAGCGTTTTTCGGATGCTATATATACTCCAATTTCTTGTAGTTCTCTTCAATCCTCATGCTTGTATTATGAGCATCTTTGACAACCTTACAAGCCATTAGCTGTTCTTCAGGGAGAGAGTCATCTAGAGGAACATCATCCTCAATTCTCAGTCTCGACAAGTGATCCGCCACTCCATTCTCAATACCTTTCTTATCCTTGATCTCCAAATCAAACTCTTGTAGCAGCAAGATCCATCTTAGAAGCCTTGGCTTGGCATCTTTCTTGGCAAGTAGATATCTCAACGCAGCATGATCCGTGTACACCACAACCTTGGATCCAACCAAGTATGATCTGAACTTCTCAAAGGCAAACACCACAGCTAGAAGCTCCTTCTCAGTTTTTGCATATCTCACTTGAGCATTATCCAATGTCCTACTAGAATAGTATATGACATGGAGTTTCTTGTCTTTCCTCTGTCCAAGGACTGCTCTAACTGCGTAGTCACTCGCATCGCACATAATCTCAAAAGGTAATTCCCCGTCAAGAGCTTGAACAATCGGAGCGCTAATCAAAGCTTCCTTAATCCTGTGAAACGCAGTCAAACACTCCTCATCAAATACAAAGCCTGTCTCCTTACACAGTAGACGTGTGAGTGGTCTAGCGATCTTAGAGAAGTCCTTGATAAACCGTCTGTAGAACCCGGCATGACTCAAGAAACTTCGGATCCCTTTCACTGAGTTCGGTGGCTGAAGACTCATCATCACTTCTATCTTAGCCTTGTCCACCTCAATGCCACTCTCGGAAATCTTGTGGCCAAGTACAATCCCTTCCTTCACCATGAAGTGGCATTTTTCCCAATTGAGTACGAGGTTTGTCTCTTCACATCTCTTTAAAACCCTGCACAAGTTCAAAAGACAAGAAGAGAAAGAGGAGCCATATACCGAAAAATCGTCCATGAAGACTTCCACAATTTCCTCGATAAGATCGGAGAAGATCGACATCATGCACCGCTGAAAATTTGCGGGAGCATTACATAGTCCAAATGGCATCCTTCGATAAGCAAAGGTGCCATAAGGACAAGTAAAAGTCGTCTTCTCCTGATCGTTGGGGTGTATTGGGATTTGGAAAAACCCGATGTACCCGTCGAGAAAACAGTAGAAAGGATGGTTAGCAAGGCGCTCAAGCATTTGATCAATGAATGGCAATGGGAAGTGATCTTTCCTAGATGCAGCATTAAGTTTTCGGTAGTCTATACACATCCTATGCCCGGTGATAGTCCTAGTGGGAATCAATTCATTGTTATCATTTCTAACAACCGTAACCCCCCCCCTTTCTTCGGGACACAGTGCACGTGAGAAACCCAAGTGCTGTCCGAGATAGGGTAGATTATCCCTGCATCAAGCAATTTAAGAATCTCCTTTTTAACTACTTCCTTAAGATTGGGATTTAACCTTCTTTGATGCTCAATAGAAGACATGGATTCATTTTCAAGGTGGATCCTATGAGTGCATAAGCTAGGTGACAATCCTTTTATAACATCAAGTGAGTATCCTATTGCTTTTCTAAACTTTTTCAATTAAGTGGTTAAAACAATCAATTCATCATCACTCAGCAACTCATTCACAATGACAGGATAGGTAGAGTTAGGGCCAAGAAATGCATACCGAAGCCCCCGCGGAAGGGGCTTTAACTCAACCTTTGGTGCTTTTAGCTCGCTCCAATCATCAGCTACAAGCTGCTCCTTGCACTGCTCAACTTCTTTGGCGCCATCATCCTCTATACCCATATCAAAAACCTCTTGCTCTTTACCCGCAGCTTCTGATCCCAGCTCAATGAACTCAACCTCTCCTAGCAAAGGCTTGTGCGAATCAAGCGCTCTCATATAAGCCCAGATTTCCTCTTGAAGGTACCCATACTTCCCACATTCCTTGGTCAAAGTCACTTTCAACGGATCATCCATGTTTAACTCCTCAAAGAGTTCATTAGCTAGCTCCTCGATAGTCTCAATATAGAATATATGCCCTTGTATGGTTGGCTTCTTCATCACCTTGTTGATGTCAAAGTTGAGCACTATTTCTTTACCAAGGTTGAGATCTATATTCCCTCTCTTGACATCTATGATTGCACCAGCTGTGGCAAGAATTGGCCTCCCAAGGATTAGAGGATCCTTTGGTTCTTCATCCATCTCCAATACAATAAAATCTGTCGGGACTTCAAATCCTCCTACTTTCACCGGAAGATCTTCTAGGAGACCAATTGGGTACCTCACTGATCTATCTGCTAGTACCAAGGAGATCCTACAAGCCTTGTAGGTAGAGAAGCCTAGCCTTTTAGCTACTGAGAAAGGCATCAAACTTGCGCTTGCTCCAAGATCACATAAACAACCCTCAAATCGAAAAGGACCGATAGCACATGGAAGAGTAAAACTGCCCAGATCTTCAAGCTTCCTTGGTACAATACTCCTTTGGATGAATGCACTACACTCATGAGACAACATAACCATACCTTGCACTTCCTTGGTTCTTTCTTTGATTGCATCCTTGAGAAACTTGCTATATTGAGGAACTAGCAAGAAGGCATCAATCAAAGGCATGGTTAACTCAACATTCTTCATTTGCTTTTCAAAGAGAGCTTTGTACTTCTCTAGGAGTTGCTTCTTGAATCTGCCCGGAAAGGGTAGCTTAGGTTCATAAGGTGGTGGCACAAACACACCATCCTTCTTCTTGAGTGTATCCTTCACTACTTCTTCAGCTACAGCCTTTCCTTTCCTCTTAGCCATTTCACTATCACTTTCTTTGTTGAGAGCAGAACTTTCTGAATTCTCCTCCCCTTCTTGAACTTCAATGTCCTCATTGAGTAAAGGAATCAGCCTTGGTGTGGGTACTTGACGTTGTTGCAGCTCCTTACCACTTCTCAATGTGATAGCGTTGATGTATTCCTTCGGGTTTTGCTCAGATTTTTCGGGTAAAGTACCTTGAGTTCGGGATGTAGAAGCATTCTTGTTTTCCATGTTTGTGACCCTTGAAGTCAAGTTCTGAAGCTCACTCTTGAGATCCCGTACCTCCATAGCTCCTGAGGCTTGCCCTTGAAGAAGTTTCTGCATCATACTCTTTAACTCATTATCCAATCCCGAGTAAGAAGAAGCTTGTGGCTGTTGTTGCCCAAAACCGGGTGGGTATTGTTGCTTGGGAACATAGCCTTGTTGACCTTGAAACTGAGGCTTATTGTCAAACCCTTGTTGGTTAGTGTAAGGGACAAATGGCTTTTGTTGTTGAGCTTGTGGAAAGCCTTGTTGCCCTTGTTGTTGAGCTTGTCCTTGAGATGGAACTTGAGGATAGACTTGATCCTGAGGATTGGCTACATTGGGGTTTCGGTATGAAAAGTTTGGGTGGTTTCTATAGTTTTGGTTGAAGCCCTTGTTGAAACCACCCTGACCCGCAATGAAGTTAATCTCCTCTTGTGTCATATCTTCTTCTACACCATAGAAGAAGGGCTGAGAATCATCATAGTTGCCCACAAAGCTGATTTGCTTTTGGCTTGAAGAGATCATCTTGTCTAACTTCTCATTTAAGGACTTGATTCCCTTCTCGTACTTCTCATCCGTGGAAGATGATCCTTTATTAGTCCGCTCGTGATCCTCCTTGTAGTTCTCATCGCTTATAGCAAGATTTTCAATTAACTCCATAGCCTCATCAACTCCCTTGCCTAGGAAATGTCCATTGCTAGAAGAATCAATCATCGCCCTCATTTTATGAAGCACTCCACGATAGAGGTTACTGAGAAGTGTCTCCTTAGTGAAACCGTGGTGGGGACACTGATTGGTAAGCCTATTGAACCTCTCCCAAGCTTCAGCAAAACTCTCATTGTTGCGTTGCACAAAGCCGGATAGCTCATTGCGAAAACGGGCAGTCCTAGTAGCTGAGAGGAACTTCTTCAAGAAAGCCTTCTTAAGGTCTCCGCAAGTAGTAATAGATCCCGGAGGGATGTTGCTTTCCCATTCCTTAGCTCTATCCGCCAAAGAGAAAAAGAAGAGACGCATCTTCAAACCATCTTCAGTCACACCATTAAGCCTTGTGGTAGCACAAATCTTGTCAAATGTATCCAAGTGCTGCAAGGGATCCTCAGATGCAAGCCCATGAAACTGATTGTTTTGCATCATATTGATCAAGATAGCCCGGATCTCGAAGTTGTTGTTGTTGACCGGTGGTGGAATGATCCCTTGCCGATTTGTGTTTGTATCCGGTGCATCTCCATCACCAATGGCTCTAGCTGGCCTTTGTTGCTCTTGTTGCTGTTGTTGATCTTGATGATCCATAACCGGTTGCTCAACACCCACAAAGTCTTGTTGAACCTCTACAATTGGTTCCAACCCAAGTCTCTCTAAGTGAACAGCTCTCTCTTGTGTGCGTCGTTCCTTTGCTAATCTCCTCTCGTGTGCCTTGATGTCCTCAACTCGTGCAACTAAGTTTGTTGTTCCACGGCTGCGTAAGTTCATGCACATAACATCAAAGAAAGAGGAAGAATCAAAGTTAGTAACTAAGACTTGAACTAAAAAGGATTAGAAATCGAATTGATCTATCCAAAATCCCCAAACGGCAACGGCGCCAAATTGATAACAAGGATTTTGCAATCCTTTGAGGTACCAATTCCTCAAGCTTATCGTGTAGCTTTGAGGTATCGAACCTTTTTGGTACGAATAGAGCCAATAAGAACACACCAAACCTCTAGAGTCAAATCACACAATCAAATTTGGTTCTAACAATCCTAATAAAGACAATTCAAATAGAAGTAATAAAAAGCAAGTAAACAAAGTAAATTCTTAACAATCAATGACAAAGATAAGGCCTAAGGGTTAAGGTCAACGGATTGGTGACTCGGGATAATCAAGGATCCTAATTCAAACTTCAGAGAAGCTAACCTCCTAGCAAGGAACACAACAAGTTGATTAGTCTAATCTCTTAATACTAATTTCTTTCCCTAATCCTAATCCAAGAACAAATTCTCATTTGTGAATTAAGATTAAGCAAGCAATCAAACAAGTTCCAAACAGCCAACAATCACTCTAAACATCCATTTTCATGTGCTAGAATGTGAAAGTCCTATCAAAGCTAAAACTGGCATTTCATCGAACACATGGTGAGCAAGAAATCCTAAACATCCTAATCAACGTGATCTAGGCTAATTAGGCACTAAGCACACTTTGATAGAAGAGATTTTAAGCAATCAAACATCAGAAATCCATTAATCATCCCTAATCAACCTAATCATACCTAACCCATAAACCCTATGAAGAACTACTCACTAATCATCATGTGATTAACAAAATCCATAGAGATAGTGTTGATCATTGAGGATTAGAAATAGATTGAAAGATTCAAGGAAGAAATCACAAAAGAAGTACTAGATTAACAAAAAATCAATCTTGTTCTTACAAAAGAGTTTTTGCAACAAAACAAGCTTCGAAAACAATAGAAAATAGGTTTTTGGCTTAAGTAGTGATTATGGGGCGAACCGGGTCAACCCAAAACAAACCGGGTGTTGACCCGGATCCAAGTCAGTTTCTGGGAAATCGTATCGGTCAGGCAGGTCGATATGGAAACCGATACAAGCTCTCGGATTTTTTGTCGAAGAAGTGTATCGGCCAGGCTGGCCGATATGGTGACCGATATGAGCTCTCGGGTTTTTGGTCGAGGAACTGTATCGACTTGCCTGGCCGATATTCACACAGATATGAGCTGTCTGAATTTAATCTGATAGTGTGTATCGGCCACCCCAACCGATATGGTGGCCGATATGCCTTCCAGCTGGTTCTTCCTTAGTCCTTCGAGCTCTAGACTCCACTTCCAAGCTCACCAATGCTCCTAGACACCTCCAATCACCTGCAAAACACAAGAAACACTCCAAATGCAAGCCTAAAGTGCCTACTCCTAATCCTAAACACCTCTATACTCTAGATGCAACAATGATCGACAAAATGGTACGAATAATGGTGAAATGAAGTCAAAACAAGAACTATATACAAGTCTAAATGCATGAAAATGTATAAATATCACCTCTATCAATCATTCATTTGATATTTTATTTAAGTTTTACTACAGTATTGTAGAATTCACTTTTTCAATTAAAAAAAATAAAGAGTTCCATTAGGAATTATTCCTCTCCTCTAATTCCAAATTTTGTGTTATAGTGTAAAAAAAAAACATTCATCTCCAGCCTTAAAACTAAATATCACACTATAAAAAATATTCTCTATTATTTTATTATTATATTTAAGCTATTCTCTTTTTAATAAATTTAATAAATAGTAACATAAACACAACTTTTTTACGTTCATATGTAACATACATTCGTTCATAGAAACCATCTATACGTTCATATAAATCTATGTAATTTTATCATAAGTTAAAAATAACATTAAAATAGGTTTTCCCAAAGAAGATTACAATCGATAAATTACAAATTTTTAAAAATTACATCGTACTAATTATCAGAATTAGTATATTCGAACTACAATATTTTAATGTTTAGTGTTTTATTAATGTTTAGGGTTGTGAATAGTGTTACACCAAGTATAGTATGACATTATTCACAAAACACCAAAAAATAATTTATCTAGTATTTATTCTATTTATTCCACTGAAGTTTTACCATTTGCACTTTTTGTATTCCTCAACTTTCCTTAGCATGAATATTATTAACCTTTTGCAAAAAAAAAAAAATAATAAATAAATATCTTGCATTGACAATGTTGATAGCTAACAAATCTTACATGACATAATGACTATGTTAGCAAAATTTGACATAAATTAGGCTAATAATTACAACTTAACATATTGGGTCTACATTCGCCTTTCTGCACACACGCAACCGACATTAGTGGACATGTGATTATCTAGAGAAATGACAAATACAAGATAATCTAGGTTATTAAAGTTAAGTAGATTTTTTGTTTCATTATTTTATTAATTATTTGTGTGTTGGAACGTGAATGGTCATGTCTTTACGTAAGGTTATAAAGATGAAGAAACTCATTCAATCAAATTAAGGATTAATTAACACTCATTCTTAAGATCTTGAAACCACCGATTCAGAACTAGTAAAAGTCAACCGCTTTGTTACCCAAACTACAAAAATATGCCTATGGCTTATGCGTACTGGCCATGGCGTCGATACAAAGAGCCTTACTACGAAAACCGTTCAGTAACAAGAAAACATAGAGCAATCATCCCATTCAATCTCTAATTCGAGGCTCTCAGTTTAATCACTAACTTTGGCAGAAACCATATCGACCCTCTCAAACTCTTCTTTGAATCTCTCAATCACGAAGCCTCTCTGATACGAGACCTATAGCTACGGGTAAGATATGACGTTAGGATGTGTGTTAAACCCTCACGTGATTGAGCTTTGCTTTGCTTTAGAAATGGGATTGCTTCTGAGTCTGATTGTTGGTTTACTTATGATTTTCTTGTGGTTAGCTTGTTTTGGAACAATTAATTTTGGTTATACAAGTTGTAAACGACTAATATATTCCTTTTTCAGCTTCAATATGGTCTTCATATCCTTGATAAGTTGGTTGTTTTGTTTACAACGAGTGTTTGATTAATTAGAGTCTGATGGTTAGGATGTTAATCTTATATTTAGCAAGAAATTGAGTTTTATGTCTATGTTTAACTACTCTCTGTGTTTTCTTATGTTCGATTGTCTGGGCGTTTACAAGATAGTGTTTGTATCACTTGAGACATGACCAAACCATCCATAACTTTATTCTTAAACATTTTTTCAAGGATATCTGTCAACGACGGATGAAAGACATTGTCAGCACTCTAAAGGACTGCAGAAGCACTGCAAAGGACTGTAGTGAAATCTCATGTTCTTTACTTATTTGTTTTTTCTTATTGTCTTTAATTATCACAGGCTCTGAGAAGGATGAACGGGTAAATCCTTATGGAGTCGAAAAAAAATTATTAATGGGCAAGCGTAGACAGCCAAGACACTTTTCAGCATTTGTGGCCCACCAAGAGCAACTGAAGGAAGCTCAACGTAAACTACAACACCATCTGCATCATAGGTTACTTATCACTATCTTTTGCACTTCGTAAATTTTTGGTATATGATTTGGCAACTCCGTAATGCTGGAGTTTGCATATGTAGATCGTTTGTGTCTATATACTAATGTTATTTTGAAGTAAATGTATTTTACATTTTTTGTACAATTCAATAACAGTATCAGCAATTACCAAATCGTAAATTTAATTAATCCAAATTCTTATTTTTACGAAGAAAAGTCAACAAACAGTTGTCAATTATTCGAAATATATTTACCATCAGCGTATTTTGATTTTCTAAATAATCGCAGATTGATCGTTAATTAATCATTAACCCTCGCCAAATAGGCACCATATATTACGACTAAGTTGTGGCTATATAAGACAGTCAGACAGTAGTCGGCAAGTAGTGACACAATCAGTACCACAATCGAATCTGGTTGTTCCGATTAGATGCTGCGTAGTCGTTAATTTAGCCATACAATTGTCACTAATTAATAGAAAAATCCTTACCATAATCATATATTGATGTTCATGTTAGTCGTCAGATCATCAGTAAGTTAGTCAAGAAACAGTCGCCAAATAGTCACCTTATATTACGACTACATTGTGACTATTTTAGATTGTCACGTAATGATATTCATACATTTTCATGCATTTAGGCTGTATCTAGTTCTTGTTTTGACTCCATTTCACCATCATTCATACCATTTTGTCGAGTCATTGTCGCATCTAGAGTATAGAGTTGTTTAGGACTAGGAGTAGGCACTTTAGGCTTGCATTTGGAGTGTTTCTTGTGTTTTGCAGGTGATTGAAGGTGTCTAGGAGCATTGGTGAGCTTGGAAGTGGAGTCTAGAGGAGAATAAGGAGTTAGAGAAGCAAATTCAAGACATCATGTCCAAGGGATACATAAGACATACATTAATCACTTGGTAGTGACAGTCTTGTTTGTGCCAAAGAAGTATAACACTTGCAGAATGTTTGTTGATTGTATAGCTATCAAGAACACACTACAAGAAAACAACATTTTTGTTACTGCACTTTTAGTCGCAAAATAGTCGTTACATGAGGTTTTACGATGAAATAGCAACTAAATAGGGTAGTTGTAAATCCTTAGTCGGTAAAGTTCATAGTCGTAAAAATAGTAGCCGATTTTTACTATTTTATGACTAATAGAAGTAGTCGTAACAAATATGTAGCGTTGTCTCAATATATATGGACTAATTTGTGACTATATTGGTGAAAATTGTGCGACTAAAGACAGTCCATATGCAGTCGGAGAAAAAATAAGATGTGATTGACTAAGATGACCAATGGCTTACTAAGATGTGACTGTATAATATAGTCACAACATAGCCATAAAACGTAGACACTATATAGCGACTGGGTAATGACTAGTTTAACAACAATAAAGCGACTAATAGGAACATTCAAATACGATTATGGTAAAGATTTGGCCACTACTTGGCGACTCTTATGTGACTGTCTAATATAGTCACAACTTAGTCGTAATATATGATGACTATTTGGCGACTGTTTATCGACTAATTTACAGGCAATACAACGACTAACCGGAACATCCATATATGATTATGTTAAACATTTTCCACCACTTGGTGATTGTTTATTGATTAATTTACCGACTATGTAGCGACTAATCAGAACATCCAAGTAAGATTTTTTTTTCAACATCCAGTTAAGATTATGGTAATGATTGTGTCACTACTTTACGATTACTATTTGACTACCAAATATAATCACAATTTAGTCGTACTATATTACTTGGCGACGATTTAATGAATAATTTAACGACTATGCACCGACTAATCGGAAAATCCATATACGATGATGGTAAATATTTTGCCACTACTTTGCTTCTACTTTGTGATTGTTATGATATTAATTGATGACTGTTTATTAACTATATATTTGTAAAATAATTTGTTTTGTATCATTGCAATTTACAATTAGAATTGGTGACACTGTAATTTTAATGGTACAAGAAATGTATAAACAAATTGCTTCAAAATAACATATATAACTTATATACTTATGTGTATCATATATACACAAACGATTATGTACATAGGAAAAATCCAACATTAAGGAGTAACCAAATCATTAAAAAATTAAAACTGCAAGAGATAATGATAAGTAACCTATGAAACATATGGAGTTGAAGTTTTACGTTGAGCTTCCTTTAGTTGCTGTTGCAAGGCCACAAACGCTAAAGAGTTTCCCGGCTACTTGCGCTTGCCCAAATAAAGATTATCTTTGAGGCTTCCAACTCCATAAGGATTTCCTCATCCATCCTTCTTAGTGTCTTATAGTAATCAAGGACATCAAGAGAAAATAATTAAATAAAGAACATGATTTTTGAAATGTGGATTGTGAAAAATGTTACTTTACCTGAAGAAATATGTAGTTATATTCATTTGTTGAAAGCTCTCGAGGTCGCAGTCCTTTGTAGTGCTTATGCAGTCCTCTGCAGTGTTAACTATGTCTTTTATCCATCGTTGAAATATCTCCTTGTAAAAATGGTTAAATATCCCTGTTAACATTAGTGAAAACAACATAAAGAAACCTATATGTGAAGGGTATATGAGAGAAAACTGTACCGAAAACTCGAGGAAGTATCATTCTGCTCTATCACGAGGCACACGTGCCCAACTATAGTAAGGTTGATCGAGTTTGTTTGTAAAATTGAAGTAATCTTCCAAAACATTTTTGATCATTTGTCTTGAGTAAGCCAGGCAAAACGCTTCAACAGAACAAAATTATGAATGGTTTGGTCATGTCTCAAATGATACAAATACTATCTTGTAAATGCTCAAACACTCTAACTTAACAAAACACAAAGAGTTGTTAAATTGAGACACCAAAACTCAATTTCTTGGTAACTACAAAATTAAAATCATAACCTTTACAGACTCGAACTCATCAAACACTCATAAATCAGCTTAAAAAAAAATCCAACTGATCCAGATTGTAGAGCCTTACCGAAGCTGATAGAGGAATGTAGGAGTAGTTTACAAGCAAACCACAAGCAAAGCAAAAGCAAACCAACAATCAGATTCAGAACCATTCCGTTTCAAAAGCAAAGCAAACCATAATAGAACTAGATGGTTTAGCACACAGTACCCTAACGTCCTTCCTTACATGTAGTTGTAGGCAGTGTATAATGGAGAGTTTTTTTTATTAAGAGATTCAAAGAAGAGATTGAGAGGGTCGATAGGATTTCTGGAAAAGTTAGCGATGAAATTGAGAGCCTCGAACAAGAGATTCAAAGAAGAGATATTAGTTTGAGATGGGTGGGCAGAGAAGAGGATTTGGAGAGAGATTAGCGAGATGATTCGAATGTAATTTTGGAAAAGAGAAAAAAAATCAGGGTTTGTCGTAATTGATGATTCACGACTCTTTGTCGAAAATTCTTGGATTTACCTCAAGTAATTGAAAATTTTGGGGTTATAAAATTGGGTTTGGATTCTGAGATTAATTAGGAAAATGTTTTGAATTTTTACCCACTTGTAATCGTAAATTAGTCATCATATTTTCCTTTTATTGTCTCCATTGTTTAAATTTATACTTCTTTATCAATAAAGAAAACCTTTTTGCCTTTACAAATTTCGTGTGAGTTCTGTCTGAATTCATCTTGAGAGTGAGTGAGAAGCTGCTCTTTATATGTCTTATCAAGGTTCTGTCATAAACCTTGTGGCGACCATCAATCCATCTTCATCCATTCCTTGATTTGTTTATGAGAGAGTTACTCAACCATCAAAAAAAATCCCATCGAACTCCATTCATTCCATCAATCTCGGTCAAGTAAGAGAGCTGTAAAGCCAGTGCTTGTTCCTCTATCAACCTATCCATCTAGTCTCATCTTTGGGGCTGTATCATCTGGTATCAGAGCCGAAAGGATCCTAAACAGGTGTTTTCTATCCTTTTTTCCTTTCGGTTATTGCATTAGATTCATAGATCTATTCATATAGTTTTCTGTTCCATTGGATTTTTATCTAAAAAAAAGAAAAAGATAAAGCATTCTGCATTCATGTATCTTCTGCTCTAAGTTTCATTTATTCAACAAAACCAAAAGAAAGTCATTTTGCATCAAGTTAGTTTCTGTGTTTTCACTCATCATCTAAAAACCAAACAAAAATCGTTTAACATAGTTTCATAGCATTTGTCTTGCATATTTTAACCAGAAATCCAAAAGAAACGTCTTTATTTCATTAGTTTTTAGTTTGAGTTCTTACTGCCTAAGTTTAAAAAAAAAAACCAGAAGAAAAGAAAAGAAGAAGTAGAAGAAGTTTTGAGTAGTTTGATCTGATTTCCTTTTGTTTTGAGGTTCATGAGGTGTTGTTTCCTTTTTGTGATTCAATCATTTCGAAAAGTTCAAAAAAAAGTATTAGGCTCCTCTTTAAAACTTGCATCACTGAAAATCTTGTTTCGATATATACTTAAAACGTGTGATATCTTTTGCAAACAAAGAAAGCTTACCATTTCTGCTTTTATCTCCTTTACTTTCGAAAACCATATATATTTTGCACTTGATTTGCTTTGAATTCGTGGGAACACTTTGATACAACCATTTTAACTTGTTTTCACACAGAAAAAAAAACATGGAAGAAGAAGAACCATATGGGGACAATTGGAGTGCATAAGAAGAGAATCTAACCTGTTCAGATGAGGAGGCAGACTATGAATCTCCACCATGGCCAGGAGATAGCTCTACTAGTTCTGAAACTGGAGATGAAACAGATGGAGAAGGGTTTGATCATGAACCCCCAGAACATGATATATCATGGTTTTTACCGGTTTTATGCCATGATATAAGTCTGTTTTAGTGTCTTTTGGTGTTCTTTTAGAGTCTTTTGCAGGTCTTATTAGGTACACATACGTTTGGAGCAAAAGTGGAGATTATGGAGCTAATTGGAGCACTTTGGAGATTTGACCCGAGAGACTGTGTTCACTGTCCGAAACAGAGTACTGTGTCGATCGTTGCACACCTGCATCGATCGATGCACAGCGAGTTGGGCCAGACTCTCGGCGGTTTAATGAAGATTTTTAATATTGCAAAGATGCCCAGAAGTTCCAGATATTTACACAGAAGCCCCAAGTCGTGTTTTAGCTATTTAATTAGGTTTTTTAGCTTCAGTTTTACATACGCTATCATAACTTAGAGCAGAGAGTTTTTAAAGCTTTTGGGGCTAATCTGATCCTGTACTACATTCGTTTTGGAGAAGTTTTCGAACCCCTTTATTATTCTAATCTCTTTTATGATTTCTATTAATTCATTGATTATGTTTACATCATCTATGTTTGAGTAGTTTCATAGTTAGGTTTAGGGTTTCTCATAGGGATTTCATGACTTGCTAGATATAATTAATTCAGTTAAGGATTCACATCAATAGATGTTCTTCAAACTAAATTGTGTTTAATGCTAGTTCTAACCTGATCAATTAGAACCTAGATCTTAGGTTGCTAAATATGACACGACATTGTGGTTTAGAATCTGAACTATTTAGGTTGAGCAATTTAATTACTCGCAAAGGAATTTGGTTTAATTAGATTGTGAACATATCGAACTTGGAATTAAAGCTGGTTTAAACAGTTAGTAATTGCAAAGGAATTTGGATTGCTGCACTTAGACTTAGAGAATTCTCGCAACGACAGTTGGTTAATTCTATATCCGTGTTTGAGTTCTAGAACTGTGTTTAATTAGATCCTGACTGAATGATTTATCTGCTTGTCTGATTTCCTGAGAACGCCCTAGACTTAGCGCCCTTAGTTTATTGCCTACAACAACAACCTGCTACTTGTTTACTTTCTTGCTTTCTTTTCAGCTATTCAATACAATTTGCTTTTTGCTTTCTCCTAGTTTTAATCTCTTTAAGTTCTTAATCCTATCGTTGCCTAGAGTCCTCGTGGATTCGATCCCTAAGTACTACATTGATATACTGTGCACTTGAAGTTAGTATAGGGTAAAACTCGAGACCTATCAAGTTTTTGGCGCCGTTGCCGGGGACTCTTAGAGTCTTCGATAGCTTCGAACTTAGGGTTTTTACTAGGATATTTATTTTTATTTTTCTTTACTCATTTTTATTTTTCTCTATTTTCTCTCTGTCGCAGGTTTCGAAATCGCATAGCATCGACCGTTGCACTTCTTGTGTCGATCGACACTAGGCGATTGGAGTTAAATCGATCGTTGCACTGTTAGCATCGATCGTTGCTTGGCGATTACAGACGGTTTATGCAGACGCATAATACCAGAAGTAATCCGAACACTAATCTCGTAAACCTCCAACTTGAAGAGCTTGCTAGACTAGAGAGGACCAACAGAAGAGTTAGAAGAACAAGGATGGTTGTTGAACGTGTGATCATAAAGCCTGATGCTCAAGGTACCCTCAGGGACCGACACAACAATCCTTACAATGCTTCTGGAGAACCGATAGATGCTGAAGGGAATGTCATCCCTGATCCTCCAGAGCAACCACAGCCGCAGCAGGAGCAGAACCAAGGTCAAGGACAAGGCCAAGGTAGACAGATGGTTATCCACGAGAGGACTTTAGCTGACTATAACCGTCCGGATGAGTTTCATGTTAACCGGTCAGCTCTTGTACTTCCTGAATTTGAGAGGAATGATTTTGAAATCAAAACCGTCTACTACTCTCTCCTGAGGCAGAAAGCCTTCCGTGGCTCTCCAAGTGAGCAGCCAATGGATCACATAGATGAGTTTGAGGGCATATTCACTGGCATAAAGTACGATGGATTTAACCAAGACTATCTGTTCCTCAAGCTTTTTCCCTACTCTCTGGCTGGAGATGCTGCAGCCTGGCTGAAACAACTTCCATCTGGGACGTTTGTTACTTGGGCTGATCTGAAGAGTGAGTTTCTGCGTCATTTCTATGATGATGCCCGCTCAGACCAGTCCAGACAGGACATTCTCACCTTCACCCAAGGTCCGACAGAACCTCTTAAGACATCCCGAATGAGGTTTAAGAAGTACCAACGTGACTGCCCGCACCATGGATTCACTGAGGTAACACTTTTAAGCATCTTCTTTAGAGGAATAGATCTTCCATATTAGACTGCGTTGGACAATTCTAGCAATGCCAACTTTAACACTAGGACTCCTGCTCAAGCTAAGCAGTTGATAGATAATCTGGTAAGCAGTAATAGCTGCAAGACTACTGATGAGAGAAGGAAGATGTCCGGTGGAAAGATGGAGAATTCTGAGATAGCTGATATTAGATCTAAGCTGGACACAGTTTGCAATCTTCTAGCTGGGAAGAAAGCTGTCCACTTTGCTCAAGAGTTTGAGATGATCAATGATGAAGAAGAAGAGCAGGAAGAGGTTATGAATTACATCGGAGGATCTGGCTTCCAAGGAAACAGGTTTGAAAATCAGTCTGGTAACAGGTTCTTCAATGGAGGACAGAAGAGTGCTTTCAACAGCAACCAAATCTCTTCTGGATTTGGACATACTAGTGGTTTTCAGAAACCTTTCCAGCAAGGTAATCAGAGAACCTATGGATCTTCTTCTTACCAAGCACCTCCTGTAGCTACTACCCATGAAAGTAAGATGGAGGCTATGTTGGAACAGTTGCTGGAAGGACAGACCAAGATTGCTGTGGATTGCAACAAGAAGTTGGATGCTGTTTATGGGGATCTCAATGGGAAGTTTGAGTCTCTAAACACTCATGTGAAGCAATTGGACACTCAGGTGAGCCAAATTTAAAATTCCATCAAGGGAAAAGGTGTTTCAGACACCCATATTAAGGCCTAGTCAGTGTACATTGATGATGGATCACAACTAGGTGAAAGATTTGAGCTAAGTACAGCTGAAGTGGTTGAAGAAGCCGAAATTTTGGATTTTGAGGAAAATCTCTCGGGTAGAATCTGTGAAAATCTGACTGCATCAATCGATGCACCCTTAGCGTCGATTGTTGCAAGGCGTGGACAGACAGATTCGCAGGATTCTTATGACATTGAGGCAGATTTAGAGCTCAACCGCTTATTCCTTGGAGTGTCTGAGATCACCCAACAGGAGATTTATGCACAATCTATTCACTTATATCCTAAGGTATCTGAAGTGATTTAACAAGAAATTGATGAGCTTAAAGAGCTGGGAAAGATTGGTGAAGAGTTGGAAGAAATTCCACCGTCTGATGATCCACATTATCACCCTTGTGTGCAGAGATACTTGGGTAAGATGTTGCCTTTGGATGAAGTGCTGAAGGATTGGGTTATAGTTGTTCCTCAGCATATAAGTGATGTTCTTTTGACCAAGGTTCCTAAGAAGCTACCTGATCCTGGGATTTTTGTGCTAAGTTGTTCTATCTTCGAAGATGGTTTTAAGCGCTCTCTTTGTGATTTAGGAGCTGCTGGAAGTCTTATGCCATACTCTGTGGCAGAGAAGCTGGGTATGATGGATTTTAGACCCACTAGGACCTCTCTTGTCCTAGCTGATCAGTCAATAAGGATTCCGGAAGGAGTTCTTGAGGACATCCCGGTGAGAGTTGGAAACTACTTGGTTCCAACAGATTTCCTAGTTCTTAAGTACCACAGTGAGAAGGATGATGCATTGATACTGGGTAGACCATTCTTGGCTACAGCTGGAGCAGTAATAGATGTGAGACACAGCTTGATAGATCTCCATCTGGGAGATAAGCCACTGCACTTTGAGATGGACAAGCTGCGCAAGCCACTAATTGATGGGCAGACCTTCACCATTATGGATGGAGATGAAGAGCAGTCAAGTCACACTACGGTTTTGGATCCTGGGGAGCATTTAACTCCTTCTTTTCTTGGACGCGTTCATACTGATAAAGCTTACTCTCCGCCTTGGATGAGGAGACTTGCACAGAGACAATCAAAGTCTCTGTCAGGATCTCACGGTGCCTGATTCTTGTTCGTCCGGTCCAGCTAATGACCTTAAACAAGCGCTAAGTGGGAGGCAACCCACTGTTAGGTTTTAGTATTTTTCTTTCTTATTTTTGGTGTTTTTCTTAGGAACTTACGTTTTGATTTTGTTTTGCTAAGTTTTTAGATACAGAACTCGAGTCTGGAGATGTGTGACGATCGATGCACTTGTGCACCGGTCGTTGCAAGGAGATTTTGACGAGGAGATAGGATCGCATTGTGACGATCGTTGCGGTCCTGTGCAACGGTCGTTGCAAACGGTTTAATTGCAAAATTAAGGTATGCGTGCTAAACCGAAATCAATTCGGTTCAACAGCATCGATCGTTTCTCATCAGCAACGATCGTTGCACCCACGACCAGGTAAGTGCCTTAAACCCTTTTCTCCTCTCTTCTTCTCCATTCCGCCGTCCGTACAAACGCGGTTCCCCTACCCTAAATCTCTCAAATCTTCATCGTTTTCTTTGATTCAAGGCTTGATTTTACTTGTTTTAAAATCCCCTATCTATTTCTCTGACCCAATTGCAGTGAATCCAAGGTAAGAACTTTCATTTTCAACATTTTCGGATTCGGTTCTAGGGTTTGGAAATTAGGGATTTTTAGGCTTGAAATTGATGAACCCGTATTGATTAGACATGATTAGGGGTGATTGGTGATTGATTGTTGTTGTTTGTGTAGTTTTAGAACGGATTTGGAAACGATTTTGAGGATTCATTGTCGGGTGTGAAATCGCCCTGCATCGATCGTTGCACTTGTGCAACGGTCGTTGCATTGCGATTTCACAGGGATCTTCTGCCGAGACTTACTTGTTTTATTTTCTTGAATGCAGATGCCTCCTCGACAATCCCGTAAGCGTAGAACTACCGCAGAAGCAGTTACAGCTCACCCTCAGCCGCCACCTGAGTGGTTCCACCGAGACTCGGATCCACCTGCAGATTATCAGAGAGATCAACAAGCAATACAGCCACCTTGGCCTAGAGCAGATCAGCTACTGATTCCGACGGGTTAAGTGTGGGGTAATAATATTGCTGAGCTCCTTAAGACTGATGAGTTCTTAGAGAGGCCATTGCTTAACCAGTGGGACGAGTATGACACATTGTTGTACAATGGTTGGTGTGGCATGACGCTTAAGCCAACCAAGTTTGCAGATTAATCGACTTGCAAGAGTCTGGGGATAGATGAGCAGGTTCTTGCACTGTGTAAGGGCATTGGTCTGGGGACAATGCCAATGCAGCCTTATGAGATGTACCGAGAGTTGGTAAGACAGCTTCTCGCCACCTGCAGAGTGATATACCCTACACAAGACAGCAGGAAGGCTTCAGGAGGTTTTTTTACCTTCATGTGCTTAGGAGCCAGGTATCGGATTCCCCTTCTCGATATCTGTAGGATTTATGGATTCAGCACTGAGCTGCAGCACATTAGTATATCACTTGAGTGGGATGTGGATGAAGCTCAGTATTTCTGGGAGTGTATAGACACTGGTCGGTACAACTCGAGGACCACACCGGTGATTCAGGTTAGGCATCCGGTTCTTAGATACGTCTTGCGCATCTTGGGATCTACTATGTTGTGCAAGTTTGAGGCCAACAAGATGTGTAAGAACGAGATGGAGATGTTGTTTATTGGGCTGAGGGACTAGTTTGAGGATACAGTTCTCAGAGATCCCACTAAGGAATCAACTTGGGAGCTGTTTTTGCTGATCATCTATGCGAGCTGCAGAAGAAGCCATTTGATGGCGTGGGCACTGAGAGAGTAGGGAGTCTGCTTACTCCCATTTTCAGACATTGCAGGATTCCCTTAGAGGGAACGGAGCGTAATGACAGCTTGGAGTTCCTTGATTTCAGCCATCTGCAGAGTGCTACGTGGCTGAAGGAGGGACGTGTATGGGTCTATTATGACCCTGCTACGGTGAAGTGTGGTGTGGATCTTCCTGCTCCTGGTCTTACACAGATTGATACGCTGGTCCCTTCTATGGCTCATCCGCTGGGAGAGCCTTCTACACGAGCTTCTACCTCCTCTGCACCTGCGCCTACACCTGCTGCCCCTGTCGCTGACGTTGGACCTTTTCCCGAGCCTACAATGCCTTATGGTGATATGTCTGAGGCAGAGTGGAGAGAGCGCTCAGATGGTATTCTACGGGTCGTCTGGAACTTCATGCGTACCTGCACATGCAGGAGACAGCCACAAATACACCATCCAGGACCTTCACGACGCAGGCGACGCTCTCCGACTCCCGGTTCTTCGAGTGGTACTGATCGTATTGATGGGATGGAGGATGAGTGATTGAGTATTGGCATCTCTAGACTACGGTTCTTGTATTACTTTTTCTTTTTCCCTTTTGCATTTTCTTTTTATTTTCTTAGGATGTTTATGTTTGGATGATGTATTTGCTTTGAGACTACTAGTTGCTTTGATTTTGCCTGTTTTAAGTGTTTTTCAGCTTGTAGGTTCGAAAATTTGGATTTTCTTACGGACTAACCTGCTAACTTGCTGACTGATTCGAGAAATCGCAGTGCGTCGATCGACACCTTGCGTCGATCGTCACAACACGAAAGAAATCGCATTGCAGCGATCGTTGCGGTCCTGAGCAACGATCGACACACGACAAAAAATCGCCTAGCAACGGTCGATGCATTTATGCAACGATCGATGCCTGTGCGACAGAGGTAAAAATCAGACAGAACTCAACACATCCAATAACATTTTTTTTCTTTTCTTTTACCAACCCTTTGCTTGACACTACTGGGGACAGTGTGTCTTAAGTGTGGGGGAGGTGCTACTGACTATATCTTTCTGTTTTCTTAGAGTCAGTCCGTTTTTCAAAAAATTTTGTTTTCTTGAGTCAAAAGCAGTTTAAGTAGGAAACAATGAATTTTGGAGAAGATTAACAACATCTTGCAGGAACTTAAGTAACCATCGGGATGAAGTTGCAGGATCTATCTATGACTATTAGAAAACCCCATCACAGATCAACCTACTGAAAACACCCACATCACTTCAGGGATCAGAGGATCCTTATACTGACTTCACCTTAATACTGACTTAATTTTCTCACCTAAGGGCTTGGTATACCTTGTGTCGGATTCCCTTGTTAGTTCTGACACAGCCTGTAAACCGGTCCTATTTGGTTCCCTTCTCCCCTTCCATAAAAAAAAAAGAATGATAAACTGAGGATGAGTTAGTAACTCCGAAGTGGTCTCTGGGAGTGGTAGCTACAACTATCATATCCTGTGCATCCATGGAATGTGTCCAAAGTACACCCCTTAACGGGAAGAGCACTGATAAAAAAAAAAATGATACCCAATGGGGAAAAATCAGAATGCTAAGGAAGGGAAAAGAGAAGAAAGGGACTAGAGAAAGACAGTAGGGTGGTCTAGAGTTGGCAAGGTAAGAGTCCATGTGCCCTTTGATCGAAGGTGAAACCGCACTTAAATACTTGCAGAAGTCAGTAGGGTGAATTTGAATGCGTGAATGTGATTGTGGAGTTTACTTAGGACAGTTGCTAATTGTGGGGGAAGTATATGTTGGTCTTGATGTCTTGCAGGTGATTCTTTCAGTGGTTTACTAAGGGGAATCTGAGTGTTGTTGCTTCTAGGACAAAAAGAGTTTCTGAAAGTTTTCAAACCTCTTCACCATGTTTTAGTTCTCTGTTTTGCTTGAGGGCAAGCAAAGGCTAAGTGTGGGAGAGTTGATATATCTTGGTTTTTACCGGTTTTATGCCATGATATAAGTCTAATTTAGTGTCTTTTGGTGTTCTTTTAGAGTCTTTTGCAGGTCTTATTAGGTACACGTACGTTTGGAGCAAAAGTGGAGATTATGGAGCTAATTGGAGCACTTTGGAGATTTGACCCGAGAGACTGTGTTCACTGTCCGAAACAGAGTATTGTGTCGATCGTTGCACACCTGCATCGATCGATGCACAGCGAGTTGGGCCAGACTCTCGGCGGTTTAATGAAGATTTCTAATATTGCAAAGATGCCCAGAAGTTCCAGATATTTACACAGAAGCCCCAAGTCGTGTTTTAGCTATTTAATTAGGTTTTTTAGCTTCAGTTTTACATACACTATCATAACTTAGAGCAGAGAGTTTTTAGAGCTTTTGGGTCTGATCCTGTACTACATTCGTTTTGGAGAAGTTTTCGAACCCCTTTATTATTCTAATCTCTTTTATGATTTCTATTAATTCATTGATTATGTTTACATCATCTATGTCTGAGTAGTTTCATAGTTAGGTTTAGGGTTTCTCATAGGGATTTCATGACTTGCTAGATATAATTAATTCAGTTAAGGATTCACATCAATAGATGTTCTTCAAACTAAATTGTGTTTAATGCTAGTTGTAACCTGATCAATTAGAACCTAGATCTTAGGTTGCTAAATACGACACGACAGTGTGGTTTAGAATCTGAACTATTTAGGTTGAGCAATTTAATTACTCGCAAAGGAATTTGGTTTAATTAGATTGTGAACATATCGAACTTAGAATTAAAGCTGGTTTAAACAGTTAGTAATTGCAAAGGAATTTGGATTGCTGCACTTAGACTTAGAGAATTCTCGCAACAACATGTGGTTAATTCTATATCCGTGTTTGAGTTCTAGAATTGTGTTTAATTAGATCCTGACTGAATGATTTATCTGCTTGTCTGATTTCCTGAGAACGCCCTAGACTTAGCGCCCTTAGTTTATTGCCTACAACAACAACCTGCTACTTGTTTACTTTCTTGCTTTCTTTTCAGCTATTCAATACAATTTGCTTTTCGCTTTCTCCTAGTTTTAATCTCTTTAAGTTCTTAATCCTATCGTTGCCTAGAGTCCTCGTAGATTCGATCCCTAAGTACTACATTGATATACTGTGCACTTGCAGTTAGTATAGGGTAAACTCGAGACCTATCAGAACACTACTTTAGTATTCTAGAACCGCACCACAATGAGCTCACACAACAACCTCAAATTGGAGTCAGTCAAGTCTCAATCTCTATGAGGAGGATTATGAAGAAGAGACTGAGGCAGATACTTATGAAGAAGAAGCCTATGGAGGGTCATATAAAAAATCCTATATGAAGTTCAACACTTCACAGTTAGAAGAGAGGCCTCCTTACTTATTTGGGACGAGCTCATCAAGAGCTTACACCACAAGGCTGAATTAAAGAAAAAGAGCAGAACAAGAAGTAGTTTCCAAACTAACTCTTTAATCTTTTCAGGTCATAGCCATGACCCTGAGGCTTACCTCCAATGGGAGCTAATATGAAGCAGTGGCTATGCAATAATAACATTCCTAAGGAGAGGATATTATCATAAGCGGTATCAGGTCTAGTTGGAGAAGCCTACACTTGGTGGTTTAAAGAAAACACTAACACACACAAAACAAATGTTAGATTGGGGAGATTTCAAATAGAATGTATAGAGAGTTTGTGAGGAAGCACCAGACTCACAACCAAACAAAGCCAACACAACACAACACACCAAGGAGAGTGTTGACAACACAACCGCCCTGCATTGCTTAGCCTAAGCAACCCCACACGCAGAGGAGTTCACAAATTGCAGCTGTTAAACATAGCTCAATACCAGGTTGTGAGTTCCAAAGAAAGTCTCCAAGTAAGACCTTAAGCTCTTTTAAATAGATTCCAGTATGCTATAAATGTCATAAGAGAGGACATTTTGCTGTAACCTGTCCATCTAAGTAATTGTTGAAAGAAACATCACTTGGAAAGAAAACTGCATTAAATAAAACCAGTGATAGTTTAGCTCATTCCAATTTGTTATTTCCCAATTCTAGTGTCATGCATTTGTCTTTGCCAAAAGGATTTGATACAGGAAAAGAAGAACTGAGCAGGAAAGAGCATGAGCAAACCAAAGTTAGTAGGGAAGAAGATCAAAGACCAGAGCAACATGTCTTGGTGATTAGAAAAGAAGATGACCAGGTCCAAACCCTCAGACAACGCCCTGAAACTGACAATGTAAGTACAAGCATCATACAATCTGTTTTTTAACTCCAAGAACAAATATAATGCACTTGTTCTTCCAAATGAGCATCTCTACAGATATAAAGCACAAGGGAGAAGAGAATGTGAAGAGAAGCTCAGAAACAGCCCTTACACTAAGTGACCAGACTGATCAAGGCAGTAGAGAAAAGGAGAACATAAAGGAAAAACCTCCAGACCAAAGCAAGGACACAACATCTATTAACAAGCTAAGTCTTTCTTTGCTACATTTCATTTCCAATGATTCAACAGTTGTGTTAAAGAAGTTGTTAAGCTTGCAAGAAGATGAGATATCACTAGCACATGAAATTAACTCTAAGGATAATGATTCAAGTTGTTTATTCCATGATAAAGAGCCCATAATGCACATGTCTCTTTGCCAAAGTGTTGAGCATATTTCAGGTCATAATGAGAGCATGAGCAACATAAATAAAGGAGACGCCATACCAGCTCAAAGAAGAGGAGTAATACTATCCTATCTGCTCAAAGGAGAACCACCATACACTACAGTCATCACCAGACCACATACACATCAAGGTAAGACCTTAAATTCCCAAAGGAGAATGAAAGCTAACTTTCTTTCTCTTGGTGCAGATTATTAGTTTCGAGGTCGAAACCTTTTCAAGAGGGAGAGTATGATGAGGAAATAAAGTCATCATCAACCAAGGAGCATGGAGAGGACATAGATCAACCAACTATGACCCTTCGAGAGAAGCAATTTGAGCGCACCAGAGACATATGTGCATATCTTGGAGCATATATATCTAACCATGAGGTTTAAGCTACAAATCAACATGTCCTGAAACTTAACTCATGAAGGAATCATCAAGAAGTGGAAGTGTTTCAAAAGCTTACCCGATGAAGAAGATAATCAAGTTACAACTAAGAAGATTTCCAAGGAATCCGTTGGAGACCAACTGCCACTTCTTGGAGAGCTCATATTGGACCAAGATGAATCAAGTTCTAAACCAACTTGTTCTGGAAACTTTACTCATCAGAGATTCCTGGGAAATCAGATTCGGTTCAATATAACTTATGGTTTAAAAGTTATTCAACTTCCAAACCAGGTGATACCCAACTTTCCTTGTTTGGAACTTTGGAGCAATAAACCATAACGGTCATATTTCTATCAGTTTGTGTTCACGATTGAGCATTTCAAAGGTGTACAAATTTCTTCCCAAGTTGACAAGATACAAACTTACCTTAGAAATGTGTAAGAGCATATATAAGCTCATTTAAACCATTTGTATCAAACACCTTTCAATCATTCAGAAATAAATTATAATATTTTCTTTTATTTTCAAAGTTGAGTGATGAGGTCATCAAATCAGCATCAGCCATGGAGGAAGGAATCAAAACATATGGAGAGAAGAGCATGAAGCTGAGGAGATCTAAGGAGATATGTGAGCTTTGAATAGCTCAAATGGAGATCAAGAACGGCAATACCAGCTCCACCATCACTTGGAGTTCACACTCAACTCATCCAGAGAACATCACAAATAAGAATCATTCAAAAATCTTATCATATGAAGAAGATACTGAGGATTCAATCTGGCAGACCTCAAATGGAGCATATGAAGACCGGCAATTACAAATTGAATCACCCAGACCAAAGCAGGAGGAACCAATCAACAAATCTACTTTTTATGGATTCTCAACTCATCAGAAGACCACGGAGAGTTGTAATTACATCAAAATGAGTTATGGTTTAAAAGATATTCACTGTCAAAGTGAAAGGAGGCAAGACTTACCTTATTTGGAAGCTCATGGATTTAATACACTTCAATCCCAAATCTGGCGACCATGAGACATTCTTACACCCTCAGAGACTTCAAGAATCACCTTCCAATGCACCAGCACCCACATGATCAGGTGGATCCTCTTGTTTGACTACTTACCATATTCTGATGCATTCACACATGGAGTATTAAAAGGGCAACGGCTCTTTTCCCTTAACTACATTGTTTTGGACACATTCTCAATGCATCTGGACGTCACAAGACATCATTTATTCCTGCCCAAGCTTTCAAGATTCAAGCAATCACCAAATCCCCTTCATTTAGCTGATTTGGTCATAATTGTCCAACAACTCTTTTCTCATTCATTTCAGCTATTTCTTATTAGAGAGTAAGATGAAATGAAGGAGGAGAGGCTGAAGTCATGAAGACAAAGCCGAGCCTCATTCCTAGTTGAAGACTTGGTGTGGATCACAAGCAAGTGAAGCTATGCTTAAGTGAGCAACAAGGCAATTGTCAGGATGTGCAAAAGCAGGGCATTATCATAATCAGAAGATAAGTCTGTGCAAACTTGGCAGACAGACAGATGATCAATGTGCAAAGTTGGGGCATGTGCAAAATCGGGGCCAAATTTGTGAAGTGCAAAAATAGGGCACTTAGATAATCAGAAGATCATGTCTGTGCAAAGTTGGGGCCAAACAGATGTCTGTCAAGAATCAGACTCAAGAAGAGTCACATGTCGGTTTAAAGGAGAAAGTGGTTACACAGCCATGTCACTCTCCTTCTTGGGAGTATGCACTCTTTCTCTCCAGAAGCAAGTGGCTAAGAAGTCACTATCAAGGTGTGAACACACCCAATTCGAATCTGAACAAGAAGAAGATACAGCCACTAATTTAAAATCAGATTTCCCTCCAATAAATCAATGGTTGTGATTTAAAGTCTTAGTTTATGAGTTTAACCTAATTGTATGCCTATTTAAAGGCCTCACATGACATTGTAAATCACTTTATAAAAATCAGAACTCATTTGGTTACAAACAAACTCTTATCTCTTTCTCTTCTTCTTGTAACCGGTTCCACTCATTGTCTTCATTGTATATACAAGTTCATATACAATGTAGACCTTAAAGAGCCACGGTTATGGCTGCTTAAGGCATCCTCTCATCATGCTTGGATAACTCTTCCATAGTTAGTCCAAGTATGATGAGAGAATCGCTAATAGATAGTTCTTTATATTCTCTTGGATGTTCCTTTAGGTAATTGCTGATTCTCTTCCATTTTTATGAGTAGACTCTCCTTGGTGAGATGTTAAGCTCTTGGAAGTGTTTTCATATAGCTAAGGACTCCTTTATACAACTAGATTAATGGCTTTCTTAAGTACATACTAGTTGTATTTGTTTGAGAAGAACCTGTTGCATTGTTCTTCTTTAATCTGTTTCTGTTCTTGATATGAGTTATGGTTCAGAGCTTCTTATGAATGTCTCATGAACCAAACTAGATGATCAGAGCTTCCTCATGGATGCTTCTGAAATTCTAACATGGTATCAGAGCAGCAAGTTCTTGGCTGAAAATTGTTTTAAAATAGAGAGCAAAACTCTGTCTTGTTCAATCTTTTACTTCCGCAATGTTTCTATGGACCAAGCTCCTGTTTGTACTTGGTTCCTGTTTCTAAAGTCTTGTTGCTCTTTCTAGTTGAAGAGTTAACAAGTTGTTGTTAAGAAATCAGAGAAGAACAAGAGCATATGATTGTGTCTTTCTTTGTTGCTTCTTTGGTTCTTGTTGCTTGTTTCAAACTGAGCAAACTCAGTCTCTGTATTGGATTGAAGAATAAAGAGTATCAAGAGCATTCAGACAAAGAAGCAGAAGCTAGTTGGTATGTGCAAAGTTGGGGACATCATTTGGTCTGTCAGGAATGGGACATAAACAAACTCTTGTGTTCGAATGTAAAAGGTTTGTTTATGTACCTAGGATGGTCCCAACTTGTCAGAGCATATCAGAGGAGCAGGAGACCTGATCCCTAGGTCAGAACACGTTTCTCTTTCCTCAAAACCAGCAAGGACCTGTTGCTTTCTCTCTTGGAGCCATTGCACACATACTGTCAAAACCTCTTGTCTTCTTCTCCTTTGTTTAATATGTTTTAATGTCTCAATGCCCTAGTTGTCTCTCTATATAATTAATGTAACTCATGAACATCTGCCTACACTTAAGGAAATATTTTCCTAAGCTCAATACTCTACTTCTCTCTCGGTTCACTCTCTCTCGCTCTAAGAACCCTAATCGGTTCTAGGGCTTCTCTCTTCAACTACACTGTTCTACACTCTAAATTCTAACATGGTATCAGAGCTCTAAAGCTCATATACCTATTCTCACTTCCGCAAAACTCTTAAAACTCTTGTTCTTGTTCTTGTGTTACTCTTGAATCTATTCTTGTTCTTATTTCAAACCGGTTCTGCTCTTCTTTGTTCTTCAGCTCTCTAAACTCTTTCTGAAACCTTTTCTCTTGAAAATCCCTCTTTTTTAAACATGGAGAACTCAAGAGTTGTGATACCAGTGACCCTAAAAGGGATCAACTACTTAGTGTGGGCAAGGATGGTAAATCTGCCCTTGGAGGCCGCGGGCTTTGGAAGTTTGTTCTTTGCAGTGAAGCTCCAGTCGAGCAAGTGCAAGCTAAAGGCGTGGAGGTTGTTCCAACAAATGAAGAAGGTTGGACTCAAGGAGACCAGAATGTGTTGTCCATTCTCCAAAGTTCCCTTGAGTCTTCTCTCTTGGAAGCTTACTCTTACTGTGAGAGTTCTAGACAGGTATGGGACACTCTCAAGAAGGTCTATGGGAACATGTCTAACCTGAGCAGAGTGTTTGAGGTGAAGCTTGCTATCAACAACCTCAATCAGGAAGATATGGAGTTCAAGCAACACTTTGGGAAGTTTAGATCTTTGTGGGCAGAGTTAGAGATGTTGAGACCAGCTATTGTTGACCCACTTGTTCTCAATGAGAGAAGAGAACAGGATAAGGTGTTTGCACTCCTATTAACCCTGAATCCATCTTACAACAGCTAGATTCAGCACATGCTAAGGGCAGAGACACTTCCAACCTTGGATGATGTTTGTGCTCAAATTCAGAAGGAGCAAGGCTCTTTTGGCTTGTTTGGAAGAAAAGGAGAACTTGCCACTGCTAATCAGGGCGCATACAAGCATGAGGAAAGGAGGATCCCTGGTGTATGTGATCATTGCAAGAGGAAGGGGCACTTCAAAGACAAGTGCTGGCTGCTACATCCCCACCTCAAGCCTCAGTTCAAAAACAAGTTCAAGGACCCAAGGGCGCATTACTCAAGTGGAACAACTGAATCAGCCTTTGCTCTTGGATCTTCTTCAACTCGGCCTGGTAATGAGTGTAGGGAGATGGTACCAGCCTTTGGTCCTGCTCCTGCTCCTGCTCCTGTTATGGCGGCTCAAAGTGAGTTGGTGAGAAGGTCAGACCTTGATGCTCTCATCAAAGCCATCAAGGAGAGTTCTGGTAATGTCTTTGGTAGTTCTTGTCCTGCTTTAATCAATCACAAACCATTGATAGTTGATTCAGGGGCTTCACATCACATGATTAGTGATTCAAACTTAATTAAGAATGTGAAACCTGCCTTAGGTAATGTTGTGATTACAAATGGTGAAAGGATTCCAATTAAAGGCATAGGAAATGTTAAGTTGTTTGATAGAGAATCTAAAGCTTTCTACATGCCTAGTTTTACATCCAACTTGTTAAGTGTTAAAAGAGTAGCTACTGATCTTAATTGCAATGTTATCTCCAGTCCTAATGATGTGGTTTTTCAGGATATTAAGACAAGTAAGTTGCTTGGAAAAGGTGTGACAAAGGATGAGTTATACATGCTTGAAGATACCAACCTTGCATCTGAATTATCTGCTTCTTCTGCTTCTGTTTTTAGCTCAACTTTAGTTAATGATTCTATTTGGCATGCTAGACTTGGTCACCCTCACTCTCGTGTCTTAGGCTTAATGTTACCTTATGTTTCTTTTAAGAATGAAGATTGTGAAGCTTGTATCCTTGGAAAACATTGCAAATCACTCTTTCCTATCTCTAAAACCGTTTATGCAAACTGCTTTGATCTTGTTCACTCTGATGTTTGGACTGCTCCATGTGTTTCTAGAGAAAACCATAAGTATTTTGTGACATTCATTGATGAGAAATCCAAATATACTTGGTTGACATTGATTCAAACTAAAGATAGGGTGTTAGAAGCATTCACAAACTTTCAGAACTATGTATCTAACAATTTCAATGCCAAGATTAAAATTTTTAAATCAGATAATGGTGAGGAATACACAAGCAATGCATTCAAACAACACCGATCCATACATGGGATTATCCATCAAACAAGTTGCCCATACACTCCACAGCAGAATGGTGTAGCTGAGAGAAAGAATAGACACTTGATGGAGGTAGCCATATTACTCATGTTCCATACAAATGTTCCCAAACTGTTTTGGAGTGATGTTGTGATGTCTGCTTGCTATCTAATCAATAGGACACCTACCAAAGTTCTTCAAGATGCTTCACCTTATCAGGTATTGAACAAAACCACACCTTCAATTCATCACTTACGTGTATTTGGATGTTTGTGCTTTGTTTTAATACCAGGAGAGCAAAGAGATAAGCTTGATGCAAAGAGTGTCAAGGCAATGTTCATTGGCTATTCTACTAATCAGAAAGGGTACAAGTGCTATGTGCCTGAAACAAGAAGGGTATTGGTCTATAGAGATGTCAGATTTGTGGAGTCAAAGGGTTTCTATGAAGAGAAGAGGTGGGATAACCTAAAGGACCTCCCCAACAACCTATCTGACCGTGCCAACAATTTGAGGATCATCTTAGAAAATATTGGGATCACTCAGCCAAAACAGAAGGAGGAGACAAGGAAAACAAACGGGCTAGTATGGAGAACCCCATTGTTGATGAGACTACTCACCTTGATCATGAGGGGGACAATGGAGAATCACAAACTGATCAACAACATGATTCTGCCATTCATGATCATGGTGAAGAAGAAGACCTAGATGCACACCAAATGGAGTCTAAACAACCTAAAATGGAGCAGCAACAAGAGGAAATGCATTCTGATCAGCCTATGCAAGTCCTAAGAAGAAGCACTAGGGAAAGAAAGGATCCATCTGAATGGAGGAACACAAGAGTGTACTACAATATTCAGGCAGTAGCTCATCCAAGTCAAGCTGTTTTGCACACTTGCTCACTTTCCTACTGAACATCAAGTCTTCATTGGCGCTCTTGATGCTGCATTGGTTTCCAAAACCTATGAAGAACCTAAGGAGCATAAGAAGTGGATAGATGCAGTGGGAGATGAGATCAAGGCAATGGAGAACAACAACACTTGGTATGAGACAGATTTTCCTAGAAACAAGAAGGCAGTGAGCTCTAAATGGGTTTTCACTATCAAGTACAAAAGCAATGGAGAGATAGAAAGGTACAAAGCTAGACTGGTTGCAAGAGGATTCACAAAAACCTATGAAGAGGATTACAGAGATACATTTGCACCAGTAGCTAAGCTTCATACTGTGAGAGTCATCCTATCCTTAGCAACAAACTTGGAGTGGGATTTGTGGCAGATGGATGTCAAGAATGACTTCCTTCAAGGAGAGCTAGAGGATGAAGTTTACATGACTCCACCACCTGGTCTTGAGGACATGGTTACACCATGAAAGGTTTTAAGGCTGAAGAAGGCAATTTATGAGCTGAAACAATCTCTTAGAGCTTGGTATCACAAGTTGAGTACTACTCTCATGGAAAGAGGTTTTAAGAGATCAGAAGCTGATCATACCCTCTTCACTCAATCAAGCCAGGAAGGTATTGTTGTCATTCTTATCTATGTTGATGATATTATCATCTCAGGGAATGACAAGGTAGGAATCCAAGGTTGTAAAGATTATTTGAAATTTGTGTTTGACATTAAAGACCTTGGAGAACTAAAGTACTTCCTAGGGATAGAAGTGTGCCGTTCTAAGGAAGGTCTCTTCTTATCACAAAGGAAGTACACTCTTGATTTGTTGAGTGAAGCAGGTAAACTCAAAGCAAAGGCAGCCAAGACACCCCTTGAAGAAGGCTACAAAGTCACAAGAGAGGGGGAGATTAATGATGAACTGTTTGAGGATATCACTCTATATAGGAGGATGATTGGTAAACTGATTTATCTTACTATTACAAGGCCTGACTTATGTTTTGCAGTGAACCAAGTGAGCCAGCATATGCAAGCTCCAAAGATGCATCATTGGAACATAGTGAATCACATTCTAAGGTACCTCAATGGAGCTCCTGGTCAAGGGATTTGGATGGGATCAATCAAAGCACAGAGATTGTAGGCTATTGTGATGCTGATTGGGCTGGTGACAGAGTAGCTAGAAGATCTACTGCAGGCAATTGCACTTTCATTGGAGGCAATCTAATCACTTGGAAAACAAAGAAGCAGAAGGTGGTTTCATGTTATGAAGGCTCTACTTCAAGACTTGGGCATTGAGCAACATAATCCAATCACAATGCATTGTGATAATCAAGAAGCAATACACATAGCATCCAACTCTGCATTTCATGAGAAGACAATGCACATAGAGGTGGATTGTCGTAAGGTGAGGCAGAAGGTACAAGAAGGAGTGATCTTACCTTGCTATACAAGAAGTTCAGATCAGTTGGCAGACATTTTCACCAAGGCTGCTAGCTTGAAGGTTTATGAGTTCATTCATCCTAAGCTTGGACTCATTGACCTCTCTCAAGCATAAGTACATAGGCTGTGAATCCCATACTATTTTTCCCTTGATACAGTTTTTATCCCATGGGGTTTTTCTGTATCAAGGTTTTTAATGAGGTGGGCATTCACGGTTCCAAGCTTGATCATTCTATCTTCATGGTCAAGCTTGAGGGGGAGTATTAAATTGAAGAATAAAGAGTATCAATAGCATTCAAACAAAGAAGCAGAAGCTAGTTGGTATGTGCAAAGTTGGGGACATCATTTGGTCTGTCAAGAATGGGACATAAACAAACTCTTGTGTTCTAATGTAAAAGATTTGTTTATGTACCTAGAATGGTCCCAACTTGTCTGAGAAGATCAGAGGAGCAGGAGGTCTGATCCCTAGGTCAGAACACGTTTCTCTCTCCTCTGAACCAGCAAGGATTTGTCGCTTTCTCTCTTGAAGCCGTTGCACACATACTGCCGAAACATCTTGTCTTCTTCTCCTTTGTTTAATATATTTTAATGTCTGAATGCCCTAGTTGTCTCTCTATATAAACAATGTAACTCATGAACATCATAATACACTTAAGGAAATCTTTTCCTAAGCTCAATACCCTACTTCTCTCTCGGTTCACTCTCTCTCGCTCTAAGAACCCTAATCGGTTCTAGGGCTTCTCTCTTCAACTATACTCTTCTACACTCTAAATTCTAACACCCTGAACTATTGAAATGTTTATGAGTTAAACAGAGCAAGAAACTCAATCTCTGAACCTTAAACATGTGTTTGTTTTTGAGTTATACTAAGCTATCTTAGTCCCTAAACCAGAAACATATTCTCTAACACTTTTATTTTCTGTGTTTCAGGTTCATTCACCCATTCTCTCATTCTTCTATACTTTGGTTTATGTTTACATGCTCTTAATCTGAGTTTTGTATTCCAAAATATCATACTCTCATTCTATGATGCACATTCTCTTAATCTGAGTTGTGTGACATCCATACTTGCATTCTTCATTATACTTTTGGTTACTTGAATATTACGCTAAAGTTCACTCCTAAAGAACTCTCTTATTCTTGCACAGAAACTTAATTCAAGCTCATTAGTCCTGATCAAACTTGTGTTGCTTGAGTATTGTTTTGTGTTTAGGTGTTCTTAGGAGGAATGGCGAGTGTTTGGGCAGTGAGGATCAGTCACAAAGGAGCTGGTGCAGACTCTAAGTGGCGGTTGATCCTGATGTTGAAGAGCTGTGTGGTTGAGGAGCTGAATAAGTCTCCAACAAAATCAGTGAGCTCAAGTTTGGTAGTTAATTAGCCTAAATCCTCATGGAGATGTGGATTAGCTGAAATCCTCATGTAGTTGTGGATGAGCCAAAATCCTCATGTAGTTGTGGATTAGTTGAAATCATCATTTGTTGTTTCTCAAGAGGGGAAGGCAATAGGTTTGAGTTGGTGTTAGAATCGTGGTTCAACTAGTGGAGTAAGACCACAAGACAAGCCCAACCTAGTTTAGTCCGAACTTTCTTGAAGATGGGTGACCAAAGAGGCATACATGAAGATAGCTGACCCAAAGAGGTGGCTATGGTGGAAGATCTAGTGGATATGCAAGCTGGTGACATGATGAATCAGCCCAACTCGTTTTGTGATCTTGTGTTTGAAGATTGGTTGTGAAAAACCAGATTGCACAAGCTGTGAAGTCATGGTGTAAAGTCAGGAGCAAGTCAAGAGTGCGGGGGAGTTCAAGTTCAAATCCAAACCGCAACTCAAAGGACTATGATTAGGTTACTTCTAAAACTCTCTCATTTCTTTTCATTTACCATTACCTTAGATTGCCTAAGGACTTGATTGTGTTTGATTGTGTTTGAAGTGTTGAGAATGTTTTCAATCAATTCTCAAAATGTTTTCAATCAATTCTCAAAACGTTTTGAAACCTATAGAAGTTCAAACTCTTGTGATTCTCTTGATTATGATCATGTTTCATTTCAAAGTCAAAAACGTTTTAAACATTATTCTCAAAACGTTTTCAGACTTGAGTTTTCATTTGTGTCTTGTTGTGATCATGTGTCTCATATATAAAACGTTTTACAATCCATTCTATAAAACGTTTCTCTTAAAGCTAATGTTCCCAAATGCCATTGCATAATACTTTAACAATTTTCCTTTAAACCTTTGTGTTGAAGGTTTATAAGGAGAGGAGAAAGGCATGGACAACATTAAGGAGCATTAGGAAATGAAGAAGCCATAAGGAGCATCCAAACGCCTTGAAGTCTATCCAAAAGGAAGATGAGACCGAATTGAAGTTCTTCCAAGGAGAGAAGGATGATGGATGTTGGGGTTAAAGGCCGGAGCTCTAAGGATTCCAAATTTCAAAAGACACAACAAGATCAAGCAGTTCATATCAAGAGAATTCAAGTCAAGGAATGCTAAGGAATGAAAGAGTTGTGGAAAGGAGTAGATGTGGTTCTAAGATGTTAATACCAAGGTCAAGTTACATCTTTGAGTATGTACTCTTTTTTCCTCCTTAAGATTTTATCCCAAAGAGGTTTCCTTAAGGAGGTTTTTAATGAGGTAGTTCCACAGCTCCAATCTTGGCCTTTGGTTCTCTTCTCCCTTTGGTCCTTTTGGAGTCCCGACGACTAAGCTTGCGGGGGAGTATTAGAGAGGATGATGAAATGGAGGAGGAGAGGCTGAAGTCAATCCGACAAAGCCGAGGCTCACCCCAAGAAGAAGTTATGGTGTTGATCACAAGAGTCCAAGATGCAACAATCACTTAGCTAAAGCTAAGATGAAGGCATGAAGAAGGCTGGAGTGAAGTCAAACCATAAGGAGAAGTCTGTGCAAAGTTGGGGCCAAACAAACACAGACACAGACACAGACAGACAGATGATCAATGTGCAAAGTTGGGGCAAGATCATCATGTGCAAAATCTGGGCCAAAGTTGTGAAGTGAAAAGTTGGGGCACTTATATAATCAGACAATCAAGTATGTGCAAAGTTGGGGCCAAACAGAAGTCTGTCGAGAATCGGACTCCAGAAGAGTCACATGTGTGTTTAAGGAGGAAAGTGGTTACACAGACATGTCACACTCACTCTTGGGAGTGTGCACTCTCTCTCTCCAAAAGCAAGTGGTATGACGTCTCCTTTGCTCATCTTGCTCCTGCTCTCCTTAAGACCTGAAATATGCTCAACACTTTGGCAAAGAAAGAAGTGTGTCATAGGTTTCTTATGATAAGATGAAACAATTTCCTTGACAAATGGTGTTTCTACATAAGGAATCACAACTGTGTAATCTGCATTTTCTCTTAGATCTACCAAGTTCAGTAGCACACAATTAGGAGTAAGTGAAACAAGGCTGGTTAAGCTATGGCTTACTTGAAGAACATGCTGAATGTTCTTGATAGGCATCTGATCTGGAGGTTTCTCCTTGATGTTCTCTTTTTCTCTAATGCCTTGATCAGTTTGAACACTTAGTGTAAGGACTGATTCTGAGCTTCTCTTTACATTATCTTTACTTGTTGCAGTGTGCTCCCAACTTGATTCAGAATCTGTTTTTGGCACCTTATTGCATGTGGTTTCGAATTGCAAGGCTTTTAAATATCTTTGGTCTTGTTCTTTCTTTTGGTCCACTAAAAGGTTTACTGCAGCTTCTGCTTTAGAAGTATCCTCCTTCGTAAGACCTGTTTCAGCAACTCTTGACCAAGAGAAGTGCATCATACTAGTAACAGAACAATTAGGGACCAGTTTGTCTAAAGTAGAACTTATCTTTTCCTTTGTTTGAACAAGTGCTTGTTCTGGTTTTGACTTTGGTTTGCACATTGTGTCTTTACTGAGCAATTCTCCTTTCCCTGTTTCAAATCCTCTTGACAAAGACAAATGCATGACACTAGAAATGGAAAATAACAAATCAGAATGAGCTAAATTATCACTGGTTTAAGCTAATGCAGTTTTATGTCCTAGTAATGTTTCTTTCAACAATCTCTTAAGGGGACAATTTGCAGCAAAATGTCCATTCCTATGGCACTTATAGCATGTTGGTCCTTTGAGACCCAAATTATTCTTGGTTGCTACTGCTAGTTCATTCAAGATATGGTTCTCTGTTTTTGGATCACCTAAACCTTGATTAATCATGGAGGTACTTACCTGAAGAAAACTCTTGTTTGGTTCTGCCTCCTTTGATCTCATGGTTTGTGAAATTATGGTGTGAGCTGCTGGATCCTCTTGGGTCAGAAAGTTGTTGGTGATGAGCTCTTCCTTGTTATGAACATGACCTGCATTTTTAACCTTTGGCAAAGACAAGCACATTAATCTTGAATTGTGAATTTCAGAACTAAGCTGTGATAAACAATCTCTTGACTTTGGTGAATTCGATTTCAGTTCAAGTGATGCTAATTCAGTAACTAGCCTTTCCGGGCATGCAGCAGCAAAATGACTTCTCTTATGACATCTATAACATACTGGACTTGAATTAAGAGAGATTAAGTTCTTACTTTGGGGTTTTCCTTGTAGTTCACGTTGTGGTACTGAAATATGTGTAAGAGTTGTTGCTGGTGGCTTCTTCTGCATAATGTGCTGCTTAGGCTGAGTTAAGTGTGGCTGAGGTGTGATCATCACTCTCTTTGGTTGGCTGTGAGTTTGGTTCTTCTTCACAAATTCCTTATACATTCTGGATTTGAGATCTCCCCAATCTACCACTGGTATGTGGGTGTGAGTGTTTTCTTTCAACCACCATTCATAAGCTCTTCCTGTGAATGTTGAGACAGCTTGTGTTAGCCTCTGATCCTTCGTGATTTTGTTGTCTTGTAACCACTGCTCCATGTTGCTTTCCCACTGCAAGTATACTTCAGGATCATTGCTAGTTCCTGAGAATACTAGAGATCCTCTCCTTTTGTTGGCTGGTTTCCTTATGCTAGTTGGTTGTGATTGATCCTTCTTTGGGCCAGTGGTTTTATAATGAGCTGGTATTCTGTATGGAGTAACTCCATAGCTAATATGCTTCTCTGCTTTCTTGTAAGGATTATATCCTTCATATGATTCTCCTTCTGATTCTATCTCTTCCTCTTCATGGAAGGTTCTGTTTTTGGATTCTTCATTCCATGAGTGCACCTCTTCTTCTTCATAATCAGGTTCATGATCTCCTTCATGGTTTTCTTCAAATTCAGAGCTTAGATAATCTCCTGGTCATTGTGGGGCTTCATAGTCAGCCTCTTCTTCTGAACAGGTTAGGCTCTCTTCTTCTTCTTTACTCCATTGATCTCCATCTGTTGGGTAAGGATTGTCTTCTTCAGATTCTTCCATAACAGCTGGTGCTTAGATTTAATCCTGCACAAACAAAGAAGAAAAATGCTTCAGAATTTCGAAAAATGCAATAATGGTATAGCAAATCAACTTTCCTTTTCTTTGAACTCTTTGTTAAAATAGGAAAATGTAAATCTTCTAGTAATTTTTTTTTGGACTTTTGGTTTTAAATTTGAAATGGTAAACTAAATAAAGATATCAAATCATAGATAAAAGGAAACAACTACTTTTGATAAGGGAAAAGAGGGAAAAACGGATTCAAGCAAGCAAATCTCTTATTTTGGGTTTTCTGGTTCTTAAGAACAATATGAACTTCTGTAAATACTAAACCCTAACAGAAACGCAAAACTGATCCAAATCTTTTGGTTTTTAGGTTTAGAGATGCAAGGGATGAATAAAGAACAAAGTTAACTAGATAACTAATGCAAAACAGAACCTTTTTGTATTTTTCGAATTGTAAAACTAAGATAAACTAAGAAAAGAAATTAGAAGCAATGAAACACTTTTTTTTTATGGATGCAATGAATCAAATGAAAAACTAAACAGAATAGATGGACCTAAATTACAGAAGTATGGATGCAAAACAGATTGAGAACATAAACAAATTTTTTTATGGATTTTTCGGTTTGAACTTAATGAAAAAAAAAACAGAAACTTAAAAAGATAAAGGTTGGATTGATACAAATTGGGAGATAGGAGCTTTTGAAGCTTTGATACAAGATGATGTAGGCCTGGGAATCACTCCACAACCCTATGAACAGATGGTGATCAAAGGTGATCAAAAAGCTTGATGCGGAAGGATGAATGAAGGTAGCAGTGGTGGTGATGCTGATTGACTCTCTCAACCGGTGGATTTGACTGACTCTCTCAGCATGTGATGGAACAAAGAACTTGAATCTCACAAGTAATCTGGTCCAAGAATTCTATGAACAAAGTGAATCACACACAATGATCAAAGAAATAACACTTCTTCAAAAGACAGAACTTTGAAAGAAAATGAGATACTTGATTAATTTCTGAAAAGGTTGAAAAGGTGATTACAAATGAAAGTCTAAATGAGCTTATATAATGCCCAATACACGTTATATAACCTAAAGAAAGAAACATAAGCAGTGAACAGTAAAAGAAACTAGCCGTTGGACAATTAAGTGGAAAATCCAGCCAAATAAGGGAAGCTCTTCATCTTTGTATCTTGCGAGTTTGGGCAGGATTATAGGCACCTTTGGAAGTTTATCTTTAGTGCAGAAGGTATTCAAGTCGTTGCCAAACTCAAAGAAAAGTAGTTGTTGGGGTTTAATGCCTTTCGGGTCCAAATATGGTAAGTTGAGCTCCATATGATTTCGTGAGTTCTGGTGTGGTCTAGAGCAGCTAAGGACGTCTAGACTTGATGAAAATGATCCCAAAACCTTGCAGCTTTGATAGGAAAATGTTTGGTGCTGATTTGATCCCTTTAGTGTGAATGCATCCAAATAAGGCAAGTGTAGCATCTCCTTGTTTAGAAGTTGAATAACTTTTAAACCATAATTCCTTTTGAACCAAATCCAATTCTCCCGGAACCTCTGTTGAGTAATGTTTCCAAAAAAGTTGGTTTACAACTTGATTCATCCTGGTCTGATCTGAACTCTCCAATAAGTGGTTGTTGGTATCCAATGGGTTCCTTGGAAATCTTCTGAGTTGTAATTTGCATATCTTCTTTATCTGGAAAGTTTTTGAAACACTTCCAGTTCGTGATGATTCCTTGATGAGTTAGACTTCTGGAACATGTTGATTTGTTGCTTAAGTCTTCCTGGTTGGATAGATATGCTCCAAGATATGCACATATGTATTTGGTGGGCTCAAACTGCTTCACTCCCAGGATCTTGGTTGGTTGATTTATGTCCTCTCCATGTTCCTTGGTTGATGATGACTTGATGTCCTCATCAAAGACCATTGGCGAGAAGCAGTTTGAGCGCACCAGAGACATATGTACATATCTTGGAGCATATCTATCCAACCAGGAAGAGTTATATTACAAATCAACTTGTTCCAGAAACTTAAGTCATCAAGGAATCATAAAGAAGTGGAAGTGTTTCAAAAGCTTACGAGATGAAGAAGATATTCAAGTTACAACTCAGAAGATTTCCCATGGATCCGATAGAGATATACGACCAGAAACTAAAGCACTGCTACTCAACCAAGATGAATCAAGCAACAAGGTTACTTGTTCTGGAATCTTGGTTCACCAGGGAAGACAGGAGAGTTGGAATCATGGCAATAGCAGTTCTGATAGAAATGTTATTCAAGTTCTAAACCAATGGTCTCTGCACTTGTCTTATTTGGAGTCTCCCAAATTTAATACACTCCAAACCCAAACTTGGCGACCTGGAGAGACCTTAAACCAATACTACAATGTTTTGGCTTCACCCTTAAAGTATCCAGAAGACCTTAGCTGCACAAGAACACAGCAGATCACTCATATCAACCAGCAGCCATACTTACCATCTTTGGACCTAAGTGAATTCAAGGCATTCACACTTTGTGTCTTAACAAACCAACGGATTCTCACCCAAGCTGTCAAGACTCAAACAAACCTCATTTTCCTTATTTGGCCAAGATACATTCATCAATGCACCAACGGCTCTATTCTTCATATTTTTCGTTTCTTTTCTTGTATTAGACCTTTCAGACCGTTGTCAAGACTAGAATCCATATGATTCAGACCAAGAAGAAGCAAGGTGTCAATATGAATCCTGCTCTGGCTTTGGAGAAGAAGAACCAGATGGGGAAGAACTTGAGCCTGAACCACCAGACCTTTATCCAACTAACAGAAGAAGAGTTTCCCTAGTGTTTTCTGAAAAAAGCAGTAAACCTGAAGCATACTTGCAATGGGAAAACAACATGGAGGATGGTTACAAGCCAACAAGATTTCAGAAGAAAAGGAGCTAATACAAGCTGTCTCAGCCTTCACAGAAGAGGCTTATGAATGGTGGCTAAAAGAGAGTACACCAACCATCTACAAGAAGCCCGTACTAGATTGGAGAGGTCTCAAATCCAAAAGGCATAAGGAATTTGTGGAGAAGCTTCAAACTACATCCAAGAGTGTGAAGTCTGCATCCAAAACGCATGCAAGTCTATTTGTTATCCAAAGCCCAAAGGATGTATTCTCAAACACTTACACCTACAAAGCAGAAGCTAAGAAGGCTCTTCAAGCAAAACAAGATCAGCAATGGCAGAAGATCATGGAGATGTTTCACCCAAAGAAACCAGAGCATAAGCAGAGCCACAAAGCTTCACCCAATGCAACCGGACCCCACTTTGATGCCTCACTCAAGCTTTTAAACCTGCCAACACATGGTAAGTCTATTAAGTCTAAGAGACTTAAAGATCAGACATGCTATAGATGTCATAAGAGAGGACATTTTGCTGCAACCTGTCTATCTAAGCAATTGTTGAAAAAAATATCACTAAGAACAAAAACTGCAACCAGTGCTAGTTTAGCTCATTCTAATTTGTCATTTCCCAATTCTAGTGTCATGCATTTGTCTTTGTCAAAAGGATTTGGTTCAGGGAAAGAAGAACTGAGCAGTAAAGAGCATGAGCAAATAAAAGTCAGTAGGGAAGAAGATCAAAGAACAGAGAAACATGTTTTGGTGATCAGGAAAGAAGATGAATGTTTAATTATCACTAGCACATAAGAGCAGAAGGTCCAAACCCTCATACAACCTACTGAAGCTGAACATGTAAGTACAAGTATCATACAATCTGTTTTAAGTACTCCAAGAACAAATATAATGCACTTGTTCTTCCCAATGAGCATCTCTACAGATATAAAGCACAAGGGAGAAGAGAATGTGAAGAGAAGCTCAGAAATAGTCCTAATACTAAGTGATCAGACTGATCAAGGCAGTAGAGAAAAGGAGAACATCAAGGAGAAACCACCAGACCCAAGCATAGACACAACATCTATTAACAAACTAAGTCTTTCTTTGATACATTTCATTTCCAATGATTCAACAGTTATGTTAAAGAACTTGTTAACCTTGCAAGAAGATGAGATATCATTAGTACATGAAATTGACTCTAAGGAGAATGATTCAAGTTGTTTAATCTGTGATAAAGAGCACATAATGCACTTGTCTCTTTGCCAAAGTGTTGAACATTTTTCAGGTAATAATGAGAGCAAGAGCAAGATAGACAAAGGAGACAACATACCAGACCAAAGAAGAGGAGTATTACTATCCTATCTGCTCAAAGGAGAACCACTAGACACTCCAGACCCTAAACTTCCAAAGGAGAATGAAAGCTAACTTGCTTTCTCTTGGTGCGGATTATTCAGTTTCGAGGTCGAAACCTTTTCAAGAGGGAGAGTATGATGAGGACATCAAGTCATCATCAACCAAGGAGCATGGAGAGGGCATAGGTCATCCAACTAAGACCCTTGGCGAGAAGCAGTTTGAGCGCACCAGAGACATATGTACATATCCAACCAGGAGGAGCTAAGCTACAAATCAACCTGTTCCAGAAACTTAACTCATCAAGGAATCATCAAGAAGTGGAAGTGTTTCAAAATCTTACGAGATGAAGAAGATATTCAAGTTACAACTCAGAAGATTTCCCATGGATCTGATAGAGATATACGACCAGAAACTAAAGCACTGCTAATCAACCAGGATGAATCAAGCAACAAGGTTACTTGTTCTGGAATCTTGGTTCACCAGGTAAGATAGGAGAGTTGGAATCATGGCAATAGCAGTTCTGATGGAAAAGTTATTCAAGTTCTAAACCAATGGTTTCTGCACTTGCCTTATTTGGAGTCTCCCAGATTTAATACACTACAAACCCAAACTTGGCGAACTGGAGAGACCTTAAACCAATACTATAACGTTTTGGCTTCACCCTTAAAGTTTCCAGAAGACCTTAGCTGCACAAGAACACAGCAGATCACTCATATCAACCAACAGCTGTACTTACCATCTTAGGACCTAAGTGAATTCAAGGCATTCACACTTTGTTTCTTAACAAACCAACGGCTATATTCTTTCTACCAAGGCTTGAATACATTCTCAATTAACCTGGACACCCCAAGGAGCCACGGATTCTCACTCAAGCTGTCAAAACTCAAACAAACCTCATTATCCTTATTTGCCCAAGATACATTCATCAATGCACCAACGGCTCTATTCTTCATATTTTTCGTTTCTTTTCTTGTATTATACCTTTCAGACCGTTGTCTATGAGCCTATAAAAGCTCATCTTCAAATTCATTGTAAATCACCCTTTTCAACCATTTTAAAGTTACTAGAATTATTCTGTTTTTCTTCCAAAGCTTGTATTCTTTGTGAAGTGTTCCTTCTCTTAATATTGTGAGTAATTCACCTTGTTCTTAGGAGTTTCAGATCAATCTATTTGAGTGATTCAGATAGCTTGTTCACTCACTGGTTGAGAGAGTCAATCCCTTCTACCCATCGCATTCCTTGATTTGTTTCTTAGAGAGTTACACAACCAGCAGAACAAATCCCATCTCATTCCACATCAATCCATCATTCAGCCAAGTTGAGAGAGTTATAAAACCAGCAACTTGTATGATGAAATGAAGGAGGAGAGGCTGAAGTCATGAAGACAAAGCCGAGCCTCATTCCTAGTTGAAGCCTTGGTGTGGATCACAAGCAAGTGAAGCTATGCTTAAGTGAGCAACAAGACAATTATCAGGATGTGCAAAAGCAGGGCATTATCATAATCTTGGCATTATCATAATCAGAAGATAAGTCTGTGCAAAGTTGGGGCAGACAGACAGATGATCAATGTGAAAAGTTGGGGCAAGATCATCATGTGCTAAATCAGGGCCAAAGTTGTGAAGTGCAAAAATGGGGGGGGGGGGCACTTAGATAATGAGAAGATCATGTCTGTGCAAAGTTGGGGCCAAACAGATTTCTGTCAAGAATCAGACTCAAGAAGAGTCACATGTCGGTTTAAAGGAGAAAGTGGTTACACAGACATGTCACTCTCACTGTTGGGAATGTGCACTCTCTCTCTCCAGAAGCAAGTGGCTAAGACAAGTCACTATCAAGGTGTGAACACACCCAATTCAAATCTGATCAAGAAGAAGATCCAGCCACTCATTTAAAATAAGATTTCTCTCCAATAAATCAATGGCTGTGATTTAAAGTCTTAGTTTATGAGTTCCACCTAATTGTATGCCTATTTAAAGGCCTCACACGACATTGTAAAGGTTGCTAACTTACTTTATAAAAATCAGAACTCATTTGGTTACAAACAAACTCTTATCTCTTTCTCTTCTTCTTGTAAAAGGTTCCACTCTTTGTCTTCATTGTATATACAAGTTCATATACAATGTATATCTTAAAGAGCAACGGTTATGGTTGTTTAAGGCAGCCTCTCATCATGCTTGGATAACTCTTCCATAGTTAGTCCAAGTATGATGAAAGAATCGCTCATAGATAGTTCTTTATATTCTCTTGAATGTTCCTTTAGCTAATTGCTGATTCTCTTCCATGTTTATGAGTAGACTCTCCTTGGTGAGATGTTAAGCTCTTGGAAGTGTTTTCATATAGCTAAGGACTCCTTTATAAAACAATATTAATGGCTTTCTTAAGTACAAACTAGTTATCTTTGTTTGAGCCGAACTGGTTGCATTGTTCTTCTTTAATCCGTTTATGTTCTTGATATGAGTTATGGTTCAGAGCTTCTTATGAATGTCTAAACCCTCGCTGTGATTCTCCGTATGAAACAAATATCCTCTTTTAAAATAGATGGTCCAAGTTTTAGCCTTATTTATGGTTTTATGCACTATCTCTTGAACCCAAGGAGAAAAAAGATGTGTGTCATTCCAATAAGTAACATGTATATAAGAAAAGAAAATATTAAATATATAGCAATGTAGATAATTTCATAAAGAGCTCTGTTCTTTAAACTGGTGCTGCGACAACGTCAACAACACACACAAAAATCCTACGCCTCTCTTTTATCTCTTCTACATTTTGTGATTTTATGTCGTTGTGACTCTAATTTTGATGATTCCGGAGAAGCCAGAAATAGTAGCGACACACACACCAAGCTTTTCATGACGCATCAGATCTTTTATGCAGCCTTTGACGCCGGCAGCCTGTTCAATGTTAACAACTTAACATCATTACTCGCTCGCTTTTTTACTTTTTTGTTTGTTTTGGACACTCTCGCAACATCTGTTAAAAGAACAAAGCTATATATGAATGAATTTTACACATACATAATATTTCACCTATGTAGGATATTTTTCAGCTCTTCTCATGAAGACTTCATTTTTGGAGAGTTCTGGATATATGAGAAATAATATATAGTTGATTATTTTAAAACATAAGTCAAGTCTCTAAAAATAATTATAATTTCGAAAACAAATAAGCATGTGTTCATCCACTGAAAGCCAAAATTCATGCATTCTCCCACTAAAACGACTTACTTGAGTAAATAAATCAGGTACATGGAAAAGATATACAAGGAGTTTACTTTCAGAGAATCTGGTTAACCTTAACCAAATTAATTAGTAAAAGGAAATTTATAATTAATTAATAGCTAGCATGTGTGTCTTACAAATGGTCAAGTGAAGAAGTGATTAATTATATCCTTTACCTTGATTTAGTTTTTAGATTCGCATCAAAGTAGTGCACTAGGAAATAAGCTACCTCCTCATTGATATATGAATCAACCGTCGATCCTGCCGCACATCTTTTATTCTTTGTTTTCCCTTTCAACTTCTTGGAAACCTTTCAAAAGGTTACATCCACCTATATAGCACATGCCTCATAATTAAGGTTCATAGGGGAGATGTATCGGCAAGTTCTCCATCACGTCGACAAATGATGGTGGAAAGATCTTTTCAAAATTGCATATGATTAAAACTATGTTTTATTTTATAATTTGGACACGATTTTTTTTGTAAAGTTCTTGAACATAAGGCACGGAAAAATCCTCCAACCAATACAATATATATTTTGAAACTTCAAATGGTAAATATAATATTATAATCATATTTACGTATCAAGTATTCATAGAACTATAAGTAATTAATTTGCATCGGGTAACACAAAGGGGAATTTCCGGTCTAAGAGTTCGGCAAAGATAAATGGAAGTAGTCGATGTCATGACTCTTCATCACTGAAAACTTCTTGTTATCCATATCAGCACAACTAGCTAAGTCAGCCACATAACCATCTGGGAGTTTGAATGCATGTTTCACACATTCCAGGAAACGTTTTCTGATCTCGTATGTCTATTTGTACACGGGGAAAGGAGCTTTACCCTCACTATCTCTATGTAATTTTGATACAGAGCATAATTAATCTATATCCAATCTTGACATGATGATGTCTTTAGATTTACCCTTCACACTCAGAAGAGTATTCATAATGTTGTAAACAAATACTTCTTTATATGCATCAAATCAAGATTATGTCAGAGGTCCCTCTAGTACGGAAGCTCCTAGAATATGCTTTCCTTGTGCCATTTATGCCAGTTACCATAGCCAGGCTCCTTCTTTTTGGGACCGTTTCCACTATAGTCCTTTGTTTTCGGTTGATTGATATCTTTTAACTGCTTGCAATAAACTTGCTCACCAGTCAAAGATTGAGCTGGACACTCTTTCAAGACGCTTTTTCCCTTCAAGAAGTTTTTTTTTAATTATTCTTCACTAGATGACTATGTGGAAGAAATATTTGGTGACATTCAAACCAGAACATCTTCTTTTTGTTAGGCAGATAAAAGATTTTGTATCTTTTATTACAATTTAGACAAGACAATTATTTCTGCCAGTTTTGTAACATGGGTCGTCCATCCTAATAACATCCCATACGTCGGGAAGTCACATCACTTCTTTTAGATTAAAACTTTCATTCAGAGACACATCTTATGAATCGAATTCAGAAGACCATAATTCTTTTAACTCCTAAATAAGAGGTCGAAGAAAGATATCAAGACCAGCACGCGGATCATTTGGCCCAAAATTTAGAATTGTAAGAAATAAGTATTGTGTATCCATTCACATATCAAGGTTAATTATATAGAGTAAAGATCACAGGCCACAACGAATTATTACGATACTTGCCAAATGGATTGAACCCATATGTACATAATCCAAGATAAACGTTATGGTTTTTTTTAGCAAACCGAGGATGTATATTCCTGATGATAGATATTAAAACTCAAGTTATCACAAAATGCATCATTCACCGTATCCACATATCTATCTTCTACTATATTACCAACATCACTCCCACTTGAATGCGTCCTATCAACATAACTCGTTCCTAAATCCATATTAATTTCTTCTACATGATTATACCAAACATAATAATTAGGCATAGATCCTCTACTTTACATATGACTCCAAATTCTTTTCCTGAGGTTACCGAATTTCGTTCTTGCAAACATTACAAGGCCAGTTAAACTTACCGCAATTTATTTGCGCTTGAGTCTTGTTATTTGCAAATTTCAAGAACTATTCCACCCCCATTTTGAAGGCCTCTGAGAAATTTCATGTTGCTTCATCGAACCTCCTAAGCATACACTCACGATAGTAGCTATAATTGTAATTTCCTGCCATTCGACTAAATTTTCATATTCTTTGTGTTTCCACAAATGAAAAAAAGAAAGGGATGAATTTAGATTATAAAGGCCTTTTGGCGACTAAGTAGCGACTAATAGGCGTTTAAATGGCGAATATAAGTTGCAATCTCATAAAAACGGTTCACCTAACCACAACACGAAAACACTTTTTGCGCCGATATGATACAAATGGTACATGTCTACTTTGCAACTTTGTCAGCGGGTCGCACTTAGTCGCTAGCATTACGACTAATTTGTGACTTCTAAACGACTCTTCTGATTAGTCGCAAAGTTAGCTATTGAGCAGGAGATCCAAAGTGTAATGTGCAATGGTTGTGCAATTCTTGATAATGCACAAAGATAGGATCCAGATGAAAACATTGTGCAAGATTGGGGATCATTCATCTTTAAGCACAACCATTGTCCTACTTTCGGTTCTTACCTCTTTAGGAAAGAACAAGGAGCTCAGAAGCATTAATGACCAAGCTCAGACCTGTCACTTTCACCTCAAAACAAGACAAGGTCAGGTCACTATCTTGTGACCGTTTGAAGCTCTTTAGCGCCAAGACATTTTTGTTTTTATTCAAAGTATTGTTTCTTTATTCTATTGGTAGCCCTAGTTTGTATAGCATATATAAGGCATTGTAAACACTTTCTTATGAGTTAATGGGACTTATTCTTCCCTTCACAACCGAGTTTCTTCTCTAAACCTAGTTTCTCTCTCTAGCCGGCTTAAGAACCCTAATCAGATTCTAAGCCTTTCTTTCCATTCTCTCATTGTTCTCTCAACATTCTCTCAATCTAAATCTCATATTCTAACATGGTATCAGAGCATTAAGCCCCTGTACCTATTCATTTCCACAAACTCTGTTCTTAAACTCTGATTTTCTTGTTCTTGTTCATCTTGTTCTTAAAACTGTTCTTGAAATCTCTTAAGCTCTTAAGCGTATCTCTTTAGCTTGTTTACTTCTGTGTGTGTTCTCTGTGAGTTGAGAACTCTTCTGTTATAAAAATCTCACCTTGAAAACTCCCTCCTTGCAACAAATCAGTCTCAGCAATGGAAAACTCAAGAGTGGTTATTCATGTGATTCTTAAGGGCGCCAACTACATTTTTTGGGCCAGAATGGTTAAGTCTGCACTTGGAGGCAGAGGTCTGTAGAAGTATGTCATGAGTAGCACTGCTCCACAGAAGGTGATTAAAGAAGCTGAAGCTAAAGTTGGAGCTGAAGCAGAAGCTAAAGATGGTGTTGAGTCTCATGAAGAGGCGTCTGAAGCTGATGAAGAAGCATGGACACAAGGAGACCAGAATGTGTTGTCCATACTTCAAAGCTCACTTGACCAGCACCTGTTGGAAGCTTATTCTTATTGTGTGACCTCCAAGGAGTCGTGGGATACTCTTGAGAAGGTTTATGGTAACATGTCAAATCTGAGCCGGGTCTTTGAAGTTAAGCTGGCCATCAACTATCTCCAACAAGAAGATATGGAGTTCAAAGCTCACTTTGGGAAGTTTAGATCACTGTGGGCAGAGTTGGAGATGTTGAGGCCACCAAGCATTGACCCTCTTGTGCTTAATGAAAGGAGAGAGCAGGATAAAGTCTTTGCTCTTCTACTCACCTTAAATCCATCTTACAATGGGTTAATCAAACACATTCTAAGGGCAGACACATTACCTTCTTTGGATGATGTGTGTGGACAAATTCAGAAAGAGCAAGGCTCATTTGGGCTATTTAGAGGCAAAGGAGAGCTGGTGACTGCTAACAAAGGGGCATATAAGGCTGATGAGAGGCAGAACTATGGTGGTGACAAGAGAGGATTCTTGATGTGTGAGTATTGCAAGAAGAGTGGGCATCTAAAAGACAAATGCTGGCGCCTTCACCCACACCTCAGACCTTCCTCTCACAACCGGTTTAAAGATCAAAGGGCAAACTTCTCTTATGGTGCAGCTGGACCCGGTTCTTCTTCAATGCAGCCTTGTGATGAAGGAAGAGCAATGGTGGTCCATCAAGCTCCAGCCATAACTGACCAGAGTGATGTGGTAAGAAGGTCAGACCTTGACGCTCTCATCAAAGCTCTCAAGGAAAACTATGGTACGGTTCTTGGTACTTCACTCTTTGCTTCAAATAAAATCAGACCTTTGATCATTGATTCAAGAGCCTCTCATCATATGATAAGCGACCCTAAGTTGATACAAAATGTTAAACCAGCCTTAGGATGTGTAGTGATTGCAAATGGAGATAAGATTCCAATTAAAGGCATAGGAAATCTGAAATTGTTTAACAAAGAATCCAAAGCTTTCTTTATGCCTAGTTTCACATCCAACTTAGTATCTGTGAAAAGAATAGCTACTGATCTAAATTGCAATGTTGTTTTTAGTCCTAATGATGTTGTGTTTCAGGATATTAAGACAAGTAAGTTTCTTGGGAAAGGTGTAACAAAGGATGATCTCTACATGATTGAAGACACCAATCCATCTTCTGAGCTATCTACTGATTTTTCTACTTTCATGAGTGTTGATGATTCTATTTGGCATGCTAGACTAGGACATCCACACTCTAGGGCTTTAGGACTCTTATTACCTTCTGTTTCTTTTAAAAATGATGATTGTGAGGCTTGTATTCTTGGGAAACATTGCAAATCTGTTTTTCCAAACTCTAAAACTACTTATGAAAGTTGCTTTGATCTTGTTCATTCTGATGTGTGGACTGCTCCTTGTGTATCTAGAGAGAATCATAAGTACTTTGTCACTTTCATTGATGAAAAATCTAAGTACACTTGGATAACCTTGATGCAAACTAAGGATAGAGTGTTAGAAGCTTTCATAAACTTTTAAAATCATGTTACTAACCATTTCAATGCTAAGATCAAAAATTTTAGATCAGACAATGGTGGTGAGTATACAAGAAACGCCTTCAAACAACACTTATCCAAACATGGGATTCTTCATCAAACAAGCTGTCCTTACACTCCACAACAAAATGGAGTGCCTGAGAGGAAAAACAGACACTTAATGGAGGCGGAAAGGTCCATGATGTTCTACAAGAATGTCCCTAAGAAGTTTTGGGGAGATGCAGTCATGACTGCATGCTACTTGATCAATAGAACTCCCACAAGAGTTCTTAAGGATCAATCACCATTTCAGGTATTAAACAAAACAAATCCATTGGTTGATCACTTACGTGTGTTTGGGTGCATTTATTTTGTGTTAATACCAGGAGAACAAAGAGATAAGTTGGGGTTTTATCCCAAATGGGGTTTCCCACTAAGGTTTTTAACGAGCTAATTTGAGGTCTGACCCATTAGTAGAGAAGCATGGCCCATTCGACCAACAAGCCATACACAGCCTATTAGTATTTTGTCTTTTACTTTATTTCCTGTAAGGCCTTATGGCCCATGTCTTTTTATTATGTCCTTGTCGAAACATAGTGATGTAATCTCCAAGGATTTGGAGCCATCAACGAACCGAACATAGGTGCAAAGGCTGGAATGAAGTCACTCTCTGCTGATGTTAGAAGATGGATCGATGGAGATTTGAGGTCGAACATGAACAAGATTGGTCTGAATTGCAAAGGGGATTCCACACAATGACACTCACGACGCCAGAACAAGTAGCTTAGGTTTTTTCTTGGAACTAAAAATGAAGTGAAAAAGATACAAAGTACTAGGCTAAATAAGCCTTAAATTTTTGAAAACCCTTACAAAAATAAAAGGGAATGGGCCATAAGGCCTTACAAGGAATAAGATAGAAAATAAAGATAAAAAGCCTCATAGGCGTGTGAAATATTGGGCTTCATGGGCTGTGCATTCTATCTGATGAAACAGGCCTTGGGTTACCACATTTAAAACTTTACAAGGAAAACCCAGTGGGATAAAACCTTGCAAGGGAAAAAGAGTATAAAATTTGGTCTAAAAAAATGATACAAACTAAGGATCAACAACTTTTATCATAAAGATCACTAATATGTCGTCGATCCTATGTAATTGCCAGGAGGACGATCCTGGTGTGAATTAATAATAGTCATGGTCTAAATCGGTCGTCTCGGACATCCTCCGGGCCAGCTTTTTTAGGACGGGCTGGTAATGGTCCAACTTGTCCAAGTTCTCTGTGATTTCTTCTAAGTTGCTCCTGGTGATCAGATGCTCCATGGCTCGGTTGAACTTCTCTGTGAGTCTCTTTTGTCCATCTCAGGTCCAGGGCATGCTCACCATGGTCAGAAATGGTTCGGCTTTGTCGGTCTAGTCTAGTTCGGTTGAACCGATATCATCATCATGATCACCCACTTGAGAAGGTTCTGTCTTTAGAACTATATCACGTGCACAAAAAGAAGATAAATCAGAAACATTAAAGGTCGAAGAAATGTTCAACTCACCTGGAAGTTCGAGTTTGTAGGCGTTGTCATTGATCTTCTCCAGGACGCGGAACACGCCATCTCCTCGTGGTGCAAGTTTTGACTTTCGTTCATTTGGGAACCTCTTAGGTCACATGTGTAACCTCACCCAATCTTCAGACTCAACTTTAATCTCCTTCCTCTTCTTGTCGGCTTGTCATTTTTATTGGGCCATCTTCTTTTCAAGGTTGTCCTTGACCTTCTTCTGCAGCTTCTTGATGAACTCGGCCTTGTGTTCTCTATCTTGCTTGGTGAACTCCAATGGCGGTAACGGCTTGAGATCAATGTGCGTCTCTGGCTTAAATCCTACACAATCTCAAAAGGTGAAATCTTAGTAGCAGAGTGGTTAGCTTTATTATAAGAAAATCCGACTTACGGAAAACAATCTAACATTTTACTTAAGTTTTTACCGACTGTGGCTTGAAGAGGGCTGATAGTATACAGTTGATGACCTCGGTCTAGCCGTCTATCTGCGGATGAAAAGTCTAGAGAACAACAGCTTAGTTCCGATTTTCCTCCAGAGTGTCTTCTAGAAATGGCTTAGGAACTTCATATCTCAATACGAGATAATGGTCCGGGCATAGAAAGGAACTGAAGTGGATGATATCTTCGAACCAATCATTAATTTTATTGAGATAGGTAAACCAATGTTCCTCCCGTGTAGCCTCACTACTTCTCGGAAGAATAGATCGGCCGTTTGAGTTGCATCATCCGTCTTGGCGCACAGTATGAAATGGACCATCTTCGTGAATCTGTCTACCACCACCAATATAGCATCATAATGCCTGATCTTAGGTAAACCTAGCATGAAATCCATGGAAATATCTACCAAGGGCATGCTAGCAATCAGTAAGGACATATAAATACCGTAAGGATGTGACATATACTTTTTTTAAGCATGTGATACATTCAGAGCAGAATCGCACTACGTATCATTTCAGGTGCGGCCAGAAGAAATGGTCGGACTGAACACTCATCCACTTATCCACGCCAAAGTTTCCCATCAAGCCGCCTCTATGAGATTCACGGATCAGTAGGTCTTGCATTGAGCCTTGCTGAATGCATAGCCACCGATCTCAGAACAAGAAGTCGTCGTGCAAGTAGAATGGTCCTTTAGCTCCTTTACTGCGTTCCCGAAAATTCGTGCCAAAATCATGGTCAGCGTCATAATGCTCCTTAAGTTGTTCAAACCAAAAAATCATTGGCCTCATTGGAGTTGATCAGGGTGTATCTCCAAAATAAGGCGTCAGACACCATGGTACTGAAACGTCTCCACGACCTCGAGCCATTTTTCGTTCCTTCTCTTAAGTGTCATCTGTCCTCATAGATGCTTCCATGTCTCATGATTAGTGTGGATCACGAACTCCTTCACCAGAAGGTAATGCTGCCACATCTCCAACGATCTCACCAAGGCGTACATCTCCTTATTGTAGGTCGGATAATTGAGTGTGGCTCCATTCAGTTTATCGCTTAAGTAGACCACATGTCGTCCTCCTTGCGTAAGTACAACTCTGATCCCTAAACCTGAAGCATCACATTCAATCTCAAACGTCTTGTCAAAGTTAGAAAAAAAAAATAATGGGAGCGTTAGTCAAAAGGTCCTTGAGTTTATGGAATGCGTCCTCTGGCGCAGGTCCCCTTGTGAAAGGAATGTCCTTTTTGATCACAATTATGAGCCAGCTACAATGCTGAATCCTTGACAAACCTTTGGTAGAAACTAGCCAATCTGTGTAAGGTCTTGACATGGCCAATGCTTGTCGGTGTTGGCCATTCCTGGATAGCCTTAAAATTCTCTTGATCCACCTGTAATCCCTCAGAGCTCACAAAAAAAGCCTAGGAAAACAAGCTGATCGGTGTATAATGTGCACTTCTTAAGGTTCGCATAAAGGCGTTCCTGACGAAGAGTCTTTAGTACTTGCTCAAGGTAGACAAGGTTGTCGGAAAAACACTTCCTGTAAATTTAAATATCGTCAAAGAAAAGGACCACAAACTTACTGATGCAGGCTCGTAAGACCTGGTTCAAGAGCATCATGAAAGTGTTGGGGTTGTTTGTAAGACCAAACAGTATGACAAGCCACTCATATAGACCCTGCTTGGTTATAAACGTCATTTTTTGTTCGTCTCCTTATTTTATTCTCACTTGATGGTATGCACTTTGTATATCAATCTTAAAGAATACAAATGCTCTATGCAGCTCGTCCAACATATCCACTAGACGCAGTATGGGTGCCAATACTTGATGGTGATGTTGTTTATCGCTCAACACTCAATACACATCCTCTACGAACCGTCTTTCTTGCGTACTAAGAAGACCGGAATGGCACATGGGCTGAGGCTCTCGCGGATATAGCCCATGGACATTATTTATTCGATCTGCCTTTCCAACTCCAAGGAACCCGTTGGTTTTTATACGGTACTCCGGTCGGTTCATTAGAGCGGCTCTGGTTACAAGGTCGATCTGATGCACAATGCCTCGAATAGGTGGTAGGCCGGCTGGGATATCCTCCGGAAACACGTCCTTAAATTTTTCCAACCAAGAAACCGCTTCTCGGGACAGCTCTATGTCACTATAACAAGAGTGTAAAGCCTCATTAAAGATCATTAGCAATACCTGCGTGTTGTGGTTAATAGCTTTAGATATAAAACTTGAAGTAATGATGGTGTTGTAGGAATTTCTAGCAGTTCCTAATCAGATTAGCAACCCTAGGTATAAATTCCAAGCCTAGGATCTAGGGTTCATGGATATTGAATCATGAGATCTCGAAATTACCTTGAGATTAGCAGCGGAAGATGAACAAATAATCGAGATCTCAAAGCGTCTCAAGTGCTGCGCCTCTACTGGTATCCACACGCACACAAACTGGAACGGACGGGATGATAGTGCCGTCAGAGATCAGATCTCTCAGGAGGTTTTAGTTTCTTTCTGGTGGCTGTGTATTAGGTTAAATCTGTGTAAAAATCGACCATATATCTTATATATGTTGACTTATTTCACGACCTGATTAACCAAGGATTAAACCGAAGTTAATTAAGTCATCTGCGATCTGTGTCGATCGATGTCGATCGACACTGCCTCAGAAACTCGATATTGAATGCATATCGAATATGCATTTACCAGATCATTACATTAATGATCAACCTCATATACTATGTCCAGTTTGCTTAGGTGTGTGGCCCTGTAGGATCATATAACACTAGCAATGAGTTCTAAACTCATTGATCATAAGTGGCTTCTAGCAAAGCATTATGATTGCCCAGTGTTATATGACTGTCTCATCTCGACAATACAACTTTCACTTAGAGCGAGTACAATAGATTTCAGGACATTCCCAACAATCTCCCACTTGTACTGGAATCATCTATTCCTATAATCCCTTTGTAGCTATATCTCGATCTGGCATAAGGCAAGAACTGTGTCATCCTTATTAAGCTAGATCATGTTTATCGAACTCTGATTTATACTGACTGATAAGACAAACGACTGACAATCACCTCAATTGAGTGCGGCCACGCATTTCCAGTATCAAATCTTCGATAGGCTCTGAGATATTTATCTCCTGTTATATATGAGGTACAAATCCCATCTTATTCCATCCATGTCCCTTTCACATTTCATGATACGCCCAATCAGTGTCTTTATAATCACCAGTTACGGCTTACGTTTGACAAAGTCAAGACGGACAAATCCATATGTAAGAAATCATGATGAACTCAGGTCTAAGGACTATACTCTATAGTCGTAATGAGAATCTCTTATGACACTAATATAACCATCTTGTAGAGTTCTCATCAACGGGTCAAGTCCGATCCTGTGTTCTCCAACACATATCTATGTGATTGACTTTAATACTCTTATTAATGACTCCATGAAACTTAGTCATCAGTCACCTCACATACTGGTCTCACGCGGTTGTTAATGTCCCACTTTAACAACCTCGACCAGGGACCAACATAATTTATGACATTTATTGCTTATAGGGTTTCATGATCAAGTCACATACTTGATGACCTATAATATTGTCATAAATTACTTTGGGACAATTATTTAATAACACAATTAAATAATACTGAAACAAATTTCATTAAAATAACATAACCATATTATGTTTTATGAACATCATGACATAACTAAAAAACCAAATACAACTCCCACTGAAATCAAGATCATATCTTAAGAAATCTAACGCCTATAGCAGCAGTATGACTCTCATGCTTAGGCCTTGGGAGAGGCTTGGTCAATGGATCAGCAACATTCTCATCCGTCGGGACTCTGCTGATCTTCACATCTCCTCTATTAATAATATCACGGATAAGGTGATATCTCCTCTCTATGTGTTTGGACTTCTGGTGTGACCTAGGTTCCTTCGCCTGCGCAATGGCTCCATTGTTGTTACAATTCAAAGCCACTGGCTCAGATATACATAGGAACCACACCAAGTTCAGTGATGAACTTCTTGATCCAAACAGCCTCCTTTGCCGTTTCAGAAGCGGCGAGGTACTCAGCTTCGGTCGTGAAATCTGCTACAGTGTCCTGCTTGGAACTCTTCCAGCTGACTGCACCGCCATTCAGACAAAAGACGTAACCAGATTGTGATCGGAAATCGTCTTTGTCTGTCTGAAAACTTGCATCTGTGTAACCACTTACTACAAGCTCATCACTTCCTCCGTACACCAAGAATTTGTCCTTAGTATTTCTCAAATACTTTAGGATATTCTTAACAGCTGTCCAGTTGACTTTCACCTGGATCAGATTGGTATCTACTCGTCATGCTTAAAGCACAAGCAACATCTGGACGAGTGCAGAGCATGGCATACATGATGGATCCTAGAGCAGAAGCATAAGGAATCCTACTCATGCGTTCTCGCTCAGCAGGTGTCGAAGGATACTGCTTCTTGCTGAGACTGATGCCATAAGACATTGGTATGAAGCCCTTCTTGGAATCATGCATACTGAACCTGTGTAAGACCTTATCGATATAAGTATCTTGACACAGTCCAATTAACTTGTTTAATCTATCTCTATAGATTCTTATTCCAAGAATGTACGCGGCTTCTCCCATGTCTTTCATTGAAAAACAACTTCCGAGCCAAGTCTTAACAGACTGTAACAGCGGAACGTCATTTCCGAGAAGAAGTATGTTATCTACATACAGTATGAGAAATGCAACTGCGCTCCCACTAGTCTTCTTGTAAACACACGGTTCCTCTTCGTTCCTGGTGAAATCAAACTTTTTGACCGCTTCATCAAAACGAAGATTCCAACTCCGAGATGCTTGCTTTAATCCATAAATGGATCGATGAAGCTTTCATACCTTCCTAGCAGCATTAGGATCGATGAAACCATCAGGTTGTGTCATGTACACATCCTCTTCCAGAATTCCATTAAGGAAAGCTGTTTTCACATCCATCTGCCAGATCTCATAATCATAATGAGCGGCTGTTTCTAGGAGAATCCGTATGGACTTAAGCATAGCGACAGGGGAATAGGTTTCTTCATAGTCAATACCATGAATTTGTTTGAAACCTTTTGCCACCAGCCTTGCTTTGTATATCTGAATATTACCATCCACATCAATTTTCTTCTTGAAAATCCATTTACACTCAATGGCTTTTGCACCATCGGGTAAATCAACCAAAGTCCACACTTGGTTCTGTAACATGGATCCCATTTCGGATTCAGCAGCTTTCAGCCACTTTTCGGAGTCAGGGCTCATCATTGCTTCTTAAAATTCGCGGGCTCGTCATTGTCAATGATCAACAAGTCATGACAATTAGTTACGAGAAATCCATATCTCTCAGGCTCGTGACGGATCCTTTCGGATTTGCGAATTTCAGGCTCCACAGGCGTGGTTTCTACAACTCTTTGTAGATCCAACTGTTGCTCTTCCTCAACGGGTTGAGCGGTCTCCTGTGACTCTCGAACTTCTTCGAGTCGTACTTTACTCCCACTGTTCTTCTTAGAAAGAAACTCTCTTTCAAGAAAGACGCAGTTCCGAGCGACAAACACTTTGTTCTTGGATTGGTTGTAAAAGTAGTAAGCCTTGGTTTCCTTAGGATAACCAACGAAGTAGCATTTATCAGATTTGGGTTCGAGCTTATCAGTAATTAACCGCTTAACATAAGCTTCACAACCCCAAATCTTCAGGAAAGACAAGTTCGGAACATTTCCTTTCCACATCTCATGTGGTGTCTTTGCAATTGATTTTGACGGAACCCTATTTAGTGTAAACGCAGATGTTTCTAGAGCGTATCCCCAGAAGGATAATGGAAGAGATGAGTGACTCAACACTGATCGAAACATATCCAATAAAGTCCGATTCCTCCTCTCGGACACTCCATTCCATTGGGGTGTTCCAGGAGGAGTGAGTTGCGAAACTATTCCACAATCTCTCAGATGATCACTGAATTCTTGGCTTAAGTATTCTCCTCCACGATCTGATCGAAGAGCCTTAATACTTTTGCCAAGTTGATTCTGTACTTCATTTTGGAACTCTTTGAACATTTCAAAGGATTCCAACTTGTGTCTCATTAAATAGACATAGCCATACCTACTGAAGTCATCAGTGAAGGTAATGAAGAACCGAAAGTTTCCTCTGGCACTCGTTCTCATTGGGCCACACACATCCATATGTATAAGGCCCAATAAGTCACTGGCCCTTTCATTTTGTTTGTTGAAAGGGGCCTTGGTCATTTTGCCTAATAAACAAGATTCCCATTTCTCACATGATTCATAATCAAATGAGCCCAGAAGCCAATCACTATGGAGCTTCTGAATCCGTTTCTCATTTATGTGGCCCAAACGACAGTGCCAGAAAAAGTCTGATTTGTGTCATTTGACTTGAATCTCTTGGTATTAATGTTATAGATTGACGTGCTTTGGTTTAGAACATAAAGCCCATTCTCTAATGGACTGCTACCATAAAATATATCATTGTAATCAAAAGAACAACATTTATTCTTAATTGAAAACTGATATCCTTTCATATCCAAAACAGGAATAGAAATAATATTTCTACTTATAGCAGGTACATAGTAGCAATTATTGAGTTCTAAAACCAAACCAGAAGGTAAAGACAAATTAAATGTTCCTACGGCTATGCAGCAACTCTTGCTCCATTTCCCACGCGCATGTCCACTTGTTCTTTCTCCAAAGTCCTACTGTTGCTTAGGCCCTGCATATTAGTACAAATATGAGCACCACAGCCGGTATCCAATACCCACGAAGTAGAACCAGAAGTATTAACATTTACTTCTATGACATAAATACCTGAAGATGAAGTCTCGAAAGTCTTCTTCTTCTTCTTCTCTTCCAAGAATTTGTTGCAATTTCTCTTCCAATGCCCAAGCTCATTACAATAATGGCACTTATCAGTCTCAGATGGGCCGGGCTTGGGTTTGGAAGAGGACACATGCTTGTCCTGATTTTCAATCTGGACGGCCTTGCCCTTTCCCTTGCCCTTGCCAAGTTTCTTAAACTTCTTACCCCCTTGTACCATAAGTACATTTGGAGTGCCCTTCTTGATATTAGGCTCAGCTGTCTTGAGCATGCCATGCAGTTCAGTCAACGTCTTCGTCAAGTTGTTCATGTTATACTTCATAACAAACTGATCATAACTTGACGGCAGTGACTGCAAAATGATGTCAGTAGCCAACTCTTGGCTAATGGGACATTCCAGCTTCCCCAGGTTATCAATATAACCCATCATCTTAATGACATGAGGACTAACTGGACCGTCCTTTGGTAGCTTGCATTCCATGAGAGACTTAACCGTCTGGTATCTCTCAGTTCGTGCCTGCTCCTGAAACATACTTTTCAGGCTTGTGATCATCTCCATTGGCGACTCCACGTTCTCGTATTGCTTCTGCAAATCCGAGTTCATGGTAGCCAACATGAGACAACACACATCAACCACATCAATAGAATGCTTATCCCAAGCACTCCTTTCTGCATGTGGGGCATTGGCTCTCGGTTTTTCAGGGATAACATTTTCTAGGACATAGTCCCTTTTCTCCGGCTTGAGAACAATTCTCAAGTTCCGATACCATTCGAGAAAATTCGATCCATTTAACTTGTCCTTCTCAAGGACGAATGGCAGGGAGAAAGTGTTGTGATGAGTGTTAGTCATAGCTGAGATCAAAGAAAGGAAAAAAGTTTAGTTATGATGTTCAAGAATTGAGAAATCTTAACTATTAAGAAAACTCGCATTATATTCAAACAATGTTTCCTCAAATGAATATAATGATCCAAGACCCATACTTCACTAAACTCGAGTGAGCCACTGGCTATCACCTAAATTTTAGCTATCTAGGTAAGCAACAACTTTGCTAGTTATATCCAATATAACTCTTGGTTGTGGATTGACATCTCATGTCCAATCCACCTGATGTCTCTGAGCCCAAAACGATTTTGATGGCCCAGTCAAGTAAACCAATATCTTAAGTCATGTAATTGTTGATACCTTTCACTGCAAGCCTATCAACACGATTACCTCTTGCCTTACGCATGTAATTGTGGAAACCTTGCACTGCAAATCTATCGCACAATGAAACGAGTCTTGACAGTTGACAAGATCGGGAAGACAACAAGGATTACTTGATATTTAGTTTGAGGAACGGAACTGTTTTAAAACGTTTAATCTTATGTTTTAATTATTCTAATAAAAGGATTTATCTTGGTTTGGTTCTGTGATTTCAGGTTCAATAACCGAAACCAGCGGACCCTGTGTCGACCGACACTACTTTAGTGTCGATCGATACAGATATACCAAAACCAATTTGCGATAACCGATCAATCCAATTGATCCGGTTTTTGATAACCGGTCAGTGTCGATCGACACTACATTAGTGTCGGTCGATACCAACCTTATCAAAACAATCACAATAAACCGTTTTAGCGGTTTAACCAATTTTAACCAAGCTCGATGATCGGTCCAATCCAATTGAACCCACTATCCTGATCGCGAGGTCTGTGTCGACCGACACAACTCTTATGTCGATCGTCACAGTTAGGTTAAACCTGAATTTTATTCGGGTTATCATTATGTGTCGATCGACACCGGATTGGTATCGATCGACACAGTGCGATAAACCCTAGAATCGTTTTCAAACAAAAAAAACTAAACTAGATTACTTTGATCAAAACGAGTTTTAGCATGCTTGTATCAATTATACAGAGATCTAGATTCAACTAATCTAATCATCATGCTACTGATTCAATAGAACCCTAAGGCTCTAATACCACTGTAGGAATTTCTAGCAGTTCCTAATCAGATTAGCAACCCTAGGTATAAATTCCAAGCCTAGGATCTAGGGTTCATGTATATTGAATCATGAGATCTCGAAATTACCTGGAGATTAGCAGCGGAAGATGAAAAAATAATCGAGATCTTAAAGGGCCTCAAGTGCTGCGCCTCTACTGGTATCCACATGCACACAAACTAGAACGGACGGGATGCTAGTGCCGTCAGAGATCAGATCTCTCAGGAGGTTTTAGTTTCTTTCTGGTGGCTGTGTATTAGGTTAATTATGTGTAAAAATCGACCATATATCTTATATATGTTGACTTATACCACGACCTGATTAACCAAGGATTAAACTGAAGTTAATTAAGTCATCCGCGATCTGTGTCGATCGATACACTTGTTGTGTCGATCGACACTGCCTCAGAAACTCGATATTGAATGCATATCAAATATGCATTTACCAGATCATTACATTAATGATCAACCTCATATACTATGTCCAGTTTTCTTAGGTGTGTGACCCTGTAGGATCATATAACACTAGCACTGAGTTCTAAACTCATTGATCATAATTGGCTTCTAGCAAAGCATTATGATTTCCCAGTGTTATATGAATGTCTCATCTCGACAATACAACTTTCACTTGGAGTGAGTACAATAGATTTCAGGACATTCCCAACAGGTGTAAGACTCAAAGCAGGAGCCTCACAGGATGGTTGATGGAAGAAACAGGCTGGCTATGTCGCTATCTCCTGTTACTCAAGGTATGGTCGTGTGTAAGAGATGGTATTGAACAGGCTGGCTTTGACGCTCTCCCTGTTGAATCAAGTGGTGGTAAGGCTGGTGGATCGAAGGCACTACAGAGATGATGAACTGGTCTCTAATACTACACAAACACTCGTCCTCTTTGTGAATAACACACAAAGAACACAAGCAAAACTCAGAACAGGCTGCGGCTGCTCCAAAGGTTAACTGCATTATTTTATTGATATCTCAAAAAAGGTAAAGAATACAACAGCTGCAGGGGAACCTCATATAGGCCTCGTCAGCTAGGATTCTTAGGTCAAAAGAAAAACAGCAAAAAGACTCAAAAACACATGACTTGTGAAAAAAACAACAAAGCGTCCAACAGACTCCAAATAAGGAAAGTTTATTAAAACAAAAAATAAAAAGAAAGACTAAGCTAATTTCGATCTAGTCTATGTTTGTGGAAGCTTCATGGACTGTTGGGAGGGTCAGAAGTACCTGCATTGATCATATAAATTGAAAATACCTGGTTTTGGCTCGGTTGATGCGATTTGAAGGCTGAGGCGGTTGAAGCTTGTCCAGGTCCGGTCTGCTTAAAACTCTTGATGAATCCTTCCTCCTCATATCCCTTGAAGTCAAAATAGATGAGTTCTTCAATAGTAGCCTTGTGGAATCCCTCCAAGTCTTCCTCTTGCTCCGTTTGGGCTCTCTCGATCATGTGGATTGCTTTTGTGACATCTTGCAGCTCAGGTGTGATCTTGGCTTGATACTTCGTGTTCTGAACTCCATCACCTGTCAAGTGAGTAGTTGTACTTTGGTCGGATGGTGGTTCAGCATCCTTGATGCTCAAACGGTCAAAGCCTTCTATGATGTCCAATTCGCTTAGATTGGTGTCTTATGATGCTTCCAACTTCTTTGCCTCATTTTTGAAATAGTCTCCAAGTTCCATTGAGTTCAGGAGGTTCTCTACTGCTGTGTTGAATCCTTCCCTGAGTCTCCTTGTCATAGAACGAGTCATTAGACCTTCCTTGACCTCAGGTATGGTTTGTGGATCAGTACTTGGTTGGATGTCCTCATCATTCCCACCCTCTTCAGAAGGGTTTGTCCTCAAAACTGGATCATCTGCATCATAAGGAGATAAATCAGCCACATTGAAACTATGTGAAATATTAAACTCACCTGGAAGTTCTAGTTTGTAGGCATTATTGTTGTTGATCCATTCTAGAACTTTGAAGGGGCCGTCTACCATAGGTTCCAACTTCGAGCTTCTTTTCTGTGGAAACCTCTCAGGCCTCATGTGAAGCCACACCCACTCTCCTGGTTCAAAAACTAACTCCTTGCGGCCTTTATCTGCTTGCCTCTTGTATTCTTCAGTCTCCTTGAGGATGTTGTCTCTTGCCTTCTAGTGTAGCTTCTTCACAAAATCTCCTTTCCTGAGACCATCTAGATTAACTTTCTCAACTTGAGGAATTGGCGACAAATCCAGAGGTGTTAGTGGATTAAAACAATACACAATTTCAAATGGAGACATCTTAGTAGCAGAATGTGTAGCATGGTTATATGCAAACTCAATGAATGGCAAACACTCTAACCATGTTTTCAAGTTTCTACCAAGAGTGACCCTAAGCAAGGTAGATAAGGTACGGTTTACCACTTCTGTTTGGCCATCCGTTTTGGGAAGATAAGTTGTGGAGAATAGAAGTTTTGTCCCAAGCTTTCTCCACAAGGTTTTCCAGAAATGGCTCAAGAACTTTGTGTCACGGTCAGATACTATGGTCCCTGGTATTCCACGTAAGCGCACCACTTCCTTGAAGAATAGATCAGCATTTTGTGTGGCGTCATTGGTTTTGTCACATGGAATAAAGTGGGCCATCTTCGAGAATCGATCAACAACAACAAAGACAGAGTCTTTGTGTTTGATTTTAGGCAAACCTAGCACGAAATCCATAGAAATATCCACCCACGGTGCGTTAGGAATAGGTAAAGGTAGATAAAGCCCATGAGGATGTAACCTGGATTTGGCTTTGTGACATGTTACACATCTTGCACAATGCCTTTCCACATCTTTCTTGAGGTGCGGCCAGAAGAAGTGATCAACCACCACAGCTAGTGTGTTGTCCACTCCAAAATGGCCCATACGACCACCTCCATGTGCCTCCTTAAGCAGTAGCTCACGCATTGAGCATTGTGGAATACACAGCCTCTTGTCTCGGAATAGATACCCATCTTGAATGTAGTATAATCCGAATGCTCCTTTCCCACATGCTTGGTAAGCTTCTCCTAGTTCTGGATCATCTTTGTATAGACCTTTGATGTGTTCAAATCCTAGAACCTTAGCCTCCATGGTAGCTATCAGGGCATGCCTCCTTGACAAGGCATCAGTTACCACATTCTCCTTTCCCTTCTTGTACTTGATTACATAGGGAAGTCTCTACAAACTCCAACCACTTAGCATGTCTCCTCTTGATTGAACTCTGACCCCTCAGATGCTTAAGTGTTTCATGATCAGTATGGATGATGAACTCCTTGGATAACAAGTAATGCTGCCATGTCTCTAATGCTCGGACCAATGCATACAATTCTTTGTCATAAGTTGGGTAATTCAAGGAAGCACCACTGAGCTTTTCACTGAAGAAGGCCACTGGTCTCTTCCTCTGATGTAGAACAGCTCCAATTCCAATACCAGATGCATCACACTCTACCTCAAATACTTCTTCAAAATCAGGAAGGGCTAGAACCGGTGCTTGTGTAAGCCTCTCTTTGAGCAGATTGAAGGCTGGTTCTTGATCTGGTCCCCATGAGAATGGCACATTTTTCTTTATCACTGCTGTAAGAGGTGCTGCCACTGTGCTGAAGTCCCTCACAAACCTCCTATAAAAGCTAGCCAAGCCGTGGAAACTCCTTACATGTCATATGGTGGTTGGTGTAGGCCACTCACGAATGGCCTTGACTTTTTCCTCATCCACTTGTAGTCCCTGTTCACTCACTACAAAGCCTAAGAAAACAAGTTTGTTAGTACAGAAGGTGCACTTCTTCAGGTTAGCATAAAGGCCTTCCTTTCGATGTGATTTGAGCACTAATTCAAGATGTGAGATATGAACATCTAGGTTCTTACTATATATAAGTATATCATCGAAATAGACAACTACAAATTTACTTATGTAAGCACGAAGAACCTGGTTCATAAGTCGCATGAATGTACTTGGGGAATTAGTTAGACCAAAAGGCATAACCAACCACTCATACAGTCCTTGCTTTGTCTTGAATGCGGTTTTCCACTCATCTCCTTCTCGCATTCTGACTTGATGGTAGCCACTCTTCAAGTCCACCTTTGAGAAGATGATAGAACCACTTATCTAATCCAACATGTCGTCCAAACGAGGTATTTGGTGCCTATATTTGATTGTGATGTTGTTGATTGCCCTGCAATCTACACCCATCCTCCATGATCCATTCTTCTTGGGTACTAAGAGTACTGGAACAGCACAGGGGCTGAGGCTCTCCCTGATGTACCCTTTGTCCATGAGGTCTCTCACTTGCTTCTCAAGCTCTTTAGTCTCCTCAGGGTTCATACGGTATGATGGCTTGTTAGGTAAGGCTGAGCCAGGTAAAAGATCTATTTGGTGTTCAATCCCACGGATGGGAGGGAAACCAGGTGGAATTTCTTCAGGGAAGATGTCTTGAAACCTGTCTAAAACGTCCTGCACTCCAGTAGGTAACTCAAGCTCACCTAAACCTGAACTCAAACACTCTTTAAACATCATTAGTAGCACAGTTCCCTTGGCACTAAGAGTTTTGCAAACAGCTCCATTGGAAATATAGAGACTGGTTTTGCTAGACTCACTTTCTTCGTTCATATGCACTTGTAATTCATGTACCTCAGATGGACTAAGGGGTGCAAGGGTGAACTTACGATCCTTGTGCATGAATGTGTACTTGTTAGTACGACCTATGTGACTTGTGGCTCGGTCATACTGCCATGGTCGGCCAAGCAAGAGATGTCCAGCTTGCATGGGCACTACATCACAAGTAACTTGGTCTTGGTACTTCCCAACACTGAATGGAACAATGACTTGTTACGAAATCTTCAGCTATGTCTCATCATTGAGCCATCTCAGCCTGTATGGTCTTGGATGCTTGGTCTTAATAAGACCTAACCTGTCTACCATATGCTTGCTAGCCACGTTAGTACAAGAACCCCCATCAATGATCAAATTACATACCTTATTCTTGACTGTGCATCTAGTGCGAAAGATGTTTTCCTTTTGAGCTTTCTCCTCAGGGTTGATCATGACACTTAATATCCTTCTGGTCACAAGCAATTCTCCAACGTCAGGATACTCAAGCTCTTCGTCTGGTTTGTTTGGATCATCCTCAAGTTCAACTTGTGATTCATACTCTCCATTGTTGTGGATAATCATTACTCTCTGGTTTGGACACTCTCTAGCCATGTGTCCCCTGCCTTGACACTTAAAACAAGTTATGTCTCGTGTCCTCTGATTAGTGTTAGGGAACTTACCTTGTTCTGGTCGGTTGTGCTTGGGAGCCTCGGCTGTTTTGCCTTTGAACTTTGAGCCAATCTCCATTGCCTTTCCTTTCTCATATGGTTTGGAGCTACTTGCAGCCCATGGTTGTGTTGGTTTGCTGCGACTAGTCATGGCTGTCTTTCGTTTGATTTTTTGTTCTACTTGGACAACAAGATGCAACAATTCATGTAAACCACTATATTGAGCTCTCTCCACCTTCCTAGCAATGCATTCTTGTAAACCATCAATGAACTGTGCCATGAGAGCTTCCTCTGACTCCTCTAACTCCAATGAGTTCATGAGCTTCTCAGATTCCTCAAAATACTCATCCACACTCCTTGTACCCTGTGACAACTTATGAAACCGCTTTTGTAAGTCTATATGATAATGTTCAGGGACATACCTAAGTCGTATAAGGTATTTCATGTCACTCTAAGTGGTTACTGGTCCAAACTGTTGCCTTCTCCTCTCAGCTACAGTTCTGTCCCACCAAGCTAGTGCGTTCTCAGTGCGTTGGGCAGCAGCAACATCAATCTTTTTGCGTTCCCCATAACCATAACACTCAAAAATATGTTCTAGCCTCCTCTCCCAATCCATGTATGCCTCTGGGTTTGACTTTCCTGCAAAAAGTGGAGGGGTTACTTTAATATCACGGTTTGTTTCTCTAGTCTCTCCTTCTCTGGCTGGGTTTCTCCATAGAGGATCTTGTCTCCTTGGCTGCAGACGCCTAAAGGGGTCAAGTGGTTGTCTGTCCTCCTCTAGATCCGGCATATCATCATCTTCATCACCAGCTGGCTCCCTTGGTGGTATAGGTGCTCCTCGGATTGGCCCTCTCCTAGGTGGAGCCTCAATGTGTCCTATATGTTCTCCAAACTCTTGGTGCATTGTACCAAATTGCTGGTTCATGTTCCTCATCTCTTCTCTAAGAGCAGTCATCATTTGCATGATAGGATCAACGGGCTGTCCTCCTTCATCTCCTATTACGTCGGGTCTTGACATGTTCTTCTTGCACTCAACAAAACAACAATCTATCAAAGGTACCACAAAATTGATAGTTGAGTTGAATGAAAGAAAACTAGTGAAACACTCAATCAGTTTTCTTTTTTTAATAACAGAATGCAACTAACACTTAAGTAGAAGGGATTACGAAACACAAAAGGGATGATATGCAAAAGACAGTAACGTGAGGCAAAAGTAAAGACAGAATCAAAAACAGGAAAACTTCTAATTCTCAAAAAACTATTCGACCAAGGAACTAAGAACAAGATTTTTATGTGGTTTTCTTAAGATCTAAACAAAACAGAAGCAAGGAACAAAGCAGCCCTATTTTTTTTTGGATTTTCGATTTCAATCAAACAAAAGCAATAACAAAACAAAACAAAAAGAGGTAAGGGATAGATAACCAAAGGCAGGAACCTTTGGCTCTGATACCAAATGGTGTAAGACTTAAATCAGGAGCCTCACAGGATGGTTGATGGAAGAAACATGCTGGCAATGTTGCTCTCCTGTTACTCAAGGTATGGTCGTGTGTGAGAGATGGGATTGAACAGGCTGGCTTTGACGCTCTCTCCTGTTGAATCAAGTGGTGGTAAGGCTGGTGGATGGAAGGCACTACAGAGATTATGAACTGGTCTCTAATACTGCACAAACACTCGTCCTCTTTGTGAATCACACACAAAGAACACAAGCAAAACTCAGAATAGGCTGCGGCTGCTCCAAAGGTTAAACTGCGTTATTTTATTGATATCTCGAAAAAGGTAAAGAATACAACAGCTGCAGGGGAACCTCATATAGTACTCGTAAGCTAGGACCCTTAGGTCAAAAGAAAAACAACAAAAATACTCAAAAACAACATGACTTGTGAAAAGAAACAACAAAGCGTGCAACAGACTCCAAATAAGGAAAGTTCATTAAAACAGAAAATAAAAAGAAAGACTAAGCTAATTTCGACCTAGTCTATGTTTGTTGAAGCTTCATGGACCGTCGGGAGGGTCAGAAGTACCTGCATTGATCATATAAATTGAAAATACCTGGTTTTGGCTCGGTTGATGCGGTTTGAAGGCTGAGGCGGTTGAGACTTTTCCAGGTCCAGTCTGCTTGAAACTCTTGATGAATCATTCCTCTTGATATCCCTTGAAGTCAAAATAGATGAGTTCTTCAATAGTAGCCTTGTGCAATCCCTCCAAGTCTTCCTCTTGCTCCATTTGGGCTCTCTCGGTCATGTGGTACTTGCGCTTGTTAGAGCTGAATTCATAGTGGTTGGTGTGTCCTTTGTGTAGCGTCTCTTTAGGGAACTGCCACTGTTTGCCTAGAAGTAGATGACCAACTTGCATGGGCATGATATCGCGCACCACCTCGTCACTGTACTTGACAACCCTGAACAGAACAGTGACTTGATTTGCTATCCGTATCAATGTATCTTCGTTGAGCCATCTAAGCATGTATTCTCGCAGGTGCTTCGAGACTTGAAGACCGATGTCATCGACCAAATATTTGCTAGCTACATTGGTGTATGATCCTCCGTCGATGATAAGGTTGCAGATTGTTTTGTTCACCGTGCATCAGGTATGAAAGATATTCTCCCGTTAAACTGTCTCGAGATCTACTTTGGCGCTCAGAGCTCTCCGAATCACTAACATCTATATTCAATGGGCGTTCTCGGGTCGGCCATCTCCTCATACTCTTCTTGCTCGTCTTGCGACTCATACTCGCCAGCCTCCGTAAGGATGATGATCCGTTGGTTCAGACATTCACGGGCTATATGTCCTTTTACTTAACATGTTATATATCTAGCTCGAGAGGTACTTGGAAATTTACATGCTACCGAACGGTTGAACTTAGGAGCCTCGGTATTCGGCTTTTTAAACCGCAACTCGACCTCAATGGATATGCCTTTTTAGATGGCTTTAGGTGCGGGTGGCGTCCATGTAGATATGCTTCATGCCCGGTTCGTCGCTGCCGCCTTCGCCTTGATATGCTGCTCAACCTGAATGCTCAAGTGTAGCAACTCGGACAGGTCATGGTACGTATGGATCTCGACCTTCCGGGAAAAACGATCATGTCTCCTCTGAGTCGTCTAGATTAAGACGGTTTCGTAGTTGTTCTAACTCCTCGAAGTATTCTTTTAGGGACATTTTTCCCGGTACCAACTTACGAAATCTCTTGTGTAAGTCTCTATGGAAATTCGGAGGAACGTACCTTGGCCTTAGGTGTTATTTCATGTCAGCCCACATGGTGATTTGATCATGGAAACGTCTCGATCCCACCAGGACATTGTGTGGTCCGTAAATTGCTTGCTAACTCCATGTTCCTCCGACCGTTGTTGGTGTATTAGACGAATACATGTCCCATCCTCTACTGATGCTAGAAGATGGATTGATAGAGAGTTGAGGTCGAACAGGAACAAGATTTCTCTTAGTTTCAAAGGGGAATCCATAAAATGACACTCACCGCCGCTAGCCAAACAAGTAGCTTAAGGTTTTTCTTTGAATTAAATGTGAGCTGAAAAATATACAAAATGCTAGGCTAAATAAGCCTTAAGTTTTTGAAAACCCTTATTAGAGAGTGAGATGGAAAGGAGGAGGAGAGGCTGAAGTCATGAAGACAAAGCCGAGCATCAATCCTAAATGGAGCCTTGGAGTTGATCACAAGCAAGTGAAGTTGTGCTTAAGTGAGCAACAAAGGCAACTATCAAGATGTGCAATGTGCAAATTTGGGGCACACAGACACAAACAGACAAAGTTATGAAGTGAAAATATGGTGCACAAAGTTATCAAGTAGTGCCAATGATCAGAAGTGAAGTCTGTTCAAGAATGGTGCCAATTATCAAGATGTGAAAAAGTGGGGCATTATCATCAGAAAATAAGATGTGCAAATCTTGTGTCAAGATAATCAGAAGTGCAAAGTCTGGGCCAAACATACATATTTGCAAGTGTATGATCAAGAAGAAGTCACATGTAGAGTTAAGGTCTGAGCAGAAGCGAAGACATTGTTAGAATAGTGAAAGTATGAAGAGAGATTGAGAGAGAATGGCTTTGGAACCGATTACGGATCTTGAACCCGAGAGAGAGAGAGATGGGAGAGAAGAAGAATTTCAGCTAAAGGGAAGTATAAATCCCAATATTATTCAATGAAATGACTTTACAATGTTTATATATGCAAGCTATTAGGGCAACAATCAGAATAAAGAAATAATATGTAAGATGGAGACAAAATGGTGTTGCAGCCGAGACTCCCAACGGCTAGGAGAGATAGTGATAGCTCCTAAGCTTGTCCCAAGGTAAGTATGTGCACTCTGACTTTCAGTAGGGACCATCTCTTCTGCTCTTCTTCTGAATAACAAATGTGGACCTCCTTTTACTTGTAGAGATCGAACTTCTCATCCATAAATAGATAGGATGTCCCGGATTGTGCATAAACCATATTTGGCTCATTCTCTCAATGTGCACATTCTGTGCAGTTTATGATAATGTGCACTTCTTGATCTCCAACTCAATACTCCCCCTCAAGCTTGAATTCAAAGTTTGAATCAAGCTAGGAATGACAATGGAGATCTACCTCATTAAAAACCTTCATAAAGAAAACAACATGGGATAAAACTTCATGAAAGGAAAAACCGTGTAGTCTCCACGGTCTTAGAGGATTCAGGAAGGGTAATGAGTCCAAGCTTTGTGTGAATGGACTCACACCCCTTCAAGCTTGCTGCCTTAGTGAAGACATCAGCAAGTTGATCTTCACTTCTTGTAAAACATGGCAGCACCACTCCTTTCTCAATCATCTGCCTAACCTTATGGCAATCCACTTCTATGTGCTTGGTTCTTTCATGGAGAACTGAGTTTGAGGCAATGTGAATGGCTGCTTGATTGTCACAATGAAAGGTAATTGGCTTTGATGATTCAATCCCCAAATCCTTAAGATGAGCTTTGATCCATGTCAAATCGGTTGCTAGCTTCCTCATTGCTCTATATTCAGCTTCAGCACTTGAACAAGAGACTACCTTCTGCTTCTTGCTCTTCCAAGTGACTAGATTCCCTCCAATGAATGTGCAATATCCTATGGTAGACCTCCTGTCCACTCTAGCTTTCCTGCTTATAACAAATCAAGTGTGTACTTTCTTTGAGATAAGAAGAGTCCATCATTAGATCTACAAACCTCTATCCCAAGAAAGTACTTTAGAGCACCAAGGTATTTTATATCAAAAACAGATTTGCGATAAGCCTTAGTGTCTTGTATACCTGACTTGTTGCTTCCTGATATGATAATATCATCAACATACATAAGAATAACAATGATACCTCCCTGATCTTGAAGAGTAAACAAGGTATGATCTGCCTCAGACGTTTTGAATCCTCATTGCATGAGTGTTGAGCTCAACTTATGATACCAAGCTCTAGATGATTGTTTCAGTCCATAAATGGCCTTCTTGAGTCTTAGCACCTTCCCTGGTTTAACAATGTCTTCAAGACCACAAGGTGGTGTCATATACACCTCATCTTCAAGCTCTCCTTGAAGGAATGTATTCTTGACATCCATTTGCCAAAGTTCCCAATCAAGGTTTGTTGCCAATGACATGATGATCCTAATTGTATGAAGCTTAGCTACTGGTGCAAAAGTTTCCAAGTAATCCTTCCCATAGGTTCGAGTAAAATCTCTTGCAACTGGCCTTGCCTAGATCTCAACTTCCCCATTAATTTTGTACTTGATAATGAATACCCATTTAGAACTCACTGCCTTCTTTCCTTTGGGAAGTTCTGCCTCATACCAAGTCTCATTATTTTCCATTGCTTTGGTTTCATCATTCCCAGCTTCCATCCATCTTTTATCTCCCTTGACTTCTTCATAGGTTGTTGGTCCTTGTCCTTGATCCAAATGCCCAATAAACACCTGATGTTCACAGGGTACTTGAGCTAATGTGCATACTGCTTGAGTAGGATGGGCTACTGCATTGCTATTGAAATAAACTCTTGTCTTCTTCCATTCTGATGGATCTTTTCTCTCCCTTGTGCTTCTTCTTAGCACCTGAATTGGCTGGTTAGATGGCTGCTCAGTCTTTTCATCTGACTCCATATCCTGCTCCTCAACTCCATCTTGATTATGCATGAATGAATCAGATTGATCAGAAGTTTGAGGTTGTTCTGATTCTTGAGTGTCCCCCTCATGATCAAGATGGGGTTCTTGTGCAGCTTTTGAAGATGCATCAGGCATGGAAGGGATAAGGACTTCCTTGGCCGGTTCCTTTGGTTGGCTAATGCCAAGACTTTCCATGATGAGTTTGAGGTTAGTAGCTCGGTCTGATGGAGAAGTGGGAAGATCCTTCAAGTTGTCCCAATTCTTCTCATCATAAAAACTCCTTGTCTCCACAAACTTTACATCCCTTGAGATCAGAACATTCTTTGTTTCAGGCACATAACATTTGTATCCTTTTTGTGTTGTGGAATACCCAATGAACATAGCTTTGGTGCTTTTAGCATCCAGCTTGTCTCTTTCTTCTCCTGGAGTTAACACAAAACAAATGCACCCAAACACACGTAAGTGTTCAAATGGATTGGATTTGTTTAATACCTGAAATGGTGATTGATCAAGGAGAACTTTTGTAGGAGTTCTATTGATCAAGTAACAGGCAGTCATGACTGCATCTCCCCAAAACCTCTTAGGGACATTCTTATAAAACATCATGGTCCTCGCCACCTCCATCAAATGCATGTTCTTTCTTTCAGCTACCCCATATGTTGTGGAGTGTAGGGACAACTTGTTTGATGGATAATCTCATGCTTGGAGAGATGTTGTTTGAAAGCATGGCTTGTGTACTCTCCACCATTGTCTGATCTAAAATTTTTTATCTTAGCATTAAAAAGGTTAATAACATGGTTCTGAAAGTTTATGAAAGCTTCGAAAACTCTATCCTTAGTTTGCAACAAGGTTATCCAAGTGTATTTAGATTTTTCATCAATGAATGTCACAAAATACTTATGGTTCTCTCTAGATACACAAGGAGCAGTCCAAACATCAGAATGAACAAGATCAAAGCATTTTTCATAGATAGTTTTAGAAGTAGGAAAGACAGACTTGCAATGTTTTCCAAGAATACAAGCCTCACAATTATCATTTTTGAAAGAAACAGAAGGTAAGAAGAGTCCTAAATCCCTAGAGTATGGATGTCCTAGCCTAGCATGCCAAACATAATCATCCACAACAACATAAGTAGATAAAGCAGTAGATAATTCAGAAGATGGGAGTCTTCAAGCATGTAAAGCTCATCCTTTGTCACACATTTTCCAAGCAACTTACTTGTCTCAATATCCTGAAAAACCACATCATTAGGACTGAAAATAACATTGCAATTGAGATCAGTAGCTACTTTCTTCACAGATAATAGGTTTGATATAAAACTAGGCATATAGAGCTTTTGAGCTAAACAACTTAAGATCTCCTATGCCTTGAATTGGAATATTATCACCATTTGCAATCACAACATTACCAAGAGTCTATCAACTTAGATGCTCCTGATCAACAATTAATGGTCTGGCTCTATTTGAAGCAAAGAGAGAGTTACCTAGAGTCATACCAGAGTTCTCCTTGAGAGATAAGAGCTTCAAGACCTCCTTACCACATCGTTCTGAGAGCCATGGCAGAGTTTGACGAGACCAGAGACTACATTGAAGATGAGAGAGAAGACTTTGATCTTTGAAGATGACTGAGGTGAGGGTGAAGGCGCCAGAGGTGTCTACTCTTCTTGCAATACTCACAAAACCATAGCTCTCTTTTCACCACCATTGCCTTGCCTTTCTTCATGCCTGAATGTGCTATTAGACGCTTTCCACCAAAGAGTCCAAAAGAGAGAGAGGTTGGGAGCCCTTAGAGCTGAATCAGGCTATTGTAGGAATGGTTCATGGTCAATAAGAGAACAAATACCTTATCCTGTTCTCTTCTTTCATGAAGAACAAGTGGATCAACAGTAGTTGGTCTCAACATCTCCAACTCTGCCCACAAAGATCTGAACTTCCCAAAGAGAGAGATGACAATAAGAGAGACTCAAGAGAGCTTTGGAGTATAGAGCACATTTTGGTCTCCTTGAGTCCAAGCCTCTTCATAGAACCTCCACGAGCTTGCTCTTGCTGGACTGGAGACAAAGAGAGAGAGAGAGAGAGAATTGGAGTTCTCCAATTGCTGAGATGAGAGTAGAGTTTCAAGATGAGAAAGAGAAAACAGAAGTTAAGAGACCAAACAAGAGAGTTTAGAAACAGAATACTCTCAAGAACAGAATTGATTTCTCAAGAACTTCAAGAACAGACTAAAGAAGGATTTAGAGCTTTTAGAATAGATATTTGCGGAAGTAGTGAGGGTATAGGAGCTTAAAGCTCTGATACCATGTTAGAATAGTGAAAGTATGAAGAGAGATTGAGAGAGAATGGCTTTGGAACCGATTAGGGTTCTTGAACCCGAGAGAGAGAGAGTGAGAGAGAGAGAGAGAGAGAGAGAGAGAGAGAGAGAGAGAGAGAGAGAGAGAGAGAGAGAGAGAGAGACGAGAGAGAGAGAGAGAGAGAGAGAGAGAGAGAGAGAGAGAGAGAGAGAGAGAAGAGAGAGATGAGAGAGAGAGAGGAGATGAGAGAGAGAGAGAGAGAAGAGAGAGAGAGAGAGAGAGAGAGAGAGGAGAGAGAGAGAGAGAGAGAGAGAGAGAGAGAGTTGGGAGAGAAGAAGTATTTCGGCTAAAGGGAAGTAGAAATCCCAATATTATTCAATGAAATGACTTTACAATGTTTATATATGCAAGCTACTAGGGCAACAATCAGAATAAAGAAAGAATATGTAAGATGGAGTTAAAATGGTGTTGCAGCCGAGACTCCCAACGGCTAGGAGAGATAGTGACAACTCCTAAGCTTGTCCCAAGGTAAGTATGGGCAGTCTGACTTTCAGTAGGGACCATCTCTTCTTCTCTTCTTCTGAATAACAAATGTGGACCTCCTTTGACTTTTAGAGATCGAACTTCTCGTCCATAAATAGAAGGGCTGTCCCGGATTGTGCATAAACCATATCTGGCTCATTCTCTCAATGTGAACATTATGATAATGTGCACTTCATGATCTCCAACTCAATAGACATGTCACTCTAACCCTTTGGAAGTGTGCTCTCTCTCTTTCACCAGGCCTGTACACGTTAAACAAGATATCAGACAAGTCACTTTCAAGTGTGAACACACCTAAATCGAAGACCAAGAGAAAGATATCCAACCATTGATTCAAAACCTGATTTCCCTCCAATAAATCAATGGTTGAGATGTTATGATCTGCTGGCTTTCTTTATTGCTGTCTTAACCTAATTGTATGCCTATATAAAGGCTGATCTCGACATTTGTAAAGGTTTCTAAGTCAGAATACAAATAAGTGTTGGGAATGTCCTGAAATCTACCGTACTATCTCTAGAAAGTATGATAAGTGTCGAGATCAGACATAAGTCATAAATACTGGGTGATCATGATGACTTGCTAGAGCCCGCTCATGATCTATAAGTTTAGGACTTATTACCAGTATTGTATGATCCCAAAGGGTCACACACCATAGCTAACGGGAAAGTTAAATGGAATTAATACGGTAAGATGCAAAGGCATTTACTGTATTTGTACAGAGAATTGGGCCAGATTGGGCCTTGGGCCCAAAAGCCTAATGAGCCATTAGTTTAATTACTTGGGCCCATATAAGGAAGAGCACAGGCGCCAGTAAGACTGGTCTCCTGCGATTTTATTAGGTCTGGCCGTCCTCTCTCTCTGTGGATTCCAACTTGGTCTAGCAGCCTGATCCAATAGCTTGTAAGCGTGTGGATACCTGAGGAGGAGCCGGTAATCATCAGCTCTTGCAGATCTCGATATTCCATTGATTAATCCGCTGCAATCATAAGGTAATGATCCTGATCTGTTTTATGATTCAACTGCAAATCACCTAGATCCTAGATGATTATGTGCTAGGTTGTAACCTGACAATTACACCATGAACACACATAATCCTTCAGTGGTATCAGAGCCTAGGTCATTAGGTTTTTGCTTTTGGATCTTTGAATGAATCGATTTTGATTATAAGTGATCGTATGAATCGATCCAATGATCGCTTTCAATTTGAAAAGTCAAAACGTGTTGTTGTCTTTAGATGAATCACGCTTTCAATTTAATTGGATAAGGTGGCGATCGAAAGTCAAAATCCATTATCGATAATGTGATTATTGATTTTGTCCTTTAGTGATTGTTGAATTAATTTGGAATCGATTGTTGTATTGTATTGTGTATTGTGTATCACTTGATTATCGCTTGGAATCGATTCGCTTGTGTATCGCTTGTTGTATTGTTGATCACTTGAAACAATTATTGAATTGAGGTGAAGAATCGCTTTTGTCATTATCAATCGATCGCATGTTGATTTTTATGAAATAATGAATCGATTGTTCATCAAGGAAAAGGACAAAATTGTTTTTGTTTTAAGTGAATGTTATCAATCGCATGATCATATGCTAAATCGTTTTGATTTTGTTTTGTTTTGCAATCAAAAGAGAGAATCGATGATTGGTTGTTAATGTCATAATCTTTAAGCGGTTAACCCAAATCGCGGTTTGCTGGAAATTATTTAATACAATTGGTATTATTTAATTTTTGGTTAAACCGGATTTAAATTCAAAAATTGAATTTTAACCTAAACCGAAGACTGGTCTAAGTTTGATTTGGTTGGACCAAATAATTTAGAGCTGGTCTGGTTTAGTAAATAACCAGTTGGATTTAGTAGTTAATTTGGTCTTGGACCAGAATTAATGAACCGACACGGTTATGTCAAATTATTGGGCCAATTGGAATTCTGTGGTCTTGGGCCAAGAATTGGGCCTATAATTTGTGACCCAACCGAAAACTTTAATAAAATATTAAATTAGAAATTTCTAATTTTAGTATATTTCTAAATTTAGAAAGTTTCTAAAATAAGTAAGTTTCCCAAAATAGTAATCTTCTATTTTTGGAAATAAAACCTAAAATCCTCAAAACCAATATCAAGCTTGGATGTCTTGCCCAATCTTGTCAGCTACTTAACGCTTATTCAATTACAGATATGGCTTACAGTGTGAGGTGTCTGTTTTTGCGTAAGTAAAGTAGTATATAGTCACTAATTTCATTGGGAGTCCCAGACTTTAGTGATTATTTGGCTGTAAGAGATTGGTTTCCTTGACTGGGCCATCGGGAGTCCCGGGCCTTGAGACATCTGGTGAATTGGGCCTTGGGCCCAATTCACAACCGAGAGTTATTGGATATAACTAGCTGTGTGTATGCTTACCAAGTAAAGCTACTTCTGGGTGACGGCCAGTGGCCCACTTTAGATTTAGCTGAACATGGGTCTCGGAATCATTGCATTCTTATTAGGTTAAACAAAGAAATTTTGAATGCAATGCGAGTTTTCTTATAAGTTATTAAGATTACTCTTTTATGAACTAAATAACTAAAACTCTATTTATCTCTAAATTTCAGTTATGACTAGCACAAACAATCAAAACACTTTCTCGATCCGGTCTGTCCTTGAGATGGACAAACTGAACGGATCAAATTTCTTGACTTGGTCGCGGAACCTGAGGCTAGTCCTTAGGCAGGAGAGAAAGGACTATGTCCTTGAAATAGCTCTCCCCGAGAGGATCGGGTCCAATGCCTCTCATGCAGTATATGATGCTTGGAATAAGCATTATAATGATGCGGTAGATGTGCGTGGTCTGATATTGGCTACCATGGACTCAGATTTGCTGAAGCAATATGAGAACATGGAGTCGCCAATAGAGATGATCAGCAGCCTGAAATTGAAATTTCAGGAGCAGGTAAGAGTGGAGAGATACCAGTTGGTTAAGTCTCTCACTAGCTGCAAGCTACCAAATGATCATCCAGTGAGTCCTCATGTCAGTAAAATGATGGGTTACATTGATAACCTGAGGAATCTGGATTATCCAGTTAGCCAAGAATTGGCAACTGAGATCATTCTGCAGTCACTGCCGTCAAGCTATGATAAGTTCAGAAGGAACTATATCAAGAAAGGCTTAACGAAGACGCTGACTGAACTGCATGATATGCTCAAGACAGTTGAGCCAAACGTGAAGAGTACCCTGTATAATCTCATAATGGAGAAGGGTAGGTTTACTAAACCTAATGCTGACAAGGGTGAAGACAAAGTTGTCCAGATTTTGAATCATGGCAAGCGTGTGTCTTCTGAGCCCGAGTCAGTTACATCTTACGTTGGTAAGTGCTGCTACTGTAAAGAGACTGGGCATTGGAAGAGAGATTGCATTAAATTCATGGAAGATTATGAGGAGTTGAAGTTGATGTATGAGACTACTTCCTCAGGTATTCATGTTATTACTTCAAGTTCTACCTTATAGGTATTGGATACTGGTTGTGGCACTGATATTTGTTATAATATGCAGAGCCTAAACAACAGTAGAACGTTGAAGGAAGGACAAGTGGAACTGCATGTCTAGAAGGAGCTATGGATGCTGCCTCAGCCATAGGGTTTTCACTTGAAGATGCCTTTGAGGCTTGGTTTTGTATTAAGTAATTGCTACAATGTACCTGCTTTAAGCAGAGTTGTCTTTCATTTTCTTGTAAGAATTTGAATGTTTTCATTTTGATAAAAGACAAGTTTTGTTCTTTTGATCTCAATGAAATATTAATTGTAGCACCCTATTCAAGGAATGGGTTTTATATCTTAAACCAAAGAGTGCCTAAATGTAACATAAATACCGAATTGGTTTAAATCTGATAAATTAAACCTGATTTTTCTTGGCGTAAATGTTTTGGTCACATAGAGTGAGTCGGATTCAGAAATCCCATAGTTATGGACTTTTGGGCTCATTTGATCGGATATCTTATGAGACTTGAATTCTGCTTACTGGACCAAAAGACAAAGGGCCCATCTTAGCCGAGCTAGAGAAAGGCCCAAAGGCTTATTGGACCTTGAACATACTCATGTATGTGGCCCGATGAGCAGTAATGCCAGAGAAAAATTTCCTGTACTTCATTATATTTACTGATTACTTCAGTGAGTATGACTGTGTTCATTTGATGAGACACGAGTCGGAATTCTTTGAAATGGTCGAAAGAGTTCCAGAATGAGGTATAGAATCTGAGTGACAGAAGTATTGAGACTCTGGATTAGATCACGAGTGAGAATACTTAAGTCATTGATGGTGTGATCATCTGAATGAGTGTGAAGTCGTTTCACAGCTCATTTCTCCTGAAAACCTGGAGGTGTTTCTGTGAGAAAGAATCAGATCTTATTAGAAATGATTATAGATGAGTCACACGAATCTTCCATGATATTCTTTAAGAATAACGCTCTAGAAATATCTAAGTTTACGCTGAAATAGTTCCACAAATATCAGTTGAAAGACACCACATTAATGTGGACTGGAAATGATCCAAATTCGTCTTTACTGAGTATTTGTAGTTGTGCTACTTCGCTGGTTGTCCTAGGGAAACCAAGGCTTGTTACTTTTACGTCCATTCCGAAAACGAAGTTAGTTTGTTCGGAATTCTGTTTTCTAAGAGGGAAGTTGCTTTCCAAGAAGAACAGTGGGAGTAAAAGTATAACTCGAAGAAATTCGAGAAATACAGGAGGCTGCTCAACCTGTTGAGGGAGAGCAGCGGATGGATTTACAGATTTCTGTAGAATCTACACCTGTAGAGCCTGAAGTTCGCAGATTTGAATCCGTCACTAATCCGAGAGTGATTTCTCGTGAATAATTGCCATGATCTGATGATCATTGAAAGTGACGAACCTGCGAAATTCACAGAAGCGAAAGTGAGCCAGGACTCCGAAAAATTATACTGTATGTAAGTTAGCTTCATCGATCCATTCATGGATGGAAGCAAACATATCGGAGTTGGAATCTTCGTTCTGTTGAAGTAGTCAAGGTTTTGACTTGAACAAGAACGAAGTGGAACTGTGCGTTTACTATTAGATAAGTGGGAGCGATCTTGCATTTCTCATAGTGTATGTCGATGACATACTGATTCTCGGAAATAACTTTCCAATGCTGCAGTCGGTAAAGGACTGGCTTGGGAGTTGGTTTTATAATTGACATGGGTAAAGCCACGTATGTTCTTGGATTTTGGATCTAAAGATAGAGATCCAAAATAGCTGGTAGGACAAAGTCAGGATTCTTATATTGACAAAGTCCTACACGTTTTCAGCATTCCAAGAAGGGTTTTATGCCAATGTCACATGGCATTACGTTAAGCAAGAAACAGTGTCCTACGATAACTGCTGGATTTGACTGGAATTTGTTCGGAATTCTGTTTTCTAAGAGGGAAGTTGCTTTCCAAAAAGAACAGTGGGAGTAAAAGTATAACTCGAAGAAATTCGAGAAATACAGGAGGCTGCTCAACCTGTTGAGGGAGAGCAGCGGATGGATTTACAGATTTCTGTAGAATCTACACCTGTAGAGCCTGAAGTTCGCAGATTTGAATCCGTCACTAATCCGAGAGTGATTTCTCGTGAATAATTGCCATGATCTGATGATCATTGAAAGTGACGAACCTGCGAAATTCACAGAAGCGAAAGTGAGCCAGGACTCCGAAAAATTATACTGTATGTAAGTTAGCTTCATCGATCCATTCATGGATGGAAGCAAACATATCGGAGTTGGAATCTTCGTTCTGTTGAAGTAGTCAAGGTTTTGACTTGAACAAGAACGAAGTGGAACTGTGCGTTTACTATTAGATAAGTGGGAGCGATCTTGCATTTCTCATAGTGTATGTCGATGACATACTGATTCTCGGAAATAACGTTCCAATGCTGCAGTCGGTAAAGGGCTGGCTTGGGAGTTGGTTTTATAATTGACATGGGTAAAGCCACGTATGTTCTTGGATTTTGGATCTAAAGATAGAAATCCAAAATAGCTGGTAGGACAAAGTCAGGATTCTTATATTGACAAAGTCCTACACGTTTTCAGCATTCCAAGAAGGGTTTTATGTCAATGTCACATGGCATTACGTTAAGCAAGAAACAGTGTCCTACGATAACTGCTGAGCTTGAATGCATGGATGAGATTCCATATGCGTCGGCAATTGGATCTATCATGTATGCCATGACACGTACTTGTTTTGATGTTGCTTTAATGTTAAGCAAGACAAGTAAAGACCAGTCAAATCCAGCAAAGAATCACTGGATAGACGTAATGAATATCCTCAAGTATTTGGAAAATACTTAGGATAAGTTCTTGATTTACGGAGAAAGTGAGGTGCTACAAGTCGGTAGAGTCTGAAAGGCAAGTTTCCAACAGACAAAGATGATTTCCGGTCACAGTCCGGTTATATCTTGTGTCTGTCTGGCGGTGCAAGGCACTGTTGCTGACTCCATGACTTAAGCTGAACATTTCGCAGCTTGGGAAGCGGCGAAAGAGGTTGTTTGGAAAGAAGAGTTCATCACTGAACTTGATGTGGCTAGCTGCACATCTGAGATCCAAACACATTGAGGGTAGGTGTTACCTATTCCGTGAGATAAATGACAGAGGTGTTAAGTAGATTAGCAAGTTTCAACGAATGAGAACGTTGCTAATCTATTAACGAAGCCACTCCTTAGGCCTAAGCACGAGTCGCGGACTGTAGCTGTAGGATAAGTGAAATTAAGATGTAGTCTTAATTTCAGTGGGAGTTTGTAAATGGCTTAATTTAGTTGTTTTGAAAGGTTCATGTAAACATAATATTTTATGTTTATGAAATTTATGATTTCTGGATTATTTTAACTGTGATATAAATAATCGTTCCAAAATGATTCATGTCATTATATATGGGCCATCGAAGTACATGAGTAGACTTGATCCTGAAACCCCATATTTAACGAAATGACATAAATCATAGTGTCCATAGTCGAAGGTTGTTGAAATTGGAACACCAACAACCACTTGAGACTAGATTGTGTTGAGACTTATGACCAAGTTTCGAGGGGTCATAGATGCGCGGCATCAAAGTCGACACATAGGTATATGTAGGGGAGCATATGACCGGACATGGCCCGCTGATGAGAACTCTACAAGATATTAATATATGTGTCATGAGAGGTTCTCATATACGACTATAGAGTATAGTCCTTAGACCTGAGTTCGCATGCATGTGGCTGCACATGGAGTAATGCGCTTTGATCATTGTCTAACGCTGTTTCGTAACTGGGAGCTATAAGGACCTTGGTTGGGTGTATTATAAAGTGTGTAGTTCATAGTGATGGAACAAGATGGAATTTGTCCCTGCCGTTTAACGGAGGAAATATCTCTAGGCCAATCGGAGACTTGATAGCTGGTAAGAGAGTGGCCACTCCCAAACGGACTTGCCCAAGTCGTTTGCATTGTCAGTATCAAATCTGTTCCGATAAACATGGTCTGGCTATATAAGGATGACACGCATCTTGCCTTATGCCAGATCGAGATATTGAGACAAAAGGATTAGGGAATGTAGGATTCCAGTACAAGTGGAAGATTGTTGGGAATGTCCTGAAATCTACCGTACTATCTCTAGAAAGTATGATAAGTGTCGAGATCAGACATAAGTCATAAATACTGGGTGATCATGATGACTTGCTAGAGCCCGCTCATGATCTATAAGTTTAGGACTTATTACCAGTATTGTATGATCCCAAAGGGTCACACACCATAGCTAACGGGAAAGTTAAATGGAATTAATACGGTAAGATGCAAAGGCATTTACTGTATTTGTACAGAGAATTGGGCCAGACAAAAGACAGTCTTTTGTCTGATTTGGGCCTTGGGCCCAAAAGCCTAATGAGCCATTAGTTTAATTACTTGGGCCCATATAAGGAAGAGCACAGGCGCCAGTAAGACTGGTCTCTTGCGATTTTATTAGGTCTGGCCGTCCTCTCTCTCTGTGGATTCCAACTTGGTCTAGCAGCCTGATCCAATAGCTTGTAAGCGTGTGGATACCTGAGGAGGAGCCGGTAATCATCAGCTCTTGCAGATCTCGATATTCCATTGATTAATCCGCTGCAATCATAAGGTAATGATCCTGATCTGTTTTATGATTCAACTGCAAATCACCTAGATCCTAGATGATTATGTGCTAGGTTGTAACCTGACAATTACACCATGAACACACATAATCCTTCAATAAGAACTCATTTGTTATAAACAAACTTCTTTCTCCTTCTCTCTTCTCTTTTCGGTTCTGTTTAATTTTCCCATTGTGTTCTTCAGTTAAACACAATGTAGGTGCTTAAGAGACACGATTTTGGCTGCTTAAGGCAGCCTTAGATCACACTTGGATAGTTCTTCAATAGCTAATCCAAGTGTGAGAACAATCTGCTCTTACACTCTCCTTCTCTTGGATGTTCCTTAAGTTAATTGCTGATTCTCTTCCATGTTTGTGAGTAAACACTCCTGATGAGATGTTAAGCTCTTGGAAGTGTTTTCATATAGCTAAGGGGAAAAAACCTCAAAAATACACCAACTGAACTCGTTTTTGCCAAAAAATACACAGACTTTTGCAGTTACATGATTAATACACAAACCGGTTTCATTCTTCTTCTTTAATCTGTTTCTGTTCTTGTTGTGAGTTATGGTTCAGAGCTTCCCCATGGATGTCTCATGAACCAAACTTGATAATCAGAGCTCCTCATTGATGCTTCTGAAATTCTAATATTGTATCAGAGCAGCTTGATTTCTTGGCTGCAAATCGGTTTTAATATAGAGAAAAACTCTGTCATTTTCATTCTCTTGCTTCAGCAATGTTTTCATGGACCAAGCTTCTGATTTACTTCGTTCCATTCTCTTAATGCTTTTTGCTCTATCTGGTTTGAAGAGCTAACAAGTTATTGTTGAGAAATTAGAGAAGAACAAGGGCAAACCTAATGTTTTTTCTTTCTATTTTGCTTCTCTGGTTATGTTCTCTCTATGTTGCTTCCGCTTGTTTCATGAGTCATACTGAGAAAACTCAGTCCCTGAACCATTGAGATGTTTATGAGTTAAACTGAGCAAGAGTCTCAGTCCCTGAACCTTAAACATGTGATTGTTTCTGAGTTATACTAAGCCATCTTAGTCCCTGAACCTGAAACACTTTTATTTTCAGTTCATTCTCCCATTCTCCCATTCTACTATTTTCTGATTTTGGTTTACATGCTCTTATCTAAGTTTTGTATTCCAAAATCACATACTCTCATTCTCTGATGCACACACTCTTAATCTGAGTTGTGTGACATCCCATACATCTGGTTACTTAAATATTACTCTAAAGTTCACTCCTAAATAACTCTTTTATTCTTGCACAGGAACTTAAATCAAGCTCATTGGTTCTGATCAAACTTGTGTTGCTTGAGTATTGTGTTGTGTTTTTGGTGTTCTTAGGAGGAATGGCGAGTTGTTGGCAGTAAGGATCAGTCTAAAAGGCGGTTCATGCTGATTTTGAGAGAGCTGTGTGGTTAAGGAGCTGAAGAAGTCTCAACAAAACTAGTGAGCTCATGTTTGGTTGTGGATTAGCCTAAATCCTCATATAGTTGTGGATTAGCTGAAATCCTCATGTAGTTGTGGATTATCTGAAATCCTCATGTAGTTGTGGATTAGTGAAATCCTCATTTGTTGTTTCCCAAGAGGGGAAGGCAATATGGTTTGAGTTAGTGTTAGAACCGTGGTTCAACTAGTGGAGTAAGACCACAAGACAAGCCCATAGTTTAATCCGGACTGTCTTGAAGATGGATGACCAAAGAGGCGTACTTGAAGATAGAAGAACCAAAGAGATGGCTATGGTGGAAGATCTTGTGGATATGCAAGCTAGTGACACGATGAATCAGCCCAACTCATTTTGTGATAATGTGTTTGAAGATTGGTTGTGCAAAGACAGATTGCACAATGTTGAAGTCATGACTTCAAGCCATGGACAAGTCAAGAGTGCGGGGGAGTTGAAGTTCAAATCCAAACCGCAACTCAAAGGACTATGATCAGGCTACTTCTAAAGCTCTCTCATTTAAATTTATTTACCATTACCTAAGATTGCCTAAGATTTTATTGTGTTTGAATTGTTGAAAACGTTTTCATTCTATTCTCAAAAGGTTTGGAAATCTATAGAAGTTCAAACTCTTGTGATTCTCTTGATTATGATCATGTTTCATCTAAAAGTCAAAAACGTTTTAAAACTTATTCTCAAAACTTTTTCAAACTTGAGGTTTTTCATTAGTATCTTGTTGTGATCATCTGTCTCAAATATAAAACGTTTTGCAATCTATTCTCTATAACGTTTTAAACTTAAAGGTTTCATTTATAGCTAATGTTCCTTAATGCCATTGCATATACTTTAAACATTTTCCTTTAAACCTTTGTGTTGAAGGTTTAAAAGGAGAGGAGAAAGGCATGGACATTCTTAAGAAGCATTAGGAAATGAAGGAGCCATAAGGAGCAACCACAAGCCTTTAAGTCTATCCAAAAGGGAAGATGAGACCAACTTGAATTTCTTCCAAGAAGAGAAGGATGAAGGAAGTTGGGGTTAAAGGCCATAGCCCTATGAATTCCAAATTTCAAAAGACACAACAAGATCAAGAAGTTCATATCAAGAGAAATCAAGTCAAGGAATGCTAAGGAATGGAAAGCCTTATTGGGAAAGAGTAGCCGTGGTTAATTGTGTTCATACCAAGGTCAAGTTACATCTTGAGTATGTGGGCTATACTCTTTTTTTTCTCCTTAAGGTTTTATCCCAAATAGGTTTTCCTTAAAGAGGTTTTTAATGCGGTAGTTTCACAGCTCCAAGCTTGGCCTTTGGTCCTCTCTCCTTGGCGTTCCGACGACCAAGCTTGCAGGGGAGTAATAGAGAGTGAGATGGAAAGGAAGAGAGGCTGAAGTCGTAAAGACAAAGCCGAGCCTCATTCCTAAATGGAGTCTTGGTGTTGATCACAAGCAAGTGATGTTGTGCTTAAGTGAGCAACAAAGGCAACTATCAAGATGTGCAATGTGAAAAGTTGGGGCACACAGACACAAATACAAACACAGACACAGACAGACAAAGTTGTGAAGTGCAAATATGGTGCAAAAAGTTATAAAGTGGTGCCAATGATCAGAAATGAAGTCTGTTCAAGAATGGTGCCAATTATCAAGATGTGCAAAAGTGGGGCATTATCATTCAGAAGATAAGATGTGCAGATCTTGTGTCAAGATGTTGGGATTGTGTCCTGAAATCACACTTGTATTCACTCCTGATGATAGTTGTGTGTCGAGATCAGACATTCGTATAATACTGGGCGGTTGCAATGTTTTGCTGGAAGCCTCTTGCAATCTGTAAGTCGTAGACTTACTGCCAGTATTATATGATCCTATAGGGTCACACACCTAAGCAAACTGGAAGCTAAAATATGGGAATGATCATTATGGTAATGATCATGTTAATGAGTATTGGATACACATTAATATCGAGAAAATGGTGTTGTGTCGATCGACACAGTATGTGTGTCGGTCGACACAGATCGGGTTTTCGAAACAGATTTTTTGATTTATGACTTAATCAAGTCGGCCCGTTTGAGTGGTTCTAGGTCTGAATAAATAGAAAGTATTTTCGACCTAGAACAGTAGCCGTCGAGTTTTTCTCTTACAGAAAAGCAAAAACACCAAAACTCAGAGATCCCAAAAGATCCGGCACAAGCATCCCGGTTTCCAGGTTTGTGTGCGTGTGTATCTGATAGAGGCGAAGCATCTGAGTCGCTTACTGATCTCGTTCAACAATCATTCCGCTGCCAGTTCAAGGTAAGAACGAGGTTGGTATTTTTCAATATAACGAACCCTAGATCCTAGGCGATCCAACAGTGGTATCAGAGCTTGTTAGGGTTTAGTCTATTGAATCTGGAGCATTTAAATCGAATACTGATGTAATTGATTAGATTGATGCTTGTTAAATCGCGTTTTCATGTTGTTAATCTCGGATTAAAGCCTCTGATGAAAAAACGATGTCTGTGCTTTCGCAGAGTGTCGATCGACACAAAGCGTGTGTCGGTCGACACAGGGCGAAAACACGTAAATAATTTTAGGGTTTGTCGCATGGCGTCGATCGACAATAATCTTGTGTCGGTCGACACACCGCAAAAACTCGTAAAAGAATTTGAGGTTTATCGCATAGTGTCGGTCGACACATCGCGAAAACGCTCACTCGGTCTTGGAGATCGCCATGTGTCGGTCGACACAGACTACGCGAATGGATAGATTGGTTCAATTGGATTGAACCGGTTATCTCGCTCGGTTAATTTTAATTAACCAATTTGGTTCTGGTTTGGTAATGTCGATCGACACAGAGTTGTGTGATGATCGATATGGACCGTTAAACCGGACCGGTTCAATTAGATTGAATCGGTTAAGGAAATTTGATCCGGTTTGACCGGTTATCGAAGAACGTTTTTATTTGGATTGTATCGACCGATGCCAATGGCTGGCATCGATCGACACACCATTCGCAAATTTGATGGTTGGACCTCAAAATTGTATATACCAGACCAAATTTAATCCTAAAGTTCTTGATGAAACTAAACTTAATAAAACTGAATGTTTTAATTAACGTAATAACTTCTTGAATGTATATTGGATATGCATCAAGATTAAATAGTTCTTTTCCTCAACTAAATATCAAGTAATCTTGATGACTTGCCCAATCTTGTCTACTGTCAAGACTCGTTTCGTTGTTGGATAGTCTTGGAGTCCTTGGTATCCACAACAACATGAGTAAGGCATGTGATCATTGATAGACTTGCAGTGCGACTGTCAATGATCACAAGACAGAAAGAGATTGGTTTACTTGACTGGGCTATCAGAAGTTCTGGGCCCAGAGACATCAGAGTGGATGAGACATGGATTGTCTCATCTGCGACCAAGAGTTGTACTGGGTACAATTAGCAATGATTTTCTTACCTAGATAACTAAAGTTTGGGTGATGGCGAGTCGCCCACTCAAATTTTGGTGATCTGAGGATCTTGGTTCATTGTATTCATCTGAGGAAACATAGTCTTTGAATACAATGCGAGTTTTCTTATTAGATAAGAATTCTCATTTCTTGAGCATTATAACTAAAACCTCTACCTCTTTTAATTACAGCTATGTCTATCTCAACTCACATCAACACTTTCTCACTAAGATCCGTCCTTGAGAAGGACAAGTTAAATGGATCTAATTTCTTGGAATGGTATCGGAACCTGAGAATAGTTCTCAGGCAGGAGAACAAGGAATATGTCCTTAAAAGAGTTCTCCCCGAGAGGCCAAGTTCCAATTCCCCGCAGACAGAAAAGAATGCTTGGGATAAGCATTCAGCTGATGTCAAAGACGTTAATTGTCTAATGCTGGTGACTATGAACTCTGAGCTGCAGAAGCAATATGAGAACGTGATGTCACCCATTGAGATGATTAACAGCCTGAAAGCTTTGTTTCAGGAGCAAGCTCGCACAGAGAGATACCAGACGGTTAAATCTCTCATGGATTGCAAGCTGGCTAAGGACAGTCCAGTAAGTCCTCATGTCCTTAAAATGATGGGTTACATTGATAACCTGGGGAAACTGGACTGTGCCATTAGCCAGGAGCTAGCCACTGACATGATTCTGCAGTCTTTGCCGTCGTGTTTTGATCAGTTCATCATGAACTACAACATGCAAAACATGACTAAGACATTGACTGAGTTGCACGGCATGCTGAAGACAGCAGAGCCGAACCTCAAGAAGGCAACTCCCAGTGTACTGATGGTACAAGGGGGTAAAAGGTTTAAGAAACCTAAGAAGGATAAGGGAAAGGCCCAAGTTGTCCAGACTGAGAGTCAGGACAAGCCCAAGCCAAAGCCCAAATCCGGGCCTTCTCCTGAGGACAAATGCTACTGCTGCAAGCAGTTAGGGCATTGGAAGAGAGACTGCAAAAAGTTCATGGAAGATTACAAGAAGCTGAAGAAGACGTATGACGCGTCTGACTCAGGTATTTATGTTATCGAACTTAATGTTATGTCTTCTAGTTCTACTTCGTGGGTATTGGATACCGGCTGCGGTGCTCATATTTGTACTGATGTGCAGGCACTAAGAAACAGTAGAACGCTGAAGAAAGGACAAGTGGAGCTACGGGTCGGGAATGGAGCTAAGGTTGCTGCACTGGCCGTAGGCACTTACGATTTGTCTTTACCTTCGGGCATGGTTTTAGCTTTGAATAATTGCTACTTTGTACCTGCGATTAGCAGAAACATAATTTCAGTTTCCGTTTTGGATTTGGAAGGTTTTGATTTTGCTGTTAAGAATAAAGTTTGTTCTTTTAATTGTGATGGTACGTTTTATGGTAGCGCCCCATTAGATAATGGGTTATATGTCTTAAACCAAGAAATGCCTGTCTTTAACATAAATACAAAGCGGTTTAAGTCAAATGACGAAACCCGACTTTCTTATGGCATTGTCGTTTGGGCCATATCAATGAGAAACGCATCCAGAGTCTCCATCGAAATGGGCTTCTGGGCTCATTTGATTTTGAATCATGTGAGAAATGCGAATCTTGCTTGATGGGCAAAATGGCTAGGGCCCCTTTCAACAAACCAAATGAAAGGGCCAGTGACTTATTGGGCCTTGTTCATACTGATGTATGTCGGCCGATGAGCACTATTGCCAGAGGAAATTACAAGTACTTCATCACCTTTACTGATGACTTCAGTAGGTATGGCTACGTCTACTTGATGAGACACAAGTCAGAATCCTTTGATAGATTCAAGGAATTCAAGAATGAAGTACAGAACCAACTTGGCAAAAGTATCAAAGTTCTGCGATCGGATCACGGAGGAGAATACTTGAGCCAAGAGTTCAGCGACTATCTGAGCGAGTGTGGAATTATTTCACAACTCACTCCTCCTGGAACACCTCAATGGAATGGAGTGTCAGAGAGGAGGAATCGAACCTTATTGGATATGGTTCGGTCTATGATGAGTCATTCAAATCTTCCATTATCCTTTTGGGGATACGCTCTAGAAACGTCTGCGTTTACACTAAACAGGGTGCCATCTAAATCAGTGGAAAAGACACCACATGAATTGTGGACTGGGAACATTCCTAGTCTGTCTTTCCTGAAGATTTGGGGTTGTGAGGCTTATGTCAAACGTTTAATCTCTGACAAGCTCGCACCCAAATCAGATAAATGCTACTTCGTTGGTTACCCTAGGGAAACCAAGGCATACTACTTTTACAACCAATCTGAGAACAAAGTATTTGTTGCTCGGGACTGTTCTTTTCTTGAGAGAGAATTTCTTTCTAAGAAAAACAGTGGGAGTAAAGTACATCTCGAAGAAATTCAAGATGCACAGGAGACTGCTCAACCTGCTGAGGAAGAGCAGCAGTTGGATCCACAAAGTTCTGTGGAGCCCACGCCTGTGGAGCCTGAAGTTCGCAGATCCGGAAGGATCTGTCACGGACCCGAGAGATACTATGGATTTCTCGTGAACAATTGCAATGATCTGATGATCATTGAAAGTGACGAACCAGCGACCTTCGCGGAAGCAATGATGAGCCCGGACTCCGAAAAGTGGCTTGGAGCCTCTAAATCCGAAATGGGATCCATGTCAGAAAACCAAGTATGGTCCTTGGTCGATTTACCTAATGGTGCAAAAGCCATTGAGTGTAAATGGATCTTCAAAAAGAAGATTGACGTGGATGGCAATGTGCAAATTTACAAAGCGAGGTTGGTGGCTAAAGGTTTCAAGCAAATTCATGGTATTGACTATGATGAAACCTATTCCCCAGTCGCTATGCTGAAATCCATTCGGATTCTTCTAGCAACTGCCGCTCATTATGACTATGATATTTGGCAGATGGATGTCAAAACCGCATTCTTGAATGGTATTCTGGAAGAGGATGTGTATATGACACAGCCTGAAGGTTTTGTAGATCCTAAGAATGCTAGGAAGGTATGCAAGCTTCATAAATCCATTTATGGATTGAAGCAAGCATCACAGAGTTGGAATCTTCGTTTTGATGAAGCAGTAAAACAATTTGGTTTCATCAAGAACGAAGAAGAACCATGTGTATACAAGAAGACTAATGGGAGCAGAATTGCGTTTCTTGTACTGTATGTCGATGACATACTTCTTCTCGGTAATGACGTTCCGTTGCTTCAGTCTGTTAAGACTTGGCTTGGAAGTTGTTTTTCCATGAAAGACATGGGAGAAGCCGCCTACATCCTTGGAATCAGGATCTACAGAGATAGAGCGAATAGGCTGATTGGATTGTGCCAGGACACTTATATTGATAAGGTGTTGCACAGATTCAAGATGCATGATTCGAAGAAGGGCTTCATACCGATGTCTCATGGCATTAGTCTCAGCAAGAAGCAGTGTCCGGCGACACATGCTGAGCGAGAGCGCATGGATAGGATTCCTTATGCTTCTGCAATAGGATCTATCATGTATGCCATGCTCTGCACTCGTCCAGATGTAGCTTACGCGTTAAGCATGACGAGTAGATACCAATATGATCCAGGTGAAGTTCACTGGACAGCAGTCAAGAATATTCTCAAGTATTTGAGGCATACTAAGGATAAGTTCCTGTGTATGGAGGAAGTGAAGAACTTGTGGTTAATGGATTCACCGATGCGAGTTTTCAGACGGACAAAGACGATTTCTGATCACAGTCTGGATATGTCTTCTGTCTAAATGGCGGTGCAGTGAGCTGGAAGAGCTCTAAGCAGAATACCGTAGCTGATTCCACAACGGAAGCTGAATATGTTGCTGCTTTAGAAGCGGCAAAGGAAGCTGTTTGGATCAAGAAGTTCATGACTGAACTTGGTGTGGTTCCGAGTATCTTGGAGCCAGTGGCTTTGTTTTGTGACAACAATGGAGCCATTGCTCAGGCGAAAGAACCCAGATCACACCAGAAGTCCAAACACGTAGAGAGGAGGTATCACCTGATTCGTGATATCGTCAATAGAGGTGATGTGAAGATCAGCCGAGTTCTGACGGACGAGAACGTCGCTGATCCGCTAACTAAGCCACTCCCAAGGCCTAAGCATGAGAGTCATATGACTGCTGTAGGCATTAGAGATCTAAAGATGTAATCTTGATTCTAGTGGGAGTTTTAGTTTTATTTTAGTTATAATAAGATGTTCTTGTAAACATACTTTTGGATATGTTTAATGAAATTTGATTTCAACATTATTTATTGTGATCTAAATAATGGTCCCAAAATAAGTTTATGTCATGTTATAGGTCATCAAGTTGAGGACTTGATCATGAAACCCTATAAGTCATAGATGACATGAATTATGTTATGTCCCTAGTCGAGGTTGTCAAAATGGGACAATGACAACCGCGAGAGACTGGATTGTGAGGTGACTGTTTACTAAGTTTCATGGAGTCCATGATATGAGTATCACAGTCAGTCACATAGATATATGTTGGTGAATATATGATCGGACATGACCCGCTAATGAGAAGTCTACAAGATAGTTATATTTGTGTCATGAGAGGTTCTCATTACGACTATAGAGTACAGTCCTTAGACCTGAGTTCATCTTGCTTTCTTGCATATGAATTGGTACACTTTGACCTTGTCAAACGTCGACCCGTAACTGGCGACTATAACGGCACTGTTCAGGTATATCATGAAGTGTGCGTTGAAATAGGGATGGAACAAGATGGGACTTGTCCCTCCTGATTAACGGGAGATAAATATCTCAAGGCCTATCGAAGATTTAATACTGAGAGAATGTGTGGCCGCACTCAAACGAACTGTAGTTCAGTTGTTTGTATTGTTCAGTATAAGATCAGGAGTTCGATAAACACGATGTTGGCTTAATAAGGATGACACCAATCTTGCCTTATGCCAAATCGAGATATAGAGACAAAAGGATTACAGGAATTGATGATTCCAGTACAAGTGGGAGATTGTTGGGATTGTATCCTAAAATCACACCTGTATTCACTCCTCATGATAGTTGTGTGTCGAGATCAGACATTCGTATAATACTGGGTGGTTGCAATGTTTTGCTAGAAGACTCTTGCAATCTGTAAGTCGTAGACTTACTGCCAGTATTATATGATCCTAAAGGGTCACACACCTAAGCAAACTGGAAGCTAAAATATGGGAATGATCATTATGGTAATGATCATGTTAATGAGTATTGGATACACATTAATATCGAGAAAATGGTGTTGTGTCGATCGACACAGTATGTGTGTCGGTCGACACAGATCGGGTTTTCGAAACAGATTTTTTGATTTATGACTTAATCAAGTCGGCCCGTTTGAGTGGTTCTAGGTCTGAATAAATAGAAAGTATTTTCGACCTAGAACAGTAGCCGTCGAGTTTTTCTCTGACAGAAAAGTAGAAACACCAGAACTCAGAGATCCCAAAAGATCCGGCACTAGCATCCCGGTTTCCAGGTTTGTGTGCGTGTGTATCTGGTAGAGGCGAAGCATCTGAGTCGCTTACTGATCTCGTTCACCAATCATTCCGCTGCCAGTTCAAGGTAAGAACGAGGTTGGTATTTTTCAATATAACGAACCCTAGATCCTAGGCGATCCAACAAATCACAAGTGCAAAGTCTGGGCCAAACATACATATGTGCTAGTGTGTGATCAAGAAGAAGTCACATGTAGAGTTAACGTCTGAGCAGAAGCGAAGACATGTCACTCTCACCCTTTGGAAGTGTGCTCTCTCTCTCTCACCAGGCCTACTGATATAATCCTGACTAGATCATCTCATGATTCAAACAATTGGACATAAATAGTTATAAAGCCAAAGGAAGAGCCACCGGATTTCAACATCAAAACAACAAATGGAGGTCTTTCCATTCGGCCAACCACCACTTGTATTACATGCTCACCTCATCTTGAGAACTCCTCGAAGTTGAATCAGCCCAATCAGAGTTATGGAGAAGAAGTTATGCAATTTTCAATCCAGGTGAACTCAAGCTTACGCGATTCTGACATACGAGTGTTCAAAGGAATCCTGATTCATCAGAAAAGCTTTTACAATTGGATTCATCTCAAAATAGGTCCAGATGTAAAAGAAATGAATTTTACAAACCGATGGATCTGCTTTAGCACCTGTTGCGCGACTGAGCTAAAGATTGAGTCACACAGCCCAACTCAGGTACAATATCTACATGAAACCAATTGGAGTGTCTTCCTGGATCTCTTATATTTCCAACAAGCCCAGGGTCAGAGGAAAAGTCCAATGGATCAGAAAGATAAAACTCCCTTTCCTAAATGGGTCAACCTGGTGCATTACTTGAAGATTGTTAGGCCCTATTGGATTGGAAGCTTGCAGACTTATGTTTGGCATCCATGATACATTTCCTAAATCCCATTAAGAGAAATTTCGTCCATGAAGTGTGCATGAGTGCCAAGTTTCGAATTTAAACTTGTAGTAAGTGTTTTGTCTAGTTCCTAGGTCATTTAATGCTTGCTCTTAATGCAAGCCATCTTCCGAACTCTACTTAATTCTCTTGTACTCTTCCATTTCGAATTTATCCAATCTTTTTATCCAAAATCTTTCTGAGTTTGGATCAAACAAAAATTATGTTAGTGTTTCATATTAACAAACCCTTGATTTCTTTTGGTGTGATTCTGAAAGAGATTAAGTTTTGGTGTTTAGAGATTCATTCCGAAAATCTCTGATCTAACCAATCGATCATCTTATTCCATCCATCATCACGGCTTCACAGCCACAATCTATCCAAGTCTCAACCTCTCAAGCATTGATCTAGGGAAGATCTCATCAAGTGGTATCAGAGCATACTTGAGAAGTTGAGTTTTCTATACAGGAGATTTCGTTTTGATTCATTTTTGTTTCATCTTTGTGTTCATCATTTTCTTTGTGTCATCTTCTGTATTTTGTCCTTCATTTTCTCATCTTTCATCTTCTTTCTTTTCATCTTCTACCTTTTTTTTTCATCTTCTTTCTTTCTGAAAAAAATGAGTGGGTCGAAGGTTCCAACGTTCTATGGAGATGACGATCATCCAGTTGCATATCTAGAAAGGGAGAAAAAGATTGAACTCGTTTTTGATGGCAATAATTTTTCTGATCGTAAAAAGATACGAGTTGAAACCTTTGGGTTTCGTGGTTTTGAAAATACTTGGTGGGATGGGTTGGAGACAAGGAGAATTAGAACCGGAAGACATCTCGTTGATACATGGGCTGAGATGAAAGTTCTCATGAGGAAACATTTTGTTCCCAACAATTTTCTCCTAGAGGAACATTTTGTTGAGCTGAAGAAGGAGCTAATAACAGGGATGCAGGAGATTATTCAGGCTGTGTTGCAGCCAATAAAGAAGACGGTCCCTAATCTGAGTAATAAAGCCAAGCCAACTATTCCCATTCAAGAACAACAACTTAATGGAGAGATCAAGTCAAAAGAAGAGGGAGAGGTTCCTTGTTCTTCATCATCATTATCAGAGAAGAATTTTGATATACCAGCTAAAGGAGATCTAACCATCCAGAATAGATCACCAAGTGGCCAAACTAAGGCTGGGGAGGATGTGCAACAAGAGAAGCTGATTCCTAGGAGATATCAACAAGATGGAGTCATATATTACATGCTAATCAAGGAAAAGCCATCAGATTCACTTCGACACTTCCCAACTCAAGCTTTTACAGTATTGAGGACGAAACTTTTTCAAGAGAGGGTATGATATGATCCTGACTAGATCATCTCATGATTCAAGCAATTGGACATAAACAGTTATGAAGCCAAAGGAAGAGCCACCGGATTTCAACATCAAAACAACAAATGGAGGTCTTTCTATTTGGCCAACCACCACTTGGATTACATGCTCACCTCATCTTGAGAACTCCTCAAAGTTGAATAAGCCAAATCAGAGTTCTGGAGAAGAAGTTATGCAATTTTCAATCCAGGTGAACTCAAGCTTACGCGATTCTTACATACAAGCGTTCAAGGGAGGTTCGAGAACAAAACAGAAAGAATCAAGCTATGAACCAAATTTTCCTGGAATCCTGATTCATCAGAGAGGCTTTTACAATTGGATTCATATCAAAATAGGTCCAGACGTAAAAGATATTAATTTTACAATCCGATGGTTCTGCTTCAGAACCTGTTGCACAACTGAGCTAAAGATTGAGTCACACAGCCCAACTCAGGTACAATATCTACATGAAACAAATTGGAGCATCTTCCTGGATCTCTTATCTTTCCAACAAGCTCAGGGTCAGAGGAAAGGTCCAATGGATCAGAAAGATACAGCTCCTTTTCCTAAATGGGTCAACCAAGTGCATTACTTAAAGATTGCGAGGCCCGATTGGATTGGAAATTGCAGACTTATGTTTGGCATCCAGGATACATTTCCTAAAGTCCATTAAGAGAAATTTCGTCCATGAAGTATGCATGAGTGCCAAATTTTGAATTTAAACTTGTATTAAGTGTTTTGTTGAGTTCCTAGGTCATTTAATGCTTGTTCTTCATGCAAGCCATCTTCTGAACTCTACTTAATTCTCTTGTATTCTCCCATTTCGAATTTATCCAATCATTTTATAAAAAAACTTTCTGAGTTTGGATCAAAAAAAAATTCTGTTGGTGTTTCATATCAACAAACCCTTGATTTCTTTTGGTGTGATTCTGAAAGAGATTAAGTTGTGGTGTTTAGAGATTCATTCCGCAAATCTCTGGTCTAACCAATCGATCATCTTATTCCGTCCATCATCAAAGCTTCACAGCCACAATCTATCCAATTCTCAACCTCTCAAGCATCGATCTAGGGAAGATCTCATCACCTACACACATTAAATAAGAGATCAGACAAGTCACTTTAACTGTGAACACACCTAAAGCTAAGACCAAGAGGAAGAGATCCAACCATTGATTCAAAACCTGATTTCCCTCCAATAAATCAATGGTTGAGATGTTATGATTTATTGTCTTTCTTTATTGCTGTCTTAACCTAACTGTATGCCTATATAAAGGCTGAGCTCGACATTTGTAAAGGTTGCTAAGTCAGAATACAAATAAGAACTCATTTGTTATAAACAAAGTTCTTTCTCCTTCTCTCTTCTCTTTTTGGTTCTGCTTTACTTTTCCCATTGTGTTCTTCAGTTAAACACAATGTAGGTACTTAAGAGACACGATTTAGGCTTCTTAAGGCAGCCTTAGATCACGCTTGGATAGTTCTTCAATAGCTAATCCAAGTGTGAGAACAATCTGCTCTTACACTCTTCTTTAAGTTAATTGCCGATTCTCTTCCATGTTGATGAGTAAACTCTCCTGATGAGATGTTAAGCTCTTGGAAGTGTTTTCATATAGCTAAGGACTCCTTTTATATAACTAGATTACTGGCTTTCTAAGTACAAACTAGTTATACTTCTTTGAGCAGAACCGGTTTCGTTCTTCTTCTTTAATCTATTTCTGTTCTTGTTGTGAGTTATGGTTCAGAGCTTCCCCATGGATGTCTCATGAACCAAACTTGATAATCAGAGCTCTTCATGGATGCTTCTGAAATTCTAACAACCCTTACAAAAATAAAAAGAATGGGGCCTTTAATGACTTTCAAGAAATAAGATTGAAAATAAAGAGAAAAGAAGCCACATAGGCGTGTGAGATCTAAGGCTTCATGGGCCGTGCGTTATGTCTGATGAAATATCCCTCTGGTTAACTTATTAAAACCGTACAAGGAAAATCCAATTGGGCAAAACCTTGCAAGGGAAAATTATAACCTTTGGTTCACAGAGACGACATGGCATAAGGTTCAGTGGCTCCTATTGTGAAGATCACATATGCGTCGTCGATCCTAAGAAATGGCCAGACAGACGATCCTAGTGTAAACATATGGTCGTGGTTATAATCGGTTGTCTCGAACAACTTCTGGGCCAGCTGGTTTAGGATGGGCTGATCATGGTCCAACTGTTCCAAGTGCTCCGTGATGTCGTATATGCTGCTCATGATGATCAGATGCTCAATGGCTTGGTTGAACTTCTATGTGAGTATTTTATGGCCGGCTCAGGTACGGGGCGCGCTCACCATGCTCGAGAATGGTTTAGCTTGGTCGGTCTGGTCTGGTTTGGTTGAACCATGTCCTCATCACCTAGGCTATAAATCCCCTTGTATCTTATAGTTAGACGTTAAGTTTTATGAGAAAGAAAATCCTTTTGTTTCGAAAAGGCTTGACGGCCGCCGGTTTGTACCTTCTTGTCTGGATTCCCCATGCAGTCCAGACCACTTGTTACTTGTCTTTGTTACTGGTTCGAATCACAGCCCATTCATCAGCATCAGTAGAGAGCGACTTTAGTCCAGCTGCATGCATCGCCCTATCTTGCCGTCGGTCAAAGGAGAGAGCGACTTCAGTACAACTCCTTGTACCAATCCAAAACCTGTTCCTTGAGCTCCCCCTTAGAGCTTACATCATCTTGTATCAGAGCTTAGTCTCTTGAAAAAATCCGGTCAACTCTATATCTCTTATCTTTAGTTGTTTGTAATTTTTTTCCTTGTTTTCTTGCATTCGAAAATCAAAACAAATTCCATTATTCATTAATATTTGCTTCATCCTTGTTTATTTGCTTGTGTTATTGTTCAATATTAATAAAAAAATATCGTTAGTTCTTGCATAGATATCCTTGCGGCCTCAATTATCTCTCTCAAAGGATTATATTGAATCGCTTGCTGTTATCTCTTGTCTTGCTTTGTTTATCTTGTCTTAGGTTGATTTGTTGCTTGGCCTAAATTCTAGAAAGATTAGGTTGCTAGTTAGTTGCTTTTTTGCATAAGAAAATCGGAAAAGAGTCAGGGCTAGGTTGCATTATCGGCCGCGATTAGGGATTTTATCGGCCTGGTTGTTGTGCTTGCTTGTTTGCTTGAGTTACATGTCTTGTTCTTTTGTTCAGTTATTTGTCTGGCCTGTGTCCAGTTAGGATAGTTTCACTAGTGTCTGCTTTGATATTGCATATAAAAAAAATTAAAATAAAAAGAAGTTAGGTAATCGCTTGCATAAGTAGCCGCATTGGGGTTTCTTGTATTTTCTTGCATTGAGAGCTTGTTGTGCACTGTCTGTTTTGTCTTTCTACATTAGTGTCATCAAGTCCTTTCTCTTCCTAGTTAGTTTCATTAGGTCGTTCATTTATTTGCATTAGAAAACCAAAACTAAAGCATATAGCTCTTAGCTTGCATCTCTTGCTCAGTTAGGTTTAAGTGCATCCGATTGATAAGTCTTGTATTATTTTCAATTCTTACTGTCATTACTGCCAGGTTGTTTATTGATAAAGCATATTTACATTTAGTTTCCATCATAAATCTCCAACAAATATAGAAAACAATTAGTAATAGAAATGCATAGTTTCCATATAGTTGCATATTTCCATTGCGGTATTTACATTTTTTTGTGTTCTGTCTTTTCTTTTGCTTATTGGTTTTTCTCTCTTTTCTTCCTTTTGCGTTTGATTGTCTACTAAGTGCGTATGAATAGGAATCATGGATGGTGACAATGCAGCACTGGTCGATATGACGCAGCTGCTTGGAGCCATCCAAGCCGTTGGTGAGTGATTGAACCGGCTGGAGCACCAACAACTATCACCACTCCAAGATATGAGAGGACGAGTCGTGCTTATAACCTATCAACATGGGAGATTAGAAGATGAACATGCCGCAGATGAGAAGGAGCCCGAGCCACCCGAACTTGGATGAATTTAAATGTAACTCTTATACCTTTGGCTCACGACCCATGTCTTTTTCAGGAACTGAGGACCAACTTCAATGGAAAGAAGATTTGGAAGACGACTTTCCGGGTTACAAAATCCTAGAATGAGACAAGCCCACGTATACCATCCACGCCTTGACCGGAGAAGCTTACCAATGGTGGAAACATGAGGAGAAATGGCGAGTTCATTACAAGGAACTAGCACGCACGTGGGAGGATATCAAATGGCTCATGTACAAGAATTATGTAATGCCTAGGCTGCCACCAAACGCCCGTCCAAGCACAAAGACCACATACAAGGCCCGGAGCCAAGCGCTCGATTTCTGTTCCACAAGAACCAGTACCGCCCAACCAAAGCCGGTGCTACAAAACGTGAATATGATATGCAAACTAGTTCACCTCAGGTTAATGTGTCCAACATTGATCATTTTAATTTTGTTTACCCTCAGCCAAAGACTGTTTTAATGCACTTGCCCTTGTATAAAAGTATTGCACAGGACGTAGGAAGCAAAAAGGAGCTACTGAGACATGCTGAAGCGGCCACAGAGCAGAGCACCTTTCAGCTTATTAAAGATGTCCAGATAAGTTTATATATTACACAACACATCCTTAAATCTTTTAATACAGAAATGATGCACTTGCTCTTATCCTCAGCGGATCATGTAGGTACTAACTCTACTATAGAGTTTATAACCCAAGGAGCAGTGAAGAAAAGACTGCAACACCTGAACCAACAAACATATTCCAAATTAAAACCGAGCTAAGTTTTTAAGATGGACCAAGCCCCGGCCAGCCCCATAAAGACCGAGGCTGACCCATGGACCAGAGGTGAGGCTGAGGTCAAAGGAGATCTGCCCTGCCCAAACACAGCTAAGAGCGTTAATCAAGTAAGCCTTTCTTTAAAACAATTTATCTCTAGTGATTCCACATCAATACCTAATGAACTTGAATTTTTTTAAATCACGATTATACCTTAATCAGAATATATGTTCAGAACGTTTATCATAACCTAAAGAACAGCTAATACACTTGTTTCTAGTCACATGAGTCCATATTAAAAGACGAACAAGAAAGAAGTACCACTTGACCTTGGACGCTACAAGACTGAGACCACAAGAAATGATGGTGCAACAGCTCATCCGTGGAGCCAGATCCAGAACACAAGTGTTATATTGAACCACTTATTTAAAGGAGAACCGCCTAATAGCCCTTACGTCAACAAGACCCTGATCCATCAAGGTAAGGCCATGGACCCACAAAACCGCATGAAGTCTAACTTGTTTTTTCTTGGTACATGTTATATAGTTTCGAGGTCGGAACCTTTTCAGTAGGGAGATTATGATGAGGACATCAACCAAGCAGATTATAGGAGGGCTCACCAATATATTATATGCCTTTGGAGAGAAACAACTTGGTCGTACCAAGGACATAGGTGCACATTTTGGTTCGTATCTGCCTAAAGGGTTAAGCTACAACTCAACATGATCCAGAAACTTAAATCACCATGGAATCATCACCAATTTCCTTTCACATGAGGAAGTTATGAAGTTACAAAACAAAAGAATTCCAAGGAACCCACTGGAGACCAATTGCCACTTATTGGAAGCTCAGAACGGACCATGATGAATAAAGCAATAAAGGAACTTGTTTTAAAATTTTGACTTATCAGTGAATCCATGATAGTTGGATTCAAGCCAATTCCAGCTCAGATGAAGAAGTTACTCAACTTCTAACCCAATGGTTTATGGACTTGCTCATTTGGAAGCTCACAGACTTTATGCACTTCAAACTTATATTTGGAGACCAGGAGAGAAATGCAACATCTCTTTGGGCCATGGTTTATACTTTTTCCCATTGTGTGGTTTTTATCCCGAATGGATTTTCCCACTAAGGTATTTAACGAGGTAATCGCGAGGCCCGACCCATTAACAGAGAAGCATGGCCCATCCGACCAACAAGTCATACACTGCCTATTAGGCCTTTGTATTTTAATTTATTTTATGTAAGGCCTTAAGGCCCATGTCATTTTATGTCCTTGTCGAAACCTAGGCTATAAATCATGTTGTATCTTTTAGTTAGATGTTAAGTTTTATGAGAGAGAAACCTTTGAGTTTCGAAAAGGAATGATGGCCGCCGGTTTGTACCTGCTCGTGTGGATTCCCTTAGCAGTCCAGACCATTTGTTACTTGTCTTTGTTCCTGGTTCAAATCACAGCCCATTCATCAGCATCAGCAGAGAGCGACTTTAGTACAGCTGCTCGTGCATCGCCCTTATCTTGCCCTCGATCTAAGGAGAAAGCGACTTCAGTCCAGATCCTTGTACCAATCCAAAACCGGTTCATGTGAGCTCCCCCTGGAGCTTACTTCACTATCCAAGAACAATGAAAAGAGTTCGCCTTTGTAGTGGTTGACAATTTACCAAGATGGCCCATTTAATAGATTTCAACAAGACCAATGATGTTGTTTAGATAGCTAATATTTTCTATATAGTGGTCAAGTTACATGGAGTTCCAGGGAATCTTGTCTCGGATAGAGAAACCAAGTTCTAAATCAACTTTTGGAGAACACTTTGGAGGAAGCTAGACAACAATATGATCTTTCTTACCACTTGCCATCCCCAAACAGATGGTCAAGCAAAGTTAGTCAACTGCACCCTATCAACACTCTTGAGGGCCATAATTACTAATAGCTTAAGGAATTTGTTATTTTTCTTACATACATTGAATTTTCCTATATTCATGTGAAGCATTTGGCTACTCGCCATTTTCCCTTTGAAATTTTGTAAGGATTCAACCTATTGACTCCTTTAGATCTTTCACCACTGCCACAAGCTTTATATTCTAGTGTAGAAGGTGAAACTAAAGCAACTTTTTCAAGAAGTTGCATTAAAGAGTCAAGGAAAACTTGGAAAAGGAGACCAAAAAGTACAAGCAACAAGCTGACAAAGAATGAAAGGAGGTGATCATTGAACCAGGAGAATGGGTGTGGCTATATATGATATAAGAAAGGTTCCCAAACGAAAGGAATTAAAATTTGGACCTAGAGGAGGTGGTCCATTCAAAGTCTTAGAGAAGATATATGACAATGCATACAAGTTGGAACTATCATATGGTTAAACATCTCTCCCACTTTCAATATTTCTTATTTAGCTCGTTTCAGTGCTAGAGAATCAGTTCTTAGGGCAGAACCTTATCAAGATGGAGGGAATGATATGGAAATAGGATCAGACTAAGACCAAGAAGATCTCATTCCCATTGAAAGATAAGAACCTTGGAAAAGTTCAGGAGCTTGAGTCCTAAGATAACAATTCAACAAAGCCATATATCATCTACTCATCTTCAAAGTGAAAGTGTACGTGAGGCAAATATATAAGTGCAGAAAGTAAGACAACACAAAGTTTATTTCTCAAATTCGAATTCACTTGAATAGAAAGTAATCCCACCAATTACAAACGTATAGATAAAACCCTACTGAATAAACGCTCTATTCAATACAAGAACTCTTCAGGATCACACACCTGAGCTAAACTCCCCCTAGAGCCTAGACTTTTTCACACACGCAACCTAGACAAACAAAAAAGCTCTCTTGAGTTTTTATTCTCTCAGCTCTTGCATCTTCATAAGGCCACGTTTCTTCTCTTTATATTAGGCTAAACCTGCTCCTCAAGTTTACCTAAATAAAGATATAGCAAACAACCTTTTTGTTAAAATATTTCCTATTCCACATTTTTGTAACTTTTCCTTTTTTTCTTGTATCTTCTCAAAGAATAAGTAAACCACTCCATGCTGCAATATTCTCTCCAATATCTTTATCAAGCTCAGCAAACAAATCGTAAACCGAATCACATCATAAAGATTCGTTCAACAATCAAATATAATCACGTCCTAAGTCACGTCTTATACTACCACTTGTACTACGCCGTGACTGACACATAAAATACATCTTCAATCTCCCCCTTTTGGACTATGTATGTAACTCAAAAACCCTAGCATCAAACACCATACAAAACTAGCAACACCAATCTCCCCTTACTTGAGTCTGTTGGGAATGTCCTGAAATCTACCGTACTATCTCTAGAAAGTATGATAAGTGTCGAGATCAGACATAAGTCATAAATACTGGGTGATCATGATGACTTGCTAGAGCCCGCTCATGATCTATAAGTTTAGGACTTATTACCAGTATCGTATGATCCCAAAGGGTCACACACCATAGCTAACGGGAAAGTTAAATGGAATTAATACGGTAAGATGCAATGGCATTTACTGTATTGGTTCAGAGAATTGGGCCAGACAAAATGTAGGCTTTTGACTAATTTGTGTCTTGGGCCCAAAAGATTAATGAGCCATTAGTCTAATGACTTGGGCCCATTAATGAGAGATATAAGAATCAGAAACCCTAAGGAAGAGCCTTGCTCCTGCGATTTTCTTCTTGGTGGCCGCGCCCCTTCTCTCTCTCTAACCTCTCTCTCTGATCATCCATCTCTTTGGTCTAGCAGCCGTCCCTTGCTTGTAAGCGTGTGGATACTGAGGAGGAATAGGTGATTCATCTGTTCTAGAACTGATCTCGACATTACAATCATTCCACTGCAAAAGGTAATGTCCAGGTTTGTTTTATGATTCGTTTTGCAAGAACCTAGATCTGTTAAGATTATGTGTTAGGTTGTAATTGGGAATTATACCTTGAATAAACACCATAATCCTTCAGTGGTATCAGAGCCTGGTTTTAGGTTTCTTGTGAAATTGGATCATATGAATGTTTAATGGTTTAAAATTGATTTTGAAAGAAAATTGATTGATGAAAACATTAATGTGTTCTTGGGTATTATTCGCTTGTCCCATTCTATTATTGAACCGAATAATGCGAATGTTTTAACCCTAATTTGATTATCGCTTTGGCCGTTGTGCATCGTGTGTGTCAATCGCATGTGATCGAGCGTTGCCGAGAGCAATAGTCAGCCGATCGATAGCTTTCGATCGTTAATGATGGCACGTGATCAGTATGGTCTCGGCATGATCTATGAGTCGATCGCTATTACTAAATGAGTAATCGATATTATGTTGTATCCGCTGTATGTCATGATGCTGTATTGATATTATGTGATCATGCCGTGTGATGCCTGCCATATTCGAACGTTCGTTTGTGTCAAAGAGAGACATAATCGATCGATCGTGTTGGCTGGATGGGCCGCGTGATCAGCAAGGCCGAGATCGATCATTCGATCGTGAGGCTAGCATGGATCGCGTGATGCGTGTGTGGCCGTGCGATGATCGATTGTTAACGATCGTGAGCACACGCTGGGTCAATTACGTTAATGGGCCATCGATTGCGTTAATGGGCCGAGTTGGATCTTGGATCCGATTGTTTGGCCCGTTAAATTATTACGTCCCGCGAACAGTCAATCGGTTAAATCGAGCTTCGCGGTTCGTTGCCCAAAACCACACCGATTAAACCGGTCCATTTAATTGGCGGTTAATTGTGTGTTTAAAGCCTTAAACCGCAAGTTAAATCAAATTGGCTAAAACACTAGGTGTTTCTTCCCGGTTTTGGATTTAACTGAACCGATCCAATTTAATTGGTGGTTCAAGCGGTTAACCCAAATCGCGGTTTGCTGGAAATAATTTTATTTCTGGTTAAACCGGATTTAAATTCATAAAATTGAATTTTAACCTAAACCGAAGGCTGGTCTAAGTTTGATTTGGTTGGACCAAATAATTTAGAGCTGGTCTGGTTTAGTAAATAACCGATGGTTTTGATAGTTAATTTGGTCTTGGACCAGAATTAATAAACCGGATCGGTTATGTCAAATTATTGGGCCAACTAGAATTCTATGGTCTTGGGCCAAGAATTGGGCCTATAATTTGTGACCCAACCCAAAATATTTATAAAATATTAAATTAGAAATTTCTATTTTTAGTAAGTTACTAAATTTAGAAAGTTTCTAAAACAAGTAAGTTTCCCAAAATAGTAATCTTCTATTTTTGGAAATAAAACTTAAAAATCCTCAAAAACAATATCAAGCTTGGATGTCTTTCCAATCTTGTCAGCTACTTAACGCTTATTTGATTACATATATGGCTTACAGTGTGAGGTGTCTGTTTTCGCGTAAGTAAAGTAGTATATAGTCACTAATTTCATTGGGAGTCCCAGATTTTAGTGATTATTTGGCTGTAAGAGATTGGTTTCCTTGACTGGGCCATCGGGAGTCCCGGGCCTTGAGACATCTGGTGAGTTTGGGCCTCGGGTCCAATTCACAACCGAGAGTTATTGGTTATAACTAGCTGTGTGTATGCTTACCAAGTAAAGCTAATTCTGGGTGACGGCCAGTGGCCCACTTTGGATTTAGTTAAACATGGGTCTCGGAATCATTGTATTCTTATGAGGTTAAACAAAGAAATTTTGAATACAATGCGAGTTTTCTTATAAGTTGTTAAGATTACTCTTTTATGAACTTAATAACTAAAACTCTATTTATCTCTGAATTTCAGCTATGACAAGCACAAACAATCAAAACACTTTCTCGATGATCCGGTATGTCCTTGAGATGGACAAACTGAACGGATCAAATTTCTTGACTTGGTCGCGGAACCTGAGACTAGTTCTCAGGCATGAGAGAAAGGACTATGTCCTTGAGAAAGCTCTCCCCGAGAGGATCGGATCCAAAGCCAGTCATGCAGTATATAATGCTTGGAATAAGCATTATAATGATGCGGTAGATGTGCGTGGTCTGATATTGGCTACCATGGACTCAGATTTGCGGAAGCAATATGAGAACATGGAGTCGCCAATAGAGATGATCAGCAGCCTGAAATTGAAATTTCAGGAGCAGGTAAGAGTGGAGAGATACCAGTTGGTTAAATCTCTCACTAGCTGCAAGCTACCAAATGATCATCCAGTAAGTCCTCATGTCAGTAAAATGATGGGTTACGTTGATAACCTGAGGAAACTGGATTATCCAGTTAGCCAAGAAATGGCAACTGATATCATTCTGCAGTCACTGCCGTCAAGCTATGATAAGTTCGTAAGGGACTATATCAAGAAAGGCTTAACGAAGACGTTGACTGAACTGCATGACATGCTCAAGACAGTTGAGCCAAACGTGAAGAGTACCCTGTACAATCTCATGAAGGAGAAGGGTAGGTTTACTAAACCTAAAGCTGAAAAGGGTGAAGACAAAGTTGTCCGGATTTTTAATCATGGCAAGCGTGTGTCTTCTGAGCCCGAGTCAGATACCTCTTACGTTGGTAAGTGCTGCTACTGTAAAGAGACTGGGCATTGGAAGAGAGATTGCATTAAATTCATGGAAGATTATGAGGAGTTGAAGTTGATGTATGAGACTACTTCCTCAGGTATTCATGTTATTACTTCAAGTTATACCTTATAGGTATTGGATACTGGTTGTGGCACTGATATTTGTTATAATATGCAGAGCCTGAGCAACAGTAGAACGTTGAAGGAAGGGCAAGTGGAACTGCGTGTCTGGAAGGAGCTTGGGATGCTGCCTCAGCCGTAGGGTTTTCACTTGTAGATGCCTTTGAGGCTTGGTTTTATTAAGTAATTGCTACAATGTACCTGCTTTAAGCAGAGTTGTTTTTCATTTTCTTGTGAAGAATTTGAATGTTTTCATTTTGATAAAGACAAGTTTTGTTCTTTTGATCTTAATGAAATGTTAATTGTAGCACCCTATTCAAGGAATGGGTTTTATGTCTTAAACCAAAGAGTGCCTAAATGTAACATAAATACCGAATTGGTTTAAATCTGATGAATTAAACCTGATTTTTCTTGGCATAAATGTTTTGGTCACATAGAGTAAGTCAGATTCAGAAACCCCATAGTTATGGACTTTTGGGCTCATTTGAATGGATATCTTATGAGACTTGAATTCTGCTTACTGGACCAAAAGACATAGGGCCCATCTTAGCCGAGCTAAGAAAGGCCCAAGAGCTTATCGGAGATTAAACATACTCATGTATGTGGTCCGATGAGCAGTAATGCCAGAGAAAATTTCCTGTACTTCATTGTCTCTACTGATTACTTCAGTGAGTGTGACTATGTTCATTTGATGAGACACAAGTCGGAATTCTTTGACATGGTCGAAAGAGTTCCAGAATGAAGTATAGAATCTGAATGACAGAAGTATTAAGACTCTGGATTAGATCACGAGTGAGAATACTTAAGTCATTGATTGTGTGATCATCTGATTGAGTGTGAAGTTGTTTCACAGCTCAATTCTCCTGAAAATCTTGAGGTATTTCTGTGAGAAAGAATCAGATCTTATTAGAAATGATTAAAGATGAGTCACACGAATCTTCCATGATATTCTTTAAGAATAACGCTCTAGAAATATCTAAGTTTACGCTAAAATAGTTCCACCAATATCAGTTGAAAGACACCACGTAAATGTGGATTGGAATCGATCCAAATTCGTCTTTACTGAGTATTTGTCGTAAATGTGCTACTTCGCTGGTTGTCCTAGGGAAACCAAGGCTTGTTACTTTTACGTCCATTCTGTTTTCTAAGAAGGGAAGTTACTTTCCAAGAAGAACAGTGGGAGTTAAAAGTATTACTCGAAGAAATTCGAGAAATACAGGAGGCTGCTCAACCTGTTGAGGGAGAGCAACGGATGGATTTACAGATTTCTGTAGAATCTACACCTGTAGAGCCTGAAGTTCGCAGATATGAATGAATCAGTCACTAATTCGAGAGTGATTTCTCGTCATTAGTTGAACCTGATGATCATTGAAAGTTCGCATGATCTGATGATCATTGAAAGCGACGAATCTGCGAAATTCAAAGAAGCGAAAGTAAGCCAGGACTCCGAAAAATTACACTATGTGTAAGTTAGCTTCATCGATCCATTCATGGATGGAAGCAAACATATCGGAGTTGGAATCTTCGTTCTGTTAAAGTAGTCAAGGTTTTGACTTGAACAGGAACGAAGTGGAACTGTGCGTTTACTAAAAGATAAGTGGGAGCAATATTGCATTTCTCATAGTGTATGTCGATGACATACTGATTCTCGGAAATAACGTTCCAATGCTGCAGTCGGTAAAGGACTGGCTTGGGAGTTATTGTATGATTGACATGGGTAAATCCACGTAGTTCTTGGATTTTGGATCTAAAGATAGAGATCCAAAAGAGCTGGTAGGACAAAGTCAGGATTCTTAAATTGACAAGTCCTACACATAATCAGCAATCCAAGAAGGGCTTTATGCCAATGTCACATGGCAATTCATTAAGCTAGATACAGTGTCCTGCGATATCTGCTGAGCTTGAATGCATGGATAGGATTCCATATGCGACGGCAATTGGATCTATCATGTATGCCATGACACATACTTGTTTTGATGTTGCTTCAATGCTAAGCAAGACAAGTAAAGACCAGTCAAATCCAGCAAAGAATCACTGGATTGCCGTAAAGAATATTCTGAAGTATTTGAGGAATACTTAGGATAAGTTCTTGATTTACGGAGAAAGTGAGGTGCTACAAGTTGATAGAGTCTGAAAGGCAAGTTTCCAATAGACAAAGATAATTCCTGGTCACAGTCCGGCTATATCTTGTGTCTAACTGGCGGTGCAAGGCACTGTTGCTGACTCCATGACTTAAGCTGAACATTTTGCAGCTTGAGAAGCGGCGAAAGAGGTTGTTTGGATAGAAGAGTTCATCACTGAACTTGATGTGATTCACAGCGTAGTTGAGACTAGCTGCACATCAAAGGTCCAAACACCTTGAGGGTAGGTATAACCTATTCCGTGAGATAAATGACAGAGGTGTTAAGTAGATAAGCAAGTTTCATCGAATGAGAACGTTGCTAATCTATTAACGAAGCCACTCCTTATGCCTAAGCACGAGTCGCGGACTGTAGCTGTAGGATGAGTGAAATTAAGATGTAGTCTTAATTTCAGTGGGAGTTTGTAAAGGGCTTTACTTAGTTGTTTTGAAAGGTTCATGTAAACATAATATTTTATGTTTATGAAATCTAATGATTTCTGGATTATTTTAACTGTGATATAAATAATCGTTCCAAAATGATTCATGTCACTATATATGGGCCATCGAAGTACATGAGTAGACTTGATCCTGAAACCCCATATTTAACGAAGTGACATAAATCATAGTGTCCATAGTCGAAGGTTGTTGAAATTGGAACAACAACAACCTGTTGAGACTAGATTGTGTTTAGACTTATGACCAGGTTTCGAGGGGTCATAGATGCGCGGCATCAAAGTCGACACATAGGTATATGTAGGGGAGCATATGACCGGACATGGCCCGCAAGATGAGAACTCTGCAAGATATTAATATCTGTGTCATAAGAAGTTCTCATATACGACTATAAAGTATAGTCCTTAGACCTGAGTTCGCATGCATGTGGCTGCACATGGAGTAATGCGCTTTGATCATTGTCTAACGCTGTTTCGTAACTGGGAGCTATACGGACCTTGGTTGGGTGTATTATGAATTGTGTAGTTCATAGTGATGGAACAAGATGGGATTTGTCCCTGCCGTTTAACGGAGGTAATATCTCTAGGCCAATCGGAGATTTGATAGCTGGTAAGAGAATGGCCATTCCCAAACGGACTTGCCCAAGTCGTTTGAATTGTCAGTATCAAATCTGGTCCGATAAACATGGTCTGGCTATATAAGGATGACACGCATCTTGCCTTATGCCAGATCGAGATATTGAGACAAAAGGATTAGGGAATGTAGGATTCCAGTACAATCGGAAGATTGTTGGGAATGTCCTGTGTAGGATTCCAGTACAAGTGGGAGATTGTTGGGAATGTCCTGAAATCTACCGTACTATCTCTAGAAAGTATGATAAGTGTCGAGATCAGACATAAGTCATAAATACTGGGTGATCATGATGACTTGCTAGAGCCCGCTCATGATCTATAAGTTTAGGACTTATTACCAGTATTGTATGATCCCAAAGGGTCACACACCATAGCTAACGGGAAAGTTAAATGGAATTAATACGGTAAGATGCAATGGCATTTACTGTATTGGATCAGAGAATTGGGCCAGACAAAATGTAGGCTTTTGACTAATTTGTGTCTTGGGCCCAAAAGATTAATGAGCCATTAGTCTAATGACTTGGGCCCATTAATGAAAGATATAAGAATCAGAAACCCTAAGGAAGAGCCTTGCTCCTGCGATTTTCTTCTTGGTGGCCGCGCCCCTTCTCTCTCTCTAACCTCTCTCTCTGATCATCCATCTCTTTGGTCTAGCAGCCGTCCCTTGCTTGTAAGCGTGTGGATACTGAGGAGGAATAGGTGATTCATCTGTTCTAGAACTGATCTCGACATTACAATCATTCCGCTGCAAAAGGTAATGTCCAGGTTTGTTTTATGATTCGTTTTGCAAGAACCTAGATCTGTTAAGATTATGTGTTAGGTTGTAATTGGGAATTATACCTTGAATAAACACCATAATCCTTCAGAGTCACATCATGGTCAAAAACTAACACATCAACCGTCCTCCTCCATATTGAGGATGAAATCCTACCGCACCATCTCTTAAGTGATTAACTTTATTTCTCCAAATCTTCCTGGCCCTTGTCCCTCCATGATTAGCTCTTTGAACATATCCTTTACCTTCACAATGATAACATATTGGACCATGTAATCTTACTCCATGAGCTTGCTCCATTCGTTTCCTCTCCCTCAATAACTTGAAGCATCTTGGCCTAATACGCCCAACAACTCCACAATGATGACAAACATGTCGCCAAATTTGTTTAGATGCACTCCTCACTTCTGGGATTTTCCTTGTTGCAGTCTTTGTAGCAGCTCTTGTACTAGCTATCGTACCAGTTGCCGTACCAGCTGCACACTTCATAACATTTACAGTTTTTGTTGCAGTTGTCGATGCAACATCCATTTTTCCACCAAACTCAAAGACATAGTCAGCTTTTGAAGATTCTCCATCGAATCCAAGACCACATCGATCACTTTTGCCAATGGTAAGAAGATGATCCAACTACTTTGTACCATTATTCAACATCCTCACGCCTTTTAGAGTTTCTTCATGTTGAACTCTGGTTTGCTGTGCTTCTTCTTCTTTCTCTGTTGCATACAAGGAGAACTTCCTTTCTTTGATTTGATCATCCAATAATCTAATACAATACAATGTGTTCAATAAGAATACTAATAACCAGAAAAAATCTACAAAAATGAGAAAACACCTAATTTAGTATCAGACTTCAGACTTCAAAAGTAGTCTAATATAAGACTTCATGTTGAATTTTCACTCTCAGACTTCGGTTGTAGTCTGATATTAGACTCTCAGACTTTGTGTTCCTCGTACTACACTGAAATTTTATGAGCCATTAGCAGCATAAGAAGTCCCAACTCCAGCCTATTTGGAGAGTCAGCTGGCTCAACCTTAAACCAAGCACCTGAAAAAACAAAAACACAGAGCCTTTGCATTAGTTAGCAAACAAGTCTCCAAGAAATTGATAATAAAAGATTGTTTGAGCAAATCAAATTGTATAATCAAAAGACTATTTCAAAATTCCCAATTAGTTCATTTAAAAAACATTTGAAAACACTAAATTAGAACAGATTAACTCATCTATTTCGCAGCTCAAAGAGAATTACCTATAAATCACATATATAAAGAACACAAATTAGAGAATAAGTTTGAGAACCTTTTTGGTTGAGAGATTTGAAAGAGGTTTTGCAAAAGAGAGAGAGAAAGAGAGGTTGTAGGAGAAGGAAGAATGTGAAGTTTTTTTTTTGCTGTTATATGTGTTTACAAGATTAAGTTTAGATAAGTGGAGAGAAATTGGAGGGAAATTTTGCCGCCAGATTTTTAATAATTAAAAATTATAAAATATCTGGTATCAGACTTCATATGCAGTCTGAGAAGGAACTTCTATGAGCGGGAAAATTTCCCACCTTTTTAAAAAGTTTTCGCGTGAAAATTTTCAAAAACTTTTAAATTTCAGACTTCATAGGCAGTTTGAAATAAGACTCCGAGAAGTCTAAATACTCGAACCAGATTTACCATGAAGTCTAAGAAACTATCTTAGACTTCGATTGTAGTCTGGTATTAGACTCTCAGACTTCGTGTTCCTCGTACTACAGTGAAATTTTATGAGCCATTAGCACATAATAAGCCCCAACTCCAGCCTCTTTTGAGAGTCATCTGGATCAACCTTAAACCAAGCACCTAGAAAAGCAAAAACACTGAGCTCTTACATTAGTTAGTGAACAAGTCTCCAAGAAATGGATAATAAAGGATTGTCTATGTCAAAAGTATCAATTAGTTCAGTTAAAAAACCTATGAAAACACTAAATCAGAACAGATCCACTCACCTTTTTCGCAGCTCAATGAGAATCAACTATGAATCACATACATAGGAACTCATAGGAGAGAATAAGCTTGAGAACATTTTTACATGAGAAATTTGAGAGAGGTTTTTTAAAAGAGAGAGAAAGAGAGGTTGTAAAAGAAGGAAGAATGTGAAGATTTTTTTTATGGCTGTTATATGTGTGTAAAAGATTAGGTTTAGATAAGAGGAGAGAAATTAGAGGGAAATTTTGCCGCCAAATTTTTAATAATTAAAAATTGAAAAATATCTGGTATCAGACCTCATATGCAGTCTGAGAATGAACTTCTGCGTTGAACGGGAATTCTGAAACTTTCAGGCAAAAAATTCCCGCCTTTTTGAAAAAAATTCGTGTGAAAATTTTAAAAAACATTTAAATTTCAGACTTCATATGCAGTCTGAATAAGACTTCATGACAAGTTTAAATACTTGAACCAGATTTACTTGGAAGTCTGAGATACCCTAAATCTAATAATTACTACTTAAATACCGTCATATTATATAGAAAACTTATAATAAACAGCAAACTCGTTTAAAATAGTCACAAACTAACTACTATATGTAAATTTAACAATATGAATGAAAATTCACAAACTCTCAATCTAACCCTATAGATAAAACATGATATTCAACTTCATATGTGAAACATAGATCAAACTACATGGTGTTTTGAACCAAATATATCTTCAATGCTTAAGTTTGATCAAAGTTTATGTTATTTTAATTTATATACATAAAAAATGCTTATGCTTAATTTATGTATCAAAATTTATATCAAATTATTTTTTATAATTTTTTTATTTAAATTTTTAATTTAAATTTCAATTTAAATAAGTCTCAGACTTCTAAAGAAGTCTGAGAAACCACAAAATTCAGACTTCGTCGTGAAGTCTGAGAAACCCTAAACCTAATATTTATCACTTATTAGTGAAAATATTTAAACAAAACAACTAGAAAACATCAAATTCACTATATATGCACATTATAACACATATATACAAATTTAATATTTCAAATGTAAATTTGGTAAACCATGAATCTAACCCTAAATTTATATGTAAGTTATATGTAAATGTTCCATTACAAAGCATGTTTTGAGGTTTAGAACTTATATATTGTTTAGTTTGACTCAATTTTACCAAATTTTAATTTATATATTATTAAATTATTTATATTTAATTTTTGTATATAAATCTTTTGACAAAATATTTTTTTTTTATAATTTTAAATTTTAAATTTACTTATTTATTCTGTATCAGACTTCTATAGAAGTCTGATGCAGGCGAATGTTATAATGGTAATTGGGGTGTCTGTTTTTTTGTTTGGTCATAAGGGTTCCGTGGTAATTTCCGTAGGGCAAAATGACAGTTTTTTATTTGATTCAATTTCGAGGGTACATTTTTATTTAAAATCCATTTTGAGGGCATTTTAAGCAATTTCCCCAAAAAAAAAAATAGTCTTACCTTATTTCCTTCACAAGGTTTCCCTAAAAAAGAAATCTGCATATTTTCTTCACTACTCTAGCATATTTACATTATTATTTCGAAATCACTCATTCCTTTACAAAAAAAAAGTATTTGAATTGTTACCATTGAGTTTTACCTTTTTACTACTTCTTTTAAACTCCTTTGTTAGGCTTTGATACTCCTTTGAACTTGTTACGCAGGAGCATAAGTACAATGGGAGAAGAAGCTAGCAACACCCAAGTCACCATGAATCAGTTGTTGGAAGCACTCCAGAGCATTAGTGCACGAATTACTACACTTGAGCAGAGACAAGCACCACCCAGAAGAGGTCCAATCCGAGGTGCACCTATTGGACAGAAACAGGAAAGAGCTGAGGCAGAGATTGATGATGATATGCCAAGTCTTGAAGATGATGCTGATCACCCACCACCTGATCCTAACCTACATAGAAGGCATGACAGAGGCAGACACAGAGGGAGGTACAGAGATAGAGGTTCTGGTGAAGACAGACATGTAGGAAAAGAGCTCAAATTGTCACCTCCAACCTTTGCTGGAAAGGTTAATCCAGAAGCATATTTGGATTGGGAGATGAGGATGGAGTATATCTTTGAGTATTACCAATACTCCAATGCCAAGAAGGTGGCATTAGTTGCAGCACAACTCACAGATAATGCTCTGACCTGGTGGAATAGAGAAGCTGCTGAGAGGATAAGGCATAGACATGGACAGATAAATTCTTGGGAAGATATGAAGTACAAGCTGAGGAAGAGATATGTGCCTGCATATTACCAAAGAGATTTTCAGAAGAGGTTCAGAAAGCTTGCCCAAGGAACCAAGTCAGTGGAGGAATATTTTGAAGAATTTGAGACACTGAAGAACCGTTTGGAGCTTGAAGATTCAGAAGAGACTCTAATGGCTCAATTTCTGGATGGATTACGTGACAGGATTGCAAGGAAGGTTGAAAGGCAGCCCTATGGAGATCTTGAAGAGCTTCTGCATTTGGCTGTTCAAGCAGAGCACCACATTAATAGGAAGACAACCTCAACAAGTAGAAGCAAAGCATCATGGACGCCTCAGCCACAGAAGAGTTTTGACAGAAACAAGACTGGTGAGACATCCAAGTTCAAACCAACCACCACAGAAGCTGCTAAAGGCAAAGCTGAGCAAAACAAGCCACAAAGCCAAAGAGCCAGAGATATCACCTGCTTCAAGTGCCAAGGAAAAGGGCATTACGCAAGGAACTGTCCTAACCAGAGAATTATGATTCTCAAGGACAATGGAGAGTATGAATCTCAAGATGAAGCAGAACCAGTGGATTCAGAAGAAGAATCCATTGATTATCCTGATGTTGGAGAGCTCTTAGTAACCAGGAGGTCTTTAAGTGCAATGTTTGAACCAGAAAATCTCCAAAGAGAGAACATCTTTCACTCTAGATTCACTGTGGCATCCAAGGTATGTAGTCTCATTATTGATGGAGGCTCGTGTACTAATGTTTCTAGTCAGTATTTGGTGCAGAAGTTAGGGCTCAAGACAACCAAGCATCCCAAGCCATATAAGCTGAAATGGCTTAATGATGAAACAGAGCTTAAGATTGGAGAACAAGTGACCATACAATTCAGTATAGGGAAGTATGCAGATCAGGTTGTTTGTGATGTTGTTCCTATGCAGGCACGTCACATTCTGTTGGGGAGACCTTGGCAATTTGATAAGGAGACACTCCACAATGGCCGCACGAACTACTACCGCTTCATTCACAACAACAAAAATCACAGCCTTGCACCACTTACCCCACAAGAAGTCTTTGAAATGCAAAAATCTATGGACAAAGGAGGCAAGGTAAGTAAGACCAGCTTGTATGTGACACCCAGTACTGTGCTTAAATCATTAGAATCAAATGCAAAGGTGTTACTAATGGTTTACAAAGAGAGCTTGTTCACAGGAACAAAAGGAGAACAAGAGCTACCATCTGAGATACTTGAACTACTAACTAAGTTTTATGATGTTTTTCCTGATGAGATTCCAGCAGGACTTCCTCCTATACGTGGCATAGAGCATCCGATTGATCTAGTACCAGGAGCTCCTCTTCCAAACAGACCAGCTTATAGGGTCAATCCTGAAGAAGCTAAAGAGTTAGAAAAACAGGTTCAAGAGCTCATGTCCAAGGATTACATCAGAGAGAGCTTAAGCCCTTGTGTAGTACCAGTCTTGTTAGTGCCTAAGAAGGATGAAACATGGAGGATGTGTGTGGATTGTAGAGCAATAAACAACATTACCATCAAGTACATGCATCCCATTCCACGCCTAGATGACATGCTGGATGAGCTTAGTGGGACAACCATCTTCTCCAAGATAGATTTGAAGAGTGGTTACCACCAAGTCAGAATGAAAGAAGGAGATGAATGGAGACAGCCTTCAAAACCAAGAGAGGACTTTATGAATGGCTGGTCATGCCATTTGGACTCACCAATGCACCAAGCACATTCATGAGACTCATGAACCATGTCTTGAGTGTTGGAATTGTGTCCAGTAATCTCGGTACTGTCTCTAGAAAGTAAGAGTATGTCAATGATCAGACATAAGTCATATAATACTGGGGGTCATGATGGCTTGCTAGAGTCCGCTCATGATCTATAAGTCTTGGACTTATTGCCTTTATTATATGATCCCATATGGGTCACACGCCTAAGCTAACAGGAAAATGTGTTGGAACGGCTTAGCAGAAGTACGACAAAAGTGCCAGGCATTTGTCGTACTAAGAGAGAAAGATTAATGGGTCTGATTAAATGGGATTTAATCAGATTGGTGTTTTGGGCCCATAAGCCCAAAAGGGAAAGAGAAGGCTTTTAATAAACTAAAAGCCAAATCTTCTTTCCCCAACCCGAACCCTGGCCGCGATTTTCCTCTCCTCTCTGCGCCTCCCATCAGCTCGGTCTAGCAGCCGTTTTCTGTGATCGCGTGTGTGAACCTTTGGAGGATTCATCCCTCGGTGTATCTCTCTGATCTCTGACCTGTTCTATTCCTTCCGCTGCAACAAACAGGTAAAAGGTGAGATCATCTAATGTTTCTATTCAAGAGAACCTAGATCTGTATGTTTAGGTTGATATGAATCTGTGAATTACATCAGGATCAACTAAACAGTTCCTACAGTGGTATCAGAGCCATTGGTTCTTAGGATTTCTTGTTTTAGATTCATGTTTAGGTTGTTTATTCTGTTTAGAAGTGTTTTTGAATCAATTACTGATAAGAGAAGACACTTAAGAAACTGAATTGAATCCTGAACAAACAATTAAATCGCAAAACCGAGCTATATGACTCGTTTTCTTGCGATCGGCCAAGGAGAGATCGACCGGCTTGGCCGGTTGGTTATCACGGCCGAGATTTGGCCGGTTGGGTCGGGATCGGCTCATCCCGAACGTCGGACGGACATAGCACGGGCGACTAAGGCGGACGGTCGATCGATCGACCGGATCGGACACGACGCACGGACGGATCACGGATCGCGTCGCGTGGTCGATCCGATCAGCCGAAGATCATCGCGTCGCGCATCGTCCCGTCTGCGATCATACCGTCCCGCGTCACGACCGTCCCATCCGCGTCCCGAGCTCGTCCGATCATCGTCCCGTCCAGCTTGCATCCCGATCGCGTGAGGCTCGGCCGTCCGTGGATCGTGGATTGAACGCGGCTGGTCGGTTGTGATCGTGTGGATTAGGTCACGGCCGTGGATGGTCCGTGACCGATTCGTTACGGTTCGGTTTAAAACTTGATTAAAATTGATTCGTCTTGGTTTAATAAACAGATTTAATAATTTTATTAAGTCTGGTTAAACCGGGATAAGAAATCCAATGTCGAAAGAAATATTGGATTTAGTGCCTAAACCAGGAATTTCTAATTTGATTTGGTTGGACCAAATAAATTGAGAAATTCCGATTTAGTAAGTAACCGGTTGACAATTGTGGTCATCGTAGTAATTAAAATTTGGTTAGACCAATTTTAATGAACCAGATCGGTTATGTCATTTAATTGGACAATTGGGTCATGTCTTGGACATGGACCAATTCTTGGGCCTCGGGCCAAGAAGTTAAAACAATTGGGCCAATTATTTGAGTCTTTCTTCACATTAATTTAAAATTTATTTTATGAAATTATAAAGTCGATTTTAAATTAAAGTTTCCGAAATTTTGAAATTAGAAAGTTTCTTAAAATAGAAGTTTCTGGATTTGCGGGTTTTGGATTTTAAGAAATTTCTAAAGTTAGAAAGTTTCCGGTTTTAGAAAGTTTCCAATTTTAGAAAGTTTCCAAAAAATAGTAGGTTTCCAAAAATAGAAAGTTTCCCGAAATAGTAATCTTCTATTTTGGGAATGAATTTTAATAAACCTACGAACCTCATATAATATCAAGCGTTGGATGTCTTGTCCATTCTATGTCAGCTGTCGAAGCCCATTCAATTGTATTCATGGCCTTACAGTGTGAGGGTGTCTGCTTTTGCGTGGATAAGACGGTTTGTGATTCATAAATGTCATTGGGAGTCCCAGACATTAATGATTACATGACTGTATAGTCTGGTTTTCTTGACTAGGCCATCGGGAGTCCCGGGCCTTGAGACATCAGAGTGGATTGGGCCTCGGGCCCAGATTCACAACCAAGAATTATATCACGGATATAATTAGCCGATATAGGGCTTACCGATATAAGCTAAGGTTGGGTGACGGCCAGTGGCCCACTTTGATCTTAGTTACATGTGGATCTTGGAATCATTATATTCTATTGAGGGTAACTTATGTTATTGAATATAATGCATGATTAATCATATTAAATTTAATACAGGATTAATCATATTGAACATATTAACTAAAATCCTTTATCTTAATTTTCAGTTATGACTAGCACAAACAATCAAAACACTTTCTCGATCCGGTCTGTCCTTAAGATGGACAAGCTGAACGGATCAAATTTCTTGACTTGGTCGCGGAACCTGAGGCTAGTCCTCAGACAGGAGAGAAAGGACTATGTTCTTGAGAGAGCTCTCCCCGTGAGGATCGGGTCCAATGCTTCTCATGCAGTATATGATGCTTGGAATAAGCATTATAATGATGCGGTAGATGTGCGTGGTCTGATATTGGCTACCATGGACTCAGACTTGCGGAAGCAATATGAGAACATGGAGTCGCCAATAGAGATGATCAGCAGCCTGAAATTGAAATTTCAGGAGCAGATAAGAGTGGAGAGATACCAATTGGTTAAGTCTCTCACTAGCTGCAAGCTACCAAATGATCAACCAGTGAGTCCTCATGTCAGTAAAATGATGGGTTACATTGATAACCTGAGGAAACTGGATTATCCAGTTAGCCTAGAATTGGCAACTGAGATCATACTACAGTCACTGCCGTCAAGCTATGATAAGTTCAGAAAGAACTATATCAAGAAAGGCTTAACGAAGACGCTGACTGAACTGCATGATATGCTCAAGACAGTTGAGCCAAACGTGAAGAGTACCCTGAACAATCTCGTGAATGAGAAGGGTAGGTTTACTAAACCTAATGCTGACAAGGGTGAAGACAAAGTTGTCCAGATTTTGAATCATGGCAAGCGTGTGCCTTCTGAGCCCGAGTCAGATGCCTCTTACGTTGGTAAGTGCTGCTACTGTAAGGAGACAGGGCATTGGAAGAGAAATTGCATTAAATTCATGGAAGATGATGAGGAGTTGAAGTTGATGTATGAGACTACTTCCTCAGGTATTCATGTTATTACTTCAAGTTCTACCTTAAAGGTATTGGATACTGGTTGTGGCACTGATATTTGTGATAATATGCAGAGCCTAAGCAACAGTAGAACGTTGAAGGAAGGGCAAGTGAAACTACATGTCTGGAAGGAGCTTGGGATGCTGCCTCAGTCGTAGGGTTTTCACTTATAGATCCCTTTTAGGCTTGGTTTTGTATTAAGTAATTGCTACAATGTACCTGCTTTAAGCAGAATTGTCTTTCATTTTCTTGTAAGAATTTGAATGTTTTTCATTTTGATAAAAGACAAGTTTTGTTCTTTTGATCTTAATGAAATATTAATTGTAGCACCCTATTCATGGAATGGGTTTTATATCTTAAACCAAAGAGTGCCTAAATGTAACATAAATACCGAATTGGTTTAAATCTGATGAATTAAACCTGATTTTTCTTGGCATAAAGTCTTGGTCACATAGAGTAAGTCGGATTCAGAAATCCCATAGTCATGGACTGTTGGGCTCATTTGATAAAATATCTTATGAGACTTTAATTCTGTTTACTAGACCAAAAGGTAAAGGGCCTATCCTAGCCGAGCTAGAGAAAGGCCCAAAGGCTTATTGGACCTGGAACATACTCATGTATGTGGCCCAATGAGCAGTAATGCCAGAGAAAATCTCCTGTACTTCATTGTCTCTACTGATTACTTCAGTGAGTGTGACTGTGTTCATTTGATGAGACACAAGTCGGAATTCTTTGACATGGTCGAAAGAGTTCCAGAATGAAGTATAGGATCTGAATGACAAAAGTATTAAGACTCTGGATTAAATCACGAGTGAGAATACTTAAGTCATTGATTGTGTGATCATCTTAATGAGTGTGAAATCGTTTCACAGCTCATTTCTCCTGAAAACCTGAAGGTGTTTCTGTGAGAAAGAATCAGATCTTATTAGAAATGATTAAAGATGAGTCACACGAATCTTCCATGATATTATTTAAGAATAACGCTCTAAAATATCTAAGTTTACGCTGAAATAGTTCCACCAACATCAGTTGAAAGACACCACGTAAATGTGGATTGGAATCGATCCAAATTCGTCTTTACTGAGTATTAGTAGTTGAGCTACTTCGCTGGTTGTCCCAGGGAAACCAAGGCTTATTACTTTCACGTCCATTCTGTTTTCTAAGAAGGGAAGTTATTTTCCAAGAAGAACAGTGGGAGTAAAAGTATAACTCGAAGTTTTCTTAGGGAAACCAAGGCTCGGTACTTTTACGACCATTCTGTTTTCTAAGAAGGGAAGTTACTTCCCAAGAAGAACAGTGGGAGTAAAAGTACAACTCGAAGAAATTCGAGAAATACAGGAGGCTGCTTAACCTATTGAGGGAGAGCAGCGGAAGGATTTACAGATTTCTGTAGAATCTACACCTGTGGAGCCTGAAGTTCGCAGATATGAAAGAATCAGTCACTAATCCGAGAGTGAATTCTCGTCATTAGTTCAGCCTGATGATCATTGAATGTTCGCATGATCTGATGATCATTGAAAGCGACGAATCTGCGAAATTCAAGAAAGCGAAAGTGAGCCCAGACTCCGAAGAATTACATTTTGTGTAAGTTGGCTTCATCGATCCATTCATGGATGGAAGCAAACATATCGGAGTTGGAATCTTCGTTCTGTTGAAGTAGTCAAGGTTTTGACTTAAGCAGGAACGAAATGGAACTGTGCGTTTACTAATAGATAAGTGGGAGCAATATTGCATTTCTCAAAGTGTATGTCGATGACATACTGATTCTCGGATATAACGTCCCAACGCTGTAGTCGGTAAAGGACTAGCTTGGGAGTTGGTTTAATGATTGACATGGGTAAAGCCACGTACTTCTTGGATTTTGGATCTAAAGAAAGAGATCCAAAAGAGCTGGTAAGACAAAGTCAGGATTCTTATCCCGACAAAGTCCTACAAGTTTTCAGCATTCCAAGAAGGGTTTTATGCAAATGTCACATGGCATTACGTTAAGCAAGACACAGTGTCCTACGATAACTGCTGAGCTTAAATGCATGGATGAGATTCCATATGCGTCGGCAATTGGATCTATCATGTATGCCATGAAACATACTTGTTTGATGTTGCTTTAATGTTAAGCAAGACAAATAAAGACCAGTCAAATCCAGCAAAGAATCAAGTTTCCTAAAGTATGTCCTAAAGTATTTGAGGAATACTAAGGATAAGTTCTTGATTTACGGAGAAAGTAAGGTGCTATAAGTCGATAGAGTCTGAAAGGCAAGTTTCCAACAGACAAAGATGATTTCCGGTCACAGTCCGGTTATATCTTGTGTTTGTTTTGGCGGTGCACGGCACTGTTGCTGACTCCATGACTTAAGCTGAATCTTTCGCAGCTTGGGAAGCGGCGAAAGAGGTTGTTTGGAAAGAAGAGTTCATCACTGAACTTGATGTGATTCCAGCATAGATGAAACTAGCTGCACATCAGAGGTCCAAACACCTTGAGGATAGGTATAACCTATTCCGTGAGATAAATGACAGAGATGGTAAGTAGATCAGCAAGTTTCAACGAATGAGAACGTTGCTAATCTATTAACGAAGCCACTCTTTAGGCCTAAGCACGAGTCGCGGACTGTTGCTGTAGGATAAGTGAAATTAAGATGTAGTCTTAATTTCAGTGGGAGTTATTAAAGGGCTTTATTTAGTTATTGATATGTTCTTGTAAAACATTTGAGATGTTTAATAATGAAATTATTATTTCAAGATTATTTTAACTGTGATGAAATAATCGTTCCAAAATGATATGAACCATTTTATAGGTCATCGAAGTAAATGACTTGATCTTGAGTCATCGAAGTCATTTAGCTTGATCATGAGACCCTATATTTGATAGATGGCTTATATCATCCTGTCCCTAGTCGAAGGTTGTTGAAATTGGAACACCAACAACCGTGTGAGACTGGATTGGTACGTGACTTATGACAAAGTCTCAGTGTGTCATAGATGCGCGGCATCAAAGTCAGTACATAGGTGTATGTTTGGGAACATATGACCGGACAAGACCCGCTTATAAGAACTCTTCAGGATATTTATATCTGTGTCATAAGAGATTCTTACTACGACTATAGAGTATAGTCCTTAGACCTGAGTTCACATGCATGTGACTGCACATGGACTGGTGTACTTTGATCATTGTCTAACGCTATCGTTCTGCGATAGCTATAAGGACCTTGTTTGGGTACATCATGAAATGAGTAGTTTACAGTGATGGAACAAGATGGGATTTGTCCCTCCAATATAAATGGAGTGAATATCTCTAGGCCAATCGGAGATTTGAATACTGGAAAACGCATGGCCATGCTCAAACGGACTTTCCCGAGTCGTTTGGATTATCAGTATCAAATCAGAGTCCGATGAACAAGATTAGGCTTTATAAGGATGACACTAATCTTGCCTTATGACTAATCGAGATATTGAGACAAAAGGATTATGAATACAGAGAGATTCCAGTACAAGTGAGAGATTGTTGGAATTGTGTCCAGTAATCTCGGTACTGTCTCTAGAAAGTAAGAGTATGTCAATGATCAGACATAAGTCATATAATACTGGGGGTCATGATGGCTTGCTAGAGTCCGCTCATGATCTATAAGTCTTGGACTTATTGCCTTTATTATATGATCCCATATGGGTCACACGCCTAAGCTAACAGGAAAATGTGTTGGAACGGCTTAGCAGAAGTACGACAAAAGTGCCAGGCATTTGTCGTACTAAGATAGAAAGATTAATGGGTCTGATTAAATGGGATTTAATCAGATTGGTGTTTTGGGCCCATAAGCCCAAAAGGGAAAGAGAAGGCTTTTAATAAACTAAAAGCCAAATCTCCTTTCCCCAACCCGAACCCTGGCCGCGATTTTCCTCTCCTCTCTGCGCCTCCCATCAGCTCGGTCTAGCAGCCGTTTTCTGTGATCGCGTGTGTGAACCTTTGGAGGATTCATCCCTCGGTGTATCTCTCTGATCTCTGACCTGTTCTATTCCTTCCGCTGCAACAAACAGGTAAAAGGTGAGATCATCTAATGTTTCTATTCAAGAGAACCTAGATCTGTATGTTTAGGTTGATATGAATCTGTGAATTACATCAGGATCAACTAAACAGTTCCTACATTGAGAGCATACATCTGTAAGTTTGTAGTGGTATACTTTGATGATATACTTATTTACAGTCAATGCTTCTCTGATCATCTAGTGCATTTGGAAAAAGTTATGACAACACTTAGGACAGAAGGATTATATGCTAACATGAAGAAATGTATGTTTTGCACTGATCAATTCTTCTTTCTAGGCTTTGTTCTTAGTACACAGGAACTTAAAGTGGATGAGGAGAAGATCAAAGCCATACAAGAATGGCCCACTCCTTCCACCATTGGACATGTCAGAAGCTTCCACTGATTAGAAAGCTTCTACAAGAGATTTGGTAAAGACTTTAGTACTATAGCTGCTCCTCTAACCTCAATCATCAAGAAGGACACTGCCTTTAGTTGGGGACCAGCTCAGGAAGCAGCCTTTAACAAGCTCAAGGACAGCCTCACGCATGCACCTATTCTGGTACTTCCAAATTTTGATAAAATGTTTGAGATTGAGTGTGATGCATCAGGTACTGGCATTGGAGCAGTCTTGACACAAGGTAGAAAACCAGTAGCATATTTCAGTGAGAAGCTCAATGGAGCAGCTCTCAACTATCCCACCTATGACAAGGAGCTCTATGCACTTGTTAGATCACTCGAGACATGGCAACACTACCTGCTTTCCAAAGAATTCATCATTCATACTGACCATCAGACACTCAAACACCGTAGAGGTCAGACAACACTAAAGAGAAGGCATGCAAAATGGTTGGAGTTTGTTGAATCTTTTCCATATGTAATTAAATACAAAAAGGGGAAAGAAAACATTGTAGCTGATGCTTTGTCCAGGAGATATACACTGATTACAACCATGGAGGCAAAGGTAATGGGTTTTGAACATCTAAAAGGTCAGTATGCTACTGACCCTGATTATGCAGGAACATTCAAAGATAGCACAAAGGGAGCCGTCGGCTTATTCTATCAACATGAAGGGTACCTGTTCAGAGATAAGAGGCTTTGCATACCTCAGGGATCAATGAGAGAATTGCTCTTAAGGGAAGCTCATGGTGGTGGACTGATGGGGCATTTTGGTGTGGATAAAACCTTAAGCATCATCACTGAACATTTCTTCTGGCCACATCTTAAAAGAGATGTAGAGAAGTTCTGCGCCAGATGTATCATATGCCTTAAGGCTAAATCCAGGTCACATCCTCATGGTCTCTACATTCCTTTACATATTACTAACATGCCCTAGGTATATGTTTCCATGGATTTTGTTTTAGGACTTCCAATATCAGGCACAAGGATTCTATCTTTGTGGTAGTAGACAGGTTCTCAAAAATGGCTCATTTCATCCCTTGTGCCAAAACAAATGATGCCACACAAACTACTGATCTCTTCTTCAAGGAGGTGGTGCGTCTTCATGGCTTGCCAAGGACCATTGTATCTGACAGAGACACCAAATTCCTCAGCCACTTTTGGATAACATTGTGGAGAAATTTGGGAACAATGCTGCTCTTCTCAACAACATGCCATCCTCAAATTGATGGGCAAACTGACGTTGTGAACCGGACACTCTCCACCCTATTAAGGGCCACAGTTGGTAGAAATTTAAAGAATTTGCTTGATTGTTTACCTTACATTGAGTTTGCTTATAACCGTGTGCCTCATTCTGCTACTAAGCTCTCACCCTTTGAGATTGTCTATAGTTTTAAGCCTATTACTCCTTTAGATCTTACACCGCTGCCACAGCATGAGCAAGCAAACCAGGATGGAGCAAACAAGGCAGACATAGTCAAGAAGATCCACCAGAAGGTTAAGGAGAACATTGAGAAGAAAACCATTCAATACAAGAAGTATGCCGAAAAGGGCGGAAAAGAAGTTACTCTTGAACTAGGATATTGAGTTTGGCTTCATATGAGAACAGAGAGGTTTCCAAACCATTGGAAATCCAAGTTAGCACCAAGGGGAGATGGTCCATTCAAAGTCCTAAAGCGCATCAATGACAATGCTTATCAACTTGAGCTGCCTGGTGAGTTTAACATGTCCTCAAGCTTCAATGTATCTGATTTAGCTCCTTATGATGCAAAGGAATCTGTTCTGAGGTCAGAACCTTCTCAAGATGGAGGAGATGATGAGGACATGGATCCTAGCTAAGATACAATTGAGCAAGTTCCAACAGTGAGAGTTGCACCAAGGACAAGGTCTGGTACAAGAGTGTTACAAAGAGAGTTTAATCAAGCTGTGGAGAGTTTAATCAACAAAAAAGAGCTTGAAGAAATCACCAGCCAGCTTGATCAACTCACCATCACACCAACTGAAGTTGTTATGGCAGAAACACTTGGAGATCACAAGCAACTTCAAACCAAGGAAGCACACCAGAAGTTAAACCAAGATGGAAAGGCAATGAAGGATGGTCCAAATAAATACATACAGGAATGACCCTTAATGAAATATAAACAAGAACTTACCTTGTTTAGCATTTCAGCCACTTAAAAGCAAAACAGCAAGGAAGGCTTCTCTAAACCAGAAACAACAAGCAATTCAAGAGGAGCCTACTTCAGACCTTTCTAAATCAGTACCCAACGTCCATAAAGAGGTAAATAAGGTAAGAATCATTTCAATTATATCAGATTAAATTGTGATCTTGTCATATTTCAGCTCATTTCATTTAGCACCTTTGATTCAACACTTTTGATTCCTTGCAATATGTTTTGTTTCCTTAGCTTTTCTTTTGTAATATTTGAAATTGTACTTTGTTTCCAAGATCCCTAGAAGGGCAAACCTGCTTGGACTATTCATATAAAGTCCCATTGTCAGGTGTGTATCATTTTCACCATATCAATAAAGCACACAAGTTTTCTTCAAAGAGAGAACTTTTCTCTGTCTTTCTAGTGTTTGTGAGATTCATGCCTTAGAGAGATTCTGTCTTATCAAAGCTCATGTCCATAGAGTTTTGTGGCGACTTCGATCCATCATCACTTCCATACCATTTCGTGTCCTTTGCAAAGAGAGTTACACAACCAGTTGCAAAGGATCCATCTTCATATCACTTCAATCCATCTTCTGAACCGGCTGAAAGAGTTACAAAATCAGCAGCATGTTTCCATCAAAACCTTGTGAGATCAGCCTCCATTCTGATCTTACATCAATTGTTGTTTAGAACATCAATTGGATGCTTGTTGATTACTCTTTTCACTAATGAGAATTTGATCTTGATTAGATAATTAACAAACGGATTAGTGCCTATGAATATGAATAGTCTTGATTAGAGTTCTTAGCCTAAAAATTAGATTTTTTTAAATGGTGATTTAATTGAATGAAATTCATATTATTCTTGTGATTTGAAATTGGAAGATGGATTATTACATGATTTTTTATCAAAGAATTATTACATGATTAGCATAGGGTTATAAGCATGGAAATGTGATTATATTGATTAGATGTCACGAGGTCATGATTAGCATTGAATGGTTTTGTTTTGAATATAAGGTTAGCTTTTGATCATCCAAGTCAATTACCTTAATCCAAAGGCTTAATCTTCTTGCATTTTCGTCGGTTGACTTTTAGTTAAGTTTTATTGACTTTTGTTTACTTTCCTTGATAACATTCTTTATGCTTTCTTGCTTTCTATATTTTTATGACTGTTAGTATAAACTTATTTTCTCTATTTGGCTTAAATTAAGTAGTTTTTTGCATTCTTCTTGCCTCCTTGAATTGATACCTCAATTGATCCGTGTAGAAGTTTGAGGAATTGATATGTTTTGAAAACAAAAAATACTCGCTATCACTATCAAGTGAAGTGAAGTTTGATCTGGGGGTTCCTCCTTAATGCCCTCATTTGCCTTAGTATTCTTAGCTCTGGAATTTATCTCAATATTTTACTATAGAGACAAGTGCATCATAGCAGTGTTTGACAAACATGTATAATCATTTTAAGCTTTGAAATAACCTTGCTATTAGTTGGGGCTTTAATTCTTCTGGATTCTTGACTTTCTGGTTTCTTAAGTAAGAAAGGATGGCTTGGTTGATGTCTTCACATCAAATATTTCTGCACCTTGTGTTCCATGTGTTGGGAATGTCCTGAAATCTACTGTGCTATCTCTAGAAAGTATGATAAGTGTCGAGATCAGACATAAGTCATAAATACTGGGTGGTCATGATGACTTGCTAGAGCCCGCTCTTGATCTATAAGTTAAGTACTTATTACCAGTATTGTATGATCCCTAAGGGTCACACACCATAGCTAACGGGAAAGTTAAAAGGAATTAATACAGTAAGATGCAAGACATTTACTGTATTTGTACAGAGAATTGGGCCAGACAAAATACAATCTTTTGTCTAGTTTGGGCCTTGGGCCCAAAATCCCAATAGGCCATTAGGTTAATTCCTTGGGCCTATATAGGTGAGGAGGGGGCGCAGATTAGGGCACCACCTCTGCGATTACCAGGCCCAGCCGTCCCTCCTTGTTCTCTCTGTTGTTCCAGCTTGGTCTAGCAACCTGATCCAGAAGCTTGTAAGAGTGTGGATACCTGAGGAGGAGCCGGTTCATCATCTGCTCTCATTGATCTCTTCATTACCAACCCGCTGCGCTAATCATAAGGTAATGATCTCGATCTGTTTATGATTCAACTGCAAATCACCTAGATCCTAGTTGATTATGTGATAGGTTGTAATCTGATAATTAAACCTATGAACAAACATAATCTAACAGTGGTATCAGAGCCTAGGTCGTTAGGTTTTTGCTGTTTGGATCATATTTAGGTTGTTTTAAATGTTTAGAATCGAATTTGTGTTAAGAAATTTGATTAGAAAACTTAAAAACCTAATTTGTAAATCGCATGAACTGAATCCCATCGGTATGCGAATTAGCCGAGACGATCATGGATCGACCGACTTGGACGCGAGTATCGATCGACGAGGGAGCGTGAGCAATGCGATCGCGTATCGATATCGATCGGATCGATTGCTTCTCGCTGTCCCGATGACCCGATCGCAACGAGCTGATGCGGGATCGATCGCGTATCTGGTGCGGATCAATACGTCCCGATCAGCTTCTCGTCGTCGTCCCGCATGCGCCTGTCCCGATCGTATCGCGCGATGTCCCGAAAGCGAGCTTGGCTCGTCTTCTCGATCCGGCGATGCGTGATCCGGCTGGCGAGGCATACGTTCCGCGAGTAGCCAATCGGTTCAGCCGAGCTTCGCGGTTCGTCCTTCCCTAACCCGCGACAATGAACCGATCAAACCGATTGTGTTTCATTGTTAGCTTTAGCTTAACCCGCAAGTTAGGTCAAAATTGGCTAAAACGCAAGGCGTTTCTTCCCGATTTTGGACTTAACCGAACCGATCCAATTTAATTGGTGGTTCAAGCGGTTAACCTAATCGCGGTTTTCTGGAAATTATTTAATACAATTGGTATTATTTAATTTCTGGTTAAACCGGATTTAATTCAAAATTGAATTTCAACCTAAACCGAAGGCTGGTCTAAGTTTGATTTGGTTGGACCAAATAATTTAGAGCTGGTCTAGTTTAGTAAATAACCAGTTGGATTTAGTAGTTAATTTGGTCTTGGACCAGAATTAATGAACCGACTCGGTTATGTCAAATTATTGGGTCAATTGGAATTCTGTGGTCTTGGGCCAAGAATTGGGCCTATAATTTGTGACCCAACCGAAAACTTTAATAAAACATTAAATTAGAAATTTCTAATTTTAGCATGTTTCTAGATTTAGAAAGTTTCTAAAATAAGTAAGTTTCCAAAAATAGTAATATTCTATTTTTGGAAAGAAAACCTAAAATCCTCAAAACCAATATCAAGCTTGGATGTCTTGCCCAATCTTGTCAGCTACTTAACGCTTATTCAATTACAGATATGGCTTACAGTGTGAGGTGTCTGTTTTTGCGTAAGTAAAGTAGTATATAGTCACTAATTTCATTGGGAGTCCCAGACTTTAGTGATTATTTGGCTGTAAGAGATTGGTTTCCTTGACTGGGCCATCGGGAGTCCCGGGCCTTGAGACATCTGGTGAATTGGGCCTTGGGCTTTATAAGGATGACACTAATCTTGCCTTATGACTAATCGAGATATTGAGACAAAAGGATTATGAATACAGAGATTCCAGTACAAGTGGGAGATTGTTGGAATTGTGTCCAGTAATCTCGGTACTGTCTCTAGAAAGTAAGAGTATGTCAATGATCAGACATAAGTCATATAATACTGGGGGTCATGATGGCTTGCTAGAGTCCGCTCATGATCTATAAGTCTTGGACTTATTGCCTTTATTATATGATCCCATATGGGTCACACGCCTAAGCTAACAGGAAAATGTGTAGGAACGGCTTAGCAGAAGTACGGTAAAAGTGCCAGGCATTTGTCGTACTTAGAGAGAGATAAATGGGTCTGATTAAATCCAAGGGATTTAATCAGATTGGTATTTGGGCCCAAAAGCCCAAAAGGGAAAGAGAAGGGTTTTATAAACTAAAACCCAAATCTCTTTCTCCCTAACCCTAAGCCATAGCCGCGCCTCTCTCTCTCTCTCTGCGCCTCCTCTCCCTTGGTCTAGCAGCCTCTATTCCTGACGGTGTGCGTGTGTGAACCTCTGGAGGAGTTATCACTCGGTGGCTCTCTGATCTTTGACCTGTTCTCTCTTTCCGCTGCATAAACAGGTAAAAGGTGAGATCATAATGTTTCTATTCAAGAGAACCTAGATCCGCATGTTTAGGAACTGTTGAATCTGAGAATTGAATCTGGATTAACAACCAAAACATCCTTCAGTGGTACCAGAGCTATTGGTTCTGGTTTTTCTTGTTTAGATTCATGTTTAGGATTGTTTTTCTTGTTTAAAAGTGTTTTGAATCAACTACTGATAAGAGAAATCACTTAAGCAACAAGGAATTGAAACCTAAACAAACTAAAGAAAATCGCATGACCAAACTATATGATTTGGTATGCGTCGGTTTGATGATGCACGGACCGATCGCCAAAGGATCGAGTCGCGTGATCATCGGCTCGATCGTGAGCATGGCTGGACGTAGAGTGATCGATCGGATCAGCCGAGGATCGCACGATCGATTGCGATCGGATCGTCGCGGCCATCGTCCCGATCGTCCAGCGTCGTCCCGCGTCTCGATCGCTCGGCGATCGAATGACGCACGACCGGCCAGCCCGCGATGTCCCGTCCCGTCCCGTCCCGACAGTAGTCCCGATCGTGGAAGCAAGCTGCTTGCGGCTGAGGCTGTCCCGATCGTGTCTTGCGTGATGATCACGGCTAGGTCATGATCGGATCACGTAGTGTCGTTTCGGTTCGGTTTAAAGTTCGGTTTAAAACTTGATTAAAATCAAACGTCTCGGTTTAATAAACAGATTTAATAATTTTATTAAGTTCTGGTTAAACCGGGATAAGAAATCCAAAGTCGAAATATTGGATTTTGTGCCTAAACCAGGATTTTCTAATTTGATTTGGTTGGACCAAATAAATTGAGAAAATCCGGTTTAGTAAATAACCGGTTGACAATTGTGGTCATCGTAGTAATTAAAATTTGGTTAGACCAATTTTAATGAACCAGACCGGTTATGTCATTTAATTGGACAATTGGGTCATGTCTTGGACATGGACCAATTCTTGGGCCTCGGGCCAAGAAGTTAAAACAATTGGGCCAATTATTTGAGTCTTTTCTTCAGATTAATTTAAAATTTATTTTTATAAAGTTATATAAATCGATTTTAAATTAAAGTTTCCGAAATTTTGAAATTAGAAAGTTTCTTAAAATAGAAGTTTCTAGATTTGCATGTTTTGGATTTAAAGAAATTTCTAAAGTTAGAAAGTTTCCGGTTTTAGAAAGTTTCCAAAAATAGTAGGTTTCCAAAAATAGAAAGTTTCCCGAAATAGTAATCTTCTATTTTGGGGATGAAATTTTAATAAACCTACGAACCTCAAATAATATCAAGCGTTGGATGTCTTGTCCAGGCTATGTCAGCTGTCGAAGCCCATTCAATTGTATTCATGGCCTTACAGTGTGAGGGTGTCTACTTTTGCGTGGATAAGACGGTTTGTGATTCATAAATGTCATTGGGAGTCCCAGACATTAATGATTACATGACTGTATAGTCTGGTTTTCTTGACTAGGCCATCGGGAGTCCCGGGCCTTGAGACATCAGAGTGAATTGGGCCTCGGGCCCAGATTCACAACCAAGAGTTATATCACGGATATAATTAGCCGACATAGGGCTTACCGATATAAGCTAAGGTTGGGTGACGGCCAGTGGCCCACTTTGATCTTTGTTATATGTGGATCTTGGAATCATTATATTCTATTGAGGGTAACTTAGGTTATTGAATATAATGCATGATTGATCATATTAAGTATAATATAAGATTAATCATATTGAACATATTAACTAATAACCTTTTATCTTATATATTTCAGCTATGACTACTACAAGCACACAAAACACATTCTCAATCCGGTCTGTTCTCGAGAAGGAGAAGCTGACTGGAACGAACTTCCTGACGTGGTCAAGGAACTTGAGGCTGGTCCTCAAGCAGGAGAAGAAGGATTATGTCCTTCGTGATCCTCTCCCCGAGAGGCCTGCTAACAATGCCGCCAGGACTCTGCATAATGCTTGGGAAAAGCATTCGTCAGATGAAAATGATGTGTATTGCCTTATGTTGGCGACAATGACTGCTGAGCTGCAAATGCAGTTCGAGAGTGTGTTGTCACCAATTGAGATAATGGCAAGCCTGAAATCGCTTTTTCAGGAGCAAGCAAGGACTGAGAGGTTTCAGACTGTTAAGAACCTCTTAGATTGTAAGTTGGCTGCAAATGCGGCAGTGAGTCCTCATGTCTTGAAGATGATGGGTTATCTCGATCATCTTCAGAAACTCGACTGCCCTATCAGCCAGGAACTTGCTTGCGACATCATTCTGCAGTCATTACCTGCAAGCTATGATCAGTTCATTCTGAACTTTAACATGCATGGCTTGAGTAAGACATTGCCTGAGCTTCACGGAATGCTCAAGACTGCAGAGCCCAACTTGAGGAAAACCGCCAAGGACCCCAATGTGCTTATGGTGCAAAAGGGCAAGGGGTTTAAGAAATCCTCTGCTAAGGATAAGGGAAAGGCCAAGGCTGTCCAAGTCGCGGACAAGGACACGCCAAAGCCCAAGCCCAAGTCCAAGGCTGGGCCAACTGACATATGCAGGTTCTGTAAAGAACCAGGGCATTGGAGGAGAGAATGTAAGAAATTCCAAGACGGTCTAAAGGAATTGAAGAAGAAGACTCTCGAGACTTCTTCGACAGGTATCTTTGTTATAGAAGTTAATACAACTACTTCTGATAATACCTCATGGGTTATGGATACTGGTTGTGGGGCTCATATTTGTACTAATATGCAGGCACTCAGCAACAGTAGAAGGCTGAAGCAAGGACAAGTGGAGCTACGAGTTGGGAATGGAGCGAAAGTTCCAGCACTAGCTGTAGGCACATACTTGTTGTCTTTACCTTCGGGATTGATTTTAGAACTCAATAATTGTTATTTTGTACCTGCTATAAGCAGAAATATTATTTCAATTTCTTTGTTGGATTTGGAAGGTTATGATTTTTCAGTTAAGAATAAATTATGTTCCTTCAATCGCAACAATTTGTTCTATGGTTCTGCCCCTCTTACGAATGGGCTTTACATACTCGATCAATCCGCGCCAATTTATAACATTAATACCAAACGGTTCAAACCTAATGAGGAGAACCGAACGTTTCTATGGCATTGTCGTTTAGGGCACATCAGCGAGAAACGCATCAAGAGGCTCCATTCGAATGGACTTCTTGGCTCATTTGACTTTGAGTCATGTGAGAAATGCGAATCCTGCATGATGGGCAAAATGACACGGGCCCCCTTTAATAAACCTAACGAGAGGGCCAGTGACTTATTGGGCCTGATACACACTGATGTGTGTGGCCCAATGTCCACAAATGCGAGAGGAAACTATCAGTACTTCATTACCTTTACTGATGATTTCAGTAGGTATGGATATGTTTATTTGATGAAACATAAGTCTGAATCTTTTGAGAAGTTCAGAGAATTCCAAAATGAAGTACAGAACCAACTTGGCAAAAGCATTAAGGCTCTTCGGTCCGACCGAGGAGGAGAATACTTAAGCCAAGAATTCAGTGATCATCTAAGAGAGTGTGGGATCGTGTCCCAACTCACTCCTCCTGGAACACCTCAATGGAATGGTGTGTCTGAGAGGAGAAATCGGACCTTATTGGATATGGTTCGATCTATGATGAGTCACACAGACCTTCCAATATCCCTTTGGGGATATGCTCTGCTAACAGCAGTGTTCACTCTAAATAGAGCGCCATCGAAAGCAGTAGCAAAGACACCATATGAATTATGGACTGGAGTGGCTCCAGTGCTGTCTTATCTAAGAATTTGGGGTTGTGAAGCCTATGTCAAGAGATTAATCTCAGATAAGCTTACACCAAAGTCTGATAAATGCTACTTCATTGGTTATCCGAAGGAAACCAAGGCTTATTACTTCTATCTACGTTCCGAGAACAAGATCTTTGTTGCCCGGGATTGTAACTTTCTTGAGAGGGAGTTTCTCTCTAAGAAAGACAGTGGGAGTAAGGTACTGCTTGAAGAAATTCAAGATGAACAGGATACTGCTCAACCTAATGAGGAAGAGCAGCAGGAGGACCTACAAGAAATTGTAGAGCCTGAACCTGTAGTACCTGAAGTTCGTAGATCCGGGAGGATCCGTCACGAACCCGAGAGATATCAAGGATTCCTCGTGACTGACTGTCATGATCTTCTGATCATTGATGGTGATGAACCATCGAACTTTAATCAAGCCATGATGGGCCCAGATTCCTCGAAGTGGCGCAAGGCCACTGATTCCGAAATGGACTCCATGTCGGTCAACCAAGTGTTTTCGTTGGTTGACTTACCCGCTGGTGTAAAAGCCATCGAGTGCAAATGGATCTTCAAGAAGAAGATTGACGTGGATGGAAATGTCCAGATTTATAAAGCCAGGTTGGTGGCAAAAGGTTTCAGACAAGTTCACGGTGTGGATTACGATGAAACCTATTCACCAGTGGCTATGTTGAAATCTATTCGGATTCTACTAGCAACTGCAGCTTTTCATGATTATGAAATTTGGCAGATGGACGTGAAAACCGCCTTCCTGAATGGTATTCTGGAAGAGGATGTGTATATGACACAACCTGACGGTTACATAGATCCAAAGAATGCTGGGAAAGTATGCAAGCTTCATAAATCCATTTATGGATTGAAGCAAGCATCGAGGAGCTGGAATCTTCGTTTTGATGAAGCGATCAAACAATTTGACTTCATCAGAAACGAAGAAGAACAATGCGTGTATAAGAAAACTAGTGGGAGCAAAATAGTATTTCTTATTCTGTATGTCGATGACATACTGCTTCTCGGAAACGACGTTCCAATGCTGAAGTCGGTAAAGGACTGGCTTGGAAGTTGTTTTTCCATGAAAGACATGGGTGAAGCCGCATACGTTCTTGGAATCAGGATCTACCGGGATAGATCTAGAAGGCTGATAGGCTTGTGTCAAGATTCATACATTGACAAAGTCCTACAAAGATTCAGCATGAAAGATTCCAAGAAGGGCTTCACGCCAATGGTACATGGCACAACGCTAAGCAAGAAGCAGAGCCCTACGACGGCTGTTGAGCTTGAGCGCATGAAGAATATTCCTTATGCATCTGCAATAGGATCTGTCATGTATGCCATGATTTGTACTCGTCCTGATGTTGCTTATGCATTGAGCATGACGAGTAGATACCAGTCAAATCCAGGTGAAAACCATTGGATTGCCGTAAAGAATATCTTGAAGTATCTAAGACATACTAAGGATAAGTTCTTAGTGTACGGTGGAAATGATGTGCTTAAAGTCAGTGGATTCACGGACGCAAGTTTCCAGACAGACCAAGATGATTTCCGGTCACAGTCCGGTTATATCTTTTGTCTGAATGGCGGTGCAATCAGTTGGAGAAGCTCCAAGCAAGACACCGTTGCTGATTCCACTACAGAAGCTGAATATATCGCCGCCTCAGAAGCTGCGAAGGAAGCTGTTTGGATACGAAAGTTCATTATTGAACTAGGTGTGATACCAGATGCGGCTGAGCCTCTAGCACTGTTTTGTGATAACAATGGTGCTATAGCTCAGGCAAAGGAACCGAGATCACACCAGAAATCCAAGCATGTTCTAAGAAGATTTCACTTGATACGTGACATCATTAATAGAAAGGAAGTCAAGATCAGCCGAGTTCAGACAGATGATAACGTCGCTGATCCGTTGACAAAGCCACTCCCAAGGCCTAAGCTCGGTTTTCTGACTGAAGCTGTAGGCATTAGAGACATTGAAATGTAATCTCAATTTGAGTGGGAGTTTGAGGGCTTTTATTTAGTTATTTGATATGTTCTTGTAAAACATTCTTATGTTTAATGAAATTATTATTTCAAGATTATTTTAACTGTGATGAAATAATCGTTCCAAAGTGATATAAACCATTTTATAGGTCATCGAAGTAAGTGACTTGATCTTGAGTCATCAAAGTCATTTAGCTTGATCATGAGACCCTATATTTGATAGATGGAATATATCATCCTGTCCCTAGTCGAAGGTTGTTGAAATTGGAACACCAAAAACCGTGAGAGACTGGATTGGTATGTGACTTATGACAAAGTCTCAGTGTGTCATAGATGCGCGGCATCAAAGTCAGTACATAGGTGTATGTTGGGAACATACGACCGGACAAGACCCGCTTATAAGAACTCTTCAGGATATTTATATCTGTGTCATAAGAGATTCTTACTACGACTATAGAGTATAGTCCTTAGACCTGAGTTCGCATGCATGTGACTGCACATGGACTGATGCACTTTGATCATTGTCTAACGCTGTCGTTCTGCGATAGTTATAAGGACCTTGTTTGGGTACATTATGAAATGAGTAGTTTACAGTGATGGAACAAGACGGAATTTGTTCCTCCAATATAAATGGAGTGAATATCTCTAGGCCAATCGGAGATTTGAATACTGGAAAATGCATGGCCATGCTCAAACGGACTGTCCCGAGTCGTTTGGATTGTCAGTATCGAATCAGAGTCCGATGAACAAGATTAGGCTTTATAAGGATGACACTAATCTTGCCTTATGACTAATCGAGATATTGAGACAAAAGGATTATGAATACAGAGATTCCAGTACAAGTGGGAGATTGTTGGAATTGTGTCCAGTAATCTCGGTACTGTCTCTAGAAAGTAAGAGTATGTCAATGATCAGACATAAGTCATATAATACTGGGGGTCATGATGGCTTGCTAGAGTTCGCTCATGATCTATAAGTCTTGGACTTATTGCCTTTATTATATGATCCCATATGGGTCACACGCCTAAGCTAACAGGAAAATGTGTAGGAACGGCTTAGCAGAAGTACGGTAAAAGTGCCAGGCATTTGTCGTACTTAGAGAGAGATAAATGGGTCTGATTAAATCCAAGGGATTTAATCAGATTGGTATTTGGGCCCAAAAGCCCAAAAGGGAAAGAGAAGGGTTTTATAAACTAAAACCCAAATCTCTTTCTCCCTAACCCTAAGCCCTAGCCGCGCCTCTCTCTCTCTCTCTGCGCCTCCTCTCCCTTGGTCTAGCAGCCTCTATTCCTGACGGTGTGCGTGTGTGAACCTCTGGAGGAGTTATCACTCGGTGGCTCTCTGATCTTTGACCTGTTCTCTCTTTCCGCTGCATAAACAGGTAAAAGGTGAGATCATAATGTTTCTATTCAAGAGAACCTAGATCCGCATGTTTAGGAACTGTTGAATCTGAGAATTGAATCTGGATTAACAACCAAAACATCCTTCAATAACTAGCTGTGTGCATGCTTACCAAGTAAAGCTAATTATGGGTGACGGCCAGTGGCCCACTTTGGTTTTAGTTGAACATGGGTCTCGGAATCATTGCATTCTTATGAGGTTAAACAAAGAAATTTTGAATGCAATGCGAGTTTTCTTATAAGTTATTTAAGATTACTCTTTTATGAACTAAATAACTAAAACTCTATTGTCTCATAATTTCAGCTATGTCAAGCACAACAACACAAAACACTTTCTCGATCCGGTCTGCCCTTGAGAAGGACAAACTGAACGGATCAAACTTCCTGAACTGGTCCAGGAACCTGAGACTTGTGCTCAGGCAGGAGAAGAAGGCTTATGTCCTTGAAAGAGTTCTCCCCCCTAGACCTGCGAATAATGCCGCACAAGCTGTGAAGAATGCTTGGGATACGCATTCTTCAGATGCTAATGACGTGGTTTGCCTAATGTTGGCGACAATGGTTCCCGAACTGCAGATGCAGTGGGAAGGCCTGACTTGTCCCATGGAACTGATGGCAAACCTGAAAGCGTTGTTTCAGGAGCAGGCTCGTACAGAGAGATTCCAAACTGTAAAGAATCTCTTGGACTGTAAAATGGCTAAGGATGCAGCAGTGAGTCCACATGTTCTGAAAATGATGGGTTATCTCGATCATTTGACTAGACTCGACTGTCCTATAAGCCAAGAGCTTGCTTGTGATATCGTTCTGCAGTCTCTTACTCCTGCATATGGCCAGTTCATCTTGAACTATAATATGCATGGGTTGACAAAGACTTTGCCTGAGCTACATGGTATGCTCAAGACTGCAGAACCTAATCTGAAGAAGGCCAAGGAGCCGTCTGTACTCATGGTGCAGAAGGGCAAGGGTTTCAAGAAATCCGCTGCAGACAAAGGAAAGGGCAAGGCAGTCCACAACGAAAAGGCCAAGCCCAAGCCCGTGTCTAAAGCTGGGCCTTCTGATATCTGCCACTTTTGCAAAGAGGCAGGGCATTATCGCAGGGACTGTAAGAAATACCAGGAAAGTCTGAAGAAGAAGAAGAAGAAGTCCTTGGAGACTACTGCTTCAGGTATTTTTGTTATTGAAGTAAATACTACTACTTCTGATAATACCACTTGGGTATTAGATACTGGATGTGGGGCTCATATTTGTACTAATGTGCAGGCGCTCAGCAACAGTAGAAGGTTGAAGCAAGGGCAAGTAGAGTTGCGGGTTGGCAATGGAGCGATGGTTCCAGCACTCGCCGTTGGCACTTACTTGTTGTCTTTACCTTCTGGATTGATTTTAGAACTTGAGAATTGTTATTTTGTACCTGCTATAAGCAGAAATATCATTTCAGTTTCATTATTGGATTTACAAGGATTTGATTTTTCTATTAAGAATAAATTGTGTTCCTTTAATCTCAATGACATGTTCTATGGCTGTGCCCCTCTTATTAATGGGCTGTACATGCTGGATCAATCTACTCCAGTATATAACATTAATACAAAACGGTTCAAATCTAACGAAGAAAATGAAACGTTTCTCTGGCATTGTCGTTTGGGGCACATTAGTGAGAAACGCGTCAAGAGGCTCCATTCAAATGGACTCTTGGGCTCATTTGACTTTGAGTCTTGTGAGCAATGCGAATCTTGCCTAATGGGCAAAATGACACGGGCCCCTTTTAATAAACCCACAGAAAGGGCCAGTGAACTATTGGACCTGATACATACTGACGTGTGTGGCCCAATGTCCACAAATGCTAGAGGAAACTATCAGTACTTCATTACATTCACTGATGATTTCAGTAGATATGGATATGTCTACTTGATGAAACATAAGTCGGAAACCTTTGAGAAGTTCAAAGAAATCCAGAATGAAGTACAGAACCAGCTTGGTAAAAATATTAAGGCTCTTCGGTCGGACCGAGGAGGAGAATACTTGAGCCAGGAATTCCGTGATCATCTGAGTGGGTGTGGGATCATCTCCCAACTCACACCTCCTGGAACACCTCAGTGGAATGGTGTGTCTGAGAGAAGGAATCGGACATTGTTAGATATGGTCCGATCCATGATGAGTCACACAGACCTTCCTATATCCCTTTGGGGATATGCTTTGCTGACCGCAACATTCACACTGAACAGAGTGCCATCAAAAGCAGTAGCAAAGACACCATATGAGTTATGGACTGGAAAGGCTCCAGTAATGTCTTTTCTCAGAATTTGGGGTTGTGAAGCCTATGTCAAAAGATTAATCTCAGACAAGCTTACACCAAAATCTGACAAGTGCTACTTCATTGGTTATCCTAGGGATACCAAGGCTTATTACTTCTATCTGCGATCCGAGAACAAGATCTTTGTTGCTCGGGATTGTACTTTTCTTGAGAGGGAATTTCTCTCTAAGAAAGATAGTGGGAGTAAGGTACAACTTGATGAAATTCAAGAAGGACAGGAACCTGTTCAACCTAATGAGGGAGAACAGCAGGATGAATTACATGAAGTTGTAGTAGAACCTAAACCTGTAGTACCTGAAGTTCGAAGATCCGGAAGGATCCGTCACGAACCCGATAGATATCAGGGATTCCTCGTGACTAATTGCCATGATCTTTTGATCATTGACGGTGATGAACCCTCGAACTTTGCAGAAGCCATGATAGGCCCTGACTCCTCAAAGTGGCGTGAAGCCACTGAATCCGAGATGGACTCCATGTCTGTCAACCGAGTGTTTTCACTGGTTGACTTACCCGCTGGTGCTAAAGCCATCGAGTGTAAATGGATCTTCAAGAAGAAGATTGACATGGATGGAAATGTCCAGATTTACAAGGCCAGGTTGGTGGCAAAAGGTTTCAAGCAAATTCATGGTATAGACTATGATGAAACCTATTCACCAGTGGCCATGATGAAATCAATTCGGATTCTCCTAGCAACTGCCGCTTATTATGATTATGAGATTTGGCAGATGGATGTGAAAACCGCCTTCCTGAATGGAATCTTGGAGGAGGATGTGTATATGACACAGCCTGACGGTTACATTGATCATAAGAATGCTGGGAAAGTATGCAAACTTCATAAATCCATTTATGGATTGAAGCAAGCATCCAGGAGTTGGAATCTTCGTTTTGATGAGGCAATAAAGAATTTTGACTTCATCAGAAACAAGGAAGAACAATGTGTGTATAAGAAAACTAGTGGGAGCAAAGTGGCGTTTCTTATCCTATATGTCGATGACATATTGCTTCTTGGGAATGATATTCCAATGCTGAAGTCTGTTAAAGACTGGCTGGGAAGTTGTTTTTCCATGAAAGACATGGGTGAAGCCGCGTATGTTCTTGGAATCCGAATCTTTAGAGACAGATCTCAAAGGCTGATTGGACTTTGTCAAGATTCTTATATAGACAAAGTCCTGCATCGATTCGGAATGGATAAATCCAAGAAGGGATTCACGCCAATGATACATGGTGCTACACTAAGCAAGACTCAGTGTCCTAAAACACCTGATGAGCTTAAGCGCATGAGTAGGATTCCTTATGCTTCGGCTATAGGATCTATCATGTACGCCATGATCTGTACTCGTCCTGATGTTGGTTATGCACTAAGCATGACGAGTAGGTACCAGTCTAATCCAGGTGAGAATCACTGGATTGCCGTAAAGAATATCCTAAAGTATTTGAGGAATACTAAGGATAAGTTATTGGTTTACGGAGGAAGTGAAGTGCTTGAAATGAGTGGATTCACGGATGCAAGTTTTCAGACAGATAAAGATGATTTCCGGTCACAGTCTGGTTACATCTTCTGTCTAAATGGCGGTGCAGTAAGTTGGAAGAGCTCCAAGCAGAGCACCGTGGCAGATTCCACAACTGAAGCTGAATACATCGCTGCTTAAGAAGCTGCGAAGGAAGGAGTTTGGATTAGGAACTTCATGATTGAACTCGGTGTATTCCCAGATGCCACTGAGCCTCTAACACTGTATTGTGACAACAATGGTGCAATTGCTCAAGCTAAGGAACCGAGACATCATCAGAAATCAAAACATATTATGAGAAGGTATCACCTGATTCGTGATATAGTGAATAGAGGTGAAGTGATGGTCAGCAGAGTTCCCACTGATGAGAACGTGGCTGACCCGTTGACAAAGCCACTCCCGAAACCTAAGCACGAGTTGCATACTGCTGCTGTAGGAATTAGAGATATTCAAATGTAATCTCTTTTTGAGTGGGAGTTATGAGGGCTTTATTTTAGTTATTTTGATTGGTTCATGTAAACATTTTAATGTTAATGAAATTTTATTTCTGGATTATTTTTAACTGTGATATAAAATAATCGTTCCAAAATGATTCATGTCGTTATATATGGGCCATCGAAGTACATGAGAAAGAATTGATCATGAAACCCCATATTTAACGAAATGACATAAATCATAGTGTCCATAGTCGAAGGTTGTTGAAATTGGAACACCAACAACCACTTGAGACTAGAGTGTGTTGAGACTTATGACCAAGTTTCATGGGTCATGGATGCGCGGCATCAAAGTCAACACATAGGTATATGTAGGGGAGCATATGACCGGACATGGCCCGCTGATGAGAACTCTACAAGATATTGATATCTGTGTCATAAAAGGTTCTCATTTACGACTATAGAGTATAGTCCTTAGACCTGAGTTCGCATGCATGTGGCTGCACATGGATTGATGCGCTTTGATCATTGTCTAACGTTGTTTCGTAACTGGGAGCTATAAGGACCTTGGTTGGGTGTATTATAAAGTGTGTAGTTCATAGTGATGGAACAAGATGGGATTTGTCCCTGCCGTTTAACGGAGGTAATATCTCTAGGCCAATCGGAGACTTGATAGCTGGTAAGAGAGTGGCCACTCCCAAACGGACTTGCCCAAGTCGTTTGCATTGTCAGTATCAAATCTGGTCCGATGAACATGGTCTGGCTATATAAGGATGACACGCATCTTGCCTTATGACAGATCGAGATATTGAGACAAAAGGATTAGGGAATGTAGGATTCCAGTACAAGTGGGAGATTGTTGGGAATGTCCTGAAATCTACTGTGCTATCTCTAGAAAGTATGATAAGTGTCGAGATCAGACATAAGTCATAAATACTAGGTGGTCATGATGACTTTCTAGAGCCCGCTCTTGATCTATAAGTTAAGTACTTATTACCAGTATTGTATGATCCCTAAGGGTCACACACCATAGCTAACGGGAAAGTTAAAAGGAATTAATACAGTAAGATGCAAGACATTTACTGTATTTGTACAGAGAATTGGGCCAGACAAAATACAGTCTTTTGTCTAGTTTGGGCCTTGGGCCCAAAATCCCAATAGGCCATTAGGTTAATTCCTTGGGCCTATATAGGTGAGGAGGGGGCGCAGATTAGGGCACCACCTCTGCGATTACCAGGCCCAGCCGTCCCTCCTTGTTCTCTCTGTTGTTCCAGCTTGGTCTAGCAACCTGATCCAGAAGCTTGTAAGAGTGTGGATACCTGAGGAGGAGCCGGTTCATCATCTGCTCTCATTGATCTCTTCATTACCAACCCGCTGTGCTAATCATAAGGTAATGATCTCGATCTGTTTATGATTCAACTGCAAATCACCTAGATCCTAGTTGATTATGTGATAGGTTGTAATCTGATAATTAAACCTATGAACAAACATAATCTAACACCATGGTTGGGTATGTTTCTATGTAAATACTCAAAGTAAAGACTTAGTGCATTATATTTGTATTTAAAATCCTTTAACAAAACCAAAAAGGTTTAGGCTTAATTGATAACACCAATTATTTGGACAAGGACTTTCTTTTTACTTGCTTTGTGCATTGTGGTAGTTGTTCTTAGTGTTAATATCATCCTTCTCATATTGATATTGATCTTGTCTAGTTCTCTTATTTGTTTTTGGTAGTACGTAGTTGTTGTTGACCTGCAGCTTGAATTGGTGTTTTTTCTTGGATTGGGTGTCATCTGTTCTTATACATGGACCTTTTTCAACAAGTCTTGACAAGGACGTGCATTATACTAGAACTGGACAATGCAAGATCAGATTAGACTAGCTAGAAATGTGGACGGCAAACAGATTTCTGAGTTGATGTTTAAACATGATTTGGTGCACAACAATATGATGAGCAAGAAATCAGTTCAGTTTTCTGTAGAGGTTGAGAAATTTGAGCGATGAAGAATTTTATGAAGAAAATGTCAACAACATTGGTGAAACTGGTTTTCAGGGTTCAAATTCAATAAGGCAGACGTTGCTACAATGAGAATGCTCAGAGGAGTACCTTCAAAGGTAATCAAAACTCTTCTATTTATGTCTCTAAGCCTTAATACCAGAAGCCTTTCTAGAGCAACAACAACAAGTTTCAGAAAGAACTATGAATCCTCATCTTACCATACACCTCATGCACCTACTGTGGACTAAGAGATGAAATCCATGCTTGACCAGATACTGGAAGGTCAGAAGAAGATCACAATTGTCCTCAATGGGAAGATCGATGCTTTATACCATAACTTGCATGTGAAGTTTAAAACCTAGACACGGATAAGTGATGGAAATTAATTAGCTAGTTGTGTAACACTCTCTGATGAATCTGGTTGATGGTTTGGAGTTGGTGAACAACTCACTTGCTCAATGAGCTGATTGACTCTCTCAATTTGTGGTCGAAGAACTTATTTGAATCACACAAACAAGTCAATCTGAGGTTTCCTGATGAATAGGTGAATCACACACATATTTAAAAGAATGGAAAAACTCTCACAAAGAACTCCCTTAAAAGAAAACTGAATGATACTTTATTGATAGATTGAAAGGTGCTTTACAATGAGTCTTGAGGTCCGCTTATATAGGTTGATGGTACAAACAGTAACATGCCAAAACTAAAGAAAGAAATCTCACAAATGAAGCAAAAGTTACCGTTGGAATTATGATCAGTCTAGGCATTTATTGTAATAGCTTTTTTGCGCTTCTCTTCACATTTACTTCTTCCTTGTACTCTATCTATGTAGAGATTATCAATGGGAAGAATAAGTGCATTATATTTGCCCTTAGAGTCATAAAAACAGATTGTATGATACATTCTCTTACATGGTCAACTTTAGCAGGTTGTATAAGGATTTAGCAGAGGTAGACACATGTAGAAAATCGACCAAGGACTAAATTAAGGATGCCCATGTCGGTCGACAAACCACTGGTGTCAATTGACACCAAAGCCCTTCTAGGACATTGAATGCTAAGTAACAAAATATATCATATGAACAGGTCTACAAACTCAAGGTTCATTTCTGGAAGAATCCTAAGAAGTCGAAGCAAGGGTTGTACAAAGCTAACAGCAAAATTATGACGGAAAAGCTCATCATTTAAATTCATCTGATTGATGCCATAAAGACTACTCCAAAGATCAAATAATATGTGAATAAGATGGTCACACATGATATGAGTGATGAACAAAGGGTGATGATGATCTCTAAGTTTTTTAGTGTTGTGATTTAAAACAAGATTTCAGAAGAACTCAACGATCATGAAGCTTTATTTTGGATAGCTCCATCTTTACTGACAGGTTCAAGAGTTAATTGTGTGATATGGGTTCAAGTGTGAGTTTGAGGCCCTATTTAGTTGCTCTTAGACAGGGGATGACTGATTTCAAGCCAACAAGAATCTCTTTGATGATGGCTGATCACTACAGAATTTGTTTTTCTACAATACAGTGATGAGCTTAAGAATCCTCTTATCATAGGCAGACCCTTTAGCTATAGCTAGTGCGGTCATTGGTGTGAGGAGGGGATGAATAGCACTGAATATGGGTGATCTGGTCATGAATTTTGACATGGAAAATTGATGAGGAGGCCCACGATTGATGGGAAGACGTTATACGTAGACACTCTCACCAAACTCGCTGAGGATATCTTTCATGTGTTGCATCATGCAGACCCTTTGGATAGAGCACTAGTAGCTTTTACAATGAATGTGGTGAATTTAAATGACAATATTGCTGGGTATCTCAAGATGATGGATGCTAGTCAGTATGTGATGCAACTGGTTTCCCATGAGGAGTTGGTTGTGAAGGATTATGGGTGTTTCCATGGTTTAATTCTCAATTACAACCTAACACAAATCCTTAAACAGATCTAGGTTCTCGTCAAATGAATCATAAAGCAAACCTGATCACTACCTTTCAGATTGCAGCGGATGATGGATGGTAATGATGAGATCAGCTAGAACAGATGGTTACACCTATTCCTCCTCGAGTATCCACACTCTTACAAGCACGGGACGGCTGCTAGACCAAAGAGATGAATGATCAGAGAGAGAGAGGTTAGAGAGAGAGAGCAAGCTCACGGCTGGGAGGAGAAAAATCGCAAGCTTAATGGCTTAGGGTTTCGATTTCTTCCTTCTCATTAACTCTCTAATGGGCCCAAGTCTAATGACTAATGGCTCATTTGTTATTTGGGCCCAAGACACAAATCAGACAAAAGCCTGTATTTTGTCTGGCCCAATTCTCTGATCTAATACAGTAAATGCCATTGCATCTTACCGTATTAATTCCATTTAACTTTCCCGTTAGCTATGGTGTGTGACCCTTCGGGATCATACAATACTGGTAATAAGTCCTAAACTTATAGATCATGAGCGGACTCTAGCAAGTCATCATGATCACCCAGTATTTATGACTTATGTCTGATCTCGACACTTATCATACTTTCTAGAGATAGTACGGTAGATTTCAGGACATTCCCAACAATCTCCCACTTGTACTGGAATCCTACAAAGGACATTCCCAACAATCTTCCGATTGTACTGGAATCCTACATTCCCTAATCCTTTTGTCTTAACATCTCGATCTGGCATAAGGCAAGATGTGTGTCATCCTTATATAGCCAGACCATGTTTATCGGACCAGATTTGATACTGACAATGCAAACGACTTGGGCAAGTCCGTTTGGGAATGGCCATTCTCTTACCAGCTATCAAATCTCCGATTGGCCTAGAGATATTACCTCCGTTAAACGGCAGGGACAAATCCCGTCTTGTTCCATCACTATGAACTACACAATTCATAATACACCCAACCAAGGTCCGTATAGCTCCCAGTTACGAAACAGCGTTAGACAATGATCAAAGCGCATTACTCCATGTGCAGCCACATGCATGCGAACTCAGGTCTAAGGACTATACTCTATAGTCGTATATGAGAACTTCTTATGACACAGATATTAATATCTTGCAGAGTTCTCATCAGCGGGCCATGTCCGGTCATATGCTCCCCTACATATACCTATGTGTCGACTTTGATGCCGCGCATCTATGACCCCTCGAAACCTGGTCATAAGTCTCAACACAATCTAGTCTCAACAGGTTGTTGTTGTTCCAATTTCAACAACCTTCGACTATGGACACTATAATTTATGTCACTTCGTTAAATATGGGGTTTCAGGATCAAGTCTACTCATGTACTTCGATGGCCCATATATGATGACATGAATTATTTTGGAACGATTATTTTATATCACAGTTAAAAATAATCCAGAAATAAAAATTTCATTAACATTTAAAAAATGTTTGCATGAACCAATCAAAATAACTAAAACAAAAGCCCTCACAACTCCCACTCAAAAAGAGATTACATTTGAATATCTCTAATTCCTACAGCAGCAGTATGCAACTCGTGCTTAGGTCTCGGGAGTGGCTTTGTCAACGGGTCAGCCACGTTCTCATCAGTGGGAACTCTGCTGACCATCACTTCGCCTCTATTCACTATATCACGAATCAGGTGATACCTTCTCATAATGTGTTTGGATTTCTGATGATGTCTCGGTTCCTTGGCTTGAGCAATTGCACCATTGTTGTCACAATACAGTGCCAAAGGCTCAGTGGCATTAGGGAATACACCGAGTTCAATCAAGAAGTTCCTAATCCAAACTCCTTCCTTCGCAGCTTCTGAAGCAGCGATGTATTCAGCTTCAGTTGTGGAATCTGCTACGGTGCTCTGCTTGGAACTCTTCCAACTTACTGCACCGCCATTCAGACAGAAGATGTAGCCAGACTGTGACCGGAAATCATCCTTATCTGTCTGAAAACTTGCATCCGTGAATCCACTGATTTCAAGCACTTCACTTCCTCCGTAAACCAAGAACTTATCCTTAGTATTCCTCAAATACTTCAGGATATTCTTTACGGCAATCCAGTGACTCTCACCTGGATTAGACTGGTACCTACTCGTCATGCTTAGTGCATAAGCAACATCAGGACGAGTACAGATCATGGCATACATGATAGATCCTATAGCCGAAGCATAAGGAATCCTACTCATGCGCTTAAGCTCATCAGGTGTCTTAGGACACTGATCCTTGCTTAGTGAAGCACCATGTATCATTGGCGTGAACCCCTTCTTGGATTTATCCATTCCGAATCGATGCAGGACTTTATCTATATAAGCATCTTGACAAAGTCCAATCAGCCTTTTAGATCTGTCTCTAAAGATTCGGATTCCAAGAACATACGCGGCTTCACCCATGTCCTTCATGGAAAAACAACTTCCCAGCCAGTCTTTAACAGACTTCAGCATTGGAATATCATTTCCAAGAAGCAATATGTCATCGACATATAGGATAAGAAACGCCACTTTGCTCCCACTAGTTTTCTTATACACACATTGTTCCTCTTGGTTTCTGATGAAGTCAAAGTTCTTTATTGCTTCATCAAAACGAAGATTCCAACTCCTCGATGCTTGCTTCAATCCATAAATGGATTTGTGAAGCTTGCATACTTTCCCAGCATTCTTAGGATCAATGTAACCGTCAGGTTGTGTCATATACACATCCTCCTCCAAGATTCCATTCAGGAAGGCGGTTTTCACATCCATCTGCCAAATCTCATAATCATAATAAGCGGCAGTTGCTAGGAGAATCCGAATTGATTTCATCATTGCCACTGGTGAATAGGTTTCATCATAGTCTATACCATAAATTTGCTTGAAACCTTTTGCCACCAACCTGGCTTTGTAAATCTGGACATTTCCATCCACGTCTATCTTCTTCTTGAAGATCCATTTACACTCGATGGCTTTTGCACCAGCAGGTAAATCAACCAGTGAAAACACTCGGTTAGCAGACATGGAGTCCATCTCGGATTCTGTGGCTTCACGCCACTTTAAGGAGTCAGGGCCCATCATGGCTTCTGCAAAGTTCGAGGGTTCATCACCGTCAATGATCAAAAGATCATGGCAATTAGTCACAAGGAACCCCTGATATCTATCAGGTTCCTGACGGATCCTTCCGGATCTTCGAACTTCGGGTACTGCAGGTTCAGGTTCTATTACAACTTCATGTAATTCATCCTGCTGTTCTTCCTCATTAGGTTGAACAGGTTCCTGTCCTTCTTGAATTTCATCAAGTTGTACCTTACTCCCACTATCTTTTCTAGAGAGAAACTCCCTTTTAAGAAAAGTACAATCCCGAGCAACAAAGATTTTGTTCTCGGATCGCAGATAGAAGTAATAAGCCTTGGTATCCCTAGGATAACCAATGAAGTAGCATTTGTCAGATTTTGGTGTAAGCTTGTCTGAGATTAATCTTTTGACATAGGCTTCACAACCCCAAATTCTGAGAAAAGACATTGCTGGAGCTTTTCCAGTCCATATCTCATATGGTGTCTTTGCTACTGCCTTTGATGGCACTCTGTTCAGTGTGAACGTTGCGGTTAGCAAAGCATATCCCCAAAGGGATATAGGAAGGTCTGTGTGACTCATCATGGATCGGACCATATCTAACAATGTCCGATTCCTTCTCTCAGACACACCATTCCACTGAGGTGTTCCAGGAGGTGTGAGTTGGGAGATAATCCCACACTCACTCAGATGATCACGAAATTCCTGGCTCAAGTATTCTCCTCCTCGGTCCGACCGAAGAGCCTTAATACTTTTACCAAGCTGGTTCTGTACTTCATTCTGGAATTCTTTGAACTTTTCAAAGGTTTCCGACTTATGTTTCATCAAGTAGATATATCCATATCTACTGAAATCATCAGTGAATGTAATGAAGTACTGAAAGTTTCCTCTAGCACTTGTGGACATTGGGCCACACACGTCAGTATGTATCAGGCCCAATAGTTAACTAGCCCTTTCTGTGGGTTTATTGAAAGGCGCCCTTGTCATTTTGCCCATTAGGCAAGATTCGCATTGCTCACAAGACTCAAAGTCAAATGAGCCCAAGAGTCCATTTGAATGGAGCCTCTTGACGCGTTTCTCACTAATGTGCCCCAAACGACAATGCCAGAGAAACGTTTCCTTTTCTTCGTTAGATTTGAACCGTTTTGTATTAATGTTATATACTGGAGCAGATTGATCCAGCATGTACAGCCCATTTATAAGAGGGGCACAGCCATAGAACATATCATTGAGATTAAAGGAACACAATTTATTCTTAATAGAAAAATCAAATCCTTGCAAATCCAACAATGAAACTGAAATGATATTTCTGCTTATAGCAGGTACAAAATAACAATTCTCAAGTTCTAAAATCAATCCAGAAGGTAAAGACAACAAATAAGTGCCAACGGCCAGTGCTGGAACCTTCGCTCCATTGCCAACCCGCAACTCTACTTGCCCTTGCTTCAGCCTTCTACTGTTGCTGAGCGCCTGCATATTAGTACAAATATGAGCCCCACATCCAGTATCTAATACCCAAGTGGTATTATCAGAAGTAGTAGTATTTACTTCAATAACAAAAATACCTGAAGATTTAGTCTCGAAGGACTTCTTCTTCTTCAGACTTTCCTGGTATTTCTTACAGTCCCTGCGGTAATGCCCTGCCTCTTTGCAAAAGTGGCAGATGTCAGAAGGCCCAGCTTTGGACACGGGCTTGGGCTTGGCGTTTTCATTGCCAACTACTTTGCCCTTTCCCTTGTCTGCAGCGGATTTCTTGAAACCCTTGCCCTTCTGCACCATGAGTACAGACGACTCCTTGGTTTTCTTCAGATTCGGTTCTGCAGTCTTGAGCATACCATGTAGCTCAGGCAACGTCTTTATCAACCCATGCATATTATAGTTCAAAATGAACTGGTCATATGCAGGAGTAAGAGACTGCAGAACGATATCACAAGCAAGCTCTTGGCTTATAGGACAGTCGAGCCTCGTCAAATGATCGAGATAACCCATCATTTTCAGAACATGAGGACTCACTGCTGCATCCTTAGCCATTTTACAGTCCAAGAGATTCTTAACAGTTTGGAATCTCTCTGTACGAGCCTGCTCCTGAAACAACGCTTTCAGATTTGCCATCAGCTCCATGGGACAAGTCAGGCCTTCCCACTGCATCTGCAGTTCGGGAGCCATTGTCGCCAACATCAGGCAAATCACGTCATTAGCATCTGAAGAATGCGTATCCCAAGCATTCTTCACAGCTTGTGCGGCATTATTCGCAGGTCTAGGAGAGAGAGCTCTTTCAAGGACATAAGCCTTCTTCTCCTGCCTGAGCACAAGTCTCAGGTTCCTGGACCAGTTCAGGAAGTTTGATCCGTTCAGTTTGTCCTTCTCAAGGGCAGACCGGATCGAGAAAGTGTTTTGTGTTGTTGTGCTTGACATAGCTGAAAATATGAGACAATAAAGATTTAGTTATTAAGTTCATAAAAGAGTAATCTTAACAACTTATAAGAAAACTCGCATTGTATTCAAAATTTTTTTTGTTTAACCTCATAAGAATACAATGATTCCGAGACCCATGTTTAGCTAAATCCAAAGTGGGCCACTGGCCGTCACCCAGAATTAGCTATACTTGGTAAGCATACACACAGCTAGTTATAACCAATAACTCTCGGTTGTGAATTGGGCCCGAGGCCCAAATTCACCAGATGTCTCAAGGCCCGGGACTCCCGATGGCCCAGTCAAGGAAACCAATCTCTTACAGCCAAATAATCACTAAAATCTGGGACTCCCAATGAAATTAGTGACTATATACTACTTTACTTACGCGAAAACAGACACCTCACACTGTAAGCCATATCTGTAATCAAATAAGCGTTAAGTAGCTGACAAGATTGGAAAGACATCCAAGCTTGATATTGTTTTTGAGGATTTTAAGTTTTATTTCCAAAAATAGAAGATTACTATTTTGGGAAACTTTCTTATTTTAGAACTTTCTAAATTTAGTAACTTACTAAAATAGAAATTTCTAATTTAATATTTTATAAATATTTTGGGTTGGGTCACAAATTATAGGCCCAATTCTTGGCCCAAGACCATAGAATTCAAGCTGGCCCAATAATTTGACATAACCGATCTGGTTTATTAATTCTGGTCCAAGACCAAATTAACTATCAAAACCATCGGTTACTTACTAAACCAGACCAGCTCTAAATTATTTGGTCCAACCAAATCAAACTTAGACCAGCCTTCGGTTTAGGTTAAAATTCAATTTTATGAATTTAAATCCGGTTTAACCAGAAATTAAATAATACCGTGTATTAAATAATTTCCAGCAAACCGCGATTTGGGTTAACGCCTTAACCATACATTAATTAAATAATTAAATATTCCACAAACAACAAAATCGTTTGTTAATATTCTAAATATATTAACACCACACGATTTTCTTTTTGTCAACACAATCACATTTTCGATTCATACAATTAATAATAACAAAGTCAACATTCCATTAACATTATGATATTGACTTTAACAATAATAACAATCAAATCGAGATCACATTATCAAACAAGATTTGACCTTTTCCTTTTAATTGTCAAACGACACAAGCACTCAGCAATATACATGCGATTAGGGTTTATATTATTAATCGGTTCATGCATACACATAGCCTATTAATTATTGGACAACAACATTCGGCATAAGCAATCAACCGATTAGGGTTCAATAATATTATGAGCCGATTATCAACAATAACATCATTCAATTATTAACAACATTCGATAATAACCAAAACCCAGCAGCTTTCGATAACCACATTCAAAATCAATTAATCAATTAATCAATTTTCATATGATCCAATTTCACAAGAAACCTAATGCCTAGGCTCTGATACCACTGAAGGATTATGGGTGTTTCCATGGTTTAATTCTCAATTACAACCTAACACAAATCCTTAAACAGATCTAGGTTCTCGTCAAATGAATCATAAAGCAAACCTGATCACTACCTTTCAGATTGCAGCGGATGATGGATGCTAATGATGAGATCAGCTAGAACAGATGGTTACACCTATTCCTCCTCGAGTATCCACACTCTTACAAGCACGGGACGGCTGCTAGACCAAAGAGATGAATGATCAGAGAGAGAGAGGTTAGAGAGAGAGAGCAAGCTCACGGCTGGGAGGAGAAAAATCGCAAGCTTAATGGCTTAGGGTTTCGATTTCTTCCTTCTCATTAACTCTCTAATGGGCCCAAGTCTAATGACTAATGGCTCATTTGTTATTTGGGCCCAAGACACAAATCAGACAAAAGCCTGTATTTTGTCTGGCCCAATTCTCTGATCTAATACAGTAAATGCCATTGCATCTTACCGTATTAATTCCATTTAACTTTCCCGTTAGCTATGGTGTGTGACCCTTCGGGATCATACAATACTGGTAATAAGTCCTAAACTTATAGATCATGAGCGGACTCTAGCAAGTCATCATGATCACCCAGTATTTATGACTTATGTCTGATCTCGACACTTATCATACTTTCTAGAGATAGTACGGTAGATTTCAGGACATTCCCAACAGGTTGTCACATCTACGAAAGCCTCAAAGCTGAGCGATTTGAGCGAGGAGAAAGCTCCAAAAATCGGTTCAAACAGCTCTCGGCAAGGCTAAGTTACACATTTCTTGGAACGGATTCTACTTATCATGAGATTATTAATTCTTCTTTGAAAACGAAGATCTCACTTTACTGTGATGCTCCTAGGCTTCTTGTATTGCCCATACTCTTCTCCATGCTCCTCGGGTTATTATGACTTGATGTCCTCATCACTACCATGAGAGTACTTCGGCATCTTGCAGGCTCAAAAGACAGAGGAATCTCATGCATCGAGCCAACCAGATACAATTCCATGCGTTCTCCAATGCTGATTGGACAGGAAATTGAGACAATTACACGTTAACATGTGCATACAATGTTTATCTAGGCTCACATACGGTTTTATAGTCATCAAAGAATAAAAAACAGTTGTGGAGTCATCTAGCAATGTGGAATATAGAGCGGTACTAGACACCGCTTTCAGACTTTTGATGGGTCATATTTCTCTTTCAAGAAATCGGTCACAAATCAATCACCCAACTAGTAATATATTGAAACAATTTGGTTGCAACATATCTATGAGTCAATCCAGTTTTTCACTCTATAATGAAGTATGTGGTATTGGATTACCATTTTATCCGGCAGTTGGTACAAACTGGGTTTCTTAGAGTAGCTCATGTTTCATCTAAGGCTGAACTTGCAAATGCGTTGACGAAACCGGTAACTTTTTCATTGCTCGAATCACCTCATCTAAGATTGGCCTCACCTGTGAATGCCCATCATGTTGTGGGGTATAGAGATATCACAATGATATTCTCATACCATATTACACAAATTGTATACTACATTATTAAATTGCATATATATAAAAGCTTCCTCATAGTACTATATATATCAGCATATGTACATTGTATCATTCATAAGGTCACTACAAATCTCATTCTTCTGTTAAAGCATTTTTCCTAAAAACAATTTGATGGTAGTGATTTTTCAAAAAAAAAAAGAAAGTTCAAAGTATATAAAGCTCCACAAAAAATCATAATGATCTAAAAAAAATAATAAGGGGCTGATCCACCTTTTTATTTCCCAAATAGAAAATCATAGCCACGTTCATCATTCTCCCCTTCTCGCCTTTTCTACGTTTGGCTATTCACCATCGTTGTGAGAGGTACTTTGCCTCCGTCTTTTTTCATATCCATGGTGCTTCATCCGTGGAGGGGAATTCCAATCGCTAGTAGTGGTACAAATTTCCTCACATCTTTGGTGATGCGGCAAGATGGTGGCGACAAAGTGAGACACTCTTTCTGTGGTTGTAAGGATTAGCTCTAGTGGCAGTTTTTCTGTTCTAAAAGCCTTCATAGTCACTTTTTATTGAGATCTCGGCAAGGCTCAAATGTGGCAGAGAAGTCGTGGGTAAGATACGATAGTGAGTGGGATCACACGGAAGAAGCGCTGAATATCTCCTCTGCAAATTGGAACTGCTAGAAGACAGCAATTTTGTGGAGCAGCGGTGTTTTTCTTTTTGGGGTTGTTTTCTCTCTCCTCAGTGTCATTCACTCTTGTGGAGTAGGTTTGTGCTCTTCTTGTGGTATATTGATGCGGCATCTCCTAGAGTTTCTCAATCGGGTTGTTTGGTGGTTAAACAGCAATGGTTTTCCATTAGGATGTGGCAAAGCTGTTTTAACCATGCCAAATTCTTTTCGTTTGTGGAAGATTGAGGAGGAGGTTTGCTATTTCGTCTTGGTTCTCGAAGGTGGTTTTATGAGTTTTCGGAGCTTTTTGCGGTGGTGTTTTCTTTGGGAAATGGTGATCTTATGTCGACGTTTTAATAGTTTTCTATCTACTAGTTTAGTCTAATTTATGTATTTTTCTTTTCTTTTGGCTTAACTTCTGTTTCAAATATGGTTAAGAAATTCTTAATTATGTCAATTTCAGATTTATTATTTATATTCAATTTATATTAAAAAAAACTATAAATATATTAATTTAATGTAAAAAATTATATTAAAAAAACCTCAGTAAAAGAGGGACCAGATGGTAAAGATCATCCCATAGTGGAAGAGTTTGCAGGACATGAAATCTCCATAAAGAAGAAATGGAGACAACTGCCAAACCAACTGGATCTAACAAAACTAGAGACGACCAATCCGAGAATTTTTTTAATTTTAATTCCCCTTATAAACTATTCTAGTTTTTACAATGTCATTTGATCACATGATTAGGTGAAATCAATCTTTTAACTGCTTTCTAACTATTTCATTTATGTTTATGATAAGGATTTAAATATGAATCTGTATAAACTGAAACAAAGATCGATTACAACTTGTTCAATCAATTCTCACGATCTCATGTCGATCGGAGTTAAGCTCATAGCGCTTACCAACAAGATTCAACAAATTGCATAAACTTCAACAACCGTAACAATTAGCTATTTATACACTCTTTTATTTAATAGAAGTAAGAGTGTCCAGCTCATCAGTCTTCAGTCCAGCTCAGCAAGTTCCTGCAACGGCTTTGACTGAGTCAACTTCTTCAATCTTCTTCGATAATAAGATTGATGTATCTTATCAATACTACCCCCTTTGAAACAAAGCTTATCCCCAAGCTTATGCTCTGGAAATTCAGTGACAAACTCTTTAGATAACATCCAAGTGTTGTCGCAATCAGGCTGATTCTTCCATTTGATTAGCCATTCCACTTCTCCTTTTTGTCCATACCTCCTTGCTAACACTTCTTCTGGTTCATGTTTCAGCTCAGCAAAGTCAGTAACTCTAGGTGGTATTGGTTGAACCGTCTGCCCTTGTCCAACTACTGCCTTGAGTTGAGATTCATGGAAAACAGGATGGATCTTGGATTCAACAGGCAAATTCAAGAGATATGCAACCTTGCCTACCTTCTCCAATATTTCATATGGACCAAAAAACTTCGCAGATAGTTTCTGGAAAAACCTCTTAGCCACTGTCTTTTGTCTATAAGGCTTTAGTTTCAGAAATACTCATTCTCCAATCTCATACACTACATCCCTTCTCTTCTTATCCGCACTTATCTTCATCAGATGCTGAGCTCTTTCTAAATGAATCTTGATAACATTCAGCATATCATCTCTTTCTCTCAACAATTCCTCCAGTTTCCCATTCTGAGTTGAGCCTTCTTCATACTTCAATAATGTTGGTGGCTCCCTGCCATAAACAACCTCGAATGGAGATGTTTTCAATGATGTGTGAAATGAAGTATTGTACCATAATTCTGCCCAAGCTAAAAACTTATGCCAAGTTCGTGGTTGCCCTGAAGCAAAACATCTCAGATAAGTTTCTAGGCATCGATTGAGAACCTCTGTTTGACCGTCAGTCTGAGGGTGAAAAGCAGTACTTTATTGCAGCTTTGTTCCAGACAACCGAAATAGCTCTTTCCAAAAGTTACTCGTGAATATCTTGTCTTGGTTTGTTACTACTGTCTTAGGCATTCCATGGAGTCTGACAATTTCTGTTAAGAACTTATTAGCAACGTCCACTGCCGTAAATGGGTGTCACAGCCCCAAAAAATGCCCATATTTACTCAATCGATCAACCACTACCAATATCACATTATCCCCTTGAGAAGATGGAAGTCTTTCAATGAAGTCCATGGAAATGTCTTCCCAAATCTGATGTGGAATAGGTAAAGGTTGGAGCAATCCTGCCGGTGACAAGGTGCTATACTTATGTGTCTGACAAACCTCACACTCAGTCACATATTTCTGTACCATCTTCCTTAACCCTTCCCAATGAAATGTACTCTGCATTCTTTTGTGGTTTTCAGGATTCTCGAGTGTCCTCCAACTTGACCAATGTGGTATTCCTGGAGAATAACCGGAATGAATCCTGATGTTTTCGGAATCATCAAACGCTTCTTATACCACAAACGACCCTTCTGGATTGTATAATTGTTGTTTTGTAGTTCACCCTTCTGTACTTGTTCTTTCAACTACTGTATCTTAGTATCTGTATCTATTTCCTTATATAAATCCTCCAACTGCAGTACTGTGGGTATTGTGAAGGATCTTTTGGTGTTAATCCTGATTCAATTCATCAGATTAATAGATCCTAAACATGCCAGATCTAGGTTCTCTTGCTAGAAACTTAATGGATCTCACCTGTTACCTTTTTATGCAGCGGAATATGAAGAACAGGTCAGAGATCAGCAGAGCCACCAAGTGATAACTCCTCCAGAGGTTCACACACGCACACCAAGCAGGAAGAGGCTGCTAGACCGAGCTGATGGGAGGCGCAGAGAGAGAGAGAAATCGCGGCTGGGGCTTAGGGTTAGAGGAGAAAGAGATTTGGCTTTTAGTTTATAAAACCCTTCTCTTTCCTTTTTGGGCTTTTGGGCCCAATTCTCAGTTCTGATTAAATCCCTTGGATTTAATCAGACCCATTAATCTCTCTCTAAGTTCGGTAAATGCCTAGCACTTTTACCGTACTTCTGCTAAACCGTTCCTCCACATTTTCCTGTTAGCTTAGGCGTGTGACCCATATGGGATCATATAATAAAGGCAATAAGTCCAAGACTTATAGATCATGAGCGGACTCTAGCAAGCCATCATGACCCCCAGCATTATATGACTTATGTCTGATCATTGACATACTCTTACTTTCTAGAGACAGTACCGAGATTACTGGACACAATTCCAACAATCTCCCACTTGTACTGGAATCTCTGTATTCATAATCCTTTTGTCTCAATATCTCGATTAGTCATAAGGCAAGATTAGTGTCATCCTTATAAAGCCTAATCTTGTTCATCGGACTCTGATTTGATACTGACAATCCAAACGACTCGGGACAGTCCGTTTGAGCATGGCCATGCATTTTCCAGTATTCAAATCTCCGATTGGCCTAGAGATATTCACTTCATTTATATTGAAGGGACAAATCCCGTCTTGTTCCATCACTGTAAACTACTCATTTCGTAATACACCCAAACAAGGTCCTTATAGCTATCGCATAACGACAGCGTTAGACAATGATCAAAGCGCATCAGTTCATGTGCAGTCACATGCATGCGAACTCAGGTCTAAGGACTATACTCTATAGTCGTAGTAAGAATCTCTTATGACACAGATATAAATATCCTGAAGAGTTCTTATAAGCGGGTCTAGTCCGGTCGTATGTACCCCACATACACCTATGTACTGACTTTGATGCCGCGCATCTATGACACACTGAGACTTTGTCATAAGTCACATACCAATCTAGTCTCACACGGTTGTTGGTGTTCCAATTTCAACAACCTTCGACTAGGGACATGATGATATAAGCCATCTATCAAATATAGGGTCTCATGATCAAGCTAAATTACTTTGATAACACAAGATCAAGTCACTTACTTCGATGACCTATAAAATGGTTCATATCACTTTGGAACGATTATTTCATCACAGTTAAAATAATCTTGAAATAATAATTTCATTAAACATAAAATGTTTTACAAGAACATATCAAATAACTAAATAAAGCCCTCAAACTCCCACTCAAATTTAGATTACATTTCAATGTTTCTAATGCCTACAGCTTCAGTCAGGAACTCGAGCTTAGGCCTTGGGAGTGGCTTTGTCAACGGATCAGCGACGTTATCATCAGTCTGAACTCGGCTGATCTTGACTTCCTTTCTATTAATGATGTCACGTATCAAGTGAAATCTTCTTAGAACATGCTTGGATTTCTGGTGTGATCTTGGTTCCTTTGCCTGAGCTATAGCACCATTGTTATCACAAAACAGTGCCAGAGGCTCAGCCGCATTTGGTATCACACCTAGTTCAATAATGAACTTTCGTATCCAAACAGCTTCCTTCGCAGCTTCTGAAGCGGCGATATATTCAGCTTCTGTAGTGGAATCAGCAACGGTGTCTTGCTTGGAGCTTCTCCAACTGATTTCACCGCCATTCAGACAAAAGATATAACCGGACTGTGACCGGAAATCATCTTGGTCTGTCTGGAAACTTGCGTCCGTGAATCCACTGACTTTAAGCACATCACTTCCTCCGTATACCAAGAACTTGTCCTTTGTATGTCTTAGATACTTCAGGATGTTCTTGACGGCAATCCAATGGTTTTCACCTGGATTTGACTGGTATCTACTCGTCATGCTCAATGCATAAGCAAAATCAGGACGAGTACAGATCATGGCATACATGATAGATCCTATTGCAGATGCATAAGGAATATTCTTCATGCGCTCAAGCTCAGCAGCCGTCGTAGGGCTCTGCTTCTTGCTTAGCGTTGTGCCATGTACCATTGGCGTGAAGCCCTTCTTGGAATCTTTCATGCTGAATCTTTGTAGGACTTTGTCAATGTATGAATCTTGACACAAGCCTATCAGCCTTCTAGATCTATCCCGGTAGATCATAAGAAATACTATCTTGCTCCCACTAGTTTTCTTATACACGCATTGTTCTTCTTCGTTTCTGATGAAGTCAAATTGCTTGATCGCTTCATCAAAACGAAGATTCCAGCTCCTAGATGCTTGCTTCAATCCATAAATGGATTTATGAAGCTTGCATACTTTCCCAGCATTCTTTGGATCTATGTAACCGTCAGGTTGTGTCATATACACATCCTCTTCCAGAATACCATTCAGGAAGGCGGTTTTTAAGTCCATCTGCCAAATTTCATAATCATGAAAAGCTGCAGTTGCTAGTAGAATCCGAATAGATTTCATCATTGCCACTGGGGAATAGGTTTCATCGTAATCCACACCGTGAACTTGTCTGAAACCTTTTGCCACCAACCTGGCTTTATAAATCTGGACATTTCCATCCACGTCAATCTTCTTCTTGAAGATCCATTTGCACTCGATGGCTTTTACACCAGCGGGTAAGTCAACCAACGAAAACACTTGGTTGACCGACATGGAGTCCATTTCGGAATCAGTGGCCTTACGCCACTTAGAGGAATCTGGTCCCATCATGGCTTGATTGAAGTTCGATGGTTCATCACCATCAATGATCAAAAGATCATGACAGTTAGTCACGAGGAATCCTTGATATCTCTCGGGTTCGTGACGGATCCTCCCGGATCTTCGAACTTCGTACTACAGGTTCAGGCACTACAATTTCTTGTAGGTCCTCCTGCTGCTCTTCCTCTTCAGGTTGAGCAGTATCCTTCTCATCTTGAATTTCTTCAAGCAGTACCTTACTCCCACTGTCTTTCTTAGAGAGAAACTCCCTCTCAAGAAAGTTACAATCCCGGGCAACAAAGATCTTGTTCTCGGAACGTAGATAGAAGTAATAAGCCTTGGTTTCCTTCGGATAACCAATGAAGTAGCATTTATCAGACTTTGGTGTAAGCTTGTCTGAGATTAATCTCTTGACATAGGCTTCACAACCCCAAATTCTAAGATAAGACAACACTGGAGCCACTCCAGTCCATAATTCATATGGTGTCTTTGCTACTGCTTTCGATGGCGCTCTATTTAGAGTGAAGACTGCTGTTAGCAGAGCATATCCCCAAAGGGATATTGGAAGGTCTGTGTGACTCATCATAGATCGAACCATATCCAATAAGGTCCGATTTCTCCTCTCAGACACACCATTCCATTGAGGTGTTCCGAGAGGAGTGAGTTGGGATACGATCCCACACTCTCTTAGATGATCACTGAATTCTTGGCTTAAGTATTCTCCTCCTCGGTCGGACCGAAGAGCCTTAATGCTTTTGCCAAGTTGGTTCTGTACTTCATTCTGGAATTCTCTGAACTTCTCAAAAGATTCAGACTTATGTTTCATTAAATAAACATATCCATACCTACTGAAATCATCAGTGAAGGTAATGAAGTACTGATAGTTTCCTCTTGCATTTGTGGACATTGGGCCACACAAATCCGTGTGTATCAGGCCCAATAAGTCACTGGCCCTCTCGTTAGGTTTATTAAAGGGGGCCCGTGTCATTTTGCCCATCATGCAGGATTCGCATTTCTCACATGACTCAAAGTCAAATGAGCCAAGAAGTCCATTCGAATGGAGCCTCTTGATGCGTTTCTCGCTGATGTGCCCTAAACGACAATGCCATAGAAACGTTCGGTTCTCCTCATTAGGTTTGAACCGTTTGGTATTAATGTTATAAATTGGCGCGGATTGATCGAGTATGTAAAGCCCATTCGTAAGAGGGGCACAACCATAGAACAAATTGTTGCGATTGAAGGAACATAATTTATTCTTAACTGAAAAATCATAACCTTCCAAATCCAACAAAGAAATTGAAATAATATTCCTGCTTATAGCAGGTACAAAATAACAATTATTGAGTTCTAAAACCAATCCCGAAGGTAAAGACAACAAGTATGTGCCTACAGCTAGTGCTGGAACTTTCGCTCCATTCCCAACTCGTAGCTCCACTTGTCCTTGCTTCAGCCTTCTACTGTTGCTGAGTGCCTGCATATTAGTACAAATATGAGCCCCACAACCAGTATCCATAACCCATGAGGTATTATCAGAAGTAGTTGTATTAACTTCTATAACAAAAATACCTGATGAAGAAGTCTCCAGAGTCTTCTTCTTTAATTCCTTTAGACCTTCCAGGAATTTCTTACATTCTCTCCTCCAATGCCCTGGTTCTTTACAGAACCTGCATATGTCAGTTGGCCCAGCCTTGGACTTGGGCTTGGGCTTTGGCGTGTCCTTGTCCGCGACTTGGACAGCCTTGGCCTTTCCCTTATCCTTAGCAGAGGATTTCTTAAACCCCTTGCCCTTTTGCACCATAAGCACATTGGGGTCCTTGGCGGTTTTCCTCAAGTTGGGCTCTGCAGTCTTGAGCATTCCGTGAAGCTCAGGCAATGTCTTACTCAAGCCATGCATGTTAAAGTTCAGAATGAACTGATCATAACTTGCAGGTAAAGACTGCAGAACAATGTCGCAGGCAAGTTCCTGGCTGATAGGGCAGTCGAGTTTCTGAAGATGATCGAGATAACCCATCATCTTCAAGACATGAGGACTCACTGCCGCATTTGCAGCCAACTTACAGTCTAAGAGGTTTTTAACTGTCTGAAACCTCTCAGTCCTTGCTTGCTCCTGAAAAAGTGATTTCAGGCTTGCCATTATCTCGATGGGTGACAATACACTCTCGAACTGCATTTGCAGCTCAGCAGTCATTGTCGCCAACATCAGGCAATAGACATCATTTTCGTCTGACGAATGCTTTTCCCAAGCATTATGCAGAGTCCTGGCAGCATTGTTAGGAGGCCTCTCGGGGAGGGGATCACGAAGGACATAATCCTTCTTCTCCTTCTTGAGGACCAGCCTCAAGTTCCTTGACCATGTCAGGAAGTTCGTTCCAGTCAGCTTCTCCTTCTCGAGAACAGACCGGATTGAGAATGTGTTTTGAGTGCTTGTAGTAGTCATAGCTGAAATATATAATATAAAAAGGTTATTAGTTAAAATGTTCAATATGATTAATCTCGTATTAAATTTAATATGATTAATCACGCATTATATTCAATAACATAAGTTACCCTCAATAGAATATAATGATTCCAAGATCCACATATAACTAAGATCAAAGTGGGCCACTGGCCATCACCCAACCCTAGCTTATATCGGTAAGCCCTATGTCGGCTAATTATATCCGTGATATAACTCTTGGTTGTGAATCTGGGCCCGAGGCCCAATCCACTCTGATGTCTCAAGGCCCGGGACTCCCGATGGCCTAGTCAAGAAAACCAGACTATACAGTCATGTAATCATTAATGTCTGGGACTCCCAATGACATTTATGAATCACAAACCGTCTTATCCACGCAAAAGTAGACACCCTCACACTGTAAGGCCATGAATACAATTGAATGGGCTTCGACAGCTGACATAGACTGGACAAGACATCCAACGCTTGATATTGTTTGAGGTTTGTAGGTTTATTTTAAAATTTCATTCCCAAAATAGAAGATTACTATTTTGGGAAACTTTCCATTTTGGGAAACCTACTAATTTTGGAAACTTTCGAAAATTGGAAACTTTCTAAAACCGGAAACTTTCTAACTTTAGAAATTTCTTAAAATCCAAAACATGCAAATCTAGAAACTTCTATTTTAAGAAACTTTCTAATTTCAAAATTTCGGAAACTTTAATTTAAAATCGATTTTAATAATTATTTTATAAAAATAAAATTTTAAATTAATCTGAAGAAAAGACTCAAATAATTGGCCCAATTGCTTTAACTTCTTGGCCCGAGGCCCAAGAATTGGTCCATGTCCAAGACATAACCCAATTGTCCAATTAAATGACATAACCGGTCTGGTTCATTAAAATTGGTCTAACCAAAATTAATTACTACGATGACCACAATTGTCAACCGGTTATTTACTAAACCGGATTTTCTCAATTTATTTGGTCCAACCAAATCAAATTAGAAAATCCTGGTTTAGGCACAAAATCCAATTTTTCGACTTTGGATTTCTTATTCCGGTTTAACCAGAACTTAATAAAATTATTAAATCTGTTTATTAAACCGTGACGTTTAGATTTTAATCAAATTTTAAAACCGAACCGAACCGAATTGGTCACGAACCAATCATGGTTGTGACCTAGCTCCACGATCACCATGCCCAGCCGCAAGCCGCACGCAAACGATCCGAGACCGAGACGGCAGCTGGACGGGACGGGACGGGACGCGACGGGACGATGCTGGCCGAGACGCGAGAGAGGCATGGCGCGATCACATCGATCCAAGCCATCGATCCGCGATCGATGCAAGCGATCGGATCGCCCACGCATCCCGCTGCCTCGCGCCTCACGGTCGATCGGTCGACACTATCCATGCTATCGATCGATCGATACATGCGATCGGCCGAGAGATGATCCGATCGACCAAACCGGTCGCATACCAAATCAATATAGCTTGGTCATGCGATTTTATTAGTTTAGGTTTCAATTCTTGTTTCTTAAGTGTTTTGCTCTTATCAGTAGATTGATTCAAAAACACCTCTTTAAACAATCCTAAACTTGAATCTAAACAAGAAAAACTACAGAACCAATGGCTCTGATACCACTGTTGGATTGTTTAGTGTTAATCCTGATTCAGTTCTTCAGATTAAACAGTCCTAAACATACAGATCTAGGTTCTCTTGAATAGAAACAATAATATAGATCTCACCTTTTACCTGTTTATGCAGCGGAAAGAGAGAACAGGTCAGAGATCAGCAGAACCACCAAGAGATGGATCCTCCAAAGGCTCACACACGCTTCACAGGAAACTAGCTGCTAGACCGAGCTGAGGAGGCCGCAGGAGAGAGAGAGAGTGGCGCAGGGGATTAGGGTTAGAAGGAGAGTCAGACTTAAGTTTTATATAATTATAAAACTTGTCTAGTTCCTTTTGGGCTTTTGGGCCCAAATACCAATCTGATTAAATCCCTTGGATTTAATCAGACCCATTAATCTCTCTGCCTCATTACCCATTCTTGACAAACCATCTGCTGCCTTGTTCTCACAACCTGGTTTATACAGAATCTCAAAGTCAAATATCAGCAGCTTAACCAACCATTTCTGATATTCCATATTCACTTCTTTTTGATCTAGCAGATACTTCAGGCTACGTTGATCTGTATGTACCACAAACCGTTTTCCCAGCAAAGAATGTTTCCATTTTAAGATTGCCAACACAATCACCATTAACTCTCGTTTATAAGCTGGTTTTAGTTGCTCTCTTGCTGTCAATCCATGGCTGAAAAACGCTATAGGTTTCTTGTTCTGCATTAACACTGCGCCTAAGCCGAAGCCAGAAGCATTTGATTCTATAACAAATGTCTGCTCAAAGTCTGGCAAAGCAAGAACAAGGGCAGACATCATCGCTTTTAAAAAAATTTCAAATGTTGTATGTGCTTCCTCTGACCATAGAAACTGGTCCTTCTTCAGTAAGTATGTTAATGGTTTTGCAATCGATCCATAATGGTGAACAAATCTCTTGTAATACCCTGTTAGTCCAGGAAAGCCCATGAGCTGTATGATCGTCTTAGGTGTAGGCCAATCCTTCATTGCTGTTGTTTTTGTGGAATCAGTAGCAACACCCTCTCCTGATATTATGTGGCCTAAATACTCCACTTGTGGCATGCCAAACAAGCACTTCTTCTTATTTTCATAAAGCTGATGTTTCATAAACTCCTCCAACACTTCTCTCAGGTGCTGCGTATGCGTTTCAACACTTCTGCTATACACTAGCACATCATCAAAGAAAACCAGAACAAATCTTTATAAGAACCTCTTGAATATTGAGTTCATTAATGCCTGGAATGTGGCAGGGGCATTAGTTATCCCAAATGGCATAACTAAGAACTCATAGTGTCCTTCTAGTGTTCTAAAAGCTATTTTCTCCACATACTGGTCCTTCATTCAAATCTGGTGATAACCGGATCTTAAATCCAGTTTGGAGAATATTGTAGCACCATTCAATTCATCTAAGAGCTGGTCAATAACTGGAATTGGGAATATGTCCGGTATTGTTACCATGTTCAAGACCCTGTAGTCAACACAAAATCTCCATGAATTATCCTTCTCTTTGACTAATAAAACTGGGCTTGAGAATGGGCTTGTACTCTGCCGAATAATACCAGTCTTCAACATATCCTCTACAATGGATTCCATTACAATCTTGGTGGCATGAGGGTATCTGTAAGGTCTGACTGAGATTGCAGTAATTCCAGGTTGCAGAACAATGGCATGATCATGGCCTCGATGTGGAGGTAAAGCTGTTGGAACATCGAATACTTGATCAAAATGTTCCAATAACTGCAGAATCGGCTCAGGAACTGTTTCAGGATTTGGTGACACTACTGCAGTGGTTAAAACGAGTGCTTCTCTTCCTCGATAACCATTGGTTCGTGTATGAGTAGACAGTGACTTATATGAAAACTTGGAGTAGTGTAGACTTGGGTCTCCTGTTAAGGTTATCCTTTTGCCTTGATGAATAAAAGATAACTCTTGCTTCTTCCAATCTATTTCACACTTTTCTAGTGTTTCAAGCCACTGAACACCCATAATTAAATCCACCGCTCCTAGTTCCAGTGAGATAAAGTCCGATGTGAAATTATTTTGTGACAGCTGGAATGTCACTGACTGGCAAACACCCATGCTCTTGACAGTGATTCCAATTCCTAATAACACATCGAAGCTGCTGTCTGCACAAAATTTCAAATGCAGTTTGTTCACAACTCTTGGGGAAATGAAGTTGTGTGATGCTCTTGAATCAAGCCTGACTATTATCTCACTCTTTCCTATCTTGCCCAGAAGTTTTGTGGTCTTAGGTGAATTCACTTCAAGGAATGAATTTAATGATAACACCATTAATTCATGTACCACCAACGCTTGTTCTCCTGTGCAATCAACCTCTTCAGCATCTAAGACTTCCATATCATATCCATTAATCACTGTGAGAATCTTTAACTCATTCATAGGACACTCTTTGATATGCATTTTGGACCATTTTCCTCCACATTTGAAGCATAAACCTTCCTTCCTCATAGCATCCAACTGCAAATCTGAGTACCTTTGTCTTGGTCTAACCTCTGGTCGAGTTGTTACTTGTTCATCCTTGCTTAGTGAAGTTGGTTTTGAACTTGGTTGAGCTTTGTCTAAGTTCTGTCCTGAGGATAAACCAGTTTTCCCATCTCTATTCCAACTTCCTCTGTTACTATTTTAAGGTGTCGACTGTTTCCCATTACCAGCCGGTGTGTATTTCTGATTGTCAGCTTTGGTACTATCTCCTACCATTTTGCAAAACTCACTGGATTCCATCTTAAGAATCGCAGCAATATGGTTCCTCAATCCTTGTGGTTCCTTAATCTGAATCACCTCTTTCATTTCCTTATTCAAGCCATTGTAAATAATCTTGATCAAATGTGCATCATCTAGTCCAGGAACTAGAGTTGACAACTCTTCAAATTCTGATACAAAATCGTGAATAGATCCTTTATGTTGCAGTGCAAACAGTCTGCTAGCAGGTTCCTCTTCTATTGTCTCAGCAAATCGCATACAACAATTTCTCTTTGAACCCAATCCAATTCTGAAAACCACTCCGTTGTAATTCCCAAGCAAACCATTTCTGCACTCTGCCTGACAAACTCAAAGCGGCTAAATCCAGTTTGTCACGTTCGTTATATTTTCCAATGAAAAAGAACCATTCCACCTCTGTTAACCACACATACGGTCGTCTCCCATCGAACATTGGCATATGTATCTTCTGTAACATGCTATCTCTATTCACAAGATTCAATTCCCCAGCTCGATAACCTAACGGTGATTCCTTCCGGTTAAATTCCCAATCAGGAGATCGTACCTAAAATTGAGTATGCGATGACTCCGGATGATCTGGCGGTGGTTGATTCTTTGGATTTGCGTTACGATCCATCTTAGTAAGAATCAATATCATCGCGTTGAGTTTCTCATCCATCGTGACATTCTTGATTCCGTCTGAGTCTTCGCTTCGCAGAGCTTAACCAATCCGCCGTGCAAAACCTCAACTCTATCGCGGATCGCCGATATCGGTTCGTCAGCATCTACCATGAACTGATTGATTTTTGGCGATTCTGCCGAACTCATCATCTTCGATTATTCGCGTTCGATTCGATCGCAGTTTCACCGCACCAATGATAAGGATTTGAATATGAATCTGTATAAACTGAAACAAAGATCGATTACAACTTGTTCAATCAATTCTCATGATCTTATGTCGATCGGAGTTAAGCTCATAGCGCTTACCAGTAAGAGTGTCCAGCTCAGCAACTTCCTGCAACGGCTTTGACTGAGTCAGCTTCTTCAATCTTCTTCGATAATAAGACTGATGTATCTTATCAGGTTGATATTTGCTTCTTTTCTACTCACAAGTAGTTGTATCTTTTTAACCGAATTACTCTAAAAAAAGGGGAAACAAACAAAACAAAGAGTGTCATCGACTAAACGCAACGAATTAAGAGAAATTGCACCTAGAGAGAACCAATAACAAGGAAATTAGTTTTCAGAAAAATCAATTGTTTCAGCTTTCCAAAACAAAAGAAAATGACCTATTAACCCCTATATACACACAAATGTCTAAATGAAATTATAGGCTATATCGGCATGTGAGATCAGTTATGTAGATTGCGTATCGGACAACCAAATCTTGGTTAAATTTGGCCGAATGAGAAGAGACTTTGTTTTTAAAAGTGTAACCCCTTAAGAAGATATCTCAGTTGAAACAAGGTTTCCTCCTATTTCTTCTCTTTCATATGAACCCTACTTCTCGCCCGCGTAACTCTGCTCCAAGTCCAAAGATCGAATCTATTGATCGCAGTTTCTCAATCGTTATAGGTAAAATTACGATTGGGGTTTTCATACCTTTATCTTTTCTATTCTAGTTTATAATCAATGGATTTAAGTACATTGCTCCTTACAAGTTGCAAATTTTAGGATTTACAGATGGGAGATATAGAGTTTTCGAGGAGGATTCTCGCCGGAGTCAGTGATTTCAAAGGGGAACAAGTCAATACATATTAGAAGATAGCTCTAATCCAGACCATTAAATCCGCTCTTGACAAATCGGAGTTAAAAATCCTTGTCGATACCCAGTTCGGGAAACTGCTCGAAATCCCATCTTTACCGGCGTGGTCGGGGACATTTGATACAGCCCTGGAATCACTCCAATGCTAAGATCACTTGATGATCAGATGATTCCTAAGCTAAGCTTGCGGAAGATGGATTGAAGGTAGATGTGGTGGTGGAACTTGTGATTGACTCTCTCAACCAATGGGTTTGATTGACTCTCTCAATCTAAGAACAAGCTATCTGAATCACTCAAATAGATTGATCTGAAACTCCTAAGAACAAGGTGAATCACTCACAATATTCAAAGAAGGAACACTTCACAAAGAACACAAACTTTGGAAGAAAAACAGAATAATTCTATTACTTTAAAATGGTTGAAAAGGGTCCTTTACAATGAATTCGAAGCTGAGCTTTTATAGGCTCATAGACAACAGTCTGAAAGGCCTAATACAAGAAAATAATCGAAAAATATAAGGAATATGGCCGTTGGGATTTATTGGAATATTTGGCCAGAAATGGAAAGATGGATCTTCTTGAGTCTTGAAAGCTTTGGCATGAATGTGGAGTGTCTAGGTACATTCTGGATGATGTGAGAGAGCTTCAATTCGTGGCCAAACTTCAGGAAAAAGAGTTGTTGGTGATTGATCTCCATTGGCTCCAAATTAGGCAAGTGTGAGAATAATGGGATCCTCCTGATCCTATGGTTGCTGGTGCATAGAAACTTGATAGATAACTCTCCTGGGTGATTAAATGTGTCTCTTGAATGCTTAGATATCTCTCCTGGTCGCCAATGTCTTGTTTGTAACTGATTGAATCCTTGAGCTTCCAAATGAAGCAAGCTGAGAATCATCTGTTTTAGAAGTTGAATAACTTCTGCATCTGAACTCCATTTGTGATGATTCAAACTCTCCATAATTCCTTGATGAGTTAAGTTTCTGTAACAGGTTGATTTGTAGCTTAACTCCTTCTTGTTGGGTAGATATACTCCAAGACATGCACATATGTCTCTGGTGCATTCAAGCTGTTTTTCTCCAAGGGTCTTTGTTGGTTGATTTATATCATCTCCATGCTCCGTGGTTGATGATGACTTGATGTCCTCATCATACTCTCTCTCTTGAAAAGGTTTCGACCACGAAACTTTATATCCTGCACCAAGAGACAGCAAGTTGGTTTTCATTCTCATTTGGGAGTTTAGGGTCTTACCTTGATGTGCATATGGTCTGGAAGTGAGTGGAGTGTCTGGTGGTTCTCCTTTGAGCAGATATGATAGTAATACTCCTCTTCTTTGGACTGGTATGGTGTCTCCGTTGTCTATCTTGCTCCTGCTCTCTTTATGACCTGAAATATGTTCAACACTTTGGCAAAGAGACAAGTGCATTATGGGTTCTTTATCACATAATAAACAACTTGAATCCTTCTCCTTAGAGTCAATTTCATGTGCTAGTGATATCTCATCTTCTTGTAAGCTCAACAAGCTCTTTAACACAGCTGTTGAATCATTGGAAATGAAATGTATCAAAGAGAGACTTACCTTGTTAATATATGTGGTGTCTTTGCTTGGGTCTGGTGGTTTCTCCTTGATGTTCTCCTTTTCTCTACTGCCTTGATCAGTCTGATCACTTAGTGTAAGGGCTATTTCTGAGCTTTTCTTCACATTCTCTTCTCCCTTGTGCTTTATATCTGTAGAGATGCTCATTGGGAAGAACAAGTGCATTATATATGTTCTTGGAGTACCTAAAACAGATTGCATGATACTTGTACTTACATGTTCAGCTTCAGTAGGTTGTATGAGGGTTTGGACCTTCTGCTCTTGTGAGCTAGTGATCATTAAATATTCATCTTCTTTCTTGATCACCAAAACATGTTTCTCTGGTCTTTGATCTTCTTCCCTACTGACTTTTATTTGTTCATGCTCTTTACTGCTTAGTTCTTCTTTCCCTGCACTAAATCCTTTTGACAAAGACAAATGCATGACACTAGAATTGGGAAATGACAAATTAGAATGAGCTAAACTAGCACTGGTTGCAGTTTTTGTTCCTAGTGATATTTCTTTCAACAATTGCCTAGATGGACAGGTTGCAGCAAAATGTCCTCTCTTATGACATCTATAGCATGTCTGATCTTTAAGTCTTTTAGATTTAGTAGACTTATCTGGTCGTGGCGTGTCTGGTTGAGGGTGCAAGAGGTTGGAACTTTCTCCAATGGCTTCTGCAAGTTGTGGTCCTCCTTTTCTTTGCTTATGGTTTGGTTGAAAATCTGCTTGTTGAAACAAGTCTCTTTGATCTTCTGGTGGAACTACTCTCCTTGTCTCTTTGGAGTGTCTGTTTGAGAGTTTTCGTGGGTATTGTGCTCTGGTTTCCTTCACCTGAAGTGTCGAGACATATTTCCTGATCATGACCCATTTCAGATTTTCCCAAGTGGTGATTGCTCCTTCTTGATATTTCCACCTTTCATACTTCTCTTGCTTCCACCAAGAGTATGCAGTTTTGGTGAGTTGTCGGATGGCATAGGCTAGCTTTTCTTCCTTTGGAGTGTTATGGTATGAGAACCAGTCATCCATGTCTCTCTCCCATTCAAGATAGTCTTTCGGAGAAGTACTTCCTGCAAATGTATAAATCTGTGGCTTATGTCTTCTAGTTCTCCATGAATGGTCTGGTGGTTTAGGCTCAACATATTTAGCTTCTCGTGCATCTCCAAATTCATTTTCTTCTTGTTGTTGTGCAGGCTGGGACTGTTCCAGCTGTGTTATGCGATCTCCTATAGCTTGAATAACCGCAAAGAGTTGACCCATTTTAACTTGATCAGCAGCCTGTGATGCATCTTCACCCATGTTTGTTACCTGTTGCAAGGCTTAAAAATGTATTAATATGTTCTAATAGCCTTAGGATAAACTTTAAACCAAGATTGAATGAAATATTTAATATGCAGGCCAAATAATTTCGAAAACACAAATGGTAAGGTTGGGAAATACACTTTCCTTTTTGTGAAAAGTACAACACGTTTTCTTTGGTTAAAATGGCAATAAGGATTTGCTTTGGCCAAAAACTTTAAGAGGAGCCTATTCTTGGTTTAACTTTTTGAATTCAATGAAACAAAATAGGAAAGAACACCTTTTTATGATTTTAGTTTATAGAAATTGAATCAAAACTTAAAAACTTTTTCTTCTTCTTTTCTGGTTTTATGAAAATGCAATAAGAACTTTAGAAACTAAACTTGAAAGATCAAATAGCAAACGATTTCTTTTGGGTTTTTGGATTAAGAATGCAAAGTAGGAATGAAAACAAAATCAACTAATGAACTAATGCCAAAAACAGAGACTATTTTTTTATAATGATTTTCAATTTTAATGAAACAAAACATAAAGGATAGAAACAACCTGATAGTTAGGAGCTTTTGAAGCTCTGATACCAGATGATACAGCCCTGGAATCACTCCAATGCTAAGATCACTTGATGATCAGATGATTCCTAAGCTAAGCTTGCGGAAGATGGATTGAAGGTAGATGTGGTGGTGGAACTTGTGATTGACTCTCTCAACCAATGGGTTTGATTGACTCTCTCAATCTAAGAACAAGCTATCTGAATCACTCAAATAGATTGATCTGAAACTCCTAAGAACAAGGTGAATCACTCACAATATTCAAAGAAGGAACACTTCACAAAGAACACAAACTTTGGAAGAAAAACAGAATAATTCTATTACTTTAAAATGGTTGAAAAGGGTCCTTTACAATGAATTCGAAGCTGAGCTTTTATAGGCTCATAGACAACAGTCTGAAAGGCCTAATACAAGAAAATAATCGAAAACTATAAGGAATATGGCCGTTGGGATTTATTGGAATATTTGGCCAGAAATGGAAAGATGGATCTTCTTGAGTCTTGAAAGCTTTGGCATGAATGTGGAGTGTCTAGGTACATTCTGGATGATGTGAGAGAGCTTCAATTCGTGGCCAAACTTCAGGAAAAAGAGTTGTTGGTGATTGATCTCCATTGGCTCCAAATTAGGCAAGTGTGAGAATAATGGGATCCTCCTGATCCTATGGTTGCTGGTGCATAGAAACTTGATAGATAACTCTCCTGGGTGATTAAATGTGTCTCCTGAATGCTTAGATATCTCTCCTGGTCGCCAATGTCTTGTTTGTAACTGATTGAATCCTTGAGCTTCCAAATGAAGCAAGCTGAGAATCATCTGTTTTAGAAGTTGAATAACTTCTGCATCTGAACTCCATTTGTGATGATTCAAACTCTCCATAATTCCTTGATGAGTTAAGTTTCTGTAACAGGTTGATTTGTAGCTTAACTCCTTCTTGTTGGGTAGATATGCTCCAAGACATGCACATATGTCTCTGGTGCATTCAAGCTGTTTTTCTCCAAGGGTCTTTGTTGGTTGATTTATATCATCTCCATGCTCCGTGGTTGATGATGACTTGATGTCCTCATCAACATTTGCTTTGTTTCTGGTGGTTTGACAGTTGGACGTCACAAAAGAATACGAGATTTGGGTTGTCTTTGCTGGAAATCCCATTAGGTTTTCTCTTAGGGAGTTTAAGTTGGTGATTGGACTGGCATGCGGTAAATATCCAGCGGTGGGTAAGAAGCGTAGAAAGGTTAATTCTAGCAACGACGAACCTTACTCAAAAACCCTCTTCGATGTGGAAGGAGATGTAACTGTTGAGCGTGCGATTAACATGCTGAGGAAGAAAACAGTTAAGGACCCAGAAAAACGACTTCGGGCAGCCTGTCTCGCCTTGATTGATGGTATTCTCCTACCAACCATGCACTATCCCCGTGTGAAACTAAACCCAGAACATGTAGAAATGTCTAGGAATTTAGATGATTTCCTCGCCTATCCATGTGGTAGGAAATCCTTTGAGATGAATATATCTTCGCTTAAGGGGAGAGATATTGGACAGCTTGCCACACCAAATGTAGTGGTGCAAGGTTTTGTGTACGCACTTCAGATGGTAATCATAGAAGCTGTGCCAGCAATCCAAGAACACCTCACTCCTACAAGCATAGAGCCAACCGACCCCAGACGATGATTTTGTTCCATCCCCACCGCAGCGTGTCACGCTAAAGATAAACCCAATCAGATAAATGGACAAGGAATGCGAGGTATGCTTTTATAATCTGAAATGTGCGCATATATAGTCATGTGTTGCATTACTAGAACCGTGCTCTAGGATTTATTGTAAATCTGATATTTCTGTATAGATTGTCGGACACTCACTTATCTAATAAATCAGTTGGTTGATAAATAACCGCTTGATTAATTAGACCCATACCTGACACTTGGTTGGTAGCTTAAGAGTAGAATATTCTGTTGGGTAACCGATATAACCGTGAAATAATCTTCAAGTTTTCAATTTGTTACATCTCCTTTTGGTAGAGTCAAGCATCTATTGCATAACCAAACTAGGAATGGAATGTTGCATTTATACTACATATCAGGTTATCTGGACATGTTAGTTATTTTGTATTTAGATTTACGACCAACTGCGGTTTGCATTTCGTACAATAAACTTATTTCATTCTTACTTCGATGGAAACTAACACATATCTCGGGTTGATGCTCAAAGTTCACTATATGTCGTTTATTCAGATTATTAATCAACTACAAATTTGAAGTGTGTTGATGGTTGTAAACTTTGCTCACTTTTTGGTGATTGGTTATAATATAATTATTTGGTAAATATAGATTTTTGCTGATTGTGTTACTTCTCAATTAAATTACCTGTAGACTATCCGGACTGATACGTTTGAGGTTAACATATATGCGAATCAGTGGTCTTGATTAAGTTACTATGACTGCCTAAAAATTTCATCTAACTAGTTCACTTCAAATTGACCCTGCTTTGTAGGTGGACGTGATTCCCATTATTCGGCCATATGATGTCCTTCTTGAAAGGATTATAGGTGTTTTCCAAGGTTCAATTCCCAATTGCAACCTAACACAAATCCTTAACAGATCTAGGTTCTTGCAAAACGAATCATAAAACAAACCTGATCTTTACCTTTGCAGCGGAAATTGGTGGTAATGACAAGATCAGCTAGAACAGATGGATCACCTATTCCTCCTTGAGTATCCACACTCTTACAAGCACGGGACGGCTGCTAGACCAAAGAGCTGGAAGAATCAGAGAGAGAGATGAAGAGAGAGAGAGATGACGCCAAAAAGATAAAAGTCGCTGGAGAGCTTTTTTTTTTTCCTTTTTGGGGCTTTCTAACTCTCTTATATCTCATTAATGGGCCCAAGTCATTAGACTAATGGCTCATTAATCTTTTGGGCCCAAAATACAAATCAGACAAAAGCCTGTATTTGTCTGACCCAAAACTCTGATCCAATACAATAAATGCCATTGCATCTTACCGTATTAATTCCATTTAACTTTCCCGTTAGCTATGGTGTGTGACCCTTTGGGATCATACAATACTGGATATAAGTCTTAAACTTATAGATCAAGAGCGGACTCTAGCAAGCCATCATGATCACCCAGTATTTATGACTTATGTCTGATCTCGACACTTATCATACTTTCTAGAGATAGTACGGTAGATTTCAGGACATTCCCAACAATCTCCCACTTGTACTGGAATCCTACAAAGGACATTCCCAACAATCTTCCGATTGTACTGGAATCCTACATTCCCTAATCCTTTTGTCTTAATATCTCGATCTGGCATAAGGCAAGATGCGTGTCATCCTTATATAGCCAGACCATGTTTATCGGACCAGATTTGATACTGACTATTCAAACGACTTGGGCAAGTCCGTTTGGGAATGGCCATTCTCTTACCAGCTATCAAATCTCCGATTGGCCTAGAGATATTACCTCCGTTAAACGGCAGGGACAAATCCCATCTTGTTCCATCACTATGAACTACACACTTCATAATACACCCAACCAAGGTCCGTATAGCTCCCAGTTACGAAACAGCGTTAGACAATGATCAAAGCGCATTACTCCATGTGCAGCCACATGCATGCGAACTCAGGTCTAAGGACTATACTCTATAGTCGTATATGAGAACTTCTCATGACACAGATATTAATATCTTGCAGAGTTCTCATCAGCGGGCCATGTCCGGTCATATGCTCCCCTACATATACCTATGTGTCGACTTTGATGCCGCGCATCTATGACCCCTCGAAACTTGGTCATAAGTCTCAACACAATCTAGTCTCAACAGGTTGTTGGTGTTCCAATTTCAACAACCTTCGACTATGGACAATATAATTTATGTCACTTCGTTAAATATGGGGTTTCAGGATCAAGTCTACTCATGTACTTCGATGGCCCATATATAATGACATGAATCATTTTGGAACGATTATTTATATCACAGTTAAAATAATCCAGAAATCATTAGATTTCATCAACATAAAATATTATGTTTACATGAACCATTCAAAATAACTAAGTAAAGCCCTTTACAAACTCCCACTGAAATTAAGACTACATCTTAATTTCACTCATCCTACAGCTACAGTCCGCGACTCGTGCTTAGGCATAAGGAGTGGCTTCGTTAATAGATTAGCAACGTTCTCATTCGATGAAACTTGCTTATCTACTTAACACCTCTGTCATTTATCTCACGGAATAGGTTATACCTATCCTCAAGGTGTTTGGACCTCTGATGTGCAGCTAGTCTCAACTACGCTGTGAATCACATCTAGTTCAGTGATGAACTCTTCTATCCAAACAACCTCTTTCGCTGCTTCTCAAGCTGCGAAATGTTCAGCTTAAGTCATGGAGTCAGCTACAGTGCCTTGCACCGCCAGATAGACACAAGATATAGCCGGACTGTGACCAGGAATTATCTTTGTCTATTGGAAAATTGCCTTTCAGACTCTATCGACTTGTAGCACCTCACTTTCTCCGTAAATCAAGAACTTATCCTAAGTATTCCTCAAATACTTCAGAATATTCTTTACGGCAATCCAGTGATTCTTTGCTGGATTTGACTGGTCTTTACTTGTCTTGCTTAACTTTAAAGCAACATCAAAACAAGTACGTGTCATGGCATACATGATAGATCCAATTGCCGTCGCATATGGAATCCTATCCATGCATTCAAGCTCAGCAGATATCGCAGGACACTATATCTCGCTTAATGAATTGCCATGTGACATTGGCATAAAACCCTTCTTGGATTGCTGATTACGTGTAGGACTTTGTCAATTTAAGAATCCTGACTTTGTCCTACCAGCTCTTTTGGATCTCTATCTTTAGATCCAAAATCCAAGAACTTCGTGGCTTTATCCATGTCATTCATAAAACCAACTCCCAATCCAGTCCTTTACCGACTGCAGCATTGGGACGTTATATTCGAGAATCAGTATGTCATCGACATACACTATGAGAATTGCAATATTGCTCCCACTTATCTTTTAATAAACGCACAGTTCCACTTCGTTCCTGTTCAAGTCAAAACCTTGACTACTTTAACAGAACAAAGATTCCAACTCCGATATGTTTGCTTCCATCCATGAATGGATCGATGAAGCCAACTTATACAAAGTGTAATTTTTTCGGAGTTTGGGCTCACTTTCGCTTCTTTGAATTTCACAGATTCGTCGCTTTCAATGATCATCAGATCATGCGAACTTTCAATGATCATCAGGTTCAACTAATGACGAGAAATCACTCTCGGATTAGTGACTGATTCATTCATATCTGCGAACTTCAGGCTCTACAGGTGTAGATTCTACAGAAATCTGTAAATCCATCCGATGCTCTCCCTTAACAGGTTGAGCAGCCTCCTGTACTTCTCGAATTTCTTCGAGTTATACTTTTACTCCCACTGTTCTTCTTGGAAAGTAACTTCCCTTCTTAGAAAACAGATTGGACGTAAAAGTAACAAGCCTTGGTTTCCCTAGGACAACCAGCGAAGTAGCACAACTACAAATACTCAGTAAAGACGAATTTGGATCGATTCCAATCCATATTTACGTGGTGTCTTTCAACTGATATTTGTGGAACTATTTCAGCGTAAACTTAGATATTTTTAGAGCGTTATTCGTACAGAATATCATGGAAGATTCGTGTGACTCATCTTTAATCATTTCTAATAAGATCTGATTCATTCTCACAGAAACACCTCTAGGTTTTCAGGAGAAATGAGCTGTGAAACGACTTCACACTCACTCAGATGATCACACAATCAATGACTTAAGTATTCTCACTCGTGATCTAATCCAGAGTCTTAATACTTCTGTCATTCAGTTTCTATACTTCATTCTAGAACTCTTTCGACCATGTCAAAGAATTCCAACTTGTGTCTCATCATATGAACACATTCACTCTCACTGAAGTAATCAGTAGAGACAATGAAGTACAGGAAATTTTCTCTGGCATTATTGCTCATCGGACCACATACATTTGTATGTTTAATCTCCAATAAGCCTTTGGGCTTTTCTCTAGCTCGGCTAAGATGGGCCCTTTGTCTTTTGGTCTAGTAAGCAGAATTCAAGTCTCATAAGATATCCATTCAAATGAGCCCAAAAGTCCATAACTATGGGGTTTCTGAATCTGACTTACTCTCTTTGACCAAAACATTTATGCCAAGAAAAATCAGGTTTAATTCATTAGATTTAAACCAATTGCAGTATTTATGTTACATCTTAGGCACTCTTTGGTTTAATACATAAAACCCATTCCTTGAATAGGGTGCTACAATTAATTTTTCATTAATGTCAAAAGAACAAACTTGTCTTTTATCAAAATGAAAAACATTCAAATTCTTACAAGAAATTGAAAGACAACTCTGCTTAAAGCAGGTACATTGTAGCAATTACTTAATAAAACCAAGCCTCAAAGGCATCTACAAGTGAAAACCCTATGGCTGAAGCAGCATCCCAAGCTCCTTCCAGACACGCAGTTCCACTTGCCCTTCCTTCAACGTTCTACTGTTGCTCAGGCTCTGCATATTATAACAAATATCAGTGCCACAACCAGTATCCAATACCTATAAGGTATAACTTGAAGTAATAACATGAATACCTGAGGAAGTAGTCTCATACATCAACTTTAACTCCTCATAATCTTCCATGAATTTAATGCAATCTCTCTTCCAATGCCCAGTCTCTTTACAGTAGCAGCACTTACCAACTTAAGAGGTATCTGACTCGGGCTCAGAAGACACACGCTTGCCATGATTCAAAATCTGGACAACTTTGTCTTCACCCTTGTCAGCATTAGGTTTAGTAAACCTACCCTTCTCGTTCATGAGATTGTACAGGGTACTCTTCACGTTTGGCTCAACTGTCTTGAGCATGTCATGCAGTTCAGTCAACGTCTTCGTTAAGCCTTTCTTGATATAGTCCCTTACGAACTTATCATAGCTTGACGGCAGTGACTGCAGAATGATATCAGTTGCCAATTCTTGGCTAACTGGATAATCCAGTTTCCTCAGGTTATCAACGTAACCCATCATTTTACTGATATGAGGACTTACTGGATGATCATTTGGTAGCTTGCAGCTAGTGAGAGATTTAACCAACTGGTATCTCTCCACTCTAACCTGCTCCTGAAATTTCAATTTCAGGCTGCTGATCATCTCTATTGGCGACTCCATGTTCTCATATTGCTTCCGCAACTCTGAGTCCATGGTAGCCAATATCAGACCACGCACATCTACCGCATCATTATAATGCTTATTCCAAGCATTATATACTGCATGACTGGCTTTGGATCCGATCCTCTCGGGGAGAGCTTTCTCAAGGACATAGTCCTTTCTCTCATGCCTGAGAACTAGTCTCAGGTTCCGCGACCAAGTCAAGAAATTTGATCCGTTCAGTTTGTCCATCTCAAGGACATACCGGATCGAGAAAGTGTTTTGATTGTTTGTGCTTGTCATAGCTGAAATTTAGAGATAAATAGAGTTTTAGTTATTAAGTTCATAAAAGAGTAATCTTAACAACTTATAAGAAAACTCGCATCGTATTCAAAATTTCTTTGTTTAACCTCATATGAATACAATGATTCCGAGACCCATGTTTAGCTAAATCCAAAGTGGGCCACTGGCCGTCACCCAGAATTAGCTTTACTTGGTAAGCATACACACAGCTAGTTATAACCAATAACTCTCGGTTGTGAATTGGACCCGAGGCCCAAATTCACCAGATGTCTCAAGGCCCGGGACTCCCGATGGCCCAGTCAAGGAAACCAATCTCTTACAGCCAAATAATCACTAAAATCTGGGACTCCCAATGAAATTAGTGACTATATACTACTTTACTTACGCGAAAACAGACACCTCACACTGTAAGCCATATCTGTAATCAAATAAGCGTTAAGTAGCTGACAAGATTGGAAAGACATCCAAGCTTGATATTGTTTTTGAGGATTTTTAAGTTTTATTTCCAAAAATAGAAGATTACTATTTTGGGAAACTTTCTTATTTTAGAAACTTTCTAAATTTAGTAACTTACTAAAAATAGAAATTTCTAATTTAAATATTTCATTAAATATTTTGGGTTTGGGTCACAAATTATAGGCCCAATTCTTGGCCCAAGACCATAGAATTCCAGTTGGCCCAATAATTTGACATAACCGATCCGGTTTATTAATTCTGGTCCAAGACCAAATTAACTATCAAAACCATCGGTTATTTACTAAACCAGACCAGCTCTAAATTATTTGGTCCAACCAAATCAAACTTAGACCAGCCTTCGGTTTAGGTTAAAATTCAATTTTGAATTTAAATCCGGTTTAACCAGAAATTAAATAATACCATGTATTAAATTATTTCCAGCAAACCGCGATTTGGGTTAACCGCTTGAACTACCAATAAATTGGATCGGTTCAGTTAAATCCAAAACCGGGAAGAAACACCTAGTGTTTTAGCCAATTTGATTTAACTTGCGGTTTAAGGCTTTAAACACACAATTAACCGCCAATTAAATGGACCGGTTTAATCGGTGTGGTTTTGGGCAACGAACCGCGAAGCTCGGTTTAACCGAATGACTATTCGCGGGACGTAAAATTTTAATTCAATAAAATCAATTATACAAAATCCATTCACTTTGACTTTTCCATTACGAAACGGCTCACGTTCATAAAAAAAAAATCAACAGCCATTCCAACCGAATGATAATTAATTGAACTATCGACTTTTATTTTTTTTCCATTCGTTTCATGATAATTTAATCAACAAGTCAATATGCAATTGTCTTCTTAATTCAACAAACGACTCATGACCATAATGATCATAATGATCAGCATATTCGGCACACGCTCGACCATTCAGCACATGCGCATATAAGAGGCCATTAAGGTTTTAATTATATAATTATATAATGGCATTCTTATATCAACATGAACATTCGGCCTTTTGCGATTTAGGGTTTTATAATAATAGAATGTAGCCGCAAGAGTTTAATCTCATTCAATGATTAACAATGGCTTTAACACAAGCGATAATGACAAAAACCCAAAAAAAAACAGCCGATTATCAAACTAAAACACATTCGATTATCAATAAGATCACATCGATTTGAATAAGTGATTTCTATAATCAATTTTGATTCAAAATTAATTCTAAACCATTAAACATTCATATGATCCAATTTCACAAGAAACCTAATGCCTGGCTCTGATACCACTGAAAGGATTATAGGTGTTTTCCAAGGTTCAATTCCCAATTGCAACCTAACACAAATCCTTAACAGATCTAGGTTCTTGCAAAACGAATCATAAAACAAACCTGATCTTTACCTTTGCAGCGGAAATTGGTGGTAATGACAAGATCAGCTAGAACAGATGGATCACCTATTCCTCCTTGAGTATCCACACTCTTACAAGCACGGGACGGCTGCTAGACCAAAGAGCTGGAAGAATCAGAGAGAGAGATGAAGAGAGAGAGAGATGACGCCAAAAAGATAAAAGTCGCTGGAGAGCTTTTTTTTTTCCTTTTTGGGGCTTTCTAACTCTCTTATATCTCATTAATGGGCCCAAGTCATTAGACTAATGGCTCATTAATCTTTTGGGCCCAAAATACAAATCAGACAAAAGCCTGTATTTGTCTGACCCAAAACTCTGATCCAATACAATAAATGCCATTGCATCTTACCGTATTAATTCCATTTAACTTTCCCGTTAGCTATGGTGTGTGACCCTTTGGGATCATACAATACTGGATATAAGTCTTAAACTTATAGATCAAGAGCGGACTCTAGCAAGCCATCATGATCACCCAGTATTTATGACTTATGTCTGATCTCGACACTTATCATACTTTCTAGAGATAGTACGGTAGATTTCAGGACATTCCCAACACTTCTTTTGGAAGAAGAAGATTTAAGCTGGTCTGATGAGGACGAGGATCCAAGGGTGGATAAGTTGGTCACATTGGCTGAAGAAGGTTTTGATTTTGAGTATTCCATGTTTGTTGGTATGGATGATCCTCCTCAGTTGGTGGCACAAGCTAGACCCTTACGATTGTCAAAGGGAGATGGTAGACGTAAGAAAGGGAAAGCCATCCCTCGTCCCAAACCCACCATTTCTTCACACACTCACGGTTCATCCTCTGCGTCCGTGTCCAATCATGACATTATCAACCGCGTTGTCTCAATGCTCGAGAAGTGGCGTTCAGAGAGTAGCGCGTTAATGAGGGAAATTATTAAGGAAGAGATTGTGAAAAATAACCCGACGATCATCAAAGGTGTGGTCGATGGTCTACAAGCAATCATTACATGTCACAGGGGCAGTCTTCCAGACCAAACAAATGTTGATGGCCTTCTCGGAAGCAATCTTGGTGTTGCCAACCCATATGTTCCGCAATCGGCCTCTACTAGATCACCCCAAACAATTGACAACAACAATCCCAACCGTGAAACTACTCCCAATGTTAATGAGATTATGTCTTATTACAAAGACCAATGCAGCCCGGAGCAAAGATTTGTCATGGTTTCTATGGAGGTAAAATTGATTACATATAATGGTAATAGATGTTATAGTAGTTATACGTAAACTTTTGTTGCTACTTATATAATGGAATTACAGGATGCGTTCGAAGAGTATGTTGTAATGGAGAATGGTGAAACTGCGATGGACTTAAACAAGGTTTGTTTGTTAATTGTGTGTAATTTTTTTGGTTATAAACTTCCCATTTGGTGTTACGTTTCACAGTCTCAATTGCTTCATGTAGGATGTTGGGGAGGGAAGTGGGGGCCATGTACATTCATCCATCACAAATGCAGAAAAGGTTATTTCTTTCTAGACACATCCCCCTTTGTGGTTAATGGACTTCTCTGGAACCCCATTTATCCTATAACTTTCTCTGGTTTCCTAATTACAGGAATCAACCGTCCCGGCTGGAATCCAGACTGCTGAAGATACTCAGGTTCCTCACATTGTGGATAATGTTAACCTAGCATCTCAATCACCTCAGGTATTAACTAACCCTATATGTATATTGTCTGTTAATTGAGGCGTCAAATTATTACTTGTCTTTTATATAATTTCCACATAACTATAATATGTAGGAAATTACTGTTACTGCGGAACAACACCCCTCCAGTCCTAGCCTGGTTGAAAAAGAATGTCAAACCATCGCTGAGCCAGGGAAGGTAAACATAACCCTATAAATTATTATCGGATAACCATATTACATAACCTTGTTATTTGTTATCTCGGTTTTTATCCACCTGTACTGTGTTGTACATGTCAGGAGCAGAATGTCGATGTGCAACCCCTCCCGTCTCATCCCGCGGACAATGGTCAAATGAAAGATATGACAACCAAAGAAACTGATGGACAGCATGTGGTAATCCGATAATATGTTCCATTCATGTAAATACCCAGTTAATTCTATGTGTGGATTTGTCCCTATTTTCATAATTATTGGTTATGTATTTAACCTTCCTTATTTCCTTATGTCTATACATTAGGCAAACATTGGGGAGTTTGGAATGGAGTCTTCATCAGAAGCAGTGAAGGATTTAACCAACCAAGTTAGCGATGGACATTTAAACGATGCATCGGTGAGTTATTATTGAATGTTTGTGGAGTTTCTAATAGGATTATTCCAGCATATGAAGTTAACAATTCTATTGTTTCCTGAAACCATATTATTAAGTAACCCAACGTTGAAGTTGAACAGAATTCTTCTGTACTTGGAGTTGGTTTAAATTACAAGGTTGTAGAAGATGCAACCCGTAAAAGCAAGCGCGCCAGAACTGTTTCTACAAAACTAGATGACCGTTTCCAATGTGATGTCAAGCTGAAGACTATTATTGGCCATACAAATGCTACAGAGATCGATGCTCAGCATAGATTGGGAATAAGGTTTGACAAGTTATTGCGGTCGATGAAAAGGTTTGTCTACTATTATAATTATCCGACATCAAACATTTCCATCCACCTTCATTTAACGATATTCATTTCTGTCATATGCAGCAACATCACCATTAGTAACTCTGCCTCCATCTCTGCGAAAGACGTGTTAGACCTGATTGGGAGACGGAAGAATACTCCATCAAAGGTAACCCATATATATATATGCATGTATATATCGCGTTATCCGCATTGGGAGTTAGTTATTTATAAATTATCTATAAACATGACTAGGTCATGGATGCTTTTTGGAAACTTGCAAGGAACATGCTTCGGGTTGACGAAACCATGAAAGACCGCCCTCGTATTGATATCCTAGACACCAAGTTCGTGGCAAGCCTCACCAGATTGTTCTCTAAGTTCAAGAAAACCCAAAATCCTCTAGAGTTCAGCTTCACCAAATGTGTTATAGATGGAATCAGAGGGAGTGGCGACGTCGACAGGCCACATACTTACCCAGAGACAGATTTCCTATACATGCCATTCAACTTTGACAAACACCATTGGGTCTCCCTTGCTGTGTGTGTCAATACCAACCAGATTGATGTGCTCGACCCCAACGTGTCAATAACGAACGAGGCTACTTTGAAGAAGGACCTCCTGCCTACAGCAACGAAGATGCCTTACTTGTTGCACCACCTCTCAGGTGAAGTGGTCGAAGTTACCCAGACACAACTACCTGAAATGGAGATAACAAAAGCTGAAGGTATACCTTAGGTTAGCGCAATCTGGGATGCAGAAGTTATGGCGACATTGCTTGTTTTGGCATATGCTACAGGTGGAGAGGAGGAGTGTTGCCTATTCGGGTCTAGGCCTCTGGACTTTGAAATCCAGAAGCTTGTGGTCGCACTTTTGGAGACATATGGCTAACTCCCTTCTGGTTTTATGCAAACAACCCATTTACATCGTCCTGTCTGTTTTCCATTAACTTTGTTTTCGAATAAACTTTTTTTAACAAAGTAAGCTTTGTTTTCATCACAATTACCCTGTTATGTGGAAGATATTAAAAACTTATTTATTGGGGATGTTTATGCAGACACCTTGTAAGGAGTTACCTTCTGAAGATCATTGTTTCATATGCTTTATTATGAAACATCGATTATAATTAACAATATTATCATATAAGTTGGGTAAATTATTTAACTAAGTTTCCTGGTAAACCTAATAATGGGTAATTAATTAATCATTGTTTGTAGTACGTACTTAATTGTTTAGTGTTTGTGCTTTAGGGATTATGGTTTAGGGTTTTGAGGGTTTGTATTATATGGTTTAGGGTTTCGTGGTTAGGGTTTATGGTTTGTAGTTTAGGGTCTAGTCTATTGGGTTTAGGGTTTAGGGGGTCTCATATTCTTTATCAAACCTACACGTAATATAAGTTTCCAGCAATCTTTGTTACTGGGTAATCTAAACTAGATGATAACTCCCGAGTTATGTCTATTGTTTCGTAAGGTTTAGTCTAAACATTAGTAACAGAATTGGAATATTTATTATATTGGGTTTTGGCGTAGGTGTTTATGGGTTTGTGTTTAAAGTTTGGGGTTTAGGGTTTAGGGTTGTAGGGTTTGTAGTATAGAGTTTGTAGGTTTAAGTTATTATTTTTGGGTTTAGGGTATAGGGTTTAGGGTTTATATTATAGGGTTTAGTGTTTTTAGGGTTGTCTTATTCTAATAACCGTAATATCGGTTTCCAGCTATCTTAGTTATTGGAGAAACATAAATACTTGGTAATTACCCACTTATGAAGACCATCTCTTAAGGTCTAATCCAAACATTAGTAAGGTATAGGATTTATGTTTAGGGAATAGGGTTTAGTGTTTAGGGTTTAGGGTTTAGGTTTTAGGGTTGTGGGTTTAGGGTTTAGAGTTTAGGGTTTGGGGTTGTATTGCTAGGTACTCGTAATATAGGTTTCCAGCTATTTTTTTATTGGGTAATCATAAAAACTTGTTAATTCCACACTTCTGTCCACGATCTCTTACGATATAATCCAAACATTAGAAAGGTGTAGGATTTTTGTTGAGGGTATAGGGTTTAGTGTTTAGGGTTTAGGGTTTAGGGTTGTGGGATTAGGGTTTACAAATGTCTGCTTAGGGTTTCGGGTTTGGTGTTTTGATGCTAGGTACCCGTAATATATGTTTCCAGCTAACTTTGTTATTGTGTAATCAACAATACTAGTTAATACCCCATAAGTAAGGTATAGGATTTTTGTTGAGGGTATATGGTTTAGTGTTTAGGGTTTAGGGTTTAGGGTTGTGGGATTAGGGTTTACAAATGTCTGCTTAGGGTTTCGGGTTTGGTGTTTTGATGCTAGGTACCCATAATATATGTTTCCAGCTAACTTTGTTATTGTGTAATAAAAAAATACTAGTTAATTCCCCATAAGTAAGGTATAGGATCTATGTTGAGGGTATATGGTTTAGTTTTAGGGTTTAGGGTTGTATGCTTTAGGGGTTTAGGGTTTTTGGTTTAGGGTTTGGAAGGGTTAGGGTTTAAGGTTAGGTGTTTAGGGTTTGTATTATTCATTTATCAAACGTCCCCGTATTCTAACTTTTAGTTTTTCTTTTATGTTTTATACCCCTAATCTAACTTAGAATCTATCATTGTTACTGGTTAATATAAAGTCTGAATGTTTATACCCGACATCTGTCAAAGGTCTCTTAAGTTATACACTTCACATTTTTAGATTTTATGAGCGATAACTTACTTACACAGCCAATATTGTTTACATTTAACTTCTTTCTTTTGGTGTTCTGTGTTTTCGGTCTGGGTATAGGGTTTGTAAGGTTTTCCCACTTTGCTATGTTTATGTTTAGGGTCTTGAATTTGTAGTCTATTAATCAATTCTTGCATTTACTTCCACTGCAAAATAACTAGAATAAACAATAATATAAACACCAAAAGACAATATTAGAAATAGATAAATGAGTTTCAAGCCAAACAAAATACGTAACACCATCCGAGAATAAACAACCTTAGTTCATCGATCACACTTAAAAACAGTAAACTTTTCAGCAATCATTTTGCAAACAAAGGCTGTCTGCAAGATCCAGAAACACTGATCACACATGTCTTCTCCCTTTTGCCCAGGAATACTCCACCATCGTGCCCACGGATTGTATGGTGTACAATTGCAGTTGATGACCCGGACTGGATCATTTTCATCGTGTACTGACTGTAATCATTCGGGAATCCACCTTTCCCACGCACGCATTCTTCGAAGAGTAGTTGCTTGTTCTCAAGAAAATTCAAACTTACCGAAGAGTCCCTCATCCCAGACGTCCCTGAAGATTACGCTCATCATGCCGTAGATAAACTCGATGATTCTGCATCCTTTATCCACAGCAGCCTTCATTTGAGCGAGTCCTTCGGCCTTCTTGTTCTCAAAGAACAGATTTGAGATTCCTTTCAGCCCAATGGCGGATCCGTTGCATGCGTCGTAGCACCTCTCCTGGAACGTCTTCCAGTTAAACCGTGGATTCCAACCCCAGATGTTCATCTCCATTAGATTTACACTCACCAAGTATTCGTTTGATTGTGACTGTTGGAATTGTGTCCAGTAATCTCGGTACTGTCTCAAGAAAGTAAGAGTATGTCAATGATCAGACATAAGTCATATAATACTGGGGGTCATGATGGCTTGCTAGAGTCCGCTCATTATCTATAAGTCTTGGACTTATTGCCTTTATTATATGATCCCATATGGGTCACACGCCTAAGCTAACAGGAAAATGTGTAGGAACGGTGTAGCAGAAGTACGGTAAAAGTGCTAGGCATTTACTGTACTTAGAGAGAATAATTGGTTTTGGCCACTGTGTGTCGATCGATACACAAGGAGTGTCGATCGACACAGTGCGCGAACGCCTCGGAGTTAATTGGCCTTTGGGCCAAATGGCCCAAAACGAACTGAACGAGTTATATAAACTTAAGACGAGTTCAGGTCGAAAATAAGCCCTAGCCGCGAGCCTCCTCTCTCTCTCTGCGCCGATTCCCTACTGGTCTAGCAGCCTCTTCCTGCTCGGTGTGCGTGTGTGAACCTCTGGAGGAGTTACCTCTCGGTGGCTCTCTGATCTCTGACCTGTTCTCCCTTTCCGCTGCACAAAACAGGTAAAAGGTGAGATCATCATTTGTTTCTATTCAAGAGAACCTAGATCCGCATGTTTAGGATAATCTGAATCAGAGAATTGAATCAGGATTCATCTAAACATTCCTACAGTGGTATCAGAGCTGTTGGTTCTGGTTTTTCTTGTTTAGATTCAAGTTTAGGATTGTTTTTCTTGTTTAAAAGTGTTTTGAATCAACTACTGATAAGATAAATCACTTAAGTAACAAGAATTGAAACCTAAACATATGAAAAAATCGCATGATCAAGCTATAATGATTTGATATGCGATCGAATCCGAGAGAATGAGAATCGGCCAGAATCGCATGGATCGATCGATACGATCGCATGGATCGGTCGATACAATCGGAGATCGCATGGATCGATCGATACGATCGCATGGATCGGTCGATACAGACTCTCGGCAAAACCTGTTAACGCGTGAAAGCATCGATCGATGCAGGATCGATGCAGGTTCGATGTTGGTGCATCGACCGATGCGGTTGGTGCATCGATCGACACGGTTAGGGTTTTGGCTCGGTTCCGTGCATGCGTGAGAGCATCGATCGATACAGGATCGATGCACGATCGATGCAGGATCGATGCTAAGAGCATCGACCGATGTGGTTGATGGATCGATCGACACGGTTGGTTCATCGATCGACATGGTTGGTTTAAGGCTCGGTTTAATATTTTGATTAAAATTAAACGTCACGGTTTAATAAACAGATTTAATAATTTTATTAAGTCTGGTTAAACCGGGATAAGAAATCCAAAGTCGAAAAATTGGATTTTGTGCCTAAACCAGGATTTTCTAATTTGATTTGGTTGGACCAAATAAATTGAGAAAATCCGGTTTAGTAAATAACCGGTTGACAATTGTGGTCATCGTAGTAATTAAAATTTGGTTAAACCAATTTTAATGAACCAGACCGGTTATGTCATTTAATTGGACAATTGGGTCATGTCTTGGACATGGACCAATTCTTGGGCCTCGGGCCAAGAAGTTAAAACAATTGGGCCAATTATTTGAGTCTTTCTTAATATTAATTTAAAATTTATTTTATAAAAATATAAAGTCGATTTTAAATTAAAGTTTCCGATATTTTGAAATTAGAAAGTTTCTTATTTTATAGAAGTTTCTAGATTTGCATGATTCGGATTTTAAGAAATTTCTAAAGTTAGAAAGTTTCCGGTTTTAGAAAGTTTCCAATTTTAGAAAGTTTCCAAAAATAGTAGGTTTTCTAAAATGGAAAGTTTCCCGAAATAGTAATCTTTTATTTTGGGAATGAGATTTTAAAATAAACCTACGAACCTCAAACAATATCAAGCGTTGGATGTCTTGTCCATTCTATGTCAGCTGTCGAAGCCCATTCAATTGTATTCATGGCCTTACAGTGTGAGGGTGTCTGCTTTTGCGTGGATAAGACGGTTTGTGATTCATAAATGTCATTGGGAGTCCCAGACATTAATGATTACATGACTGTATAGTCTGGTTTTCTTGACTGGGCCATCGGGAGTCCCGGGCCTTGAGACATCAGAGTGGATTGGGCCTCGGGCCCAGATTCACAACCAAGAGTTATATCACGGATATAATTAGCCGATATAGGGCTTACCGATATAAGCTAAGGTTGGGTGACGGCCAGTGGCCCACTTTAATCTTAGTTATATGTGGATCTTGGAATCATTATATTCTATTGAGGGTAACTTATGTTATTGAATATAATGCGTGATTAATCATATTAAATTTAATACGAGATTAATCATATTGAACATATTAATTAAAATCCTTTTATCTTAATTTTCAGTTATGACTAGCACAAACAATCAAAACACTTTCTCGATCCGGTCTGTCCATAAGATGGACAAGCTGAACGGATCAAATTTCTTGACTTGGTCGCGGAACCTGAGGCTAGTCCTCAGACAGGAGAGAAAGGACTATGTCCTTGAGAGAGCTCTCCCCGTGAGGATCGGGTCCAATGCTTCTCATGCAGTATATGATGCTTGGAATAAGCATTATAATGATGCGGTAGATGTGCGTGGTCTGATATTGGCTAGCATGGACTCAGACTTGTGGAAGCAATATGAGAACATGGAGTCGCCAATAGAGATGATCAGCAGCCTGAAATTGAAATTTCAGGAGCAGATAAGGGTGGAGAGATACCAGTTGGTTAAGTCTCTCACTAGCTGCAAGCTACCAAATGATCATCCAGTGAGTCCTCATGTCAGTAAAATGATGGGTTACATTGATAACCTGAGGAAACTGGATTATCCAGTTAGCCAAGAGTTGGCAACTGAGATCATTCTGCAGTCACTGCCGTCAAGCTATGATAAGTTCAGAAGGAACTATATCAAGAAAGGCTTAACGAAGACGCTGACTGAACTGCATGATATGCTCAAGACAGTTGAGCCAAACGTGAAGAGTACCCTGTACAATCTCATAAATGAGAAGGGTAGGTTTACTAAACCTAATGCTGACAAGGGTGAAGACAAAGTAGTCCAGATTTTGAATCATGGCAAGCGTGTGTCTTCTGAGCCCGAGTCAGATACCTCTTGCGTTGGTAAGTGCTGCTACTGTAAGGAGACAGGGCATTGGAAGAGAAATTGCATTAAATTCATGGAAGATGATGAGGAATTGAAGTTGATGTATGAGACTACTTCCTCAGGTATTCATGTTATTACTTCAAGTTCTACCTTAAAGGTATTGAATACTGGTTGTGGCACTGATATTTGTGATAATATGCAGAGCCTAAGCAACAGTAGAACGTCCTTAAAGGTATTGGATACTGGTTGTGGCACTGATATTTGTGATAATATGCAGAGCCTAAGCAACAGTAGAACGTTGAAGGAAGGGCAAGTGAAACTACATGTCTGGAAGGAGCTTGGGATGCTGCCTCAGCCGTAGGGTTTTCACTTATAGATCCCTTTTAGGCTTGGTTTTGTATTAAGTAATTGCTACAGTGTACCTGCTTTAAGCAGAATTGTCTTTCATTTTCTTGTAAGAATTTGAATGTTTTTCATTTTGATAAAAGACAAGTTTTGTTCTTTTGATCTTAATGAAATATTAATTGTAGCACCCTATTCATGGAATGGGTTTTATATCTTAAACCAAAGAGTGCCTAAATGTAACATAAATACCGAATTGGTTTAAATCTGATGAATTAAACCTGATCTTTCTTGGCATAAAGTCTTGGTCACATAGAGTAAGTCGGATTCAGAAATCCCATAGTCATGGACTGTTGGGCTCATTTGATAAAATATCTTATGAGACTTGAATTCTGTTTACTAGACCAAAAGGTAAAGGGCCTATCTTAGCCGAGCTAGAGAAAAGCCCAAAGGCTTATTGGACCTGGAACATACTCATGTATGTGGCCCAATGAGCAGTAATGCCAGAGAAAATCTCCTGTACTTCATTGTCTCTACTGATTACTTCAGTGAGTGTGACTGTGTTCATTTGATGAGACACAAGTCGGAATTCTTTGACATGGTCGAAAGAGTTCCAAAATGAAGTATAGGATCTGAATGACAAAAGTATTGAGACTCTGGATTAAATCACGAGTGAGAATACTTAAGTCATTGATTGTGTGATCATCTGAATGAGTGTGAAATCGTTTCACAGCTCATTTCTCCTGAAAACCTGAAGGTTTTTCTGTGAGAAAGAATCAGATCTTAAAAGAAATGATTAAAGATGAGTCACACGAATCTTCCATGATATTATTTAAGAATAACGCTCTAAATTATCTAAGTTTACGCTGAAATAGTTCCACCAATATCAGTTGAAAGACACCACGTAAATGTGGATTGGAATCAATCCAAATTCGTCTTTACTGAGTATTTGTAGTTGTGCTACTTCGCTGGTTGTCCTAGGGAAACCAAGGCTTGTTACTTTTACGTCCATTCTGTTTTCTAAGAAGGGAAGTTAATTTCCAAGAAGAACAGTGGGAGTAAAAGTATAACTCGAAGAAATTCGAGAAATACAGGAGGCTGCTTAACCTGTTGAGGGAGAGCAGCGGAAGGATTTACAGATTTCTGTAGAATCTACACCTGTGGATTATGGAGTTCGCAGATATGAATGAATCAGTTACTAATCCGAGAGTGATTTCTCGTCATTAGTTGAACCTGATAATCATTGAAATCTGCACCTCTGGAGCCTGAAGTTCGCAGATATGAATGAATCAGTTACTAATCCGAGAGTGATTTCTTGTCATTAGTTGAACCTGATAATCATTGAAATCTGCACCTGTGGAGCCTGAAGTTCGCAGATATGAATGAATCAGTTACTAATCCGAGAGTGATTTCTCGACATTAGTTGAACCTGATAATCATTGATAGTTCGCATGATCTGATGATCATTGAAAGCGACGAATCTGCGAAATTCAAAGAAGCGATAGTTAGCCCGGACTCTCCGAAGAATTACATTTTATGTAAGTTAGCTTCATCGATCCATTCGTGGATGGAAGCAAACATATCGGAGTTGGAATCTTCGTTCTGTTGAATTAGTCAAGGTTTTGACTTGAACAGGAACGAATTGGAACTGTGCGTTTACTAATAGATTAGTGGGAGCGATATTGCATTTCTCATATTGTATGTCGATGACATACTGATTCTCGAAAAGACGTCCCAATGCTGCAGTCGGTTAAGGACTGGCTTGGGAGTTGGTTCTAATGATTGACATGGGTAAAGCCACGTATGTTTTTGGATTTTGGATCTAAAGATAGAGATCCGAAAGAGCTGGTAGGACAAAGTCAGGATTCTTATCCCGACAAAGTCCTACACGTTTTGAGCAATCCAAGAAGGGTTTTATGCCAATGTCACATGGCATTAAGTTAAGCAAGATACAGTATCCTACGATAACTGCTGAGCTTAAATGCATGGATGAGATACCATATGCGTCGGCAATTGGATCTATCATGTATGCCATGAAACATACTTGTTTGATGTTGCTTTAATGTTAAGCAAGACAAGTAAAGACCAGTCAAATCCAGCAAAGAACACTGGATTGCCGTAAAGAATATCCTAAAGTATCTAAGGATAAATTCTTGAGTTACGGAGAAAGTGAGGTGCTACGAGTCGGTAGAGTCTGAAAGGCAAGTTTCCAATAGACAAAGATGATTTCCGATCACAGTCCGGTTATATCTTGTGTCTATCTGGCAGTGCAAGGCACTGTTGCTGACTCCATGACTTAAGCTGAACATTTCGCAACTTGGGAGTGGCGAAAAAGGTTGTTTGGAAAGAAGAGTTCGTCACTGAACTTGATGTGATTTCCAGCATAGATGAGACTAGCTGCACATCAGAGGTCCAAACACCTTGAGGATAGGTATAACCTATTCCGTGAGATAAATGACAGAGATGTTAAGTAGATCAGCAAGTTTCAAACGAATGAGAACGTTGCTAATCTATTAACGAAGCCACTCCTTAGGCCTAAGCACGAGTCGCGGACTGTTGCTGTAGGATAAGTGAAATTAAGATATAGTCTTAATTTCAGTGGGAGTTATTAAAGGGCTTTATTTAGTTATTGGATATGTTCTTGAAATAACATTTAAGATGTTTAATGAAATTATTATTTCAAGATTATTTTAACTGTGATGAAATAATCGTTCCAAAGTGATATAAACCATTTTATAGGTCATCGAAGTAAATGACTTGATCTTGAGTCATCGAAGTCATTTAGCTTGATCATGAGACCCTATATTTGATAAATGTTTTATATCATCCTGTCCCTAGTCGAAGGTTGTTGAAATTGGAACACCAACAACCGTGTGAGACTGGATTGGTACGTGACTTATGACAAAGTCTCAGTGTGTCATAGATGCGCGGCATCAAAGTCAGTACATAGGTGTATGTTGGGGAACATACGACCGGACAAGACCCGCTTATAAGAACTCTTCAGGATATTTATATCTGTGTCATAAGAGATTCTTACTACGACTATAGAGTATAGTCCTTAGACCTGAGTTCGCATGCATGTGACTGCACATGGACTGATGCACTTTGATCATTGTCTAACGCTGTCGTTCTGCGATAGTTATAAGGACCTTGTTTGGGTACATTGTGAAATGAGTAGTTTACAGTGATGGAACAAGACGGGATTTGTCCCTCCAATATAAATGGAGTGAATATCTCTAGGCCAATCGGAGATTTGAATACTGGAAAATGCATGGCCATGCTCAAACGGACTGTCCCGAGTCGTTTGGATTGTCAGTATCAAATCAGAGTCCGATGAACAAGATTAGACTTTATAAGGATGACACCAATCTTGCCTTATGACTAATCGAGATATTGTGACAAAAGGATTATGAATACAGAGATTCCAGTACAAGTGGGAGATTGTTGGAATTGTGTCCAGTAATCTCGGTACTGTCTCAAGAAAGTAAGAGTATGTCAATGATCAGACATAAGTCATATAATACTGGGGGTCATGATGGCTTGCTAGAGTCCGCTCATGATCTATAAGTCTTGGACTTATTGCCTTTATTATATGATCCCATATGGGTCACACGCCTAAGCTAACAGGAAAATGTGTAGGAACGGTGTAGCAGAAGTACGGTAAAAGTGCTAGGCATTTACTGTACTTAGAGAGAATAATTGGTTTTGGCCACTGTGTGTCGATCGATACACAAGGAGTGTCGATCGACACAGTGCGCGAACGCCTCGGAGTTAATTGGCCTTTGGGCCAAATGGCCCAAAACGAACTGAACGAGTTATATAAACTTAAGACGAGTTCAGGTCGAAAATAAGCCCTAGCCGCGAGCCTCCTCTCTCTCTCTGCGCCGATTCCCTACTGGTCTAGCAGCCTCTTCCTGCTCGGTGTGCGTGTGTGAACCTCTGGAGGAGTTACCTCTCGGTGGCTCTCTGATCTCTGACCTGTTCTCCCTTTCCGCTGCACAAAACAGGTAAAAGGTGAGATCATCATTTGTTTCTATTCAAGAGAACCTAGATCCGCATGTTTAGGATAATCTGAATCAGAGAATTGAATCAGGATTCATCTAAACATTCCTACAGTGACATCTCGTTCAACCGAGTACAGGTAATCCGCGTGTGACGTAGATCCTGCATGTCCTCTTCGGAGACACGAACAAAGATCTTTCTGATTACATCTTCCAGCAACTCGAGGAGGTTGAACGGGTTGATTAACCTCCGCTATCTGGTCACGGATCGGGTCTCGAACCTCGTCCGGTCGAAACGGGGACACGACCAGTAGACATGATGGTTAGGCATTTGAGGAAGGAGTGTTTGGTGAGGGTTTATGGAAATTTTTTTGAAGTTTCTAATCTAGAGATGTCTTAAATGGTGTTTTCTAAAGTAGTTTGAGAGAATGAAGAGTTTTTCAGTTTTATAAAGAGAAACTGTCAAGAGACGCGACTGTTCGAAATCCAGTCTTTTAAATAAAAAAAATAATTATTAAAATACGACTGGGAAAATATAATAATCTTCTGAGGGTTATCGATTTTGATTTGGTTGCTTTAACAAGGGAACAATATAGATTATCGTGCAACAATTCGGGTTACCTAGATTTTATTTGTCGGTGGCGTGTAGGGTCAGTGCAGTGTCAGAATGGAACATATTTTATAATCATTAACCAAAGATAGCGTAAAACGTGTTTAAATATTATCCATGTAATATGTAACTGGGTTTCATCTTAGTTTAGTTACGAAACGTAAGTATCAACTAAAAAACCTCTATTTGAAGAGACCTTAGTTGGTTCCATCATGGCTTAACAAAACACAGAAGGGCCAAAAATCGCATTGTTAGCTTGAAAGATCAAAATGGGAACCTGGTAGAAAGTGTTTTTGGAATAAAAAGAGTCTCTACTCACTATTTCCAAAACCTTTTCTCTTCTTCTTCCCCTACGGAACTTGAAAATTCCCTTCGATATATCACCATAAAGATATATGAAGCTACTAATCGTTCCCTTGTAAAGACCCCGACGGAGTTGGAAATAAAGAAGGCGCTTTTTGACATAAACTCTGATAAGGCTCCGGGTCCGGATGGTATGACGAGTAGGTTCTACCAACGCTTTTGGCAGCACTTAAGCAAAGATATTATCAAACTGGTGAAAGACTTCTTCATATCAGGAAAGTTTGACCCAAGACTGAACCAAACAAATATATGTCTTATACCTAAGAAAGAAAGGCCAAGAGAGATGTCAGAATTCAGACCCATTAGTCTTTGTAATGTAAGTTACAAGATCATTTCTAAGCTTCTGTGTAAGCGTTTAAAGAGTGCTCTTCCACCTCTCATTTCGGAGACCCAATCGGCCTTCATGGCGAAGAGACTGATCACAGATAACATCCTTCTCGCTCAAGAAAACTTCCATGCCCTCCGGACAAATCAAAGATGTAGAGAAGATTTCATGGCAATAAAGACGGAGATGAGTAAAGCTTACGATAGAGTCGAATGGAAATTCCTTGAGGCGCTAATGCTTAAGATGGGTTTTGATCCTCGGTGGGTTCTTCTTGTGATGTCCTGTGTGACATCGGTCTCCTACCAGGTCTTAATCAACTTTGAGCCTAAAGGAAATATTATCCCCTCGAGAGGCATTAGACAAGGAGACTCCCTTTCTCCATTCTTGTTTATCTTATGTACAGAGGCGCTAATCTCCCTCCTCAAGGGAGCAGAAGAGGAACAACGAATCACGGGCCTTCGTATTGCAAGGGCTAGTCCGAGAGTCTCACATCTCCTATTTGCAGATGATAACCTCTTCTTTTGCAAAGCAGAGACCGCACAGTGTACAGAGATTCTAAATATTATCGACATTATGATAAAGCGTCAGGACAGCTACTCAACCCGGCCAAATCCTCCATTATGTTTGGAAACAAAGTGGATATGGGAAGAAAACGAGATATTAAGATCATTCTAGGCATATCTTTAGAAGACGGTATGGGAATGTACTTGGGTCTCCCGGAACAGATTTGTGGCTCTAAGATGAAAGTCTTTTCCTTTGTACAGGATCGGCTTAATTATCATGTCTCCACTTGGTCAGCTAGCTTGTTGTAAAAGGGGGGCAAAGAAGTCCAGATAAAATTGGTAGCTCAAGTTGTTCCTACTTATACCATGTCATGCTTCCTCCTCCCACAAGGCATAACAGATAAACTTTGGAGCTCAGTTTCAAGATATTGGTGGAGCTCGAGTCGGAAGAATAATGGTATTCATTGGATTGCGTGGGATAAATTATGTTTACCTTATGATTTAGGCGGACTGGGTTTCCGTGATTGGCATGATGTTAATATCACTCTACTAGCAAAGCAATTATGGAGATTACTCCAATTCCCATCATCACTCCTAGCCCGCGTCCTTAAGGGTCGTTATTTTAATAAATCGGACCCTCTGGAAGACCGTAAAGTCTACTCCCCATCGTATGGATGGCGTAGTCTAATGGCGGAGAAACCACTATTGAAGATGGGGGTACGAAGAATAATAGGATCAGGGCTAAACATGTTGGTGTGGAGTGACCCTTGGATTCCTGATGTGCCTGCTCGACCCGCTCGCCCCTCGGCCCAAGTCACCATATATCAGCCCCTGATGACAGTCCGTCCTTTCATTAGTCAAGAGACTAAAGAATGGAACTATCCTCTCCTACGAGAATTCTTTCATCCAGAAGATATACCTCTTATATTAGGTCTGAGACCTAGCAAGAGGGCCAACCCGGATGGGTACGCATGGAATCATACGACAAATGGAGTTTATACGGTTAAATCGGGATACAATTTGATTCGCAAACATAATACAAGACCTATAATTGAAGAAGTTGGTGAGCCAAGTATTACAGCTCTGAAAAAGCAAGTTTGGAAGATCCGAACAGCCCCAAAACTCAAACACTTTATGTGGCAAGCCCTTTCGGGTTGTGTTCCAACGTGTGAGAGACTCACTTATAGGCATCTGGCCACTGATAGGACTTGTCCTAGATGTGGTGGCACAGAAGAATCTATAAACCACCTTCTTTTTGAATGCCCTCCAGCCTTACAGGTTTGGGCCCTATCGGAATTTTTGTCCATTCCGGGGAATTTCCCCAGTTCTTCTATCTACCGTAATATGGATTTTCTCTTTTGGAGAACAAGAGAGCTGGGTCTCTCAGAGCCTCAAAACTCCATCTATCCATGGATCTTATGGTTTATTTGGAAAGCGAGGAATGATAAGATCTTCAACGGGAAAGAAATTTCCCCTAGGACCACCCTCCAACTGGCTTCTCTTGAGGCGGAAAGTTGGAGACTAGCCCGCGCTGAAGACAATGAAGAGGAGAGTGAAGAGACACAAGAGTCTCAGGAACCTATTGCCCCCCTTATCGACACCCAAACCCTCATATGCCAAGTTGATGCATCATGGATTTACCATGGTCTTAGCAGTGGTTTAGGGTGGTGCTATAAGGATTTTATGGGGCGAGAGGTAAGCGGCCTCCAAGGGTGTCGTAGAAAGCCTCTCGGCATTACACGCCGAGTTAGATAGTCTTCTCTGGGCAGCTTCATGTCTCTTTGAGAAGGGGCTCTTGAGGGTACTTTTTGAGACTGATTGTTCATCATTGGTTAAGATGATTGACGATCCCGATGATTGGCCTTTATTCTCGTCAGAATTGAGACTGATTGTTCATCATTGGTTAAGATGATTGACGCTCTTTTGAGTACTCCGGTCTACGTTATATCCCTCGTGCCATGAACTTCTGTGCTGATTCTTTAGCGAAGGAAGCCCGGTCTCGAGGCGTGTTATTCTCCCATATAAGCCAGACTGTCTCGACTGAAGGAACTTTTCGGAGCTTCCCTTCCAGCGGATTAAACGTGGCTTAATGAAGATGGGTCGACGACAAAAAAAAAAAAGAGACCTTAGTTGAATCACACTGTTTAATAACATTAGAACACGTTATTGGTCGGTTGCATTTTATTTTAGATATAAAGTTATCAGTTAAAACTTTGAAAATGTGGGTTTTAACCAAAATAATCAGTTTACATAAATTCTACTTTACGTCTAACATAGATTGTGGTAAACATGTAACAAAGATAGTTGAACCGATTACCAATTGTTTAGAAATGTAGGATTTAACCAAAATAAGCAGTTCACATTCATTTTGGTTTACGTCTAACAAACATTGAAATGTAATTATCGAGCTTATACCTTGCAACAGATAACTTCGTTATAAGGGAACAAAATATGACAAAACATAATTTACATTAATATTAGTTATTCGGAATCTTGTTCATTACATAAACAAGGGAAGGACACAAACACGAAACTATCTTACACATTTGGGGGGGGGGGGTTGATGAACATATAAACAACCATACAAATTCACACCCCCAACTTATTTTTCTAACAACCCAATGAACACAATGTATCCTTCCCATTCGACTCCTAGACTCCGGATAACCACCCAAAAAACTTCTGCTTGACGGTAGTTCTTTTAAGGCTCCTGCGATATGGTAGTATTATCAACATTAACTGTTGTTCCTCGTTTGTACACTAGCATTGAATATTTAAACTTACCGTGATGGCGGCCTTGCAGGTAGTACGATTATGTCCAAGTTGCCTGCAACGGGTACATCTTCTTCGATTGACTCGCTTTTTGACGCGCAAAGTAATAAAACATATCAGAGAATAAGCCGTACCCCCACCTACATTCAAGAGTATTATTGATAACATATTTTAAAAATAACATTGAACTCGCCCGTTGACGGAATCCACAGCTTCCTTGGACGTCCCGGTGGTCTCCTCACTTTAGGAGGTGCAAGGCTACCACCACCTACATCATCACGCTTGGCGACTAGTCTGGTAATGTCGGGAACATGCATGATTAAGCCGGCGTATGCAAGTTTGCGGTATTGATTTGTATAATGAACCCCAACAAGTGTGTCAACCCGGGTTCCTTCGCGTATGGCGGCTGCAATTGCGTGTTCACATGGTATTCTAATGAACTGGAACTCACGGCATGTACAGCTTTCCTCCAAAAGTTGGACTGCAAATGAGACACCTAAGTCATCTCGAACCTCGTAGATACTGTCGTCAACCTTCATCACCTCATAGTTGCTTGATTTTTTGTAGCTCTTAACGATCATTTCTTGGATCTTCGGATTTAACACATCATCTGTTGAATTGGCAGAGTCCCTTCTCATAGCAAACCAAGACACAAGTGTTGTGTGTATGGTTTCAAGAATGGAGATGACAGGAAAGTCCCTAACACTTGAAAGGACCTTGTTTAACGACTCTGACATGTTACTTGTCATTACATTGTACCTCTCCCCAACGAAATGGGATCTTGTCCTGTGCTCAAATCCAATGTCCGTTAAGTATTCGGCGCATGCCCCGTCAATCTCGGTGATTTTGGCAAATATTATGTCAAATTCGGCGAAAGTGTATGCCCGTCCTGCTTGAGATACAAGATAACCCAGATTCACTGACTTGAATTTTCTTTCGACGTTCCGCTTCAAATGAACTATACAACAAGCATGGGACGCCATGGGATACACCTATCAATTATGTGAAACAACCAAGTTTATTGCAATCTGAAGGTTACGGTAACCAAATTAACAGTTATGAATATTTTCAATTAACCTTCTTTAGAGCGTTGTAGATTGAAGCGTGCCGGTCTGAAACTATGACTAGGTCATGCTCATCGGGTACAACTCCAAAAAGCTTCGTAATAAACCATTCCCATGATTCATGATTTTCGCTATTGACAATCCCAAATCCAATGGGGAATATTTGGAAATTGCCATCTTGTACACTTGTTGCCAATAAACACCCACCATAACGTCCGGCAAGGTGTGTTCCGTCGATGACAATCACTTTCCTCATGTATGGATAACCCCGGGCACACGCATTCAAACAGAAGAACATGTACTTGAATCGTTGTATCCCTTTATCATCAGTCTCTGTTTGCAATCCAACTACGGAATCCGGGTTGCTTTCAAGTAGGTTGTTGAAATAAGGTGGGATTAGTGCGTAACTCCCCATAGATGTACCCAATGTATTATCCAATGCCAACTCACGTGAACGTCAAGCCTTCCAATAGCTGACGTGTAAGCTATATTCCTGTCTCAACATACGCCTTAGCTCGCATGCCCGAGGTCCTCTCCCTCCAACCGTGTATCGATTGCGCATTATGTCACCAATCACCGCTGTCGAGGCACACCTATGAAAGTTTCCCCTAGCATCGACACTGCAGGTATGGTTCAGCAACGTTTTACGGACCTCAAAACGTGTGTTGTCGTCCATCAAACTTGTGTAGACTCTCCATGGGCAACCGTCTCCTACGCAAACGGCGATAACAATGTTGGCGGCTGATTTGGCAAACCGGAAATGGAACTTCCTGTTTATTGCATGGATGGCAAGCTTCAAACGACAATCCGCCTGGCTACGAAAAATTCTACCAATGAATACTTCGTCGCCCTCGTAATCTGCATCTCGTAGAGCTGACTCCAAGCCATCTGAATAACAACGAGGGAAAAGATGCTTCTTCCGATTCTGGTTGAGCGTAAAGGGCTTTCTTAGGCTTAGCAGGAGCTTGATTAGCTTTGCCTCCACGTTTCTGAATCAGGAACGAATATGAATATGACAGATCATGAAATGCAAATTTAGTTACTTATCCATCAGATATTGTTTCAATCGTACCTGAGGTTGCTGCGGCCTTGGAGTTGATTGTGCAGCAACATACTGCAGAATCTCAAAGATTCTGGTTTGACCATAGCTTGCAACCCGTTGCCAATATATAGCTGCCATATCTCCAGCTCTTGTCCTTAGTTCCAACAAACTATGGTCTATGTCATTCTCATGCTGTGAGAGATATGGCCTAAAGAAGGACTCGTAGACATATGTAGTGCCCTGAACAATCAAAGACAAATGGATCATGTACACATAGAAAGACTCACTGTTTCTCCTTCAATCAAATAAACACTTACCCTGGTTTTAGGATACCACAGGTATATGAAGAATGCTAACTTGGCTTCACTGTACATTGGAACCCTCGAGAAGAAATGAAGACAACATAAGAAGAGAGCAGAGAAAAACATTGTCGTAGTTTGAGAAATCAAGCGGAATTTGTTTAGGATGTTCACCATGAAACAAATGCATCACCAACTCTCTCAAAAACTGTCAAGCAAGAAACCAATATCCTGTAATTGTTAGTTACTTGAAGTAAGCAAGTCATTTCTGACGAATAAACGCCAACCTTTAACAATATATACCAGTACTGGCACCAAAAGCGAAGCTGCTCAATTTCAGGCTTATTCTTTTCAACAGTTTTATAGCATTCATACGCAGGGTAGGCATAACCCAACAACATCCTGCGAAAACAATGTAGGAGAGCTAATCAACACTGACATATCCAAAATCATTTTAGCAAACAAATTATAGTATGATTTTGTACACCAATCCTCTTGTAAGAAACGATCCAATCATCTTGAAGAACTGAAAACGGAAAGAAAAAAAATGCATCAATTAACATGAGAATTTAAATAAGTAAAACCATATGATTTAACGAGCCTATTCTGAAAATAGATATGCCTGTTTTAGTTTAAGCTAACTATTGAGTAAACCTTTAACAATCATCCTTTCCTCCGTTGAAATGGGCTTAGAGAACATGACTAAGAAGAAATGGTTTATGAGTTGCTTAACTATCTTACACAGAATTATGTAAACTGAAACTAATAACTCGATCACAACAAACGAACATATTAAAACACAATTAGATTGACAAGTTGGAAATCGCCATGTAAAACTAGAGCAAAACGATCGAGCTAAATGATGATTTAGCAGCAGAAAGTAAATCAGAGGGCCACAAAATACGTATTCCCAGATTCTCCATACATGAAAACGAAAACCTAAAACACGAAGAATACCGATTCGAGAGATCGGGAACTGCCGCTAAATAGAAGCTACTGTTACCGGCGGAGGAAATCGTAGTTGTGATACGAACCAAGGCGGATAAAATAATCGGAGAGTAAAAATTGGCGTTATCAATTCTCTCTCTCTCAACTGGCTTCTTTGTCTGTTTTTGGAATTTAATATTGCTCTATATAAATCCATAACTAATCACTCGATCATAATCTCATTTGGCCTACAATAGCACAAAAAAATCTAACATGATTTTTTAATTTCATATGGTCTGCAATATATAAAATTCCAAAATTACTTTTAATGAAATTTCTATTTAAAAAAAAAAACTGATACAAATCGTACGATTGATACAATTGGTACAAGTCATAGTTTATTTCTCATTTCGAAATGTATTAGTTGATCATTTAAGAAAAAAATATTCAATTGAAGATGTTAAATTAAAAATTTGCGTGTAATGTGTTTTTCTTTATACTATAATAGTTAAATTTGGAGAATGTAATAATTTATAAAATTTATGAAAGAAATTAAATAAATTGATCAATTTATAAATTTTGAAGAAAATGTGTATAATTGTGAAATTAATAATTAAATAGAAAAAGGAAAATATAGTTTAAAATATTCTATTTTAAATGAAGTATGAAATAATACACTGGAGAAAAATCTAATTATGTTTTGTTATTGTTTCATTTTGGAATGAAAAATACAATAATATATTAGAGATGCTCTTAGAATTAGTTCATTTTAAATTGTATTTCAAACACTATTATAGATTCAGAAGTTCTATTTTCCAACTTTTTAATGTTGGTAGTGTATCATTAATCGCTTTTTATGGTCTTCTTTAAATTGTATAACAATTTGTTTAAATATAATAATTTATTTCCAGTTTCGAACTTAAATATAATAATTGTTCGACCTAATCTACTTTAATGATTACATTTCTTACAACAACGTTATGTTATTAAAGATAAAGTCTGTAGCCGAAAAAGACACCGATTGACTAATTGATTCAGCTCGCTACTCTCTCTTACTCTCACTCAATTTGAACTTGCAAAACGAATTAGTAAAGAACACAAGCACACATATAGAGTTCCCCACTCAACTTGGGTACATCTCTCTTCAGGATCAGAACCTGGTAATCCACTATCTGAGCTTATTGATTTTACAGAGAGTTTTCACGAAAGAATTACAAGAAGAACAAGAACACTCACCAACACTCGTCTCACTCTTAGATCAGCTCATATCAACAACTTATGAAACTGTTGTAACAACCTTCTAACCTCTTCATGGGCTCAATACTTCCTGAGGCCCAAATCGTTTGGATTCGATGTGAAGTCCAACGATACTTAGCTCATACCCGGATTACTCTCTTAACCGGAATGTCGAACCATATGAGGGATTATGTTGGTTCATAGGTTTAATTATCAGATTACAACCTATCACATAATCAACTAGGATCTAGGTGATTTGCAGTTGAATCATAAACAGATCAGGATCATTACCTTATGATTGCAGCGGATTGATCAAGGGAATATCGAGATCTGCAAGAGCTGATGATTACCGGCTCCTCCTAGGTATCCACACGCTTACAAGCTACTGGATCAGGCTGCTAGACCAAGCTGGAACCACAGAGAGAGAGGAGGACGGCCAGACCTAAAATCGCAGAAGCTTAGGCTAACTGGCGCCCCTCTTTCCTTATATGGGCCCAAGTAATTAAACTAATGGCTTATCAGGCTTTTGGGCCCAAGACCCAAATCAGACAAAAAGACTATATTTTATCTGGCCCAATTCTCTGTACAAATACAGTAAATGTCTTGCATCTTACTGTATTAATTCCTTTTTAACTTTCCCGTTAGCTATGGTGTGTGACCCTTTGGGATCATACAATACTGGTAATAAGTACTCAACTTATAGATCAAGAGCGGGCTCTAGCAAGTCATCATGACCTCCCAGTATTTATGACTTATGTCTGATCTCGACACTTATCATACTTTCTAGAGATAGCACAGTAGATTTCAGGACATTCCCAACAATCTCCCACTTGTACTGGAATTCTACATTCCCTAATCCTTTTGTCTCAATATCTCGATCTGGCATAAGGCAAGATGCGTGTCATCCTTATATAGCCAGACCATGTTCATCGGACCAGATTTGATACTGGCAATGCAAACGACTTGGGCAAGTCCGTTTGGGAGTGGCCACTCTCTTACCAGCTATCATGTCTCCGATTGGCCTAGAGATATTACCTCCGTTAAACGGCAGGGACAAATCCCATCTTGTTCCATCACTATGAACTACACACTTTATAATACACCCAACCAGGGTCCTTATAGCTCCCAGTTACGAAACAGCGTTAGACAATGATCAAAGCGCATCAATCCATGTGCAGCCACATGCATGCGAACTCAGGTCTAAGGACTATACTCTATAGTCGTAAATGAGAACCTTTTATGACACAGATATCAATATCTTGTAGAGTTCTCATCAGCGGGCCATGTCCGGTCATATGCTCCCTACATATACCTATGTGTTGACTTGATGCCGCGCATCCATGACCCAAGAAACTTGGTCATAAGTCTCAACACACTCTAGTCTCAAGTGGTTGTTGGTGTTCCAATTTCAACAACCTTCGACTATGGACACTATGATTTATGTCATTTCGTTAAATATGGGGTTTCATGATCAAGTCTTTCTCATGTACTTCGATGGCCCATATATTACGACATGAATCATTTTGGAACGATTATTTTATATCACAGTTAAAAATAATCCAGAAATAAAATTTCATTAACATTAAAATGTTTACATGAACCAATCAAAATAACTAAAATAAAGCCCTCATAACTCCCACTCAAAAAGAGATTACATTTGAATATCTCTAATTCCTACAGCAGCAGTATGCAACTCGTGCTTAGGTTTCGGGAGTGGCTTTGTCAACGGGTCAGCCACGTTCTCATCAGTGGGAACTCTGCTGACCATCACTTCACCTCTATTCACTATATCACGAATCAGGTGATACCTTCTCATAATATGTTTTGATTTCTGATGATGTCTCGGTTCCTTAGCTTGAGCAATTGCACCATTGTTGTCACAATACAGTGTTAGAGGCTCAGTGGCATTTGGGAATACACCGAGTTCAATCATGAAGTTCCTTATCCAAACTCCTTCCTTCGCAGCTTCTGAAGCAGCGATGTATTCAGCTTCAGTTGTGGAATCTGCCACGGTGCTCTGCTTGGAGCTCTTCCAACTTACTGCACCGCCATTCAGACAGAAGATGTAACCAGACTGTGACCGGAAATCATCTTTATCTGTCTGAAAACTTGCATCCGTGAATCCACTCATTTCAAGCACTTCACTTCCTCCGTAAACCAAGAACTTATCCTTAGTATTCCTCAAATACTTCAGGATATTCTTTACGGCAATCCAGTGATTCTCACCTGGATTAGACTGGTACCTACTCGTCATGCTTAGTGCATAAGCAACATCAGGACGAGTACAGATCATGGCATACATGATAGATCCTATAGCCGAAGCATAAGGTATCCTACTCATGCGCTTAAGCTCATCAGGTGTTTTAGGACACTGAGTCTTGCTTAGTGTAGCACCATGTATCATTGGCGTGAATCCCTTCTTGGATTTATCCATTCCGAATCGATGCAGGATTTTGTCTATATAAGAATCTTGACAAAGTCCAATCATCCTTTTAGATCTGTCTCTAAAGATTCGAATTCCAAGAACATACGCGGCTTCACCCATGTCCTTCATGGAAAAACAACTTCCCAGCCAGTCTTTAACAGACTTCAGCATTGGAATATCATTTCCAAGAAGCAATATGTCATCGACATATAGGATAAGAAACGCCACTTTGCTCCCACTAGTTTTCTTATACACACATTGTTCTTCCTTGTTTCTGATGAATTCAAAATTCTTTATTGCCTCATCAAAACGAAGATTCCAACTCCTCGATGCTTGCTTCAATCCATAAATGGATTTGTGAAGTTTGCATACTTTCCCAGCATTCTTAGGATCAATGTAACCGTCAGGCTGTGTCATATACACATCCTCCTCCAAGATTCCATTCAGGAAGGCGGTTTTCACATCCATCTGCCAAATCTCATAATCATAATAAGCGGCAGTTGCTAGGAGAATCCGAATTGATTTCATCATGGCCACTGGTGAATAGGTTTCATCATAGTCTATACCATGAATTTGCTTGAAACCTTTGCCACCAACCTGGCCTTGTAAATCTGGACATTTCCATCCATGTCAATCTTCTTCTTGAAGATCCATTTACACTCGATGGCTTTAGCACCAGCGGGTAAGTAACCAGTGAGAACACTCGGTTGACAGACATGGAGTCCATCTCGGATTCAGTGGCTTCACGCCACTTTGAGGAGTCAGGGCCTATCATGGCTTCTTCAAAGTTCGAGGGTTCATCACCGTCAATGATCAAAAGATCATGGCAATTAGTCACGAGGAATCCCTGATATCTATCGGGTTCGTGACGGATCCTTCCGGATCTTCGAACTTCAGGTACATCAGGTTCAGGTTCTATTACAACTTCATGTAATTCATCCTGCTGTTCTTCCTCATTAGGTTGAACAGGTTCCTGTCCTTCTTGAATTTCATCAAGTTGTACCTTACTCCCACTATCTTTCTTAGAGAGAAATTCCCTCTCAAGAAAAGTACAATCCCGAGCAACAAAGATCTTGTTCTCGGATCGCAGATAGAAGTAATAAGCCTTGGTATCCCTAGGATAACCAATGAAGTAGCACTTGTCAGATTTTGGTGTAAGCTTGTCTGAGATTAATCTTTTGACATAGGCTTCACAACCCCAAATTCTGAGAAAAGACATTACTGGAGCCTTTCCAGTCCATAATTCATATGGTGTCTTTGCTACTGCTTTTGATGGCACTCTGTTCAGTGTGAACGTTGCGGTCAGCAAAGCATATCCCCAAAGGGATATAGGAAGGTCTGTGTGACTCATCATGGATCGGACCATATCTAACAATGTCCGATTCCTTCTCTCAGACACACCATTCCACTGAGGTGTTCCAGGAGGTGTGAGTTGGGAGATGATCCCACACTCACTCAGATGATCACGGAATTCCTGGCTCAAGTATTCTCCTCCTCGGTCCGACCGAAGAGCCTTAATACTTTTACCAAGCTGGTTCTGTACTTCATTCTGGAATTCTTTGAACTTCTCAAAGGTTTCCGACTTATGTTTCATCAAGTAGACATATCCATATCTACTGAAATCATCAGTGAATGTAATGAAGTACTGATAGTTTCCTCTAGCATTTGTGGACATTGGGCCACACACGTCAGTATGTATCAGGCCCAATAGTTCACTGGCCCTTTCTGTGGGTTTATTAAAAGGGGCCCGTGTCATTTTGCCCATTAGGCAAGATTCGCATTGCTCACAAGACTCAAAGTCAAATGAGCCCAAGAGTCCATTTGAATGGAGCCTCTTGACGCGTTTCTCACTAATGTGCCCCAAACGACAATGCCAGAGAAACGTTTCATTTTCTTCGTTAGATTTGAACCGTTTTGTATTAATGTTATATACTGGAGTAGATTGATCCAGCATGTACAGCCCATTAATAAGAGGGGCACAGCCATAGAACATATCATTGAGATTAAAGGAACACAATTTATTCTTAATAGAAAAATCAAATCCTTGTAAATCCAATAATGAAACTGAAATGATATTTCTGCTTATAGCAGGTACAAAATAACAATTCTCAAGTTCTAAAATCAATCCAGAAGGTAAAGATAACAAGTAAGTGCCAACGGCCAGTGCTGGAACCTTCGCTCCATTGCCAACCCGCAACTCTACTTGCCCTTGCTTCAACCTTCTACTGTTGCTGAGTGCCTGCACATTAGTACAAATATGAGCCCCACATCCAGTATCTAATACCCAAGTGGTATTATCTGAAGTAGTAGTATTTACTTCAATAACAAAAATACCTGAAGCAGTAGTCGCGAAGGACTTCTTCTTCTCCTTCAGACTTTCCTGGTATTTCTTACAGTCCCTGCGATAATGCCCTGCCTCTTTGCAAAAGTGGCAGATATCAGAAGGCCCAGCTTTAGACACGGGCTTGGGCTTGGCCTTTTCTTTGTGGACTGCCTTGCCCTTTCCTTTGTCTGCAGCGGATTTCTTGAAACCCTTGCCCTTCTGCACCATGAGTACAGACGGGTCCTTGGCCTTCTTCAGATTAGGTTCTGCAGTCTTGAGCATACCATGTAGCTCAGGCAAAGTCTTTGTCAACCCATGCATATTATAGTTCAAGGTGAACTGGTCATATGCAGGAGTAAGAGACTGCAGAACGATATCACAAGCAAGCTCTTGGCTTATAGGACAGTCGAGTCTAGTCAAATGATCGAGATAACCCATCATTTTCAGAACATGTGGACTCACTGCTGCATCCTTAGCCATTTTACAGTCCAAGAGATTCTTTACAGTTTGGAATCTCTCTGTACGAGCCTGCTCCTGAAACAACGCTTTCAGGTTTGCCATCAGTTCCATGGGACAAGTCAGGCCTTCCCACTGCATCTGCAGTTCGGGAACCATTGTCGCCAACATTAGGCAAACCACGTCATTAGCATCTGAAGAATGCGTATCCCAAGCATTCTTCACAGCTTGTGTGGCATTATTCGCAGGTCTAGGGGGGAGAACTCTTTCAAGGACATAAGCCTTCTTCTCCTGCCTGAGCACAAGTCTCAGGTTCCTGGACCAGTTCAGGAAGTTTGATCCGTTCAGTTTGTCCTTCTCAAGGGCAGACCGGATCGAGAAAGTGTTTTGTGTTGTTGTGCTTGACATAGCTGAAATTATGAGACAATAGAGTTTTAGTTATTTAGTTCATAAAAGAGTAATCTTAATAACTTATAAGAAAACTCGCATTGCATTCAAAATTTCTTTGTTTAACCTCACAAGAATGCAATGATTCCGAGACCCATGTTCAACCAAAACCAAAGTGGGCCACTGGCCGTCACCCAGAATTAGCTTTACTTGGTAAGCATGCATACAACTAGTTATATCTATATAACTCTCGGTTGTGGATTGGGCCCAAGGCCCAATTCACCAAATGTCTCAAGGCCCGGGACTCCCGATGGCCCAGTCAAGGAAACCAATCTCTTACAGCCAAATAATCACTAAAGTCTGGGACTCCCAATGAAATTAGTGACTATATACTACTTTACTTACGCAAAAACAGACACCTCACACTGTAAGCCATATCTGTAATTGAATAAGCGTTAAGTAGCTGACAAGATTGGGCAAGACATCCAAGCTTGATATTGGTTTTGAGGATTTTAGGTTTTCTTTCCAAAAATAGAAGATTACTATTTTGGGAAACTTACTTATTTTAGAAACTTTCTAAATCTAGAAACATTTTAAAAATAGAAATTTCTAATTTAATATTTTATTAAAGTTTTCGGTTGGGTCACAAATTATAGGCCCAATTCTTGGCCCAAGACCACAAAATTCCAATTGGCCCAATAGTTTGACATAACCGAGTTGGTTCATTAATTCTTGTCCAAGACCAAATTAACTACTAAATCCAACTGGTTATTTACTAAACCAGACCAGCTCTAAATTATTTGGTCCAACCAAATCAAACTTAGACCAGCCTTCGGTTTAGGTTCAAATTCAATTTTTGAATTTAAATCTGGTTTAACCAGAAATTAAATAATACCAATTGTATTAAACAATTTCCAGCAAACCGCGATTTGGTTAACCGCTTGAACCACCAATTAAATTGGATCGGTTCGGTTAAGTCCAAAATCAGGAAGAAATAGATTGGTCTAACCAATCAATTTTAGCTGATTTTGACATAACTTGCGGGATAAGGCAAAATCAACGACGAACCGCAATGGCCCAATGGCACGATTGGTTCGCGTCTCGGGTTAGGTGGGACGAACCGCGAGGCTCGGCTTAACCGAATGGCTACTCGCGGAACGTATGTCTCGCCAGCCGGATCACGCATCGCCGGATCGAGAAGACGACCCAAGCTCGCTTTCGGGACCTCGCGCGATACGATCGGGACAGGCGCATCAGCTCGTTGCGATCGGGTCATCGGGACAGCGAGAAGCAATCGATCCGATAGATATCGATCGATATCACGCTCCCTCGTCGATCGATACTCGCATCCGCTTCGCATACCGATGGGTTTCAATCGGTTTATGCGATTTGCATATTAGGTTTTCAAGTTTTCTAATCAAATTTCTTAACACAAATTCGATTCTAAACATTTAAAACAACCTAAATATGATCCAAACAGCAAAAACCTAACGACCTAGGCTCTGATACCACTGATGGATTATGTTGGTTCATAGGTTTAATTATCAGATTACAACCTATCACATAATCAACTAGGATCTAGGTGATTTGCAGTTGAATCATAAAAAGATCAGGATCATTACCTTATGATTGCAGCGGATTGATCAAGGGAATATCGAGATCTGCAAGAGCTGATGATTACCGGCTCCTCCTAGGTATCCACACGCTTACAAGCTACTGGATCAGGCTGCTAGACCAAGCTGGAACCACAAAGAGAGAGGAGGACGGCCAGACCTAAAATCGCAGAAGCTTAGGCTAACTGGCGCCCCTCTTTCCTTATATGGGCCCAAGTAATTAAACTAATGGCTTATCAGGCTTTTGGGCCCAAGACCCAAATCAGACAAAAAGACTATATTTTGTCTGGCCCAATTCTCTGTACAAATACAGTAAATGTCTTGCATCTTACTGTATTAATTCCTTTTTAACTTTCCCGTTAGCTATGGTGTGTGACCCTTTGGGATCATACAATACTGGTAATAAGTACTCAACTTATAGATCAAGAGCGGGCTCTAGCAAGTCATCATGACCTCCCAGTATTTATGACTTATGTCTGATCTCGACACTTATCATACTTTCTAGAGATAGCACAGTAGATTTCAGGACATTCCCAACACCATACATTCACAAATCTCCACCTTGGTTCACATTCTTCAGCTAAACACACTCAACAATATGCACTCGTGAGTCTCTGTTCCTGGAACCTCTGAGATATAAGACCGTATACTCAGACTGACTTCAACACTTTGAAGTTCCTGTGTTATCTTCTGACCACCAAAGACAACTAACCTTGAATCCTTTGACAGAGCTTGTAACACGCAGTGAAGCTGCTACCTCTTCTGTACTGGTCACTTCCTGATCAACAGAAGCAACCCAACCTGTCGCCTTCTCAGGCGACCACAACCTTTAAGGTCTTCAAGCAGCTCCCAAATTTGTTTCCTGGGAGAACTTTTGTGAGCATGTCTGCAGGATTCTCTGATGTATGTATCTTCAACACATTTACATCACCTTGAGCAATGATATCCCTGATGAAGTTATACTTTACCGCCACATGTTTTGTCCTCTCGTGAAACATATAATTCTTGGCCAAACAAATGGCACTTTGAGAGTCACAGTACACTTCAATTGCTTCATGTTTGAATCCCAATTCCTCACTGATTCCTTTAAGCCATAATGCCTCCTTCACAGCCTCAGATAGAGACATGTACTCAGCCTCAGTAGTAGATAACGCCACAACCTTCTGAAGACATGACCTCCAGCTAACTGTATTCCCTCCAACTGTAAAGACACAGCCTGATATAGACCTTCGTTTATCAAGATCCCCTGCATAGTCTGAGTCACAGTAGCCTCTGACCCTGAAATCTGCTTCCTTGCTGAATGTTAAACACACATTTGATGCTCCCTTAACGGACCTCATGATCCACTGGACAGCCTGCCAGTGATCAAGACCAGGGTTTCCGATGTATCGACTGACAAGACCTACTGCATAAGCAAGATCTGGTCTTGACCCAACCATTGCATACATGAGGCTGCCCACTACGCTTGAGTATAAAACTTGTTCCATGTACTGAGATTGTTCTTGAATCTGCTTAGCTGTGAGAGCCTTCAACTTGAACTGAGCTCCAATGGGGGTTTGTACTTCCTTACAATCCCACATGCCAAATCCTTTGAGTACCTGATGTAAGTAACCTTCTTGTGAGAGAATCAACGTTCCTTTCTCTCTGTTTCTGAATATATCCATGCCTAAGATCCTTCTTGCAGGCCCTAAGTCCTTCATCTCAAACTCCTTACTGAGCTGCCTTTTAAGATGATTTATGGCCTTTATGTTCTTGGATGCTATGAGCATATCGTCTACATAGAGTATCAGATATACCATATCATCAATCCTGGATCCTGTGAAGTATACACAAGGATCATATTCACTTCTTCTGTATCTCTGGTTTCTCATAAAGGTATCAAACATATGATTCCACTCTCGTGGTGACTGCTTTAGCCCGTATAGGGATTTCTTCAACAAGCATACTTTGTTTTCTGTTCCCTTGCTTATGTATCCCTCTGGCTGGTTCATGAATATCCTTTCATGTAGAACTCCATGTAAGAAAGCCGTTTTCACGTCAAGTTGCTCTAGCTCCATATTCTGATTCACCACCATAGAGAGCATGAATCTGATAGACACATGTTTCACAACCGGAGCAAATACTTCGTTGAAATCAATTCCTTCTACTTGAGCATACCCCTTGGCGACCAATCTTGCCTTATACATAGGCTTCTCAACGCCATGGATTCCTGGTTTCAACTTAAACAACCATCTACAACCAATCACCTTCTGTCTCTCTGGTCTTTCAACTAACGCCCATGTCAGATTCTTCTCAAGAGATTCCATTTCTTCATCTGATGCTTTCTTCCATAACTTGCAATCTTTGCTTTTCATTGCTTCAGCATAAGATCTTGGTTCCTCAAAGTTTGTTGTCTCTGAGCTAGCCAACGCATAGGCTACAAAGTCTTCATCTTCGTATCTTGATGGTGGTTTCCGAAGCCTTTGCTCACGGTCTCTTATAAGCATATAGTCTTCTGCTTCCTGATTTGTAGACTGGTTTAGATTTCCTTCATCCTCTTCAGATGAGTCTGAATCCCTTTCCCTGTCTGACATTGTTGGTGTGTAGTCTGGATCAACTCCACCTTGACCCAAACTATCCTCTGGTGTTTCATCTGTTTCATACTCCTCTGTTTGAGGTTCTGTTGTATGCTGCTTATCTGATGGGTGGTCATGTGTGTGAGGTTCATCCGATAAGCCCTGTTCTGCCTGATAGTCTTCTGGTTGAAGCTCACTTGTAAGTTTCTCACTGAATGTGACCTTCTTTCCATATTTATTCACAACCTTCTCCTCGTTGTTGTTGCCTATGTCTTTGAACAGTTTATCTTCTTGAAATACCACATGCTTGCTTATGATGATTTTCTGCTCATCTAAGAGCCACACCCTGTAGCCCTTAGTTCCCTGTGCATATCCAACAAATATACCTTTTGAGGCCCTTGGACTAATCTTGTCTCTAATAGTATGTACATACGCAATACAACCAAACCTTCTCAAATGGTTGTATTCAGGTTCACCATCTATCCATATTGCCTCTGGGATGTTAAGCTCTATGGATGCAGATGGGGACCTATTTATGATGTACACAGCAGTGTGAGCTGCTTCTGCCCAAAAGCTTCCATCTAAGCCGGTTTCTGATAGCATACTTCTAACTTTATCCATGATGGTCCGGTTCATGCGCTCGGATACACCGTTTTGTTGCGGTGTATAGGGACATGTCTTATGTCTCTTTATTCCTTCATCCTTGCACATCTTTTCAAACTGGTTGTTGCAATATTCCAGGCCATTATCCGTTCTCAAGCACTTGAGCTTCTTACCAGTCTGATTTTCCACAAGAAGCTTCCATTCTACAAACTTTTGGAATGCTTCTGTTTTTGCTTTCAAGAAGTATATCCATACTTTCTTTGAGAAGTCATCTATCAATGTCATGAAGTATTGGTTTCCTGACAAGCTGGGTGTAACATTTGAAGAGCCCCACAAATCTGAATGTACATATTCCAGAGTGTCCTTGGTGAAATGCTTTGCCTTAGGGAAGCTTTGCTTGTGTGCCTTTCCCATTGCACAGGCTTCACAGAAACCTAGGTCTGAAATATCTTCCTTCTTCAAATATCCTTTTCTCACTAGCACCTCCATGGATGATTTACTCATATGGGCTAACCTTGAGTGCCACAACACTGTTTTGTCAGTCACTGCCTTCACACTGTTAGCCTCTGGTCCTTTCACCTTGCCTTGTAGATAGTATAGACCCTGATGATACTTTCTCGAGAGCACCTTCTGCGTACCTTTGTAAAACTGAACCTCGAAGTCTCCTCCTGTGTATGTGCAACCTGACTGCTCAAGCTGGCCGTAAGAGATCAGGTTTCTGCCCATCTCAGGTATGTACCTTACCCATGCCTTTTACTACACAAGATGTGTTGTTCCCCATTAGAACTTTATTTCCATCAAACTCCATGAGGTCCGAGAGTAGTTCCTTCCTTGGTGTGATGTGGAAGGTACAACCCGAGTCTAGAACCCATTGGTCCTTCGAGTCATATAAGCTATCCGTTAAGGCTATTGGTTCTGGTAGCGTAGCGGCCACGTTTGCAGAGCTAGATTGTTTAGGCTCCTGTTTCTTTCTCTCTGGACAGTCTCTCTTCCAGTGAGACTCTGAGCCACAAGTCCAACAAGCTTTTGGTCCATACTTGCTTTTGGATTTTGATCTGTTCCTGCTCTGACCTTTGCTCTTGCCTCGCTTATTGTTTCCTTTGGAGTTTCCCCTCTTTTCAGATCTCCCTCTTGAGTCTACATACAATCCCTCTGATGAGTTCTTTGACCTTGTCAGCAATCCTTTCTGCTTTAACTCCACCTCCTTTGCATAAGCTGATGTGGTTACTTCGTTTACAGTTAATGTTTCCTTCCCTGTACCATATTTCAGTGTGTGAACCAGTTGCTCATACTGAGGTGGGAGGCTTGTCAAGAGCTGAATGGCTTGATCTTCGTCACTGATCTCTATCTTGAGACTTGAAAGATCGGCTATCAACTTCAGAAAGGTGTCCAAGTTTTCTTCAATAGTCCTGCCTTCATCCATTTTAAAGCTTGCAAAACTCTGCTTTAGGTAGATGCGGTTTGGAAGAGACTTGGTTTGATAGTCCCTTTCAAGTGCCTTCCACATCCCAAGGGCCGTAGTCTCATGCATTATTTTCCTCAGGATCAAGTCACTAAGACATGATCCCAATAGGTTCTTTACCCTGGTATCCTTTGCTGCCAACTTTGGATCCACTTTCTTCTCTGACTCTTCACCTTGTTTCTCTGTGTCTGAACCAGCTGTGGAATCCTCTTCAAGAACTGAAGCTAAACCATGTATTTCCAACTGACCCAACATCCTGTACTTCCAGATGCCAAAGTCTCCTTTTCCGTCGAACTTATCCATTTCAAACTTGCCCCGTGTTGGTTCCATTTCTTGACTATGAGGAACACTTTCTTTGAGTTATCTGCAGAATAACGATCCAAGAAATTGAACCTGCAATCACTAGAAATAAACAAACAACATGAATAGACTATACAATCCGGCAATATCTCTCGCAGATGGTCTATTCAAATTTAAGGCCTGGTTCCACTATCCTAAGACGATTAATCGAATGATTTAAGGACTTAGGATTTTAGAGTTTAACTTCCCTGACTTTGCGACTTTGATGTGTGGATGGATGACGAGTTGAGCGACTCTCTATTAAGGTCCTGACAGCTCCGAGTCAGCTCACCGAGTTTCTTTCCTCCTTTGGTAATCCTTGTGACTACGATCTTCCTGCTAGCTTGGAATCGAGTCACGATGTTATTCCGATTCGATCGATCGAGTCGCGATCTTCCTCTGATTGCGTAATTGAACTTGAATCTTCTTTCGAAAGATTGCTCCCTGACTGTAACCTTTCCTCCGCTTGATTTAACCAGCTCACTGCCTTCCCGTCAATGGCGCTTCAAGAACCTGAAGCTCTGATACCAATTGTAGCCGAAAAAGACACTGATTGACTAATTGAATCAGCTCGCTACTCTCTCTTACTCTCTCACTCAATTTGAACTTGCAAAACGAATTAGTAAAGAACACAATCACACATATAGAGTTCCCCACTCTACTTGGGTACATCTCTCTTCAGGATCAGAACCTGGTAATCCACTATATGAGCTTATTGATTTTACAGAGAGTTTTCACGAAGGAATTACAAGAAGAACAAGAACACTCACCCACACTCGTCTCACTCTTAGATCCGCTCATATCAACAACTTATGAAACTGTTGTAACAACCTTCTAACCTCTTCATGGGCTCAATACTTCCTGAGGCCCAAATCGTTTGGATTCGATGTGAAGTCCAACGATACTTAGCTCATACCCGGATTACTCTCTTAACCGGAATGTCGAACCATACATTCAAAAAGTCGGTTTGGTCTTAACCGGACCATGTTGTCTGCTGCTGGTCTATCTGTCTGAATGTTCTGGTCATCTTATGTTACGTTTCCTCCTTGGCTTACACTTCTCTTCCGAATTTTACTTTCAACATCATTCCCTTTAGCCTCCCATGCTATTTGCGTGGTAACAACGAAGACCCACATGCATTTAATTCGGGTACTTTCGTTCACAAATTCCCTAAGCCAAATCTCTTTGCGAATAGGTAATTTTCTCAGCTATGTTCTTTTCTAATCAATTAACCAACTCTCGCAGCGCTAATCATTCTGATATCAATAATCTAAGTAGTTAATTTAGATTAAGCATTAAGAACAGCCTAGATGAAGAACTAGATGTTTTGAATTCGATTAATCAATCGATCTACAATTCCATGAGATCCCTAATGAGAATCCCTAAATCTAACAAGAAAACTACTCAGACATGACAATCATAACAATAGACATAATCAGAATAGATATCATATAAAATCCAAAAGAGTAAGAATAGGGGTTCGAAATCTCTTCTCTATTCAGTACAAGACCAGCCCCAAATCTCTTAATCTCTGATAAATTAAAGCTTAGCCTAAACAACGGCTGAAAAACCTAATTAATAGTCTAAAACACGATTTTGGTCTTTCTGTAAATATGAGAAACTTCTAGGTAAATCTTGCAAATCTCCAAAATCTGTAATTTTGACGCGCAGGAATTTCGTTCTTTAGTGGTCTGGCTCATTGAAGAAACCCATCGACTTACTTCTTCTTGCTCGTTTTTGGCGATCTCGATATAATCATATAAACTGCTCGGCACTAACGACTCGACCAGTTTTTCTGAACAAGACTGCACCGCTATATAACCATCTTTCAGATCAGTTCATCCTCGGACGATCCATGTCCAGCTCCTTGGCTCCTCGTGACATCCGTTCGACTGCTCGCAAATTCAGACATACTCAGACGACCTGAATTCAGCTGCTCGGCTTCTCTCGACGAATGATGCTTGACGTGCAGACCTCCAACCAAATATGCTTTGATGGTCAGATAGGCGTAATTTCCTTCTCAGATCCATCACATTTGTTAACGGGATAAGTTCATGACTCAACATATCTTTTGATTGTTCGCTTAACCCTAATTCGAAAGCAATGACAAAAGACCAAGGATGAAGTTCCGAATATTCGAGATTTGAAGAATGATCTTGAAATTTAGAACATAACATTTCAATTAAAATAACAAAGCATCTATGTTATAGACCGGAATGGCTAACCACACCGAAGAAAGAGTTCAACAACATTGATAGGTCAAGAATTAATCCCTATTCTAACTGCAAGTGCACAGAAATGCAATCGTAGTATAAAGGGTATCGAATCCACAAAGACTCTAGTTCACGAGATAGATTGTATGCAATCGAATTAAGCTAAGCAAGATGGGTGAAAGCAGTAATTAAAGCAATTAAGCAAACGGTGTGTGATCAATTAATGAAGGCGCTAGACTTAGGGAAGTTCTCAGAAATCAGGAACACAGATCAACCAACCAACATGATTCAGATATCGATGTTCCAGAACTAGAATCACAGTCATATAACAAACCAACTCTCGCTGTGAATGCTAACTATGTCTAACAACCTAGAAGACCAAATCTCTTTGCGAGTTTTAGAGTTCTAAACATGCATTTAATTCGGGTTCTTTCGTTGACAAATTCCCTAAGCCAAATCTTTTTGCGAATAGGTAATTTACCCAGCTAGATTCTTTTCTAATCAATTAACCAACTCTCGCTGCGCTAATCAATCTGATATCAATAATCCAAGTAGTTAATTTTGATTAAGTGTTATGAACAGCCTAGATGAAGAACTAGATGTTTTGAATCCAATTAATCAATCAATCTACAATTCCATGAGATCCCTAATGAGAATCCCTAAATCTAACAAGAAAACTACTCAGACATGGCAATCATAAAATAGACATAATCATAATAGATATCATATAATATCCAAAAGAGTAAGAACTGGGGTTCGAAATCTCTTCTCTCTCGAGTATAAGATGATATACCATGGATTTTAGGGCTTTTAACCATGGTATATGTGTCATTTATCGAGTCTTTTACTATGTTTTAGAGTCTTTTCAGGTATTTATTAGGTACAAGCACATTTGGAGCATATTTGGTGATTATGGCACTTTCTGGAGCTAATTGGAGTATTTGGCCGAGAGATCAAGTTCACTGTTGATATTTCCGAGCTGCATCGATCGTCACACTTATGGCAACGATCGTTGCACCAGCGAGATGGGCCAAACGACGGTTTAATAAAGAATGAAGAAATTGCAGTTTTGCCCAGAAGTTTCTGATATTTACAAAGAAGCCCCAATTCGTGTTTTAGGTTATAAATAGAGTTTTTAAGCCATTGTTTAGGCTACGCTTTACTTTAGTTTTATTTTATTTTTCAGAGAGCCTTAGGGGCTGATCTTGCTCTCGAAAGAGACTTGATTTCGAACCCCTGTTGATTATTCTGTTTTTATGATATTTGGTTTTCTACTTATGATATTTTCTGTCTCGATGAACATGTCTGAGTAGATCACCTGTTAGGTTGAAGGATTCTCATTAGGGATTTCAGAGAATTACAGTTCTAATTAGTTAATAAGGATTTATATCTGCCAGCTCTTTATCTAAGTTGTTCTTAATGCTTAATCTGAAGTAGCTAATCAGAATTATGATGTTAGGTTGATTAATTCAGCGGAAGTTGGTTAATTTAACTAGAAAGAACTTAGACAAGCAATTAAACTATTCGCAAACGGAAGTTTGGTCTAGGTTAATTGTGAACATATCAAACCTGGAATTAATGCTAGTTTAATCTGTTAGTTCTCGCAAACGGAAGTTTGGTTTGCTGCACTTAGACTTAGAGAATTATCGCAAAGGAATTTGGTTAATTCTATATCTGTGTTTTGAGTTCTAGAACAGTTATTGATTGGATCCTGATTGATTGATTGCTTGCGTTCCTGATTTCCTGAGAACTCCTGATACCTAACGCTTTGCCCTCTTGCTTACAAACTCACTTGATTCGCTTTGATATTTCGTTTACTGCTTTGACATCTGCTTCGCTTAATTTAATCCGAATTACTAATAATCTATTGTGTGACTGAGAGTCCTCGTGGGATTCGATACCTTATATACTACGATTGCATTAACTGTGCACTTGCAGTTTAGTATAGGGATTAATTCTTGACCTATCAAGTTTTTGGCGCCGTTGCCGGGGACTCTTTGAGTTCACCGATAGATTTAGTACTAGGATTTAGACTAAGCATTCTTTTTAATTTTCTTGTTTACTCACGTTTTTGATTTTTGGGATTTCAGGAAATCGCACTGCATCGATCGTTGCTCGCCTTGCAACGATCGACACTAGACGAAGACAGCGATGCTGAGATCCGAGACGTTCAATAGGTTCCGCGCCATGGAACCTGTGATTTTAATTCGCGGTGAAAACGGCGTTTTACGAGACCAAGAGGGTCACATATGCAACGCAAAAGGTCAGAAAATAGATAGGGAAGGAAACCCCATCTTACCAGATTACCATGTATTGGTTGGGCAAGTAGCTGAAATGCAACATAAGATAGATGACATCCACGACATCTTACTTAGGGAGAGACAGTTCCGAGCAGAGGCAAACACTGATAAGTTTGCAGAGGTACGCTACATGGCTGGAGCCAACTCTTATAGACATACCTTGGAACATCAGCAAAGACAGAGTTCTAGGCACGCTCTAGGATCAGGAGACCACAATTATACTTCTAATCTGGCATCTCCTACACAAAGGAGCAAACTGGAGATGATGTTAGAGCAAACAATTGAAAGGCAACAGCAGAACTCAACTTCTTTCAGCTCGAAGCTAGAGAACCTGTACACTAATTTGAATGAGAAATTTGAATCCTTGAGCACTCGTATAAAGCAGCTGGACACACAGATGGATCAAATTCCAAGTTCTACCCCAACAAAGGATTCTCATGAAGCTCCTGACAGCAACATTCTCGCTCAGGATCACACACAAATGGATCATGGATCATGTCTAGCAGTTAAAGCTGTGGGATTTGTGGAAGACAGAGGGGGATTTGATGTTGAATTACCAGAGCTCGAAAGCTTCAATGCACCTAACTCAGCAGAGATTGACATGGATCTTTTGACTTGGATAGTCCAGATTGAAACAGGACCGAGCCAAGAAGAGAAATTTGAGTCTGAAATGGCTGGAATGGACCAAGAAACAGATAAACCCGAGACTACAGTTGAAACCCGAGTTGAGATGACAGCATCGATCGTTGCATCACACGCATCGATCGTTGCATCCCGAAAGGAACCAGTTTCAGCCAAATCTCGAGAACCTGCTAAGGAAGGAACCTACAAACCTCCGTTGCCATTCCCAAAAGCTCCCGTTAAATCTACAAATATGGCTCAGTGCACATTGGTGGTTGACAAGAAGATGGTGGTTCCACAAGAGCCTATTCTAGCATCATCAAGACCTAAAGCTACTCATAAACAAAAGGCCCCGAACATCAAATCTTTGCCAAAGGTAAAGCATAAAACCTCTAAGTTTAAGCCTCCTGACTCCACTGTTTTGAATAAAGGAAAGAGCGTTAAAACACCCAAGTGCAAATCTCACCCTACATTCCTCCCGACGTTCCTTGGACGACATCATGCTGCTACTGCTTACACACCACCATGGATGATAAGGCATTCACAGAGACACTCAAAGTCTCTGTTGAAACCTCCATGAGTCTGACCCCTTTCCAAAAGTCAAGCTAATGACTTAAAACAAGCGCTGAGTGGGAGGCAACCCACTGTTAGGTTTAACTATTTTTCTTTTTCATTTTTAGTGTTTTTCTTAGGATTTCACGTTTTTATTTGTCTTTACTAAGTTTTTCAGATACAGAACCAAGTCTGGAGAGGAGCAACGATCGTTGCTTACATGTGCAACGGTCGTTGCAATTGGTCTTAATCGAAAATTAAGGTACATGTCGCTAAACCGGAATCGATTAGGTTCAACCAGCATCGATCGTTGCTGCCCTGCAACGATCGTTGCAGCCACGACCAGGTAAGTTACCTTAAAACCCGATTTTCTCTTTTTCTTCTCAAAACTCCTTTGGTCGACACTCCGAGCCTCTACCCGAAAAACACCATTTCTCCATCAAATTTCCTGTTTTCAAGTTCTATTTCACTCGTTTTTTAACCGACCAATCCATTTCCTTTAGCCATATCTCAAGAAATCAAGGTAATGTTCTTCAATTTTCAAGCTTTCAGATTGGGTTTTTAGGGGTTCTAGATTGTTAGATTTTTGAGCCGAAATTGATCAATGCATGCCCAAATAGGTATGATTTAGGTTGCTAGATGATATATTGTTGCCGACTGTGTGATTGATTGCATGATTTGGAACGAAATTTGTTGACTGTTGATTGCGGCCAGAATCGCCCTGCAACGATCGCTGCCTTTGATGCAACGGTCGTTACTCGACGATTCTGGGGAAATGTTCGATTACACGGAATCGCCCTGCAACGATCGCTACCTTAGTGCAACGGTCGTTGCACGACGATTCAACAGAGAGTTGCCGAGACTAATTTGTTCAAATTTTCTGTTTTGCAGATGGCAACCCGGAATCAACCCCGCAAGAAACGAGCACAAGCTGCAAGCGCCTCACGACAATACATTCCGCCACCGGAATGGTTACACAGGGAATCAGATCCTCCACAGCCGTATAATTTGGTTCATGCGACCATAGGACAGCCATGGCCAAGGCCAGAGAAAGTTTTGATTGAGTCTGATCGCATCTGGAGCGGTTCTATTAAGGGGATACTGAAATCAGTTGACTTCACAGAGAGGCCGCTACACGAGTACTGGGATGAATACGATACCTTGCTGTATAATGGTTGGTGTGGTATGGAGATAGCGCCGACAAAGTTCGCTGATTTCTCAACCTGCAAGAGTCTCGGAATGGACAAGAAGGTGATGGAGCTGTGCAGAGGTATTGGTCTGGGGACAATGCCAATGCAGCCTTACGATTTGTACCCAGAGCTTGTGAGGCAGTTGCTTGCCACGTGCAGGGTTGTATACCCAAACCCAGAGAGCAGGAATGCCCAAGGAGGCACCTTCACTTTCATGTGTCTCGGAGCAAGGTATCGAGTGCCCCTTCTCGATATCTGTAGGATCTACGGGTTCAGCACCACGCAGCCACGCACCGATTTATCCCTTCCGTGGGAACCACCAGAGGCTCGTGATTTCTGGGAGTAAATTGGAGGTGGACGATATCACTCACGGCTTACACCAGTGATTCAGGTTAGGCATCCGGTTCTCAGATATGTCTTGCGTATCTTGGGACGCACTTTATTGTGCAAGCATGAGGCGAACAAGATGCGCAAGACCGAGATGGAGATTTTATTCAGAGGGCTGAGGGAGCAGTTCAGGGGTACTGATGTGAGGAACCCGGCTGAGAAGGTAAACCTAGGAGCTGTATTTGCCCATCACCTTTGCGAGCTGCAGAAGAAGCCTTATGAAGGCGCGCGCAAGGAGACATTAGGGAGTCTTCTCACTCCTATTTTCAGACACTGCAGGATCCCTATGGGGGGTATAGAGTGCGTTACTGAGCGCGAGTTCTTGGATCTCAGTCACTTGCAGAGTGCTACGTGGCTGAAGGAAGGGCGAATATGGGTGTACTATGACCCTGAGGATACACAGTATGGCATCGATCTTCCTGCTGCCAGGTACACTCGGATCGATACCATTGATGATTTGAGCTTCCACCCTTCCGCTAGAGATCGATGTGCAGTACCTACTATGGCTCATCCGCTGGGAGAGCCTTCTGCGAGAGCTTCGTCCTCCTCTGCGCCTGCGCCTGCCCCAGTCGACGATGTAGGTCCTTTTCCCGAGCCTACGATGCCTTACGGTGCATATTCTGATGCCGAGTGGAGAGAGAGATCCGATAGCATGTTTCGAGTTGTTTGGAACTTCATGCGCAGCTGCAGGAGGCCACCACAGGTCCATCAGCCCGTACACGTTTCTCGACGCAGACATCGATCCCCGACTCCTCCTTCCCCGACTGATACTGATCCCGCAGCCGAGGCAGCCGATGACGATGCACGTTATGGTGGGATAGATGATGAGAGCGAGTGAGAGTGATCCCCATGTTCAGACTTTCGGTTCTGTATTCTGACTTTTTATCTTTTCTTGCACTTTTGTTTTTCGTTTATTTTTAGGATTTGCTATGTTTGGATGGTTATGCTTGATCAGACATATTTGTTATTTCGATTTTACTCTGTTTCTAGTGTTTTCAGCTTGCAGGATTGAAAATTGACATAAACCGACGAACTAACCTGCTAACTTGCTGACTGATCCGATATGCGCATTGCAACGATCGTTGCTGCTTTGAGCAACGATCGACACTCAACGAAAAATCGCCAAGCAACGGTCGATGCACTTAGTGCAACGATCGATGCATGAGCGACAGAGGTAAAACCCGACAGAACTAAAACATCCATTAATAATTTTTCTTTCTTTTTACCAATCCTTCGCTTGACACTACTGGGGACAGTGTGTATTAAGTGTGGGGGAGGTGCTACTGACGTTTATCTTTCTGTTTTCTTAAGAGTCAGTCCGTTTTTCAAAATTTTTTGTTTTATTGAGTCAAAATTGTTTAAGTAAGAAACTATGATTTTCTGAGGAGATTTACAAGGCTTGCAGGAACTTAAGTAACCATTGGGATGAAGTTGCAGGATCTATCTCTGACTATTAGAAAACCCAGACACAGATCAACCTACTGGGAACACCCATATCACTTCAGGTATCAGAGGATCTTTTACTGACTTCACCTCTAATACTGACTTAGATTTTCTCACCTAAGGGCTTGGTATACTTTATGTCGGATTCCCTGTTAGTTCTGACACAGCCTGTAAACCTGTCCTATTTAGTCCCCTTCTCCCCTTCTATAAAGTAAAAAAAAAAATAATAATAAACTGAGGATGAGTTAGTAACTCCGAAGTGGTCATGGGAATGGTAGCAAACACTATTTTCTCTCATGTGATCCATGGAATGTGTCCAAAGTACACCCCATAACGGGAAGAACACTGATAAAAAAAAATAAAATGATACCCAATGTGGGAAAAATCAGTTGTTAAAGAAGGGAAAGAGAAGAAAGGGACTAGAGAAAGATAGTATGGTGGTCTAGAGCTGATTAGGTAAGAATCCATGTGCCTTTAGATCGATACTCCTTAGGTGAGACCGCACTTAAATACTTGCAGAAGTCAGTAGGGAGAATTTGAATGCTTGAATGTGATTGTGGAGTTTACCTAGGACAGTTGCTAAGTGTGGGGGAAATACATGTTGGTCTTGATATCCTGTGATTGATTCTTTCAGTGGTTTACTAAGGGGAATCTGAGTATTGTGGCTTCTAGGATGAAATGAGTTTCTGAAGAGTTTTCAAACCTCTTGACTACATTTAGTTCTTTGTCTTGCTTGAGGGCAAGCAAGAGCTAAGTGTGGGGGAGTTGATATACCATGGATTTTAGGGCTTTTAACCATGGTATATGTGTCATTTATCGAGTCTTTTACTATGTTTTAGAGTCTTTTCAGGTATTTATTAGGTACAAGCACATTTGGAGCATATTTGGTGATTATGGCACTTTCTGGAGCTAATTGGAGTATTTGGCCGAGAGATCAAGTTCACTGTTGATATTTCCGAGCTGCATCGATCGTCACACTTATGGCAACGATCGTTGCACCAGCGAGATGGGCCAAACGACGGTTTAATAAAGAATGAAGAAATTGCAGTTTTGCCCAGAAGTTTCTGATATTTACAAAGAAGCCCCAATTCGTGTTTTAGGTTATAAATAGAGTTTTTAAGCCATTTTTTAGGCTACGCTTTACTTTAGTTTTATTTTATTTTTCAGAGAGCCTTAGGGGCTGATCTTGCTCTCGAAAGAGACTTGATTTCGAACCCCTGTTGATTATTCTGTTTTTATGATATTTGGTTTTCTACTTATGATGTTTTCTGTCTCGATGAACATGTCTGAGTAGATCACCTGTTAGGTTGAAGGATTCTCATTAGGGATTTCAGAGAATTACAGTTCTAATTAGTTAATAAGGATTTATATCTGCCAGCTCTTTATCTAAGTTGTTCTTAATGCTTAATCTGAAGTAGCTAATCAGAATTATGATGTTAGGTTGATTAATTCAGCGGAAGTTGGTTAATTTAACTAGAAAGAACTTAGACAAGCAATTAAACTATTCGCAAACGGAAGTTTGGTCTAGGTTAATTGTGAACATATCAAACCTGGAATTAATGCTAGTTTAATCTGTTAGTTCTCGCAAACGGAAGTTTGGTTTGCTGCACTTAGACTTAGAGAATTATCGCAAAGGAATTTGGTTAATTCTATATCTGTGTTTTGAGTTCTAGAACAGTTATTGATTGGATCCTGATTGATTGATTGCTTGCGTTCCTGATTTCCTGAGAACTCCTGATACCTAACGCTTTGCCCTCTTGCTTACAAACTCACTTGATTCGCTTTGATATTTCGTTTACTGCTTTCACATCTGCTTCGCTTAATTTAATCCGAATTACTAATAATCTATTGTGTGACTGAGAGTCCTCGTGGGATTCGATACCTTATATACTACGATTGCATTAACTGTGCACTTGCAGTTTAGTATAGGGATTAATTCTTGACCTATCATAAGACCAGCCCCAAATCTCCTAATCTCCGATAAAGTAAAGCTTATCCTAAACAACGGCTGAAAAACCTAATTAATAGTCTAAAACACGATTTGGGTCTTTCTGTAAATATGGGAAACTTATGGATAAATCTTGTAAATCTCTAAAATCTGTATTTTTGACGCGCAGGAATTTCGTCCTTTAGTAGTGTCGACCGACACCAAAGTGGTGTCGACCGACACTAAGTGCAGACGCACCCAGTGAACTCTGTGTAATCCATGTATGCTGCAAAATCAATCCAAAAGCTCCCAAATTCTCCATATAAGCTCCAAATGTACCTAAACCTGCAAATGACTCAAAAGACTCCAAATACAAGGTTAAAGACTCAATATATACACCTATATCATGGTTGAAAACCTATAAAAACCATGATATATCAACTCTTCCACACTTAGCTCTTGCTTGCCCTCAAGCAAACAAAAAACCAAAGTAGGAACTTCGCATTCACATTCACTTAGTAACACACATGAAAACATCCCTGCAAAGATGAAGACCACATTGTACTTCCCCCACACTCAGCAACTGTCCCAAGTTAACTCCACAATCCAGACAGATTCCAAATTCACCACACTAACCTTTGTATATATTTAAGTGCGGTCTCACAGAGGGAGTATCGATCAGAGGACACATGGACTCAACCAAGTCAGTACCTGACCACCAAACTATCAGTTTCTGGTTCCTTTTTTCTCCCTTTCTCCCTTTCTCCCTTAGCAACTGATTTTTCCCCACTGGGTATCATTTTATTTTTTCTATCAGTGCTCTTCCCTTTTTATTCGGGGTGCAACTTTGGACATGTTTCCATGGATACACAGGAGGTAATAGGGGTCTCTTCCACTCTCGTGACCACTTCGAAGCTACTAGCTTATCCTCAGTTTATTTCTTTTTACTTTCAAAGGAGGGAAAAGGGAACCATACTCAGACAGGTTTACAAGCTGTGTCAAGCACATCAGAGGAATCCGATCCAGAGATACCAAGCCCCTAGGTGAGAAAATTAAGTCAAGATTAGAGGTGAAGTTAGTAGTGGATTTTCTGAATACCTGAGAAGATATGGGTGTCCTTGGTAGGTTGATCCGTGTGTGGTTTTCTAACAGTCATAGAGCTACTGCAGGTCTGTCCAATGGTCACTTCAGTTCCTGTTCCAGCGAAAATTTCCTCAGAAAATCATAATTTCATACAAATTTTGACTGAATAAAATAGTTTTGAAAACAAAGGACTGACTCTAAGAAAAGAAAGCAAACGGTGGTCACTAACTACCTCCCCCACACTTAAACAACACTGTCCCCAATGTTATCGCAGCTTAGGTTCGGGAGAACAAGGTATAACCAGCGAAAAGCTCGGAAAATCAGAAACCTTACCTGCTAGCGTGGTCAGTGTCGACAGACACACAGCCAGTGTCGAACGACACAAGGCTTTGGTCGACACACATTCTGATCCGAATCGAGCGTCCTCGATTATGGTCCGTGTTTTCGATTTTGGTGTCGACCGACACTAAAGAGTGTCGATCGATACTGCTTTCTGCAACCTTTTTATCACGTTCTGAAACACCAAAAACCAGAAAAATCAAAGAACCAAAACCAAAAACGAAAAAGAAAAAGAAAAAATGACCCAACACTGAAGAGGAGTGTCGGTCGACCCTGAGTCTGCAGCTACGGATTCATCTCTGTTTTCCACGATTTCCACAGCCTTAACTCCAAATCCTTCTTCTTAATCTAGCATATCTTCAATCTGAACTGAGATGGCGTTGACATGAGCATTCTAAGCATTCTTCCCTTTGACAGAACTTGAAATCTGAGCCACTTGTATATCCAGCTGCATCATATGAGTGTTCAAGGACTCAAACTTCCTATTCGGATCTTCATACACAGCATCAAGCTTCTTGTTGAAGTCTACAATGGTCTTTGTCTGCCCTTCAAGTATCTGCTCCATCATAGCTTCCAATCTACTCTCATGAGAATTAGTAACAGGAGGTGTCTGATAAGAGGAAGCTCCATACCCTCCAATGTAATTCATAGCTTCTTGTGCACACTCTCCAGCTTCAGATGCCTCATGGGGCTGCTTCTTCCCAAGAAGAATGCTTTGGACAGAATCGATCTTGTTCCTCATCTCAGGTATCTGTAAGCTATAAGCTTTCCCACCAGATTTCTGCCTCTCTAGACCAGCATTCTTGACACTATTGCTAGTTACCAAGTTATCTATAAGCTCCTTGGTTTCTTCTGGAGATTAGTGTAGAAGTTCCCATTACTTGCTGCGTCCATAGCCATCTGATACCACAAATCAACACCTCTGAAAAAGATGCTCAGCAGCTGAACCTCAGAGAAACCATGGTGTGGACAATCTCTTTGGTACCTCTTAAACCTCACCCAAGCAGTTTTAAAAGGCTCTGTTGATCCCTGCTTGAAGGTCAAGAGCTCTTGTCTAAGCTGATCGGATCTAGCATCATCATAAAAGTGTCTAAGGAACCCCTTCCTGACCGCGTCCCAAATAGTAAAAGATCCTGGTGGTAGCTGTTTCAGCCAGTGAGCTGCTTCCCCATTAAGAGAGAATGGGAAGAGCTTGCAGAAAAGATAATCAGAAGAGAATCCTTTAGCCTTAATACTACAAGCCAATTCCTCAAAGGTCTCTATGTGATCCATAGGATGCTCGCTAGAGAGACCATGAAACTGATGATGCCCAACCAAAGCGTAGTACTCTGGCTTCAGCTCAAATTCAGCTCTGGTGAATGAAGGTGGTCGAATCGCAGACAGATTGGCATAGAACTGATATGGTCTGTTATAGTCAGTAAGTGTCTTCTTGCGACCAGCCTCCTCTTGTGCATGTTTTGCGCCCACGGCAATTGGGGTTTCCTTCCCCATCCAGTTTCTGACCCTTCGCGTTGCGCATATGACCCTCTTGATCTCGTAAAGTGCCGTCCTCACTGCGAATCAGAATCACAAGAACCATAGAGAGAATCGTGCTAAGTGCTCAAGCTCTCGATGTCTCTGGTCGCGAGTGGTGTCGATCGATTCCAGAAGAGTGTCGATCGACACGGAGCGATTCCTGCAACACCCAAGAAGCTAGAACGTGAGTAAACAAGAAAAGAAAAATACTTAGTCTAAATTCTAATATTGAATCTATCGGGGAACTCAAAGAGTCCCCGGCAACGGCGCCAAAAACTTGATAGGTCAAATCTTAATCCCTATTTCTAACTGCAAGTGCACATATATGCAATCATCATACAAAGGGTATCGAATCCACAGAGACTCAAGTTTCACACGATATATTATGAGTAGTCGAATTAAGCTAAGCAAAATAGGTTGTAAAGTAGGAAACAGAGCAGCAACGTAAGCGAGTGAAGTAAAGCGAGTGTAAACAATCAGCGAAGGCGTCAGGTTTCGGGACGTTCTCAGGAAATCAGGAAATCAGGTAACAAACAATCAGGATTCAATCTATTAGCGTTCTTGAACTAGAGTCACAGAAGTATAACTAACCAACTCTCGCTGCGAATGCTAACTATGTCTAACAACCTAGAAGACCAAATCTCTTTGCGAGTTCTAGAGTTCTAAACATGCATTTAATTCGGGTACTTTCGTTCACAAATTCCCTAAGCCAAATCTCTTTGCGAATAGGTAATTTGCTCAGCTAGGTTCTTTTCTAATCAATTAACCAACTCTCGCTGCGCTAATCAATCTGATATCAATAATCCAAGTAGTTAATTTAGATTAAGCGTTAAGAACAACCTAGATGAAGAACTAGATGTTTTGAATCCAATTAATCAATCAATCTACAATTACATGAGATCCCTAATGAGAATCCCCATGGAAATCATAAAATAGACATAATCATAATAGATATCATATAAAATCCAAATGAGTAAGAACAGGGGTTCGAAATCTCTTCTCTCTCGAGTACAAGAAAATTTCCATAAACCATGTCCTCGTATTTAACATGGTCGTCGCCCTGGATAACGCACGCCCGCGCAAAACTTTTCCACTTCAGAGGCATTAGCATACACATGACCACCCTCGCTCGGGACAAATTTGGTCGGCTCCGAACCAGGCTTAGGAACCTCAACATGTTTTCAGTGCCTCTTCTTAGACCGCTTCCTTTTTGGTTTAGGTGTCGCGGTCTAATACGATCAGGTTTTAATCCCTACAGCTATACTGCAAGTGCACAGAAGTGAACTAGTAGTATATAGGGTATCAAATCCACAAAGACTCAAGACTCTTACGATAGATTATAGATTGTCGAATTAAGCTAGGTAAAGCAGAGAGTAAGCAGTAAACAAAGCAGGAAAGTAATCAAACGGTTTGTAAGCAAGAAAGCGAAGCGTTCTAGAACTAGAATAACAGAAGCATAAGAAACCAACTTTCGTTGCGAGTATTATCTATGTCTAGCAACCAAGCAAACCAACTTTCGTTGCGAGTTCTAGAGATCCTAAACATGCATCTAGGATCTTTCTAGTTAATTAAGCAACTGTCGTTGCGGAAATTAACCTAACATCAATAATCTAAGTGGTCAATTCAGATTAAGCAGAAAGAACATCCCAAGATGAAGAACTAGAAAGTATGAATCCCTAGAGATTGATTATCCTATAATTCCATGAAATCCATAATGAGAATCCCTAAACCTAATAAGTAAACTACTCAGACATGGCAATCAGAACAATAGACATGATGAATAGAAAACCAAATATCATAAAAGAAGTAAAGAAACAGGGGTTCGAAATCTCTTCTCTGTCGAGCACAAGACCAGCCCCAACTCTCTCAATCTCTGATAGAATAAAACTTAGCCTAAACAAGTGGCTAAAAACCCTAATATAATGATCTAAACTCGTCTGGGGCTTCTTTGTAATTATGAGAAACTTCTTGGCCAAAGTGCAATTTCCACAAATCTTCATTAAATCGCCGAGATATGTCTGACACGCCACTGTGTCGATTGATGCCACAAGTGTCTCGATCGACACAATCGTCTGATATCGACACCAACTTCTCCTTCTCGCACAAATGCTCCAAATAGCTCCAGAATGCGCCATAACGTCCAAATGTGTTTCAACGTACCTAGACCTATAAAAGACTCCATAAACACATAAAAGACTCGATAACAAATACATATACCATTGTCAAAAGCCCCAAAAACCATGATATATCAACTCCCCCACAATTAGCCTTTGCTTGCCCTTAATCAAACAGAAAACCAAGATTAGGAGAAGAAGTTGGAAAACTTCAGAAACTCGTTTCATCGTAGAAGTACCACACTCAGATTCCCCTTATTAAGCCACATGAAAATGAATCTGCAAACATCAAGAACAACATATACTTCCCTCACACTTAGCAACTATCCTGAGTAAACTCAACAATCACATTCAGAGCATTCAAATTCACCATACTGACTTCTGTAAGCTAATAAGTGCGGTCTCACCTAGGGAGTATTGATCAAAGAACACATGGACTCTTACTCTGTTAGCACCTGACCACTCAACTATCTTTTTCTGGTTCCTTTCTTCTCCTTTTCCTTCCTTAGCACTGATTTTTCCCCACTGGGTATCATTTTATTTTTTCTATCAGTGCTCTTCCCTTTTCATTCGGGGTTTTACTTTGGACATGTTTCCATGGATGCACATGAGGTAATAGGGGTCTCTACCACTCCCGCGACCACTTCGAAGCTACTAGCTTATCCGCAGTTTATCTCTTTTTACTTTTTTGGGAGGGGTGAAAGGAACCATACTTGGACAGGTTTACAAGCTGTGTAAGAACTAACAGAGGAATCCAGCTCAAAGTATACCAAACCCCTAAGTGAGAAAACTAAGTCAAGTTAAGTGGGAAGTTAGTAATAGATTCTCTGAATACCTGAAGTGATATGGGTGTCCTCAGTAGGCTGGTCTGTGCAGGATTTTCTAATAGTCATAGATCATCTGCAACTCATCCAATGGTTACTTACGTTCATGCAAGTGTGGTAATCTCCTCAAAAAGTCCTTGTTTCATACTCAATTTGACTCAATAAAACAGATTTGGACTGACTCTAAGAAAACATAAAATATTGCGTCAGCGACTACCTCCTCCACACTTAAACAACACTGTCTGCAGTGTTATAGAAGCTTGGGCTCGGTGAGAACATGAATCAAAATAAAACAGATTCCGAAAAGTTTAGAACATTTACCTGTCATTGGCTTGTGTCGATCGATGCTCAGGACTGCATCGATCGATGATGATCGTGTTTGCTCGCGGTTATGTGAATAACTAATGTCTAAACCGCATACGACCTCTGCGTCGATCGACATTCAGGACCGTGTCGATCGATGCAGAGCGATAATGACCTGTTCTCACGCCTTGAACACACAAAAACAAGAAAAATCAAAGTAACCAAAACCAAAACGAAAATTATAAGAAAAACAGACTTAATAGTGGGTTGCCTCCTACTCAACGATTGTTCTAAGTCATTAGCTAGAATATGGGAAGGAGATAATGCTTATAAGGATTCAACAGAAGCTTGGAGTGCCTCTGTGAATGTCTCCTCATCCAAGGTGGTGTATAAGCAGTCAGATCATGAGATCTCCCAAGGAACGAGTGAAATGAACCAGAGTGGGAGCGAAGCGTGGGTGGGATACTGCGTTTTCCTGCATTCACAGCTGAAGGATTAGGAGGTTTAAGTTTAGAAGAATCATACCTTTGCTTGGGTGGAGATGAGATGTCTGGAGCTTTCTGATTATGAGCAGTTGCAGGCTCTGAAGATGTTAGAGCAAGTTCAGAATGAACTGCCATCTTCTCTACTCCAATATGAATCTCAGGCTCCACTTTAACAATGAAGCTATGTCAATCAATGGTGGATTTCTGCAGCTTATCCATCTTGAACTGCAAAGGATTATCTCCCAGGTGGAGATCAATCAGACCACGTCTCACATCAATCACTGCTCCAGCAGTAGCTAAGAAAGATCTTCCAAGCAACAGAGGATCATATGGTTCAATATTATACTTCAGCACCACAAAGTCTGTTGGAATCAAGTAGTTTCCAACTCTGATAGGTATGTCCTCAAGAACTCCTTCTGGACACCTCTTCGATCGATCAGCTAGGATAAGAGAGATCCTAGTAGGCTGGAAATCAATCAGTCTCAATCTCACAGCCACAGAGTATGGCATGAGATTCACACCAGATCCTAGGTCACACAGAGAATGCTTGAATCTTTCCTTGAAGATGGAATAGTCTAGCACAAAGACTCCTGGGTCTGGAAGCTTCTCTGAGATCTGAATTGTTGGGAATGTCCTGAAATCTACCGTACTATCTCTAGAAAGTATGATAAGTGTCGAGATCAGACATAAGTCATATATACTGGGTGATCATGATGACTTGCTAGAGCCCGCTCATGATCTATAAGTTTAGGACTTATTACCAGTATTGTATGATCCCAAAGGGTCACACACCATAGCTAACGGGAAAGTTAAAAAGGAATTAATACAGTAAGATGCAAGGCATTTACTGTATTTGTACAGAGAATTGGGCCAGACAAAAGACAGTCTTTTGTCTGATTTGGGCCTTGGGCCCAAAAGCCTAATGAGCCATTAGTTTAATTACTTGGGCCCATATAAGGAAGAGGGAAGGCTCTAGAAACCCTAAGGCTTCTTAGTCTGCGATTTTTACAGCCAGCGATCCTCTCTTTTCTTCTCTCTCTCTGTTGATTCCAGCTTGGTCTAGCAGCCTGATCCAATAGCTTGTAAGAGTGTGGATACCTGAGGAGGAGCCGGTAATCATCAGCTCTTGCAGATCTCGATATTCCATTGATTAATCCGCTGCAATCATAAGGTAATGATCCTAATCTGTTTATGATTCAATTGCTAATCACCTAGATCCTAGATGATTATGTGCTAGGATGTAACCTGACAATTACACCATGAACACACATAATCCTACAGTGGTATCAGAGCCTAGGTCGTTAGGTTTTTGCTTTTTGGATCATACTAGGTTGTTTATTAGTTTGATGAATCGATTTTAATGAGTAAAATTGATTGAAACTTTGAAAACCTAGAACTAAATAAATCGATTATTGAATTAAGTCATTCGATTTGGAGTCAAAATCGTTTTTGTTGAATATTCAATTATTGAATTATGATCATAAGAATCGAAGTGAATATCATGATCGAATTTGTTAGGTTTGGAAAAGGACAAAACGTTTTTTTTTGTCTTTAGTGAATCATTAACAAATCAATCGCAGTTTGACTTTGTTGTATTATATGAGAATCGATTTGATTGTTAATGTCAATCGATTGTTGACTTTGTTAATTATAAGGTTTGTTAATGTCAAAGTCAGTTTTGTCTTTAAGTTGTATCATGAATCGATGATTGAATTGGAAAAAGGACAAAATCTTGTTAAGTGAATATCACGTTCGATTGTTAACATAAAGTTAGCGATCAATTATGGTTCAATTATTCAATTTGGAAAAAATCAAGTAATACCAATTGGTTAGCGTGATTTAATGTATGATCATTAATTATTTAATTAATGTATGGTTTAAGCCGTTAACCCAAATCGCGGTTTGCTGAAAATTATTTAATACAATTGGTATTATTTAATTTCTGGTTAAACCGGATTTAAAATTCAAAATTGAATTTTAACCTAAACCGAAGGCTGGTCTAAGTTTGATTTGGTTGGACCAAATAATTTAGAGCTGGTCTGGTTTAGTAAATAACCAGTTGGATTTAGTAGTTAATTTGGTCTTTGACCAGAATTAATGAACCGACTCGGTTATGTCAAATTATTGGGCCAATTGGAATTTTGTGGTCTTGGGCCAAGAATTGGGCCTATAATTTGTGACCCAACCGAAAACTTTAATAAAATATTAAATTAGAAATTTCTATTTTTAGTATATTTCTAAATTTAGAAAGTTTCTAAAATAAGTAAGTTTCCCAAAATAGTAATCTTCTATTTTTGGAAATAAAACCTAAAATCCTCAAAACCAATATCAAGCTTGGATGTCTTGCCCAATCTTGTCAGCTACTTAACGCTTATTCAATTACAGATATGGCTTACAGTGTGAGGTGTCTGTTTTTGCGTAAGTAAAGTAGTATATAGTCACTAATTTCATTGGGAGTCCCAGACTTTAGTGATTATTTGGCTGTAAGAGATTGGTTTCCTTGACTGGGTCATCGGGAGTCCCGGGCCTTGAGACATCTGGTGTATTGGGCCTTGGGCCCAATTCACAACCGAGAGTTATTGGATATAACTAGCTGTGTGTATGCTTACCAAGTAAAGCTACTTCTGAGTGACGGCCAGTGGCCCACTTTGGATTTAGCTGAACATGGGTCTCGGAATCATTGCATTCTTATGAGGTTAAACAAAGAAATTTTGAATGCAATGCGAGTCTTCTTATAAGTTGTTAAGATTACTCTTTTATGAACTAAATAACTAAAACTCTATTTATCTCTAAATTTCAGTTATGACTAGCACAAACAATCAAAACACTTTCTCGATCCGGTCTGTCCTTGAGATGGACAAACTGAACGGATCAAATTTCTTGACTTGGTCGCGGAACCTGAGGCTAGTCCTCAGGCAGGAGAGAAAGGACTATGTCCTTGAGAGAGCTCTCCCCGTGAGGATCGGGTCCAATGCCTCTCATGCAGTATATGATGCTTGGAATAAGCATTATAATGATACGGTAGATATGCGTGGTCTGATATTGGCTACCATGGACTCAGATTTGCTGAAGCAATATGAGAACATGGAGTCGCCAATAGAGATGATCAGCAGCCTGAAATTGAAATTTCAGGAGCAGGTAAGAGTGGAGAGATACCAGTTGGTTAAGTCTCTCACTAGCTGCAAGCTACCAAATGATCATCCAGTGAGTCCTCATGTCAGTAAAATGATGGGTTACATTGATAACCTGAGGAAACTGGATTATCCAGTTAGCCAAGAATTGGCAACTGAGATCATTCTGCAGTCACTGCCGTCAAGCTATGATAAGTTCAAAAGGAACTATATCAAGAAAGGCTTAACGAAGACGCTGACTGAACTGCATGATATGCTCAAGACAGTTGAGCCAAACGTGAAGAGTACCCTGTATAATCTCATAATGGAGAAGGGTAGGTTTACTAAACCTAATGCTGACAAGGGTGAAGACAAAGTTGTCCAGATTTTGAATCATGGCAAGCGTGTGTCTTCTGAGCCCGAGTCAGATACATCTTACGTTGGTAAGTGCTGCTACGGTAAAGAGACTGGGCATTGGAAGAGAGATTGCATTAAATTCATGGAAGATTATGAGGAGTTGAAGTTGATGTATGAGACTACTTCCTCAGGTATTCATGTTATTACTTCAAGTTCTACCTTATAGGTATTGGATACTGGTTGTGGCACTGATATTTGTTATAATATGCAGAGCCTAAGCAACAGTAGAACGTTGAAGGAAGGGCAAGTGGAACTGCATGTCTGGAAGGAGCTATGGATGCTGCCTCAGCCGTAGGGTTTTCACTTGTAGATGCCTTTGAGGCTTGGTTTTGTATTAAGTAATTGCTACAATGTACCTGCTTTAAGCAGAGTTGTCTTTCATTTTCTTGTAAGAATTTGAATGTTTTTCATTTTGATAAAAGACAAGTTTTGTTCTTTTGATCTCAATGAAATATTGATTGTAGCACCCTATTCAAGGAATGGGTTTTATATCTTAAACCAAAGAGTGCCTAAAAGTAACATAAATACCGAATTGGTTTAAATCTGATGAATTAAACCTGATTTTTCTTGGCGTAAATGTTTTGGTCACATAGAGTGAGTCGGATTCAGAAATCCCATAGTTATGGACTTTTGGGCTCATTTGATCGGATATCTTATGAGACTTGAATTCTGCTTACTGGACCAAAAGACAAAGGGCCCATCTTAGCCGAGCTAGAGAAAGGCCCAAAGGCTTATTGGACCTTGAACATACTCATGCATGTGGCCCGATGAGCAGTAATGCCAGAGAAAATTTCCTGTACTTCATTATATTTACTGATTACTTCAGTGAGTATGACTGTGTTCATTTGATGAGACACGAGTCGGAATTCTTTGAAATTGTCGAAAGAGTTCCAGAATGAAGTATAGAATCTGAGTGACAGAAGTATTGAGACTCTGGATTAGATCACGAGTGAGAATACTTAAGTCATTGATGGTGTGATCATCTGAATGAGTGTGAAGTCGTTTCACAGCTCATTTCTCCTGAAAACCTTGAGGTGTTTCTGTGAGAAAGAATCAGATCTTATTACAAATGATTAAAGATGAGTCACACGAATCTTCCATGATATTCTTTAAGAATAACGCTCTAGAAATATCTAAGTTTACGCTGAAATAGTTCCACCAATATCAGTTGAAAGACACCACATAAATGTGGACTGGAAATGATCCAAATTCGTCTTTACTGAGTATTTGTAGTTGTGCTACTTCGCTGGTTGTCCTAGAGAAACCAAGGCTTGTTACTTTTACGTCCATTCCGAAAACGAAGTTAGGTTGTTCGGAATTCTGTTTTCTAAAAGGGAAGTTGCTTTCCAAGAAGAACAGTGGGAGTAAAAGTATAACTCGAAGAAATTCGAAAAATACAGGAGGCTGCTCAACCTGTTGAGGGAGAGCAGCCGATGGATTTACAGTTTTCTGTAGAATCTACACCTGTAGAGCCTGAAGTTCGCAGATCTGAATGAATCCGTCACAAATCCGAGAGTGATTTCTCGTGATTAGTTGCCATGATCTGATGATCATTGAAAGTGATGAACCTGCGAAATTCACAGAAGCGAAAGTGAGCCCGGACTCCGAAAAATTACACTGTGTGTAAGTTAGCTTCATCGATCCTTTCATGGATGGAAGCAAACATATCGGAGTTGGAATCTTCGTTCTGTTGAAGTAGTCAAGGTTTTGACTTGAACAAGAACGAAGTGGAACTGTGCGTTTACTAATAGATAAGTGGGAGCGATGTTGCATTTCTCATAGTGTATGTCGATGACATACTGATTCTCGGAAATAACGTTCCAATGCAGCAGTCGGTAAAGGACTGGCTTGAGAGTTGGTTTTTTGATTGATATGGGTAAAGCCACGTATGTTCTTGGATTTTGGATCTAAAGATAGAGATCCAAAAGAGCTGATAGGACAAAGTCAGGATTTTTTTTTGACAAAGTCCTACACGTTTTCAGCATCCCAAGAAGGGTTTTATGCCAATGTCACATGGCATTACGTTAAGCAAGAAACAGTGTCCTACGATAACTGCTGAGCTTGAATGCATGGATGAGATTCCATATGCGTCGGCAATTGGATCTATCATGTATGCCATGACACGTACTTGTCTTGATGTTGCTTTAATATTAAGCAAGACAAGTAAAGACCAGTCAAATCCAGCAAAGAATCACTGGATAGACGTAATGAATATCCTCAAGTATTTGGAAAATACTTAGGATAAGTTCTTGATTTACGGAGAAAGTGAGGTGCTACAAGTCGGTAGAGTCTGAAAGGAAAGTTTCCAACAGACAAAGATGATTTCCGGTCACAGTCCGGTTATATCTTGTGTCTGTCTGGCGGTGCAAGGCACTGTTGCTGACTCCATGACTTAAGCTGAACATTTCGCAGCTTGGAAAGCGGCGAAAGAGGTTGTTTGGAAAGAAGAGTTCATCACTGAATTTGATGTGATTCCCAGCATAGATGAGGCTAGATGCACATCAGAGGTCCAAACACCTTGAGGGTAGGTATAACCTATTCCGTGAGATAAATGACAGAGGTGTTAAGTAGATCAGCAAGTTTCAACGAATGAGAACATTGCTAATCTATTAACGAAGCCACTCCTTAGGCCTAAGCACGAGTCGCGGACTGTTGTTGTAGGATAAGTGAAATTAAGATGTAGTCTTAATTTCAGTGGGAGTTCGTAAAGGGCTTTATTTAGTTGTTTTGAAAGGTTCATGTAAACATAATATTTTATGTTTATGAAATCTATGATTTCTGGATTATTTTAATTGTGATATAAATAATCGTTCCAAAATGATTCATGTCATTATATATGGGCCATCGAAGTACATGAGTAGACTTGATCCTGAAACCCCATATTTAACGAAATGACATAAATCATAGTGTCCATAGTCGAAGGTTGTTGAAATTGGAACACCAACAACCATTTGAGACTAGAGTGTGTTGAGACTTATGACCAAGTTTCGAGGGGTCATAGATGTGCGGCATCAAAGTCGACACATAGGTATATGTAGGGGAGCATATGACCGGACATGGCCCGCTGATGAGAACTCTACAAGATATTAATATCTGTGTCATAAGAGGTTCTCATATACGACTATAAAGTATAGTCCTTAGACCTGAGTTCGCATGCATGTGGCTGCACATGGAGTGATGCGCTTTGATCATTGTCTAACGCTGTTTCGTAACTGGGAGCTATAAGGACCTTGGTTGGGTGTATTATAAAGTGTGTAGTTCATAGTGATGGAACAAGATGGGATTTGTCCCTGCCGTTTAACGGAGGTAATATCTCTAGGCCAATCGGAGACTTGATAGCTGGTAAGAGAGTGGCCACTCCCAAACGGACTTGCCCAAGTCGTTTGCATTGTCAGTATCAAATCTGGTCCGATGAACATGGTCTGGCTATATAAGGATGACACGCATCTTGCCTTATGCCAGATCGAGATATTGAGACAAAAGGATTAGGGAATGTAGGATTCCAGTACAAGTGGGAGATTGTTGGGAATGTCCTGAAATCTACCGTACTATCTCTAGAAAGTATGATAAGTGTCGAGATCAGACATAAGTCATAAATACTGGGTGATCATGATGACTTGCTAGAGCCCGCTCATGATCTATAAGTTTAGGACTTATTACCAGTATTGTATGATCCCAAAGGGTCACACACCATAGCTAACAGGAAAGTTAAAAAGGAATTAATACAGTAAGATGCAAGGCATTTACTGTATTTGTACAGAGAATTGGGCCAGACAAAAGACAGTCTTTTGTCTGATTTGGGCCTTGGGCCCAAAAGCCTAATGAGCCATTAGTTTAATTACTTGGGCCCATATAAGGAAGAGGGAAGGCGCTAGAAACCCTAAGGCTTCTTAGTCTGCGATTTTTACAGCCAGCGATCCTCTCTTTTCTTCTCTCTCTCTGTTGATTCCAGCTTGGTCTAGCAGCCTGATCAAATAGCTTGTAAGAGTGTGGATACCTGAGGAGGAGCCGGTAATCATCAGCTCTTGCAGATCTCGATATTCCATTGATTAATCCGCTGCAAACATAAGGTAATGATCCTAATCTGTTTATGATTCAATTGCTAATCACCTAGATCCTAGATGATTATGTGCTAGGATGTAACCTGACAATTACACCATGAACACACATAATCCTACATGAATCAACTTCTTTTCCATCACTGCCTTGTAATTAGCTTCATCTAGCTCTTGTTTGGACAACTTAGGAGCTTTAGGATAAGGTAGAGAAGGCTCATAGATTTGTTCAAAGACTATTGCAGGTTTCTGGATCCATCTACGATCAGTGTTGATCGATGCAGTAGGAGTTTAGATAGACACAGGGCGATTAGGCGTATATTCACCATTCATATCGGGCTTGCATCGATCGACATCAAAGGTGTGTCGATCGATGCTCAGCGCAGACAGACAGAACTCATCGAGAAATTCAGCAATGATGTCCTCTTCCTCATATGACAAATAAACTTCATCCCCTGTAATCACAGCATTGACGAACTGCTTCTATTCAGCTCTTCCTGATCCATTTTGCCTTTGGATTGTTCCAGCACTCTGTTGGACTTGAACATCTAGCTTATTCACATGAGTGCTTAGAGACTCAATCTTCCCATTCAAATCAAGGTACATAGCATCTATCTTTCCATTGAAGTCCACTGTACTCTTCTACTGACCTTCCAAGAGCTGTTCCAAGAGACCCATCATCTTATCAGACTACTCATTTTGTGGAGGAGTAGTCTGATATGACGAAGAACCATAATCTCTGGAGAATGAGCTATTCTGCTGAAAGGGTCTTTGAAATGCAGACTTTGGTGTGAAACCAGAATTCTGCCCCTGCTGATTTCCATACCTCTGACCTTGATAACCATCTCCAGCAATGTAATTCACATCCTCAGACTCATCAGCATCTGCAGCAAATTGGACTTGCTTCTTCCGAAGTAAGATGTTATGGACAGAATCAATCTTATTCCTCATCTCAGCTATTTGTGAGCTATCAGCTTTCCCACCAGATTTCTGCCTCTCCATATCAGCATTCTTGACACTATTGCTAGTTATCAAGTTCTCAATAAGCTCCTTAGCTTCCACTGGAGACTTAGTGTTGAAATTCCCATTGCTTGTTGCACCTAGAGCCATCTGATACCACAAATCAATTCCTCTGAACCTCAGTGAAATCATGATAAGGGCAATCTCTCTGGTACATCCTAAATCTCATCCAAGCTGCCTTCAAAGGCTCTGTAGATCCCTGCTTAAAAGTCAAGAGATCTTGTCTAAGCTGATCGGATCTAGCATCATCATAGAAATGCCTCAGAAACCTCTTCTTCACTGCATCCCAAGTAGTCAGAGTCCCAGGTGGAATCTGCGTCAGCCAATTACCAGCTTCTCCTCCAAGAGAGTGAGGAAAAAGCTTGCAGTGTAAGTAGTCATAGGTCACTCCATTGTGCTTCATCCTAGTGCCTAAATACTCAAAGTCCTCTATGTGATCCATAGGAGGCTCATGTATGAGTCCATGAAAAAGGTGATGTCCCATAAGTGTGTAATAGGAAGTCTTAAGCTCAAAATCATTCCTCGGGAAAGCAGGAGGTACAATCGCAAACCTGTTAGCATAGAACTCATCAGGCCTGTTGTAATCAGCAAGTGTCCTCCTAGCGGGAGGCTCTGGTGCTCTAGGTGGCGCTTCAGCTCGTGGATTCTCTTGTCCACCTTCTCCTCCATTTGCTCCTCCACCTTGAGCTTCTTGCTTAGGTTGAACAATCTGCTGTTCAAATCACATTTCCTTCAGCATCAATCCTCTGTCCCTGAGCATTATAGGGATTATTCTGCAAATCATTCAGATCACCCTCAGCATCTCGAATTAAGATTACAGGATTGGGATTAGCCATCTTAACCAGCTTTTGAGCTTTCCTGTTCTCTCTCTCTAGCTTTGCAAGCTCTTTAAGCTCAAGATTCACGAGCTCCTTGTCCGGATTACTCCTCAAGTCGCGATCAGGCATAAACTGTCTTGTTCACGCAAGTGTGTCGATCGATGAAGGGAGAGCGTCGCTCGATGCTAATCGTGAAGCTGTGTCGATCGACACTCAGGACCGTGTCGATCGATGTGGTGCGATTCTAGGCGAACCTGAAACGCAAGAAGAACAAAAATTAGTAACCAAAAACCAAAACGAAAAACCAAGTCTAAACCCTAAATTCAAATATATCAAAGACTCAAAAGAGTCCTCGGCAACGGCCTCAAAAATTTGATACAATCATGTTTTAAACCCTAGAGCTACACTGCAAATGCACAAACGTGAACTAGTAGTATATATGGTATCGAATCCACAGAGACTCAAGACTCTTATGATAGATTATATAATGTCGAATTAAGCTAGGTAAAACAGAGAGTAAGCAGTAAAAAAAGCAGGAAAGTAATCAAACGGTTTGTAAGCAAGCAAGCGAAGCGTTAGGCCAAGGGAGTTCTCAGGAAATCAGGAATACATGCTAATCAATCAATCGTGATCTAATTAAGAACTGTTCTAGAACTAGAATCACAGAAGCATAAGAAACCAACTTTCATTGCGAGTATTATCTATGTCTAGCAACCTAGCAAACCAACTTTCGTTGCGAGTTCTAGAGATCCTAAACATTCATTAATATCAGGTTCTTTCGTTCACAATTTCCCTAAGCCAAATTTCTTTGCGAATAGTTCAATTGCTCATCTAGGTTCTTTCTAGTTAATTAACCAACTGTCGTTTCGGAAATCAACCTAACATCAATAATTTAAGTGGTAAATTCAGATTAAGCAGTAAGAACAACCCTAGATGAAGAACTAGAAAGTATGAATCCCTACAGATTGATTATTCCATGAAATCCCTAATGAGAATCCCTAAACCTAACAAGTAAACTACTCAGACATGGCAATCAGAACAATAGACATGATGAATAGAAAACCAAATATCATAAAAGAAGTAAAGAAACAGGGGTTCGAAATCTCTTCTCTATCGAGTACAATACCAGCCCCAACTCTCTCAATCTCTGATAGAATAAAACATAGCCTAAACAAGTGGCTAAAAACCCTAATATAATGATCTAAACTCGTCTGAGGCTTCTTTGTAAATTTGAGAAACTTCTGGGCCAAAGTGCAATTTCCAAAAATCTTCATTAAATCGCCGAGATATGTCTGACTCGCCACTGTGTCGATCGATGCCACAAGTGTGTCGATCGACACAAGCGTCTGATATCGACACCAACTTCTACTTCTCGCACAAATGCTCCAAATAGATCCAGAATGCGCCATAACGTCCAAATGTACTCCAAAGTACCTAGACCTGTAAAAGACTTTAAAAGACTCCAAAAAACATAAAAGACTCGATAACAAAGACACATACCATGGTCAAAAGCCCTAAAAACCATGATATATCACGGTCCGAGCCGCTAACCCCATAACCTTTTCCTTGAGAAACTTGTGGGATGTCTAAATTTTGGCTAGCTTAAACCTCATCCGCGGCAAAGAAAATGATCTACCCAAGTGTCGGATCTTATCTATTCCATTGGTCTTCCTCGTTGGGATCCAGCTCGGGAAGTTCTGCTCCGCTATTAACACACCAGCCATTTGCGCTTGTTCCCCGATTCGCCTCTGCTCCTCAGCTTCTCTCTTCTTGGCCCTCGTTACTTCGCTCGTAGACATGATTAATCTTTCTCGGAACATTTCGTCTCCTTCCAGTACATCTTTCTCATCATTTCTGCGACTAATCTTGCTCAGCGTTCTAATCCTCCATGAACTACAACAAAAATAGTTTGACAACCGCTACGAGTAAATGATCAATGCAAAGAAGAACGGCCAAGCCAAACTTTCGTACAATTGTTTTTTTGTCGACTACGTAAAACTCGCCACCATTGCACTCGATTTTGACAAGATGGAGGGCTAACTGCGTGGGTCGAAATTCCCTCGACGAAATAAATAGTTAAAATGGACTAAGTGATCATACATAACTATGTTTCGTGTAAGTAAATTTTTGTACGAATTAAATTTCGTATAAATGATGTTTCGTATAACTAAAATTTCTGTATAAAACATATACAAAACCACTTAGCCAAATTCTGAGCAATCAAGCTGCTCGGATGGATCGCTTAGACACGCATACCACTCACCAAATCCATGGTCAAGCAGGACAGCTTGCTCGGACGATTAGAGCATGACAGAATGCTCGTAAAACTGAGCAGGGCAGTCAGCTCGGACTTTTTGAGCAGGACATTCTGCTTTGAAAATCCGATCATGACAGCCTACTCGGACGATCTGAGTAGGGCAGTCTGCTCAGACGATTCGAGCAGGCAAAGTGCTCAGATCAACTGATCAGACACTCGTCGACATCTTCCTCCGAATGAGAGATTAGCCGTAACCCATATTCATATCAACAACTTATACATACACGAAACTACTAGCCGTTGAGAGAATTGCTAGATAATTTATACGAAATACGGACTTGGGCCAAATTCGCAACATTCGTATTTTATAAACGTTTGGCCAAACTAAAATGACATATGCTCAACGAACTCGGATCGTCCTTTTCGGCCTATTTGGAAGATAAACTAAGTCGCAAAAAGATAAATATAAATATGGGAAGGTAAAACCGAGAAAGAAAAGAGGAAGATAAATCAAAACAAGAAGAGGAAAATCTGAGCCTAAATCTTGCGGAAATCTTGCGGAAAAATCTCTCCCAAACTGACTCGCCGCGACTATAACAAACAAGGGATTTCCTACAATCAAGGCACACTGAAAACTCTAGCATAAAAACTTAAACTATTTTTTGCTCTTGCGCTTTTTGTACTCTCTTTTCCGCCAAACAATCAATAAAACTATTCTATGGATCTCTTTTTGTGTTGTTTATTTAGAGTCTTCTATTCCCCAAATTATAAACCCTACAAGAATCGACCGTACGAGTTCTGACTCTCACAAGTTGGACTTGGAGAAATTTGGTGGTAATGGAGATTTTGGATTATAAAAGCATAAAGTTCTATTTCAACTAGAACTTCTCGGTTTGGAATCAATTTTGGAAGAAGATACTGCTCAAACTTCAGAATCTCAGAAATCAGAAGACACTAAGGAACCTATGATGGAGGATCCTAAGTTTGCCCAGAAGAATAAGAGAGTCAAGAATCTACTTAAGATGAGCCCAAGTGATATGATTTTGCGAAAAGTCATGAAGGAGCCTACTACGCTTGGAATATGGAAGGCTCTCAAAAAGGATTATCAGACCAAGTAATACAGGCACATGAACCACTCCAATGGTGAGACCACTTTTGGATTAAGATATTCCTAAGCCTTGCTTGCGGAAGGTGGAATACTGGTAGAGATGATGGTGAAGATAGAGATTGACTCACTCAATAAATGGAATGGACAGAGATGTTGAATCACATAACACTCCACCTACAGCTTCTAAAGTACTAAATGAATCACACACTTAGAACTAGAGAATAAACACAAAGAAAAACCCAGACTTTGTGAAAGAAGACATAAACAAATTAAATTATTGTAATATTGATTAAGGGTGATTTACAAAGAATTTGAAACTGAGCTTTTAAAGGCTCATAGATAACAGTCTAAACAAGCTAATACCGGAAAAGAATCGAAAAATATCAAGAAATGGCTGTTGGAGATTTGATGGGAAAATCTTTGAAATAAGGAAATGTCTTGAGCTTTGTTTCTATATAACTTGAGAAGGTGGAATTTTTAACTTGGAAGATTCATATGTCTTTGTGGAGCCTTACAAACGTGTCCAAATTGTACGGAATAAAGTTGTTGGAATTGATTGTCAAATGGGTCCAATAAGGGTAAGTGTGTCTCCTTGGTGATCTAGGAGATCTGGTGAGGCCTTGTGCAGCTGAGGACGTGTAGACATGCTGATATTATGTCCAAAACGTTCTTTCTTTGATAGATAAAGTCAAGCTTCTTAATTGATCTTCCTAGTGTTAAAGCATCTAAGTATGGAAGTTCAGAATATAATTTATCCTCCATATCAAGTAGTTGCTGGTGCATGGTAAGGTTTTGGTTGACTCTTCATGGATTTTTGGATATGTCTCCTGAATTATTAGATGTATCTCTTGGTCGCCAAATTCTGGTTTTCAAGTGACTATACCATTGAACATCCAAATAAGGCAAGCCGAGAATCATCTGATTTATAAGTTAAATAACTTCTTCATCAGAACCAGGATTGACCTTATTCTAACTCTCCTTGATTTCCTGATGAATCAAGAATCCAGAACAAGTCACTTTTTTATTGATTCATCTTGGTTTCGTTACAATGCTTCAGTTTATGGTCGTATGTCTCCATCGGATACATTGGAAATATCCTGACTTGTAACTTGAATAACTTCTTTATGTGGAAATATTATAAACCAATTCCACTTCTCCATGATTCCTTGATGTGCGAGATTCTAGAACAGGTTGGTTTGTGTCTTACATATGCTCTAAAACATGCACATATGTCTCTGGTGCGCTCGGGTTGGTTTTCTCCAGGGTTTTGTATAAGCTGATTGTTGCCTTTTCCGTACTCCTTGGTTGATGTTGACTTGATTTTCTCATCATACTCTCCCTCTTGAAAAGGTTTCGACCTCAAAATTGTTTAACATGCTCCAAGAGAAAGTAAGTTAGCTTTCATTCTCTTTTGTAAGTTCAGGGCCTTACCTTGATGTTTATGTGGTTTGGTGATGAATAGAGTGTATGGGGTTCTCCTATGAGAAGGTAATATAATATCCATCCCCTGCTTTGGCCTGGTGCATTGCTGTTCTACTTAGACTGATGTTTGTTTGTAAACTCCTCTCCTTTGCTAGAATAAGTCATGTCCATCTTTGGGTTAGATTCTTCTTGATCCAACAACAAGTGCTTCTCTGATGGAGCTTCTTTAAATTGAGCTCCTGTGTTCCTGCAGTTATCTTAACTCTATGGACAAGAAACAAGTGCATCATGGGTTCTTTACAAAGATGTAATCTGACTGAATCTTTAGCACTAGTAGCTGTTGGAATTGTGTCCAGTAATCTCGGTACTGTCTCTAGAAAGTAAGAGTATGTCAATGATCAGACATAAGTCATATAATGCTGGGGGTCATGATGGCTTGCTAGAGTCCGCTCATGATCTATAAGTCTTGGACTTATTGCCTTTATTATATGATCCCATATGGGTCACACGCCTAAGCTAACGGGAAAATACGAAGGAACGGTTTAGCAGAGGTACGGTAAAAGTGCTAGGCATTTACGGTACTAGGAGAGACTAAAGGGCCTGATTAAATCCAAGGGATTTAATCAGAACTGAGAATTGGGCCCAAAAGCCCATGAGAACTAAAGGGAGTTTTAATGAATAAAACTTGACCTAAAGCTCTATTATTCTCAGCCACTTTTGCGCCTCTTTTCTCCTCTCTCTGCGCCTCTCTCCTGCTCGGTCTAGCAGCCATTTCCTTGTGAAGCGTGTGTGAACCTTTGGAGGATTCATCCCTCGGTGTATCTCTCTGATTTGACCTGTTCTATTCCTTCCGCTGCAACAAACAGGTAAAAGGTGAGATCATAATGTTTCTAATACAAGAGAACCTAGATCCATGTTTAGGACTATTAATCTGATGAACTGAATCAGGATTAATCAACTAAACTATTCCTACAGTGGTATCAGAGCCATTGGTTCTTAGGATTTCTTGTTTTAGATTCATGTTTAGGTTGTTTAATCTGTTTAGAAGTGTTTTGAATCCATTACTGATAAGAAAAACACTTAAGAAACTGATTTGAATCCTAAACACACTAAAGAAATCGCAAACCGAGCTATATGACTCGGGTTTTGTCGATTGGCCAAGGAGAGATCGACCGGCTTGGCCGGTTGGTTATTACGGCCGAGAGATATGGCCGGTTGGGTCGGGATCGGCTCGATCGTTTGATGCACGGGTCGATCGCGGATCGATCGCGTGATCATACCGATCGCATGAAGCTCACGGCGAGTGATGATCCGATCGACGAGCTGATCGCGTGCCTTGAGCATGGATCAACACGATCGTATGCACCTCACGCCGAGCATCATCCCGCCTGATCCGAGCACCATCCCGTCCCGATGGATCGTCCCGTCCGGCTGTCGTCTCGATCTCGGATCGTTGGCGCACGGCTTGCGGCTGAACGATCATTCCTTGATCGCAAAGCTAGGGCAACGTGATCTCGGTTCATTCGGTTCGGTTAATGGTTCGGTTTAAAACTCGATTAAAATTGTTTCGTTCTGGTTTAATAAACAGATTTTAATAATTTTATTAAATCTGGTTAAACCGGAATAAGAAATCCAATGTCGAAAGAAATATTGGATTTAGTGCCTAAACCAGGAATTTCTAATTTGATTTGGTTGGACCAAATAAATTGAGAAATTCCGGTTTAGTAAATAACCGGTTGACAATTGTGGTCATCGTAGTAATTAAAACTTGGTTAGACCAGTTTTAATGAACCAGACCGGTTATGTCATTTAATTGGACAATTGGGTCATGTCTTGGACATGGACCAATTCTTGGGCCTCGGGCCAAGAAGTTAAAACAATTGGGCCAATTATTTGAGTCTTTCTTCAGATAAATTTAAAATTTATTTTATAAAAATTAAAGTTTCCGAAATTTTGAAATTAGAAAGTTTCTTAAAATAGAAGTTTCTGAATTTGCGGGTTTTGGATTTTAAGAAATTTCTAAAGTTAGAAAGTTTCCGTTTTTAGAAAGTTTCCAATTTTAGAAAGTTTCCAAAAATAGTAGGTTTCCAAAATAGAAAGTTTCCCGAAATAGTAATCTTCTATTTTGGGAATGAAATTTTAATAAACCTACGAACCTCAAATAATATCAAGCGTTGGATGTCTTGTCCATTCTATGTCAGCTGTCGAAGCCCATTCAATTGTATTCATGGCCTTACAGTGTGAGGGTGTCTGCTTTTGCGTGGGTAAGACGGTTTGTGATTCATAAATGTCATTGGGAGTCCCAGACATTAATGATTACATGACTGTATAGTCTGGTTTTCTTGACTAGGCCATCGGGAGTCCCGGGCCTTGAGACATCAGGGTGGATTGGGCCTCGGGCCCAGATTCACAACCAAGAGTTATATCACGGATATAATTAGCCGATATAGGGCTTACCGATATAAGCTAAGGTTGGGTGACGGCCAGTGGCCCACTTTAATCTTAGTTATATGTGGATCTTGGAATCATTATATTCTATTGAGGGTAACTGATGTTATTGAATATAATGCATGATTAATCATATTAAAATTTAATACGAGATTAATCATATTGAACATATTAACTAAAATCCTTTTATCTTATATTTCAGTTATGACTAGCACAAACAATCAAAACACTTTCTCGATCCGGTCTGTCCTTAAGATGGACAAGCTGAACGGATCAAATTTCTTGACTTGGTCGCGGAACCTGAGGCTAGTTCTCAGACAGGAGAGAAAGGACTATGTCCTTGAGAGAGCTCTCCCCGTAAGGATCGGGTCCAATGCTTCTCATGCAGTATATGATGCTTGGAATAAGCATTATAATGATGCGGTAGATGTGCGTGGTCTGATGTTGGCTACCATGGATTCAGACTTGCAGAAGCAATATGAGAACATGGAATCGCCAATAGAGATGATCAGCAGCCTGAAATTGAAATTTCAGGAGCAGATAAGAGTGGAGAGATACCGGTTGGTTAAGTCTCTCACTAGCTGCAAGCTACCAAATGATAATCCAGTAAGTCCTCATGTCAGTAAAATGATGGGTTACATTGATAACCTGAGGAAACTGGATTATCCAGTTAGCCAGGAATTGGCAACTGAGATCATTCTGCAGTCACTGCCGTCAAGCTATGATAAGTTCGTAAGGAACTATATCAAGAAAAGCTTAACGAAGACGTTGACTGAACTGCATGATATGCTCAAGACAGTTAAGCCAAACGTGAAGAGTACCCTGTACAATCTAATGAATTAAAAGGGTAGGTTTACTAAACCTAATGCTGACAAGGGTGAAGACAAAGTTGTCCATATTTTGAATCATGGCAAGCGTGTGTCTTCTGAGCCCGAGTCAGATACCTCTTACGTTGGTAAGTGCTGCTACTGTAAGGAGACAGGGCATTGGAAGAGAGATTGCATTAAATTCATGGAAGATGATGAGGAATTAAAGTCGATGTATGCGACTACTACCTCAGGTATTCATGTTATTACTTCAAGTTCTACCTTAAAGGTATTGGATACTGGTTGTGGCACTGATATTTGTGATAATATGCAGAGCCTAAGCAACAGTAGAACGTTGAAGAAAGGGCAAGTGAAACTACATGTCTGGAAGGAGCTTGGGATGCTGCCTCAGCCGTAGGGTTTTTCACTTATAGATCCCTTTGAGGCTTGTTTTTGTATTAAGTAATTGCTACAAAGTACCTGCTTTAAGCAGTGTTGTCTTTCATTTTCTTGTAAGAATTTGAATGTTTTTCATTTTGATAAAAGACAAGTTTTGTTCTTTTGATCTTAATGAAATATTAATTGTAGCACCCTATTCATGGAATGGGTTTTATATCTTAAACCAAAGAGTGCTTAAATGTAACATTAATACCAAAATGGTTTAAATCTGATGAATTAAACCTGATTTTCTTGGCATAAATGTCTTGGTCACAGAGAGTAAGTCGGATTCAGAAATCCCATAGTTATGAACTGTTGGGCTCATTTGAATGAATGTCTTATGAGACTTGAATTCTGCTTACTAGACCAAAAGACAAAGGGCCCATCTTAGCCGAGCTAGAGAAAGGCCCTAAGGCTTATTGGAGATTGAACATACTCATGTATGTGGTCCGATGAGCAGTAATGCCAGAGAAAATTTTCTGTACTTCATTGTCTCGACTGATTAATTCAGTAAGTAAGAATGTGTTCATTTGATGAGACACAAGAAGGAATTCTTTGACATGGTCGAAAGAGTTCTAGAATGAGGTATAGAATGTAAGTGACAGAAGTATTGAGACTTTGGATTAAATCCAAGTGAGAATACTTAAGTCATCGATGGTGTGATCATCTGATTAAGTGTGAAGTCGTTTCACAGCTCATTTCTCCTGAAAAACTGAAGGTTTTTCTGTGAGAAAGAATCAGATCTTATAAGAAATGATTAAAGATGAGTCACACGAATCTTCCATGATATTATTTAAAGAATAACGCTCTAAAATATCTAAGTTTACGCTGAAATAGTTCCACAAATATCAGTTGAAAGACACCACGTAAATGTGGATTGGAATCGATCCAAATTTGTCTTTACTGAGTATTTGTAGTTGTGCTACTTCGCTGATTGTCCTAGAGAAACTAAAACTTGTTATTTTTACGTCCAATCTGTTTTCTATGAAGGGAAGTTATTTTCAAGAAGAACAGTGGGAGTAAAAGCATAACTCGAAGTTTTCTTAAGGAAATCAAGGCTCGGTACTTTTACGACCATTCTGTTTTCTAAGAAGGGAAATTACTTTCCAAGAAGAACAGTGGGAGTAAAAAGTATTTTACGACCATTCTGTTTTCTAAGAAGGGAAGTTACTTTCCAAGAAGAACAGTGGGAGTAAAAGTACAACTCGAAGAAATTCGAGAAATACAGGAGGCTGCTTTACCTATTGAGGAAGAGCAGCGGAAGGATTTACAGATTTCTGTAGAATCTACACCTGTGGAACCTGAAGTTCGCAGATATGAATGAATCAGTTACTAATCAGAGAGTGATTTCTCGTCATTAGTTGAACTTGATAATCATTGAAAGCTCGCATGATCTGATGATCATTGAAAGCGACGAATCTGCGAAATTCAAGGAAGCGAAAGTGAGCCCTGACTCCGAAGAATTACATTTTGTGTAAGTTGGCTTCATCGATCCATTCATGGATGGAAGCAAACATATCGGAGTTGGAATCTTCGTTCTGTTGAAGTAGTCAAGGTTTTGACTTAAGAAGGAACGAAATGGAACTGTGTGTTTACTAATAGATAAAGGGAGCGATATTGCATTTCTCATAGTGTATGTCGATGACATACTGATTCTCGGATATAACGTCCCAACGCTGTAGTCGGAAAAGGACTAGCTTGGGAGTTGGTTTAATGATTGACATGGGCAAAGCCACGTAGTTCTTGGATTTTGGATCTAAAGATAGAGATCCAAAAAGAGCTGGTAGGACACAGTCAGGATTCTTAAAATTGACAAAGTCCTACACATTTTGAGCAATCCAAGAAGGGTTTTATGCAAATGTCACATGGCATTACGTTAAGCAAGAAGCAGTATCCTACGATAACTGCTGAGCTTAAATGCATGGATGAGATTCCATATGCGTCGGCAATTGGATCTATCATGTATGCCATGAAACGTACTTGTTTTGATGTTGCTTTAATGTTAAGCAAGACAAGTAAAGACCAGTCAAATCCAGTAAAGAATCACTGGATTACCGTAAAGAATATTCTAAAGTATTTGAAGAATACTAAGGATAAGTTCTTTAGGTAAAGAAGAAAGTGAGGTGCTATAAGTCAATAGAGTCTGAAAGGCAAGTTTCCAACAGACAAAGATGATTTCCGGTCACAGTCCGGATATGTCTTGTGTTTGTCTGGCGGTGCACGGCACTGTTGCTGACTCCATGACTTAAGCTGAACCTTTCGCAGCTTGGGAAGCGGCGAAAGAGGTTGTTTGGAAGGAAGAGTTCGTCACTGAACTTGATGTGATTCCCAGCATAGATGAGACTAGCTGCACATCAGAGGTCCAAACACCTTAAGATAAATGACAGAGATGTTAAGTAGATCAGCAAGTTTCAACGAATGAGAACGTTGCTAATCTATTAACGAAGCCACTCCTTGAGCCTAAGCACGAGTCGCGGACTGTTGCTGTAGGATAAGTGAAGTTAAGATGTAGTCTTAATTTCAGTGGGAGTTAGTAAAGGGCTTTATTTAGTTATTGATATGTTCTTGTAAAACATTTGAGATGTTTAATAATGAAATTATTATTTCAAGATTATTTTAACTGTGATGAAATAATCGTTCCAAAATGATATGAACCATTTTATAGGTCATCGAAGTAAATGACTTGATCTTGAGTCATCGAAGTCATTTAGCTTGATCATGAGACCCTATATTTGATAGATGGCTTATATCATCCTGTCCCTAGTTGAAGGTTGTTGAAATTGGAACACCAACAACCGTGTGAGACTGGATTGGTACGTGACTTATGACAAAGTCTCAGTGTGTCATGGATGCGCGGCATCAAAGTCAGTACATAGGTGTATGTTTGGGAACATACGACCGGACAAGACCCGCTTATGAGAACTCTTCAGGATATTTATATCTGTGTCATAAGAGATTCTCACTACGACTATAGAGTATAGTCCTTAGACCTGAGTTCGCATGCATGTGACTGCACATGGACTGATGCACTTTGATCATTGTCTAACGCTATCGTTCTGCGATAGTTATAAGGACCTTGTTTGGGTACATTATGAAATGAGTAGTTTACAGTGATGGAACAAGACGGAATTTGTCCCTCAAATATAAATGGAGTGAATATCTCTAGGCCAATCGGAGATTTGAATACTGGAAAATGCATGGCCATGCTCAAACGGACTGTCCCGAGTCGTTTGGATTGTCAGTATCGAATCAGAGTCCGATGAACAAGATTAGGCTTTATAAGGATGACACCAATCTTGCCTTATGACTAATCGAGATATTGAGACAAAAGGATTATGAATACAGAGAGATTCCAGTACAAGTGGGAGATTGTTGGAATTGTGTCCAGTAATCTCGGTACTGTCTCTAGAAAGTAAGAGTATGTCAATGATCAGACATAAGTCATATAATGCTGGGGGTCATGATGGCTTGCTAGAGTCCGCTCATGGTCTATAAGTCTTGGACTTATTGCCTTTATTATATGATCCCATATGGGTCACACGCCTAAGCTAACGGGAAAATACGAAGGAACGGTTTAGCAGAGGTACGGTAAAAGTGCTAGGCATTTACGGTACTAGGAGAGACTAAAGGGCCTGATTAAATCCAAGGGATTTAATCAGAACTGAGAATTGGGCCCAAAAGCCCATGAGAACTAAAGGGAGTTTTAATGAATAAAACTTGACCTAAAGCTCTATTATTCTCAGCCACTTTTGCGCCTCTTTTCTCCTCTCTCTGCGCCTCTCTCCTGCTCGGTCTAGCAGCCATTTCCTTGTGAAGCGTGTGTGAACCTTTGGAGGATTCATCCCTCGGTGTATCTCTCTGATTTGACCTGTTCTATTCCTTCCGCTGCAACAAACAGGTAAAAGGTGAGATCATAATGTTTCTAATACAAGAGAACCTAGATCCATGTTTAGGACTATTAATCTGATGAACTGAATCAGGATTAATCAACTAAACTATTCCTACAGTAGCAGCATTATGTTGATTCAATTTTAAACAAACTGATTCCTCATCTTCTTGCAGGTTTATGAAATCCCTTAACACAATTGTTGAAACATTAAAAATAAATGGGATTAAAGAGAGACTTACCTGGCTAACATTCTCAGTGTTCTTGTTTGGGCCTGGTGGATTCTCCTTGAGATAACAAGTACTTGGGCCATTCCCTCCTTTTGAATCCTCATGTTTGATCATTTTTCGTGTTGTGACTCTCTGGTTTTCATTTCTGTCTAACATCTTCTCCTTTGAATCTGTTTAGTGGTCCATGTGTTCATCATTTGTTCATATATTAATTTCAACACTCTTTGCAAGAAACAAGTGTTTATAGCAGCCACGGAATCATAAGCAAGTAAACTAGTTTCAGTTTGGACTAGTGCTTTGGTATATGGTTTATCAATATCTTTTATGACATTGTTTGTCTCCTAAAGGCAGGAATTCAGTTCCTCTAATGAACCTAGATAGCTCTCACACTCTTTTGGTCTTAAAAGGTTTATTAGCTTATCCCTTGAAACATTAGAAAAGTTTTTAGGCATATGGACACTTAACTGGTTAGGATCCTTAGGTGACATGATTTACTGGTCTTGTGCTGATTCCAGCTCATGTGTTGTGGTATTGGAGCTTACTTCCTCAATTGTATGCCCCCTGATTTGAGCTAGACCTGCATCAAAAGCCTTGGGCAAGAGAGAGGATATGACACAAGAATTGGAAATGTATGAACTGGATTGAGGTAGGTGATATTCTAACTTTAAATTCAGGTTATGTCTTATTGAAGACTGTTTTACTACTGATCTATCAGGACATGTTTCAGCAAACTGCCCTCTCTTAAAGCATCTATAACAAATGGGTTCTTCTAAATTGACATATCTAGTAGACTTACTTTGAAGTGAGGCCTTAAGGTCGAGTATAGGTATGGACTTAGGCTTTGGCTGAATCTCCTTTAATTGAATTGTTGCCTTAGCTCCTGTTTGAGTTTTTTTGATATTTGAGAATATCTTCTTGGACTCATAGCTATAAATAATCTCATGATCACGAACATGCTGCAAGCTTGGTGTTAGTACCACTCTCTTTGGTGTTATTTGACATGTGATCTTGGTGGTATTGTTGTGGTGGATTCTATGCTTCTTCAGAAACTCCCTATACATCCTTGCTTTGAGATCTCCCCAATCTAGTATTAGCTTGTTGTAGAAGCTATGTGCATCTTCCTTCAGCCACCATTGGTAAGCATCTCCAACAAGAGCATCTATGGCATAAGACAGTTTCTCAACTTTGGGAATGTTATTGGCTCTCATCCATTGCTTCATGTTTGTCTCCCTTCGGAGGTAGTTCTTTGGGTCAATATTGTGACCTGAAAAGATTAGAGACTTGGATTCATAAACACATCCCTTACTGATTGGAGTGATGCTTTGTTGAGTGAGGCTCCTCTTATTTTTGTTGGAATTTGTACACATCATATGAATCTTCCTCAGATTCTTAATCATACTCATCAAATTTTGAGCTCAATTGGCTCCAACTTGTTGTTGCATGATGGGCGTTGGTGTATGGCTCAATGGCTCAGAATGGTATTAATTGGAGGGGTATGGTGGCTCTGGTTCAAACTCTTCCCCCATATGGTTCATCACCATATATATTCAGAGCCTGAGTAATCACCTTCTGGCCATGGTGGTGATTCGTAGTCAGTCTCATCATCAGAAAATGAAAGACTTCCTCCTTCTTGGCTCCATGGGTCTTTTTTGGTTAAGTAAAGATCTTCTTCTTCCATGGATTCCTCCATTCTTCTCTCTACTTTTCTCTAAGTGTTCCTTACACAAAAGAAGCAAGAAATGTGAATAATTTCGTGGCCCCAAAAACAAGGAAATATAACTTGTGGCAAACAAGAAAAAAATTTCAAATTTTCAAATTCAGTATAAAGGAAAGGATGGATGGCCTAACGGTTTTTTTTGTAGTTTTCGGAATTTATATGATCTAAATGATTAAAATGAACAAAAAAAATGAAGAACAATGATGGAAAAATATGCATAACAAATTTTATTTTATTTAAGGTTTATAGATGCAAAACATAATTAAAACAAGAGCAAAAAGAACAAATCAAAGAAAAACAGATCTTTTTTTTTGGCTTTGTATTTTATGCTAAGAAATAAGACTAAATTAACAAGGATTCTTGTGGGTTTTTTTAATTATAGAAGATCTAGGTGAACATAAATGAAGAACAATAAGAATAGAAAACATAACAGATTTTTATGGGCTTTCGATTGGAATGATATATAAAAACAAAACAAGAGGACAAAACAACCTGAGCTGGGAGCTTTTGAAGCTCTGATACCAAATGATACATGCACTGGAATCATTCCAATGCTAAGACCACTTGTGGATCAAGAGATTCCTAAGCTTTGCTTGCAGAAGGTGGAATGATGGTAGAGATGAAGGTGAGGATAGGGATTGACTCACTCAATCAATGGAATGCACTGAGATGTTGAATCACACAACACTCAACCCATATCTTCTAAAGTACTAAATGAATCACACACTTAGAACTAGAGAATAAACACAATGAACAACTTAGACTTTGTGAACGAAGTCATAAACGGTTTCGATTATTGTAAGATTGATCAAGGGTGATTTACAATGAATTTGAGACTGAGATTTTATAGGCTCATAGTTAACAGTGTAAATAAGATAAAACTGGAAAACAATAGAAAATATAAAGAAATGGCTGTTGGAACTTTGATGGGAAAATCTTTCAAATAAGGAAATGTAGTGAGATTTGTACCTATACAACTTGGGAAGGTATAATTTCGAACTTGGAAGCTTCATATGCATTTGTGGAGTTTTAAAAACGTGCCAAAGTTGTAAGGAATAGAGCTGTTAGAATTGATTGCCAAATGGGTCCAAAAGGGTAAGTATGGCTCCTTCTTATCTGAGTATCTGGTGAGGTTTGGAGTAGTTGAAGACATGTAGACATGCTGATATTATGTCCAAAACGTTGTTTCTTTGATAGATGAAATCCTGGTATTTAATTGATCTTCCTAGTGTAAAAGCATCCAAGTATGGTAAGTTGAGAATATATTTGATCCTCATCATCAAGCAGTTGCTGGTGCATGGGAATGTGTTGGTTGACACTCATGGATGGTTGGATATTGCTCATGAATGCTTAGATGTATCTATCTCCTTTTAGCCAAAGTCTTGTTTTCAAGTGATTAAACCATTGAACTTCCAAATAAGGCAAAGCGAAAATCATCTGATTTAAAAGTTGAATAACTTCTTCATCAGAACCATAATTGGTCTGATTCTAACTCTCGTGGATTACCTGATGAATCAAGATTCCAGAACAAGTCACTTTGTTGTTTGATTAATCATGGGTGTGTTGCAATGCTTCAGTTTGTGGTCGTATTTCTCCATCGGGTCCATTGGAAATCTCATGACTTGTAACTTGAATAACTTCTTCATGTGGAAAATTTGAACTAATTCCACTTCTCAGAGAAAAGGAATGGGTAATGGATTCGGGGTGCTCGTTTCACATAACTCCGAACAAAAAAGTATTGTTTGATTTTTAGGAAATCAAAGGAGGGAAAGTGTTAATGGCAAACGACTCATAGTGAAGTCAAGGGGATAGGCAAGATTAATATTTGAAATCCTGATAACCTGATTGTTATCTTAACCGATGTTAGAAACATTCCCGGGATGAGTTAAAATCTAATCTCATATGGTTTACTGGAGAAGGTAGGTTGCAGATATGAAGGAAGTGATTTTATGGTGGAATTCTTCAAAGGGGACAAAAAGGTGTTGTCCGGAAAGTACTACGAAGGTCTATATTATCTACAAGGAGAAGTGATGAACGGAAAAGTAAACTCCTTAAAGGCAGAGATGGATTTGAATCAAATGTGGCACTCAAGGCTAGGTCACATGAGCTCAAACAATATGGAAATGTTAGTCAAGGAAGGCTACATTGATAAGAAATAAATCGACAAGCTTGGTTTCTATGAGAATTGTGTATTGGGAAAGTCTCACAAGCAGAGCTTTCCGAATGCAAGACATACGATAAAAGGCATATTGGATTACATACATTCATACTTATAGGGCTCTCCTTCAACCCCATAGAGTCTAGGAGGATGCAAGTACTTCCTCAGTTTTATCGATGATTATTCCAGAAAGGTTAAGATTTACTTCTTGAAATCAAAATCAAGTATTTCAAAAGTTCAAGGAATGGAAGGTGTTGACTAAAAATCAAATGAAACTAAAGATTAAGTACATTAGAACCGAAAACGGGCTTGAGTTCTGCAACACACAATTCGACAATATGTGCAAGGAATTTGGAATCACAAGGCACAAGACATATACTTACACACCTCAGAAAAATGGCGTGTCTGAAAGGATTAATAGAAAAATTATGGACAAGGTCAGGAGTATTATGACAGAAACGGGGCTTGGGTAAGAATTTTGGGCCGGATCTGCATCCAAAGATGTGTATCTGATTAACAGATCACCGAATTTGACATTGAGTTTTAAACTGTCAGAAGAGCTACGGAGTGGCTTCGTTTGTAGCCGGACCTAAAACATCTTAGACGCTTCGTTTGCACAGTCTATATCTACATAGTTCAGGAAAATACCAAGCCAAGAGTAGTAAAGGGATTGTTTCTAGGATATCCTTTCGAAGTTAGGGATACAGAGTGTGAATTCTAGAAGATGGAAAGTGTGAAACTAGCCGCAATGTAGTATTTCATGAGGAAGAAATCTACAAAGACACACTAAAATACTCTTAAGACTAACGAGGTGAAGGATGTTTTGGTGTTAATCCTGATTCAGTTCATCAGATTAATTCATCCTAAACATGCCAGATCTAGGTTCTCTTGAATAGAAACAATATAGATCTCACCTTATACCTGTTTTATGCAGCGGAAAGAGAGAACAGGTCAGAGATCAGCAGAACCACCTAGGGATGGATCCTCCAAAGGCTCACACACGCACACTGCAGGAAGAGAGGCTGCTAGACCAAGCTGTGGGAGGCGCAGGGAGAGAGAGAGAAATCGCAGAAGGGGGCTAGGGTTATTGGGATTCAGACTTAAGTTTTAATTATAAAACTTGTCCAATTCCTTTTGGGCTTTTGGGCCCAAATACCAATCTGATTAAATCCCTTGGATTTAATCAGACCCATTAATCTCTCTCTAAGTACGACAAATGCCTAGCACTTTTACCGTACTTCTGCTAAGCCGTTCCTACACATTTTCCTATTAGCTTAGGCGTGTGACCCATATGGGATCATATAATAAAGGCAATAAGTCCAAGACTTATAGATCATGAGCGGACTCTAGCAAGCCATCATGACCCCCAGTATTATATGACTTATGTCTGATCATTGACATACTCTTACTTTCTAGAGACAGTACCGAGATTACTGGACACAATTCCAACAATCTCCCACTTGTACTGGAATCTCTGTATTCATAATCCTTTTGTCTCAATATCTCGATTAGTCATAAGGCAAGATTAGTGTCATCCTTATAAAGCCTAATCTTGTTCATCGGACTCTGATTTGATACTGACAATCCAAACGACTCGGGAAAGTCCGTTTGAGCATGGCCATGCATTTTCCAGTATTCAAATCTCCGATTGGCCTAGAGATATTCACTCCATCTATATTGGAGGGACAAATTACGTCTTGTTCCATCACTGTAAACTACTCATTTCATAATGTACCCAAACAAGGTCCTTATAACTATCGCAGAACGACAGCGTTAGACAATGATCAAAGTGCATCAGTCCATGTGCAGTCACATGCATGCGAACTCAGGTCTAAGGACTATACTCTATAGTCGTAGTGAGAATCTCTTATGACACAGATATAAATATCCTGAAGAGTTCTCATAAGCGGGTCATGTCCGGTCGTATGTTCCCAACATACACCTATGTACTGACTTTGATGCCGCGCATCTATGACATACTGAGACTTTGTCATAAGTCACATACCAATCTAGTCTCACACGGTTGTTGGTGTTCCAATTTCAACAACCTTCGACTAGGGACAGGATGATATAATCCATCTATCAAATATAGGGTCTCACGATCAAGCTAAATGACTTTGATAACTCAAGATCAAGTCACTTACTTCGATGACCTATAAAATGGTTCATATCATTTTGGAACGATTATTTCATCACAGTTAAAATTATCTTGAAATAATAATTTCATTAAACATAAGAAAATGTTTTACAAGAACATATCAAATAACTAAATAAAGCCCTCAAACTCCCACTTAAATTTAGATTACATTTCAATGTCTCTAATGCCTACAGCTTCAGTCAGGAACTCGAGCTTAGGCCTTGGGAGTGGCTTTGTCAACGGATCAGCGACGTTATCATCTGTCTGAACTCGGCTGATCTTGACTTCCTTTCTATTAATGATGTCACGTATCAAGTGAAATCTTCTTAGAACATGCTTGGATTTCTGGTGTGATCTTGGTTCCTTTGCCTGAGCAATAGCACCATTGTTATCACAAAACAGTGCCAGAGGCTCAGCCGCATCTGGTATCACACCTAGTTCAATAATGAACTTTCGTATCCAAACAGCTTCCTTCGCAGCTTCTGAAGCGGCGATATATTCAACTTCTGTAGTGGAATCAGCAACGGTGTCTTGCTTGGAGCTTCTCCAACTGATTGCACCGCCATTCAGACAAAAGATATAACCGGACTGTGACCGGAAATCATCTTGGTCTGTCTGGAAACTTGCGTCCGTGAATCCACTGACTTTAAGCACATCACTTCCACCGTATACCAAGAACTTGTCCTTTGTATGTCTTAGATACTTCAGGATGTTCTTGACGGCAATCCAATGGTTTTCACCTGGATTTGACTGGTATCTACTCGTCATGCTCAATGCATAAGCAACATCAGGACGAGTACAATTCATGGCATACATGATAGATCCTATTGCAGATGCATAAGGAATATTCTTCATGCGCTCAAGCTCAGCAGCCGACGTAGGGCTCTGCTTCTTGCTTAGCGTTGTGCCATGTACCATTGGCGTGAAACCCTTCTTGGAATCTTTCATGCTGAATCTTTGTAGGACTTTGTCAATGTATGAATCTTGACACAAGCCTATCAGCCTTCTAGATCTATCCCGGTAGATCCTGATTCCAAGAATGTATGCGGCTTCACCCATGTCTTTCATGGAAAAACAACTTCCAAGCCAGTCCTTTACAGACTTCAGCATTGGAACGTCGTTTCCGAGAAGCAGTATGTCATCGACATACAGAATAAGAAATACTATCTTGCTCCCACTAGTTTTCTTATACACGCATTGTTCTTCTTCGTTCCTGATGAAGTCAAATTGCTTGATCGCTTCATCAAAACGAAGATTCCAGCTCCTCGATGCTTGCTTCAATCCATAAATGGATTTATGAAGCTTGCATACTTTCCCAGCATTCTTTGGATCTATGTAACCGTCAGGTTGCGTCATATACACATCCTCTTCCAGAATACCATTCAGGAAGGCGGTTTTCACGTCCATCTGCCAAATTTCATAATCATGAAAAGCTGCAGTTGCTAGTAGAATCCGAATAGATTTCATCATAGCCACTGGTGAATAGGTTTCATCGTAATCCACACCGTGAACTTGTCTGAAACCTTTTGCCACCAACCTGGCTTTATAAATCTGGACATTTCCATCCACGTCAATCTTCTTCTTGAAGATCCATTTGCACTCGATGGCTTTTACACCAGCGGGTAAGTCAACCAACGAAAACACTTGGTTGACCGACATGGAGTCCATTTCGGAATCAGTGGCCTTACGCCACTTAGAGGAATCTGGTCCCATCATGGCTTGATTGAAGTTCGATGGTTCATCACCATCAATGATCAAAAGATCATGACAGTTAGTCACGAGGAATCCTTGATATCTCTCGGGTTCGTGACGGATCCTCCCGGATCTTCGAACTTCGTACTACAGGTTCAGGCACTACAATTTCTTGTAGGTCCTCCTGCTGCTCTTCCTCTTCAGGTTGAGCAGTATCCTTCTCATCTTGAATTTCTTCAAGCAGTACCTTACTCCCACTGTCTTTCTTAGAGAGAAACTCCCTCTCAAGAAAGTTACAATCCCGGGCAACAAAGATCTTGTTCTCGGAACGTAGATAGAAGTAATAAGCCTTGGTTTCCTTCGGATAACCAATGAAGTAGCATTTATCAGACTTTGGTGTAAGCTTGTCTGAGATTAATCTCTTGACATAGGCTTCACAACCCCAAATTCTAAGATAAGACAACACTGGAGCCACTCCAGTCCATAATTCATATGGTGTCTTTGCTACTGCTTTCGATGGCGCTCTATTTAAAGTGAACACTACTGTTAGCAGAGCATATCCCCAAAGGGATATTGGAAGGTCTGTGTGACTCATCATAGATCGAACCATATCCAATAAGGTCCGATTTCTCCTCTCAGACACACCATTCCATTGAGGTGTTCCGGGAGGAGTGAGTTGGGATACGATCCCACACTCTCTTAGATGATCACTGAATTCTTGGCTTAAGTATTCTCCTCCTCGGTCGGACCGAAGAGCCTTAATGCATTTGCCAAGTTGGTTCTGTACTTCATTTTGGAATTCTCTGAACTTCTCAAAAGATTCAGACTTATGTTTCATTAAATAAACATATCCATACCTACTGAAATCATCAGTGAAGGTAATGAAGTACTGATAGTTTCCTCTTGCATTTGTGGACATTGGGCCACACACGTCAGTGTGTATCAGGCCCAATAAGTCACTGGCCCTCTCGTTAGGTTTATTAAAGGGGGCCCGTGTCATTTTGCCCATCATGCAGGATTCGCATTTCTCACATGACTCAAAGTCAAATGAGCCAAGAAGTCCATTCGAATGGAGCCTCTAGATGCGTTTCTCGCTGATGTGCCCTAAACGACAATGCCATAGAAACGTTCGGTTCTCCTCATTAGGTTTGAACCGTTTGGTATTAATGTTATAAATTGGCGCGGATTGATCGAGTATGTAAAGCCCATTCGTAAGAGGGGCACAACCATAGAACAAATTGTTGCGATTGAAGGAACATAATTTATTCTTAACTGAAAAATCATAACCTTCCAAATCCAACAAAGAAATTGAAATAATATTTCTGCTTATAGCAGGTACAAAATAACAATTATTGAGTTCTAAAATCAATCCCGAAGGTAAAGACAACAAGTATGTGCCTACAGCTAGTGCAGGAACTTTCGCTCCATTCCCAACTCGTAGCTCCACTTGTCCTTGCTTCAGCCTTCTACTGTTGCTGAGTGCCTGCATATTAGTACAAATATGAGCCCCACAACCAGTATCCATGACCCATGAGGTATTATCAGAAGTAGATGTATTAACTTCTATAACAAAAATACCTGATGAAGAAGTCTCGAGAGTCTTCTTCTTCAATTCCTTTAGACCTTCTTGGAATTTCTTACATTCTCTCCTCCAATGCCCTGGTTCTTTACAGAACCTGCATATGTCAGTTGGCCCAGCCTTGGACTTGGGCTTGGGCTTTGGCGTGTCCTTGTCCGCGACTTGGACAGCCTTGGCCTTTCCCTTATCCTTAGCAGAGGATTTCTTAAACCCCTTGCCCTTTTGCACCATAAGCACATTGGGGTCCTTGGCGGTTTTCCTCAAGTTGGGCTCTGCAGTCTTGAGCATTCCGTGAAGCTCAGGCAATGTCTTACTCAAGCCATGCATGTTAAAGTTCAGAATGAACTGATCATAGCTTGCAGGTAATGACTGCAGAATGATGTCGCAAGCAAGTTCCTGGCTGATAGGGCAGTCGAGTTTCTGAAGATGATCGAGATAACCCATCATCTTCAAGACATGAGGACTCACTGCCGCATTTGCAGCCAACTTACAGTCTAAGAGGTTCTTAACCGTCTGAAACCTCTCAGTCCTTGCTTGCTCCTGAAAAAGCGATTTCAGGCTTGCCATTATCTCAATTGGCGACAACACACTCTCGAACTGCATTTGCAGCTCAGCAGTCATTGTCGCCAACATAAGGCAATACACATCATTTTCATCTGACGAATGCTTTTCCCAAGCATTATGCAGAGTCCTGGCGGCATTGTTAGCAGGCCTCTCGGGGAGAGGATCACGAAGGACATAATCCTTCTTCTCCTGCTTGAGGACCAGCCTCAAGTTCCTTGACCACGTCAGGAAGTTCGTTCCAGTCAGCTTCTCCTTCTCGAGAACAGACCGGATTGAGAATGTGTTTTGTGTGCTTGTAGTAGTCATAGCTGAAATATATAGATAAAAGGTTATTAGTTAATATGTTCAATATGATTAATCTTGTATTATACTTAATATGATTAATCACGCATTATATTCAATAACATAAGTTACCCTCAATAGAATATAATGATTCCAAGATCCACATATAACTAAGATCAAAGTGGGCCACTGGCCGTCACCCAACCTTAGCTTATATCGGTAAGCCCTATATCGGCTAATTATATCCGTGATATAACTCTTGGTTGTGAATCTGGGCCTGAGGCCCAATCCACTCTGATGTCTCAAGGCCCGGGACTCCCGATGGCCTAGTCAAGAAAACCAGACTATACAGTCATGTAATCATTAACGTCTGGGACTCCCAATGACATTTATGAATCACAAACCGTCTTATCCACGCAAAAGTAGACACCCTCACACTGTAAGGCCATGAATACAATTGAATGGGCTTCGACAGCTGACATAGACTGGACAAGACATCCAACGCTTGATATTATTTGAGGTTTGTAGGTTTATTAAAAATTCATAAACTTTCCATTTTGGGAAACCTACTATTTTTGGAAACTTTCTAAAATTGGAAACTTTCTAAAACCGGAAACTTTCTAACTTTAGAAATTTCTTAAAATCCAAAACATGCAAATCTAGAAACTTCTATTTTGAGAAACTTTCTAATTTCAAAATTTCGGAAACTTTAATTTAAAATCGATTTATATAACTTTATAAAATAAATTTTAAATTAATCTGAAGAAAAGACTCAAATAATTGGCCCAATTGTTTTAACTTCTTGGCCCGAGGCCCAAGAATTTGTCCATGTCCAAGACATGACCCAATTGTCCAATTAAATGACATAACCGGTCTGGTTCATTAAAATTGGTCTTAACCAAAATTAATTACTACGATGACCACAATTGTCAACCGGTTATTTACTAAACCGGATTTTCTCAATTTATTTGGTCCAACCAAATCAAATTAGAAAATCCTGGTTTAGGCACAAAATCCAATTTTTCGACTTTGGATTTCTTATCCCGGTTTAACCAGAACTTAATAAAATTATTAAATCTGTTTATTAAACCGTGACGATTTGATTTTAATTAAAATTTTAAACCGAACCGAACCGAATTGGTCACGAACCAATCATGGTTGTGACCTAGCTCCACGATCACCATGCCCAGGTGCAAGCCGCACGCAAACGATCTGAGATCGAGACGGCAGCTGGACGGGACGGGACGGGATGTTCGGGACAGTTGCGATCGTCCCACGCCATGCTTCAGCGATCGGGACTGCTCGGGTCGATTGCTTCACACGATCGCCGAGCGATCGGGACAGCAACGCACGCGAGCGGGACTGGCAGGACGCGATGCAAGCATCTGCCTTGCACCTCACGGTCGATCGGTCCAACCGGCCAACGCGATCCATGCTATCGATCCGTGATCGATACATGCGATCGGCTTGGCCGATCGGTTCAACACTCGGCCGATCGCAATCCAAGTCATATAGCTTGGTTTTTGCGATTTCAAATATGTTTGTTTAGGTTTTAATTCTTGTTTCTTAAGTGTTTTGCTCTTATCAGTAGATTGATTCAAAAACACCTCTTGAAACAATCCTAAACTTGAATCTAAACAAGAAAAACCACAGAACCAATAGCTCTGATACCACTGAAGGATGTTTTGGTGTTAATCCTGATTCAGTTCATCAGATTAATTCATCCTAAACATGCCAGATCTAGGTTCTCTTGAATAGAAACAATATAGATCTCACCTTATACCTGTTTTATGCAGCGGAAAGAGAGAACAGGTCAGAGATCAGCAGAACCACCTAGGGATGGATCCTCCAAAGGCTCACACACGCACACTGCAGGAAGAGAGGCTGCTAGACCAAGCTGTGGGAGGCGCAGGGAGAGAGAGAGAAATCGCAGAAGGGGGCTAGGGTTATTGGGATTCAGACTTAAGTTTTAATTATAAAACTTGTCCAATTCCTTTTGGGCTTTTGGGCCCAAATACCAATCTGATTAAATCCCTTGGATTTAATCAGACCCATTAATCTCTCTCTAAGTACGACAAATGCCTAGCACTTTTACCGTACTTCTGCTAAGCCGTTCCTACACATTTTCCTATTAGCTTAGGCGTGTGACCCATATGGGATCATATAATAAAGGCAATAAGTCCAAGACTTATAGATCATGAGCGGACTCTAGCAAGCCATCATGACCCCCAGTATTATATGACTTATGTCTGATCATTGACATACTCTTACTTTCTAGAGACAGTACCGAGATTACTGGACACAATTCCAACACGAGGTTGATATGGTTGTAAAGGAAAACGAGTGAAAATGGACCCGAACACAGAGAGTCACTTTTACTGACAATTTGATACAAGGGCCTTCAGGCACAACAAAATAATCAGTCTCGAATATCAGAAATTTCTGAAGAAACATAAACAAAGGAAGAAATCGAAGAATATGATGTGGATATATCTCTTGACAATTACATCCTTTCAAGAGATATGAAGAAGAGATCAAACAGAAAACCACTATCTAGTTTCAAGGATCAAGATTTCACGACTTGTGCTTTTTCTGCAGCAGAGGAAATCGAGAGTGATGAACCAAAGAGTTTTACATAAGTTAGGAAATGCAAAAAATGAAAGCATTGCTGCAAAAGAGGAGATTGATTCTTTGGACATAAATCATAAATGGGATTTGATTGAGAGACCATTTAAACAAAGGGTGATTGGATGCAAATGGGTATTCAAGTTGAAACCGGGAATACCAGGAGTTGAAAAGCAAAGGAATAAAGATAGATTGGTAGCAAAGGGCTTTTCACATAAGGAAGGAATTGATTACAACGAAGTGTTTTCACTAGTTGTAAAACATGTTTGAATAAGGGTGATGCTATTAGCTGTAACAAATATGGATTATGAATTTGAGTAGCTTGATGTCAAGACAACATTTTTACATGGAGACTTAAAAGAAAGAATTTTAATGGAGCAACCAGAAGGGTTTATCTCAAAGTAAATGAGAGTAAGGTATGCTTACTTCAAAAGTCTTTATATGGGCTAAAACAGTCACCAAGACAGTAGAAATTAAAATTTGAAAGTTTCATGAAAGAAAAAGGGTTTAGCAGGATTCAGAGAGATCTGTGTGTTTATACCTGAAACATACAATCAGATAAGGCAATATCTCTTCTACTCTTCGTAGATGATACATCCATTTCTTCTACAAATATCAAGGAGATCAGAAAGGTGAAGGAAATTTTAGGAAGAAAATTCGAGATGAAGGACTTGGGTAAGGCATCACAAATTTTAGGGATGGATATAATAAAGAGATAGAACTAAAGGTGAACTAGTTTTATAACAAGAAAACTACCTAAACAAAGTTCTCAATACATTTGTCATGACAAAAAGTAAGGCGGTTATTACTCCTATTGCTACTCATTTCAAACTTAAAAGCCTAACTAAGGAAGAAATCGAGTCAGAAGTTGGTTACATGGAAAACATACCTTACGAAAGTGCAGTGGGAAGCCTCGTGTACGCCATGATCGGTTCAAGACCCGAACTAGGATATGCGGTGGGTCTGGTCTGCAGGTTCTGTCCAAACCTAGAAGAGAACATTGGTAAGCCGTTAAATAGATAATGAGATATCTAAAAGGCACACTCAAAACCATATTAACATTCAAGAAGCATATAAATTCAACATCGAAGGCTGTGATTCTGATTATGCAACAGACCTGGACAGGAGAAGGTCAGTTACTGGTTTTGTATTTAAAATGTGGGGAAATATGTTGTGCTGGAAATCTAATCTACAATCATTTTTAGCATTATCAACTACTGAAACAGAATATATGGCCGTAATTGAAGCAATAAAGGAAGCTCTTTGGCTAAGAGGCTTATGAAAGGAATTTGGAAGAAGGCTATCCTAATACACTATGATTCTCAAATCGCTTTAGCACTAGCTAAGAACCATGTACATTATGAAAGGAAGGAGCTCTTTGGCTAAAAGGGTTATTCAAGGAATTGGGATTTGAGAAGAAGGATGTCATAATACACTGTGATTCTCAAAGTGCTTTAGCACTAGCTAAGAACCATGTACATCATAAAAGGACTAAACATGTTAATACAAAGTTCCATTTTATATGAGACATTGCAGCAGACGAAGAAGTCATATTTTCTAAAATACATACAAGCAGAAATCCAACAGATTTTCTAACTAAGGCATTATATGGGCCTAAGTTCGAACTCTGCTGTGATCTTCTTAACATCGTCTGAAGACTGATGCATCTACAGGTAACATACTATCGACATAATTCTCTTGCAAGCAAAGATAAAAAAGTAAGGATTTTTTGTCACGTACAAGTTGATATTCAAACTCTCATAAAAGGATGATGATTTGAGCAGTTACATGTAGCTAAAGAAGAAGCCATCACACGGCTGTGATGTTTGGCTCAAGGTGGAAAAATCGCAAGTGAATTGTTCAAGGTGGAGCATTCAAAAGATCATATTTCAAGAAGTAAGGACAAGGTCAGCGCCTTATATTATGACTTCAAACATTATCAACAAAGCAAGAGAAATTTTATTTCAGAACAGAGCATGAACTAAAGCCTAGAGCTATTGGAAGCTACAAAGTAAGTTCATCATAACTAAAACGACCTAAGGAAAAGCCATTGGCATATCGCGACAAAGGTTCAAGACATTTGGCATAATGTTCACGAGATTACCTGAAGGAAATCAAAGCATGGTCAATTGGGAAAGTTGTTATAAAGGTGCTGCGGAGCTCAAGTACAAGAGGGAAGCATTGGCCACCAAGAATAACTTTCCCAAATTAACATCGAAGATCGCAATCGAAAAAAAAACAAAAGGTTAGGAGAAAAAAACAAGTCAAATCGATTTTAAAGGAAAAGAAGATAAGTAAGATTTGTTTACCTTTCTAGAGACTCACGTAAACTCTCGTTTTAGCTTGGCTAAGTTCGGAGAAGTTATAATGAAGCCTGGCAAAGCTTGGATATGATCAAAGAAAACTTGGTAAACCTCTACCTCGCAATTTGAATGACAATTGAATTGCATAAGGAAAGAGAGAAGGTAAATCGACATCAAAAGAAATATCTTGGGTCAAGATGAGGATACACTCGGGGTAGATGTGAATCCCCGACCCGGCCATTCTAGATCAGGGTCGATGCGTTCAAATGGTCAGGCCAATCCCTGGCCTGAACTTGCCTAAATTACGTCCTATTTAAAATTTTTCCTCCATGAATAGTATTCTTCGGATCTTCCTATTGACTTTTAGTCTTAGATCTTTCATACTTAACATTACGCAGCAGAAATCCTTACTTAACCTTATTATCGTTCTTCTAGAGAACGATCCATCCGTGAACCTCATGAGCTCTTTATTGGTTTCCTTAAAACTCTTCCCGAGGTTCCAATCCTATCTATCTATTCTACCACCTAAGTCTTACTTAGATAGTTCCATTCCCCTATTCCATTCTAACACTTGGAACATTATCTGGCTACTTAATTAGTGTGTACCTTAGCCTTTTGGTGAAGTCAGTGTGAAGTTAGTTCCACAATCTGCCTCCCTTGTCCTTGTGTATAGCTCCTTCATTCTTCCAACCCTCGGAATATATCCCCCTTGTACTTAGTCATTCAACCAACCATCCCCACATGACCAAGCACAAGAGAGATCTTCTAGTTCCTTACTTTGATCACCATTCGTTCTTGCTCATTCCTTTGACTTCCTTTATCGCTCGTCCCCATTGCTTGCACCGTGTTCATTTCCTGCATTGTTTTCCCTTAGGCCGATCCTTGCCCGAACCGTTTGTAGTCCCCGCCCATACCACAAACACGAACGGACACGGTCGACCCGTGAACAGGTAAGTTCGACCCATGAACAGTTACGTCCGACCAACAAACGGACGCGTTCGTCCGTGTGTTCGTCCGTGAACTTGCATTGTCATCCCGCGTGTAGGAACGATTGTCCGCAAACAGTCGCGATCGTCCCACGTACGGGTACGATTGTTTGCGTACGGTCGCTATCGTCCCACGAATGGGTACGATCAACCCGCGTTCGTCCACGAACGTCCCACGGACGGTTAGGGTTGACCTGCTGTGCCACGGAAGGTCACGTTTGACCTAAGGTCATTTACATACGATACGCATTCAATTCTATTGCCCGTATATGGAATCGATCAATCCGCGTTCTAGTCTAATCGACCCACGGAGGGACACGTCCGACCCGTGTATTAATCATACATCCCACGAACGGTTACAATCAACCGCGAACAAACACGGTCGTCCCGCGTATCGAGCGTACGTCCTACGGACGGTTACGATCGACCCGCAAATGACTACGGACGTCCCATGGTCTGTTACGATTGACCCACGTTAGTCCGCGAATGTCCCACAGACGGTTACGGATGACCCGCGTGTACCGAGCCATTGCATGGTTTTGCCTACAAGCCTTCACGCCTTTCCTTCATTTCTGGGTATTTTTCTCTTGTTTTTCCAGCCTTGATTTCCCTAGCAAACCTTCCCAAAACTCCATTAAACCGCCGGACAATACCCTTGAGTATTCCAGCCAAAAATCCCTTCTTTCTCCTCTTTTAATTGGCCTTTACCTTAGGAAAAATCCTGGATTTTCCTTGTCAGACGCAAAAATGAGTCTTAATGGGGGTATTTATAGGCTCCAATTCACCCAACAACTTCCTTGGGCGAATGGTTGCCTTTGGTTGGCCGAAAAGATGCCAAACCATTTGTGATCCTTCGGCCCAACCGACCCTTGGGTCGGCTAGTATCACTAGCAGACCAGCTGACCTAGTAGGTCATCACTCCATCCAGTTGAGTTGAGCTTATTGCCAAATGACCCAGCTGACCAGCTGGAAACAAACAGACACGACCGTGGCCATTCTACATTCCAAGTATTCTGGTCTAAGTCCTTTAATACCGGTCACACAAGAACGGACACGGCCGTGGCCGGGGCGTGTTTCACGAACGGGTGCCACATGATTGCGTCCTTACAGACAGGTGCGATCGCCCGCGAACGGTTACGATCGTCCCACGATCGGGTGTGGTTGTCCTGCGTTCGTTCCGCATTCGTGCTGCGATCATCACACGATCGTCTTACGATCGTCAAACTATCTTCCTCACTCGGTGAGATCGTCCAACGGACGATGCGATCACCTCCTTAAGCCTATCCAAACATGAATCTATACGGATGCACAATCCGTTATGCACACAGGCTAGCCCGCTGACGTGTTCCGTCGACCAGTGATATCGTCCCAGGGACGTACCGCTTGGCTCGTACAAGAACCGCCCCAAACCCATTCGCACATGTTCTTACGTTCATCCATAACCGACCCGTCTCATGATACACAGCAGTGATGTTGGCCCTTGGCCAATCATGGTTTCCCTTTGGAAATTAAACCGATCTTTTTATAGCATGGCTGCCTATATCCAGTTCTAATTTGAATGTAGAGAGAGAGGGAAGTATTCCAACCAGAACCTACCAACCTTCGACCATACGGCCTTGACGTGGTCGCGGTTCAGTTGGGAATCCAGTACGCACCTTAGCTGTTACGGTTGTCTTATTAGACTCCTTAGCCGTTGAGAGATCCATGTATGATCCTCCTAACGCTCCTTTCGTCCGCAAACATTCCTTTCGTTGAATAGGTTACATGCATTCCTGGGACAGGGATGTCACAAGTCTCCCCCACCAATTTTGAATTCGTCAACGAATTCGGTGGTGGTTAACTTTTAGTGTCCACTCTCTCTGCCCCGGCCTGGTATGCCTTTCCATTTCCCATTGAACTTGATGCGTCAAGACTTAATCATTTCCCTGATTTTTTTTACTTGTCTTAGACTTACTCAAATCCTGATTACAATCCTTACGGACTTGATCCACACATGACCCTCGTCTTCCATGGACTTGATCTTAGATTCCTTATCTTAGTAAATCTCTTACTATATCATATTCAGGCCTTGGTCCCCGTAAGACTCGACCTTTATCAATCATCCCCGGACTCACAACACTATGTATAGCCCCAAAGTTGTCCAGTGCATGTGTGTCCACACCACCAATAGTTTCGGTCCTTATACATTCGCAATGCTAAGCGACCTAAACCTTTTTCCAATAATATGGAAAGTTTGGCCCGATCCTTCTTGGACTCGTCCCTTTTCCTAATTCCATGGGAAGCTTGGCCCTGGTCCTCCTTGGACTCAGCCATGGTTACGGTTCTTACGCATTCACAATGCTAAGCTACATAACCCTTTTCTGGAAATGTAATGCCCACAAAACGATTTGAAGAAGTGGGGTTTCGTGATAGACCAGCAATCACAATATAGAAGTTGGCCACGCCAATGTCCTTAACCAGTTCGTAAATCCCTGGTGTCCCGGTTTAGCCCTTAGCCTTTGCCATTCGACTTCCATCCACGTTTTACTTCTGGTCTCTGCTTTTCTTCTAGCAGCTTCGAGCATTCACCATGTGATGCTCGGTCTTTACACAATGGAAGCGTATCATTGGTCTTTCATTTGTCACTCTTTCTTTCCCCCTTATTTTGCAGACAGCTTAGGATCTCGTGGTCCCTGTTGTTGCACTTCGCACTCCCCAAAGTGCGCTTCCATTGTTTCTGCAAGTGGTACTTTTTGTGTGGTTTAAATATGATGGCGATCAATCCCATTTTCCTCTTTACTTTGCGGACAGTCTTGGATCCCTTGGTCTTTACTGCCGCCTTTGCACGTACTTTGGCGCGGATATGTAGAGTTATGGTGATCAGCCCCAACTTAATCTCATTTCCCTCTTTAGGTCCCTCTCGGTTCGGCCAGCCACTTTTTCTTGTGACTACGCCCTCGTCCGGTTAACCTCGGCACCGTCTTGCGACCTTGATCAAAATCCATGAACTAATCTTCCCACCGATCTCATACTCGGCTGGTAAATATGACCTTCCAACTGTTCCCATGCTCAGCTGGAAAGTACTTCCTATTTGACTTGTTCTCAAAGCCTGCCCAAAACTAAGTGTGTCCTTGGTGCACTAGTCTCAGCAAGTCACCAGTTATGCGAGTTCTCTTCCATGAAGTGAACTGCATCGTCCTAGAAATAATTGCGCTATGATACCATTTGTAAAGCCCCGCCCCGGCCATCCTAGGCCGCGGTCGATGCGTTCAAATGGTCAGGCCAATTCCTGGCCTGAACCTTCCAAAATTCTGTCCTATATAAAATTTTCCTCCAGGACTAGAATTCTTCGGATCTTCCTATTGACTTATAGTTTTAGATCCTTCATACTTAACATTACGCAGCGGAAATCCTTACTTAACCTTATTATCGTTCTTCTAGAGAACGATCCATCCGTGAACCTCATGAGCTCTTTATTGGTTTCCTTAAAACTCTTCTCGAGGTTCCAATCGTATACATCCATTCTAACCACCTAAGTCTTACTTAGATAGTTCAATTCCCTTATTCTATTCTAACACTTAGAACATTATCTGGCTACTTAGTGTGTACCTTAGCCTTTTGGTGAAGTCGGTGTGAAGCTAGTTCCACATTCTACTTCCATTGTCCTTGGGTATAGCTCATTCATTCGTCCAACCCTCGGAGCATATCCCCCATGTACTTAGTCATTCAACCAACCATCCCCACATGACGAAGCACAAGAGAGATATTCTAGTTCCTTCCTTTGATCACCATTCGTTCTTGCTCATTCCTTTGACTTCCTTTATCGCTAGTGCCCATTTCTTAAACCGTGTTCATTTTCTGCATTATTTTCCCTTAGGCCGATCCTTTCCCGAACCAGTCGTAGTCCCCATCCGTACCACGACCACGAATGTACACGGTCGACCCGCGAACAGGTACGTTCGACCCACGAACAGTCACGTCTGACCCACGAACGGACGTGTTCGTCCGCGTGTTCGTCTGTGAACCGGCTCGGTCGTCCCGCATGTAGGAACGATCGTCTGCGAACGGTCGCGATCATCCCACATACGGGTACGATTGCTCGCGTACGGTCGTGATCGTCCCACGAACGGGTACGATCGACCCGCTTTCGTCCGCGAACGTCCCACGGACGACCTGCGTGTGTCGTGGCAGGTCACGTATGACCCAAGGTCATTTACATATGATCCGCGGTCAAGTCTCTTGCCCGCGTATGGACTTGATCAACCCGCGTTCGAGTCTGTTCGACCCACGGAGAAACACGGCCGACCTGTGTATCAATCGTACGTCCCTTGGACGGTTACAGTCAACCATGAACAAACAAGGTCATCCCACGTATAGAGCGTACGTCCTGCGGACGGTTAAGGTCGACCCGCGAACAACTACGGAAGTCCCACGGTCTGTTACGATTGACACGAGTTCGTCCGCGAACGTCCCTGGTCAAGAGTTGGCGCCAAAAATGAGTCTTAATGGGGTATTTATAGGCTCCAATTCGCCCAAAAACTGGGCGAATGGTTGCCTTCTGTTGGCCGAAAGCGTGGCAAACCATTGGTGACCCTTTGGCCCAAACGCTCCTTAGGTCAGCTAGTGTCAGCTGACCAGCTGACCTAGTAGGTCGTCACTCCATCCAGTTGAATTGAGCTGATTGCCAGCTGACCCAGCTGACCAGCTGGACTGTTCAGCTCATTTCAGCTGAACACTCTTGGTTCAGCTCGGCTAAGCTCATCATCTCCCACTGAACTTAGCTACCTTTAGACCATGGAACACTTTCTTTTAGTCTTTCCGACTGATTGTACATGTTTTTGTTACATGTCTCATTCCCCAATCCTCCTAGGGTGGGTTTCCAGGTTCCGGGATGTTACAGTAGACCAAGAAAGGGAAAGGTTGATGACGAATCTTACCTTCACGGAACATATGAAGGAGTTTCTTATCGAAGGAGTGAAAGTCAAAGGCTCTCGAATGTAACATGCACAAGAAAATTTTCTATGGGTTAAGAGTTAAAGAAGAAAATGATAAAAAAAATAAAGGGGTTTAAAGATCAACTCTAACCTTCCAGAAGGGATGACAAAGCCCACGACAAGCTCATTGGAGGCTCAAAGCAAAGATTTGAAGAAACTTGCTCCGATGAAGGTGGCGATTCAAATCGCCAATGGAGATATATATATATGCAAATGAATCTTCTGGAAATAAGGTGAAGAAGGATCGACATAGGGTTGGTCGAAAAGGGCAACAAATTGAAATGGGCTGATTTCATTAAAACAAGCCCAAACTGTTTCCAAAAGTAATCAGATGGGCCAAACTTGGATGAAGACAAGTTAGGTGCAAGATGTTTTTTTAAGGCCCGGAAAAATCTATGATATATTCGGTTAAGGTAGAAAAGGGATAGGCCAAATGGGCCAACTCGATTTGGGCTTGAAGTAGATTCAAAGATGGGTCAATTTTTTTGAATTAGGAAATTTGTCAGGTGGGCCAATTGAAATGGATTTTCAAGAATGAAGACCTGGGATCAATTCTTCAAGGATAAAAGAAAAAGTTGGAGATTTGTGAAATCATTGTCTGTTGATAATTACTTATAAATAATATTTTAAGATAAAGCTAAGGTAGTTTAGAAAAAACTAAAGTATTAAGGAATATTTCCTATATTTGATATACTTAGGGTTAGTTGCAAATAATCCTATATATAGACATGGCTAAGGTCATCATTTTTTACAACTTTTATTATTCTCCTATGACTCTTTGATCTCTTATCCAAGCTTGTGAAGAGACTAAGAGTTTTTAAGGTTACTTCGCTTTCGGTTATAGTGGAATTTGTGAGAGAAGGATCTCACCCCAGAAATAGCGATTAGAGGCCGTAAATTATGTAAACAATCTTGTTGTGTTCTTTAGTTGTTTTACTAACAATCGGCATTAAGATAAAAACACCAACAATCAGCTTAATATCTAGGATGAAAAATTTAGTAAGTCTCTCTCTCTCTCTCTCTCTCTCTCTCTCTCTCTCTCTCTCTCTCTCTCTCTCTCTCTCTCTCTCTCTCTCTCTCTCTCTCTCTCTCTCTCTCTCTCTCTCTCTCTCTCTCTCTCTTCAACTTCTCTCCAGATCTATAGTCTACCGTCGATCGAAGGCTAAAATCAAAACCGTTCGCGAATTATATCTCTTTCTCCCGCCAATTGCAGGATTGAGTCTTTTAATTGTATCAGCTTAGTAGCTAGGGCATGAGTCTCTCTCTTTCTTTCTTTTTTCAAATTTATCGTGATTTGCTTAAATTTTGATTAAATATACTATTTAATCTATTCTACTAAAAATATATATTTTAAAACAAATATTTATTTATGTGTTATATTACCCATTTTGTCATTGTACTAATTTAAAATGTTAATCACCAATTAAAAGTATTGTTTGTTTAAAAGGTGTTTATAACTATTTCAATATTTTAATGACCAATCAGTCCTTAAAACATATTGAATTTTGGTTGTGGTGTAGCTAAAGTGAAAAAGTAATTATGTTATAAAGGAATAAAAGAGGAAATAATTTTAGAGCTTCAATTGTGATGTGGTTTGAAGAAGTGTGGTTGTGATTTGATGAGTTTTAAAATCTCTCTCTCTCCTCTCACTTCTCCTTCTCTCCTCTCTCTATCAACTTTTTGGCTTTTTGAGAATAATAAATTATTTTTATTCCTATCAAGTAATAATTTTTTTATATATTTTGACATCTATTTTGATATATTTTAGTTAATTTTATATTAAATCTTGTGGACATTAAAAAGTTGTTATATAAATGTTGACGAGTCCGTATTTTAACATGTTTTAACATCCTCATTTTCATAGTTTTCTTACAATTTGCAATCATTTCTAGTCATTTCATTAGGAAATCAGTCATTTAGGACATAGTGATTCTAGGATTAGAATTTGCATGTTTAGGTCTTCTTTTGAGTTTTTAGGTGATTTTGGAGCATTGGAGAGTTTTTGAGGTTGTATTGGAGATTTTGATGGGTGTGGAGAGCAAGAATAGTAAAGGAAATGAAGAAGTTTTTGGGCCTTCAAGCTCGAGCCATCAAACTTGCACGGTCGTTGTCAAGCCATATGTTAGCCTGCATCAAACCAGCTTCCCCGGGGTGAACAACTCGAGCCAAGACCATAATTTACCCGAGAATGTATCAGTTCATGTCCCTCGGCCGGAATAGACTGCGGCCCGTGCATCGTGTTGGTGACGTTGTAATAGCTTGCTCGATAAGTCCTCACGCGTCCCATATGCTCCCATTTCCTGAGAATCCTATGACCAGCAATATCAGGCAGGAGCACCCTATGCATGAGTCTCGGCCAGACGTCCTTCAGGCTGGAGCGCCCAATACAACTTGCACGAACCGAAGAATCAAGATTGCCCAAAAATTCCTCGACCTTGTCCCATCGAGCCAAGCCACCTGAGGAGCTTATATCGAACAGTGAGTATTGGCCACCCTTGGCCGATGTAACCGCCTCGACTTTCACTCGAATAGACCCGATGATCCCTTGACCAAAGACCTCGGACGCGGCTGCCTAGTACCAATTTTTTCACTAGCTCCCATCGGCCCAGCTAGTCCGATGGAACAGCTCGATGCCGCCTGTCCAGAATCTCTCTCACATGCTCTACTTCACACATGCTCATCCAACCCGATGACTCAGTCCAATGCCTCTCCCTCCAAGCAAAAAGACCATTTTGGCCTTTGGCCTATATATATATATGTGTTTAGAGACCTATTTTTGCCACCTTCTCTTTTCCTAAGTCTCTCTTTTCTTTTTTAGATCCAAACTCTTGTAATAATTTCTTTTATGCTTTAATAAAGTAATTTTTCTTATTTTCGTAAATCTAATCTTGTTTTAGCTCCATAATCATGATTTCTATCACTATCTCATCGGTTTGATATAATGTCTATGATTAGTGAGTGATCTTCTTGGGTGTAATGGATGAGGTAGTTAGGGTTGGATTAGGGATGATATAGGGTTCTTAGTTCTTAATTAATACTAATACTTATCTATTAGGTTCACCTATATGCTAGATTTTCAAGGAATTGATAATTTAGATTTAAGGCTTTTTGTTGTCTGGAAGGTGTTTGTTGACATACTTGAAAGAATCTAATTTGATATTTTGCGTGCTTGGCCGATGGAATAGGTGTCTAAGTTGTAATATGGTTATTGAACTTGAAATGAATACTTGATAATTTCATAATCACAAATGAGAATTTGATCTTGATTAGGAATTCATTAAAGGGATTAGTGCCTAGGGATAAGATTAATCTAAACTAGCGTTCTTGACTTAAGGATTAAGTTTTCTTGATGCAATTGCAGTCCGTCAGTTCAATATGAATCTTGTTAATCCCGGTTTGGAGCTGGCTTACTCAGTAAAACCTGCTGAGAATTTACCCAAAAGGGACTAGAGTTACTTCATCAAATTACAACCCGTTGGTTAGCTGGAGCCACGGTGCTTAAATGGTGGCTTTCAATATGCAGGTTTCCTCTTTTGCTGTATCACCAACTTCTTTTCACAGAGTAGTAAAATCATTAATATGAAGATTACTTTACAGGAGATCAACTTTATCCTTTAGCTAAGTTTATTATCAATCATTTTCCCATGTACAGGGATATGGAAGATCATTGTGGCTAATGCAAGTAATGTTTAGAGCCAATGGCGGATGTGGATAAATCAAGAAACCCGATATTCTGCTGAAAGTTGGCTCGGATAATGACATCTTTGACCTGAAAGCTATTCTACCTGTAAAAACAACACTGAGGGTAACTAAGATATCTGAGTCTCTATTTTGTCATTTCCATTGCAAATCCAATAAAACTCAGTGAACTCATTATTTCAATATGTGATTCTAGGGATGGAGCTCTAGTCATGGTAACCCTCATAACACAACACTCTTAGAGCTTTAAGATCTTGAGGTGGAATTTGTTGATCATCGCAGTCTTTCTCTTTCTCTTTGCTTGGGTATTTTTGAGAGTTCGTTGGTATCTTTGATCAGATAGTGGAAGTGTTCTTGTTTTTGGATAAAAAGATGGTAAAGGCAATTGAACAAGGGATCCAAAGAGATGGTGGTATATATGTTAGTTTAGAACTTGTTTTGGTTTAAGTATATTTTGGATGATATATTAAATAATGTATGTTTTATAAATTTAATTCAATATAGAATTTTTTTTGTAGATCAAATTGCAATGTATATTTTATGTAATACAAGATAAATATAAAGTTTAATGATACACAAGAGATATAATTAACTATCAAATTAAACAATTGTTTATAAAAAAGTTAGAACAAACGAATTCTTCAGTTTTGTTTAGGGTATAAATAGGGTTTAGGGTATGAGATACTATTATTTTATTAAAAATAAAAAGGAAAAATTACAAACATACAAATAAATATCAAAACCCTAAATTATAAATCAAAATCCAATTGTTATAGCATACTTAAAACTAACATTCAACACTTATAAAATAATTATTATTTTCTAAATAAACTTAGTCTAAACCCTAAATCTTAAACTCCAAATAAATAGGGTTTAGGGTTTGAAAAAAAATATAACTACTATAACATATCCAAAAACAAGATTTAACATTTATAAAAATAAATTATTATTTTCAAATATAATCTTTTGCGAACCTTAATCTCATACCCTAACTTAAAATCTAACCCTATACCCTAAACTTCAAACCCTAACCATATACCCAAACCACAAATCTTACTCTAAACCTTAAACTATTAATCATAAAATATTATCCATTTATAACCATTAATTATATAACATAATATTAATTAAATACTAAATTGTGAATTCTAACTCTAATTATATTTTCAGTTTTAAGTGTTCACTCCCAAATACAAAAAAACTCAATTACTAAACCCTAAAATTATTATTCTAACTATTAAACAAATATAAAATCTAAATAAAAATTACAAAATTAAAATATAATTATATAAATAGAAATAAAAAATTAAAATATTTATAATACTAATAAAGATATAACATAACAAAAATGATAAACTTAAAAAAGTAAATAAAAACTGGCTTAAACTATAACAACAAATAGAAAAACTGGCTTTTCATTGGTTAAACTATAGATACATGGATCACATCTCTTTCATTATCCACCCTTAGATCAAACTAAAATCAACGGACGTAATCATCCATTCCTTACTTCCTCGCTTCATTATCTCATCACTTTCTCTCAATCTCTCGAATCTAGAATCATCCATTACATCTCATACATTGATTCTCTTTCTTCTACCGATATTACAGCAGATCTTCCGGTGAATCAGCTTTACTCACTCTACTCCTCCGGAAGTCCTTTCTCCATCACGCCGTGGATCCTTTGTTGTGAGTTCAGATTTTTCCATCGTCAAATCTACAAATGATTGAAAAGGTCTTTATAATTGTATGAAGCGGCGATCCGGTCCAGATCTATAGCGAAGCTGTATTTCGAATTTGGATGTGGAACTGAGATTCTATGGGTTTTTAAGCTTCGCGGTCATGGCGATGAGGAATCATACACTTCTAAGCTTTATCCCAAGTTGGTGAGCTTTCTTAATCTCCATCTTATACGTTTATTCGTTGTTTCGTTTTTTTCTGTGAAGAATCGCTTGAAAGTTACTCACTTTATATCTGTTTGGTTGTCTTGAATTTGCCCTAATTCTTGGAAATTTGCAGGTTGAAACTGGGAAGAAGACATTGATACTTCATGGAACAAAGACGAGCGCTACACTTAGCTCTGTATTGATGGAACTGTACCTTTTGAAGAAGGGAGGTACCATCAAATACTCGAGGAGGAATGATAATATTAGGCCCTTTGAGAGTTGAGGTGAAACCTCTTTGGAGTTCTTCTCTCTCAAAACCGATTGTAGTATTTTTGTGGTAAGTTTTGTAACAGAATCAATTTGAAAACCTTTGGCTGCTGTTGCAGCTTGGTTCTGTAATTATCATAGATGCTCATCTTGTCTAGATATGAATTGTATTCAACATTTCACATAGTTTCTGGATTATTGTACATAAATTTGTTATTAAGATGATCTATCCATGTGCATCTTGCTGCTGTCTTGTTAGTCTTTATGAATGTTCTTATGGGGTAAATTGGTACAAGATATGATTGTTTTATTACTGGCTAACTTTATCTCGTGCCCAAAAGAATCTATTTGGAAATGTATTAGTAAGTTTTCATTTGATGCAGAGTCTTAACATTGGTTTGGTGAATGTTATGTTGCAGTATGGCTCTCACACAAAGAAACGATCTGACAATCTTGTGCTGGGAAGAAGGTATGATCACTTGGGATTCAGAACTTTAAATCTTTGCTATCGTTTTCCTTTGACAAGAAGACATCACCTCATGAAAGATCAAAGCCTTTCATTTGCTTTACTGGAGAAGGTTTTGAGAATGTACCAGAAATGAAGCGGCTAAAAGAATTCCTGAATAATTTGTTTGGAGACGAGGTGAAAATGCCCCCCCCTTTAATACATATGCTTTTATTAAGTGTTTGGCCCTTATGGTAGCTAAATTCATACTATCATTAAGGATTATAATTTCACTTTCACTTTTAGAGTTTTGAATTCCGATTATGGATTCTGCTTATCACAGAACCTGAAAGAAGTTTATTTGTCTGCAGGTTGTAGAATCAGTAAATGAAGATAGTATCAATGGCACTTCTTCATTTCTTCCGGTTCAAAATGGCTGATGAGAAGAGCAACTTGTGTTACAAGAGAATGCTTACGCTCATATGGAAAGAATAAGGGAGGGAGTCGACTGCCCTAATTTAATTTGGTTGGATTTGTGTTGTCTTAATTTTATTGTGGTTTAATATTTGTAACTAATGAACCGATATCCGGTTCAAATATATCAATAAATGTATATATTTTTTTCTCTAAATTAATTTTGTTTTTAGCAGAATCTTTATTTTTAATTTTAATTAGAATTTCATAAATTAATTAATTTTAACAAATTTAAATTATTTATATTTGCATATTAATGGCAAAATTACAATGTAATATAGAGCACAAAAAGCCATGAAAACGAATATTATATAGCATATGATAGATGCTATAATAGGTGCTCACTTCGACAAACAAAACGTCACGAAAACATATTCACTGGCACTGAAAATGTGTTATTATAATTTATACTACAGCACGGAAATATCGCCATGGAAAAATACATGATAGCACTAAACATGTGTTATAAAATAATTTCCTATAGCGATTAAAAAAACGCTATGGTAGGGGAGGGGGTATATAGCTGCGGCTGACATAGCATTCATGAAAACACTACCAAAACCCTATGGTAGCGTTTTCAGTGTGCTACTAATGCCGATATTTCTTGTAGTGTTTCAAAATCCTTAAAACAAGTTTTAGTAACCCGGTTAGGTATACTCGAAAACAAAAACAAAAAGATTTTGGTTCTGAAATTGAGCTTTGGTTTAGCACAAGTGGTAAACTCCTTTTCTTGGTTTAAATCAGTTGGCTTTAGGGTTTTGTGAACCGGTTTAAGGTTTTAAAACTTTTCGAAATAATAAGAGGCGGCTGGTTGGTTTGAAAATGTTAAACTTTCCTTTTTGCACACGGTTAGGTTTTAGGAAAAGGAAACAAAATTTTCTTGCAATCAAGGGGAGCCTTTGGACCAACTTTTCGAAAACTAATAAAGAATTAATAAGGAAAGAACGTTTTTTGGGTTTTCGGGTTTCAGAAATTGAATCAAAAAATGAAAACACTTCCTTTTGTTTTTAGGGTTTATGGAAATCAAACAAGAAAAAAATCGACAGAAACTACAACTTGGACTCTTTTTCTTTTGGTTTTTGATGCAAAACTGAAAAACAAAATGAACTAGATGCAGTAGAATGAATGTATGCAAAGTAAAAACGATTTTTATGAGTTTTCAATATGAGATGCAATAAAACAGAAACTGATGCAGATGAATCAAATGAAAAAAAAATAACAAGAGTATTGGATAGAAAACACCTGTTAAGGAGCCTTTCGGCTCTGATACCAGATGATGTAGCCCCTGAACAGAGACTTGGTTGATGGATTGATGGAGATCTAACCACTAACTTAAGAGCTCTCTTGGTTGGATCGAATTGGATGGATTCTGAATAGAGATGGGATTGTTCCTGCTGGCTTAAGAGCTCTCTCAGAAGCAATCAATGGATGGAATGGATTGAGGTCGCTACAAGATCCTATGAGTCTGAACCTTGATAAGACAGAAGCCTTCTCTTAGTTTGAATCAGACAAACAAGAGAGAAAACAAATTGCAGTTTCTTTGCTTGAAGAAAACACTCGGTGTACTTTATTGATCTAGGGTAAATGATACACGGCTGTGAGAGGGGACTTTATAAACAGTCTAAACAGATATGCCCTTCTAGGGGACTTGAAGCAAATAAAACACAAAAGGAAAGTACAGACTCAAACTTGGACCTAATGAAATAAAGACTACAACGACTACTTTTCTTATTGAAACTACTAAAGGAAACAAAGAATTAACCCTGCAAAAAAAAAAAGAATCAACGGACATATAATGTGTATAAATGAAACTCATACCTTAGCTTATGTTTGGTATGTCCTTGGCCGTTGAGCAGAAGCCTTCTTCACTCGTAGCATTCTGGTCTTGACATCCTGAGCTAGTTGTGATGTTACTTCCTGAGCTAGTTGTGATGTTACTTCCTGAGCTAGTTGCGATGCTACATATGGTTAGCCCATTTTGAGTTGAGTTGAATAGTGTTGGGATGTCCATCCTGATGATGACTTGTTCTTGCTCTTTCACTTGGGCAGTAGCTTGATTCAGCAGACATTGCACAGCTTCATTGACTTGGTTTCTCAAAGCCTTTGCTGCTGATCATGTCAATGAACCTTTCCTTATGATGGGCATTGGATCTTCTGCTTCTGGTTCTATGGCCTCATCAAGCTGCCTTTGTGATTTGGATAGGCTGAATGAGGAAATTCAACTTAGCACTACTATCCTTCTCCTTAGACATTTGCAATTGTAATTGATGCACTTGAGATAGTGTGCGAGGAGCTAAGCTAACCTTGCATTTATCATGCATAAAGGTATACATATTAGTCCTACCATCATGCTTAGTTTCTCTATCCCATTTCCAAGGCCTACCTAGTAGTAAATGACAAGGTTGCATAGGTACTACAACACATTTAACTTCATGCTAATATTTTCCAATGCTAAATGGTATAGTGACTTTTTTACTAACTTTATATTCAACCTTATCATCTAGCCATCTCAACCTATATAGACATGGATGCTTAGATCTTCAAGATTCATCTTATTAACCATATGAGCACTAGCTACATCTGGATCCACCATTGCACTTAAATTCCTCATGGTCACAAGTGCTTCTCCACTGTCTGGATATTCAATATCTTCATAATCATCTTGTGGGTCAGCTTCTGCCTCATCTTGGAACTCATAGTCTCCAGCTTCTGTGATGAGCATGACTCTTTGATTGGGACATTCCTTAGCCATGTGACATCTGCCTCTACACTTGAAGGATGTAATGTCTCTTGATCGTTGAGGATAAGCTGCTTTGTTGGGTTCTGCTCGATTATCTTTGCTTGTGTCTGCTTCCTTGCACTTAAACCGAGAATCAATATAAATGCATTTGCCTTTATCCACTGGTTTGCTTGAGTTGGATGCCCAAGTGTTTTGTGCTTTGTATGAGTTTGATGTCCATTTTTCTGTGGCTTGCTTTTGTTGTTGGACTTCCTCTTAACGTGTTGCTCAGCTTGAATAGAGAGGTGAAATAGATCTTTAAAGTCTTGATAGACTTGCATTTCGACTTTGCGGTCGATCTTATCTTGTAGACCATCTAAGAACTGAGCAATTAGAGCTTCCACATCCTTATTAAGCTTCAACCTGTTCCTGAGCTTTTAAAACTCTTCATAATACTCCTCTACCGTTTTGTTACCTTGCTTGAGTGCTCTGAATATCCTTTGCAAGTCCCTGTGGAAGTGAGGGGGAACATATCTCTACATCATCAAGTTTTTCATTTCCACCCATGAGTCAATAGCTCTCTGCATGTTCCTCCTACAATCTGATATGACTCTATCCCACAAAGTAAGCGCATTATCAGTCAATTGAGTTACTGCTTATGCAACTCTTTTAGGACCAGGATGGTTGTAGTGGTCAAATATGTGATCCATCCTCTTCTCCCAGTCAAGATATGCTTCAGGATCCACCGTGCCATCAAAGTAAGGTGTTGTAAGCTTAATGTTGTCTTTATAGACATTCCTTGGAGGTCATGGTGTGAAGTCTTCATCCTCTTCATCCTCATAGTCTCTTGGACGTCTTCCTCTCATGATTTCTTTCAGGTTGAGCCTGCGGATCAGGATCTTCATCAGGAGATTGGTGTTGCTCAGGAGCACGATTGCTTGGACCAGAATCATCCTGAATATGGATGCCATTGTGCCTATTTGGTGGAGCAAAAGTGGCTGTCCCAAAGAGGCTGGTATTTCCTAAAACTCTTACATTGCGGATTGGTTGAAATGTTGTTCTAGGAACTTTCTCAATGCGGTTCATCTTGTATCCAAGCTCCTGCCTCATGTTCCTCATCTCATCCTTCATTGAGTTCACCAATTGCATCAGGGCGTCTTGAGGGTTGGTAGGGATGGTGTTGTTGCTTTCTTCTCCCATGTCTTATGCGGCTATTCGATCAAAGAGAAAACAAAGATGACTCCAAACTTTTCTAGGTTTTCGAAATCAATAAAAAAGAAAAGAGTAAAAACTAATGAAAAAGTTATAAGTTCAAGTTTTTTTTTTTTTTAACGTGGATGTAAAAATGTAAAGTTCGAATTGAAATTTGCTAAAGAATGCAAAATAGGAAATGCTTAAATCGATGCAATCAAAAATGGAAACATGACTAATATGCTTTCTAAAAAATTTCTTTTGGTTTTTTCGAATCTTAAGGATCTAAATGCAGGAAAATAAGAAGAGCAAAGATGAACACTGAAGAACAAGTACATAAACGATTTTTATAAATTTTTGGATATATAGAATTCAACAAATGAAGACTCAAATAGGACATAATGGAATCAAAAACATGGTTTCAACTAAACAAAACTTAAAAGAATCAAGCTGCAAAACAAAAGGAAAACGGTCATAAAATGTGAATGAAATGTATTCAAACCACACCTTAGCTTTTGTAGACCGTTGCAACAAATATGGAAACCTCCCTTTATTCTTTGAGTAGTTGTATTGCTTCTAAGGTCGGTCCAATTTGTATGACGTAAGGGCTCATGTTCTGATTAGTTTCCGAACCGGTTTCTTCTTGCTCCAAAACTCTTCTGATGCTTTTATTGAACTTGTGTTAAAGTACTTTAGCTCTTGATTTGGTCATTGTTCCCTTGAATACTTCTGGTATCACTAGTTCTTGGTCTTGATCGGGTTGTTGTGTTGTAACCTCATCAGCTAAGGCCTCATCATGGTTCAACAAACTCGAACACGATAATATTCTCAATTTACTCTCATATGACTAAAAAAAGAATCTCTTCAACTCAGACCAGTAAACTCAAGCATGCATTAATAGTATGTTCATCCAACATTCACAGTGCCCTACAAGTTTTATGTCTCAACTTGTAACACAAGTACACTCCTTAGCTAGGTCAGGTTAATGAATTATGCACACTAGTGGTTTTATCAGTCCTAAGATGAAATCCATGTTCCTGGCTCTATTTCATGAATTAGGAACAAACCTAAAAGAAAAATCCTAGAAATCAAGCATGGGTTCAGTACAAGTAATCCTAATCAAATCGACATTATTCCTCTATGATAACTACCTTGTAAACCCAATAAACGAACTACTCATGAAGTAGCACATCATTGCCATAGGCTAGCTACTTGGACTGTCTATGACGAATTAGGTCTATTCTTTTTGGTCAGAACGGCGAACTCCTTTTTGTAATACATCAGCATGCTGCTCCTCTTCGCAACCTCCTTCTCGGAATTTTCCAAGTCGGCCAATGATTTATTCAATCTTTAATCGTATATCAAGATGGCTCGGTTTGACACACTCATAGCCTATCACAAAAAAGATTATCAAATAAAGTAAGCAAAAATATTAGGGGAAAGAAGAAATAAAAACTTACCACAGCTTCAGCACGGCACATCTAACGATAAAAATTGGATTCCATCAAGTCGTCAACATATGGAAAGTCTTTTGGAGTGCCCCTAATATGTCAAAATATCTCGGTGCAATCCTCAACACTGTTAACAAAGGTAGCATTTTTATTATAGCCAAAAGAAGGAAAAAAACATTAGGATTCACTCTCTTTTTCTTGGGAGCCGACTCCTGGACAAGAGCCTTTCCGGATGCCGCTCTTCTTTTGAACAGTAGTCTGAGGAACGGTGGCAGGCTGTAGAGGTGTAGCATCTCTGGTTGATGGTGAAATTGCAAAATCAAAGTCGTGTGGTTCGTAACCACAGTTGAAATCATGATCAGCATAGAATAATCCTTTTCACCATGGGTCAGCGAAAGAACCGGCTCATTCGTTGTTCTGCTCTTAAAAGTATCTTGCACGGAAGATCCTTGACTCGGCTTCTTGTTGAACTTCTAGAAATAGTTCAAAAAATTTTCCGTACTTTACCCATTCTTTTTTGGAAGGTGAGCAAACGAAAGAAGTATCCTAATAAACTGTAAAAGCAAAGATGGTTGTCAGTTATGAACGGAAAAAATAGAATAACATGTACAAGGTAATCTTACTTTTTTAGTTCGGGAGAGTTGTCTTTCGACGCGCTCAAGACTTATGTCGAGCCAGCAATGGTGGCTGATCTCTTTGATAACCTCAACATGGGTGAAAAACACTATGGGGTACGCCTTCGAAAAGGGATAACACACTGCTAACAAAGAAAGATTCATGGTTAGAAATATCACATTGACGACCGACAAAGAGGAATCAGATCTACAAAATTATCGGATTTAGTATTTCATAAGCTTGGTGATGAGCTTATCCGATTAGTGACAGAAAGGGGATGTGAAAATAGAAGAAATGGGGGAAAGGAGGCTTGTGACCTCAGAAAAACAGATTCAGAGGAAGAAGAAGAAGAAGAGATTGGGAAGAGCAAGAAGAAAAAGTTAGAGGAGAAAATATTTTGATTTGATAATTGTTTGATAACTTTCTAAAATGCTTGTTCATGAGTACATATAATCAAGTATTTGGGTTTAAGACATAAATAAAAGATATAATAAAAAGAGAGCCCAAGGAGGCCCATTTCCATGAACCCTTCCCATAAGGACAACCTTGTCCTCAAGTTTGAAAGATAATGGCAGCCTATCAACTCCACGCCTCATTATTCTGTATCGAGCATATCTCAGTGAAGTTGTCTTGGACCTTTATCAAATCCAAAGAACACTTGAAACAAAGGGTGTGTTCTGAAGTATCGAGCTTGAATATTCTTAGCAATGGGATTGTCATACCACTATCTTCTACATCATTGATGAATACTAATCTGATCTTCTTGTTCCACAACAACTCTGGCGGTTTCGGGGAGTGAAACACTTCATAAATAAGAACTCCTATAGCCTTCATTGTTCCTAATAAATTCATAACAGACATCGTTTGAAAGAACTTCTGACTTTTCTACATTTTTCGTCTTTCAACCTGCAACTCCATGATCTCAGCATATGTGTTCAAAATAATCAGCATCTTATGGTCGTACTCAGCTTTACTCAAAGCTCCTGGTTCTTTAATCTTCTTCATATCACCACTATTATAGACACCTTGCATGAGCAATCCAATTAGATACAAAAACCAGGAACCTGTTTTGCTGATACAAAAACCAGGAATCCACTTTTAAAAATGCATCCCTGTCAACCTGACTCCTTGGAGAACCTTAAATCTAACTTCTTTTCATGTTAAGAATTACAATAGAAAATGACCCTTAAGAGTATTAGCTCCGTTCCCAAATCTCATTAAGCCATAAACTGTTTACCGGGTTTGAACCGTAGGTGGCCAACGACTCTCATTATACCAAAGGCCTAACTCCAGAAAAGACAAGCTACAATGATTCCCACAACTCTTGAGCAGATGACATTTCCCTGACTAGCCATGTCTTCCTTAAAATGTATCTCTCCTGTATCATTAACCATCACTCACCACTTGCTACTACTCGCCCTTGAAAGACATACCTTTTCCTCATAGTGGATATACAATCTCAGCCATTTATCTTGCATAACTTTGTCCTCAACTCGGCTTGTAACTGTCATAAACGACCCTTGAACCATTGATATCTTGTCTTCGTATCTTCACCCAATTCTGATAGCAGTTTAGATGCATGCTACTAAACAATTTCAGCAACGACATGAACTATCCCAACCCATGCTCTGCTTAGCTCTTGTGCAGCCCAATCATCCAAAATAATATTAGACCTTTGGAACCAAGACTACCTTTCTTCAGTTAAATCATTTTTAACATGTTTCTGTTTTATCTTGTTTAAGTACTACCAGGCTTGAATCTCTGATTTCCACAACAAACACCCTTGTTTTTCCTCCATGCAAACTCCCAGCTTCTTCATACATTATTGTGGCCAATTATACTTCACCATTACCTCATTATCTCCCCATTTTGAGTGCAACAAAATGTATTTCTCATCTTTTGGAACCTCTTGAACAAAGACAGTTATTCCTTTACTCTTCATTGTGCTCTTCCCATTGAACCTTCATAATTGTCCCTGACCAATGGGATTCTTCACTTGACCAGTATCCCACACATACAGCTCATGATAAAGAGCTACTTCTTCTGAACAGTTCACCCCAATTCTCAGGTAAACGTTGGAGAATCTCAATGTTATCTCTTCCAAACATTTTTTTGAACTAGTGAAAACTCCACTAGTGGTAACTGTTTATTATGTATCACCATTTCAGGTTATTCCCTTCACTTCATTGGCCGAGACAATGTAGTGGTCAGTAAGGAAACCTTTGGGTTCTCATACTTAAAACTTGTTCCATGTTGCTTCTACTTTACCTCTCGGCTGGGTGTAGATGGACTGAACAATCTGCTTCTCGTGTTGGTCTTTCAGAGGAGCTGCTTCATTAAGCACCGGCGGCTTGACCTCCGCAATCGCTTTTAATTCACCTGAAGTTTTCTCTCCTTCAAGAAGTTCCAATGTCTCATAGAACGCTGAATCAGCTTGAATCGTAAAGGTGTTTCTAGTCTGATCCTGCCCCACTCGTCTCTCAGATTTCAATATATCAACTTCCTGCGACTGAAGTCCATACTCAAAGAGAAGAGTCTCACGTTTCACACCAGTATCAACAATCCATCTCTTTCCCTGCAGAATCTTCTTGCACATTTTATGGCCTCCAAATTCTGATTCAGCCCCAACGTTTCAGAATTGGATATATAAACTACAAAAATCATCATATATGCAATATACCCTCTCACAACAGTGGCATTTTCGTAATTTTCAGAAGATGAGTGCATTTTGATAATTTTACCAAAATACAAGACGAAAACAAAGATGGGCCAAATGATTCTCTTTTTAAGTAAAGAAATCATTTAGAAGACAAAAAGTGATGGAAACGGATTTTAAATGAGTCTTACGAACTATCAGAAAAGGAAATCGATAGAGCCGATGAAAATTGTAAAATTTAGTCCGGGAGCTACGAAAGTCCGATTGAAATGAAACGAATTTCTAAATGCTTCTAAAAGAGTCTAGTATTTTAAAAAGAAAATTTGGGAATTTATACTGAAGCTTTGAGGGGTTTTGAAAAATTAAAAGCTTAATTTAATAATTAAGTTAAAAATATGACATTTTCTCATCAAATAAAGTGAGACCATTGGAGATGAAGACTTGTCACCAATTAATGATTATGTAAGTCAGATCATGCTTAATTAAAAGTGAGAAGACGTGGACAAAAAAATGAAGAAGAAGTTCATTGAATCACATGTGAGATTATTTGTCAACATGAGATTGGATGAGGTTGAGTTCAATGAACTCTTAGTTCTTGTTCATCAACGTGGCATGGAGAGAGGAGAAGACTTGTTGTCCAAGTTAAACTGATGCGATGAATCTTGGCTCACTTCGAGCATGATGTCGTGGCATGATAAACAAGAAGGAATAAATACATCACACCACATGATCTTATGGTTTACGTGGATTAAAGAGGATAAAAGAAGCATAATACATGGAATCACATGAGGAGATACCCTGAACTTGTGCTTCACGTGGGAAATGAATCAACAGGAAACACTGAACTTTTCTCATTTTTCAATTGGAAACGTGGAACTAGGGAGACATGTGGCAATAGAATATTGATCTTGATTCACTATAAAAAGGATTCAAGATCTTTCCATTTTGCAACACAACAAGAGAAGAAGAGAAGAAGAAGCGTGAGAGGAAGAGAAGATAAAGAGAGAAGAAGAAGAGGAGTGAAAGAAAAAGAGAGAGAGAGAGAGAGAGAGATAAAAATAAGAAAATAAAATAAAAGAAAGAGGGGGAAAGGAAAATTACTACGCCAGAATATTTTCCGATAAACCGGATTTCTTTTATTGAGAAAAAAGATAGACGGATTTAGGTTCATCAGTAGCGGCAAAGTTCAAGATCGGTTAAACTCGGGTCAAGGCGGTTTCAGTTGGATCGGTTCGGGGAAAGGTTCGGGGAATCTTTGGTTCGGTCTCGGGATTCGGAGTTTCCGTCAGTCCATCCATCCGTCATATATACCATTGTGAGTCGGCTACATTGTGTGTTGCATATAGATTAGGACATATAGACCTTGGATTCATTAACCTTAGATTTAGGTTGCATACCTCGATGATTGAATTGGTTAGAACGGCTAGGTTGATTAATAACTCGGTTAACTAATTAAATGGTTAGGTTAAAGAGATGCATGCTAGTTAGCTTATATTGGTAATTGATTGAGAATTTCCTTGATTGCTTAATTGGGTGCTGCATACATATAGAATGGCATGGTAAGATGTATATGCATATATAATTATTTAAGAATATATCTAAATGAATCTATATATGGAGAATTATGATTTGATTAAAATACGGTTAAAAAGCATAATACACTTAGCATATAATAACATGATGGGTTAATTAGTCAATAGTTGGGGTTAGCGGGTTAAATGAATTAATTAAAGAATAATGTGAAGTCAGGAGATTGGTAAGTTGACTAATCTCAAGCTGACTGATCGAAGAGATTAAGAATAAGAATTTAAGGGAATAAGAATTAATAATTAAAATTTGGATTAAGCCGTCTACGGGATTAGTAAACAATGTAGCGGATTGAATGAGTGAGGTTGAGAAAAGATTAAAAGAATATTGTTTGTGTGATTGTGTATCTACTTCGGTGTTGGGCCGAGTAGATTGTTGATTGCTTGATTTTTTATCTACTTCAGTGTTGGGCCGAGTAGACTGTACTGATAGATACTTACTCTGGTGCGGGACAGGGTACGTCTGGGTATGGATACCTATTCTGGTGCAGGACCGGATAGGTCAGGTTGTGTTGATGAATGGTGGTCGGACTTCCGAGATAGACTGGGTACGGGGATTAAGATAGTGTTCCTATATGACATTGTCAGTCTTGCGTGATAGAGTCCCAGTGAGACTGGTTGTTTACATTATTGTTATTAGGACTCGATAGGGTGTGTTAGATTCCGAAAGTCTAGAGATGGCGTTCCGGTACTTCCGACCCGATTGGATCCTCGGGTGGTGACCTGATCGGTTCACATGCCTTCGGGCGGTGATTCTTGTTATGGTGTTAACCTACTGAGTGACGCTGGTAGGTGTGTAGTCCGAAGAATACGGGGTCATGTCCTAGGGCCGGACTGCATGGAAGCTTAGGTTATCTAGGGGTAGCCAGAGTCACCGCGTATCGATAGACAAAGAACGGTATCCTAGGTCGTAGGACTATGTGTTTACGTCTAGGAGTCGTGGGAGGTTTTAGTTACCGTGGGGTAGCTAAGTGTTCCCGTGGAAGTTACTGAGTTTGCATAGTGGGACCATTTGGTGAGGAGTTGTGTAGAACCGTGATAGATAGATCGAGTCTAATCGAGAGTATGTGCCGCTGTGTTCTCAATTCCCTTGGTTACCTTTCTGCTGTTATTTGTTAATTGAATGATTGTGTGTTGTGGAGCTCATCACGTCTTAGTAGCACGTGATCAGCTATTGTATTTGATTGTTTTTTTGGGTTTGGGGTAGGATTATTAGATTCTTAGCATCCTTTAGTTGGGAGCCGTCTCATTGGGTAATCTTAGATTGCTCATTAGACTCATTTGTGTTTTTCCGGTTTGTAATAGCTCGGCGGACGCGTAGGATACTCAGAGTAGGCTCGGGTTGGCGTTTGGCAACGGTTTGTTTACGCATTTTGACTTTATTTTCGGTTTCGTATTTTGTGGGGACCCCGCTAAATGATTTGTATAAAACCATAAATTGTTATGAATAAGATTTATAATTTTTAAAGTAATAAAACGGAATAATTCCCTGATATACGGTTTAGTCCGAACCGAACACAACTCGTGGAAGCAGTACGGGTTGAAAAGCCTTGTATTGTGGAAACGAGGTAAACGGAGTCAAGGATGGTATGTTTTGAGCCATTGACTCAAACCGGACTGTCTCTGGCTTCGTATTGTGACAAACACTTTTCGTATGGCTGCTCGGGTTCGATCGGTCATGTTCTTGTTTGACTGTTGACCGTCAGCTCGTCGGTCAGCGGAAAATGGGAAGGGAGCGTTACAAAAGGTGGTATCAGAGCATAATTCGACATGGGTTAGAAAATTCTGGTTTTTCAACGTTTTCAATGTTTTATCGAGTCGAAATATGTCGCCAATGCAACCATTAAGAATCCGAGTCGCGTTTGTCAAATCGGGGAAATGGGTAAGTTAGGAATTTGTTAGGACTGTACTAACCCTTTTGTGTTTTGATGCAGTCGTACAACAGAGTTGTCCTAGGAGGATTGGTGTGTGTGTTTGGTTGCAACAACAAGATGAGTGACATCAGTATGGATGGCCTTGAGTCTGTTTGATCTACCCCATCTAGTCCATGTCCATACTTCCAGCCTGCGGAGTGCTCTCGTATTTCGTAGCCTATCCTGGAACACGTCATTACCAGTGCCGAGCCCGTTGCCGCTCCACTCTTTCCAGGGCCGCCTTGTGATACGTCTACATCCGGAGTACCACCGTTGGTAGCGCGTGCACCGCCGATATTCATCCCTCGTGACACAGTGATCAAGTACATTCTAGGGATATGTGAGCTACCACACAGGTTATTCGACCACCAGTCTGATGTAGCCCCTGAGCAGAAGCTTGAGTGATGGACGGATGGAGATCGAACTACTGGCTTAAGAGCTCTCTTGGTTGGATTGACTTGGATGGAGGGGGAGTAGAGATGAGATTGTTCCTGCTGGCTTAATAGCTCTCTCAGAAGCAATCAATGGATGGAGTGGATTGAGGTCGCCACAAGATCCTATGAATCTGAATCTTGATAAGACAAAAGCCTTCGCTTTGTTTGAATCACACAAAACAAGAGAGAAACCAAGGTTGCAGTTTCTTTGCTTGAAGAAAACACTCGGTGTACTTTATTGATCTAGGGTAATTTACAAGTGAAGAATACAATGAGCCTTTATAGGACTCATGTCTAACAGTCATATTGACCTTGAACAAGAAAGAAATCTTCTAAATAAAATATAGAGCCGTTGGATTATCTACTTTGAATGTGCTTGCTTCTGAATAAAGAAGGTTGGTCCATAAGCTCATGTGATTGATCATGTGCGTTTTGGTGATGCTAAGGACGTCTTTTATTTCTTCTGGTTGATGGTTATTGCCTCTTGGTTTCCAAATCTTTGTTTGAGAATGTGCAAACCAATTGGTCTTCATAGTTTCCATAAATAGCTCAGGTTGAGTTTGCTTATGTTCCAATAGGATCCGCCTGATCCTATGTGGGCTGGTGCTTCTGAAGGTGTTGTAGATTGCTTCTAGAAGTAGTAAGAAGTCTCCTGGTTGACAAGTTTGAGTTTGGCCATATATGAGCTCATGATCTTCCAAATAAGGTAAGCCTGACATTCTTTGACTTTGACAGTGAATAACTTTCAAGACATTACTTCTTTTGGTTTGAATCCAATTCTCCGTGGTCCTCTGATGAGTTTAGAATCCATAACAATTGGATTTGTTGATTGATTCCTCCTGGATTGGTCGGAGTGATTCATTTTCTGACTGTAGGTCTCCATCGGGTCTATTGGGAAGCTGTCGGATTGAGTCTTCAGTATCTTCTTCATGTGAAGTGAGTTTAGGATGATTCTTCTTCCTAGTGTGATCTGGATGAGTTGGGTATGAACTCAAGGTGATGGTTGAGCTGGTATGATTAGTCTTGATCTCCATTTTAGCTAAGCAAAGCTCAAGTGTCTCCTTAGCTCTGACTGGCGTAGTGGTTGAGTTAGTGGTTGAGTTAGTGAGCGCCTGGTCTGGTCTGGTTCTGATGACCACATCATACCCTCCCTCTTGAAGAAGTTTCATCCTCGAAACTTTACAATCTACACTAAGAGAAAGCAAGTTAGCTTTCATTCTGTTTTGTGTGTTTAGAACCTTACCTAGCTTTGTGGCATTGTGATGTAAGGAACATCAGGTGGTTCTCCTTGGAGTAGATAAGTTAATATAACTTCTCTTCTCTGGTTTTCTTGGCAGTGATAAGTGGTTGCGCCATTATCTCCTTTGGTGGTCTTGTTCTTATCACCTTTGATGGTGATGGCTGCTTGTTGTGAACTTTGTGAGGCAATATGTTCTGCGTAACTCCTCTGTATTTTGCTCCTTTAGTTTCTGAAACATCATTGACACTTTGGGCAAGAAACAAGTGAATTATGGGCTTCTTATGAATAGATAAACTTGAAGCTATTTCACTGTCACTAGTTGTCGTAACTTCTGGCAAGTTTAGCAAGCCCTTCAACAGAGTTGTTGGGTCATTCAAAATGAGGTGGGTTATAGATTGATTTACTTAGCTAACACCCTAATGGACCTCGCTTTCTTTAGAGGGAATGGTGGAGCATAGTGATGTCTCGTCTGGTGGATTTTCCTTGATCCCCCATTTGGACTTATCTTTAGTTCTAATCTCTGCCTCAACACTTGACTAAGGAAATAAGTGCATTATACCAGTGGCTTGATAATCAGTGTTAGACATTTTAAGTTCAGAGATAACCTTGCAATTTGTTGAGGCTGAGACTCTTACATGTCTCTGGTTTGATTGTGGTTCTTGTGGAGATAAGAAACTCAGTCTTTGTCTCTTTACTAATGCTTCCTTTGCCTTATGCTTCTTGGATTGGTGTGTACCTAAATCAAATCTCAAAGACAAGACCAAGTGCATTACATCTGAGTTTAGTACTATAGGAACATATTTGGTGAAACTTAAAATCACAGTGATTGCATTGGTGAGTTGGAACATGATACTCTCCTTGTTTGCTTGCACCTCACGGTTGATGTCTTCTTGGCTTGTGTGCTCTTCTTCTTGTCTTATTCCTGGATCAAAACTCTGACCAAAACTCTGGTTTGGTTCTGCCTCCTTTGTTGACATTGTTTGTGAAATTAAGGTGTGAGCTGGTGGATCCTCTTGGGTCAAAATGTTGTTGGTAATGAGCTCTTCCTTGTTATGAACATGACCTTCATTTTTAACCTTTGGAAAAGACAAGCACATTAATCTAGAATTGGGAATTTCAGAACTAGGCTGTGATAAACAACCTCTTGACTTTGGTGAATTCAATTTAAGTTCAAGTGATCCTAAATCAGTAACTAATCTTTTTGGGCATGCAACAGCAAAATGACCTCTCTTATGACATCTATAACATACTGGACTTGATTTAAGAGAGATTAAGTTCTTACTTTGGGGTGTTCCTTGTAGCTCACGTTGTGGTACTGAAATATGTGTAAGAGTTGCAGCTGGTGGCTTCTTCTATTTATGGTGCTGCTTAGGCTGAGCTAAGTGTGGCTGAGGTGTGATCATCACCCTCTTTGGTTGGCTATGAGTTTGGTTCTTCTTCACAAACTCCTTATACATTCTGGATTTGAGATCTCCCCGATCTAGTATTGGCTTGTTGTAGAAGCTATGTGCATCTTCCTTCAGCCACCATTGGTAAGCATCTCCAACTAGAGCATCTATGGCATAGGACAACTTGATGTAAGATCCGAGGTGGATAGTTGTTTGGGTCTCCCAGCTGGTCGGAGACGCTCTCTGGTTGATCCGTGGTCGATGGCCAAATGGAAAAAAAGCTTGCTGGCCGAAGGCGCTCTCAAGGCTTTTTAGTGGATGGTTAGATGGAGTTGATAGTGAATTGAAGATCGCCACTCAAAGGTGTGAAAGCCTTTGTGATAAGATCAAGAATCTAAGCCTTAGTGAATCCACACATAAGACATAAATTCATAATATTTTCTAAGAAGGGGAATCCGCACAACTTCGAGAAACAAAGAACAAAGCATAAAAGCTTTTTAGAGAGAACTCTTATTTTTTCCAAAAATTTCTATATTATTTACAATAGAACAATTGAGCTTTTTATAGCTCTTACAAGATGATCTTTACAATAAAATACATTAAAAAAATGATTTACATTTATACAAAAAGAGAAAAAATAGCTAAATTCAAATATTAGTCTTCTTGCCATCAATTTAGCCATTGTCATTGAATGAGAATCCTTGACTTTTTTATGAAGTTTTGAGGATGTGATTCTCGTAATAAACTCATGCATTGAAGACCTAGACATTGCATTATTCTCTCACTCTTCAAAGGGTTTTGTCCTCAAAACCGTTTCACATTGAGAATTTTTTTTTTAATGAAAATAAGAAAAACGAATTATTTTTTTCAAGAAACAAAATGAAATTTTTTTTTTTTTGAAAAGTTTTGATAGATGAAATTTTATTTAGGAAAAGGAATAATTTTTTTAAAGTTTTTTTTTGTTAAACTGAAAATTAAAAATAAAAGGAATTATTATTTTTTATTTTAACGAGAAAATAAAACTTTAGGAAAAATAAAGAAAAAAACATTTTTATGGTTTTTAAATTTTATAAAAAAGAACAAAACAGAAAATGTTTTTTTTTTGGTTTTTGATATTAAAATAAAATGAAAAAGAAAACAATTAAACAAAAAAATTAAAAAGATAGGTGATAGGACATTCGGATCTGATACCAAATGATGTAAGATCGGGACCGATCTCACAAGGATAGATGTGGATTTAAGAAGTTGGACTAAGGTCACTCTCTTCTAAGACAAAAGATGGTCGTTGATGGCTTGATGGTTCTATTTAATTGGACTAAGGTCTCTCCTTGAATACAAAGTGGATGGAGATGGAATAGATGATGGATCGAAGAACGCCACTCAAGGGTGTGAAAGCCCTTGTGATAAGCTCAAGAATCTAAGCCTTAGTGAATCCACACATAAGACATAAATTCATAATGTTTTCTAAGAAGGGGAATCCGCACAACTTAGAGAAACAGAGAACAAAGCATAAAAGCTTTAGAAGAGAGAACTCTTTTATTTTCCAAAAATTTCTATATTATTTACAATAGAGAAATTGAGCTTTTTATAGCTCTTAAAAGATGATATTTACAATAAAATACATTAAAAGAAATGATTTACATTTATACAAAAAGAGAAAAATTAGCTAAATCAAATATTAGTCTTCTTGCCACCAATTTAGCCATTGCCATTGAATGAGAATCCTTGACTTTTTTTTTATGAAGTTATGAGGTTGATATTCTCATAATAAACTCATGTATTGAAGACCTTGATTCACTTTTTGATATTGCATCACAACTTCTCTTCTTTGGGAATGTTATTGGCTCTCATCCATTGCTTCATGTTTGTCTCCCATCGGAGGTAGTCCTTTGGATCCTTATTGTGACATGAAAAGATTAAAGACTTGGATTTATAAACACATCCCTTACTGATTGGTTTCTTGGTTCTAGTTGGAGTGATGCTTTGTGTTATTTGTCTTGGCAAAAAGATGGAGTAAGGCTCCCTTTTCTTTCTGTTGGAATTTATACACCTCATATGAATCTTCCTCAGTATCTTCATCATATTCATAAAAGTTTGAACTCAGTTGGCTCCAGTTTGTTTATGAATGAGGGGCATTGGTGTGTGGCTCATAATGGTATTGATTGGAGGGATCTGGCGTCTTTGGTTCAAATTCTTCGCCATCTGGTTCATCACCATATTCAGAGCCTGAATCACCTTCTGGCCATGGTGGTGATTGGTAGTCAGCCTCATCATCAGAAAATGAAAGACTTCCTCCTTCTTGGCTCCATGGGTCATCTTTGGTTAGGTAATGATCTTCTTCTCCATGAGTTCCTCCATTGTTCTCTCTGCTTTTCTCTAAGAGTTCCTTGCACAAAAGAAGCAAGAAAGGTGAATATTTTCGTAGCCCAAAAAAAAGGAAAAGTAACTTATGGCAAAGAAAAGAAATGGAAATTTTCAAATTCAATATAGTAAAAAAAGGAAAGGATGGATGGCATAACAGATTTTTTTTGTAGTTTTCGAAATTTATATGATCTAAGTGATTAAAAATGAAGGAAAAAAGAAGAACAATGATGAACAAAATATTCAGAACAATTTGTTTTTTTTTAAAAGGTTAATAGATGCAAAACAGAATTAAAACAAGAGCACAAAGAACAAAATGAAAGCAAAACAGATTTTTTTTGGCTTTTATTTTATGCTACGAAATAAGACAAACAATAAGGATTTCTGTGTTTTTTGTTTTTGATTATGGAAGATCTTGGTGAACATAAATGAAAACAATAAGAACATAAAAATATAATGGGTTTGTATGGGTTTTCGATTGGAATGAAATATCAAAACAAAACAGAAAATGAAAGATAAAGGTTGGATTGATACAACCTGAGGGATAGGATTTTTTGAAGCTCTGATACTAGATGATGTAGCCCCTGAGTAGAAGCTTGAGTGATGGACGGATGGAGATCGACCCACTGGCTTAAGAGCTCTCTTGGTTTGATCGACTTGGATGGAGGGTGAATAGAGATGGGATTGTTCCTGCTGGCTTAAGAGCTCTCTAAGAATCAATCAATGGATGGAGTGGATTGAGGTCGCCACATGATCCTATGAGTCTGAATCATGATAAGACAAAAGCCATCTCTTTGTTTGAATCACACAAAACAAGAGAGAAAACAAGGTTGCGGTTTCTTTGCTTGAAGAAAACACTCGGTGTACTTTATTGATCTAGGGTAATTTACAAGTGAAGAATACAACGAGCCTTTATAAGACTCATGACTAACGGTCATATTGACCTTGAACAAGAAAGAAATCTTCTAAATAAAGTATAGAGCCGTTAGATGATCTACTTTGAATGCGCTTGCTTCTGAATAAGGAAGGTTGGTCCATAAGCTCATGTGATTGATCATGTGCATTTTGGTGATGCTAAGGACGTCTTTTATTGCTTCTGGTTGATGGTTATTGCCTCATGGTTTCCAAATATTGGTTTGAGAATGTGCAAACCAATTGGTCTTCATAGTTTCCATAAATAGCTCCTGTTGAGTTTGCTTATGTTCCAATAGGATCCGCCTGATCCTGTGTGGGCTGGTGCGTCTTAAGTTGTTGTAGATTGCTTCTAGAAGTAGCTCCTGGTTGCCAAGTTTGAGTTCGGCAATATATGAACTCATGATCTTCCAAATAAGGTAAGCCTGATATTCTTTGACTTTGACAGTGAATAACTTTCAAGTCATTACTTCTTTTGGTTTGAATCCAATTCTCCGTGGTCCTCTGATGAGTTGAGAATCCATAGCAATTGCATTTGTTGATTGATTCCTCCTGGATTGGTCGGAGTGATTCATTTTCTGACTGTAGGTCTCCATCGGGTCTATTGGGAAGCTGCCGAATTGAGTCTTCAGTATCTTTTTCATGTGAAGTGAGTTTAGGATGATTCTTCTTCCTAGTGTGATCTGGATGAGTTGGGTATGAACTCCAGGTGATGGTTGAGCTGGTATGATTGGTCTTGATCTCCATTTTAGCTAAGCAAAGCTCACATGTCTCCTTAGCTCTCACTGACGTAGTGGTTGAGTTAGTGAGCGCCTGGTCTGGTCTGGTTCTGATGACCTCATCACAGTCCGACGCGCTTCTCCTGCATCGGACCCTTCTTGCCTTGCCTGCATTGCCACGGGTTTTTATTCTACCTGGTGTCAGTTTTTTGCCCGGGAGTATCAGCTGTTACCATCGGCACAGGTTCTGCCTTGCCTTAATTGCGGCCGAGTAAGACACTACGCTCCCTCCTGCCCTGCTGGACCTTTCTATCGAGACCGCGTCGCACCGCCATACCACCACCACACTCATTCCTTCCTCCTGGCGCACCTGCCGTTCGTGATCCACATGAGATGTATTGTACTCAGTGCAGGGCATACCGCTCATGTTGGAGATATTAGGAAGTATATTAGGCCAAGGTAAGTAAGGGCTCTAACTCACTATTTGATGTGTGTATCGGCTTGCATTCGTCTCTGACGATTCGCTTGTGTGTAGCGGTGTTTATTTTATGACGGATTGTAACCGCTAGTATGTACACTCTGACAGACCTATGTATTTAAAACTCTATGTGGTGTATAGATGTTTTATTTACGTAGTGTATGTGGAGTATTTCGGTTTGTCGTTTTGAGTAATGGAGTAGTTATGTTGCATGCATTTGATGGATGTGAATGCAATATAGTTATGATGTGAATACAAATGATGGTCTGAACAGGCCGTTTCTATCAGAACCCTGAGAGACAACTGCAATCGCCGATTTGCTTGATTGATTGATTGTATGTGATTGATTGCCTTGCTGGGTGTTAGAATGTTGAATTGATTGATGCTTTGATTTATCGCTAGGTTGTTAGTCGTTTATTTTGAATCATTGCATTTAATTGATCGTTAGGTTGTTAGCTGTATTTTGAATTACTGCATATGTTTGATCGCTAAGTTGATTTGAATAGCATGGCATCTGGGGATTGTTAGTTTGCTAGCATTGCATTTGTTTGATCACTAGGTTGGTATGCGATTAATTGAGATTTGTTGCATTAATCATCTTGTTAGGTTGTTAGTTGAATGTTGAGCATCATTGCATTGTTTGATTCACTAGGATGTTAGATGGTAGCTTTTGAGTTTAGGATAGCGAATTGTTAGGTTAATCAGTTTGGGTAATAGATGTTTGGTGGATAGTTAGACTGGTAGATTGTTATGTTAGAACGTTAAATTATCTGTTAGACTTGTGGATAGTTGGGAAGGTAGAGAACCTCTAGATAGAACTAAGCTCGGAATTGAGAAAGCGATTTTTATAGGAAGCTTATTTTGTGGTAGAGCGTAATTATAAGATATCGTTAGTTAGCCATGTGGGACAGCCGGGTACATGACTAGTTAACAATATCTCTATAAGGAAGTGATATCGGGAAGTAAGTTAGAAAGGTCTAACTATTCCAGTGTTGTTGAGATAGTTGATACAGGACGTGATGGACGACGAGACGCGAACACGAGACCGAACCCGAACCTAAGAGACGAGACATTGTTCAAGGAAGCAGTGAAGCCATTTGACCCGAGCCGTGAGCAAAATAGTATGGTTTCAGATCAGCATGGGTATCAGTGACAAATTAATTCAAGGAAGGCAGACGAGTATGATGAGTTAGCAAAGAGATTTGGAGGCATCAATATCAGTGAAGGAATCAGTTCGGGGTATCAGAGGGAAGAGCAGTGTTGGAGTCCGTGAAGCGTGGAGTTCAGTGATCGAGAAAGTTTGAGGCGTGTACGAGCGATTCAGTTAGATGAAAGGAAAGACATAGATATTAGCGAAATATTGATTGGGAGCAATAAGTATTGGAAGCAAGGCTAGTAGCGGGAATGGAGGACGAGTTAGTGTTGCGCAATTTGGGAAGTCAAGACAAAGTGGGGAAGCCTGAAGTATGAGTGAAGAAGATCATCAGTCGACGCAGATAACTTCAGGAAGCGGAGTGGAGCAGTTCAGTCAGAATCAGTGGATTTGGTAATCGGAGTTCAAGTCAGTAAAGGCAATCAGATGGAGAAGCAGGGATCGATCGAGAGTCAATCCATTCAGTGTGGGAATTTTAATACATCAGTACGTTGAGATTTTGCGCAATACTGTGTTTAAGAATTCAGTAAACATCGAGAGTATAGTTCAGTTGGTTCAGAATTCGAGCATCAGAGCAATGGAATCAGTTTCAGAGTGGCGACTTACAAGGTTCCGTTCCGATTCGAAATTTGTTAGTAACGGAGAATTCGGGGACCGAATTCCTGTAAGTGGGGAAGAATGTAATACCCTTGTCTCACAAAAAATGGGTCAACGGGCAGCTGAAAAGTCAACAGGGGTATTTTTATAATTTTCGGAAGATGAGTGGTATTTTGATAATTTTTTCAAAATACAAAACGGAAGCAAAGACAGACCAAATGATTCTCTTTTTAAGTAAAGAAATCATTTAGAAGACAAAAAGTGGTGGAAACGGATTTTAAATGAATTTTAAGAACTATCCGGAAAAGACCGATAAAGCCGATGAAACTTGTAAAATTTGGTACGGGAGCTACAGGAGTTCGATTGAAACGAAACGAATCGCTAAATGCTTCTAAAAGAGTCTGTATTTTAAAAAGAAGTCTTGGGAATTTATGCTGAAGCTTTGAGAGGTTTTGAAGAATTAAAAGCTTAATTGGATAATTAAGCTAAAAATATGACTTTTTCTCATCAAGTGTGACCATTGGAGATGAAGACTTGTCACCAATTAATGATTATGTAAGTCAGATCATGCTTAATTAAAAGTGAGAATACGTGGACAAAAAGTGTAACACCCGTCTCCCGGCGAACCGGAGACGCGGCGTTAGGACGCCCGTTGAACCGGATTCGGTCCAATCGGGACGCCAACTCAACTTGTCCCCGCCCCTCACCGCCTTCTGGCCCGTCGGCCTTCCTTCTCGGGGAGCTCGCCGAAACCCCCCTTACAACGATTCAAGGGTCGCGTACCAAACTTGATATACGCGAGCCGCCAAGAAACACCCTTTCGGGGGTCCTACCACAGTTCTAAGCAATCATATCCATCACGCACAAGCAACGTTTTCAGTTTAAGCGATAACCTAGAATTCTACATTCCACAATCAATCACGCATATCTCTAGCCTAGACTACCTAGGAAAGACGGTATTAACAGAGGACTATCGTCCGAAATTGAGATAGAGCAAGGGAGATAACCAATGGTCCTCACCTTAGCCAAAGAAAGGGCGAAACGGTAATTTAGAAGCTTCCTCAGCCCGAACGGACGTCAGATCTGGAAAGAGGACGAGAAATCGAGTGAGATGGGCTTTCGTTTCGCTCGAATCGGGTTTAGGACGGTCAAGTTATGGTCCAACGAAGTTGGTTGACTAAAAGTCAACGGTCAGGTCAAAGTCAACCGGTTGACCCGGTCAACCCAGACCCAGACCCAAACCCAGAATGAACCAGGCCCAAGACACATAACCGGCCCAAATCCCAAACCAGACCCTAACCAAACTAAACCGAGAATCAATTGAAATTGGGAAGAATTAAACTAAACCGGATTGGACCAGACCGAACCGGGTTGGACCGACCCAAACCGGTCAACGAGTTGCAATTGGATTTTCCATAGTGTTTTCCTAACACTCTCCCATTGGATTTCCATTTCCAATGGCCAGCTTTGTCCACTTGAGCTTGCAATTGCAGAAGTCTAGTTTGCCAGGAAATTCCATATGCCACAACGCCACTTCCCAAAACGCTTCTGCGATCTTCTTTCCATCTTGAGGAACTCCATTAGCTGCTCCCGTAATCCACAAAGAACTCCAGGGAAGACCGTTTCCCTTCCGGTTCTACCGTTGAATCTTCGAGCCCGCCATACCACAAATACCTTCTCCAGCTTCCAGCTTGGTGAGACTTCAAATGAGCCGTCCGTAACTCATCGAAGTTGATGTCACAAACCGATTCCAAGATTCCCTTCTTGGAAAAGATTTGGATTGCCTCCTGCTGCTCCTTGTGATCCAAGCAACTCAGACAACTCTTGACGCTCAATCCAGTCGAAACACCGCCACTTCCAAATGGCCTCCTTGCAATCCGGTCTTTCCATTGACCTCTTGCAGCTCTTGTAGCACTCCTCGCAGCTTCCCCAATGCCTCTTGCAACTCCTCAGCACTTCCTGTGACTCTTGCAACTCTTTGATACACTCACGCAGTAGTCTCTCCGGTGAACGTCTCCACATCTTGATCACCCTCGCACGCTTGGTTGAACAGCGCTCTGAACAGACGATGACCACGGATACACACCTCATTGATAGGTCTAGTTTTATCCCTATTCTAACTGCAAGTGCACAGTGATGTAGTGTACTTAGGGTATCGAATCCACAGGGACTCCGGTCAACGATAGATTTAGAACGATCAAGTTAAAACTAGGAGAAAGCAATATGGGAAAGCAGTAAATCAGTAAGCAGAAAGTAAATAGCAGCGAGTTGTGAGCAAGGAAGCGAAGCGTTAAGTCTAGGGAGTTCTCAGGAAATCAGGAACATAAACTAATCAATCAATCGAGATCTAATTAAGAACTGTTCTAGAACTCAAACACAGATATAGAATTAACCAAATCTCTTTGCGAGAATTCTCTAAGTCTAAGTGCAGTAATCCAAATCTCTTTGCAATTACTAACAGATTAAACCAGCATTAATTTCAAGTTCGATATGTTCACAATTAAACTAAGCCAAATCTCTTTGCGAATAATTCAATTGCTCATCTAGGTTCTTTCTAGCTAATTAACCAACTGTCGTTGCATCAATCAACCTAACATCAATAATCTAAGTGGCCAATTTAGATCAAGCATTAAGAACAATCCTAGACAAAGAACTAGCAGATATGAATCCCTACAGATTGATTAAACTATAATTCCATGAAATCCCTAATGAGAATCCCTAAACTTAACAGGTAATCTACTCAGACATGTTCATCGAAACAGAAAACATCTTGAATAGAAAACCAAATATCATAAAACAAAGTAAAGATCTGGGGTTCAAAATCCTCTCTCTTTCGAGAGCAGGATCAGCCCCTAACTCTCTCTGAAATAAAATAAGACTTAAGAAAAGCGTTGCCTAAACAAGTGGCTAAAAACCCTAATATATAGTCTAAAACACGTTTTGGGCTTCTGTGTAAATATTTGGGCATTTCTACAATATCAGCATTCTTCATTAAACCGCCGAGTCTAGCCCATTCGCGCTATGCATCGATCGATGCAGGTGTGCAACGATCGACGCAATCCTCAAATCTGGACAGTGAACTCTGTCTCTCGGCCAAACACTCCAAAATGCTCCAAAATCTTCAATTCAGCTCCAAAAGTACTTAGACCTGTTAAATACCTGAAATGACTCTAAAACATAGTAATAGACTCGATAAATAAGACATATACCATGGTTAAAAGCCCTAAAATCCATGGTATATCAACTCCCCCACACTTAGCCTTTTGCTTGTCCTCAAGCAAAACAAAGAACTAGAATGGTGAAGAGGTTTGAAAACTTTCAGAAACTCTTTTCATCCTAGAAGCAACAACACTCAGATTCCCCTTAGTAAACCACTGAAAGAATCAATCACAAGATATCAAGACCAACATATACTTCCCCCACACTTAGCAACTGTCCTAAGTAAACTCCACAATCACATTCACGCATTCAAATTCTCCCTACTGACTTCTGCAGGTATTTAAGTGCGGTCTCACCTAAGGAGTATCGATCAAAGGCACATGGATTCTTACCTTATCAGCTCTAGACCACCATACTATCTTTCTCTAGTCCCTTTCTTCTCTTTTTCCTTCCTTAGCATTCTGATTTTTCCCCATTGGGTATCATTTTATTTTTTTTTATCAGTGCTCTTCCCGTTAAGGGGTGTACTTTGGACACATTCCATGGATGCACAAGATATGAGAGTTTTAGCTACCATTCCCATGACCACTTCGGAGTTACTAACTCATCCTCAGTTTATTATCTTTTTTTTTTTTTATGGAAGGGGAGAAGGGAACTAAATAGGACAGGTTTACAGGCTGTGTCAGAACTAACAAGGGAATCCGACACAAAGTATACCAAGCCCTTAGGTGAGAAATCTAAGTCAGTATTAAGGTGAAGTCAGTAAAGGATCCTCTGATACCTGAAGTGATGTGGGTGTCCTCAGTAGGTTGATCCATGTCTGGGTTTTCTAATAGTCATAAATAGATCTTTCAGCTTCATCCCAATGGTTACTTAAGTTCCTGCAAGATGTTGTTAATCTCTCAAAAATTCACTGTTTCTTACTTAAACTGATTTTGACTCAATAATACAAAATTTTTGAAAAACGACTCTAAGAAAACAAAAGCGTGCGTCAGTAGCTCCTCCCCCACACTTAAAACACACTGTCCCCAGTAGTGTCAAGCTTAGGGTCGGTGAGAATAAATAATCAAATCGAAACAATCCAAAAAGTTGCAGAACACGTACCTATCGTCGCCCTGTGTCGATCGATGCCACAAGGGTGTCGATCGATGCAAGGCGAATTTTGCTCGCGGTTATGTGAATAACCGATGTCTAAACCGCAGTTGATTCGGTAAACCGTAAATCGCGACTGCATCGACCTATGCACTAGATGTGTCGATCGATGCAATGCGATTTTGCCTGTTTCTCAAGCCTTTGAACACACAAAAACAGAAAATTTAAAAACACCAAATCAAATTGAAAAACGAAAACTAAAACGAACCTAACAGTGGGTTGCCTCCCACTCAGCGCTTGTTTTGAGTCATTAGCTTGACTATGGGATAGAGATTGAACTCATGGCGGTTTCAACAGAGACTTTGAGTGTCTCTGTGAATATCTCTTCATCCAAGGAGGTGTATAGGCTTTCAGATCATGAGGCTTCCCAAGGAATGAATAAACATCATCAGGGCGGGAGCGAAGCTTGGGTGGTACACTGCGTTTTCCTGCATTCAAAACAATGCGGTCAGGAGGTTTAAGCTTAGGTGACTTGTGCCTTACCTTTGGTGTAGATCTGATGTCTGGAGCTTTCTGCTTATGAGTAGTTGCAGGTACTGAAGATGTTAGAGCAGGTTCAAGAGGAACCGCCATCTTCTTCTCTCCACTATCAGATACTGTTGTTCCACCAATCTGAACTTCTTCTTTCAGATCACCATCAGTGGAGATCATCTTCTTTGCATGAACTCGCGAAGCTTCAGCTGGTGGAGTTTCATTCATCTTCTTATCCATCACTTTCATGCAGTTAGCCAGTTCTATCTCTTGTTTAAAGGGTTTAGGAACCTTAGGATATGGCACAATGGGCTTGTAGACTCGTTTTGGGACTATTGCAGGCTTCTGGTCTCGTCTGCGATCTGTGTCGATCGATGCAGTAGGTGTGTCGATCGACACAAGGCGATTATGTTTATCGTAAGAACTCGAAATTGCCGTCAGAACTGCGTGTCGACCGACACTAAGGGGGTGTCGATCGATGCATGTATCAGACAAACAATATTCATCCAGAAAATCCGAGATTATGCTCTCTTCTTCACCTAGCAACTCAATCTCATCTCTTAAGGTCACAGCTTTGATGGATCTGTACTGTTCAACTTTCCTAGCTTCATTATGTCTTTGTATTGCTCCAGCTGTTTGTTGAACTTGGACATCTAGCTTCTTCACATGTGTGCTCAAGTATTCAAACTTCCCATTCAGATTTTCATGTATAGCTTCCAACTTCCTGTCGAAGTCTACAACAAACTTGGTCTGATCCTCTAGTAACTTCTCCATCATAGATTCCATCTTGCTCTTATAAGTATTAGCAGCAGGAGGTGTCTGATATGAGGACGATCCATAGGTTCTCTGATAAGAATTACTTTGCTGATTACCGAACCTGTTTCCTTGGAATCCAGAGCTATTGATGTAGTTCAAATCTTCTTCCTGCTTCTCCAACAACTGCTCCATCATGCTCATCAGCTTATTAGACTGTGTATTGTGAGGAGGAACATGCTGATATGATGGAGATTCATAATCTCTGGTGAATGAATAGGAGCCATAGCTTCTGCAGAACGAGTTATTCTGCTGATTTTCCAACATATGTTCCATCATTCCCATCATTCTTTCGCAATGTGTCGATCGATGCATAGTAGCGTCGATCGATGCAAGTGTTGGGAATGTCCTGAAATCTATTGTACTTGCTCTTGAGTGAAAGTCGTACTGTCGAGATGAGACAATCATATGACACTGGGAAGTCGTAATGCTTTGCTAGAAGCCACTTATGATCAGTGAGTTGAGAACTCATTGCTAGTGTTATATGATCCTACAGGGTCACACACCTAAGCAAACTGGACGTAGTATATGAGGTTGATCATTAAAGTAATGATCGGGTGAATGCATATTTGATATGCATTCAATACTAAGTTTCTGGGCAGTGTCGATCGATGCACTAAGCGTGTCGGTCGACACAGATCGACAGTGTCGATCGACACAGAAAGTGTGTCGGTCGACACGACTCGCGGATTACCAGATTAATTCGGTTAATCGTTGGTTAATTCCGTTGTGGTTTAAGTCGACATATATAAGATATATGGTCGACATAAATTCGATCTAACCTAATCCACAGCCACCAGAAAAGAAACAGAAACCTCTTGAGAGATCTGATCTCTAAAGGCACTAGCATCCCTCATTTTCAGTTTGTGTGCGTGTGGATACCAGTAGAGGCGCAGCATTTGAGGCGCTCTAGATCTCGATTATCTGCAAATCTTCCGCTGCTAATCACCAGGTAATTCTGAGATCCCTAGATTCAATTACATGAACCTTAGATCCTAGGCTTGGAATTCAGACCAGGATTGCCTAATTGGATTAGGATCTGCTAGAAATTCCTTCAGTGGTATCAGAGCCTTAGGGTTCTATTGAATCTGTAGCATGTTGATTAGATTGGTTGAATCTGGATCTCTGTATAGTTGATACAAACATGTTAAAATTCGTTTTCATGAAAAATCTAGTTTTAGGTTTTTGGCTTGAAAAACGATTAGGGTTTATCGCCCTGTGTCGATCGACACCAATCCGGTATCGGTCGACACAGAAGGATAACCCGAATAAAATTTGTTTCGCCTAGTGTCGATCGACACAAGAGTTGTGTCGGTCGACACAAACCTCGCGAGATTGTTGAATCGGTTCAATTGGATTGGACCGGTTATCGAGCTTGGTTTATAATGGTTGAACACTGTGAATGGTTTAATTGCGATTGGTTTGATTAGGTTGGTATCGACCGATGCTAGTGTAGCATCGATCGACACTGACCGGTATTCAAAACCGGATCAATTGGATTGATCGGTTATCGCGGATTGTTTTGGTTATTCTGAATCGATCGACACTAAAGTAGTGTCGGTCGACATCAGATTCGATGGTTTGGGTTATGGAACCTAAAATCACAGAACCAAAGCAAGATAAATCAATTAATTAGAAGAATTAAAACATAATAAAACTGAACGTTTTAAATGGTTCTGTTCCTCAATCAAATATCAAGTGATACTTGATGTCTTTCCAATCTTGTCAACTGTCAAGACCTATTTAATTGTGCGATAGACTTGCAGTGCAAGATGTCCACAATTACATGAGTAAGACAGAGGTAATCGTGTTGATGGATTTGCAGTGCAAGACATCGACAATTACATGACTTAAGAGATTGGTTTACTTGACAGGGCCATCAAAATCGTTTTGGGCTCAGAGACATCAGGTGGATTGGACATAAGATGTCAATCCACAACCAAGAGTTGTATTGGATATAACTAGCAAAGTTGTTGCTTACCTAGATAGCTAAAATTTGGGTGCTAGCCAGTGGCTCACTCAAGTTTAGTGAAGTATGGGTCTTGGATCATTATATTCATTTGAGGAAACATTGTTTGAATATAATGTGAGTTTTCTTAATTGTTAAGACTTCTCATTTCTTGAACATCATAACTAAACCTCCCTTGTTTTTCCAGCTATGTCTAGCACAAACCATCGTAACAGCTTCTCCTTGCGATCCGTCCTTGAGAAGGACAAGTTAAATGGATCAAACTTTCTTTAATGGTATCGGAACTTGAGAATTGTTCTCAAACAGGAGAAGAAGGACTATGTCCTTGAGAAAGTTCTCCCCAGGAAGTACCGAGCCAATGCCTGGCAGTCAGATAAGGATGCTTGGGATAAACATTCTAATGATGTGGTGGATGTGAGTTGTCTCATGTTGGCTACCATGAACTCGGAATTGCAGAAGCAATATGAGTACATGGAGTCGCCAATAGAGATGATCACTGGCCTGAAAAGTATGTTTCAGGAGCAGGCACGAACTCAGAGATACCAGACGGTAAGATCTCTGATTGAGTGCAAGCTACCAAAGGGTGAACCAGTTAGTCCTCATGTCATTAAGATGATGGGTTATATTGATAACCTGGGGAAACTGGATTGTCCCATTAGCCAAGAGTTAGCTACTGACATCATTCTGCAGTCACTGCCGTCAAGCTATGATCAATTTGTTATGAACTATAACATGAACAACTTGACGAAGACGTTGACTGAATTGCATGGGATGCTTAAGACTGCTGAACCTAACATCAAGAAGGACACCCCAAATGTCCTTATGGTACAAAAGGGTAAAAAGTTTAAGAAACTTGGTAAGAACAAAGGTGATGGCAAGACGAGCTCTATTGTGAATCCAAGCGAGTCTGGCCATGCTCCTAAGGTTAAAACCAGTCCTTCTGAAGATGTTAAGTGCCGTTATTGTAATGGTTATGGGCATTTGAAAAGAAACTGCAATAAATTCCTGGAAGATTATGAGAAGCTGAAGAAGACGTACGAGACTTCTTCTTCATGTATTATGTTATAGAAGTAAATATTACTTCTTATAGTCCTACTTATTGGGTATTAGATACCAGCTGTGGTACACATATTTTGTGAAAATGTGCAGGGCCTGAGCAAAAGTAGGACTATGGAGAAAGGACAAGTGGATCTATGCGTGGGATATGGAGCAATAGTTGCTGCATTAGCCGTAGGAGTATTTCATTTTTTTTCTTTATGGCATATTTTAGAACTTAAGAATTGCTACCATGTATCTGCTGTGAGCAGAAAGATTATTTCTATTCCTTGTTTCGATATGGAAGGATATCAGTTTTCAAATTAAGAATAAGTGTTATTCATTTGATTACAGTGATATATTTTATAGTAGCAATTCATTAGAGAATGGACTTTATGTTCTAAACAAGAATGTGCCTAACTATAACATTAATACCAAGAGATTCAAGTCAAATGATATGAATCAAACTTCTCTCTGGCATTGTCGTTTTGGGCCACATTAATGAGAAATAGATTCAGAAGCTCCATAGTGATGGGATTTTTGGGCTCATCTGATTATGAATCATAATGAGTAAAATGAATCTAGTTTATTGGGTAAAATGACAAAGGCCCCTTTCGACAAAAGGTAGTGTCGATCGACACAAAGGGTGCTTCGGTCGATACAGGTTGCGAACGAACAAAATAAAAGGGCCAGAGGCTTATTGGGCTTTATACAAACGGATGTATATGGGCCAATGAGCACTAGTGCTAGAGGAAACTTTCAGTACTTCATTACCTTTACTGATATTTTCAGTAGGTACGGTTATGTCTTACTTATAAGACATAAGTCAGAATCTTTGAAAGGTTCAAAGAGTTCCAAAAATGAAGTACAGAATCAATTTGGCAAAGGTATTAAAACTCTACGATGAGATCATGGAGGTGAATACTTAAGTCAAGAATTTAGTGATCATCTGAGAGATTCACTCCCCCTGAATCGGACTTTATTAGATGTGGTTCGATCAATGATGAGTCACTTAGATCTTCCATTATCCTTCTAAGAATACGCTCTAGAAATGTCTGAGTTTACATTAAATAGAATTCCATCAAAATCAGTTACAGAGATACCACATGAGATGTGGAATGAAAATGTTTCTGATTTATCCATCATGGAGATTTGGAGTTGCGGGACTTATATAAAACGTTTAATCTCTGATAAGCTCACACCCAAATCTGATAAGTGCTACTTCATTGGTTGTCCTAACAAAACCAAGGCATGTTACTTTTACAACCAGTTCGAGAACAAATTGGTTGTTGCTAGGAACTATGTTTTCTTAAGAAAGACTTTCTTTCCAAGAAGAACAATGGGAGTAAAAGTACAACTCGAAGAAATTCGAAAGTCACAGGAGACTGCTCAACCTGATGAGGAAGAGCAGCAGTTGGATCTACAAAGAGTTTTAGAACCTGCACCTGTGGTGCCTAAAGTTTATAAAGGATCTGGTGAATGTATATTCGATGTACATTCAAATGCGAGTTTCTGAAGAAGTGTCGATCGACACAAACGTTGTATCGATCGACACAGATCGCAAACCAAAATATTTTGGTTTATGACTCAATTAACTACGGTTTGAATCTTAGTTAATTAGGTCGTGGTAAAAGTATACATATGAGATATGTGCACGACTTTTACACAAAAACTGAAGCTCGCAGATCCGAAAGGATCCGTCACGAACCCGAGAAATGTGGATTTCTCGTAACCAATTGCCGTGATCTATTGATCATTGAAAGTGACGGGCCTGCAAATTTTGAAGAAGCAATGATGGGCCTTGAATCCGAAAGTGGCTGAAAGCCGCTGAATCCGAAATGGGATCCATGTCACAGAACCAAATATGACTTGGGTTGATTTACCCGATGGTGTAGAAGCCATTGTGAGTAAATGAATTTTCAAGAAGAAAAGTTGACATGGATGGTTATATTCAGATGTACAAAGCAAGGTTGGTGGCAAAAGGTTTCAAGTAAATTCATGGTATTGACTGTGAAGAAACCTAATCCCAGACACCGTGCTTATGTCCATTCGGATTTTCCTAGCAACCGCCACTCATAATGGTTATGAGATCTGGCAGATGGATGTGAAAATAGTTTTTCTTAATGGAATTCTGGAAAGGGATGTGTACATGACACAACCTGAAGTTTTCATTGATCCTAATGAAGCTAGGAAGATATGCAAGCTTCATCAATCCATTTATGGATTGAAGCAAGCATCTCGGAGTTGGAATCTTCGTTTTGATAATGCAGTCAAAAGGTTTGACTTCGTCATGAACAAATAGGAACCGTGTGTTTACAAGATGACTAGTGGGAGCGCAGTTGCAATTCTGGTATTGTATGTTGATAACATACTACTTCTCGGAAATGAAGTTCCATTGTTTCAGTCTGTTAAGACTTGATTCGAAAGTTGTTTTTCGATGAAAAATATGGGAGAAACCGTATACATTCTTGGAATAAGAATCTATGGAGATAGATTGGACAAGCTAATTGGATTGTGTCAAGATACTTATGGTGATAAGGCCTTGCACAGGTCCAATACGCAGGATTCCAAGAAGGGCTTCGTGCAAATGACTCTTGGTATTACTCTTAGCAAGACGCAGTGTCTTTCGACACACGCTGAGCAAGGGCGAATGAGGGTCAGGCTACTGCTAAAGGCATTAGATGTCTTAAGATGCGATCTTAATTTTAGTGGGAGTCGTTGTTATTAATTTTAGTTATGATATGATGTTCGTATTGTTGGAATTGTGTCCAGTAATCTCGGTACTGTCTCTAGAAAGTAAGAGTATGTCAATGATCAGACATAAGTCATATAATACTGGGGGTCATGATGGCTTGCTAGAGTCCGCTCATGATCTATAAGTCTTGGACTTATTGCCTTTATTATATGATCCCATATGGGTCACACGCCTAAGCTAACAGGAAAATGTGTTGGAACGGCTTAGCAGAAGTACGGTAAAAGTGCCAGGCATTTGTCGTACTTAGAGAGAGATTAATGGGTCTGATTAAATCCAAGGGATTTAATCAGATTGGTATTTGGGCCCAAAAGCCCAAAAGGAAATAGACAAGTTTTATAATTAAAACTTAAGTCTGATTTTTCCGACTAACCCTAATCCCCTGCGATTTTTCTCTCTCTTCCTGCGCCTCCCACAGCTTGGTCTAGCAGCCTCTCTTCCTGCTTGGTGTGCGTGTGTGAACCTCTGGAGGAGTTATCACTTGGTGGCTCTCTGATCTCTGACCTGTTCTCTCTTTCCGCTGCATAAACAGGTAAAAGGTGAGATCTTATTGTTTCTATTCAAGAGAACCTAGATCCGCATATTTAGGAACTGTTGAATCTGAGAATTGAATCTGGATTAACAACCAAAACATCCTTCAGTGGTATCAGAGATATTGGTTGTTGGAATTATGTCCAGTAATCTCTGTACTGTCTCTAGAAAGTAAGAGTATGTCAATGATCAGACATAAGTCATACAATGCTGGGGGTCATGATGGCTTGCTAGAGTCCGCTCATGATCTATAAGTCTTGGACTTATTGCCTTTATTGTATGATCCCATATGGGTCACACGCCTAAGCTAACGGGAAAATACGAAGGAACGGTTTAGCAGAGGTACGGTAAAAGTGCTAGGCATTTACTGTACTTGGAGAGACTAAAGGGCCTGATTAAATCCAAGGGATTTAATCAGAACAGAGAATTGGGCCCAAAAGCCCATGAGAACTAGAAGGGATTTTAATGAATAAAATCAGACCTAGCTCTCTAATTTCTCAGCCACTTTTGCGCCAGCCTCCTCTCTCTCTGCGCCTCCTCTCCCTTGGTCTAGCAGCCTCTCTTCCTGCTTGGTGTGCGTGTGTGAACCTCTGGAGGAGTTATCACTTGGTGGCTCTCTGATCTCTGATATACCTTCTCTTTCCGCTGCATAAACAGGTATAAGGTGAGATCATAATGTTTCTATTCAAGAGAACCTAGATCCGCATGTTTAGGAACTGTTGAATCTGTGAATTGAATCAGGATTAACAACCAAAACATCCTTCAGTGGTATCAGAGCTATTGGTTCTGGTTTTTTTTCTTGTTTAGATTCATGTTTAGGATTGTTTTTCTTGTTTAAAAAGTGTTTTGAATCAACTATTGATAAGAGAAATCACTTAAGCAACAAGAATTGAAAACTAAACAAACTAATGAAAAATCGCAAGCCAATCTATATGAATTGGTATGCGTCGGAGTGTTGATCAGTTTCGGATCACACGTCTGGATCGTTTTGACGAACAAACCGATCTTGGATCGGGTTTGTGTCATCAACACGATCGACGGCACGGCACAAACGATCGTATGGATCGAAGCCGTACGCGTCTCGTCCGATCGCGTAGGATGGTCCGATCGCATGGATTGCACGAACGCGATCGCATGGATCATGTCCAGTCCCGATCGCACGTCCCGCTCTCGGCCCGTCATGTCCCGTCCCGTCCTGCAATCGACCGAGCATCATCGCGTGATCGAGATGGACCGATCACGGATCGCGTCCCGTCCCGTTCGTGAAGCTGGGCGATGTTCCGTCCCGTCCCGCGATCATCCAAGCCTCGATCGTGATCGTGAGTTGGGCCGATCTCGGATCGAGTCCAATCCGACCATGATCGTTGCGTGATGCGGAAGCATGGAGCTAGGTCACAACCGTGATCGGTTTGTGACCAATTCGGTTCGGTTCGGTTTAAAACTTGATTAAAATCAAAAACGTCGCGGTTTAATAAACAGATTTAATAATTTTATTAAGTTCTGGTTAAACCGGGATAAGAAATCCAAAGTCGAAAATTGGATTTTGTGCCTAAACCAGGATTTTCTAATTTGATTTGGTTGGACCAAATAAATTGAGAAAATCCGGTTTAGTAAATAACCGGTTGACAATTGTGGTCATCGTAGTAATTAATTTTGGTTAGACCAATTTTAATGAACCAGACCGGTTATGTCATTTAATTGGACAATTGGGTTATGTCTTGGACATAGACCAATTCTTGGGCCTCGGGCCAAGAAGTTAAAACAATTGGGCCAATTATTTGAGTCTTTTTCATCAGATTAATTTAAAATTTGTTTTTATAAAATAATTATATAAATCGATTTTAAATTAAAGTTTCCGAAATTTTGAAATTAGAAAGTTTCTTAAAATAGAAGTTTCTAGATTTGCGGGTTTTTGGATTTTAAGAAATTTCTAAAGTTAGAAAGTTTCCGGTTTTAGAAAGTTTCCAATTTTAGAAAGTTTCCAAAATAGTAGGTTTCCAAAAATAGAAAGTTTCCCGAAATAGTAATCTTCTATTTTGGGAATGAAATTTTAATAAACCTACGAACCTCAAATAATATCAAGCGTTGGATGTCTTGTCCAGGCTATGTCAGCTGTCGAAGCCCATTCAATTGTATTCATGGCCTTACAGTGTGAGGGTGTCTGCTTTTGCGTGGATAAGACGGTTTGTGATTCATAAATGTCATTGGGAGTCCCAGACATTAATGATTACATGACTGTATAGTCTGGTTTTCTTGACTAGGCCATCGGGAGTCCCGGGCCTTGAGACATCAGAGTGGATTGGGCCTCGGGCCCAGATTCACAACCAAGAGTTATATCACGGATATAATTAGCCGACATAGGGCTTACCGATATAAGCTAAGGTTGGGTGATGGCCAGTGGCCCACTTTGATCTTAGTTATATGTGGATCTTGGAATCATTATATTCTATTGAGGGTAACTTATGTTATTGAATATAATGCGTGATTAATCATATTAAATTTAATACAAGATTAATCATATTGAACATATTAACTAAAATTCTTTTATCTTAAATTTCAGTTATGACTAGCACAAACAATCAAAACACTTTCTCGATCCGGTCTGTCCTTGAGATGGACAAGCTGAACGGATCAAATTTCTTGACTTGGTCGCGGAACCTGAGGCTAGTTCTCAGACAGGAGAGAAAGGACTATGTCCTTGAGAGAGCTCTCCCCGTGAGGATCGGGTCCAATGCTTCTCATGGAGTATATGATGCTTGGAATAAGCATTATAATGATGCGGTAGATGTGCGTGGTCTGATATTGGCTACCATGGACTCAGATTTGCGGAAGCAATATGAGAACATGGAGTCGCCAATAGATCTGATCAGCAGCCTGAAATTGAAATTTCAGGAGCAGATAAGAGTGGAGAGATACCGGTTGGTTAAGTCTCTCACTAGCTGCAAGCTACCAAATGATCATCCAGTGAGTCCTCATGTCAGTAAAATGATGGGTTACATTGATAACCTGAGGAAACTGGATTATCCAGTTAGCCAAGAATTGGCAACTGAGATCATTCTGCAGTCACTGCCGTCAAGCTATGATAAGTTCAGAAGGAACTATATCAAGAAAGGCTTAACGAAGACGCTGACTGAACTGCATGATATGCTCAAAACAGTTGAGCCAAACGTGAAGAGTACCCTGAATAATCTCATGAATGAGAAGGGTAGGTTTAATAAACCTAATGCTGACAAGGGTGAAGGCAAAGTTGTCCAGATTTTGAATCATGGCAAGCGTGTGTCTTCTGAGCCCGAGTCAGATACCTCTTACGTTGGTAAGTGCTGCTACTGTAAGGAGACAGGGCATTGGAAGAGAGATTGCATTAAATTCATGGAAGATGATGAGGAGTTGAAGTTGATGTATACGACTACTTCCTCAGGTATTCATGTTATTACTTCAAGTTCTACCTTAAAGGTATTGGATACTGATTGTGGCACTGATATTTGTGATAATATGCAGAGCCTAAGCAACAGTAGAACTTTGAAGGAAGGGCAAGTGAAACTACATGTCTGGAAGGAGCTTGGGATGCTGCCTCAGCCGTAGGGTTTTCACTTATAGATCCCTTTGAGGCTTGGTTTTGTACTAAGTAATTGCTACAATGTACCTGCTTTAAGCAGAGTTGTCTTTCATTTTCTTGTAAGAATTTGAATGTTTTTCATTTTGATAAAAGACAAGTTTTTGTTCTTTTGATCTTAATGAAATATTAATTGTAGCACCCTATTCAAGGAATGGGTTTTATATCTTAAACCAAAGAGTGCCTAAATGTAACATAAATACCGAATTGGTTTAAATCTGATGAATTAAACCTGATTTTTCTTGGCATAAAAGTCTTGGTCACATAGAGTAAGTCGGATTCAGAAATCCCATAGTTATGGACTGTTGGGCTCATTTGATACGATATCTTATGAGACTTGAATTCTGCTTACTGGACCAAAAGGCAAAGGGCCTATCTTAGCCGAGCTAGAGAAAGGCCCAAAGGCTTATTGGACCTGGAACATACTCATGTATGTGGCCCAATGAGCAATAATGCCAGAGAAAATTTCCTGTACTTCATTGTCTCTACTGATTACTTCAGTGAGTAAGACTGTGTTCATTTGATGAGACACAAGTCGGAATTCTTTGACATGGTCGAAAGAGTTCCAGAATGAAGTATAGGATCTGAATGACAGAAGTATTAAGACTCTGGATCAGATCACGAGTGAGAATACTTAAGTCATTGATGGTGTGATCATCTGAATGAGTGTGAAATCGTTTCACAGCTCATTTCTCCTGAAAACCTGAAGGTGTTTCTGTGAGAAAGAATCAGATCTTATTAGAAATGATTAAAGATGAGTCACACGAATCTTCCATGATATTATTTAAGAATAACGCTCTAGAAATATCTAAGTTTACGCTGAAAAGGTTCCACCAATATCAGTTGAAAGACACCACGTAAATGTAGATTGGAATCGATCCAAATTCGTCTTTACTGAGTATTTGTAGTTGTGCTACTTCGCTGGTTATCCTAGGGAAACCAAGGCTTGTTACTTTTACGCCCATTCTGTTTTCTAAGAAAGGAAGTTACTTTCCAAGAAGAACAGTGGGAGTAAAAGTATAACTCGAAGAAATTCGAGAAATACAGGAGGCTGCTTAACCTATTGAGGGAGAGCAGCGGAAGGATTTACAGATTTCTGTAGAATCTACACCTGTGGAGCCTGAAGTTCGCAGACATGAATGAATCAGTCACTAATCCGAGAGTGATTTCTCGTCATTAGTTGAACCTGATGATCATTGAAAGTTCGCATGATCTGATGATCATTGAAAGCGACGAATCTGCGAAATTCAAATAAGCGAAAGTGAGCCTGGACTCCGAAAATATACACTTTGTGTAAGTTAACTTCGTCGATCCATTTATGGATGGAAGCAAACATATCGGAGTTGGAATCTTCGTTCTGTTGAAATAGTCAAGGTTTTGACTTGAACAGGAACGAAATGGAACTGTGCGTTTACTAATAGATAAGTGGGAGCAATATTGCATTTCTCATAATGTATGTCGATGACATACTGATTCTCGGATATAGCGTCCCAATGCTGCAGTCGGTAAAGGACTGGCTTGGGAGTTGGTTTTATGATTGACATGGGTAAAACCACGTAGTTCTTGGATTTTGGATCTAAAGATAAAGATCCGAAAGAGCTGGTAGGACAAAGTCAGGATTCTTATCCCGACAAAGTCCTACACGTTTTCAGCATTCCAAGAAGGGTTTTATGCCAATGTCACATGGCATGATGTTAAGCGAGACACAGTGTCCTACGATAACTGCTGAGCTTAAATGCATGGATAAGATTCCATATGCGTCGGCAATTGGATCTATCATGTATGCCATGAAACGTACTTGTTTGATGTTGTTTTAATGTTAAGCAAGACAAGTAAAGACCAGTCAAATCCAGCAAAGAATCACTGGATAGCCGTAAAGAATATCCTAAAGTATTTGAGGAATACTAAGGAAAAATTCTTGATTTACGGAGAAAGTGAGGTGCTACGAGTCGGTAGAGTCTAAAGGCAAGTTTCCAATAGACAAAGATGATTTCCGGTCACAGTCCGGTTATATCTTGTGTCTATCTGGCGGTGCAAGGCACTGTTGCTGACTCCATGACTTAAGCTGAACATTTCGCAGCTTGGAAAGCGGCGAAAGAGGTTGTTTGGAAAGGAGAATTCGTCACTGAACTTGATGTGATTCCCAGCATAGATGAGACTAGCTGCACATCAGTGGTCCAAACACCTTGAGAATAGGTATAACCTATTCCGTGAGATAAATGACAGAGATGTTAAGTAGATCAGCAAGTTTCAACGAATGAGAACGTTGCTAATCTATTAACGAAGCCACTCCTGAGGCCTAAGCACGAGTCGCGGACTGTTGCTGTAGGATTAGTGAAATTAAGATGTAGTCTTAATTTCAGTGGGAGTTAATAAAGGGCTTTATTTAGTTATTGATATGTTCTTGTAAAACATTTTATGATGTTTATTGAAATTATTATTTCAAGATTATTTTAACTGTGATGAAATAATCGTTCCAAAGTGATATGAACCATTTTATAGGTCATCGAAGTAAGTGACTTGATCTTGAGTTATCAAAGTCATTTAGCTTGATCATGAGACCCTATATTTGATAGATGGCTTATATCATCATGTCCCTAGTCGAAGGTTGTTGAAATTGGAACACCAACAACCGTGTGAGACTAGATTGATATGTGACTTATGACAAAGTCTCAGTGTGTCATAGATGCGCGGCATCAAAGTCAGTACATAGGTGTATGTTGGGAACATACGACCGGACAAGACCCGATTATAAGAACTCTTCAGGATATTTATATCTGTGTCATAAGAGATTCTTACTACGACTATAGAGTATAGTCCTTAGACCTGAGTTCGCATGCATGTGACTGCACATGAACTAATGCGCTTTGATCATTGTCTAATGCTGTCGTTTAGCGATAGTTATAAGGACCTTGTTTGGGTGTATTATGAAATGAATAGTTTACAGTGATGGAACAAGACGGGATTTGTCCCTCCAATATAAATGGAGTGAATATCTCTAGGCCAATCGGAGATTTGAATACTGGAAAATGCATGGCCATGCTCAAACGGACTGACCCGAGTCGTTTGGATTGTCAGTATCAAATCAGAGTCCGATGAACATGATTAGCCTTAATAAGGATGACACTCATCTTGCCTTATGACTAATCGAGATATTGAGACAAAAGGATTATGAATACAGAGATTCCAGTACAAGTGGGAGATTGTTGGAATTATGTCCAGTAATCTCTGTACTGTCTCTAGAAAGTAAGAGTATGTCAATGATCAGACATAAGTCATACAATGCTGGGGGTCATGATGGCTTGCTAGAGTCCGCTCATGATCTATAAGTCTTGGACTTATTGCCTTTATTGTATGATCCCATATGGGTCACACGCCTAAGCTAACGGGAAAATACGAAGGAACGGTTTAGCAGAGGTACGGTAAAAGTGCTAGGCATTTACTGTACTTGGAGAGACTAAAGGGCCTGATTAAATCCAAGGGATTTAATCAGAACAGAGAATTGGGCCCAAAAGCCCATGAGAACTAGAAGGGATTTTAATGAATAAAATCAGACCTAGCTCTCTAATTTCTCAGCCACTTTTGCGCCAGCCTCCTCTCTCTCTGCGCCTCCTCTCCCTTGGTCTAGCAGCCTCTCTTCCTGCTTGGTGTGCGTGTGTGAACCTCTGGAGGAGTTATCACTTGGTGGCTCTCTGATCTCTGATATACCTTCTCTTTCCGCTGCATAAACAGGTATAAGGTGAGATCATAATGTTTCTATTCAAGAGAACCTAGATCCGCATGTTTAGGAACTGTTGAATCTGTGAATTGAATCAGGATTAACAACCAAAACATCCTTCATTGGTTCTGGTTTTTCTTGTTTAGATTCAATTTTTAGGTTGTTTAGAAGTGTTTTGAATCTGAGATTGATTGAATCTGATTTGTAAAACACTTAAGAAACAAATTAAAAACCTAAAAACCTAACTATGAAATCGCATGGACCAATCGGATTGGTATGCGTCCGAGAGAGAGCCGAGTGGATCGCTTGATGCACGGGCCGATCGTGAACCGATCGCGTGGTCATGCCGATCGCTTGATGCTCGCGGCGAGTGATGAACCGATCGGTGAGCCGATCGCATGCGTTGATCACTGATCGATGGCATGGATCGGTGCGATCGAGTCCAGCTCACGCCGCGTCTCGTCCCGTCCCGCGTCCCGTCCCGTCCCGATCGTAAGGCTCGCGGCTGTCTCGATCATCCACTCGCGGTGATGCTTGCGGCCGTGACCTAGATGGTCGGTTCGAGATGGTTCGGTTTAAGGTTCGGTTTAAGATTTTAAAACTTAAACGTCACGGTTTAATAAACAGATTTAATAATTTAATTAAATTCTGGTTAAACCGGGATAAGAAATCCAAAGTCGAAAAATTGGATTTTGTGCCTAAACCAGGATTTTCTAATTTGATTTGGTTGGACCAAATAAATTGAGAAAATCCGGTTTAGTAAATAACCGGTTGACAATTGTGGTCATCGTAGTAATTAATTTTGGTTAGACCAATTTTAATGAACCAGACCGGTTATGTCATTTAATTGGACAATTGGGTCATGTCTTGGACATGGACCAATTCTTGGGCCTTGGGCCAAGAAGTTAAAATAATTGGGCCAATTATTTGAGTCTTATTCTTCAGATTAATTTAAAATTTATTTTATAAATTTATATAAATCGATTTTAAATTAAAGTTTCCGAAATTTTGAAATTAGAAAGTTTCTTAAAATAGAAGTTTCTAGATTTGCATGTTTTGGATTTTAAGAAATTTCTAAAGTTAGAAAGTTTCCGGTTTTAGAAAGTTTCCAATTTTAGAAAGTTTCCAAAAATAGTAGGTTTCCAAAATGGAAAGTTTCCCAAAATAGTAATCTTCTATTTTGGGAATGAAATTTTAAAATAAACTTACAAACCTCAAATAATATCAAGCGTTGGATGTCTTGTCCAGTCTATGTCAGCTGTCGAAGCCCATTCAATTGTATTCATGGCCTTACAGTGTGAGGGTGTCTACATTTGCGTGGATAAGACGGTTTGTGATTCATAAGTGTCATTGGGAGTCCCAGACATTAATGATTACATGACTGTATAGTCTGGTTTTCTTGACTAGGCCATCGGGAGTCCCGGGCCTTGAGACATCAGAGTGGATTGGGCCTCGGGCCCAGATTCACAACCAAGAGTTATATCACGGATATAATTAGCCGACAAAGGGCTTACCGATATAAGCTAAGGTTGGGTGACGGCCAGTGGCCCACTTTGATCTTAGTTATATGTGGATCTTGGAATCATTATATTCTATTGAGGGTAACTTATGTTATTGAATATAATGCGTGATTAATCATATTAAATTTAATACGAGATTAATCACATTGAACATATTAACTAATAACCTTTTTATCTATATATTTCAGCTATGACTACTACAAGCACACAAAACACATTCTCAATCCGGTCTGTTCTCGAGAAGGAGAAGCTGACTGGAACGAACTTCCTGACGTGGTCAAGGAACTTGAGGCTGGTCCTCAAGCAGGAGAAGAAGGATTATGTCCTTCGTGATCCTCTCCCCGAGAGGCCTGCTAACAATGCCGCCAGGACTCTGCATAATGCTTGGGAAAAGCATTCGCCAGATGAAAATGATGTGTATTGCCTTATGTTGGCGACAATGACTGCTGAGCTGCAAATGCAGTTCGAGAGTGTATTGTCACCCATCGAGATAATGGCAAGCCTGAAATCGCTTTTTCAGGAGCAAGCAAGGACTGAGAGGTTTCAGACAGTTAAGAACCTCTTAGACTGTAAGTTGGCTGCGAATGCGGCAGTGAGTCCTCATGTCTTGAAGATGATGGGTTATCTCGATCATCTTCAGAAACTCGACTGCCCTATCAGCCAGGAACTTGCCTGCGACATCATTCTGCAGCCATTACCTGCAAGCTATGATCAGTTCATTCTGAACTTTAACATGCATGGCTTGAGTAAGACATTGCCTGAGCTTCACGGAATGCTCAAGACTGCAGAGCCCAACTTGAGGAAAACCGCCAAGGACCCCAATGTGCTTATGGTGCAAAAGGGCAAGGGGTTTAAGAAATCCTCTGCTAAGGATAAGGGAAAGGCCAAGGCTGTCCAAGTCGCGGACAAGGACATGCCAAAGCCCAAACCCAAGTCCAAGGCTGGGCCTACTGACATCTGCAGGTTCTGTAAAGAACCAGGGCATTGGAGGAGAGAATGTAAGAAATTCCAAGAAGGTCTAAAGGAATTGAAGAAGAAGACTCTCGAGACTTCTTCAACAGGTATTTTTGTTATAGAAGTTAATACAACTACTTCTGATAATACCTCATGGGTTATGGATACTGGTTGTGGGGCTCATATTTGTACTAATATGCAGGCACTCAGCAACAGTAGAAGGCTGAAGCAAGGACAAGTGGAGCTACGAGTTGGGAATGGAGCGAAAGTTCCTGCACTAGCTGTAGGCACATACTTGTTGTCTTTACCTTCGGGATTGATTTTAGAACTCAATAATTGTTATTTTGTACCTGCTATAAGCAGAAATATTATTTCAATTTCTTTGTTGGATTTGGAAGGTTATGATTTTTCAGTTAAGAATAAATTATGTTCCTTCAATCGCAACAATTTGTTCTATGGTTCTGCCCCTCTTACGAATGGGCTTTACATACTCGATCAATCCGCGCCAATTTATAACATTAATACCAAACGGTTCAAACCTAATGAGGAGAACCGAACGTTTCTATGGCATTGTCGTTTAGGGCACATCAGCGAGAAACGCATCAAGAGGCTCCATTCGAATGGACTTCTTGGCTCATTTGACTTTGAGTCATGTGAGAAATGCGAATCCTGCATGATGGGCAAAATGACACGGGCCCCCTTTAATAAACCTAACGAGAGGGCCAGTGACTTATTGGGCCTGATACACACTGATGTGTGTGGCCCAATGTCCACAAATGCAAGAGGAAACTATCAGTACTTCATTACCTTTACTGATGATTTCAGTAGGTATGGATATGTTTATTTGATGAAACATAAGTCTGAATCTTTTGAGAAGTTCAGAGAATTCCAAAATGAAGTACAGAACCAACTTGGAAAAAGCATTAAGGCTCTTCGGTCCGACCGAGGAGGAGAATACTTAAGCCAAGAATTCAGTGATCATCTAAGAGAGTGTGGGATCGTATCCCAACTCACTCCTCCCGGAACATCTCAATGGAATGGTGTGTCTGAGAGGAGAAATCGGACCTTATTGGATATGGTTCGATCTATGATGAGTCACACAGACCTTCCAATATCCCTTTGGGGATATGCTCTGCTAACAGCAGTGTTCACTCTAAATAGAGCGCCATCGAAAGCAGTAGCAAAGACACCATATGAATTATGGACTGGAGTGGCTCCAGTGCTGTCTTATCTTAGAATTTGGGGTTGTGAAGCCTATGTCAAGAGATTGATCTCAGACAAGCTTACACCAAAGTCTGATAAATGCTACTTCATTGGTTATCCGAAGGAAACCAAGGCTTATTACTTCTATCTACGTTCCGAGAACAAGATCTTTGTTGCCCGGGATTGTAACTTTCTTGAGAGGGAGTTTCTCTCTAAGAAAGACAGTGGGAGTAAGGTACTGCTTGAAGAAATTCAAGATGAACAGGATACTGCTCAACCTAATGAGGAAGAGCAGCAGGAGGACCTACAAGAAATTGTAGAGCCTGAACCTGTAGTACCTGAAGTTCGTAGATCCGGGAGGATCCGTCACGAACCCGAGAGATATCAAGGATTCCTCGTGACTGACTGTCATGATCTTCTGATCATTGATGGTGATGAACCATCGAACTTCAATCAAGCCATGATGGGCCCAGATTCCTCGAAGTGGCGCAAGGCCACTGATTCCGAAATGGACTCCATGTCGGTCAACCAAGTGTTTTCGTTGGTTGACTTACCCGCTGGTGTAAAGGCCATCGAGTGCAAATGGATCTCGAAGAAGAAGATTGACGTGGATGGAAATGTCCAGATTTATAAAGCCAGGTTGGTGGCAAAAGGTTTCAGACAAGTTCACGGTGTGGACTACGATGAAACCTATTCCCCAGTGGCTATGATGAAATCTATTCGGATTCTACTAGCAACTGCAGCTTTTCATGATTATGAAATTTGGCAGATGGACGTGAAAACCGCCTTCCTGAATGGTATTCTGGAAGAGGATGTGTATATGACACAACCTGACGGTTACATAGATCCAAAGAATGCTGGGAAAGTATGCAAGCTTCATAAATCCATTTATGGATTGAAGCAAGCATCGAGGAGCTGGAATCTTCGTTTTGATGAAGCGATCAAGCAATTTGACATCATCAGAAACGAAGAAGAACAATGCGTGTATAAGAAAACTAGTGGGAGCAAGATAGTATTTCTTATTCTGTATGTCGATGACATACTGCTTCTCGGAAACGACGTTCCAATGCTGAAGTCGGTAAAAGACTGGCTTGGAAGTTGTTTTTCCATGAAAGACATGGGTGAAGTCGCATACGTTCTTGGAATCAGGATCTACCGGGATAGATCTAGAAGGCTGATAGGCTTGTGTCAAGATTCATACATTGACAAAGTCCTACAAAGATTCAGCATGAAAGATTCCAAGAAGGGCTTCACGCCAATGGTACATGGCACAACGCTAAGCAAGAAGCAGAGCCCTACGACGGCTGCTGAGCTTGAGCGCATGAAGAACATTCCTTATGCATCTGCAATAGGATCTGTCATGTATGCCATGATCTGTACTCGTCCTGATGTTGCTTATGCATTGAGCATGACGAGTAGATACCAGTCAAATCCAGGTGAAAACCATTGGATTGCCGTCAAGAATATCCTGAAGTATCTAAGACATACTAAGGATAAGTTCTTGGTATACGGTGGAAATGATGTGCTTAAAGTCAGTGGATTCACGGACGCAAGTTTCCAGACAGACCAAGATGATTTCCGGTCACAGTCCGGTTATATCTTTTGTCTGAATGGCGGTGCAATCAGTTGGAGAAGCTCCAAGCAAGACACCGTTGCTGATTCCACTACATAAGCTGAATATATCGCCGCCTCAGAAGCAGCGAAGGAAGCTGTTTGGATACGAAAGTTCATTATTGAACTAGGTGTGATACCAGATGCGGCTGAGCCTCTGGCACTATTTTGTGATAACAATGGTGCTATTGCTCAGGCAAAGGAACCAAGATCACACCAGAAATCCAAGCATGTTCTAAGAAGATTTCACTTGATACGTGACATCATTAATAGAAAGGAAGTCAAGATCAGCCGAGTTCAGACAGATGATAACGTCGCTGATCCGTTGACAAAGCCACTTCCAAGGCCTAAGCTCGAGTTTCTGACTGAAGCTGTAGGCATTAGAGACATTGAAATGTAATCTAAATTTGAGTGGGAGTTTGAGGGCTTTTATTTAGTTATTTGATATGTTCTTGTAAAACATTCTTATGTTTAATGAAATTATTATTTCAAGATTATTTTAACTGTGATGAAATAATCGTTCCAAAGTGATATAAACCATTTTATAGGTCATCGAAGTAAGTGACTTGATCTTGAGTCATCAAAGTCATTTAGCTTGATCATGAGACCCTATATTTGATAGATGGATTATATCATCCTGTCCCTAGTCGAAGGTTGTTGAAATTGGAACACCAACAACCGTGAGAGACTGGATTGGTATGTGACTTATGACAAAGTCTCAGTGTGTCATAGATGCGCGGCATCAAAGTCAGTACATAGGTGTATGTTGGGAACATACGACCGGACATGACCCGCTTATGAGAACTCTTCAAGATATTTATATCTGTGTCATAAGAGATTCTCACTACGACTATAGAGTATAGTCCTTAGACCTGAGTTCGCATGCATGTGACTGCACATGGACTGATGCACTTTGATCATTGTCTAACGCTGTCGTTCTGCGATAGTTATAAGGACCTTGTTTGGGTACATTATGAAATGAGTAGTTTACAGTGATGGAACAAGACGGAATTTGTCCCTCCAATATAAATGGAGTGAATATCTCTAGGCCAATCGGAGATTTGAATACTGGAAAATGCATGGCCATGCTCAAACGGACTGTCCCGAGTCGTTTGGATTGTCAGTATCGAATCAGAGTCCGATGAACAAGATTAGGCTTTATAAGGATGACACTAATCTTGCCTTATGACTAATCGAGATATTGAGACAAAAGGATTATGAATACAGAGATTCCAGTACAAGTGGGAGATTGTTGGAATTGTGTCCAGTAATCTCGGTACTGTCTCTAGAAAGTAAGAGTATGTCAATGATCAGACATAAGTCATATAATACTGGGGGTCATGATGGCTTGCTAGAGTCCGCTCATGATCTATAAGTCTTGGACTTATTGCCTTTATTATATGATCCAATATGGGTCACACGCCTAAGCTAACAGGAAAATGTGTTGGAACGGCTTAGCAGAAGTACAGTAAAAGTGCCAGGCATTTGTCGTACTTAGAGAGAGATTAATGGGTCTGATTAAATCCAAGGGATTTAATCAGATTGGTATTTGGGCCCAAAATCCCAAAAGGAAATAGACAAGTTTTATAATTAAAACTTAAGTCTGATTTTTCCGACTAACCCTAATCCCCTGCGATTTTTCTCTCTCTTCCTGCGCCTCCCACAGCTTGGTCTAGCAGCCTCTCTTCCTGCTTGGTGTGCGTGTGTGAACCTCTGGAGGAGTTATCACTTGGTGGCTCTCTGATCTCTGACCTGTTCTCTCTTTCCGCTGCATAAACAGGTAAAAGGTGAGATCTTATTGTTTCTATTCAAGAGAACCTAGATCCGCATGTTTAGGAACTATTGAATCTGAGAATTGAATCTGGATTAACAACCAAAACATCCTTCACGTATAAACATAATTTGATTATGTTATTGAAATCTGGCATCTGTATTATTTAATAATGGTTATTAAATAATAGTCCCTAAGTAATTTATGACATTTTATAGGTCATCAAGTATGTGACTTGATCATGAAACCCTATAGATAATAAATGACATAAATTATGTTGGTCCCTGGTCAAGGTTGTTAAAGTGGGACATTAACAACCACGTGAGACTAGTATGTGAGGTGACTGATGACTAAGTTTCATGGAGTCATTAATAAGAGTATTAAAGTCAATCACATAGATATGTGTTGGAGAACACAAGATCGGACATGAGCCACTGATGAGAACTCTACGAGATAGTTATATAAGTGTTATGAGAGTTTTCATTACGACTATAGAGTATAGTCCTTAAACCTGAGTTCATCATGTTTTCTTACATGTGAATTGGTCCGCTTTAACCTTGTCAAACGTCAGCCGTAACTGGTGACTATAAATGCATTGATTGGGCATATCATGAAGCGTGTGAAGAAACAGGGGTGGAACAAGATGGGATTTGTCCCTCCTATATAACAGGAGATAAATATCTCAGGGCCCATCGAAGATTTGATACTGAAAAATGTGTGGCCACACTCAAACGAGGTGATTGTCAGTCGTTTGTCTTGTCAGTATAAATCGGAGTTCGATGAACATGAACTTGGCTAAATAAGGGTGACACATATCTTGCCTTATGCCAGATCGAGATATAATGATGAAGGGATTATAGAATAGATGATTCCAGTACAAGTGGGAGATTGTTGGGAATGTCCTGAAATCTATTGTACTTGCTCTTGAGTGAAAGTCGTACTGTCGAGATGAGACAATCATATGACACTGGGATGTCGTAATGCTTTGCTAGAAGCCACTTATGATCAGTGAGTTGAGAACTCATTGCTAGTATTATATGATCCTACATGGTCACACACCTAAGCAAACTGGACGTAGTATATGAGGTTGATCATTAAAGTAATGATCGGGTGAATGCATATTTGATATGCATTCAATACTAAGTTTCTGGGCAGTGTCGATCGACGCACTAAGCGTGTCGGTCGACACAGATCGACAGTGTCGATCGACACAGAAAGTGTGTCGGTCGACACGACTCGCGGATTACCAGATTAATTCGGTTTAATCGTTGGTTAATTCCGTTGTGGTTTAAGTCGACATATATAAGATATATGGTCGACCTAAATTCGATCTAACCTAATTCACAGCCACCAGAAAAGAAACATAAACCTCTTGAGAGATCTGATCTCTAAAGGCACTAGCATCCCTCATGTTCAGTTTGTGTGCGTGTGGATACCAGTAGAGGCGCAGCATTTGAGGCGCTCTAGATCTCGATTATCTGCAAATCTTCTGCTGCTAATCACCAAGTAATTCTGAGATTCCTAGATTCAATTACACGAACCCTAGATCCTAGGCTTGGAATTCAGACCAGGATTGCCTAATTAGATTAGGATCTGCTAGAAATTCCTTCAGCAAGCTCGAGAATGCAACGATCGACACACAGAACCGTGTCGATCGATGCAGAGCGATTACAGGCGTACCTGAAACGCAAGAACAGAAAAGAAAAAAATTAGTAGCAAAAAAATAAAAACGAAAAACCTAGTCCAAACCCTAAGTTCAAATCTATCGAAGACTCAAAAGAGTCCCCGGCAACGGCGCCAAAAACTTGATAGGTCTAGTTTTATCCCTATTCTAACTGCAAGTGCACAGTGATGTAGTTGTAGTACTTAGGGTATCGAATGAAGGATTATGCGTTTTTCCATGGTTCAATTCTCAGATTGCAACCTAGCACATAATCTTAAACAGATCTAGGTTCTTGTAAATGAATCAAATAAACAAACCTGGACATTACCTTTTGCAGCGGAATAATGGTAATGACGAGATCAACAGAACAGATGGTTACCTGTTCCTCCTTGGTATCCACACGCTTACAAGCACGGATAGGCTGCTAGACCGAGTTGGAAAATCACAGAGAGAGAGGACGGCACAGCTCAGAAACTCGCAGAAGAGGTAGGGTTTCTGGCGCCTCCCTTTTGCCTTATATAGGCCCAAGTTATCAACTAATGGCCTATCAGGCTTTTGGGCCCAAGACACAAATCAGACAAAAGCCTGTATTTTGTCTGGCCCATCTCTCTGTACAAATACAGTAAATGCCTTTGCATCTTACCGTATTAATTCCATTTAACTTTCCCGTTAGCTATGGTGTGTGACCCTTAGGGATCATACAATACTGGTAATAAGTCCTAAACTTATAGATCAAGAGCGGACTCTAGCAAGCCATCATGATCACCCAGTATTTATGACTTATGTCTGATCTCGACATTTATCATACTTTCTAGAGATAGTACGGTAGATTTCAGGACATTCCCAACAATCTCCCACTTGTACTGGAATCCTACACAGGACATTCCCAACAATCTCCCGATTGTACTGGAATCCTACATTCCCTAATCCTTTTGTCTCAATATCTCGATCTGGCATAAGGCAAGATGCGTGTCATCCTTATATAGCCAGACCATGTTTATCGGAACAGATTTGATATTGACAATTTAAACGACTTGGGCAAGTCCGTTTGGGAGTGGCCACTCTCTTACCAGCTATCAAGTCTCCGATTGGCCTAGAGATATTTCCTCCGTTATACGGCAGGGACAAATCCCATCTTGTTCCATCACTATGAACTACACACTTTATAATACACCCAACCAAGGTCCTTATAGCTCCCAGTTACGAAACAGCGTTAGACAATGATCAAAGCGCATCACTCCATGTGCAGCCACATGCATGCGAACTCAGGTCTAAGGACTATACTCTATAGTCGTATATGAGAACCTCTTATGACACAGATATTAATATCTCGTAGAGTTCTCATCAGCGGGCCATGTCCGGTCATATGCTCCCCTACATATACCTATGTGTCGACTTTGATGCCGCGCATCTATGACCCCTCGAAACTTGGTCATAAGTCTCAACACAATCTAGTCTCAAGTGGTTGTTGGTGTTCCAATTTCAACAACCTTCGGCTATGGACACTATGATTTATGTCATTTCGTCAAATATGGGGTTTCAGGATCAAGTCTACTCATGTACTTCGATGGCCCATATATAATGACATGAATCATTTTGGAACTATTATTTATATCACAGTTAAAATAATCCAGAAATCATAGATTTCATAAACATAAAATATTATGGGCCATCTAAATAAAGCTACAGAAATCATAGATTTCATAATCCAGTTACATGAACCTTTCAAAACAACTAAATAAAGCCCTTTACAAACTCCCACTGAAATTAAGACTACATCTTAATTTCACTTATCCTACAGCTACAGTCCGCGACTCGTGCTTAGGCTTAAGGAGTGGCTTCGTTAATAGATTAGCAACGTTCTCATTCGTTGAAACTTGCTGATCTACTTAACAACTCTGTCATTTATCTCACGGAATAGGTTATACCTACCCTCAAGGTGTTTGGACCTCTGATGTGCAGCTAGCCTCATCTATGCTGGGAATCACATCAAGTTCAGTGATGAACTCTTATTTCCAAACAACCTCTTTCGCTGCTTCTCAAGCTGCGAAATGTTCAGCTTAAGTCATGGAGTCAGCAACAGTGCCTTGCACCGCCAGACAGACACAAGATATAGCCGGACTGCGACCAGGAATTATCTTTGTCAATTGAAAAATTGCCTTTCAGACTCTATCGACTTGTAGCACCTCACTTTCTCCGTAAACCAAGAATTTATCCTTAGTATTTCTCAAATACTTTAGGATATTCTTTACGGCAATCCAGTGATTCTTTGCTGGATTTGACTGGTCTATACTTGTCTTGCTTAACATTAAAGCAACATCAAAACAAGTGCGTGTCATGGCATACATGATAGATCCAATTGCCGACGCATATGGAATCTCATCCATGCATTTAAGCTCAGCAGTTATCGTAGGACACTGTATCTTGCTTAACGTAATGCCATGTGACATTGGCATAAAACCCTTCTTGGAACTCTGAAAACGTGTAGGACTTTGTCAATTTGAGAATCCTGACTTTGTCCTACCAGTTCTTTTGGATCTCTATCTTTAGATCCAAAATCCAAGAACTACGTGGCTTTACCCATGTCAATCATAAAACCAACTCCCAAGCCAGTCTTTTACCGACTGCAGCATTGGGACGTTATTTTCGAGAATCAGTATGTCATCGACATACAATATGAGAAATGCAACATCGCTCCCACTTATCTATTAGTAAACGCACAGTTCCATTTCGTTCCTGTTCAAGTCAAAACCTTGACTACTTCAACAGAACAAAGATTCCAACTCCGATATGTTTGCTTCCATCCATGAATGGATCGATGAAGCTAACTTACACAAAATGTAATTTTCGGAGTCCGGGCTCACTTTCGCTTCTTTGAATTTCGCAGATTCGTCGCTTTCAATGATCATCAGATCATGCGAACTTTCAATGATCATCAGGTTCAACTAATGACGAGAAATCACTCTCGGATTAGTGACTGATTCATTCATATCTGCGAACTTCAGGCTCTACAGGTGTAGATTCTACAGAAATCTGTAAATCCATCCGCTGCTCTCCCTCAACAGGTTGAGCAGCCTCCTGTATTTCTCGAATTTCTTCGAGTTACACTTTTACTCCCACTGTTCTTCTTGGAAAGTAACTTCCCCTCTTAGAAAACAGAATGGACGTAAAAAGTAACAAGCCTTGGTTTCTCTAGGACAACCAGCGAAGTAGCACAACTACAAATACTCAGTAAAGACGAATTTGGATCATTTCCAATCCACATTTATGTGGTGTCTTTCAACTGATATTAGTGGAACTATTTCAGCGTAAACTTAGATATTACTAGAGCGTTATTCTTAAAGAATATCATGGAAGATTCGTGTGACTCATCTTTAATCATTTCTAATAAGATCTGATTCTTTCTCACAGAAACACCTCCAGGTTTTCAGCAGAAATGAGCTGTGAAACGACTTCACACTCATTCAGATGATCACACCATCAATGACTTAAGTATTCTCACTCGTGATCTAATCCAGAGTCTCAATACTTCAGTCACTCAGATTCTATACCTCATTCTGGAACTCTTTGACCATTTCAAAGAATTCTGACTCGTGTCTCATCAAATGAACACAGTCATACTCACTGAAGTAATCAGTAAAGATAATGAAGTATAGGAAATTTTCTCTGGCATAACTGTTCATCGGGCCACATACATGAGTATGTTCAAGGTCCAATAAGCCTTTGGGCATTTCTCTAGCTCGGCTAAGATGGGCCCTTTGTCTTTTGGTCCAGTAAGCAGAATTCAAGTCTCATAAGATATCCATTCAAATGAGCCCAAAAGTCCATAACTATGGGGTTTCTGAATCCGACTTACTCTATGTGACCAAAACGTTTACGCCAAGAAAAATCAGGTTTAATTCATCAGATTTAAACCAATTCGGTATTCATGTTACATTTAGGCTCTCTTTGGTTTAAGACATTAAAACCCATTCCTTGAATAGGGTGCTACAATTAACATTTCATTAAGATCAAAAGAACAAAACTTGTCTTTATCAAAATGAAAAACATTCAAATTCTTTACAAGAAAATGAAAAACAACTCTGCTTAAAGCAGGTACATTGTAGCAATTACTAATACAAAACCAAGCCTCAATGGCATCTACAAGTGAAAACCCTACGGCTGAGGCAGCATCCATAGCTCCTTCCAGACACGCAGTTCCACTTGCCCTTCCTTCAACGTTCTACTGTTGCTCAGTCTCTGCATATTATAACAAATATCAGTGCCACAACCAGTATCCAATACTTATAAGGTATAACTTGAAGTAATAACATGAATACCTGAGGAAGTAGTCTCATACATCAACTTCATCTCCTCATAATCTTCCATGAATTTAATGCAATTTCTCTTCCAATGCCCAGTCTCATTACAGTAGCAGCACTTACCAACGTAAGAGGTATCTGACTCGGGCTCAGAAGACACACGCTTGCCATGATTCAAAATCTGGACAACTTTGTCTTCACCCTTGTCAGCATTAGGTTTAGTAAACCTACCCTTCTCATTCATGAGATTGTACAGGGTACTCTTCACGTTTGGCTCAACTGTCTTGAGCATATCATGCAGTTCAGTCAACGTCTTCGTTAAGCCTTTCTTGATATAGTTCCTTACGAACTTATCATAGCTTGACGGCAGTGACTGCAGAATGATCTCAGTTGCCAATTCCTAGCTAACTGGATAATCCAGTTTCCTCAGGTTATCAATGTAACCCATCATTTTACTGACATGAGGACTTACTGGATGATCATTTGGTAGCTTGCAGCTAGTGAGAGACTTAACTAACTGGTATCTCTCCACTCTTACCTGCTCCTGAAATTTCAATTTCAGGCTGCTGATCATCTCTATTGGCGACTCCATGTTCTCATATTGCTTCAGCAAATCTGAGTCCATGGTAGCCAATATCAGACCACGCACATCTACCGCATCATTATAATGCTTATTCCAAGCATCATATACTGCATGAGAGGCATTGGACCCGATCCTCACGGGGAGAGCTCTCTCAAGGACATAGTCCTTTCTCTCCTGCCTGAGGACTAGCCTCAGGTTCCGCGACCAAGTCAAGAAATTTGATCCGTTCAGTTTGTCCATCTCAAGGACAGACCGGATCGAGAAAGTGTTTTAATTGTTTGTGCTAGTCATAACTGAAATTTAGAGATAAATAGAGTTTTAGTTATTTAGTTCATAAAAGAGTAATCTTAATAACTTATAAGAAAACTCGCATTGCATTCAAAATTTCTTTGTTTAACCTCATAAGAATGCAATGATTCCGAGATCCATGTTCAGCTAAATCCAAAGTGGGCCACTGGCCGTCACCCGGAATTAGCTTTACTTGGTAAGCATACACACAGCTAGTTATAACCATATAACTCTCGGTTGTGGATTGGGCCCAAGGCCCAATACACCAGATGTCTCAAGGCCCGGGACTCCCGATGGCCCAGTCAAGGAAACCAATCTCTTACAGCCAAATAATCACTAAAGTCTGAGACTCCCAATGAAATTATTGACTATATACTACTTTACTTACGCAAAAACAGACACCTCACACTGTAAGCCATATCTGTAATCGAGTAAGCGTTAAGTAGCTGACAAGATTGGAAAGACATCCAAGCTTGATATTGGTTTTTGAGGATTTTAAGTTTTATTTCCAAAAATAGAAGATTACTATTTTGGGAAACTTACTTCTTTTAGAAACTTTCTAAATTTAGAAATATTCTAAAAATAGAAATTTCTAATTTAATATTTTATTAATATTTTGGGTTGGGTCACAAATTATAGGCTCAATTCTTGGCCCAAGACCATAGAATTCCAGTTGGCCCAATAATTTGACATAACCGAGTCGGTTCATTAATTCTGGTCCAAGACCAAATTAACTATCAAAACCATCGGTTATTTACTAAACCAGACCAGCTCTAAATTATTTGGTCCAACCAAATCAAACTTAGACCAGCCTTCGGTTTAGGTTAAATTCAATTTTGAATTTAAATCCGGTCTAACCAGAAATTAAATAATACCAATTGTATTAAATAATTTCCAGCAAACCGCGATTTGGGTTAACCGCTTGAACCACCAATTAAATTGGATCGGTTCGGTTAAGTCCAAAATCAGGAAGAAACACCTTGTGTTTTAGCCAATTTTGACCTAACTTGCGGTTTTGGCTAAAGCAGACAATGAACCACAATCGGTTTGATCGGTTCATTGTCGCGGGTTTGGGAAAAACGAACCACAATTATTCAATGATTGTACAATCATTCATACGACAAGTCACATGATCGATCGCTAATCATTGGCTTTTCCAATTCGTAATTCACTAATGATTAATGTCTCTCGAATTGTTAACAAGCAATCGCTGTTAACTTTGTTTTATTAATTATCGAAACCTTATGGCTAACAAAGTCAACATCGATCGATATCAAGCACTAAAGAAAAAACCATTTTGTCATTATTCAAACACGATCATGACATCATCACAATCACACGATTCTTAACCAATACACAAGAAGACAAAATCAATTCGCTTGACTTTACCAATTCGCTTGTTTCAATTAAGATATCAATTGCAAAATCGTTTTGTCTTATGATAACACAAAGTCAAAATCATCACGATATCTTGGCAATTATAAAGCGATCATGTTCATTCGATTGATAAGACAAAGCAAAGTCAAGCTTTAATCAAATTAAACAAGTCGAATTCTTCTTATGATAGTCAAACAAAATCAACAATTCGATCGCTTCATTGATTAATTATTCACATGATTCAAATTACAAGAATCTAATGACCTAAGCTCTGATACCACTGAAGGATTATGCGTTTTTCCATGGTTCAATTCTCAGATTGCAACCTAGCACATAATCTTAAACAGATCTAGGTTCTTGTAAATGAATCAAATAAACAAACCTTGACATTACCTTTTGCAGCGGAATAATGGTAATGACGAGATCAACAGAACAGATGGTTACCTGTTCCTCCTTGGTATCCACACGCTTACAAGCACGGATAGGCTGCTAGACCGAGTTGGAAAATCACAGAGAGAGAGGACGGCACAGCTCAGAAACTCGCAGAAGAGGTAGGGTTTCTGGCGCCTCCCTTTTGCCTTATATAGGCCCAAGTTATCAACTAATGGCCTATCAGGCTTTTGGGCCCAAGACACAAATCAGACAAAAGCCTGTATTTTGTCTGGCCCATCTCTCTGTACAAATACAGTAAATGCCTTTGCATCTTACCGTATTAATTCCATTTAACTTTCCCGTTAGCTATGGTGTGTGACCCTTAGGGATCATACAATACTGGTAATAAGTCCTAAACTTATAGATCAAGAGCGGATTCTAGCAAGCCATCATGATCACCCAGTATTTATGACTTATGTCTGATCTCGACATTTATCATACTTTCTAGAGATAGTACGGTAGATTTCAGGACATTCCCAACATCGAATCCACAGGGACTCCGGTCAACGATAGATTTAGAACGATCAAGTTAAAACTAGGAGAAAGCAATATGGCAAAGCAGTAAATCAGCAAGCATAAAGTAAATAGCAGCGAGTTGTGAGCAAGGAAGCGAAGCGTTAAGTCTAGGGAGTTCTCAGAAAATCAGGAACATAAACTAATCAATCAATCGGGATCTAATTAAGAACTGTTCTAGAACTCAAACACATATATAGAATTAACCAAATCTCTTTGCGAGAATTCTCTAAGTCTAAGTGCAGTAATCCAAATCTCTTTGCAATTACTAACAGATTAAACCAGCATTAATTTCAAGTTCGATATGTTCACAATTAAACTAAGCCAAATCTCTTTGCGAACAATTCAATTGCTCATCTAGGTTCTTTCTAGCTAATTAACCAACTGTCGTTGCATCAATCAACCTAACATCAATAATCTAAGTGGCCAATTTAGATCAAGCATTAAGAACAATCCTAGACAAAGAACTAGCAGATATGAATCCCTACAGATTGATTAAACTATAATTTCATGAAATCCCTAATGAGAATCCCTAAACTTAACAGGTAATCTACTCAGACATGTTCATCGAAACAGAAAACATCTTGAATAGAAAACCAAATATCATAAAACAAAGTAAAGATCTGGGGTTCAAAATCCTCTCTCTTTCGAGAACAGGATCAGCCCCTAACTCTCTCTGAAATAAAATAAGACTTAAGAAAAGCGTTGCCTAAACAAGTGGCTAAAAACCCTAATATATAGTCTAAAACACGTTTTGGGCTTCTGTGTAAATATCTGGGCTTTTCTACAATATCAGCATTCTTCATTAAACCGCCGAGTCTAGCCCATTCGCGCTATGCATCGATCGATGCAGGTGTGCAACGATCGACGCAATCCTCAAATCTGGACAGTGAACTCTGTCTCTCGGCCAAACACTCCAAAATGCTCCAAAATCTTCAGTTCAGCTCCAAAAGTACTTAGACCTGTTAAATACCTGAAATGACTCTAAAACATAGTAATAGACTCGATAAATAAGACATATACCATGGTTAAAAGCCCTAAAATCCATGGTATATCACTCATTAGTACATACTGCCCTGTAGGCGCACACCACAACATATACCCCTACACACACCTCAACGGCACACATCACGACATACATCTCGGCGCACAGCTTAAGGGCAGTAGCACCACTAAGGTTTGAAGACACTGACTCCAACCTGCAAGGAGAAATTCTATCTAGACTTGGACCGGCGTAGAGAACAATCTATGATATAGTTGGTGCTTGAAAAGGTCTTTCGCAAAGTAACCATTTTATAAAAATTTCGCAAACACTTTTGAAAAAGATTTGAAAACTAGGTTTTGGAAAACAACGAAAGCTGATCTCCCAGGGCAGGACTGGGAGATCTTGACCTAGGCTCTGATACCAAAATTGTAACACCCGTCTCCCGGCGAACCGGAGACGCGGCGTTAGGACGCCCGTTGAACCGGATTCGGTCCAACCGGGATGCCAACTCAACTTGTCCCAGGTCCCAGGCGCCTCCTTCGTATTCAAATCCACCAATAACGTCACTCGATCAGTCAATCCTGCATCCGGACCTGCGAGGAAAGAGAATGGAAAAGGAAAGAGGCCTGAGTAATTGTTTCAAACACAATCACCCAGTGAGGTCGGACTTAAGGAGTCCGCGATCCCGCTTACACTACACAACTACGAATCACAAGTCCTAAGCTAATAACACCTTGCAATCAGGCCCGAAGGCTTTCACCACGCAAACTACATCCACTCGTGCTTTCACACTCATGGACCCCTCCCTCGACCCGTAGGCCCAAACAATCCCGGCCCAGGGACGCGCACCCCATACGCGCCCCTCACCGCCTTCTGGCCCGTCGGCCTTCCTTCTCGGGGAGCTCGCCGAAACCCCCCTTACAACGATTCAAGGGTCGCGTACCAAACTCGATATACGCGAGCCGCCAAGAAACACCCTTTCGGGGGTCCTACCACAGTTCTAAGCAATCATATCCATCACGCACAAGCAACGTTTTCAGTTTAAGCGATAACCTAGCATTCTACGTTCCACAATCAGTCACGCGTATCTCTAGCCTAGACTACCTAGGAAATACGGTATTAACAGAGGACTATCGTCCGAAATTAAGATAGAGCAAGGGAGATAACCAATGGTCCTCACCTTATCCAAAGAAAGGGAGAAACGGTAATTTAGAAGCTTCCTCAGCCCGAACGGACGTCAGATCTGGAAAGAGGACGAGAAATCGAGTGAGATGGGCTTTCGTTTCGCTCGAATCGGGTTTAGGACGGTCAAGTTATGGTCCAACAAAGTTGGTTGACTAAAAGTCAACGGTCATGTCAAAGTCAACCGGTTGACCCGGTCAACCCAGACCCAGACCCAAACCCATAATGAACCAGGCCCAAGACACATAACCGGCCCAAATCCCAAACCAGACCCTAACCAAACTAAACCGAGAATCAATTGAAATTGGGAAGAATTAAACTAAACCGGATTAGACCAAACCGAACCGGGTTGGACCGACCCAAACCGGTCAACGAGTTGACTCGGTCGAGTTGACCCAGCCGGACCGAGTCGACTCGGTCGGCGGCGGTCCGGCGGTGGTCCGGCGGCAGCTCCGGCGACCGGCGACGGCGGCAGATGGCGGCGACTCACGGCGGCGGACAGCGGCTCTGGTGATCGGCGACGGCGGCGCGTGGCGGCGGCGCGTGGAGGCGGCGCATGTAACTCCGGCGGATCTTCGATCGGCGATTGCGGGCGCGTACGGAGGCTGATGGAGGAGAGGTTGACGGCTACGGCTTCGTCTCGACGAGAGGAATGCGATGATGGTCTCGGATTTCCCAGATTTCTCACGGATAAAAAGTTACACAGCTTTTAGATCTCGGGACAAAGGAAATCGGATCTGAAAAATGGCTTACCGGATCTCTTTAGATTCTACACGATGGAGGAGCATCAGATCTACCTTCTGGAGGCTGTGGCTGCGACGGGAAAGGAGCAGGGCTTCGCCGAAAGCTCTCTTCTTCATAGTTTCTCAATGGTGGAAGCAGGGCCGTTCCAACCTTATCATAGGTCGTAAGCGATATTAAAAAGTGTGTCATCTTATGAAAAACTCAACGTCATAATAAAGTTTAAGTACATACCTTTATGATTCTGAATCATGAATCACAATAAAAAATCTATTTTCAAAGTTTTGAAAACCTTATGAGAAACAACCGAACGAAAAAAATAAAAATAAAAGAGCAACCGTGTCTCATATTTCTATCTGAAATGAATCTTAAAATTTTATGCTATATAAAAACATAAGCGACCGCTTAGGTGGCTTATGCTTTGGGCCGGGCCTGGGTGGAAGCACATATTTATAATGAGGAGACTAGGGTTTTCATGAAAGAATTGGGCTTGATTGCTGGGCTTTCTTCTTTTTCTTCAAATTTTTTTAAATGGGCTGGTATGGGTATGTTACAAAAAGAGTGAAGAAGAAGTTCATTGAATCACATGTGAGATTATTTGTCAACATGAGATTGGAAGAGATTGAGTTCAATGAACTCTTAGTTCTTGTTCATCAACGTGGCATGGGGAGAGAAGAAGACTTGCTGTCCAAGTTAAACTGATGCAATGAATCTTGGCTCACTTCGAGCATGATGTCGTGGCATGATAAACAAGAAGGAATAAATACATTACACCTCATGATCTTATGGTTTACGTGGATTAAAGAGGATAAAGGAAGCATAATACATGGAATCACATGAGGAGATACATTGAACTTATGCTTCACGTGGGAAATGAATCAACAGGAAACACTGAACTTTTCTCATTTTTCAATTGGAAACGTGGAACTAGGGAGACATGTGGCAATAGAATATTGATATTGATTCACTATATAAAGGATTCAAGATCCTTCCATTTTGCAACACAGCGAGAGAAGAAGAGAAGAAGAGAAGAAGAAGCATGAGAGGAAGAGAAGATAAAGAGAGAAGGAGAAGAGGAGAGAATGAAAAAGAGAGAAAGTGAGAAAGAAAAATAAGAAAATAAAAATAAAAGAAAGAAGGGGAAAGGAAAATTACTACGCCGGAATATTTTCAAAAAAATTCTTCGGAAAAAAATTTCCGACGTAATAATTTTCCTGATCAACGATTTCATTTATTTAGAAAAAGGATAAACGGAGTTAGGCTCATCAGTAGCGGCAAAGTTCAAGATCGGATAAACTCGGTCAAGGCGGTTTGAGTTGGATCGGTTTGGGGAAGGGTTTGGGGAATCTTTGGTTCGGTCTCGGGGATTCAGAGTTTCCGTCAGTCCTTCCATCCGTCATATATAGCACTGTGAGTCGGCTACATTGTGTGTTGGATATAGATTAGGACATATAGACCTTGGATTCATTAACCTTAGATTTAGGTTGCATATCTCGATGATTGAATTGGTTAGAAAGGCTAGGTTGATTAATAACTCGGTTAACTAATTAAATGGTTAGGTTAAAGAGATGCATGCTAGTTTTCTTATAATGCTAATTGATTGTTAGTTTCCTTGATTGCTTTATTGAGTATTGCATACATATAGAACGGCATGCTAGGACGTATATGCATATATAAGTATTTAGGGACGTATCTAAATGAATCTACATATGGGGAATTATGAGTTGATTAAAATACGGTTAAAACGCATAACACACTTAGAATATAATAACGGGGTGGGTTAATTAGTCAATAGTCGGGGTTAGAGGGTTAAATGAATTAATTAAAGAATAATGTGAAGTCACGAGATTAGTAAGTTTACTAATATCAAGCTGACGGATCGAAGAGATTAAGAATAAGAATTTAAGGGAATAAGAATAAATAATTAAAATTTGGATTAAGCTGTCTACGAGATTAGTAAGTTTACTAATCCCAATGTAGCCGATTGAATGAGTTAGGTTAAGAAAAGATTAAAAGACTAATAAACCTAAATAATTGTTTGTGTGGTATTGTGAATATTGTTTGTGTGATTTTGTATCTACTTCGGTGTTGGGCCGAGTAGACTGTTGATTGCTTGATTGTTTTTCTACTTCAGTGTAGACTGTACTGATAGATATTTACTATGGTGCGAGACCGGGTAAGTCTAGGTATGGATACATATTCCGGTGCAGGACCGGATAGGTCAGGTTGTATCGATGAATGGGGGTAGGACTTGCGGGATAGACTGGGTAAGGGAATTAAGATAGTGTTCCTATTTGACCTTGTCGGTCTTGCGTGATAGAGTCCAAGTGAGTCTGCTTGTATACATTACGGTTATTAGGACTTTATAGGGTGTGTTAGATTCCGAAAGTCTAGAGATGGCGTTCTGGTACTTCTGTACCCGATTGGATCCTCGGGTGGTGACCTGATCGGCTCACATGCCTTCGGGCGGTGATTCTTGTTATGGTGTTAACCTACTGAGTGACGATGGTAGGTGTGTAGTCCAAAGAATACGGGGTCATGTCCTAGTGCCAGACTACATGTTAGGTTATCTACGGGTAGTCCGAGTCACCGCGTATCGATGGACAGAGAACGGTGTCCTAGGTCGTAGGACTATGTGTTTACGTCTAGGAGTCGTGGGAGGTTTTGGTTAGCGTGGGGTAGCTAAGTGTTTCTGTGGAAGTTACCGAGTTCGAATAGTGGGCCCAGTTGGTGTGGAGTTGTGTAGAGCTGCGATAGATAGATCGAGTCTAATCGAGAGCATGTGCCGCAGTGTTCTCGGTTCCCTTGGTTACCTTTGTGCTGTTGTGTGTTAATTCAATGCTTGTATGTTGTGGAGCTCATCACGTCTTGGTAGCACGTGATCATCTATTGTATTTGATTGTTATTTTGGGTTTGGGCGGGATTATTAGATTGTTAGCAGCCTTTAGCTGGGAGCCGTCTCATTGGGTAATCTTAGATTTCTCATTAGACTCTTTTTTTGTTTTTCAGGTTTGGAATAGCTCGGTGGACGCGTATGACACTCGGAGTATGCTCGGGTTGGCGTTTGGCATCGGTTTGTTTACGCTTTTGACTTTATTTTCGAATTCGGATTTTGTGGGGACCCCTCTAAATGATTTGTATAAAACCATAAATTGTTATGAATAAGATTTATAATTTTTAAAGTAATAAAACAGAATAATTCCATGATATATGGTTTAGTCCAAACCGAACACAACTCGTGAAAGCGGTACGGGTTGAAAATACTTGTATCGTGGAAACGAGGTAAACATAGTCAAGGACGGTTTGGTTCAAGCCATTGACTCAAACTGGACTGTCTCTCGCTTTGTATTGTGACAAACTCTTCTCGTATGGCTGCTCGGGTTCGATCGGTCATGTTCTTGTTTAATTGTTGACCGGTCAGCTCGTCCGTCAGCGGAAAGCGGGAAGAGGGCGTTACAATATATGTTACTTGACTATAGAGTTGTTCTAGCAGAAGTAGCACTCTGCAATTCGTGATACTGTATAAGTGTTTGGAAACTGGCAGTATTCTGGATAATGTCCACCTTCTCCAAGAGTCCATAAGGTGAAAACACTTGCCGCAATACGTCAACAGTAATTGGACATAGTATGTGCTTCATTGTGACTAAGAGATTACGGCTTGGCTCATCTATTATTCTTACAGAGATTTCCAGGCAGTCCTCCAAATTATTTTTCCCATAATCCTTCAATTGATTTTCACATGTGTCTCTAATTGATCATTTTCTTAAGCAGAATCTCATAAACTCATTTTGATATCTAAAATTGGAAGATTCATTGAACATACCATAGCTATTGTAAGCTAGCTCGAGCTTACGTTGTGTTGCCTTTTTCCCACAGCTGAATCGTTTCTTCAACGGAATCATTATCGATCTCAAATTCATTCCCAGGAATCTTTCAGCCACCTTATACAACCAATGTCATACCACAACCTAATCCACACAAGCCATCAAACACAATCAACGTTTTCGGTTTAGGTGATAACCTAACCATTCTACGTTCTCTCAATAATAACGCCGGCACTACCAAACCTATGCTACCTAGGAAAGCGGCGCTAATAAAGGACTCGCGTCCCAGAATTGAAATGGAATAAGCAAGGGTCACATCCAGTCCTCACCTTTGCCAAAGAAGGGCAAAACCGTAATTTAGAAACTCCATACGGCCAAACAGACTTCATATCTGGAAAGAGGACAGAAAATTAAGCGAGTTAGGCTTTCGTTTTGCTCGAATCAGCCAAAGGACGGACTAGTTATGACTACTATTAGTTGGTTTACTGAAAGTCAACGGTTCAAGTCAAAGTCAACCGGTCAACCCAGACAGAACCAGGCCCAATTCATAACTAGCCCAATTGCCCTAAACCAATCCTAAACTAAACTAAACCAGAAATTGATTATGGACCAAACTAAAAAAGGAGAGGGGAGGGGCAAAACCATAGGTTTAAAAAAGGAAGGCGGGCTTTTGGGCTTTAGACTTGGGCTTTCATTCATTTCTTTAAAAAAAATATTTGGGCCAGGTTTCGGGCCATTACAATCCCCCCCCCCCTTAAAAAGAATTTGTCCCGAATTCTGAGGTGTACGATTGCTCGAATCGTCCCCGAACTCAAAGGCATCATCCTGCTAAGGGTACAAAGACTCGTACTGGCGAAAGATTTGTTGACAGGACAAGATGGCGCGATAGTGAACCAAAGAATGAAGTGTATAAATAAATGGAATAGGGCTACATTAGTTCAATGAGTAAAGTAAAAAACCCAACTACGCGGTAACAGCGGAAAACGAAAGCGAAAACCAAAACAATGACTGAATAACTAATCTGCCGTACTCCTAGAAAGAAACGGGTCCTTTGACTCTAGCTACTCGAGGATCCGGGAGACCACGATCTGGAATCCACCTCACTCGGGTCCTCCCCGGATCTGACTCGGCCTCTGAACCTGAGCTGGAAATGTCGATCACCGGGGCGGAGCTGCCTCCTCTTACTGTTGTGGCTGCTGCTGCTGCTGGTGCAACCACACTTGATCTTCATGCTCCATCTCTACCTGGTGTTGCACCATGATCTGCTGAAGATGGGACATCTCCTGGTGATGCAGTTCGACCAATTGAGCGTGACGCGCTGCCATCACTACCAACAGTACTCTCCAAATCCATACCCACTCGTCACCTCCTAACGGATCGCAGGCTGGATCCCACCCAAGAACTGGGGATAGCCACTCCTAGGATGACTGCCTCGGGGATAGTGCAGCTGCGAACAAGAACTACTCTATGTATGCCTCTACACTCATCCCCTCCAATTGCTCTGGACGGGGCAACAAGGCCTGGTGTGCATGAGCTTGCGGCTCTGGCCCAGCGGCTAGCGGAGCATCATCCTGCGAAATCGGCTCTGGTCCAAACTTTGTAAACTGGGGAAATTGGGGAGTTGGGGAGGCACAAACATCTGGGCGACAAACGCCTCTGTCTCCGGCTCTAGGACAGCCTCTTGGACCACGGGCTTTGGCTCTGAGATAGTCTCCTCTGCTATCGGCTCTGGCTCCTGGATAGCCTCCTCTGCTGTCGGCTTTTGCTCCTGGATATCCTCCTATGCTATCGGCGTCTTCCTACGTCTTCCACGCTTCCTGGGGCATGTCGCTGTTGCGGGTGTGGCAGGCATCTTACTTGGGCGACCTCTCTTCCGCGAAGGTTTTGGAATCACGGCTGTGGGCATCTGCGGAGGCACGGGCTCTGCTGCGGGAACCAGGGCGGATGGCGTGGGTGTGGCTGCGGCTCTCCTTATCTAGCATCTCATTACAACAATGCGTGGCGGAATGCTCTTTCGTGCCATTCACCGTGTGAGGTAAAAGCGAGTGAGGCTAAGACCAGAGTCAAAAATCATCATGCATATAACATAAAGGGGGTAAGGTCATAACAAGAGACAATCGATGATATAATTGGTGCTTGCAAAAATCATTTCGCAGAGTAACCATTTTATAAACTTTCGCAAACACTTTTGAAAACGGAAATACGGTTTTTAGGAAAACTGCGGGAGCTAATGTCTCAGAAGGAACTGAGAGACCTTAACCCAGGCTCTGATACCAAATTGACACGGCTCATCCCAGATGAACCAGGAACGGCGTCGTGCGGCACCGGTCCAACCGGACTGCCCTTAGACGGTCCCAAGAACCTGCACGCTCCCTTCGATTTAAATCCACCTATAGCATCAGACGATCGGTCAATCTTGCTTCCGGACCTGCAAGGGGAAAAGAACGGGAAAGGAAAAAGGACTGAGTAATTGTTTAAAACATAATTACCCAGTAAGGGCGAATTCAAGGAATCTGCGATCTCGGCTTACGCCACACAATTACGAAATACAAGTTCTAAGTTAAAATCACCATGCACCCAAATTCCCGAAGGCACAACATACAACCTACAAACTAGCTACTTGTCTGTATAGGCGGCCTCAGGTCGAAACCCCATACGCCCACGGACTTGCGGGTACGCCTAAGCCTCAATGCCTCTAACATCAATCAACAACAGCCTGCAGTCTTTCAGCACCACAAAAACAACAGGAGGGCTCATCGGGACCCTCCTCCGACGATCAAGGACATATGGAACTCACCTCTTACCGTGCCCTACCACCAATGTCTACCACAGCCTAATCCACACAAGCCATCAAGCACAATCAACGTTTTCGGTTTAAGCAATAACCTAACCATTCTACGTTCTCTCAATCACAAGTACGACACGACCAAACCTATTCTACCTATGAACACGACATTAACAAAGGACTCGCGTCCCGACATTGAAATGGAATAGGAAAGGGTCACATCTGGTCCTCAACTTGGCCAAAGAAGGGCAAATGCGTAATTTAAAAACTCCAGATGCCCTAACAGACTTCATATCTTAAAATAGAACGGAAAAATAAGCGAGTTAGGCTTTCGTTTTGCTCGAATCGGCCTAAGGACGGACTAGTTATGGCTACTTGAAGTTGGTTTAAGTCAAAGGCAACCGGTAAACCCATACCTAAATCCAAACCCAAACTGCACCAGGCCCAATTCATAACCAGCCAATTTGTCCTAAAAGAATCCTAAACCAAACTAAACCAGAAATTTATTTGGACCAGACTAAACCGGAAACTGATTTGGATTAAACCAGAAATTAAATTTGGAATTGGACCAAACCGATCTAACCGGCCTAAACAGTTCAGACCGAGTTGACCCGGCAGCCGAGTCAACTCATTTCGTCGGCGAGTCAACTCGACGGCATTAGACGGCGGCTCCGGCGGTAGACTGCGGCGGTACTCTGGCTCCGGTCGGCGGCAGACGGCGGCGGCGGCGGCGGCGCCTGACGGAGCGTGGATCTCACGTTCCTGGTCTTCCTCCAGTGCGGGAGGGCATGTGCGTCAGCAGACGGTGGTGCGTCTGGCGGCGCTGGCTTCGTCTCGGCGAGGTGGACACGATGGTTGTCTCGAATCCACGTGAATCATCACGGTTTGAAAGTTACAGCTAAAAAGGTTTTAGGTTTTTGAAAAATGAAGCTAGATCTGAGTTAATATGGGTTACCTGATTGAAGGAAGAGTGACGGATGATGGATCTGAATTTCTAGATGAACAAACGGCACCGGGGATGGACAGAGCATCGCCAGAAAGGAATCTGATAAGTTTTCTGATCAGAGGCTCTGCTATTTATAAGAAGAGGAGAGGGGGGAAAACCTAGGTTTTAAAAAGGAAGGCGGGCTTTTGGGCTTTCGACTTGGGCTTTCATTCATTTCTTTAAAAAAAAAAAATTGGGCCAGGTTTCTGGCGATTACAAAATGTCCCAGTGAATTTTTCTGTGTTCTTTAGTTGTTCAGGTTTCCCAGCTTCAGCCAACACGTTTTCCTGAAGCTCCTGCTGATCTGCTTGATGTTATAGGTTTGCAACCTTCTAATTCAAGGTCTCGACATGGAGTGGGTTTCTTCCAAACCCTTCACGAATCAGCTATAGCATCATCTCTACCTTCTGATCCAGAGACGACACCGATTTTTGCTGCTCGATCTGTTCCTGCTCTAGTCGCGCAATCTCAGCCTCCATCAACATCTCCGGCAGCTTAGAATCAAAGGTCGGATCCAGTTTCTGTGAAACAATAACAGTGTGCTCTGGTACCATTGATAAGCTTGGTGATATGCTTATCCGATTAGTGACAAAAAGGAGATGAGAAAATAGAAGAAATGAGGGAAGGGAGGCCAGTGATGTCAAAATAACAGATTCAGAGGAAGAAGAAGAAGAGACTGGGAAGAAGAAGTTAGAGGAGAAGATATTTTGATTTGATAATTGTTTGATAACTTTCTACAAAGCTTGTTCATGAGTACAAATAATTAAGTATTTTGGTTTAAGACATATAAAAGATATGATACAAAGAGAACTACAGAACTATCAGATTTAGTATTCCACAAGAATCTATGTTCGCTATTAGGATATGGGACGATCAGATCCAATTTCTTGTCATAGAAATAACTGATTGACACACCGCACTCCACGCCAAGCACCAACAAACCCACTATATGACAAAAATAAGTAGGGGATAATTGCCAAATTGAGATTTTGCGCCGATCACAATAGGATAAACCCTGATGCAGGCACAGATAGGTGATGGAGATTGATCAGCTGGATGTGTAGCTAAATCTGATGAATCTGGTGTTGGGAATGTCCTGAAATCTACCGTACTATCTCTAGAAAGTATGATAAGTGTCGAGATCAGACATAAGTCATAAATACTGGGTGATCATGATGGCTTGCTAGAGTCCGCTCATGATCTATAAGTTTAGGACTTATTACCAGTATTGTATGATCCCAAAGGGTCACACACCATAGCTAACGGGAAAGTTAAGATGGAATTAATACGGTAAGATGCAGTGGCATTTACTGTATTTGTACAGAGAGATGGGCAGACAACAAATGGGCTTTTGTCTGATTTGTGTCTTGGGCCCAAAAGTCTAATGGACCATTAGTTTAATTAATTAATTAAACTTGGGCCCATTAGTGAATAAAAGGGAGAATGGAACATTAGGTTTGGCTAATTCTGTTCTTCTCCTGCGATTTTCTTAAGGCAGCCGCAGGCTCCTCTTGAACTCTCTCTCTGTTGTTCATCCATCCGGTCTAGCAGCCATCCGTGCTTGTAAGCGTGTGGATACCTGAGGAGGAGCCGATTCTCATCAGCTCTAATCTGATCTTATCATTACCACCAATTTCCGCTGCAAAGGTAAAGATCAGGTTTGTTTTATGATTCGTTTGACAAGAACCTAGATCTGTTTAAGGATTTGTGTTAGGTTGCAATAGAGAATTAAACCTTGGAAAACACCCATAATCCAACAGTGGTATCAGAGCCAGGTTATTAGGTTTCTTGTGAATCTGGATCATATGAATGTTTATTGGTTTTTTGAATCAATTAAGGAGTGAAAATTGATTAAAACTAATTAAAACCTGATCGGTCGCTTGGTTTTGGTCTCGCCCATGTTCATATGAAAGCATGCGCTGGTTCAATTAATTATCAGAAGATTGATGTCACGTTTTTTGTTCATGAGTGCGTGTGTTCATGTGTTGTGTGCGTGTGTTCTTTGATAATTGAATTGATTACGGCGCATGAGTTTTCCATCATGTGAGTTAGGGTTTGATATTTTTTTTTTTTTGCGCTTTTGTTTATATAATATGTATATTATATATAAGAATATATAATATATAATAGTATATTATATAAATCATTAATTATTTAATTAATGTATGGTTAAGGCGTTAACCCAAATCGCGGTTTGCTGGAAATAATTTAATACATGGTATTATTTAATTTCTGGTTAAACCGGATTTAAATTCAAAATTGAATTTTAACCTAAACCGAAGGCTGGTCTAAATTTGATTTGGTTGGACCAAATAATTTAGAGCTGGTCTGGTTTAGTAAATAACCGATGGTTTTGATAGTTAATTTGGTCTTGGACCAGAATTAATAAACCGGATCGGTTATGTCAAATTATTGGGCCAGCTGGAATTCTATGGTCTTGGGCCAAGAATTGAGCCTATAATTTGTGACCCAACCCAAAATATTTAATGAAATATTTAAATTAGAAATTTCTAATTTTAGTAAGTTACTAAATTTAGAAAGTTTCTAAAATAAAAAAAGTTTCCCAAAATAGTAATCTTCTATTTTTGGAAATAAAACTTAAAATCCTCAAAAACAATATCAAGCTTGGATGTCTTTCCAATCTTGTCAGCTACTTAACGCTTACTTGATTACAGATATGGCTTACAGTGTGAGGTGTCTGTTTTCGCGTAAGTAAAGTAGTATATAGTCACTGATTTCATTGGGAGTCCCAGATTTCAGTGATTATTTGGCTGAAAGAGATTGGTTTCCTTGACTGGGCCATCGGGAGTCCCGGGCCTTGAGACATCTGGTGAATTTGGGCCTCGGGTCCAATTCACAACCGAGAGTTATTGGTTATAACTAGCTGTGTGTATGCTTACCAAGTAAAGCTAATTCTGGGTGACGGCCAGTGGCCCACTTTGGAATTAGCTGAACATGGGTCTCGGAATCATTGTATTCATATGAGGTTAAACAAAGAAATTTTGAATGCAATGCGAGTTTTCTTATAAGTTGTTAAGATTACTCTTTTATGAACTAAATAACTAAAACTCTATTTATCTCTAAATTTCAGCTATGACGAGCACAAACAATCAAAACACTTTCTCGATCCGGTCTGTCCTTGAGATGGACAAACTGAACGGATCAAATTTCTTGACTTGGTCGCGGAACCTGAGACTAGTTCTCAGGCATGAGAGAAAGGACTATATCCTTGAGAAAGCTCTCCCCGAGAGGATCGGATCCAAAGCCAGTCATGCAGTATATAATGCTTGGAATAAGCATTATAATGATGCGGTAGATGTGCGTGGTCTGATATTGGCTACCATGGACTCAGAGTTGCGGAAGCAATATGAGAACATGGAGTCGCCAATAGAGATGATCAGCAGCCTGAAATTGAAATTTCAGGAGCAGGTTAGAGTGGAGAGATACCAGTTGGTTAAATCTCTCACTAGCTGCGAGCTACCGATGGATCATCCAGTAAGTCCTCATATCAGTAAAATGATGGGTTACATTGATAACCTGAGGAAACTGGATTATCCAGTTAGCCAAGAATTGGCAACTGATATCATTCTGCAGTCACTGCCGTCAAGCTATGATAAGTTCGTAAGGGACTATATCAAGAAAGGCTTAACGAAGACGTTGACTGAACTGCATGGTATGCTCAAGACAGTTGAGCCAAACGTAAAGAGTACCCTGTACAATCTCATGAATGAGAAGGGTAGGTTTACTAAACCTGAAGCTGATAAGGGTGAAGACAAAGTTGTCCAGATTTTGAATCATGGCAAGCGTGTGTCTTCTGAGCCCGATTCAGATACCTCTTACGTTGGTAAGTGCTGCTACTGTAAAGAGACTGGGCATTGGAAAAGAGATTGCATTAAATTCATGGAAGATTATGAGGAGTTGAAGTTGATGTATGAGACTACTTCCTCAGGTATTCATGTTATTACTTCAAGTTATACCTTATAGGTATTGGATACTGGTTGTGGCACTGATATTTGTTATAATATGCAGAGCCTGAACAACAGTAGAACGTTGAAGGAAGGGCAAGTGGAACTGCGTATCTGGAAGGAGCTTGGGATGCTGCCTCAGCCGTAGGGTTTTCACTTGTAGATGCCTTTGAGGCTTGGTTTTGTATTAAGTAATTGCTACAATGTACCTGCTTTAAGCAGAGTTGTTTTTCATTTTCTTGTAAAGAATTTGAATGTTTTTCATTTGGATAAAGACAAGTTTTGTTCTTTTGATCTTAATGAAATGTTAATTGTAGCACCCTATTCAAGGAATGGGTTTTATGTCTTAAAACCAAAGAGTGCCTAAAATGTAACATAAATACCGAATTGGTTTAAATCTGATGAATTAAACCTGATTTTTCTTGGCATAAATGTTTTAGTCAAAGAGTAAGTCGGATTCAGAAACCCCATAGTTATGGACTTTTGGGCTCATTTGGATGGATATCTTATGAGACTTGAATTCTGCTTACTGGACCAAAAGACAAAGGGCCCATCTTAGCCGAGCTAGAGAAAGGCCCAAAGACTTATTGGAGATTGAACATACTCATGTATGTGGTCCGATGAGCAGTAATGCCAGAGAAAATTTCCTGTACTTCATTGTCTCTACTGATTACTTCAGTGAGTGCGACTGTGTTCATTTGATGAGACACAAGTCGGAATTCTTTGACATGGTCGAAAGAGTTCTAGAATGAAGTATAGAATCTGAATGACAGAAGTATTAAGACTCTGGATTAGATCACGAGTAAGAATACTTAAGTCATTGATTGTGTGATCATTTGAATGAGTGTGAAGTCGTTTCACAGCTCATTTCTCCTGAAAACCTAGAGGTGTTTCTGTGAGAATGAATCAGATCTTATTAGAAATGATTAAAGATGAGTCACACGAATCTTCCATGATATTCTTTAAGAATAACGCTCTAGAAATATCTAAGTTTACGCTGAAATAGTTCCACCAATATCAGTTGAAAGACACCACGTAAATGTGGATTGGAATCGATCCAAATTCGTCTTTACTGAGTATTTGTAGTTGTGCTACTTCGCTGGTTGTCCTAGGGAAACCAAGGCTTGTTACTTTTACGTCCATTCTGTTTTCTAAGAAGGGAAGTTACTTTCCAAGAAGAACAGTGGGAGTAAAAGTATAACTCGAAGAAATTCGAGAAATACAGGAGGCTGCTCAACCCGTTGAGGGAGAGCAACGGATGGATTTACAGATTTCTGTAGAATCTACACCTGTAGAGCCTGAAGTTCGCAGATATGAATGAATCAGTCACTAATTCGAGAGTGATTTCTCGTCATTAGTTGAACCTGATGATCATTGAAAGTTCGCATGATCTGATGATCATTGAAAGCGACGAATCTGCGAAATTCAAAGAAGCGAAGGTGAGCCCGGACTCCGAAAAGTTATACTTTACGTAAGTTAGCTTCATCGATCCATTCATGGATGGAAGCAAACATATCGGAGTTGGAATCTTCGTTCTGTTGAAGTAGTCAAGGTTTTGACTTGAACAGGAACGAAATGGAACTGTGCGTTTACTAAAAGATTAGTGGGAGCGACATTGCATTTCTCATAGTGTATGTCGATGACATATTGATTCTCGGAAATAACGTCCCAATGTTGCAGTCGGTAAAGGACTGGCTTGGGAGTTGGTTTTATGATTGACATGGGTAAAGCCACGTAGTTCTTGGATTTTAGATCTAAAGATAAAGATCCAAAAGAGCTGGTAGGACAAAGTCAGGATTCTTAAATTGACAAAGTCCTACACGTTTTCAGCATTCCAAGAAGGGTTTTATGCCAATGTCATATGGCATTACGTTAAGCGAGATACAGTGTCCTACGATAACTGCTGAGCTTGAAAGCATGGATAGGATTCCATATGCGACGGCAATTGGATCTATCATGTATGCCATGACACGTACTTGTTTTGATGTTGCTTTAATGTTAAGCAAGACAAGTAAAGACCAGTCAAATCCAGCAAAGAATCACTGGATTGCCGTAAAGAATATCCTAAAGTATTTGAGGAATACTAAGGATAAGTTCTTGATTTACGGAGAAAGTGAGGTGCTACAAGTCGATAGAGTCTGAAAGGCAAGTTTCCAATAGACAAAGATAATTCCTGGTCACAGTCCGGCTATATCTTGTGTCTAACTGGCGGTGCAAGGCACTGTTGCTGACTCCATGACTTAAGCTGAACATTTCGCAGCTTGTAAAGCGGCGAAAGAGGTTGTTTGGAAAGAAAAGTTCATCACTGAACTTGATGTGATTGCCAGCATAGATGAGGCTAGCTGCACATCAGAGGTCCAAACACCTTGAGGATAGGTATAACCTATTCCTTGAGATAAATGACAGAGGTGTTAAGTAGATAAGCAAGTTTCATCGAATGAGAACGTTGCTAATCTATTAACAAAGCCACTCCTTATGCCTAAGCACGAGTCGCGGACTGTAGCTGTAGGATGAGTGAAATTAAGATGTAGTCTTAATTTCAGTGGGAGTTTGTAAAGGGCTTTACTTAGTTGTTTTGAAAGGTTCATGTAAACATAATATTTTATGTTTATGAAATCTAATGATTTCTGGATTATTTTAACTGTGATATAAATAATCGTTCCAAAATGATTCATGTCATTATATATGAGCCATCGAAGTACATGAGTAGACTTGATCCTGAAACCCCATATTTAACGAAGTGACATAAATCATAGTGTCCATAGTCGAGGGTTGTTGAAATTGGAACACCAACAACCTGTTGAGACTAGATTGTGTTGAGACTTATGACCAAGTTTCGAGGGGTCATAGATGCGCGGCATCAAAGTCGACACATAGGTATATGTAGGGGAACATATGACCGGACATGGCCCGCTGATGAGAACTCTACAAGATATTAATATCTGTGTCATAAGAGGTTCTCATATATGACTATAGAGTATAATCCTTAGACCTGAGTTCGCATGCATGTGGCTGCACATGGAGTAATGCGCTTTGATCATTGTCTAACGCTGTTTCGTAACTGGGAGCTATACGGACCTTGGTTGGGTGTATTATGAATTGTGTAGTTCATAGTGATGGAACAAGATGGGATTTGTCCCTGCCGTTTAACGGAGGTAATATCTCTAGGCCAATCGGAGATTTGATAGCTGGTAAGAGAATGGCCATTCCCAAACGGACTTGCCCAAGTTGTTTGAATTGTCAGTATCAAATCTGGTCCGATAAACATGGTCTGGCTATATAAGGATGACACGCATCTTGCCTTATGCCAGATCGAGATATTGAGACAAAAGGATTAGGGAATGTAGGATTCCAGTACAATCGGAAGATTGTTGGGAATGTCCTTTGTAGGATTCCAGTACAAGTGGGAGATTGTTGGGAATGTCCTGAAATCTACCGTACTATCTCTAGAAAGTATGATAAGTGTCGAGATCAGACATAAGTCATAAATACTGGGTGATCATGATGGCTTGCTAGAGTCCGCTCATGATCTATAAGTTTAGGACTTATTACCAGTATTGTATGATCCCAAAGGGTCACACACCATAGCTAACGGGAAAGTTAAGATGGAATTAATACGGTAAGATGCAGTGGCATTTACTGTATTTGTACAGAGAGATGGGCAGACAACAAATGGGCTTTTGTCTGATTTGTGTCTTGGGCCCAAAAGTCTAATGGACCATTAGTTTAATTAATTAATTAAACTTGGGCCCATTAGTGAATAAAAGGGAGAATGGAACATTAGGTTTGGCTAATTCTGTTCTTCTCCTGCGATTTTCTTAAGGCAGCCGCAGGCTCCTCTTGAACTCTCTCTCTGTTGTTCATCCATCCGGTCTAGCAGCCATCCGTGCTTGTAAGCGTGTGGATACCTGAGGAGGAGCCGATTCTCATCAGCTCTAATCTGATCTTATCATTACCACCAATTTCCGCTGCAAAGGTAAAGATCAGGTTTGTTTTATGATTCGTTTGACAAGAACCTAGATCTGTTTAAGGATTTGTGTTAGGTTGCAATAGAGAATTAAACCTTGGAAAACACCCATAATCCAACATCTGGTTGATGGTGGACGAGATGAACAACTCACTTGTTCAATTGGGCTGATTGACTCTCTCAATATGTGGTTGAACAACTTATTTGAATCACACAAACAAGTTTATCCAAGGTTTCCTAATGAATATGTGAATCGCACACCTATTCAAAAGAAGGGGAAAACTCTTAACAAAGAACACTCTTTGAAGAAAACTAAATAATACTTTTTGATTGATTGAAAGGTAAATAATACAATAAGCTAAACTAGGCCTTTATAGCTCTTTACAAACGGTCATATTGACCCAAACTAAGAAAAATCGTTGAAATAATGGAAACTAGCTGTTAGGGTGAATTTGGTAAGGATCCAGACTCCTGTTGGTTTCTTTGTATATGGATGGCTTTAGAGGATAAGTAAGGATCTCTAGAACAACTTGATTGACAAAGAATTCGCAGCTTGCGTTCTTGGAAAGAAGCCATTGGTGTTTGATCTCTTTTTGCTCCAAAAGTGGTAAGTGTGACTTGTTGAAGTTCTGGAGAATCTGGTGTGGTCTTGTGCAGCTGAGGACGTCTGGACTTGATGGAAATGAGCTCAAAATGTTGTAGATTTTATAGGAAAATGTTTGTTGCTGAATTGATCTTCCAAATGTGAATGCTTCCAAATATGGCAAGTTGTGAACATAGTTAACTTGGTTGATCCTTGGCTTGCTGGTGCATGGAGTGTTGTTTGTTGAAGCTTCAGATGGTCTAATGAACTCTCATGGTCTCCATTGTTGATGTTTCAAAGCTCCAAATTTCATGGTTCTGGTTCTTTCCATAAATGGATCCAATTGGTTATGTTGAGGAGCTTGGAGTGTAGCTTGGAAAGTGGTTGTTTTGACTTGATTGTGGCCTTCTCCATGCTCCTTGGTTGATGATGGCATGATGCCTTCATCATACTCTCCCTCTTGAAAAGGTTTCGACCTCGAAACTGAATAATCTGCACCAAGAGAAAGCAAGTTAGCTTTCATTCTCCTTTTGGAGTTTAGGGTCTTACCTTGATTTGTATGTGGTCTGGTGATGAGTGGAGTGTCTGGTGGTTCTCCTTTGAACAGATAGGATAGTATTACTCCTCTTCTTTGAGCTGGTTTGGTGTCTCCTTTTCTTATCTTGCTCCTACTCTCCTTAAGACCTGAAATATGCTCAACACTTTGGCAAAGAGACAAGTGCATTATGGACTCTTTATCACAGAATAAACAACTGGAATCCTTCTCCTTAAAGTCAATTTCCTATGCTAGTGATATCTCATCTTCTTGCAAGCTTAACAAGTTCTTTAACACAGCTGTTGAATCATTGGAAATTAAATGTATCAAAGAAAGACTTAGCTTGTTAATAGATGTTGTGTCCTTGCTTTGGTCTGGCGGTTTCTCCTTGATGTTCTCCTTTTCTCTACTGCCTTGATCAGTCTGATCACTTAGTGTAAGGGTTGTTTCTGAGCTTCTCTTCACGTTCTCTTCTCCCTTGTGCTTTATATCTATAGAGATGCTCATTGGGAAGAACCAGTTCATTATATCTGTTCTTGGAGTGGGTTGTATGACGGTTTGGACCTGGTCATATTCTTTTCTGATCACCAAAACATGTTGCTCTTGTCTTTGATCTTCTCTATTGACTTTGGTTTACTCATGCTCTTTACTCCTCAGTTCTTCTTTCCCTGTATCAAATCCTCTGGACAAAGACAAATGCATGATACTAGAATTGGGAAATAACAAATCAGAATGAGCTAAACTATCACTGGTTTTAGCTAATGCAATCTTATGTCCTAGTGATATTTCTTTCAACAACTGTTTAGATGGACAGGTTGTAGCAAAATGTCCTCTCTTATGACATCTATAGCATGTCTGATCTTTAAGTCTCTTAGAGTTAGTAGACTTACCTGGTCTTGGCGTGTCTAGTTGAATATGCAAGAGGCTGGGACATTCTCCAATGGCTTCTTCAATCCATGGTCCTTCTTTGCTCTTCTCCGGCTTCTTAGGAGTGGTTAGATGTGGCTTCCTGACCTTGGCAGCTCGTCTCCTCTGCTGTCTTGGCGCCTCTGGTTCATCTTTGGCAGTCTTTAGTGGCTTGTTGGAAGTCATCTTTCTTAGTTTAGAATAAGTACTCTTCTTGGGAGGTGTTGCCATGATCCATCTTCTTGGTTCTTGAGGAATTTGGCACCTTGAGTAGTATGGTTCTGTGGAGATCTCCTCTACAAACTCCTTATGCAGTTGCTGCTTCATTTCTTCCCAAGTGCGGTCTGGTAGCTTATGCTCAAGTCTGAGGTAAGCATCCTTATCCCATTCTAGATAGGCTTCTTCAATTAGAGTTTCTTCAGCAATGGTGGTCTTCTCCTCTTCTGGAACTTTATTTGCTTGAAACCAGTCATCCATATCTCTTTCCCACCTTAGATAAGCTTTTGGTCCTTGCACACGACCTGAAAAACAGATGTTATATGGTTCTTCTTGACAAAGTTCACCTTGGTATTCTCCTTCTTCACTAATTTCAGAACTGGTGTTGCTTTCCCATGCTTCTTCAATGGGCTCTTCTCTTGTCTCTGTCTCAGCTTCACTTAAACAGTATTGGGAATCAGTTTCTTCACAGTCTGGTCCTTCTTGGTTTTGAGCTGTTGAGTCATTCTCTTCTGTCCATGACTCTTCTTCACAGCCTCTCTCTAATTCTTCTTCAGAGTTGGTTTCAGATTGAGCTTCTCCATCCCAAGATTCAAACTCTTGTTGCTCTTCTTCTTCCTCAAGCTCGGAAACTTCCTGATCATGCTCAGCATCTGCATCAAAGCTAGCTTCTTCTGTCCAAGATGCTTCAGAGAACTCTTCTTCTCCAGTCCATGAATGCTCTTCATCACCCCAATCAACTTCTGAGGTAGTGTAGACACTTGCTCCATCTTCATCTTCCATATTTTAGATTCAGTTCCTGAAAAATATAACTCAAGGTGTATCAATGTGTTATGGATTTCTGTAGCTTAAGTTTAAAACAAGTAAGGATACTACTTAGTCTCAAACAAATCAAACCACACGGTTTTGTAGTGAGTTTTTACGAAGTTAAGATCAATTTTGGGAAAACCGGTTCAAATCCTTCTGAAATCAAATAAATGGTGGTCTGTAAAATCAAGCACGATTTGGAACTGGTTTAGGAAACACGGTTTAACTCAATTAAGTGCTGGTTTTTGTTACTTTGTTTGAAAAGCAAGGCAAGTTGGGGTTTGAATCAAAAATATTGTGCTTTCCTTTCTTTGAGAAGTCCTCACACGATTTTATTCAAAATAAGGCAAGAAGATTTTTGGTCCAAATAAATGAGGAGCCTTATGCAAATTGTTTTTTGAAAATTCAAGTAACTAGTAAAGGAAACAAACACCTTTTGAACCAAAATCTTGAAGAAAAACAGATCAAAACACTGAAAAACTCTCCTCTTTCTTTTGTACTTTTCAAGTTTATGATAAAAAACAGGAACTAAAACTTGACAGAAACAAAAACTGGGACAATTTTATGGTTTTTTTTCTTTGGGTTATGAAAAACAAAATATAGATGCAAGAGATGAGTGATGAACAAAACAACTAATGAAACAAAGCAAACAGAAACGATTTTTATATCTGTTAAATTTAGGATGCAAATGAAACTTAAACAGAACAAAATGACAAACAGAATAACAGAGCAGGATGACTTTTTATGGGTTTTAGATGCAAAACAAAACAGAACGATCTAGATTCAAACAAATGACCTAGTGCAATGCAAAGACTATTTTTATGGGATTTTTCTTATGAGTATGCAGCAAATAAGAAACTATAAACTAAGCAGGTTGACATATAGACGATTTTTTCAGGTTTTTGATTCAAGATGCAATGAAAACAGAAACAAAATGAATGAATTTATGAATCTATGAATCTAATGCAATAACCGAAAGTAAAAAGGATAGAAAAGACATGGTTTGGAACCTTTCGGCTTTGATACCAGATGATGCAGGCACGGATAGGTGATGGAGATTGATCAGCTGGCTGTGTAGCTCTCTCTGGTGAATTTGGTTGATGGTGGACGATATGAACATATCACTTGTTCGATTGGGCTGATTGACTCTCTCAATCTGTGGTTGAACAACTTATTTGAATCACACAAACAAGTTAATCCAAGGTTTCCTAATGAATATGTGAATCACACACCTATTCAAAAGAAGGGGGAAAACTCTTAACAAAGAACACTCTTTGAAGAAAAATGAATAATACTTTTTGATTGATTTAAAGGTAAATAATACAATAAGCTTAACTAGGCCTTTATAGCTCTTTACAAACGGTCATATTGACCCAAACTAAGAAAGAATCGTTGAAATAATGGAAACTAGCTGTTAGGCTGAATTTAGTAAGGATCCAGGCTCTTGTTGATTTCTTTGTATATGGATGGCTTTAGAGGATAAGTAAGGATCTCTAGAACAACTTGATTGACAAAGAATTCGCAGCTTGCGTTCTTGGAAAGGAGCCATTGGTGTTTGATCTCTTTTTTCTCCAAAAATGGTAAGTGTGACTTGTTTAAGTTCTGGAGAATCTGGTGTAGTCTTGTGCAGCTGCGGACGTCTGGACTTGATGGAAATGAGCTCAAAATGTTGTAGCTTTTATAGTAAAAGGTTTGGTGCTTAATTGATCTTCCAAATGTGAATGCTTCCAAATATGGCAAGTTTTGAACATAGTGAACTTTGTTGAAGCTTCAGATGGTCTAATGAACTCTCCTGGTCTCCATTGTTGATGTTGCAAAGCTCCAAATTTCTTGGTTCTGGTTCTTTCCATAAATGGATACAATTGGTTTTGTTGAGCAGCTTGGAGTGTAGCTTGGAAAGTGGCTGTTTTGACTTGGTTGTGGCCTTCTCCATGCTCCTTGGTTGATGATTGCTTGATGCCTCATCAAACCATGATGTCCCCTTCTCTTTTTTGTATAAATAGATTCAGCCACCTAGAGAAGAGACAAGAATAAATCTCTAGTGAAGCTTTGCCTGTTTCTCGCCAGAGCCAGCCGTCGCCGTAAAATCAGAGCCACCGTTGTCACCACCGTCGATCTAGCTCTTCTCCTTGTTTCGTCTCCTCAGAATCTTCTTCCGGGTTAAGTGAATCTAAAAACTCCATTTTATCTCTTTTTCATCTCTTCCCATCTCGTTTTTCTCCCCTGTAGTGATAGATCAGAGATATAATCTCGTTTCTTCGATCTCTCACCGTTTCAAATGCAGATCCAAGATCGGAGCAATCCTGGCTGTAATATAGAATCGTGTTTTTCCAATGATCCGTAAGGAACTACAGAATTCAATATATTTCGTAAGAGAGATCTCGGTCTCAGATTTCCAAAAAGGTAAGAATCGCCCAATTCCATTTTACCGTTTGGAAGTTATAATCTGTTTTGTAAAACATGTCTGGGTATTGCGAATATGTGATTAATCTAGCTTTGTCTGTTTTTGAGTTGAGAAAACGGATTCCGCTTGATCCGAAACTTGGCAGGAAAATTCTAGACACATAGATCTTGATCCCGGTTGAAGGAGAACCGATTTGGGTCTTGGGAGCATATAGCGTGTCGTCAAAGTTGTAGCAGCAGTTCTGTTCAATCCCATGTTTGTTTGCGGTTCGTCGTCGTCGTTGTGGCAAAGGTGAGGACCGGTCGTGATCTCAATCTTAATTTATCTCAATATCAGGACATGAATCACCGTTAATATTGTCTTTCCTAGGTAGTGTAGATCTAGTTGTTGAATTGTTGTGATGCGATTGAAAGCACCAAGAAGATAGGTTATCACTTAAACCGAAAACGTTGATTGTGATTGATGGCTTGTGTAGAGTAGTTTCGGTAGGAGATTTTTTGTGTAAGACACGTACGAGGTGGGATTCTGGCGTGTATTGTGTGTGGAGGGCACGTACGAGGTGAGATTCCGGCGTCTAATGTGTGTGTAGGGCACATACGATGTGGGATTCCGGCGTGTCCAATTGTGTGTAGGGGTACGAGGTGGGATTCCGGCATGTCCAATTGTGTGTGTGGGCATATCGGCCCATAGGAGTTCAGGAATGTGAAATGGGAGCTCGTTATGCATGAACGGATGTAAGATTGTTTGAGAGACTTCGGGCGTTAATTGCAAGGCGTTATTAACGTTGGACTTGTTTCTTGTTGTTGTGCTAGTTTAAGATGAGATCGTGGGTTTCTAGAATCTGCCATCACTGGATAATTGTATTTGAAACAATTGCTCAGTGAGTTTTCCCTTTTCCCCCGTTATTTTCCCTTTCAGGACAAGTAGCAGGAGTACAATTTCTGGTTATGTTGGTGGTTTTGAACAGAAGGGAGAGTGCGGACTCTTGGGACCGTGGGAGGATATTCCGGTTTGTCATTTTTTGTTCAACGGGTGTCATAACGTTGTCGTTTCCGGTTATGTGGGAGTGGAGCGTTACACAACAACTGGCCGATTTTTCACCTTAAGACATTTCCAATTTCTTGAGAAAACATTTCCTATCAAAATCACAATCAATCATCTTCCTCAATTTCTGAACTATAAACTATGCAATCGACTCCACTGGTGACACTTGTTCAACTCACATCTTCTCCATCCACATCGCGTGCTCCGATCAGTTTCTGTCGCCTTATTCTAATGTTCACTTGCCACTGCATCTCATGATTAGCCACTTGCAACCACAATGCCGACTTCATCAACTTCTACAACGGAGACAAACAACAATGTTTAATCTACTTTCTTAAATTCAAAAACCTATAGCTCTAAGGCCCAATCTGAAGCCCAATCAGGGTGTCAAAACTAAATAAACACAAATTCTTGTAAAATGGTGACCCACCCCCAAAGACCAAACACTACCACGTCTCTTCCCATTATCGGATGGAAACAAGAGTACGAAAAGGGCGTCACAAAACCTTCCACCAAATACATCTTGGATGCATCTTTATCATCATATGTTATGAACAAAGCTTTAAATTAGAAAGAATAAAGAAATTTATTCAATAAAGTAACCAATATCTCCAGATACCTATTACAATCACTCAATATCAACACCAATTGATTTGAGCTCTACGATCTCCAAAAGCTTCTCTAGAATTAGAAAATAAAAATAAGCGTAAAGCTAAAATGAATACTCTCAAGTCTTTATATATCGACTCTCATATTAAACGGAAAAGCCTCTACTTGAGAATACTACCCCGCTTCCTTCTTATTCTCTGTCCAGGTGAACTCTCTCAGTTGACCGATCTTGTACTTATCTCTTCTTCTTCTTCCTAACATATGCTTGACGTGGCATAACAATACATGTCCCACTAAGAAGAAGCTTGTAACACCAGTATCTCGGAAACCGATTCTAGAAATATCAAGAGATTAAGGCAAGGAACCAGAACGTGGACAATCACTAAAGGATCAAGAAGAAGTGTTATAAGGTTTGGTATTGGCTAAACTCAGTGATAAAGGAGCTTAGACAAACTGGACAAAAAGCACTCAGCTGAAATGAGCAGAACGGCCGAGTTGGATAAGTTGGGTCAGCTGACGGCCAGCTCAATCCAGCTGGGAGGATTGTTAACTAGTTGGGTCATCTAGTGGTCTAGGTCAGCTAGTGACACTAGCTGACTGGGGGGCTGTTACCAACCATGGGGCACAGGTGGATGACACTCATTCATCAACCATTTGCATCATTCGCCTATTAGGCAGTTTTTGGAGATGACCTTTAAAGGGCAGGAGGAAGGACGAATTTGGGGATCATCCTTACACATATTCACGCCTGGAAAACATCACAAAGAGTACAGGAAATATCCCAGCATCATCCTAGAGGAATCGCAAAGTCTGAAGACAAGAAAACAAGAGTTAAAGGCCGGAAATCTTCAAGAGATTGGCCGGCTGTTGGATGGAGTTTTGGGGCGGTTATCAGGAGGATCCTACACCACCGCACGCAGAGAGAAAGCATACAAAAAGCCCAGAAATCCCTAATAAAACCGTAGGACTTTTGGAGGGATTAGTGAGAGATCTGGTCGGATCTTCAAGGGAATATGTCGGTGGTTCCAAAGGAGGATTCATGGACGGTTTCACATCAACTATCCACGCCTGAAACACACAATTCTACAGGCATGGAAACACACGGAAAATCCTAGAAAACCTTGAATAAAACTGTGAGACATTTAAGCCAAGGACCATGAGTTTGGCAGAAATACTGAAGGGGATTCAACGGCGGTTTTAGAAACCAGATTGGGGCGGTTTTCTCACTTTAAATCTTAATCACCACACATAGACACAACCCTGGAAATACATCACTTCACATGCACATGAAACTCAGGAAGTGTTCAAGGAAAACTAGGGAGTCTTCATAGCACGATAGCAAGGGTTTCATGGCCGGAAATGGACAAGGGATTCTTGGCGGTATTGACAGGAGATTGGGATGGCTTTTACAAGGAAGAACGTGGGGAGACACACACACAGAATATAGAAAAAATTTCCAGGAACCTTCAAGAGTAAAATGTGAGGAAACAAGAGAAGAAACATGGTTTAGCCGGAGTACTTAAGAGAGAAGAAAGAAGGATGACTGGTGGGTTTTGTTAAGGGAGTTTTGGACTCGGTTGAGTCAAGAGGCAGGAATGGCTGAGAAGAATCAACTTGGTTCCATGTGTGGCTACCAGGACAGTCTACTAGAATGTCCGGGTGCGTATTGGATGCTCGTCATAACCAAAACCATGTAAAGGTCGTGTGGTCAGCGGTGGTTGAGTTTCTGATCGAAATCTCTCTCTCTCACCCTACAGGATTTATTGTTAGGATTTAGTAGTCTAAGTTCCTTGGCCGAATGATTATAAATTTCTTTGGTATGAGTATGGGATCAGACCAGGATCGGCTTGCGGAAGGATCGCATGGATCGATAGACAAGAAAACCAGCCGATAAGCCAAGAAGAGCTGGGTCGGCTGTTTGAGCTGAATTAACCATGGATGGATCCCTCGTAGCATCGGTCTCGGTCTGACTCTCACATTAGTTGGTACGGATCACGGTCAACGCCTTTGGCTGAGATCAGATTACTTACCAACCGGTTAAGGGCTTAGGCATGTGAATAGGAAATAGTGAATGGTTTGGGAACATGGAAAGTATGTAGATCGAATGCTAGATTTCTGGGCTATTTATCTAATCATTGTCAAGGGATGCTTAAATATTTAAGAAGCATGTATCGGACTTAGAACGGAGCGACGGTTGTATAATCAGGATGCAGACATACGAGTTAAAAGGTGAAACGGTCAAGAAGGAAACTGAAAATCTCGCTTGTACTTGGTCATGTAGGGATGGGTGGATGAGTGACTAAGTACAAGGGAGATGTGTTCTGTGGGATTGATGAATGAGCTAGCTAAGTTGGAAGCACAAGCATAATGGAAGCTAGACGTAAAACTAGCTTCATACCGACTTCACTTAAAGGGCTAAGGTACGTGTTAAAGTACTCGATTTTTCTAAGGAATGATTGGAACATAATAGGTGAACGCAACAACTTAAGTTAAGACTTAGGTGGTTAGAATGGATAGATAGGATTGGAACCTTATAAGTAGTTTCAAGGAATCGGATTAGGAACTCATGAGGTTCATGGATGGATAGTTCCTTAGAGGAACGAAATCAAGGTTAGATAAGGTTTCCGATGCGTATTGTTAAGTATGAAGGATCTAGGACTAGAAATGAATAAGGAAGTCAATAGAAAGATTTGAGGAATACTTTTCCTAGAGGGAAAATTTTAATTAGGACGGACTTTAGGGATGTTCAGGCCAGGAAGCGGCCTGCCCATTGAAACACATCGACTGTGGCTAAGAATGGCCGGGTCGGGGTGTTTCAAGTTTATATCAGAGCATGCTTGGTTCTAGTACATTTCGGTTCACTTTGTGGAAAGGGACGCGCATAACTGGTGGCATGCGTAGACAAGTGCACTATGGATGCACTAAGTCTTGGGCAGGCTTTGAGTTCGAGTCCAACTGGAAGTATTTCCAGCTGACTATGGGATCAGTTGGAAGGTCGCCTTTTCCAGACGAATATGGGATGGGTTGGGAGGTTAGTTTCTAGACTTTATTCAAGGTCGCAAGACGGTGCCAAGACGAACTGGATGAGGCACAGTCACGGAAAAAGTTGCTGGCCGAACCGGGAGGGACCTAAGAATTCTACATGTTGTATGCTATATGGAGATTCTAACCGTTTTTTGTATTGAGATTCTACATGTTGTGTGCTATATGGATATTCTACATGTTGTGTGCTATATTGGGATTCTAAATGTTGTGTGATATATGTAAATTTTACATGATGTGTGCTATATGGAAATTCTACATGCTGTGTGCTATAATGAGATTCTACATGGAACATTTTACATACTACAGTTTACTTTACCTGCATGAATGACATGGAGAAAGTGGAAACTCTTACGTACATTGATGAGGACATCGGATCATCCAAACCCTGCCCGAACAAGCGGTACGTACCAACCTCGACCATGAGGCTATAGAGCTGTTCCCGACCCCACACAACGTACCTGAGGAGGTTCAGAAGGCCAATGCATGTTCTACCAGACCCAATGACGTGGTATCAAGGATTCATAAGCTAACAACATGTTTCAGGAGTGATGATCGTTTCAGAACCCAATTGGAACGATCCCATTTGGAGATGGTCGATGACCGACTTCCCGGAGCCCTAACCGTGTCCTGGAAGATGTCCATAGGAGAGTTGGTTCCAGCCAATCATGCCAGGCTTGATATTCACCAAAAATTATGCTATTTGGAAGAGTTTAGTCAGAAGGAATCAGCTTGGGTTCGAGATCACCTTGGAGGATGTCTAGAAGCTGTCCAATGGGCCCTGTCCACGGATATAGGTGCATTCAAGAGAGGATTGGGAATGGAAAAAGAGGAATCAAGCTGCAACTCAACCTGTTCTGGAAACCTCACTCACAGGTGATGTTCAGCCAATCATGCCAGTTTCTATGAAGAAGTTATGACTGATTCAGGACAGGTGATGTTCAGGGAACCCGATAAAGACCAACTTACACTTTTTGGGATGCTCAGAACGAACCATGATGAATTAAGGAGTAAAACCACTTTTCCTAGATTCGTGATTCATCAGGGATTACATGAAAGTTGGAACCACGCCAATACCAGCTCGTATAAAGAAGATATGCAAGATCAAACCCGAAGGTTGCTGGACCTGCCTTATTTGGAAGCTCACGGACTTGGTGGACTTCAGACTTATGTGTGGCGACCAGGAGTACGTGCAACATCTCCTTGGGCATTGTTTTATACTCTTTTTCCCTTAAGTATGGTTTTGTCCCAATTGGGTTTTCCCACTAAGGTTTTTAATGAGGTAAACCAAGGCCCGCTTCAAGAGAAGGAGAATCTGGCCCGTCCAACCTTCTTCTTTGCATTCTATTTTAATAATTTCGACCAGGTCGCTTTATGGTCCATTCTTAAGACTTGTAACCCTAGTACTTTGGCTATTTAAATCCACTCTTCGTTTTTCAATAAACTTAAGTAAGTTTTAAGCAAAAGAAACCCCTAAAGGTTGTCGAGCTCTTCCTCCTTGCGTGGCTGCCCCTTGGAGACTAGATCTCTTCTTGCTTCTTGCTTGCTTGTTCCAGTTACTCTAAGAATCCTATCAGTTCAGTAGCTCAAATCACCACCGACCACCCACTGACAAGGAAGAGAGCACCCTCGGCTAGCTTCCTTGTTCCGCTCGACCATCGCTCGGCCACCGTCCCGCGCTCGCCCATCGCCCACGTTCCGCGCTCGAACATCGCCCACGTTCGCTCATCTCTCGACCATCCGACCACCTCGACCGCGTCTCATATCATCTGGTATCAGAGCTTAGGCTCTCGACCCGGACTCGGTTACATCTAACCCTTGCATCTTTTATTTCTGTTTTGTCTTTGCTTTATTATAAAATCAAAAATCCATAAGAATTGTCTTTGCTTTGTATCTGTATTTTATTGTCCCTGCTTGCATTCAAGTCTGAAAATCAAAAAAAAAAAAAAAATTGGGTTCTAGCTTGCTTGAATCGAAAACGGCCATAACTGCAATCGCTAGGGTTTTTATAAAATCCAGTTCTACTCAATTGTGTTTTGGTTTTTGATAAGTCTGATAATTGTCTTGTGCTTTTTCTGATCTCTTATTTGCATCCATGTTCTTGTTACTGATCTGTTGCATCATATTTGGAAAAAAAAAAAAGAGAAAGGACATAATCGCTTGATAAATTGATATAGAGAAGGCTGCATATCGTTAAGGTTGTGAGATTGCTTTGTGTTCAACTTCTCTCGATTTGTTTGTTGCTTGGCCAGCTTCTGTCTCTGCTCCATATTGCATTTAGTTTGTTAGATCTTTATTCTGTTTTGCATCATCTAAGTTTAAAAAAAAAAAGAAGAAGATCGGTTGTTAAATTTCATTTACGGCTGCATCTCGTTACTTTAGGTCTCGCTTGTGTTGAGTTGTGTTTAGTTGGACGGTTTGGTTTAGTTCCTGCTTGTCTCTGGTTCATCTTAACTTAATTATCTCAGCTCATACATGCATGAAAACCAAGAGAATCTGTTAGACATAATTGAAAGGAAAACCGGTTGTACTCGCTTGTAACTTGATCGTAGTGAGTTTGCATATGTGAACTGTTCTGTCTATTCTTTGCTTGCGACTGTTATTGCTTGTTCTGAGTTTCTATTTGCATCTAGGTTTTTAGTGATTACTTAGTTTGCATCTTCAAAAAAAAAATTAGAAATCATCCCTTTTGCATTATTTAACTCAAATCGGCATATTTCGTTTATTTCTTGTTCTTCCTTTTTCTTTCTAGTTGCATTTGATATTTTTGTTAAGTGTGCAGACATAAATGGCTGAGGAGCAAGCTAATCCGCAAGCCAAACCGGCTGACTTCAACCAACTGATGGCTGTGATCCAAGCGATCGGCCAGACGCTCGGAGCTCGACTCGACCGCCTGGAGCGACCGCCCGACCCATCTCGACATGGTCGAGTAAAGCAAGGTCGACCAGATCGTGGTCACAACCCGTACCACTATGGAGACGACCATGCTGCGAACGAAATGGATCCCGAGCCACCTGACCAATACCGGCCCCTTCAATCCTCCAGACTAAGACATTTAAACCCCAGTAAACTTCAAAATAATTTTTGTCTCTTAGACTCACAACTAATATCTTTCTCAGGTACTGAACACTACTTTCAGTGGGAAGAAGACCTAGAATATTACTTTTGGGATTACAAAATCCCAAGGAACGAACAGGCCTCGTATGCGATCCAAACCCCGATCGGAGAAGCCTATGCTTGGTGGCAGCTAGAGGAGAAGATACGTATACAACTCAAGGAACCAGCAAGAATGTGGAAGGAGCTGAAAGGGCTAGCATATGAGAAATATGTCATACTAAGACCGAGGGCCCAGGTCCGTCCACGACCATCGACAACGGGCCGCCCGTGTCGATCGATCTCCTTGGAGTGTCGTTCGACACCTCTCGACTATGTCCGACTACGACCCTCGACCGCTTCGACCAAGGTTCAAGTACCCCAACCCATTTCTTTTCTATCTGATTATAAAGAATCAAAAACTGTTTGAATGCACTTGGAATTGGTCAAAGGTGTTGAACAGGACACAGGAATGAACAAGAGTCTGATGGACCGCACGAACCAACGAACTGGAGGCGAGGCCGAGAAACTGAAGGAACCGGCTGACCCAGAAAGTGATCCGACTGAGGCCAATGGAGATCACAACCCAGAGAGTTTCCCATGGAAACCAGGCCAGGCCAAAGGCGTGATACTGAGTTCCCAACCCAACGGAACACGCATAGAAAGTCCTTGCACCAGCCGGCCACCAATTCCTCAAGGTAAGGCCATAGACTCAAGAAACTGCATGAAGGCTAACTTGCTTTCTATTGGTGCATGTTATGAAGATTCGAGGTCGAATTCTTTTCAAGAGAGAGGGTATGATGAGTACATCGGATCAGCCAAACCCGTCCCGGACAAGCGTGTTGGGAATGTCCTGAAATCTACCGTACTATCTCTAGAAAGTATGATAAGTGTCGAGATCAGACATAAGTCATAAATACTGGGTGATCATGATGGCTTGCTAGAGTCCGCTCTTGATCTATAAGCTTAGGACTTATTACCAGTATTGTATGATCCCTAAGGGTCACACACCATAGCTAACGGGAAAGTTAAATGGAATTAATACGGTAAGATGCAATGGCATTTACTGTATTGGATCAGAGAATTGGGCCAGACAAAATACAGGCTTTTGTCTGATTTGTGTCTTGGGCCCAAATAACAAATGAGCCATTAGTCATTAGACTTGGGCCCATTAGAGAGTTTATTAGAAGGAAGAAATCGAAACCCTAAGCTTAAGCTTTTGCGATTTTTCTCCTCTGTGGCCGCGAGTTTGCCTCTCTCTCTAACTCTCTCTCTTTGATCTAATCATCCATCTCTTTGGTCTAGCAGCCATCCTTGCTTGTAAGAGTGTGGATACTCAAGGAGGAATAGGTGATTCATCTGTTCGTTGATCTCGACATTACAATCATTCCGCTGCAAAAGGTAATGTCCAGGTTTGTGTTTATGATTCGTTTTGCAAGAACCTAGATCTGTTTAAGGATTTGTGTTAGGTTGTAATTGAGAATTAAACCTTGAATAAACACCACAATCCATCAGTGGTATCAGAGCCAGGTTATTAGATTCTTGTAATTTGGATCATATGAATGTTTGAATCGATTGTTTGATAATTAAATTCGTTTGATAATTAAATTCGAATCAATGACTTCGTATATGGTGATAATCGCATGACTTGGTGATAATCGTGATAATGATAATCGTAATTCATGGTGATAATCGTGATGATCATGTAACAATAAATCGTTTGTTGACTTTTATACAATCACATGAGAATTGATTTGATTGATGAATTGGACAAATCGTGTTTGACTTTGCTGAGTGAATTAAGAATCGATTCGCTTTAGGTTTATTAATGAGCCTTCGGTTTAATAATGAGCATTCGGTTTTGTTAATGATTCATAAGGTTTTGTCTTCTTGTGATTCCATTATAGAATTGAATGAAGTCAAAATGTTCAATTCAATTATTGAATTCGCATGTTGTTTGCGATCAATATCGATTGATTATTAATTGGCATGACATTGCTTTTGCTTTACGATGTGTTTCATGATCGTAACTAAAAGGTCAAAATTGCTTTGTCATAATGTATGAATTGATTAATTATTTAATCAATGAATGGTTTAAGCCGTTAACCCGAATCGCGGTTTACTGGAAATTATTTAATACAATTGGTATTATTTAATTTCTGGTTAAACCGGATTGAAATTCATAAAATTGAATTTTAACCTAAACCGAAGGCTGGTCTAAGTTTGATTTGGTTGGACCAAATAATTTAGAGCTGGTCTGGTTTAGTAAATAACCGATGGTTTTGATAGTTAATTTGGTCTTGGACCAGAATTAATAAACCGACTCGGTTATGTCAAATTATTGGGCCAACTGGAATTCTATGGTCTTGGGCCAAGAATTGGGCCTATAATTTGTGACCCAACCCAAAATATTTAATAAAATATTAAATTAGAAATTTCTATTTTTGGTAAGTTACTAAATTTAGAAAGTTTCTAAAATAAGAAAGTTTCCCAAAATAGTAATCTTCTATTTTTGGAAATAAAACTTAAAAATCCTCAAAAACAATATCAAGCTTGGATGTCTTTCCAATCTTGTCAGCTACTTAACGCTTATTTGATTACAGATATGGCTTACAGTGTGAGGTGTCTGTTTTCGCGTAAGTAAAGTAGTATATAGTCACTAATTTCATTGGGAGTCCCAGACTTTAGTGATTATTTGGCTGTAAGAGATTGGTTTCCTTGACTGGGCCATCGGGAGTCCCGGGCCTTGAGACATCTGGTGAATTTGGGCCTCGGGTCCAATTCACAACCGAGAGTTATTGGTTATAACTAGCTGTGTGTATGCTTACCAAGTATAGCTAATTCTGGGTGACGGCCAGTGGCCCACTTTGGATTTAGCTAAACATGGGTCTCAGAATCATTGTATTCTTATGAGGTTAAACAAAGAAATTTTGAATACAATGCGAGTTTTCTTATAAGTTGTTAAGATTACTCTTTTATGAACTAAATAACTAAAACTCTATTTATCTCTAAATTTCAGCTATGACGAGCACAAACAATCAAAACACTTTCTCGATCCGGTATGTCCTTGAGATGGACAAACTGAACGGATCAAATTTCTTGACTTGGTCGCGGAACCTGAGACTAGTTCTCAGGCAGGAGAGAAAGGACTATGTCCTTGAAAGAGCTCTCCCCGAGAGGATCGGGTCCAATGCCTCTCATGCAGTAAATAATGCTTGGAATAAGCATTATAATGATGCGGTAGATGTGCGTGGTCTGATATTGGCTACCATGGACTCAGAGTTGCGGAAGCAATATGAGAACATGGAGTCGCCAATAGAGATGATCAGCAGCCTGAAATTAAAATTTCAGGAGCAGGTAAGAATGGAGAGATACCAGTTGGTTAAATCTCTCACTAGCTGCAAGCTACCGATGGATCATCCAGTAAGTCCTCATATCAGTAAAATGATGGGTTACATTGATAACCTGAGGAAACTGGATTATCCAGTTAGCCAAGAAATGGCAACTGATATCATTCTGCAGTCACTGCCGTCAAGCTATGATAAGTTCGTAATGAACTATATCAAGAAAGGCTTAACGAAGACGTTGACTGAACTGCATGACATGCTCAAGACAGTTGAGCCAAACGTAAAGAGTACCCTGTACAATCTCATGAATGAGAAGGGTAGGTTTACTAAACCTAATGCTGACAAGGGTGAAGACAAAGTTGTCCAGATTTTGAATCATGGCAAGCGTGTGTCTTCTGAGCCCGAGTCAGATACCTCTTACGTTGGTAAGTGCTGCTACTGTAAAGAGACTGGGCATTGGAAGAGAGATTGCATTAAATTCATGGAAGATTATGAGGAGTTGAAGTCGATGTATGAGACTACTTCCTCAGGTATTCATGTTATTACTTCAAGTTATACCTTATAGGTATTGGATACTGGTTGTGGCACTGATATTTGTTAAAATATGCAGAGCCTGAGCAACAGTAGAACGTTGAAGGAAGGGCAAGTGGAACTGCGTGTCTGGAAGGAGCTTGGGATGCTGCCTCAGCCGTAGGGTTTTCACTTGTAGATGCCTTTGAGGCTTGGTTTTATTAAGTAATTGCTACAATGTACCTACTTTAAGCAGAGTTGTCTTTCATTTTCTTGTAAGAATTTGAATGTTTTTCGTTTTGATAAAAGACAAGTTTTGTGCTTTTGATCTTAATGAAATGATAATTGTAGCACCCTATTCAAGGAATGGGTTTTATATCTTAAACCATAGAGTGCCTAAAATATAACATAAATACCGCAATTGGTTTAAATCTGATGAATTAAACCTGATTTTTCTTGGCATAAATGTTTTGGTCACATAGAGTAAGTCGGATTCAGAAACCCCATAGTTATGGACTTTTGGGCTCATTTGAATGGATATCTTATGAGACTTGAATTCTTCTTACTGGACCAAAACACAAAGGGCCCATCTTAGCCGAGCTAGAGAAAAGCCCAAAGGCTTATTGGACATTGGACATACTCATGTATGTGGTCCGATGAGCAGTAATGCCAGAGAAAATTTCCTGTACTTCATTGTCTCTACTGATTACTTCAGTGAGTGTGACTGTGTTCATTTGATGAGACACAAGTCGGAATTCTTTGACATGGTCGAAAGAGTTCCAGAATGAAGTATAGAATCTGAATGACAAAAGTATTAAGACTCTGGATAAGATCACGAGTGAGAATACTTAAGTCATTGATGGTGTGATCATCTGAATGAGTGTGAAGTCGCTTCACAGCTCATTTCTCCTGAAAACCTGGAGGTGTTTCTGTGAGAGAGAATCAGATCTTATTAGAAATGATTCAAGATGAGTCACACGAATCTTCCATGATATTCTTTAAGAATAACGCTCTAAAATATCTAAGTTTACGCTGAAATAGTTCCACCAATATCAGTTGAAAGACACCACGTAAATGTGGATTGGAATCGATCCAAATTCGTCTTTACTGAGTATTTGTAGTTGTGCTACTTCGCTGGTTGTCCTAAGGAAACCAAGGCTTGTTACTTTTACGTCCGTTCTGTTTTCTAAGAAGGGAAGTTACTTTCCAAGAAGAACAGTGGGAGTAAAAGTATAACTCGAAGAAATTCGAGAAATACAGGAGGCTGCTCAACCTGTTGAGGGAGAGCAGCGGATGGATTTACAGATTTCTGTAGAATCTACACCTGTAGAGCCTGAAGTTCGCAGATATGAATGAATCAGTCACTAATCCGAGAGTGATTTCTCGTCATTAGTTGAACCTGATGATCATTGAAAGTTCGCATGATCTGATGATCATTGAAAGCGACGAATCTGCGAAATTCAAAGAAGCGAAAGTGAGCCCGGACTCCGAAAATTACACTATGTGTAAGTTAGCTTCATTGATCCATTCATGGATGGAAGCAAACATATCGGAGTTGGAATCTTCGTTCTGTTAAAGTAGTCAAGGTTTTGACTTGAACAGGAACGAAGTGGAACTGTGCGTTTACTAAAAGATAAGTGGGAGCATTATTGCATTTCTCATAGTGTATGTCGATGACATACTGATTCTCGGATATAACGTCCCAATGCTGCAGTCGGTAAAAGACTGGTTTGGGAGTTGGTTTTATGATTGACATGGGTAAAGCCACGTAGTTCTTGGATTTTGGATCTAAAGATAAAGATCCAAAAGAGCTGGTAGGACAAAGTCAGGATTCTTAAATTGACAAAGTCCTACACGTAATCAGCAATCCAAGAAGGGTTTTATGCCAATGTCACATGGCAATTCATTAAGCAAGATACAGTGTCCTGCGATATCTGCTGAGCTTGAAAGCATGGATAGGATTCCATATGCGACGGCAATTGGATCTATCATGTATGCCATGACACGTACTTGTTTTGATGTTGCTTTAATGTTAAGCAAGACAAGTAAAGACCAGTCAAATCCAGCTAAGAATCACTGGATTGCCGTAAAGAATATCCTAAAGTATTTGAGGAATACTAAGGATAAGTTCTTGATTTACGGAGAAAGTGAGGTGCTACAAGTCGATAGAGTCTGAAAGGCAAGTTTCCAATAGACAAAGATAATTCCTGGTCACAGTCTGGCTATATCTTGTGTCTAACTGGCGGTGCAAGGCACTGTTGCTGACTCCATGACTTAAGCTGAACAATTTCGCAGCTTGAGAAGCGGCGAAAGAAGATGTTTGGATAGAAGAGTTCATCACTGAACTTGATGTGATTCACAGCATAGATGAGCCTAGCTGCACATCAGAGGTCCAAACACCTTGAGGATAGGTATAACCTATTCCGTGAGATAGATGACAGAGGTGTTAAGTAGATAAGCAAGTTTCATCGAATGAGAATGTTGCTAATCTATTAACAAAGCCACTCCTTAGGCCTAAGCACGAGTCGCGGACTGTAGCTGTAGGATGAGTGAAATTAAGATGTAGTCTTAATTTCAGTGGGAGTTTGTAAAGGGCTTTTCTAGTTGTTTTGAAAGGTTCATATAAACATAATATTTTATGTTTATGAAATCTATGATTTCTGGATTATTTTAACTGTGATATAAATAATCGTTCCAAAATGATTCATGTCATTATATATGGGCCATCGAAGTACATGAGTAGACTTGATCCTGAAACCCCATATTTAACGAAGTGACATAAATCATAGTGTCCATAGTCGAAGGTTGTTGAAATTGGAACACCAACAACCTGTTGAGACTAGATTGTGTTGAGACTTATGACCAAGTTTCGAGGTGTCATAGATGCGCGGCATCAAAGTCGACACATAGGTATATGTAGGGGAGCATATGACCGGACATGGCCCGCAAGATGAGAACTCTGCAAGATATTAATATCTGTGTCATAAGAAGTTCTCATATACGACTATAGAGTATAGTCCTTAGACCTGAGTTCGCATGCATGTGGCGGCACATGGAGTAATGCGCTTTGATCATTGTCTAACGCTGTTTCGTAACTGGGAGCTATACGGACCTTGGTTGGGTGTATTATGAATTGTGTAGTTCATAGTGATGGAACAAGATGGGATTTGTCCCTGCCGTTTAACGGAGGTAATATCTCTAGGCCAATCGGAGATTTGATAGCTGGTAAGAGAATGGCCATTCCCAAACGGACTTACCCAAGTCGTTTGAATTGTCAGTATCAAATCTGGTCCGATAAACATGGTCTGGCTATATAAGGATGACACGCATCTTGCCTTATGCCAGATCGAGATATTAAGACAAAAGGACTAGGGAATGTAGGATTCCAGTACAATCGGAAGATTGTTGGGAATGTCCTGTGTAGGATTCCAGTACAAGTGGGAGATTGTTGGGAATGTCCTGAAATCTACCGTACTATCTCTAGAAAGTATGATAAGTGTCGAGATCAGACATAAGTCATAAATACTGGGTGATCATGATGGCTTGCTAGAGTCCGCTCTTGATCTATAAGTTTAGGACTTATTACCAGTATTGTATGATCCCTAAGGGTCACACACCATAGCTAACGGGAAAGTTAAATGGAATTAATACGGTAAGATGCAATGGCATTTACTGTATTGGATCAGAGAATTGGGCCAGACAAAATACAGGCTTTTGTCTGATTTGTGTCTTGGGCCCAAATAACAAATGAGCCATTAGTCATTAGACTTGGGCCCATTAGAGAGTTTATTAGAAGGAAGAAATCGAAACCCTAAGCTTAAGCTTTTGCGATTTTTCTCCTCTGTGGCCGCGAGTTTGCCTCTCTCTCTAACTCTCTCTCTTTGATCTAATCATCCATCTCTTTGGTCTAGCAGCCATCCCTTGCTTGTAAGAGTGTGGATACTCAAGGAGGAATAGGTGATTCATCTGTTCGTTGATCTCGACATTACAATCATTCCGCTGCAAAAGGTAATGTCCAGGTTTGTGTTTATGATTCGTTTTGCAAGAACCTAGATCTGTTTAAGGATTTGTGTTAGGTTGTAATTGAGAATTAAACCTTGAATAAACACCACAATCCATCAAAGCGGTACGTACCAACCTCGAC